>CM019117.1:5738549-7177099 GCA_009720345.1 Fragaria iinumae | reverse complement strand
GAATTGCTTGGATGTCTTATAATCATTAGATGGAGTAAAAATGACATAAGGATGATATGGTGGTCCCAGATTGTACTCAATTCAATTGTTAGAAGTCATCCAAGCAAAACCAAGCAACATAAATCCAAGCAGACAAGTCAAATTCATTGCCCACACATAATGTGTGGCCTTTGCTCAACATTCAAACTAGTTGGCCAATTCTTCCGTAGTTCAGTGTCAAACTTTCTGGCCTGCTTGCTGTTCGGTTTTGATCTTACATAGCCTTGACAATTCAGATAGCATATTGAAAGAAGACCCTCCCTCACTCAAAGCTTTCTCCCCACTTGCTTTCAGTTCTTTAACTCTTGCTCTCATTTCATCCCCTTCCTTCTCCTCCATAATCTTCCTCACCAAAATCTCAATCTCCTCCCTCCCTGCTACTGCTTTTGCTGGCAACTCTTTAGGTTTAATCGCCACCTTGAGCTCCTCCACCAGCTGTGTTGCAATCATCGTCTGCTCTGCATATAGCGGCCATGCGATCATCGGCACACCATTCAGTATACTCTCCACCGATGAGTTCCACCCGCAGTGCGAGAGAGTCCCTCCAACCGACGAATGAGCCAAGATTTCCGACTGAGGAGCCCAAGTGGTGACTACCACACCCGTTTCATGAGTTCGAGCCATGAACCCCTCAGGTAAATACTCCGAAATGTCATTCCCTTTATCACCTGATCTTTTGCTTGGTGGGTGCACCACCCATATAAACCTCTGCTTACTAAGCTCCAAACCCCAAGCCATCTCTATGATCTGTTCAGCCGAAAGAACCCCCATACTCCCAAACGCTACGTAAAGCACAGACTCTCTAGGTTGCTTATCCAGCCAATCCAATAACTCACTCCTCGGAGCTGTCGAACCACCACCGGGCTGCCCTGCCGATCTAAACAGAGGTCCGATAGTGTAAACCGGAACCTGAAGTATCTTCTTCCACTCTGGATGCTCTCTCATAGCCTTAAGAGACTTGGCTTCCAGATCCTCCCATGTGTTGATCATGATTCCATCACTCATTGAAGCGATATCGTTCGCTTTTCTTAAGTAAGCCTCGTATTCCCTATCCTTCCTATTCATCAACGGCTTCGCCACATCTTCAGGTCGAACCGCTTTGCAACCCGGAATCTCCAGAAGCTCTCTGCGATCCAAATACTCTCCTTGTATCTGTTTGTCTAGAACTGGAGCATATAGAAGCAAGGTCAATGGCCTAGCACAGGAGCCTACCATCACATACTTGAGCATATGGAACTCTTCTGCCACGGTGAGGGCGGGAGTGCCGAAAATATCGACGATCATCGCGGCGGGTTTGACCTCCAAGACCGAGATTGCAGACCGGAGAGGTGATCTGGCATCGTGCATGACGGCGGAGAGGTGCGTGAAGACTGAACCAGCCATGTTGGAAGCCTGGCCGGAGGGCGCCGGGAGCTCAATGATGTCGCAGAGCTTCTTGGTCTTGGCGGATTGGATGACCTGGGATAGTTCAGGAGAGGAGTTGGATGAAACGACGACGACTGTGACGTGGAAGTTATGGTGGGTGACTAGGGAGCTTGCGAGCTCCATCAAGAGGATGAGGTGCCCCATCATGGGGCTTGGGACCAGCAAGGCATGTGGTTTTGAGCTCATCTCCGCCATGTAATTCAGTAATGTACTTCTGAATCAAATGATTATTGTGGTTGGGGTGGAAGCAGATCGAGTGGTTGGGGTGGAAGCAGATCGAGCATAGGGAAAGGGATATATAATGTGTCTACTCCTTAGAACATTAATCAGTGTCATCGCATACGTACCAGGTACCAGATAGTCTAGATTGGATATGGGATACTTGGTTGCTTTTTTTAGCTTGAGATTGACTAGTTGGTGTCTGTGATGAACCTGAGTATATAATTATATTGGCATCTTTACTAACTTGGAATGAAAATTATCATGAATCGGTATCAACAACAATCGGTATGAGAATATTTCATACAATTTTACTGTTTACTTACCATAAAAAATCAAAACATGAATGAAACTAATTACGATTGATGTTGTTTACTTACCATATAGAATTGGAATTAAAACTAGTTTAATTACTAAAATACCCCTACACGAAATGAATTTAAAATACCCCTAAAATACTTTTTTTTAGGGTTGGGTAATTTAGAAATATTAGAATTATGTGAGGATATTTTGGGGAGAAAAAGTTGATTCTATTACCTTGATTATGATTTCCATCTCCCCCTTGGGTATCGAATAAGGGGTTTCGTCAAGAATCGATTCCTGATAAGCAAGTGAGACCCAAATCTATTTTAATGTCTTGACATGTTAGTAAACGACAGAATTCACCCATTCCGGAATCAATTACACCACTCTCAATTTCATTCCAGGTTAATAAACATGCTCTATATATATGTTCCTTTTTCTGCAAAAGAAATGCAGTTTTGTTTATTTAGCAATGTTTACCCACAAACAAACAAACATAGTCACTTTTTTTGTTATCAAGAAATGGGACCAAATATTTTATGCTTCTTTTTTTTTATTTAACAAACAAATAAAATTACAACAAGAATCCTTTACAAACAACGTACCCAACCTCAACTTGTCTAAATGGAAGGCTTGACTAGCAACAAGAGAAAGAACACCATTACTCCAACTTTAAGGGGGATTGATGTAGGACGAGAATAAGTCAAATTTAGACAAAAAAAAAAAAAAGTCAGAAAGCCGCGAATAATTAAAAGAATAATTTGAAGATTGATAATTCTCGTGTTAAGAGGTTGCTAGCCGCTGGAATATTCAAGAAGATGTTGTTTTGGACTTTTCAGGTTTGTCACGCAAAATCTGTTAAATCTGATTTGGAGTAACTTTTGGCCAGAACATTCATTTGAGATGCATGATACCTTTCCAGAATAGGAACGACGAGATCTACAAGACTCATTTTAGTGAGGCTTGTCAGATTTAGGCCAAAAGATATCGTTTTGTTAATCCGATTCGGCATTCAATATTATGTTATGTTTTCTAGTTTATTTTGGATTTGGTTTTCTTTTAACCTAATGGGCTTTTAGGTTTAGTTGTTAGTCGCCCTAGGATTATTTACTCCTATATAAGGACCTTTTATCAGTTGCAGCTTTGATATTAATAAAAACCTTTGAATTTATCTCAATTCTCTGGTAGATTCCAGATTCTCTAGTGGATTCGAGAAACTTCTCTTGGATTCAAGTCGTCGTTGGTGGATTCCAACGTTTATATTTCCGCTGCATCTATATAAGAGAATTTTGTACAAGTAAGGTTGTTGATTACCTTCAATTACCGACAGTGAAGCTGAGTGATCCATATTGGATTGATGGTTATGCACAGGTAACAAAGGTTTGTCAAGTTTCCATCTCTTTAGGAGAATTTTATAACGATGATGTTACTTGTCATGTGATTAACATGGACGACACTGATGTGTTTTTTGGAAAACCATGGCATGAAAGCGTCAACGGTGGTTATTGCAAATATGGTACATATTTACTCAGGAAGGAGTTGCGCAAAATCAAAATCAAGCCTGCAAGGAAGAACATTAAGATTGATCATCCTAAGGTGTGCAAAAAGAATGATGAAGAAGTCATTTTGGAGATTAAAGAAGAAAATGCTCTTGTTGAAGAAACCTTGCAGCCTCTGATATATCAATCAGAAACAATTGTGATTCAAGGTTGCAATATTCTTGAGAGCCGAGAAGAATCTATTCAAGTTGCATATGACAAACTCATTTATGGCATTGGGTTCATGGTTGTGTCATTCGAGTTTGCAGAAGAGCAGGTTTACAAACCACAGGTTAAATTGTTTAATTTAGAATTGAAATTTGTTTAGTCCTTGTGGTTTGAAGTTGACATATGTTTAGTCCTTGTGGTTTTATTTTAATCTGAATAGTCCTTAAAGTCAAAAAAATTCATTCAAATAGTCCTTATGATTTTATTTTAATCTGAATAGTCCTTAAAGTCATGATTTTTCATCCAAATAATCATTCCGACAATTTTCTCAGTTAAATGTCATAAGAACTCTTTGGATGAAAAATCATGACTTTAAAGATTATTCAGATTAAAATAAAACTATAAGGACTATTTGGATGAAAAATCGTGACTTTAAGAACTACTCAGATTAAAATAAAACCATAAGGACTAAACATATGTCGACTTTAAACCAAAATGACTATACAATATGTTACCCTTTAATTTATTATTAAGTTTCTCTTCTACAAGTTCTTGTTTTGCATTCAAGATGAACTCGAGGTTGAGTTCTTTTGTAGTGAAGGAGACTGATGTAGGACGAGAATGAGCCAAATTTAGACAGAAAAAAATAAAAGTCAGGAAGCGACGAATAATTAAAAAGAATGATTTGAAGATTGGTAATTCTCGTGTCAAGAGGTTGCTAGCCGCTGGAATATTCAAGAAGATGTTGTTTTGGACTTTCCGGGTTGCTCGTGCGAAATCTGATTTTCAGAAGCAAATCTGATTTGGAGTAACTTTTGGCCAGAACGTCCGTTTGGGATGCATGATACCTTTTCGGAATGGGAACGACGAGATCTACAAGAGTCACTTTAGTGAGCCCTATCAGATTTATGTCAAAAGATATCGTTTTATATATCTGATTCGGCATTTAGTATTATTTTAGGTTTTAAGTTTATTTTGGATTTGTTTTCATTTAACCTATGGGCTTTTAGGTTTGGTTGTTAGTTGCCCTAGGGTTTAGTTTCTCCTATATAAGGAGCCTTTATCAGTTGTAGTCGTTAGCTTTCATATTAATAAAAACCCTTGAGATTTTCTCAACTTACTAGTGGATTCCAGATTCTCTTGTGGATTCAAGTCGTCGTTGGTGGATTCCAACGTTTATATTTCCGCTGCATCAGAGATGATTATGGCCAAAGTTTGTCATGGCATCAGCAAGAAACCGCACGTGAGTGAAGGATACCAGCTAACTTGATAATGTCTTGCACCACAAATTTAATACGCCATGGAACTTGAAAGTTCCCCAGTAGAGCATCAATCAGAATTTTGGAGTTACCTTTCAACTTGTAAATTGAGAAACCTATGTGTCCAAGCAGCCATTAACCCTCTTAAGGCAAAGGCCTCTGCTAAAAGGACATCAGTAATACCCACCTTGGTCATCTCGGAAATCAAAACCTCTAGCATTATGGTGTTTATGCCACACTAAGCCATCAAAGTTCATTTTCAAAATACATGTGTTAGGTGGCTGCCATTTAAAAGCTATACAACTTCGTTGTGATGGAGGAGAAGGATTAGCAGATAAATATGACTTATAAAAGTTAGCAGAAGAGAACCAATTTGTGGAGTGGAGTAATGATCTCGAAAGTTCAAGTTTATCCTGTTCCAAGTCATGACTTCTATGGAGCAGATCAACAGGGCCTCACCGAGGGATTTAAGGTTTGGTATGGAAAAAAATTGTAATCTTTAGTGCTGCAAGTCTGCAACGGACCTTCCTCATAAGTAATATAATATGTGAACAATGTTGTTTGGAGTAATTATTAGGTGGTCGAGAAACACCACGTGGTACTGCCATGTTGTGGTCCCAACCAATAACATCGCTTGAACTTGAATCATGTGGGGATTAGCAAAGGGGTGAAAAAGAAAAGGTAAATTTAAAGGTAATGTGGGCCTGTAGGCCGTCTCTCTAAACAGTTCATAAGATACGTTGGGTGACCGGTAATCGATCCTTCGTTTTCTATACCACTAGCCTTTTACCCGTGCATTTGCACGTGAGTTTACAAAATGAGAGAAGTTTAACTTGAACTGTTTCATTTAAAGTAGAATTAATCTGATTATCTTGTTTATTAGATAACTGCTCCACCAAAAGTGGGAACAAACCACGTCCTTTTTTTTTCTTCTTAAAATTCCAATGGTGTTTTACGGTTATGCCTATAGTAACTTATTTTTATTTCTTTGAAAATTTTCTATTACTTTGGTTTTTTGGGTAATTCAAAAAAGGCTTCACCAAAGATACCAAAGGAGTGTCTCGCTTTCTAATTATAGTAGAGATATGGATATGCTTGTCATAAGATCGGGGAGACAAAGAATTCGCGTCGGGACTGAATCATCAACTTTGACAAGAACATTTCAAGGATATGAGAGAAACAATACGAACACGAGTTAGGCCTGCTTAGTTGTAATGACTCAGGAGATAGATATGTAACATTGGTGGATGATCATACGGCATCTTTTGTGTTTTGTATTTTTGTTTAGCTACTTCGTCATTTTTGTTCAACTGACAGTCAATACTTGAAAATTTCAATCATATATGAATCACACGTACATAGATTTGTTCGATCAGATGGTTTAGAATTTTACTTAATCATATGTACAAGAGTAGAAGTGTTTTAGATAATTACTTGGGGAGCTTTGCAGTGGCTTCCCGCAGCTCCTTTAGTGGATTTGGTTCTCGAGGGTACACTCTAGTTTCTAGTAAATACTGCAGTACGTGTTAATATAAGAAAAAAAAAAAACAAACAAAAAAAGAGAGGTTAAATCTAGCTATTTATATACCAGGCCACCAGCATCAATTATTCGATTCCCTTCTTGAATGTGGTAGGGACTAGGGACTGTTAGCCGGTTCGTTTTCAGGACTCCCTCCCACTCTCTCAGGAAATTGACAGGGAAGGTCGATATTCAATTGATGCAAAGTTTGAACAATCGATCTGCTAAAAGAAGAAAAGGAGCTGTGAACACCTTGTGTAAGTCCTCATCTTGTTGCAGGACTCGATTAGGCAACCTTATCATATACCAATACGCTCTCCCCTGCATTATAATTAAGCACTGCTATCTCGTCATTGACAGACTCCCTGATCTCACTCGTTGTGTTCTTAATTACCTTGACTAACTGTTAGTGAACAACAAGCTCGATCATCCTAGACTATCTGTTATAGATATGATTAATGATTCTACCTTGATGAGTGATGACCTTCAAGAAAATTAGGTTCTATACGCACAGAATAGGCTTTGCATCCAATTATTTTGCTCCAGTTGCTTGGTTTTTAGTTTGCTCGAGCAAAGGAATGAGATGCCCCATTCCTGGGCTGCAGTCTGCAGAGTAGAGCTGCACGTAATTGATGCTTCTGAGCTTTCCTTGCATATGGAATCAGGGGCGTCTGAAGCTGAGTACGTTTCAACCAACAAATAATGCAGAAATGAAGTTGACAAAAATAACTGAGAACAAACTCCCATTAGAAAGATTGGTTTACGTCTGAAGGTGGTAAACTTTCTGATGAATGGGCATGCAAATAACCAAATCTTTTAGTAGGGAAAACGCTAATCAAAAAGCAAGTACTTTCCAGTCGATCAGGAGTCTCTTGTCATTCTCTTATTTCTTGTTTCTTTTGGTTGTTCACTGCCAATCTATGTACCCGGGACATAAACTAATTTGCTTCTTGTCTATCTAGCTAGTTTAGTCGTCACTTGGTGAATCTGTTCTCTTGCTGGATTGTCGTGCTGTTAACTTCTGTTCCCCATTGCCTACGCTTTAATTTGCCTTTTGTTTAGCATATGTTTCATCTATTTTGTGTCTTCCTTTGGCTGGCATTGTTGATTATAGTAATGCTGGTTTCTTCTATTCTGTCTATTCATTTGGCTGACATTGTTTATTATTGTGGTGCTGATCTCGCATTATGCTTTGCCATCTAATTGGAAAGTTTTCCAACATCGATCTTAACTCTGTTCAGACTTGTCTTTTCTTTTTCTTAAGGTGCAAGTCGACTATCAAATAACAAACCTTAAACCAATGAATCGACACCAATTCTTGCCACCATACATTGTAAGAAGGACTAAACACTACAAGAGAACAAGGATACGAAATACTAGGCCAATCTAATACGATGCAAACAAAAAATAAATATGTGAACATGCATTTCATTGCGTGGCATGCCACATAGATTTGATGCCTAAAATCTTAAGCCTCATTAAGACCTAAAATCATTTTCTTTGGCTTTTGATAGGTCAAATTTTCCTCCTTATTTGGAGGAGGATGTCATATGGTTACTACATGTGAAAAACCTTTCGGTGAAGCCTCAAGACCCATTCAATTAACCAAGAGACAAGATGCTATATGAATAGCAAAGTTGGTGGTGTGTGTATGTTGAAATGCAAGAGAGAGCCTTTATGTATAGGCTTGTGGCTCGCTGAAATGTTTAACAAAATAATGAAGATGCATTGATGGTGCATACAAACATTGAAGCTTGAATTAAGGAAGAAGTTTGAATTTTCTTCCTTGTGCATGGACGTGAAGGATTTGCATGGGAAATGCATGAAGAAGTTTGCCTATATAAAGGCATGAGCAATGGTGCAATTGATGTACCGGTGAGTTCATCTTGTGTTATACAAGAGTGTGAGATAGAGAGAAAACTCTAAGTCGAGAGTTTTTGAGTGTAGCAAAACAAAGTGAGTGTGAGAGTGTGTCCCTTCAAGAGTGAGTCTTGAAGTAGTGTTTTTCTTCATGTAACCTTTATTCGTATAGTGGAGGTTCTTTCTTGTTGTTGCCCGTGGACGTAGGCACTTTGCCTGAACCACGTTAATTCTCGATGTTCTTTATCATTTTCTTTCCGTTACATTTTACATTTGTGGTTGTGAGTTTCCGATTCCATTCTACAGTTTATTCTTCCGCATAATGTAACAGTTTTTCCCTCCCAAATATTCTTTAACGAGAGTATATGTACTTCTAGTAACTCAATGGTATGTTTTGTTAAAAAAAAAAAAAACAAACAAATCTAAAGGGAGGATTTTGTTTGACAGCTCAGTTTACACCAAAATCTTTGTTAGCTAGACAGCTCATTGTCTTGACGCGATAACGCCAATTCAAAGCTCAGACTGGTCGTTCATGAGTAGTTTGCCATATTGTTTCGGTGAGTAATTCACTTGCAATGATGCTCACGACTCCCGAGTCTTTTGTTAACAAACCTTCCATAGCTAAATCTTTTTGATTGTTGGATTTGTAGAATTGTAGTTGTACGTTTGTGGAAGAACATAATTGTTGGATGGGTTGCTGCTGCTTCCGGTTTGCAGATAATTAGCTAGAGCTGTGTTAGAGGTGTTAAGGGTAAAAATATAATTACTCAGTTTCTGGTGTTAATACACTGGTTTTCTCTTGTATATATAGTGCAAGACTTCTACACTCATGTATTCAGTAAGAACACAATATCAATATACAAGTCTTTTCTCTCGATTTCTTTCTTTTCTTCCCTAGCTTTCAAGAGGTAATGAATTAGCTTCTTAATTAGCATGATTAGTTTGTTAATTAGTTGTTCATGTGGTAATTAGTTTTCAGCCTATTAGTGTTCGCGTAGCTTTCATGTGTACTAGTTCTCTCTTGTATAAATAGCAACTTCTGCTCGATCGTGATCTTGTAAGCTAGGAGCATTATTATTCATTCCATAAAAGCCACTGATTTTCCTCTCTGCCTTTCTTGCTCTGGTTTTCTCTTGCTAATTCCTTTCAAGCTGTACGTAGTATCGCGGAGTATAAATGGACTCAACTGGGAAAAGGATGAAGCAACTGTTGTAGAGTGATGAACTAACTGAGGTATATATCTCATCACTGACATCTGTGTTTTCTTTCTTGGGTTGAAACTGCAAACAATAATCGGACTTAAACAATGCGGCAGTATATCTTCGAGACCAGTGTGTATCCACGTGAACCGGCGCCTCTCAAGGAGCTAAGGGAAGCCACTGTCAGCCACCCCCGGTAATCATCATTCTTCCTACCTTAGGGCAATTCCATTCGACTAAGTCGCACTTATGGGTAGCCTGTGTTTTGGCCACGATCCTCAGCGCGCGGAGCAGAGGTTTCTAGCGAACAAAGAGATGGGGGAGTTGCGGGCGTGCCACCTCGCGGACGAGGAAAAGGTTGATGGGGGTGCGCTTGACTTCTTGATCAGGCAAAGGGGGTTACAGGTGCCACCTCGGAGGAGGATTTACGAGCACAAGCGAATCGATACTCACGGCGGCGCGAGCAGAGCAACTATAGGGAGTTCAGAGAGAAGCGGGGATGCAGAGTCCGGAGAGCTCTGGAGAAGAAACCTAGGCGGCGGCGCTTAGGGTTAGGATTTCGAGGAAGGCTCGAAGGGTAACTGGGTTTCAGCTGTATTGTGTTTGTTGTTTGTATTGATTTTTTGAGAGAGAACTTTCTGTTAGGGTTTGAGCCCCCTTATATAGTAGTACGACTTGCAGCAGAAGAAAAGTGATTAGAATCCAAGTCGGACTCTGAAACCCTATTCGCACAAGGACACTGTTACAACCATGTGAACCAACCAATTGGTGACACCTGCCCAGTTCGCACACTCCATTCCGCGCTACCAACTGTAGACTCCTATGCGAACTGGAATTAGGAGTATCCTCATCTCACGGGCTGCTACAGGATGCTATCTCGCATGCTCCTGTAGCTCGCGTCCACTTCGCGGGCTATTGCAGCTCGCGAGCCTTAAAAGGGCTTTTTATATTTAATGGGCCACAGAGGTTGGCCCGAAGCATGTCAAAGACTTGTAAAAGTCTTCAACGTTTGTCGTGGTGCGCGCGGACTCCGCATGTTCCTTCCTCGCGAAGTCTCCTACGTTCGCCAGCTCGCCTGGCTTCGCCTACGCGGAGAGTCAATCTCGCCTCGCCTCGCGGAGTACATTTTCGCCTCGCCTACGCGGAGCCATCTCGCCTCGCCTCGCGAAGTACATTTCCGCCTCGCCTCGCCTCGCGAAGAGTCCATCTCGCCTCGCCTACGCGGACTGGCAAATAGTAATTCCGCGCGCGAGCTAAGTGTTCCACGCGAACTGCGTAGTCCGCCTATGTCCATTCCGCGCGAAGGCTAAGTGAAGTCCAGTTCGCCTCGAGCTAAGTGAAGTCTAACTTGGCTCGCGTGCGTTCATTGCCTACGCGGACTATCACTTGTAAACTTAGAGAAACTTCATTTCGCCGGTATGACATGGTCCAAGAAATAATTAATATTTACATAGACATTTACTGTCTAGTAAAATATTAATTTAGGCGTAAACAGCCTGCATCGTAAGTTTCATTGAGCTTTCTTGATAACCAAGCCTTTATTAATTTGGCCTTGAAGTTTTTGGCGTGTGAAGACTGTGATCAGATCATTTTCTCATATATCAAAAAAATGTTCTGATTTTTGGCTTGTTAATTTTCAGGGCTGTGTTAGCTACTGCGCCAGATGCAGGTCAGTTACTAGGCATGCTGTTGAAGCTAGTAGATGCAAAGAAGACAATTGAAATTGGAGTTTTCACAGGATACTCTCTTCTCCTCACTGCGCTTATTATTCCTGAGGAGGGAAAGGTACGTCTGTTACGAATTCTTCAATCTGCTTTCTTGTCACGCTAATTCAAAAGCACTATATATGTTCATGAAAGCTCACCATGCATGGTTAGTTGGTTACCTTAATTTCATGGATCTGACATAAGTTACGTACCTTATTGCAGATTGTAGCCATAGATATAGATCGTGAGACATATGAGCAAATAGGGCTGCCAATCATAAAGAAAGCTGGTGTGGAGCACAAAATTGACTTCATTGAATCCGAGGCTGTACCAGCTCTTGATAAGCTATTGGAAAATGTAAGTAACAAATTAAGTATAGTGCAAATGTGCAATTGATGGATTTGTTTGTTCTCCCATGTGTGGGATGATGGGGGTTTATTGCAGCAAGAAAATCAAGGCAGTTTCGACTTTGCCTACGTCGATGCAGACAAGGCTAACGATTGGAACTACCATGAGAGACTACTGAAGCTGTTGAAGGTGGGTGGCTTAGTTGTCTACGACAACACACTCGTCAGAGGAACAGTTGTGTTTCCTGAAGAGTCGACTCAACGGCGCAGGACAGAACTGGCTATTGAGCATAACAAGGCACTTGCAGCTGATCCTCGTATCCAAATCTCTCATGTTTCTGTGGGTGATGGGATGATGATTTGTCGCCAGATCATCCGACATTGGCTTCCCTGTTGATGAAATCCTAAACATGTAGCTTGCTCTCTGCAATAAAAATGTGTGATTTAAAGTCGAAATTCGCTTTTTTAATGAATTTGCTTGTATGATTACAAGTTTACAACTGTAACTTTCTGATCGTCAATAAGTTGTAATCAAGCACTCCAATAATATTGTTGTAAAACGTTATATTTTAGTGTGCTTTTTATGTAAAAAGATGCATCAATAATTAATGACTATTAGTTAATTTTGCCTCTCTTGATATCAAATTTCGAAATTCTTATTTTCTATCTCAGTCCAAAACAAAAAGGTATGATCTTTCGTTTTTTTCTTTTATCATCTTTGAAGCATTTTATTTTATGTTTCGAATTAATACATTTAGCTTTTTGCCAACTGTATTTTTAGTTGCTTGATTTGTAGCAAATTTGATTATGAGAAGTTATTGTTGAAAAATTTAGATTATGCAAGTTTGATTAGTACCTTTTTGCATCAAAAAATAGAAGACGAGTCATATTATGCACGTCTCCATGGTTTGATCTCTAAGAAGAGCAGTAACAAACACAATACTCCCCTGATGATTGTTGGACCCAACAAACAAAAACAATAGCCTCTTGTAAACGTTGGTTTTGTATGTGTTATTGAATATCAACACATCCCCGTAACACTAATATGTTCTTATTGGCCAAAAGCTTGTTGTAGAGGTCTTTTATGGTGAATCCAACCGTCATATAACCCCCTGCTTGTTGCACCATGTACTCATAGTCATGGCATGGTCTAATTGAAACACTAGACATTATATTTGCATTGCCCAACTCTGCTTCACTGACATTTCGGTGCGGACAAATGAAGGCGAACTGCACAGGGTTTACTAACAGGTGACAATGCTTTAGGACAAAGACTCTCACAACATAAACTCCTCCGTCCTCCTCGTAACCCATCCTGAATTTCGTCTTGCAGCCTACCCTTCTCGCTTTTCGAGGATCGTGAACCTTACATCAGCTTGGAGCCACTTCTCATCTCGAGTCTCTTCCTTGCAGCATACCCATTGTCTCCTCTGAATCTTACCTTCAACCTATGCGTTAACGAATAGAAGTCTTTTCCAATAGGGAAACCCAGAAAAGAAATCTTTTAAGACAGACTGATGTTTTTGGTGAAAACGTGTGTCTGCAAAACAGGAATGGTAAGGTTATATTTTGGATTTGGACTGTCAAAGGGACGGGGGATGAGCCCATTCCTGGTATTTTTTATGTTCTTCCTGGCTTGAAGATAGGAGAGCCTGTCATTTCGTGTATTTTTAGTTCTTCCTGTTATTAGTAAACAATCTTACATAAGCTATCTGGACTTTGGACAGTCATTGTTGGTTATGTCTACATCAGGAGCACCAAAAGTTGCTTCACACCAAATTAAATCTGCTTCTAAGTTCTAACCATGAACAAGTTGTTCGTACATTTCCTGATAAATCGATAATGTAAATTCATCCCAGCTTCACCATCTTTATATCAATTGGTATTCAATTTCACAGAATCTGAAGCGGTCACGTACGGTCAGAAAAGATGAACAATCAGAGGCTTGAGCAACACTGAAACGAAAAGTAAGTTTCTCATATATCAAGTCTTAAATGGTATGAATTACATGTTTAAGAAACAAGTATACAAAATGACACAACCCACAGATTCCCAAATTATTTTCGCCTCAATCAGGCAGAACCACTTTTAACCATTTACAGCTTTTTGAACAGATACGAAGTAAAGATGTAAACAACTAACAATCGAAAGAACTGTAACACTGGAATACTGTAGCATCTTTCAGCAATGAGAGATCAATCACATGAGGAATATATTTGGAATGAAAAAAAAAAAAAAAACAAACAAAATAATGGCACACAAAGATGCTAAAATCAGGAATTCATAGTCAAGCTTAGGCAAGCTTCTTGACTACTGCTGCCATATACTTCCCTTGATGCTCTGCGAGCCCCAACTCTGTTTCACTTGGCTGTCTTGAGCCATCGCCAGCAAAAACACCTGCACCATATGGAGAACCCCCTCTTACTGAGTCCATCTTGAACATTCCAGCTCCAAAAGTATACCCAATGGGAACAAATAGCATTCCATGGTGTGCTAACTGCGTGATTGCTGTCCAACTGCAATATACAACAGCACAGAATACTCAACTTACTTATCAAAATTATATATGGGAGTAAGTTTTACTATATATAAGTCGAATCACATTTACAAGATACTTCAAACAATTGTCTCAAACGACGAAAGTACAGGAGAATTCACAGACAAACTATCAGTATTATAGAACATGACATACATCTTGCATTGTACTATATTCAAGTTTTTTAGCGATACCAGCACATTCAGCCTTGCTTAAGATGTACTCTAATATATAATTGCAAGTTAAACCCAATAGTTTTTATATACTTTGCCGTAATGCTAAGGACAAATCATCTCTTCAAATGCGCATTGGAAAGAATGTCAACCTAAAGATTCGAGCTTTGTGGATCAAAGTTTGACCAAGTTCTTTGCAACAATCAAGATCATGGAGAACAAGCACCAGAATTACATAGTTTCAAATGCAACCTGTGATAGCCCGAAAACATTTCAATTCTAGTCCACAGCTTCATTCTCTCAAACAATGTATGCCAATTTCGGCTTCGACCTATTGAACCTCATTGCAACACTCATATAATCCACACAGTCAATGGCATCAAACAATTATCAAATGAAAGCTTACGCTGTGGTTTCTTGGCCACCGCCCTGAGTCCCCGTACTGACAAAAAACCCGGCCGGCTTCCCGGCGAGGCTCTGCTCCTTCCACAACCCTCCCGTCGAGTCGAAAAACGCCTTCATCTGCGCCGCCATGCAGCCATACCTCGTCGGAAACCCAAACAACAACCCATCCGCCGCCGCCATCTCCGCCGCCGAAATCTCCGGAATTCCATCATCCTTCGGCGGCGCCTTCATCGCCTCCAGCACCTCCGGCGTCAGCGTCTCCGGCACCCTGTACAGCACCCCTTCCACTCCCTCCACGCCGTCCACCCCCTTCTTGATCCTCCGCGCCAGCTCCTCCACGTGTCCGTACATCGAGTAGAACACGATGAATATCCTCAATTTCGGCGCCGCAACCGGATGCGACGCCTCCGAGACGGCGTCGTTTTGGCTGGAGTCCGGGATGGGATTGGAATTGGCGGCCGAAGTGGCCTCGGCGGCGATCGGGGCGTCACGTGAGGCGCGCGTGGCGTCTTCGGTGGCGACTACGCCGGACGGGACCTTCTTCTTGCTTGGGACGCAGCCCCCACCTTTCCCCATCTTCAGAGAATAATGAGGATAAGGTCTGCGCCAAAATCCACACACCAATTTCAGAGCTTTACTTGGCCTCTTCGTTTACAGTCCCAGGCGCAGACTACAGAGCTTCTTGATTGATTTATAGTTCCCCGGGGACACGTGGCAGCTTCAGACAGTCTCAAGTAACGACGGGTATATGAATCTCGTTTCCATAAACGAGAGATTTTGAGTTAAACTATATCGTCTCGTCTTCGTAATTTTGTGTTTTACTTTCACGATGGTAATTGTGGTCTAGGAGGATGAGTGGGGATTGGACTCTTTTAACGTTGTGCTTTAGCCACCTACCAATCATTAACGATGTACCTAACACTTGATGATCATTGATTAGAAATGATGGAATATGCCAACAAAGCAGTTTTGCCACTAGAACATCCCTGGGAAAGAGCACGACGTTTTGCACGATGTTGACCTTGCACCAAATGAACCTAATTCATAATAGTTTCAAAATTTCCTTGAAATGGTCATAGATTTGACAATTAAGATGATAAAAATTGTCTGCAGGAACAAGACACTAGGTTACCAGATGATAACACAAGTCGCAGTGTCAAGACTTACTACAATAATCTTGAATCTTGCTGATATTTAACAGTCAAATTAGGTCAAAATGTACACTGCTAAAGCAATCTTAAGAGTCGCTCTCGAAAGGGTTTTCAATTCCCTACATTAGTATGACTTTCACGAAAATGCTGCAATACATCTCACTTGGGATTCCTGAGAACAATGATTACAGAATCCCCACCAAGAAACATCTTGCTGATGAACCTGTCCTTGTTCACCGCTTGGGCTTTCTTCCTGCCTTTTCCAGTCCTCGCAGCTGAGAATGAAAGATATGTATTAGAAAAAGACCTTTGAAAATAATGAAAATTAAACATAATAATTGAACAAAAATACCTCAGTCCACATTTCCTTGACATTTTCCAAAACCATGTTGCACAATGAATATCCATTTGAATCCGGATACTTTCCCTACATCTGAAAAACCTCAATGAACAGAAAATCATGTGAAAGCATTACCTGTGTATGATTTTTGACACTCATCATGAGAATGGAGAGTGGTCCTGTATTGAACTCCTCTTCTTCATTCTTCACAACCTGCAGCAGTCAAACAATGAGTAAGCAAAAAAACTCAATTATCAAAACAGGAGTACAAAGTTGGGGTTTAAATACAAAAGTAGACAAGTGAGATCATATCTTTTTACTATTTTAGTTACATAAATAGTTAGTACAGATGGTTACAATCAGCTGGTTAAACAGAAAGAATGTTGTGACTTGTTCGAGGCCATAGTCAATACAATTAGACTTTGATAGGCACGGAGAATCACTTGATACTATTACCAACCTTCAATGCAATTTGCGCCATAAAGAATGGACACCATTGCTCTGCAAATTGGCTTAATTGATTTCAACAAAAGGAATAAAAAAGGAACCGTACAATTTTCAACTTATGAGAGAACTCTTAAAACAAATGGAAGAGGAAGAATGAATGTCTCGACTTGTTCGAGGCCATAATCAAAACATGTAGAATTTGATAGGCACGGAGAATCGATTGATATTATTGCCAACCTTCAATGCAATTTGCGCCATAAATAATGAACGCCCTTGCTCTGCAAATTGGCTTTCTTTTCTTTATTCAAGTAAAGAAATGAACCAAATGTGAGAAAAGTCTCGTACTAATTGGAATATATGGTTAAACCTAAGAAGAATGGATGTCACGATTTGTTCGAGGCCATAGTCAATACAAATAGAATTTGATAGGCACGGAGAATCGCTTGATATTATTGCCAACCTTCAATGCAATTTGCGCCATAAATATTGGACGCATTTGCTCTGCAAATTGGCTTTGTTTCTCTCATTCAAAACAGAAATTTCATGAGTAACAAAAGAAACCTAAAAGAAAAGCCAACTCCCAAACTAACTCGTACATATGGTTAGATTCAAGAAGAATGAATGTCACGACTTGTTCGAGGCCATAATCAAAACAATTACAATCTGATAGGCACGGAGAATCGATTGATATTATTGCCAACCTTCAATGCAATTTGCGCCATATTTTAAATATTGACACCCTTGCTCTGCAAATTGGCTTTTTTCACTCATAAAAGAAAAGGTTTTCAAGTAAAGAAGCTTAGGAAAACAAGAGAAAAGAAATCATACCATTTAAAGTACTCTTATGGAACTGGGAAAACACCCGGGACCAAGTTAAATCCTACATGAATATAGAGGATAATTGAGACAATTATTTTCTTTAAAGGTAAAAGAAAAGAAACACAAGCATAGACATATAAGCCATGAACAGTTAAAGAATGTGACAGGTATAGTTTTCAGAAGGCACACAACGCAGTTATACCAATCAACATGTACATTATAACAACAGATGACACAGTTTTTTAGCTTATCAGACCCGATTGACTAACACTACTCAATATCACACAATAGATAACCAATTTCAGCACAACAGTTAACTCAATACCAGCCAAAAAAAGAACAGACATAATAAAGATGAATAACTTAAGGGCAGTATAACTTACATCTACATCCATTGGCCGGCCAGACATCCTGAGCAGGAGGCAAGGTCTTCTAGACTTGATCCAAAAACTCTGCGTCAAACCTGCCAAAAAAATATATCAACCTAATCAATCAATTTGACATATACAGCTTATAAATAAGATCTAAATAACAAACTCAGCACAAATCTCATAGTATAAACCTAGAAGAACATTACATAACAAGATGCATAAAATGTATCATTCCAAAACAAAAGATTGTGTCATCGAAAAAACCAGCATAACATAGGTAGCATAACATAGACCGACGACGAAGTCCATACATCAGCGCTCTTAACAACCACATTAACCGATACAATATTAAAAACAAAACAAAAAACAAAAAAAACTGTCGAATAGAACCTAAATCTAAATATCAAACCACCATAATAGCTGAAAATCTAATTCAAAACAACCAAAAAGAAGCACAAGGAGCATCAATCCCTAAAAGACAACAGTACAGTTTGTATGTATAAGACAATGTAACTAAAAGCATAATGCAGCCTCTTCAGTTCAGGTCTCCAAAAAATTTCCGCATGGAGAATCTCGGAAGAACGAAAGTATATTTGGATCATCACCAGAGGCATATACAGACTTCATCAAAACCATAAAAAACAACTAGAAAGAATCAAGCTGGCACAGCACAGAAGCTATCGCTAGACACTAGAACCTAAAATAACAAAAGAGCTACTGATTCCTAACACCAAAGCATGGAAACTAAGCAGTAAATCAACCAATGTTATTGAATAAACAGAGTTTCGGAATAGGAATCATTACCTTTGCGGCTTCGTCGCCAAAGCAAAACAAATCTAAGAGAGGAAGCGAGAACACTGTGGCTGCGAACAACCCAAAGTTGGGGTATATAAGGACCACAGTTGCCCTAGGGCGGCATATGGCGGTTTGGGCTTCAAAATTAAGTTGGTAAAAGCCCAAGTATAAGCCTTCGGTCCAAAAACAATTGAGCGGAGCTTTTTGGACCAGATAACAATCCATGTGAACCTTATCTCTCTTTTTTTTTTTTTTTTCATCCTTGTCAAGAGCTCAACTTACGCGTATACAAGTTTGAAATTTGCCGCACTTTTCTCGAAGGATGCTGTTCCATTTTGTTAGGCGCAAATTTGTGTATGACTACATTCATTAAAATTAAAGGAGTATCAAGTTTAAAATTAAAGGAGTATCAAGTGAGGACTTTTGAATAAACAGTTGCATAAGTGTTTTAAATATTAGTTTACATGATTTGTTACGTGCAAATTCATGCGTGACTTTGATTTGGCGGGTGACATTCGGTGAAATTGAGTGAGGACTAATTGATGGACTTTTGAATGAACGGTTAAATGACATGGTATCAATTAATGTTTAAAACGCTTATATAACTGTTCATTCAAAAATCCACACTTATCCTTACTATAAGGTCATCATTGAAAACTCCATGTACTTTTATAATGTATTAAGGATTTGAATTTCAAACACGAAGCGATTGATTTTACACGATTACTTGTCAGAGTTTCTCCAAACAGAGTTTGTAACATATATATGTTTGAAGTTTGTAATGAATGGACTCGAGTTAAAGTTGAACGATTTTTTTGATGAGGCATGTGGCTAGCCAATGATCTCCTCAGACAAATCCTAGCTACTAAATACTACTAAACTCGATGTACGTATCTGACCACACACGATATTATAAGGATATCAAACTACAAATTGTGGAAGCTGCTAGAATTGCATATAATTTAAGTACTTGGTTCAAACACAATCATCCAATTAGGCCTAAAGTTTTATATTTTACCTTTCTCTAGAGTTTTTTTGGTGTTAACATATGTTAGTGCATCGTAGAATATCGGTCATACTCGCCTAAGAAGACACGTATTGCCGCATATAATGGGTTTGGGCCTTAACTAAGCCCAATAAACCTACACCATCCCTTAAGGGCATAATGGTAATACACTTTCTAATAAGGGCAAAATGGTATTTTTAGGGTGCATCCACCCTATCTCTATAAATAGCACTCTCCACCTCTCATTTGGGGACTCTCCATTTTCCACCATATTCACAGCTCATTTCTACTCACATATGGCTAACTTAGGCATCGGAGGGTCGAAGACCGGCAAACCTGGTCTTTTCTCTGACGCCCTTTATTCATGATTGATAAGTTATGGGTCTTGAAGATGGTGTTCCCGCATTCCATGTGATTCATCCCCTCAGCAATCACACTGAAACAATTGGCGCTAGAAGGAGGGGATCTCAAGTGGTAACCCACGCATGGCTCACCATGAGCATATTCATGATCTGGCTGGAATTCTTTTTTCTGGAAATCAGTTTTTCAAACTTCTGGGTTTCGAACACTGAAAAAGCAGGAGAGAGAAAGCAGATCTGGATTACTTTTTAGCTTTTCAACCACCGCAAGGTAGCTCACCTTCCCAGCCATCATACCCACCGTCTTCCAATGAATCCAGCGTGGCCTCCCCGACCTCCGGCCAAGGCCCATGCGCCGGTGAGCAGCACCCCCCCCAGAACTCATCTGGACACCCATACAGGGACACCCAGAACTGCTCTGACCCATGAGCCCTCCCCGACCTCCCGAGCACCCGGCCACCCCCTCCACGGCCTCCCGAGCTCCCGGCGTCCCCCCTCTCCCCGGGTCTCAATCGGGTCCAGACTACACAGCTTTCCATCTCGACCACCCGGGACTCCTCTCTCTCGACCCTAATCTCGGCACCCTCACTGCCAGTTACCCTAGCAGACTCCCCTGGCAGTCTCCCTTCGCGGACTACCTCGCGGACTCCCCTGGCGGACTACCTTCGCGGACTACCTCGCGGACTCCCTTCGCGGACTCCCCTGGCGGACCCCCTTCGCGGACTACCTCGCGGACTCCCCTGCCAGACTCCCCTCGCGGACCCCCTTCGCGGACTCCCCTGCCGGACTCCCATACATATACAGCTCTCCATCCCGACCTCCCGGGACTCCTCTCTCCCGGCAGTAAGATACAAAAAACTGATCTGGACACCCATTCCAGTAGCGAGACCAGCCACGCCAGTCACGGTGGCCACACAAGGTCCTGGCAGGGATATGCTCCCGGTCTCGCGACCTCAATCTCGGAACCTCCTGGCGGACTCCCCTCGTCTCGCGAGCGGACTCCCTTGGTCTCGCGACCTCAATCTCGCCAGTCCCCGCGGACTCCCCTGGTCTCGCGACCTCGATCTCGCCAGTCCCCGCGAATTCACCTCGTCTCGCGAGCGAACTCCCCTGGTCTCGCGACCTCAATCTCGGGGATCCCCTCCCGGGTCTCAGTACTTCTCTCCCAAGGCCAAACTTCTCTTCCTCCCGGGACCAACTGTATAGCCCCCACCCTTCCCTGGTTCGCACCACAAAAAAAAAAAAAAAAAAAAAAAGATGGTCTCGGGACCCAGCAGCTTGCTCTCGGAACCTCCCCTTCCTGGTTCCCGCCACAACAACTCAAACAGACAGTTGTGGTCTCGACACCCAGCAGCCTGCTCCGGCACCTCCCCTTCACAAGCATAGACACCCCACACTATACTTCCATTATTTCTTTGAAGGTTAATCGATAGTCACATATATTTTATGCTACATGCATTGACACATACATAATGCATCTATCCCACTCTGTGATTACAATCTATGCTTCTGGATGAATACTTCTCTCCGAGACCACGGGACTATAGGCGCTGTCCATTATTTGGTTCGTATGTCAACAAGTTCATATCCAATCCAGCTCGCTACCTTGATAGTGATCAATTGCCACTTTACCATGCCCCCTCGGCACTATATAAATCATATCCAGCCAAGCTCCAACAACGAGTTGTCAACAACACTTCACCTACAATGCTACATATTTCTCTATGATTTATCAGTGGGCAACATGACAATAAATTCTCATGAGTCATGCCCTTATCAATGGCCACGCCTCGTCTACCTATCTACATGTCAATTATGACAGGCACAGGCTACAGACTATCATACTTGGGCCATCATGACTTCTTTTCCTTACGTCGGTACACATACATTACTTCTTGGTCAGGCAATATTATCTTCAATAATGCACTCCAATATTATCTTCTTGGCCATCATGACTACTCCATTGGGATTCTTATACCGAGCTCTTTTGTCGACATCGAGACTTATATTGACAACTCCAATTTTTCTACATTATCTATAGCGGCTCTACACGGCTCCAGATAAGTCCTACTTTACACTATTTAATTGAGTTATTATCATACAAATAACATGCCTCATACATCATCATATCCTTGAGCATGCTTATTACATGGCATAGAGAGTTACCTAAAACAATCTTTTTTATACGCGCTACATGCTACATACTCAGGCTACACACACAACATGTGTAAACAGCCAGCCCGCAACGGTGCAATCTCAGGCTACACACACAACATGTGTAAACAGCCAGCACCCAAAGGTGCAACCTCAGGCTACACACACAACATGTGTAAACAGCCAGCACCCAAAGGTGCAACCTCAGGCTACACACAACATGTGTAAACAGCCAACACTCAAAGGTACAATCTCATGCCACACACACCATGGGTGTACGCCATTAGCGCGAACCGTCACGCCACCAGCGCAGACCGTTATGCCACTAGCGCGAACCATTCCGCCCGCTAATGTGAACGGTTACGCCATTAGCGCGAACTGTCATGCCATTAGTGCGGACCGTTACGCCACCAGCGCGAACCATTCCGCCCGCTAGTGCGAACGGTTACGCCATTAGCGCGAACCGTCATGCCATTAGCGCGGACCGTTACGCCACTAGCGTGAATCGTCACGCCCCGCCACCATGTTTTCTCCCGGCACTGGGGGACTTGGACAACAGCCTTATATGCCGATATTTACCGCACCTCATGACACCCGCCATACCCCATCGGCATCTTGGCTACGCTCCCTAGGCGCAATCTCAGGCTACACACAACATGTGTAAACAGCCAGCACCCAAAGATGCAACCTCAGGCTACACACAACATGTGTAAACAGCCAGCACCCAAAGATGCAACCTCAGGCTACACACAACATGTGTAAACAACCAGCACCCAAAGATGCAACCTCAGGCTACACACAACATGTGTAAACAACCAGCACCCAAAGATGCAACCTCAGGCTACACACAACATGTGTAAACAGCCAGCACCCAAAGATGCAACCTCAGGCTACACACAACATGTGTAAATAGCCAGCACCCAAAGATGCAACCTCAGCCTTATATGCCGATATTTACCGCACCTCATGACACCCGCCTTACCCCATCGGCATCTTGGCTACGCTCCCTAGGTGCAATCTCAGGCTACACACAACATGTGTAAACAGCCAGCACCCAAAGATGCAACCTCAGGCTACACACAACATGTGTAAATAGCCAGCACCCAAAGGTGCAACCTCAGACTACACACACCACGAGTGTACACAGCCGACATACAAACATGAAATCTCTCCCGGCAATGGGGGACTTGGGCAACAGCCTTATATGCCGGCATTTACCGCACCTCATGACGTGCTCTCGGTACACTTTGGCACCACCCGCCTTGCCCCATCGGCATATTGGCTACGCTCCCTAGCGTGCTCTCGCTACGACACATCGATTTTCACCTTTTGACAGCTCTACACATGCCCTATCGGCAACATCATTATGCCCTAGCGGCACTCCTCGCCACATCTTGATGGCACACTTGCCTCGATGGCGAAATGATGAACTACGTTTGGTTTGATCTCATAAACAGGTACGTAGGCACTCTAGCACTAACCTAGAGGCAACCACAAAATATATCACCACAATCTCCCCTTGGAACGCATGCTGGAATAGCTCAGCTAACTAGAGCACATAGCTGGTACAAATCAAAGGCTACTAAAACGCCTAAGGCATACAAACATGCCGGTACCTGTTGCCCACGTGAGATGCTCGCCAGCGGTACCTCAACTTCGACCCCCGATCGCCTTGCAATCCCCAGACACTACATGAGAGCAACGACCCCAGTGTCTCAGTCATATATAGCAACGCACGACATACCCCACTTAGAGGAAGCCGGTCCATCCCCTCCCTTGCATGGGGACTTGGGGGACTGGGGACTGGTTATGTCGCCACTAGTAAGACTCGTACTCCCGATATCCTATCAGATAAAGTCCCCACCCAAGAGAGTCTCTTGACTGCAGACTTGGGGACTTGTTAGTACATCGTAGAATATCGGTCATACTCGCCTAAGAAGACACGTATTGCCGCATATAATGGGTTTGGGCCTTAACTAAGCTCAAGAAACCTACACCATCCCTTGAGGGCATAATGGTAATACACTCTCTAATAAGGGCAAATTGGTATTTTTAGGGTGCATCCACTCTATCTCTATAAATAACACTATCCACCCCTCATTTGGGGACTCTCCATTTTCCACCCTATTCACACCTCATTTCTGCTCACATATGGCTAACTTAGGCATCGGAGGGTCGAAGGCCGGCAAACCCGGTCTTCTCTCTGACGTCATTTATTCATGATTGACAGGTTATGGGTCTTCAAGATGGTGTTCCCGCATTCCGTGTGATTCACCCCCTCAGCAATCACACTGAAACAATATATAGAATGGAACAATTGAATCGATGCAACGTTTTGAATTGCAAAGTAATTGTATCTTCATAGACTTTTGGCAAATCAAGACTTATTTTCATAATTTCGAAGCAAGCAGTTAGGGATACTATCCATCGATCCCTCTCAACCAGCCATTCACATGTTTGTCTTGTGTAAACAGTAAACGCTTTGATTACAACCAATGTCGACGAACAGTACAAGTAGAATTTATATATATTTGTAGTACGAATCTGACCAGTTGTTAATTAACCTAATAAATCTTCCCTACCGGTGAGCATCGGCCGCAGCACTACAAGTATATCACTTGATCACTTCCTACAGTCCTCCTCGCACACATCCAACACACTTTCAAACACAAATGTGAAAGGTTCAGCTATTGTACATTGTATTAATCTGTTCAAATCCATACAGAGTACGTAAAACACGATCGATTCTAGTGTTTTGGTTATGGGCTTACAAATGCAACTCAAGTACAAGCCATGCATATCGAAAGGATTAGATCGCGTCATTGAGTCTATAACCTCTTATATTACGAATTTACGATAGAATTCGATTCGATCTATGCCATTTTACTCGAACAAATTGCTTTGTTAATGTTGTCTGATGACCTCTTATATAAATTTAGGTTAAAGGTACACGATGCAGATAAAAGAATCTATAAAAAAAAAACGTACATATTGCACTGCTATATACACAGCCCTTCCATAATATACCATTGCCTTCGGATCTAAGGACACCTGAGGAGAGTGATCTAGAAAACTTCGATCTGATGCTCCGAATATCCCTACCAACAGTACACACGGCCACTTCGATATCGCGACACGTACGCGTGCCTCCACGCCTCAGATCATCTTAGGGCAAAGGACCAATGAAAGCCCTAGCAAGAGCACACAAAACACCAGTGGGAGTGGGACGCCATGTGCAAAAGCCGGTGGTGGTTCACTGGTTCTTTCATAAGGCAGCAGAGAGGAAAAGCCAGCTGCTTTGGGGAATCCCTGAAAAGAGTGAAAGAAAATGCGTAAGGAAAGGAGGAAGGAATGCCACATAGCGCCTGTTCTGCGATCCATCAACTCAGTTTAGTTCGTACAGTTTCTCGATGTTTCTTCATTGTTTAACTATGTGGTGTTTGATTAATTAAGGTGTTAATTAAGTTTTGATTCTTCTGTCTTTAAATTAAACCCCCTCAAAGATACTGACTTAGCTGTTTGGGAGATTTCTTGCTTTTGATTATGGGGAATAATCCTGCTTTCTGTTTTGTATACGTGTTACTGTGGTCCTAATTAGTCGAGCTTTAAAACTAATGAAAGTGACAAAGCCAAGGGGTTTTGCTTCCAATAGCAAAGATTAAAGGTTGCTTTCTCTTTAGTCTCTTTAAGCATTTGTTTAATTTCCATAAGTATTTGACTAATGGCTTTTTCACCAATGAGTAAGATGCGGGTTAGGTAACAATCTGCCATTGGCCAAGTGCTCCATCCTAAACCATGGGTTAAGAGCCTCTAAAATAATAGATCAAAGACCCACCTAAGTCATAATCCACCTAATAATGGCCTAAATTAAGGCGTAATTCAAGGGTTGTTGAAATCAATGTTATTGTTTATGTTATGTAAGTTAAAGTTGTAATTAGGAAATGAAATATTGAGCTCGCTCTTTGAGGGCTTAGGGTTTTAGTATGGGAAGAGGGAAACATGGAAGAATACTGTGTGTGGCATATACAACACGAACAATCTTGACTCTGAAGGAACTTAATAGAAGAGAGACCTAGATCCTGATGACATTATCAATCTAATCAACACACATCCTATCCAATTAAGAAAAGCTAAAACGATAGCTTAGTAGTTAATTACGTAGCCAAGACAAGGGTGTACAGAACCTTATATTCTTTATATGTTTCAAGAAAGATGAGATAATGGAAATTGCATAGGCTTGGATAGGTAAATTGGGGGGCCTGTGGGAGTGGCAAAGGGTCTATGATTTATATTTACAAAGTGGACAATGTTCTAGAGTGTATCTTTTATCTGAAAATGATAGGTGGGCAGTGATCACTAAATTTCTGGAAAATAAAGCCTAGCTTGTCAAATCGTAGTGTAACTTTAGTTGATTTTGCTAGGCTATAGCATTATCTGAGATAATCAGCTCAAAATCCATCATCAAATCCTGTTAACGATTCCTAATGTTCATCAAATCCAGAAGAAACTGCTGGAAATCAAGCCCAGTATATGAACGCCGATGTGCATGCTTGTCCTTCATACAAATGAATAGATAGATCACGATGCTTCAGTACATGAATTAGTATAGTTACATCTGGTGATTTTATTTAAATATGAATCATATACCTATAAGATCTGTAGCAAATCTATACTTACTGAGGCTTCCTGAACCCAGGAGTCCAGGGACCAGTAGTACTGCATATTATTTTCTGAAGAGATTAATAAACTTAAAAGTTGTTTGTAGACAGATGTAAATCAAAGATGACTACTCTCTAAATGCGATTTAGATCGATATCATGTATCATTATATGAGCTTTCCCCTTAAACAAGGGGAAAATATTTGATCTGATTGGCCTAATTCATAATTAAAAACCTGATAAATCTTAGTCACTACGGCCATTGATTAGCTGTTTAGCATCTAAATCAGAGTTTGAAGATGGGAAACAACAGTGATTTTTGTCGGAATAAACATGACACCCATTTGTTTAGTATCCTCTTGTTCATTTGTTAGCCCCATAATATAAAAAAGAAACTCTGATTACTAGTACTAATCAGTCAATTAGTTTATTAAACCTCATGTGTAAACAACTCGAAAAGCTTAGCATATATACAAAGGAACTCTTCCAAACCACGCGCATGCCAGCTACAAGAATCTCTTTCTCTCTGTTTTGTTTTCTTTCTTCATCGATCACTTGCTTTTCATCCTTATCCTTACTCACCTCTCATCAGTACTTTAATTCAAATTATAACCCTAGTAATTAAACTTTAAGGGAAGCTCGCATGCTTATCGTTTCCCAATTCCCACCCTCCTTTCTTAATTGGCAAACCCAGTCCAAGTCTTCACTCTTCGCTAAGCAAAGCACATGAGACCAAGTCATACATGTCACGTCTCTGTTGGCAAACACACAAAAAACTTTTACCCTAAAAAACCAGATAGCAACAAAAAACCCCATGTATGAACAGTACCAGCACACAAAACCCGAACCCAATCGATGAATCTCTTGACTTTCTGATTCATCCATTACTCCTCTCCAACAATGGGGTCCGAGCAGCTCAGGGAAACCCCAACACGTGTCCCGCAACTCAAATCAAACTTAAGGGTGAGTGACTCAGACTTTTTTCTGGGTAAGTTTTTGACCCGATCGAACAGAAACAAAGAACCCTAAACGCTCTGTGTCGTGAGACAAAGAACCTTTCACGTTTAAGGCAAAGATGACGACGTGAGGATGCGATCGGATAAATTCGGATTAACGTACCCATAAGAGGTAAAAGAAGATAAGTCTTCCAAAGATTCGTACGTAGGAAAGTGGGGCAAGGAATGTGCTATGTGCAGCAGGGGGGTCCTTAATTCATAATAATTCATAATTAATTAGTTATAATCACAAGCAGATTAATTAGGGTGTGGTATAATATGGCGGCTAGCCGATTATAGCAAGGGTAACGTGGACAAGTGACCCCTGATTGGAGGGCAGGTTTGTGTTAGGTTTTATCTGTCAGTGGAAGGCCGACACGTGGAAGGATAGAATATGTGGTCCTCCTAGGAAACCCTAATTAGGGTTTCGACACGCGGATGTGGGGGTTAGTTGCTCCCATGTGCGGACTGGAACCATCGTTTTCACACACTTTTTTCCGGTCGCTCCGCCATTGGCTGTGGCTCTCAGCCGAGCTATACGGACGAGGAACATTGTCTTCTTCGATCACTAAATTAGAGTAACACTGAATAAATATCTATGAGATTGATGGTGACACATAAATACTAAACTCATTTGGAGTACTCAAAACGACGTAGTATGATACGTTATGCTAAGTTAAATCGACATCAAGATCAACATTTAGCGGCACTCGTTGTTAGCAAGCATGGATGAAGTGCGGTAGATTTGTTTTTCTTGTTGTTTTATTGTATTCGGTTGTAGGGTCTCTGACTCATACGTTAGCTAGCGTTTGGTCTCCTTTCACTATTTCTAGTTCTATTATGATAGTTTATGTATCTAGGAGCTAGGAGATTAACATTTTGATCAATTTACTTCGAGATATACATATCATATTTTGTCGTTTTCAAAATATTTATGGTTAAAGTCCGTATTAATTATATATCATGATGTATTTGTTGTAAGAGTTATAGTAGCTAACCTTATAGCTAGACAATTATCAGTGTATGCATGAGCTTAAGATTTTGTAAATTAATGTATCTAGACTTTTAATGAATATTTTGACCCTCAAGATCGAATGAGCTTTAGTTCAAGTGCTCCACAATGTATTTAGGTTTTAATCAATTAATTCGAGACATCCCAGGTCGTTAATTAAAACTAATACGGGTGTGAAAACAGTAACATGACAGAGCTCACATTCGAGGCCGGTTTTCTCAAACTTGTAATCCTGTTTGTATTTTATAGATATTCATATATAGAGTTATATACGTGCCTGTAGATCGAGAACAATTCTATGAATCACATGTTTAAAATTCTAATTATTATCTTTGTTCCTAGACGTATATACGATCGTGGATCTAAATAATGTAATACATTTTCCTATTTCCTATTTCGTTTAACTCACTGAAGCATATATGCTTACATTGTATGTTCTCATCATGAAACAACATTAATCAAGCAGACAACGAGGAACAAAAATGTCAAACACGAAGGCTTCCTTTTGGTGGTAGGACACTACTCACACTAGGAATTGTATGTCTTTTAGCCTGACAGTTTGCTTTGAGCTCTCCCATGGATTCCAACTAACAGATAAACTTTTCCAGGACGAATAATGTAGTGGCCTGGAGTGATGGGGCAATTCTCTTGTACTAAATTCATGAATCTTCCCGGAGTATTGGTAAAGGTTGAGCTGCCACGTATTCCCATTTTCAGATAGTCTATTATGTTGTTTTCCCCCCTTTCATTCAAATGATTCAATAGCAAGTACGTACGTTGTGTTTTCACTTGATAAGAGAAATATTATGTGGCCATTATGAGCGATACATTTAGTTATATGCACCAACACTTTTTATGTATGGAGCAACATAGATCGAGAATCAGTTACTCATTCAAAAGTCTTAATCTTCATCCACTTCATTTTCTTCTTTTTTTCAATTAGTCTGACAAGGATTAGGCGATATCAACTCATATGTACGTAGCAGTCTAACATCCACTTCACTTATGTTTCAGGACTTTATCACTCACTCAATCCTGCTGCATTAATGTAAATGTGAAAATCAGTTGATGACATTGGTTTTTAAGATATGAAACCCCTAGTTTAAGATATGGCCACTATTTCATAAGCATAAATCTTAAGACGGATCATGTGTTTTATGCCAATTGAGTGCAAAGTGGTGATGAAGAACGTCAACAATGACGACATCCCCAGTGACCCTCAATTTCCTCCAACCTCTTCCAATTCTACATCGACACACCTACCACGTACAACACTTAATGATTCTCCATCTAAAACTCAGTAGAAAAAAAGAGGCGCTCTAAACTTTTTCTATATATGTTACCGCATATACTTGCTAAAGCAGACTCAAACACCATTGATCGAAATGCTTTGTATATTCACCCGTCTCGAGCCACGCATGGTCCTATAGTATAAAGCCAACAAAGCTAGCTAATTAAGCTTGAAGTTGATTGAGTGTGGCTTGGCTAATTGGCATAGAAAGAGGAGAGTACTACCCAATTAGACAACAAAAGTGAGCTTCATGTCCAAATCCAGAGGCTAACCACACCTCAATTTTTTTATTGACTTCGAGGTGGTCAGGTTTGGGATCTCAACCCATCTGGATTTTACAATGCATGTTGTGCGTGGTGGAGAGGGGTTTCTAACTTTTAGGGCATACCATAATTACCCTATCTATGTTTTGTTAATGACCGAATTAGGAAAGTCTAACCCAACCTTACTTCTCTACAGATTGGTTTTAACCAAATTGGGAATCATCGAAATGAATTTGGTGTTTGATCTATCATTCTATATCCTACTTTATATATTGTCTCCATCATGGATATGAAAATCTTCAGCATCGTGACATTAGTTAGTAGGGTGATTAATCAAAGTAGAGTTTAATCAGCCTCACATAGTTTCTGCTTGTGCATGTTTATCCATATATTGTGACCGACGTTTTCTAAATTGTTTTTTTTTTAATACAAAAAGTTACAAACCATAAACCCTAGAAATACAGAAGGCACTAAGGACAATGAACTCTGAGTTATACTACCCTTATGTCATTTACACTTCAAATCTAATTGGAAATCAAAGTAATGCTTTTATACAAAGCCAAGGGCATTTTTGTAACCCTCGATCTCTTTGGAAGAACAACAGGAGTACGCATAGAAAAACTTTCCCCTATAAATAAGGAACCATGCGTTGTCCCCCAAGCCATTGAACCTCATCTGTGTTTGAGGGAAAGTGAGAGGTACAGAAAGAGAGAGTTAGAACTTCGAAGCAAAAGAGGAAGAGATAGATAGAGAGAGAGTGACAGACCATGACAACCACCATTAACAACCAAGTTGTTGATCAAGATCATATGCTACTCATCTCTCAGATGTACCCTGATGTTTACACGCAAATTGTACCACAAGGTTTGTACTCTAAAAGCGCAGAATCTTTTTTTTCAATTCTAAACTCCCCATGCTTAACATGAACCCGCTTTCTCTTATTCTCAGTAGCAGCGACAAAGCCGCGACGCCGCCGTAAGAAGAGCAAGAGCGGAGAAGCTGATGGCGCCGGAGCCAAGAAGAGGAAGCTCACTGAGGAACAAGTGACTCTTCTTGAGCTAAATTTCGGTAACGAGCATAAGCTCGAGTCTGAGAAGAAGGACAGGCTCGCCTCCCAGCTTGGCCTTGACCCTCGTCAAGTTGCCGTCTGGTTTCAGAACCGAAGGGCTCGATGGAAGAACAAGAAGCTGGAGGAAGAGTACTCGACCTTGAAGACGGCTCACGAAAACATCGTCGTGGAAAAATGCAACCTTGAATCCGAGGTTCATATCTTAATCTCTCTCTCTCTCTCTCTCTCTCTCTATCTGTTTGGAATTCTGGATAACTCATTTGCTTAACGTGAGTTTCACAACTTTGACTTTATTGGGTTTGGTTTGGTTTAGTTTTAAGGGAACCGAAGAAAAGTGTAAATTTCCAGGTTTAATTCAAAACTTACTGATGCTAACAAGAGAGGGTTAAAAGTAGATGATTTTTCTGCAAGTTCTGATGAGCATTCCTTTTTTACACAGTATTTAACTACTTTTTGAACCTTTAAACTTCATAGTCGAATTTGGTTTATAGTTAACTATGTCAAGTATATCTGTAACTTTCGAAGAAAATATTACGGAGACTTTAACCTACCTCAAATGTGCCTTATCCTCTGAGAAAGAAGAACAAAAAGGACAATACAACCCACCAGTTAAGCACTTAAGAACGTGCATGAGGCTCTGGGCTCGAAGAAAACACACTTCTAAATGTGGGGGGAAATTATTAACAAACAATAGCTTCTTGCCACCTCATTACACAGCAAAATGCATGTGTGTTTCCGTACACTGTTGATGTTGTTTAAGGTGGTTGGTGATGGCCCTGTTGGGAGTAACCCAGACTCACTTAGCTAAGATCACATGATCACGTATGGTCCACATGACATGGGGACTGATTAGGAGCTGTGTGTACGTATCTGTAATCTTTTGCGAGCATATTCTCAACACAGTGTACTTCATTTTGATGATGCAGATGCAAAAGCTCAAGGAGCGACTCTCTGAGGCGGAGAAGGAGATCCACAGGCTGTCGGAGCGTGTCGAAGGCGGCGGTTCGAGCAACAGCCCGAGCTCCTCGCTGTCGATGGAAGCGAATATTGCTGGCCCTCCGTTTTTCGGAGAGTTTGGGGTGGAGGAGTATGATGATGTTTTCTACATGCCCCAAAACAACTACATCAATGCCATGGAATGGATGAATCCGTATATGTGAACTTAATTAGTTATTAATTTAGAATTTTGTAGATAGTGACAAGCTTAGCTAATGTAAATCGTTTTCTTCCTCTATGTACTAGTACGTGCTAAGTGTGCTTGACTAGGAATCTTAAGATTAATGTAATTATTCTTATTAAGTATTAACATAACAACTTTGCGTACGTTTCGATTAGAAACGTATGAGTTGATTTAGGCACTTCAGTTTTCAGTTCCTAAATTAAGTTAATTCTTAAACTAATGTTCTCGTTGGACTTGTGCATGGCTTACCTGTGCTTGTAATTTGTCTTTAATTATTATGAAGAAGATAAGACATACACGAAGTTAATTTACTATACTTTTGCTAACATGAATGTCTCAATAAGTAAAGACCTGCCTAATTATTTGATTCATGCCAACAAAGTACGACTTAAGGAGCATTACTGGATGTTTATATATAGGTATAGCCTTGAAGAAAACGGCATGTTCAAACTATCTAAATGTCTCGTTAGACTTTTTCTCTATTCGATTAGGTTCCACGGACACCTTATATATACTTTTCACTCATATAATTTATCTTTTGACGTATGACGCTTGCTATATAGATATAATGTCGAACATTATGTCACTTGAAACATACTCTTCGATATATATATACATGGTTGAAACTTCTTCAGATATTTTGGTTGGATAAATACCTCCTCAAAAAAAAAAAAAAAAAAGGTTTGAGGGGGACTTGAGATATACATGCATACCATGCTTCTAATTTGGTCAGGATTAAGCATTCAGTACATTACTGCTGATAATTTGGTCTGTACGTGAAATATAGGGACCAACGATTTTGCCATCAGCTAACCCAAGATGCTTGAGTTCCACCAAAAAAAATAAAACCCAAGATGCTCTTGACTCTTGAGCTAGGAAAGTATCGAAGGAGGTTATTAATGAAATCAACGATTGAATTTTGAAACATACACAAGGCCGGCATAGCCTCTCCCAGAAAGCTTGCAATTGCAATGGCTAAGTTTATTAGTTTAGAGATTATATACGTAAATATTTGCAATTTTTATGCATATGTGATTGAAAACTCAAACTTGAGCCTTTACCCAAAATTTAAAAAATATAATCATTTTTGACCAAAGATGGAATATACTAACCAAAGGTAGAGAGGCAGAAGATGGTACCATATATGCATGCAATATCAGAGAAGGTTCGATCAGTCCCGTAAGGGATCAAATTCTATTGGTTGTGACCCTTTTAATTTGTAAGTTTCTGAATTTCAATGTGTTTGCATTCGGCAGCATTCCTTTGGAACTTCTCTCTTGCACAGTTTCTAAGCAAAGTTCTGTGATTAATTAACATGTTCTCTTCCTTTATTTATAGCTGCAATGAACTCATCATCAAGTTCGCCAATGGCGAATGGAGGAAGAGCGCTTGCTGAGATTACAAGTCCAGCCAGAAACAATATTCAGACGACATCGTTGGAGCAAAGAATTGAGGAAACAAAATGGTTATTACATCCATCAGCTGGAAAAAGTTCTTGTTGCATCTTCAGAGTACCCCCATGCCTAGTGGAAATAAACAAGAACACCTACCGGCCTCATATAGTCTCCCTCGGTCCTTATCACCATGGTGAAAAACATTTGGAGATGATGCAGCAGCACAAGTGGAGATTTCTTCATGATCTGCTTGCTCGAACACCGCTTACTGGTCCACGACTTGATGACTACTTGCAGTTTGTGTCATCAATGGAAGAGGACATAAGAGGGTGCTATTCAGAGACAATCAATTTTTGCAGCCTCGATCTCGTTGAAATGATGGTGTTGGATGGTCTATTTGTTATTGAACTTTTCTGTAAAGTTGGAAAATTATCGCCAAGTGATCCGGATGATCCCATTTTCAACTTGGCATGGATATTCCCTAATCTCATTCAAGATCTTTTTCGCTTGGAGAACCAAATTCCTTTCTTGGTTCTTCAAACATTGTTTGACAAATCAAAACCTTCAAGACAAGAAAGTGACTCATCCCTTGGCAGACTTGCTCTAGAATTCTTTAACTACGCAGTTGAGAGACCTGATGAAGTCTTAGAGCAACATTCTAGTGATGAAGGAAGACATTTGCTTGATTTCTTTCGCTTAAGTTTTATTCCTCAACCTCAAGAAAAGCCTAAAAGTGTTCGTCCATTAGCTCGGTTGCTCCAATCTGCGAAAAAGCCTTTATCAAGAATTACTTCAAGCACAGGGAAGGCAGTGAAAAAGTTTTTAGCAGGAATTACATCGAAGACTAGGAGAGGAAGTACCTCATGTGTTCAATTTATCCAATCAGCAAAAAAACTTCATCTAGCTGGAATTAAGTTCAAACCAGGAGATGCAGTGAGTTTTTTGGATATCAGATTCTCTAATGGAGTACTTGAAATCCGTCATATTACACCAGATGATCTTCGTATGGATCTATTCCTGAATTTTGTTGCCTTCGAACAATGTTACTATCATTCTTCAAAGCACATAACCACTTATGCTGCATTCATGAGTTGCCTAATCCGCACGCCTATGGACGCAACATTTCTGTGCGATGATAGCATTATTGAGAATTATCTTGCAACTGATAAGGAGGTTGCACATTTCTTCAGAAACATGGGGAAATATGTGCCTTTTGATATAGAAGAATGCTACCTATGGAAGTTGTTCAAGGATGTAAATGAGTACCACAGGAACATTTGGCATGTTCGATGGGCGGGTTTCAGATTTAAGTATTTTGATACTCCTTGGTCTTTCCTGTCTGTTTTAGCTGCTGTAATACTCGTACTCTTCACTGCAGTTCAGGCCTTTTTAATTTGCTGTTTATGCATATGCACGTCCACCATTATCCGGTGGATCGGAAAAGCATTAGGCCTAATTTCTCCACTCCCATAGTACTGTTCACTCTGTTCACTTTGCTTAATGATCATGGATGGAATAACATTGTACACGAGTCGCAAGTGTGTTTATTAGTTTCTCCTGTACTAACCAAAGTATTAGGCCTAATAATCCACTCCCAAAGTACTGTTAGTTACACACACACACACATCTAGCTCGTTTTTCTAATGTGATTAATGAAACAAAAGCTTAGTGATCAAAATGTCCAGACAACCAAGAAGACTTATTACTAGGCCATGAAATTGTCTTGACTAGTTCCCTGCGTATGACCAAGAAGACTAGCACTGTTCCTTGAAATAATTTTCATCATCATCTTTCGATAAAAATTATGATTACTCTATCTCTTTCGATTCATTTAAAACATTTTGTTGAAACCTATGTCGATCTTATCACATTTCCATTGATTTTTCCGTTTAGGCAGTTCCCTTTTTTGCTTGGTTTAGTTCATAGTGTTGAGCCTGCTCTTGTTGAGCTTTTGCTGTACATTGACTCTCAAGGCAGTTTACAAATTATTAAGTAGCTTAATTTCTGCCTGGCAACTAGATCAGAAACTTATCCTTGATGACAAGTATAAAATACGATCACCCTTAATCAAGTTAAAACTAAATACAATGATCCTTAGCTTCTTAAGTAGATTGGTTCAGATTTTTAAATTTATTCATGGCCGGCAGTGCCGTCCCCAACTTCTTCAACACACAGTTTACTTCTTTCACTCAAGAGTACGTACCTTGAGGAGTTGAGGACTAAGGCTTTCAATCACAATAGAGTAAGCTTTCCTTAGTGTCCACCAGCCATCATGTTCTCATTCGAGTCATCTCAGAAATATCCATCGTATGAGCCGAGGAAAAGTTCTACTGATGCTGATCAGTTACTGTTACGACTTTCAGTGTTTAGTTTCAGCAAGCTTTCTGTCAGTGATCAACATGAGCACATAGATGAAATCCGGAAAAAGGTAGCTGAAAATGTAACGGTCCAGCAGCTATCCGAAGAAAGCGACGAGGGTTTCAGAATGAGAACATACACAGAGCTGCTCAAGAAACTTCCTTTCACTTTCAAAAATCATTTCCTGTTCAAAGTTGTCAAGAAATTCAAGCATGAGAGGCAATTTGCGGAAATAATTTCTTCGTTCAAGCAACTAGACGCTAGTGATCAACAAAAGTTGATTGAGTCAATCATTCATGATACACCGGAGAAGATTCTCCAGACTCATGAGGAAGCTGATGAGGGTTTCAGACTCCGAAGAATCACGCAGCTGTCTAGAGATTACACTAACCATGTCTACAAATGCCTTGTTGATGGGAAATATATCATTTCCGGTAATCATGACATTCTTTTGGCTGAGTTGCAGAGTCGGTATGCAGATTTTTTCTTTGGTTTCTCAACTATTTGGTTCCAGGGTCAAACCACAGATGCTCAAAGAAGGATGATTAAACAGCTAGATGGTGATGATGTACTCGGGAAACGACTCCGAGATGAAAGTGAGGAAGATTTCAATCTCAGAAGTTTCACAGAGTTGTTTTGTAAGAAAGCAGTCGACTTTCGTCCGCAAGTTTACTTCCTTGACGCTGTTGAAGAGAGACTACTTCAGCAAGAAAAAGGTCTTCCTCACGGTAGGCTCCTACCACCTCAAGATTTTGACAGTGCTGCTGAACTACTCTCGAGCCTCTCAACCTTCGGATTCAGCCTACTCCCCGAGAAGGATCAACTACACGAGATTGAAGAAATGTGTGAGGAAGTTGGATTTGGTCATCATGTGAATAACCAAAGACAGCATCCGACAGAGACAAGCGAGGAAGATTCAAGAATAAGAAGATTCAAAGAGCTATATGATCATCTTTGGGTGGATAACCGAATTGAGTTTCTCGAACAACTCACGAAAAAATTCTTTCGAGAAAGGCAGCTGTGTGAGTCCATTCTTTTGTTCAGGCGTTTAGGCTCTCCTGAACAAACAGAGACAATCCAGAATCTGTTTGATGGAATTATGAAGTCCCACCCATCATGGAGAAGACTAGATGTCATAGTCGAGAAACTGACGGAGGAGAGTGATGAGGATTTTCGGCTCAGCAGATTCAAGACGATGTATATGGCAGAGAGTTCCTATGTTTGGAATTGGTTCTGCCAGGTTGAAGCTTGGAAGCTTGGTCGAAAAGCTACACTACAACTACATGCATTTGACAACAAAGAGATACCTGAACTTCAACAAGCTCAATTTGCTGAACTCTTCATGGGTTTGGTACTCATTTGGTTCAAAGCGAGATGCGCCCATCATCCAAGAAACCCTGTTCATGTTATACTTTCCGGTGAGTTATTTGAAGTAGAAGATGCAAGTGAAAAACTTGCTGAAGAAAGTGAGGAGGATTTCAGACTACGAAGATTCACAGAGGCGTTTGAGCAACTGGAATTTGATTCCAGAGAGCGTATTGTGAAATATATAAAACTTACGTTATTTCATGATCTAGGTTACAAGCCTATAGAGCACGATACCATGTTCAGAATTCTCATGGAAAGGGACGGCAAGGAATGGGCATGATTCATCAAGCTGAAATGTTTGATTCTAAGAGGAGTGGAGGACGAACAGCAACTACGTACATACTCCAAATCCAGGAGCAGGAGCAGCAACAATATATATATATTTGCAATTTCTCTTATGGCAAGTGTAACAATATTTCAGGCACTTTTTGGTTCCTTTTCTTTTCCTTGCAGTTAGTATTAGTGTGTTACCACCATGCATTCTAGTTTGATGCAATAAACTTAGAACGAGTGCTCGAAATCACAGTTCATACCGATCTGTTGCTGAGTTTCGTTACATTCGAACAATTGCACTTAGTTTCATATTTCAAACTTATATGACTATGCTGCTGCATTCATGAGTCGCCTATGTTAGAAATTGTTGTGGGTTTGATTGATACCAATGTTAGAATTTGTGGCTTGTTACCAAAGTCAGAATTTGGTGCGGAAGTGTTTAGTGTGTGGTGATGGGCTAGAACAATGTGTTTGGGAGTTGGGACAATGGTATTAGAAGCTAGAAGTTGGGAGAAATATGTTAACAAGACAAGTGATTTAGGTGGATATAGAGGAGAAAGTGAAACAGATGAGGACTCACTTAGCTTAGCTTGCTTCAAACTATTGTTTCATTCATCACATTTGGATTAAAAAAGCAAACCAGTTTTAGAGAAAACTAGAAACCTAATATATATTACCTGTGTTAGCATTCTTAAACAACCGGAGATGTTAACTTACATATTTCTATCAATCAAATTAAGAGACTTATTGTATTTTCTAATGGATTCAAGTGCTTAATTAACTAAGGGTTCATTGCTTGTGAACTCTTCATTCTATTTGGGGAACCATGCAACACTTCCACGATATCGACAATGAAGGCGAACCCCTATGCTCCCCGTGAGAACTTTCGCCTGAATCACTACCTCTTAATTTTGTCAGCATCTGACATTTCCTACCGAAGCAGTCTCTCATTAGCAATGTCGAAGCATAAATCGTATAAATATAGGATGCAGTAATGAAATAATTGACATAGTTGACATTATACTCGAAAGTTATCACATACGTTTTTCTTTCTTTTATAGGAAAGCTGGCTATAATATCTTTTTCAAGTATTCAAGCTCTAGTACCGTTCTTCCCTTGACCACTTACATGACTCGGTACTTAAATTAGGAGAAGCTCATGCTAATTTAGATATTAGCCGGCTTTGGACATGTACTGGTTCTTGTAATCATCCCCGGCCAGAAACTTCCAAACTTTGTTGGGGTGGATATGTTTGTCATAAGTTACTCTCCAAACAAAGTAGACAAAAATAAAACCAGAAAACCGATCGAAAGAAGACCAACAAGACCGTCCGCATATGTTTGTTTTTTCTTTTGAAAATCTTGTACTGTGTCTTTGATTGAAGCAAGTTTTATATATTTAAGGACTAGGGCTATCCAGGTAAACCAGCAACCAAACATCATGTTCTCAACCCGGAAATTACCTGCATATCATCCCAGGAAGAGTTCCTATCATCCTGATCAGTTACTGCTACGACTTTCAATATACGGGTTCAGCAAACTATCTGTCAGGGATCAACGTTTGCACACAGAAGAAATCCGGACTAAAGTAGTTGAAAATGTTGCAGTGGAGCAGCTCTCTGAGGAAACCGACGAGGGTTTCAGAATCAGAACATTCACGGAGCTACTCAAGAAACTGCCATCCGCCTATAAACAAATATTCATCACCATGTTTATTAAGAAGTTCATGCATGAGAGGCAATTCGGGGAGTTAATTTCTACATTCAAGCACCTAGAAGCCAATGATCAACAAAAAGCAATTGAAATAATTGTTGAAGTTGTACCCGAGAAGAATCTCCAGATTCCTGGGGAAGCAGATGAGGATTTCAGACTCCGAAGATTCACAGAGCTGTGTAGAGATCATACGGACCAAGTTTATAAATGCCTGCTTGTTGATCGGAAATATCCCAAATCCGGTAATGATCACATCTTTTTGGAAAATCTGCAGTCCCGCTTTTCTGATTTTGTTTCAGGTTTCTCAACTATTTGGTTCCAAGGACAAACCCCAGATCTTCAAAAAGAAATGATTGAAAAACACCTTGGTGGTAGTACTGTTGGGGGTGGTATAGTTGAGAATGAAAGTGAGGAGGATTTCCAACTCAGAAGCTTCACAACTCTGTACAGTAAGAAAGTAGTCTACTTTCATGCCCAAGTAGAATTCCTCGACTTTGCTAATGAGAGACTGCTTCGGCAGGAAACTAAAATTCCGCACAAAAGACTCATCCTGCCTCAAGATTCTGAAAGTGCTACTGAGTTACTCACGAGTCTCTCAACCTTCGCATTCAGCCTACTCTTCGAGAAGGAGCAGCAAGATAAGATTGAAGAAATGTCCAAGGAAGTTGGATCAAGTCATGTAACAGAAGAAAGTGATGAAGAATTCAGAAAGGCCAGATTCAAGGAGCTATTTAGTGAGCTTCCAGTGAGTGGCCGAATTGAGTGTTGTAATGAACTCACTGAAAAATTCAAGCGTGAAAGACGCTTCTGTGAGTCTATTCTTTTGTTCAGGCGTTTAGGCTTTCAGGAACAAATAGAGCTAATCCAGAATCTGTTTGATCGGATTTTGAACTTGCATGCCTCAAGCCAAAGATTCGATGTCAAATCTGTCATAGTGGAGAAGTTGACGGAGGAGAGTGAGGAGGATTTTCGGCTCAGCAGATTCAAGAAGATGTATTTGGCAGAGCCTTCCTCTGTTTGGAATTGGTTTAGCTATCCTGAAGCTGAGAAGCTTGGTCGAAAAGCTACAATGCAACTGCATACATCTGAAAATAAAGAAATACCTCTAGTCCAGAAATTCCGATATGCTGAATTCTTCACGGGTTTTGCAGTCATTTGGTTCAAAGAACGATGCTCCCATCATCCAAGAAACCCCGTGCATGTTATACTTTCCGGTGATTTTTATGAAGAAGATGATGCAAGTGATAAACTTTCTGACGAAACTGAGGAGGATTTCAGACTAAGAAGATTTAGAGAGGCGTTTGAGCAACTTGAATTTTATTCCAAGGAGCAGATTGTTAGTTACATTAAACTTACGTTATTTCATGATCTAGGTTGTCAGCCTATAAATTATGTGAGCAATTGGTCCTCAAGAAGGGAATTTGGAGGAAGGGGTTTGTTTGACCCTGAATTCTTCAAGTTGAAAACTCTAAATTTCAGAGGAGAAGTAATTACTCCAAATCCAGGAGCAGGAAGAGGAAGAGGAAGGCGGGAGATTCAAAGGGTAGGATGAGTTGTTCTCTTCTCACAGGTCCTTTAATAGTAAAATCAGGTGTAATCCATATGGTAACTGTTACCATGGTGTAGTAACTAGTAAGATTGCACCAGAACTTAATGTGATGTAATAACGATTCCCGTCTTGTATGAATTTAATTCCTTTATCTAGTGTTTACTGTTTAGTTCGTGGTTGAGCCACTTGACTTTCTTCCACTGAGCGTATCAGTTAGTTCATGGTTATGAGAAATTTACAGTATTCTGATGAAATACTCAGGTCAGTGAGGCCATCAGAAGAAGAAGTTTGTATAAGAGGAGGAACAACTAAAGTAGGAGGAGGTAGATTAAGTGCCGAAACGGTAGGATGATCTGAGTTGCCTCAAGTTCATAGTTCAGGTAGCAAATTACGAATAAGGTCCACTCCTGCGATTGAGATCAACTTAGTTATCAACATATGACACGGCCACTATTACATTAAGCAAAGAGCCAGAGGAACTGACACAGAAAGAGAAGGGAGCTTCCTTCTGTTCTTGTACAATGTACAAATAATACTTGTGCACAACTAGTCTAGCTATTGTTTGCACTAAAAGCTCCAATGGAAAGGGTTGATGCCCTCGGGAAAACTAAGCTTGATGCAATAAACTTAGAAAGGGTGCTCAAAATCTCACTTAGAACAATAAATGATTTTCATACCGATATGTTCCTGAGTTTTGTTAACATTTGAACAATTGTACCTTATCTTTTTGTCAAAGAGAGTTATTTGTAGTAGATGATCCAAAATGCCCACCACAATACAAAAGATACAAAAACACCCCAACATAAAGAGATGCATGGCACCAAAATACGTTCCTCGCCGAGATATTGATAATGGTTCTCAGCAGAACAGAATGTTATTGGAATCAGACCTTCTCTTTACCTATAATAACTCTCTAAACATACAAGGAAGAAAAGATGTAGATGAGAAGGCTAAGAATATATTGAGATGAAAAAGGAGAGCAGACCATGTAGCTCTTCTGATATTTCTATTCAACACACAGAGAACAACAACTGCTTAGGCTTATATCCTAAGACTTGAGATGTTGCTGGAACAAACTAAACCACATATGGCTAGATGTTTCTCAGCCACTAAGCACTCAAAGTAAGGTCAAAGAACTATATAATACAAAAGTCTAAGACCATAATACTTAATTATGAAGTAAAGCAATACGATAATAATTCTAACACTCTTTAATGTCTTGCTGCTGTACTCCTAGTAGTCCTCTGAGATAGGTGAACCTTTCTTTTGACAAAGCTTTGGTGAAGATGTCAGCCACCTGATCTTCAGTTTTGCAGTAAACAACTTCAATCTCCTTGTCTTCAACAACATACCTGATGAAGTGATACTTCCTTTTAATATGCTTTGTCCTGTTGTGAAACACATGATTCTTAGTCATAGCTATTGCAGATCGGTTGTCACACAAAAGAGGAGTTGCATCAGGTTGCAATTCACCAAAGTCTTCCAGAATTCTTCTCAGCCAAATTGCTTGAGAAGTAGCTTCAGCTGCAGATACATATTCTGCTTCAGCTGTAGATAGAGCAACATTGTGTTGCTTGTTAGAATCCCATGAAAACACTCCAGAACCTATTGTAAAGGCATAACCTGATGTGCTTTTCGAATCATCCAGACTTCCACTCCAATCACTGTCACAAAAACCAAATAACTTTGGCTCAATGTTCCTTCAATACATCACTCCAAAATCAATTGACCCTTGAATATATCTCAACACTCTCTTGGCAATCCCAAGGTGTATTTGAGTAGGACAATGCATGAACCTCGACAAAAGACTTGATGCATACATGATGTCAGGTCTTGTGGCAGTCAAATACAAAAGGCTTCCAACCAAGCTTTTATACACACTTGAATCAACTGGTTTGCTCTTATCTTCCATTGAAAGCTTTTCATTCACAATAAGAGGAGTACCAACAGATTTGCACCCTCCCATTCCAAATTTCTCAAGAATGGATTTAGCATATTTCTTTTGAGAAACAAATATACCATTTTCTATTTGAGAGATACTGATTCCCAGAAAATAATGCAATAAACCTAAGTCACTCATCTCTTATTTTTTCATCATCTCATTTTTGAAATTCAAAACCATCTCCTCACTACTTCCAGTAAACACCAAGTCATCAACATAAATTGAGACAACAAGAATATCAGTGTTACCTTTAGTTTTGATGTACAAGGTTGGCTCATTCTCACTTCTTTGAAACCCATCTTTGATGAAATGAGAATCAATCTCGCCATACCATGCACGAGGAGCTTGCTTCAAGCCATATAAGGCCTTCTTCAATTTATACACTTTCTGTTCTTCATTCTCAATGACAAAGCCTTGAGGTTGTTCAACATACACTTCCTCATTCAACACTTCATTCAAGAAAGCGGACTTGACATCCAATTGATATAGAGACCAATTTTTCTGAGCTGCCAATGCAATTAGAGCCCGGATTGTATCCATACGAGCAACTGGCGCATAAGTCTCATGAAAATCAACACCAGGTCGTTGAGAATACCCTTTCGCCACAAGTTTGGCCTTGTTTCTTTGAATGGATCCGTCTACATTCAGCTTTGTCTTGTAGACCCATTTCACACCAATGACAGATTTGTCACTTGGTCTGTTCACCAACTCCCATGTTGAGTTTTTCTCGATCACAGAGATCTCTTCCTCCATTGCTTTCTTCCATACCACATCCTTTACAGCTTGTTCAAAAGTTTCTGGTTCAACAACACAAAAGTTACAGCTAGCATACACATCACATAGACTTCTCATCCTTCTTGGAGTTGAGGTAGGAGTTGAAGCTTGTGATTGAGGAGATTGAGGACTAGCTGGTTGAGGAGAGTGGACAGGAGACTGAAAATAATCTTCTTCTTCAAACTCTTTGTTAGACCATAATTTACATATATTTGTATTCCCCTAGACTTTGAGTTTAACTTGTTTTTGAGTTTACTTTAGCTTTCACTAAATCATTTATCTATTTTTCTAGGTAAAATGCAAGAGTGAAGGAAACATTGATTTTTGGTATTAATATGAAGAATCGGAGCTAAGACGAATTGCGGTTTAATGTGGAGCGAAACGTAAAATCCTGAATTCCGGCAAATCACCACAAATGGCGGCTCACCACCATTTTTGGTGGTGACATGGCTTTTTCGGTCACCATGAAGGAGGAGCAAGGATGACAAATGAGATGGAGTAATATCTTTACTTTCATCATATTATTCCTTGGATAATAGACACCATCATGCTTTAAACATCATCATTGCCTATTCTAACCTATGTCATCATTTCCCTACCTTTTCTCTTGACTTTTGTGAGCTTTTCACCACTCTCACACTCTTCCTTCTCTCCCTTACGATTGAATTAGGGAAGATGGCTATTTTGGCTCTCTCTTTCCCTCATTTTCACTTATCTTTCTTCTATATAACAAGCATACATCTATCCACTACACAACATCCACCCACTCACCCATTCTCTCTTTTTTCCTCCATCTCCACCACAAAACTTTCCTTCTCCCAAAATCCAAACCCATCTTCTTCCTCTTCCACTTCCAAACTCTATCTCCTCCATCACCACCACCATTTCTAATCCCAATCCTCTATTAACACCACCACTACTACACCATTTCTCCACTCTCTTTCCTATATCACTTTCTCCATCCACTCTCTTTCCTATATCACTTTCTCCATCCACTCCACCTATTCACACAAAGCATAGATCTAGCTTCACTACTTTTCATCATAAAGTCTTCAAGAGCAAGAAGGAGAGGGAATCACCACCATCACCACCACCACCAAGACGTGAGCTTGGGGACAAATCAACACACCACTAAGCCAACTCTCTCCCTTAAACTCTAGATCTATTTTGATGTTTGATTTGATTATGGAGTTTGTTTATGTAATTATGAGTGAGTAGTACTTTGTTGGGGTTAGGGTTGAAAGCCCTAACCAATTTTGTATGGATTGATGCAATTTATGATTTGATGCAATTTTAGTTAACATTCCTACATGCTAGTTCAAAAGTTGAATGCATATGCTTAGAATTTACCACTTTAAGTATGTGTGTTTTCCATGTCATGATATGATGTTTAGAGCTTGGTAACCTTTGAATGTTAAAACATGAAAGCACACTAGGTGTGCATGTAGGGGTTGTGAATTACAATCACTTAGAGATAAGCTTGGTTGGTTTGCATAGTTTCTTTATCTCCAAACTTTATGCACTTAGAGTAATGCATTAGATGTCTAACCGGATTGAAATGCATGACTTAAGTAGTTAAGTATTACACCCGAGAGGGGTTGCTTGATACCACAAAAGGAGCATGTCCCTTGTCATACCCGAGAGGGATGGAATGAGAGAAATTGGTTGATTAGCTTAGCATCATTCATAGTGATTTGCATTAATACTTGCAAGAGAGGTTAGTTGTAGACAATTCGAATCCTAACACCATTCATTAGACTACTAGTTTAGTTTAAAGTAATTTAGTTTACATTTGAGCATTTAATTTAGTTTAGTTCATAACTTCAAAAACCCAAAAATCAAATCACTACTTCCACAATGCACATACTCACCATGAGCCTAGATTTCCTTGTGTGTTTAGGTTTGTGATTGTACATTTGCACATTCTAGCTCTCCTAAGGTTAACACCCTAGCTAGTGAAAGGAATCCAATCCTCGTGGGTTCGACAACCTTTCTTAATCCCTATACTATTACTTGTACCCCTTATACTTGAGGGTGACTTTTTGCCTAACACTCTTCTCCTTCATCATCTTCACCCACTTGAAAAGTTGAAATCTGGACAAAATTGCTTTTCCAGTCCTGTTTTGGCCACGATCCTCAGCGCGCGGAGCAGAGGTAAATAGCGAACAAAGAAAGGGGGAGTGTTGCGGGCGTGCCACCTCGCGGACGAGGAAAGGGTGATTGTAGCGGGGGCTTGACTTCTGATCAGACGAAGGGGGTTTCCAGGTGCCACCTCAGAGGAGGAATTTACGAGCACAAGGCGATCGATACTCACAGAGGGACGCGAGCAGAGCAACAATAGGGAATCAGGGAAATCGGGGAAGAGTCCAGGAGGGCTCTGAAGAAAAACCTAAGTGGCGGCGCTTAGGGTTAGGGTTTTCAAGAGGCTCGAAAAAGGTTTCAACTAGGTTGAAAGTTTGTTTGTATTTCTTGTGTGTGTTTTGAGAGTCTCTTAATTGTAAGCCTTCGAGCCCTTTATATAGTGATTCGACTTGCGGCAGAAGAAAGATAATCATAGTTCAAGTCGGATTCCAAAACCCTAATCTCACAAGGACTTTGCTAATCCTGCGCGGGCCGCGGATTCGAACCATCTCGCGGGCCAAAAGAAGGCTTTTTAATTATTAAGGGCCACAGGGATTGGCCCAAAGCATATCAAAAACTGGTGAGAGTCTTCAACGATTAGTGTGGTGTACGCAGACTCCGTCTGTGGCTTCTTCGCGAAGCCTCCCACGCGAGCCAGTTCGCCAGCTTGCCTCGATGTACTCCGCATGCCTCTCCTACGTGAAGTGTCAATCTCGCCTCGCCTATGCGGAGCCAGCTAGTAATTCCGCGCGAAGTCATTCCGCGCGCGAGCTATGTAGTTCGTGTGAAGTCTATTCCGCATGCGAACTCTGTAATTCAGCTCGCGTGGTCTCACTGGCGGGCCATCACTTGTAAACTTAGAGAACTTGGGCTCGCCATTATGACATGGACCAAGAATTTAATTAATATTCACATAGACATTTACTGTCCAGTAAAATATTAATTTAGGCGTAAACATTGCCCCCCAGCCTCGAAGTCATGAATGTCAAAAATGACTGAAGAGGTTTATGTTCATGTTGCTCCAAAGCCACTGGTATTGGCTCGGGTCATACATAAAATGAGTGTGAGTAGGCAAGCCTGTGAATAGGCCTTGAAACCCAAGCACCCAGCAAGGCAATGTAGCGAACTGCTGCTCGGCTCGCCTAGGCACCTTGGACTTGAACTTCGCCTGTATTCGCTTACACTACTTCTGCATTCGTCTGCTCCTCGCATGCATTCGCCTGCCCCTAGCCCGCATTCGCCTGCTCAACTCAGAAGACATGGAACATTGCACATATCGCGAGTGAATGTAGCTCGCATGGATGTATCTTGAGCAGACGTTTGCTTTGACTAAATTCCAAAAATGGCCCTTCGCAAGCTTTTGGCGAAGGCGAACCAACGTTGTGATAAACATGGAATGACAAATGGTCATGCACTTTGCTGCCCCCCAGTGCGAACCAATGAGAGATAAACAAAAGAGTCGGCGAACGGCCGTATAAAGCTGGAGAACCAACTTTGAAAATTTGGAGGAGGCCACAGGGGTTGGCCTAGATGATGACTAAGAAACACTTGAATTAATTCCTTTATTTAGGGCCTCTGGAATATGCCCCAATCTTGTACTGGTTTGTTAGTTAGACCTCGTACGTTTACAAAGAAAATTAATTGCACGCTTCTCCCTCGGGATGCCCCCTAGTGTGAGGTGATGGAGCGTAAGCGCGACGGCGCGTGACACTAATAACAATGGTCGCGGGATCAGGAGGAGGGGGAGGATCGGCGCACTCCCAAACACCAGTGATGTGGCGCTTTAAGAAACGACCATTAATAGGATTGAGATGGAGTGTACCGTCAAGGTCGCGCAAATGGTATGCCCCCTTAGGCAATATGCGATGAATAATAAAGGGTCCCTCCCACCGGTCGGACCATTTCCCGCGGCCTTCGGTTTTCTCCCCATGTGGGAGCACAACATGCCATACCGTTTGGCCCTCGGCATAACTCCGACCTCTAGTGATTTTATCAAATGACCGCGCAACGCGCTGCTTCTCAAGGATGAGATTGTTGAAAGCAGTGATGTGATGTTCGTCAAGGTCTTCAAGCTCTTGCCACATTGCTTGGACGTAATCGTCACCAAGCAACTGGTGTTGTTCCTGGACACGAAGCGAGGCGAAGTGAACCTCAAGGGGGAGGACGGCGTCATGGCCATACATGAGAGCATATGGGGTGGTATCTGTCTGACCGCGCTTGGATGTACGGTAGGCCCACAAAGTATGGTAAAGCTCTAGATGCCAGACGCGGGGGTTCAACTCTAGCATCTTTCGCAAGATACCGAGGATAACTTTGTTGCTCGCCTCCGCCTGACCATTGGACTGAGCATAATAGGAGGTTGAATGAAGGAGTTTGATACCATAGCCGGTGAGGAATGTGACTATAGAATCCGCCATGAAAGCTGCCCCCCCCGGTCCGTCACGATGCATTCTGGAATACCAAAGCGGGAGATAGTGTTGCAGAAAATAAAGTTGCGGACCGAGGTCGCAGAAGCGACCTTGAGTGGCTCGGCCTCAACCCACTTGGTAAAGAAATCGGTGGCCACGATAAGGAACTTATGCTGCTCGGAGGAATGGGGATGAATGAGGCCGACGATGTCTATCGCCCATCCTCGACTTGGCCAGGGTTTAACGATCGGCTGTAACAGAATGTTTGGAATGTGTTGCACTGGTCCGTGAGCCTGGCAATCCTGACATCCTTTAGCGAAAGTAATACAATCCTTGAGAATAGTAGGCCAGTAGTAGCCGCGGCGACAGATTAACCAACGCATCTTTGGTCCAGCCTGATGTGAACCACAAACGCCGGAATGCACCTCACGCAGAAGCCGCTTAGCCTCGTTGCCATACACGCTGTGGAAATCGTTACCGTCCTCGCCGTGCCGGCGAAGCTCACCATTGCGAAGCATAAAGTTGAGGGCGAGAAACCGCATTTGCCGGGAATGGGTAGCGTCATGAGGGTGCTCGAGGTAGGCAATGAACGGTAGCCGCCAATCTTCATCGATAGGGTCTAAGGCAGCGACGTTAAGAGGGTCTACCTTATATTGCCCCCTAGCAAGAAAAGAAGGAAGTGTACGTCGCTTGACTTTGAGGAGTCGTTCGCGCACTCTATCTCGCAAGCTAAGACTGGATGCAATCTGCGCGAGCTCATTCGCGCGGGATGTGCTCAATGTGAACATCGTCGAAGCGGTCCGAGACGGCAAAGGCTTTTCACAAGTAAGGTTCAATGGACAAACTTAAGCACTTGAACTTCGCCATAAGTTGGTTGACAACCAATAAGGAGTCGCCAAAGACTTGAACCTCGCGGACTCCTAAGTCCAGCAAGATTTCCAGTCCGATGATGAGCACCTCGTATTCCGCCTGATTATTTGTACATTTAAAATCCAGCTAGAAAGAGTAAGAAAACCGGTCTCCTGCAGGGTTCTCGATGGCGATCCCGGCACCTGCAGCGAGTTCAGTACGCGAGCCATCAAAGTAAAGAGTCCATGGAGTAAGGGAGACTACGGCAACCTCCAACTCGCGGAATGCTGTTAGTTCAGTTGGCGGGTGATGAGCGAGGAAGTCCGCTATGGCCTGTCCTTTAACTGCCTTTAGCGGAACATATTGCAAAGAGAATTCAGATAAAGCCAATATCCATTTACCTATGCGTCCCCGTAGGATAGGGCAGGAAAACATTTATTTGACTAGGTCGGACTGAGCAATCACCACCGTGGTAAAGGCTAACATGTAGTGGCGGAGCTTGCAACCTGCAAAGAATAGGGCGAGACACAACTTTTCCATTAGGGAGTAGCGCGTCTCGCAATCGGTCAACACCCTGCTAAGATAGTAAACGGCGTGTTCCACCCCATTCTTGTCGTCTTGTGCCAAGAGTTCGCCAATAGACAAATTAGCAGCGGCGATGTAGAGCTTAAGCGGAACGCCAGGGCGAGGGGGAACCAAAACAGGTGGGTTCGTAAGATAGTCCTTGATACGATCGAAGGACTCCTGGTGTTGTGACTCTCATACGAACTCGGTTACCCCCTAGAGTTTTAGAAGAGGCGAAAAGGGCTGAACTTTCCCTGCCGCGTTTGAAATGAAACGGCAGAGGAAGTTGACTCGCCCGATCAATTGTTGGAGCTCTTTCTTGGTTGTAGGAGGCGAGGTGTTTATTACCGCCTGCGCCTTGTCTTTGGGGATCTCGATACCCCTTTGATGGATTAGAAACCCTACGAAGTCGCCTACCTCCACGAAGAAAACACATTTGGCGGGGTTCATCTTCAGGTGTTGTTTTCGCATCCGCGTGAAAAACTTCTGGAGGTCTTCAACGTGTGTCGCCCGCGTCTTGGTTTTAACCACAACGTCGTCGATATATACTTCAATCAGCTTTCCCAAAATATCGTGAAGGATAAAGTTCATAGCGCGCTGATACGTTGCCCCCGCGTTCTTAAGTCCGAAAGGCATGACAACGTATTCAAACGCACCTGCAAACCCTGGGCAGCGGAAGGCGGTCTTGTGACGATCCTCTTCAGCAACAGGAATCTGGTGGTATCCAGCGGTTCCGTCCATAAAGGATAGCACTTCATGCCCTGCAGCGGCATTAATGAGGAGGTCTGCGACAGGCATGGGGTATATATCCTTGGGCGTTGCATTGTTGATGTCCCGATAGTCGACACAGACGCGCATTTTGCCGTTCTTCTTGCGGATTGGGACGATGTTGGATAGTCATTCATTGTACTTGGCCACGCGAATGATATCTGATCGGTGCATGTTCTCAATTTCTTCCTTGACCACAATCTGGGTCTCAGTTCGCATGAATCTTCCGTCTTGGCGGACTGGGCGTCTGTCAGGACGAGTAGGCAGATGGTGACAGACTAAATCCGGGGATAGGCCAGGCATTTCTTCGTACTTCTCGGCGAAACAGTCCCTATATTCATGTAGTAAGGCGAGAAAGTCTTCCTTTTCTTGTCCCGCCAGCTTGGCACTAATGGAGAGTAGTAAGGGTTTCTTTGTAGTCCCCACGTCGACTTGTAAGGTGGGGTCGCGGACTTGAGGTGGCGTGTCGTCCAAGGCAGCGGGAGCTAACTGAATAACTTCCTCCTCGGTATCGGTATAGTCCACTATCTCGTCTACATACTCCATAGTGGCAACCTTGTCGTAGGCTTCGCGTTCCGCCCAATATGAGAGGAGTCTGTCACACAAGGACTCGCCAGCCTCGCGTGCCTCTTCTGAGGATGTACTATCCATCAGAGGGTTGTAGGGGATCCGCGATGGTGTGAGGACGTTGTAAGTCGTCCCTCGCCTGAGTGAGTCCCCATCGCGTTAAGTTAGAGGCCTTGACCCCATATGGGCGGCCTTTAGAATCGATGCCTTGGACGTCCAACGGGCCCAAGTCAGTATTGTAATAGCGGGCGTCATTGAAGTTGGTAGAAATGGAGAAAGAACGCGGATCCGCTTGGATGAGGACCGCCTCGTTTTTCTCGGTATCCCAGATCATGAGTTCTTGGTGCATAGAGGAAGGCACACAGAAACTTCTATGGATCCAGTCGCGGCCTAAGATCATGCTGTAGGATGAAGCGCACTCGGCGACGAAGAATGTGTAGACACGTGATGCCGGTCCAACCTTGAGTTGTAAAAATAACAAGCCTAGGGTTCTGGAGACTTGTCCCGTGAAGTTCTTGACTGTCAAGGAAGTGGTTTGGATCATCGAGTGTGGGATACCAAGGAGCCCCATAGTACGGGTGGTGACGACATTCACCGTAGCTCCGGTATTGACCATGATTTTGTTTACCATGATCCCGTCAACTTCAGTTGTGATATATAATGGCCTCATGTGAGTGGCCATGTCTAGGGTTGGAGTGGAGAAAGTCAGAGTCGGCAAGGTAATCTTTTCTCATGTAACATAGACTTAGCCATTTCGACAATAGTCATGTTCTTCCTCTCGGCTACGCCGTTTTGCTGCGGGGTATAAGCTGCTGTGAGTTCTCTCTCAAGTTCCATATCACTGCAGAACTTGTCGAACTCCTTTGAGTTGTACTCACCACCCCTATCACTTCGTAGAGTCTTTATCAGAAAGCCACTTTGTCTTTCTACCATCATTTGAAACTTCTTAAACACAGTGAATACATCTGACTTTCGTGTCAAGAAGTAACACCATATAATTCTAGAGAAATCATCAATGAAAGTCAAGAAATATCTTTTACCTCTATGTGTAGCTGTTTCCATTGGTGCACAAACATCTGAATGTATAAGCTCAAGTGGCTTTGAGGCTCTCTAAGCTTTCTCCTTCGGAAATGAGTCTCGATGTTGCTTGCCAACTGCACACCTTCACAGATTTCACTAGCTCCTTGTATATTTGGTAAGCCATGCACCATATCCTTCTCTTGAAGATGCTTTAAGCTCTGAAAATTCAAGTGTCCCATCCTTCTATGCCACAACCAAGAATTATTCAGAACATCTACCTTCAACGAAAGATCAACCTTCGACACAGATGTTGAGTAGTTTAAAGTGAGAGGAAAACTTCTGTTTCCTTCCATTCTCACCTTAGCAACAAGTTCACTTCTATCTCTGTTCTCATAAATAGCACATAAATCATCTCCAAAATCCACATAGTAGCCATGCTCTATAAGTTGACCAACAATCAACAAATTCTCAGCCAAATCAGGTACAAGCATCACTTCCTTGATGTACTTTCTGCCCTTCTTTGTTTCCACCACAAGTGTACCTCTACCTAGAGATTGAGATAGTTTACCATCTGCCTTCCTCACTTTTGGAGTCACAGAAATATCTATGTCAACAAGTATATACTTGTTTGCTGTCATATGATTGCTACACCCATTGTCAACATACCAAACTCGATCATCTTCATGTACAGTTGTTGCATGACAAGCAAAGAAAAGGTTGGCTTCACCTTGTACTTCTTCAGTGTAATTAACTTTGTAATTGCAGTCCTTTTGAACATGCCCAAATCTATTATAGATGGAACATTTAGGCTTGCCCTTATGCCAACAGATTCCCCTATGCATTTTGTCACAAATCTTGCATTTCTAGAAATGAGTTTGTGGTGTAGACACTTATGGAACAAACTTCTTCTCAAATGTACTTTTGCCTTTGTTCTTATGATTTGTACTCTTCCAATTCTTCTCAACTTTAGGCTTGCTTTGCTGAGTGCTTGATTTAGCTTTCCACTTTCCTTTCGAACTCACATTCAAGGATTGAAAGGCTGTTTCAACAGAGTGCTCAGCATGAATTTCTAATCGCTGATCAAATGCCTTAATCGACCCCTTAAGTTCTTCGATAGTTAGAGATTCTAAGTCTTTAGTTTGCTCAATGACACTAACTATTGTATCATACTTCGGAGACAAACTAAGAAGTAGTTTCTCTATTATTCTACTATCAGCAATATTTTCACCATATGACTTCATTTGATTAATTACATTAGTAAGCCTTGTGAGATAATTATTCAACAACTCATCATCTTTCATCCTAGCATACTCAAAATCTCTTCTAAGATGCTGTAATTTAACTGATCTAACCTTTGTAGATCCCCTGTACTCTTTCTCCAGAACATCCCAAGCACCCTTGGCTTTAACCTCATTGAAACTCTTGGGAAGATCTCATCTGATATAGCCATCTGAATGATATAGAGAGCCCTGGCATCCTTCTTGATGTTGCTTTCCATTAACATATTCTCTGCTTCTGTGAGAGTGTCCTCTCAAGATCAGCATCTTGGAATCTTACTTCAACGAATTTCCAAAGACCATGAGAGGTGAAGAGTGTTCTCATCTTAACCCTCCAATAGTCATACTGCACACCATGGAAGACTGGAGCGGAAAGACTTCTCTCATTAAATTCGTTTGACATTGAAATCTGAATCTACAGATCTTTTTTTTTTCTCAATTTACAAACGCCTAAAACTGTATTGATCTAATACCCATATTGGAATCAGATCTTCTCTTTACCTACAATAACTCTCTAAACATACAAGGAAGAAAAGATGTAGATGAGAAGGCTAAGAAGATATTGAGATGAAAAAGGAGAGCAGACCATGTAGCTATTCTGATATTTCTATTCAACACACAGAGAACAACAACTGCTTAGGCTTATATCCTAAGACTTGAGATGTTGCTGGAACAAACTAAACCACATATAACTAGATGTTTCTCAGCCACTGAGCACTTAAAGTAAGATCAAAGAACTATATAATACAAAAGTCTAAGACCATAATACTTAACTATGAAGTAAAGGAATAAGACAATAATTCTAACAAGTGCCACCAAGCCTGCCACCACCCACGATCTGCTCTCCTTCTCACGCCTGAACCCATCCACCACCTTGTGTTTTTGTTCTTTTGTTATTATCCGACCCTCATTTTAACTCACTGCTGCATTTGCTCGAGGCCCATAAGGTCTAGCTTTCGTTTCACACTTCATCACTCTTCTAAACGAGTTCTCTTTACAGCTTTAGCCATGGCAAATGCAAGAACAGCTGATGCTGTCATTACGATCGAAGCAGAGGAAACAGAGTGGCTACTTCACCCCTTCGCCGGAAACGAGTCTTGTTGCATCTTCAGAGTCCCCCAATGCCTTGCTGAAATACAACCCAAGACCTACCAGCTTCACATAGTCTCCATCGGCCCTTACCACTATGGAAAACCACATCTGAAGATGATGCAGCAGCACAAACAGAGGTATCTTCGTGATCTGCTCGCTCGAACAGAATCAACTGGCCCGAAACTTGATGACTACCTGCAGGCTGTTGCATATAGGGAACAAGATATAAGAGATTGCTACTCGGAGTACATCGAATTCGACAGCGGCAATCTAGTTGAAATGATGGTGCTGGACGGTCTCCTCATCATCGAACTGTTCTGCGTCAGTACCACCGAGTCATGGCGACGATCCCATCTTTAACTTGGCATGGGTGAAGCCTAATTTCACACGAGATCTCCTCCGGTTAGAAAACCAAATTCCTTTCTTCATCCTTCAAATCTTATATGATAAATCAAAACCTTCGAGAAACGATAGCGACTCATGAAAACGTAGCTTTCAAATTCATGAGTCGCGCAGTAGAAGTTGTAAACCAGCAATTCACGGATGAACCAAAACATTTGCTTGATTTGGTGCGATTGAGTTTTATACCTCTTGATGATCCACCTCAAGTCAAGAAGCATTATACATTCCTCCTCTGTTAGTGCAGTTGTTCCAATCTGCAAAAACATCTCTGGAAGTCATCAAGTCAAACACGAGGAAGGGGGTGGGAAAATTACGAGCAGGACTCAAATTGGAGAAAAAGAAGGCAGATATTGATGCACCTTCAGTTCAACTGATCAAATCAGCAAGAAAGCTCTATCAGTCTGGAATTATGTTCAAGAAGCTTGTGGCGGCAAGCTTGTTGGACGTCAGATTTCGCAAGGGAGTATTCGAAACTCCAAATATAACACTGGACGATCTTCGTACTGATTTGTTTCTAAATTTTGTTGCATGTGAACAGCACCGTTACTGGCATTGTCCATCAAGGCCTATAACCAGTTATGCAGTATTCATGAGTTGCCTCATCCGCACGCCTGAGGATGCAACATATCTCTGCGATAAAGACATTATCGACAACTACCTTGGAACCGATGAGGCAGTTGCCAATTTCTTTAAAAGCCTAGGTAAAGATGTGAGTTTTGATATTGAAGACAGCCATCTCTGCAAGTTGTTCCAGGAAGTGAATGAGTACCAGAGAAATCTTTGGCATGTGAGATGGGCAGGTTTCAAATTCACATACTTTGCTACCCCCTGGTCTGTCTTATCAGCTTTAGCTGCTGTCATACTTCTACTGCTTACCGTACTGCAGTCCTTCTATGCTGTTTATGCGTTTTACCATCCAAAATAGTCTGGCTTGAGGTGGGAATCTTGTTGTTCCCGACGGCAGTGTTCCGTTTTAGTAGTCTTTTCTGTCACTTGTTACTGTACTCCATTTTTTTTTTTTCAGTGTGCTTAGTTCCCAACCTCATATGTCTCCGCTAAAAATCTCCTTCATAAGCGCTTGACGATCACAGATGCATGAAGACTATGACTCATATTGGAGGAATATTGGAGGTATTGTTGGGTTATGCGGAAGAATAAACTGTAGAATAGAATCGAAAAACTCACAACCATAAATGTAAAATGTAGTGGAAAGAAAATGATAAAGAACACCGGAAATTAACGTAGTTCTGCAAAGTGCCTACGTCCACGGGGCAACAACAACAAAGAACCTCCACTATACGAATAAAGGTTACACGGAGAGAAACACTACTTCAAGACTCACTCTTGAAGGGATACACTCTCACACACACTTTGTTTTGTTACACACACAAACTCTCAACTTGGAGTTTTCTCTATATCTCACACTCTTGTATAGCACAAGGTGAAGTCACCGGTACTTCTATATTTTGTACCATTGCAAATGCCTCTATATATAGGCAAATATATGCATGCATTCTTCATGCATGTCCATCACTTGGAAGAGAATTCCATAAGTCTTCCTTGTTTCATGCTCAATGTTTCCATGCCACATTAATGCATGCTCTTCCATTTCAATCTTTGCAGCCACCCACAACACCTATATGCGTAGGTTGCTCTCTTGCATTTCAACAAATGCATGCTGCACCAACTATGCTAGCTATAGAATAGCAACTTGCCTCATTGTAGATTGATGGGCATGAGGCAATTGACTTCTCCTCCAAATAAGGAGGGATGTTTTTACCCATCAGGTATAGCTGTGGTGTATCCGAAGGATACATAGGTGTTGTGGTCTCCTAGATCTGAGAATACATGGCTGCTGTGGTCTCCTTCCAGGCTTATCTTCAATATTCCTCCAATAACTCGAGATGGAGCATAAATCATTTTTTATTTTAGTGTAGCTTTTGGAAAATCGCCGAACTGAATCAATCAAACAAAATTTCCAGGAAGGATGCATGAAGGTTAAATTTTCCCTTTCACCAATTCACCCTTGAAATGATAGAAATAAGAACCAATCGACTAAGTTCTTGCAACAAAATTATCTATCTACGTACATTGATGATCTTACTAGCTAGAAGTCTTTGTAATATGTAACTCATCCACCTTACAGATTCTATAATTCTATGCAGAGTTTTCGTGGTAAGCATAAGAACTCTAATTCTACATGATACCAATTTGAAATTTAATGAGACCCTAAAACCAAGAGAAATGGCACAGATGGAAAAATCTATATGAAAATTGGACAAAAGGCTAGTCAATCGATCTGTAATAGTACATCGCATGGAAATATATATTAAGCAAAGAAGGTCTTGTTCTATCCAATTTCGGGGAAGGTACAGTCCCTTGAGGGATCAAATCTTCTTGTTCACCTATCGTAAGGTGAATTTCTATGTACTTGCACTCTCATTAAGTCTTGTGATTTAGAAACAAGCTAGCTATCTTCATCGTCAGAGGACACATAGAACTCCCCATTCGAAGACATCGGTACTAACGTGGACCTTTTGCTCTTAAATTACAAGGTTTGTCCTCGTCTTTTTTAGAATTATCCCTCATATTTATGTCATTCAACTTTGTTTCATGATTAATAATCCTCCCCTCCCTGTTTATATTTTGGCTAAAGTATCAAGCTCTCAATGGCGAATGGAGGAGGAGATCATTCTGTGATTACAATTGCAGCCACAAGTAACATTCAGATGACATCATTGGAGCAAAGAATAGAGGAAAGGAAATGGCTACTGCATCCATCAGCTGGTAACAGTTCATGTTGCATCTTCAAAGTACCTCGATGCTTTGTGGAAATAAACAAAAACAACTACCAGCCTCATATAGTGTCCTTTGGTCCTTGTCACCATGGAAACGAACATTTAGAGATGATGCAACCACACAAATGGAGATTTCTTCATGATCTTCTTGCTCGGACACCGCCAACTGGTCCAAGACTTGATGGCTACTTGCAGGCGGTTGCAGAAAGGGAAGAAGATATTAGAGGGTGCTACTCAGTTACCATAAGTTTATCCAGCCGTGATCTAGCTGAAATGATGGTGCTGGATGGTCTCTTCATTGTTGAACTTTTCTGCAAAGTTGCACTATTATCGCCAAGCGATCCAGATGACTCCATCTTTAACTTGGCATGGATATTTCCTAATCTCATAAGAGATCTTCTAAGGTTGGAAAATCAAATTCCTTTCTTTGTTCTTCAAATGTTATTTGATAAATCAAAAACTTCAAGAAAAGATAGTGACTCATGCCCTGGAATTCTTTAATTATGCAATCAATAGACCTGATGAAGTCTTGCAACAACATTTTAGTGTTGAAGGAAAACACCTACTTGATTTACTTCGCCTGAGCTTTGTCCCATCTTCACAAGTAAAGCCTGAAAAGATTCCTACATTGGTTAAATTTCTCCAATCGGCGAAGAAACCTCTAAGAGGAATCAAATGCAGCACAAAGAAGGCAGTGAATAAGTCTCTAGCAGGGTACAATACAAAGAGTGGAGATACATCTCTGCCGGTACACTTCATCCAATCAGCGAAAAAGCTTCATCTGGCCGGAATTAAATTCAAAAAGAGGGATGCAATGAGCTTCTTGGATATCAGATTTGACAAAGGAGTGCTCGAAATTCCACATATATCACTCGATGATCTGCATACTGACATCTTCTTGAATTTTGTTGCATTTGAAGCATGTTACTCTCATTGCTCAAAGGACATAACCACCTATGCTGCATTCATGAGTTGTCTCATCCGAACCCCTGCAGATGAAACATTTCTATGTGACAACAACATTATTGAGAATTATCTTGGAACTGACGAGGAGGTTGCTCATTTCTTCATAAACCTAGGCAAAGACGTGCCGTTTGATATTGATGAGAGCTATCTCCAGAAGCTGTACAAGGATGTGAATAAGTACCACAGAAATGTATGGCATGTTCGATGGGCAGGTTTCAGATTCAAGTATTTTGATACACCATGGTCTTTCTTGTCTGCGTTAGCAGCTGTCATACTCCTACTATTCACCGCAATTCAGGCATACTTTGCGGTATATGCTTATGTACATCCACTGGACTCCGGTGGAGTGCCTTGATTTGTAAGAAAGATAACAATTTACATATCATATGTACAAACAAACATTCATCAATAAATTTATATTTTGTAAATCACCAGGCTTAGGCTTTGGTGAAGTATGTTAGTATCATTGACTTGTACTGTGTCTTCTGATTGCTCAAGAGGGCAAAGTGGCAAGAAGAGAAACATAAGAACACTGTTCCTTGCAATTTCAAGGAAGGATGTAAAAGCTGCTTTCAATATTTTAAATCCATAGGATGCATGCAATGTCAAAGACTCAAATATAAAGCTGGTGATCAATCTATATCCGTGGGAAGTTATAATATGAATGCAATATATCAAGCGAATAGTCGGAGGGCAGAGTTGTTGGGTGAGAGACAGAGGACCCTTCCTAGCTAATTAATTGCAAAGAAACATCCTTTGAAATCTGAAGATCAAAATCTCTTGATTCTCTCTGTATTTTGATACCTTCAACTCATCTACTGGAAAGGAAGTACTTAAATATACGAACCAATGGGCACGACATGCTCCAGGGCTGGAACACCATCTACAGATTCAGACCGGGTATTTCTTTTAAATTTTTCAGTTTCTTTTGAACATGTTACGTATAAATAAGAACTTTCAATTCATGTCCAGACATCTATTATGTATCAGAAGAAACTAAAGAACTAGTTCCTTGGAAATTCAATGGATTCTTCTTATTCAATAATATGATTAATTGTGTCTTTCCAAGCTGCCTATATATATATATATATGTCTTAGGATGCATGCATTAGTGAGTGTAGATGAACCTCTTGACATGAACTGACTAGAAATGTAGAGATGCATGACTAGACTGAATACATGAACCTAATGGCTACATCAATTGCTCTTGGTTTGATGCTTAAAATACATGGATTAAATCTGAATAGACCAATTCATTAAATATGTTAGCTTCTTACTTGTGTTTGATTTACACCTGCTGCTCTTGTACTTGTTTAGGAGGAGTCTCCGAAACGAAAACCAGCATTTCCTGATATTGATAGTGCTGCTGATGTACTCTATCACCTTTCAATCTTTGGTTTCAGCAGACTATCTGACAATGATCAAATTGAAAAGACGGAAGAAATCCGAAAGAAAATAGCTCAATGTGTTATAATTGAGCGATTCCCTGGGGAAAGTGACGAGGACTCCATGATCAGAACGTTTACAGAGCTATTCAAAACACTTCAGTTCCCTGAGCAGAATCTTTTCCTGTCCAGAGTTATGAATAAATTCAAGCGTGAAAGGCAATTTGGTGAGTTGATTTCTTGGTTCAAACAACTAGACGCCGACGATCAACAAGAAGAGCTCGAAAAGCTAGTTCATGTTACTGAAGAGGAAACCAATAAGGATTTCAGATTAGCAAGATTTACACAGATTGCCAAAGACTATACCGGCTATGTTTATAAGCAAATTTTTTGGTGGCATTCTATTAGGAAACGAAAAGACCATGAAAGTCCTGATTGGATTCTAGTGAAGTCCCGTTTTTCTGAAATTTTTGAAGGTTTTTCAATTATTTGGTTCAAAGGACAATGCGCCAGTAATCAAAGGTTGCTGATTGAAGAACTATCCTGGAGAGAAACAGGTAGAATTGAGAAATTCTGTGAGGTTCGTGAAGATTTCAGACTCAAAAGATTCACAGAGCTATGTAAGAATGTAGTCGACTTTCATATCCAAGTACATTTCATCGACAATGCTGAAGAGGCACTACGTTGGTGGACATATCTTCCTGGCAGACTGCTCCTTGAGCCGCAAGGTCGTGCAAGTGCTTATGAATTACGTCCGCAGCTGTCAACTTTTGGTTTCAGTCTACTATCCTACAGAGACAAGATAATATGAACAGTTTCTGTAGCGACCGGTTTAGATTTTATGGAAGTCTTAAGAAAAAGTTCTTCTATGAAAGACGCTTGTGTGAGTCGATTCTGTTGTTCAGGGAAGTAGGCTCCAGTGATCAACAAGAAATTATGGAAACTTTGTCTGAACGGTTATGGGAGTACGACAAGGAAGCTACCAAAGATGTCATAATCAAAAAGTTCTCCGAGGAAAGTGAGGAGGACTTCAGACTCAGAAGATTCATAAAGCTCTGTGGTGCGAATCCTTCCCTTAAAGATCTCTTCATCCGCAGTGAAGCTGAGAAGTGGGATATAGATGGTATGCTGCAGCAGACATCTGATCATGAAACAGAAATAGCACAAGAAATCAACAAGCACTCACGTTATGCTGAGTTTCTCTTTGGTGTGTCAATCATCTGGTTTAAAGCACGTTGTGCCAACGATCCTAGAAACCCCATTCAGTTACTACTTTCAGATGACATTGCTGAAAAACATCCTAATGAGAGCAATGCGTGTTTCAGACTCAGAAGATTCACAGATACATTTAAACAACTTCCATCCATTTCCCAAGAGTATCTAGTCGAGTATATTGATCATACAATTCTTCAGGATCTAGGTACATTATTTCTTCCACTTCCTGGCGAAGGCAAACCCAAAGAAAGGTCATCATTTGATCTTGAATTCATCAAGGTGAAAGCTCCGAACCTAAGAGGAGTAGAGGGTGCAAGTGCAACAACACAAGCAGGAGGAGGAGCAACTACACAAGGAGGAGGACAAGCGACCACTGTTGAGGCCGCTGTGACATCATTTTCCAGTTAAGAGCTTGTAGGCCGGATCAACAACGAAAACAACATATATCTTTTCTACTATTTCACGTTTAGTTGAATGGCATCAGGCCGGTTCTGTTGTTCCAAGGTTTGGACTTGTCAATATCTAGCTTTGTCTTGTGTATTGGTTGTAATTTTCAGAGGAATTAGTTGATGATGCTCTATCTATTTGTAATATTAGTTCGAGAAGTTACTTGGTTCCCAACATTGAAATTTAATTTCATCGATAATTTGATACAGTTTGTTCTGTGGTTAACGTAATGGGGATATTTACGCTGGTATTTGGTATTCTTTCCTTCTGCACTTCACTTTCATACCCCAAGTAAATTCTGATCACCGTTCACAATTCACAAATGTATTGAGAAGGCAAGCTCAGACGTGAAAAAGCAATTTCGTATGTGATTGATGAAGGCTATATATGCTTTGAGATCATTAGAAAATAGAAACTACAGTTTCTAAGATGCAGTTCACAAACAACTAGAAGAGAAGTGTAAAGAAAATAAACCACGACCTGAAGTTATCTAATTCAATAAAATCCCAGAATATATAAAAGAAATTACAACGAACGAGCCAAGAAGGCAAGAACCACATACCTCCAATATAAAAAAGAAGCCTAAAACGCCAGAATAAGACTCACCAAGACTCCATTGGCGATTCTACACTCCAGTTTGCAGTTTCGCACGTTTTATGCAAACCTAAAGGGCTAAACACACTGATTTGGGCCTCATATTCAATAGTGTAGGGGTGGGCATGGGACGGGATGGGATGGGATTAGGGTCATCCCACGGCCCGTCCCGGACATTGCACACGGGACGGGATCGGGACGGGCCTTATGTTTTTAAGACTTGATCTCACGCAAGTCCTGTCCGGGACCGGACCGGGATGGGACCGGGACGGGACGGGCCCAATCCCGCCATCCCACCCCAATATATATTACCTGATAGTGATACCAATATATTCCTACAATATATAAAGACTGCATCATCTGAATCCATAATTCATAACTACAATTAAACAGTAGTGAATCTAATTATCGAAAGCACAACAATATAAGTTTCAAAGCTGCTGCTCCAAATATATACAGGAAAACAAGAAAGAAAACAGGAAAACATAAAGTTCAAAAGCACAACAATACAAGACTACAAGTTGCTCCAAGCTGCTCCAAATACAAACAATTTCAACTCTAATCGTTAATGACAATACCAGTATCTTCCCTTTCCCTTTCACTTTTGCAATTGGAGGTGGACAATTCTTCTTGCTTGAAGCAGTGCTCTCATGCTCTGCAAAAATGAAAAAGAGTTAGTCCATGCATCTGAAAATAACCAAAAAGTATAAACACATCAAAATTCATACCTCGTTCAACATCGTAATAAAACTCTGTGTTTTCAATTGTTGGTTTATCAATATCTTCGACAACCTCTACAATATCATCACCTAACATCCAGTTTTGCATGCAAATGAGTATCTCCACTGATTTAGGAGTTAATGAGCTCCTAAAACAATCAATAACTCTGCCCCCTGTTGAGAAGCATGACTCAGAGGCCACTGTTGAGGTCTGAATTGCAAGAACATCTCTTGCAATTGCTGCTAAGACTGGAAACTTGCATCCATTAACCTTCCACCAACACAGGATGTCAAATTGATCTTCTTCATCGGTTGGATCTAATGCAACATCCAAGTATTGATCAACTTCATGAGTTGCGACCACCTCTTCATTTTCTTGCACAACCTTCTTCCAATTACTAAGTCGTTGGCCCCTATGGCCACGGCTAGTGTTGATTCTACTTGTGATAGTGCTAGATGAAGAGCAAGAAGATTGCGGCCTCTGCATGTGTATACCTCCATCTACATGAACCACATACTAAGAAAAAAAATGCATATATTGAAAATCAGATATATACAAAATGGAAACATGTCACTTAGAAAACAGAGTTGTCTTATGCTAGAAACATATATACAAACACTAGAAAATATACAACCTAACAACAAATGCACCAGTAATAGATTGGATATATGCAATCAAAAAACTATCAGAAAATGTGTAAACTGTAAATGTAAAATACCTGATCATAGAGAGCCATAAGCAGGTCTTTAATCACCTTTGTTCTCCTCTCCACCTCATCAACATCCAGATTCTGTTCATTATACATGTGAGTCACATTCTTCAACTTAAATCTTGCATCCAAAATTAGTCCAATGATCAATATGTTGTTAAGGTCCCCAAAAGAGCCAAATTACTTCATCCATCTGCTTCTCATATTGCCTGCCATATCTTGCAATGTTCTTTCAGTTTCTGATCCAGTTGGCATCTCCGGCGCCACAAACAAGCTATTTATGTTGTTTTCCATATCAATCACATCAACAAAAACAGTGTGTACAGTAGGGTGCAATGATGCACTATTCCTTAGAGTCACTTCCCAAAAAACTCTTAACATATCGACAAACACACCAGCATTCAACCAATCTCCTTCTTCTGGAGGTCCCACCCTAGCTCTCTTATTGTTGCTTGGTAAAAGAACTCCATCTTCATCATATTCTTCCTCTGGTTCCTTAAAGTAACTCATAAAATTCGAATCTTCATCTTCAGCCAACACTGTAAATGCTTTCTTGAACCTTAGAGCTGCTTCTAGCATCAAAAAGGTGATGTTCCACCTTGTTGGGACATCCATACATACAAGTCCCTTACATCCAAGCTATTCTCTCTCTACAACTTTCTTAAAACTCTCTAATCTGTTTGGAGAAGATCTCACAAACTTCACACAATTCCAAATTACCAACACTGATTTATGCAACCTCTTCAAACCATGCCCCACTATTAAGTTAGTGATGTGAGCAGTGCATCTCACATGCATGTATTTTCCATTTAAAATCTGTTGGTAAGCAGCTGAATTGTTCATCCTAGCAACAAGCCACTCTAAAGCACACTTGTTTGCAGCAGCATTATCAATAGTAATGCACATCACTTTCTCAATTCCCCACTGCAACAAGCAAGACTCAATAACCTTCCCTATAGTTGGCCCTTGATGATTTTGAATCACGCAAAAATTAATGACCCTCTTGTGCATTTTCCAATCTGCGTCGACAAAATGGGCAGTAAGCACCATGTAATTGACGTTTTGAACACTCGTCCAAGTGTCAGTGGTCAGACTCAACCTATACATCCTCAACATCTTCTTCAAATCTCTTTTCTGGGTGTCATACATACCTAGAAAGGTGGTACACAATTTTCTTCTACTTGGAACATCAAATAAAGGACACACCTTCTTACAAAATCCGCGGAACCCTTTATTCTCCACAAAGCTAAAAGGCAGCTCATCAATCACAATAATCTCCACACAAGATTCTAAATAATCTGTTTGGTTATAAGCTACTATGCTCAATTTATTTGACCTAGACCTATCCCCAGCTAGATTTTTCTGCGACTTATCAACATCACGTGGAAAATACCTACAGTTTTGGTTGATGTGCCTAAGCAATCCAGAGGTGCCACTCTTACTCTCAACAGAAAAGTCCCCAATCTTACCCTTAGGACAGTAGATGCAATGAGCCCTTCTATGAACTATCTCAATTATCTTCCCCTCCGCATCTTTCACTCTCTCAATTTTCTCATTCTCTTTGAAATGCTCCCAAACATGACTAGTACGTTTAGTACCTGATTGAGCAGGACCATCACCATCCTCACCTACAGATGCAGCAGCAGAAGCTAGACCACCCTCGCCTACAGATGCAGTAGCAAAAGCCACACCACCCTCGCCTACAGATGCAGCAACTTGACCAACTTCAGTCCTGAGTTCACTTGAAGAAGGCTGACTTGAAGTTGGGTTTGTAGCTTCGAGAAGAGGGACTGATGTAACTGGAGGAGATGGTGGTGCTACTGATGTCGCCGTTGACGAATTCTGAAGACCAGAAGCAGAACGGTTGGGTCGCACAATTACTTTCTTTCCTCTCGCCATCGTTTTCGAGTAATTCCCCCTGCATTCAGCCATTCACATTAAACTTATTCATAGCAACTACTAAGTAATTGAAACTTCTGCAATCTACAAACAATGAGAAGAACACTACATGACCGTAACCATTTGAACCAAGTCGCAGTAGCTCACCTTTACTCAACAGGGAGGAGGAGACAGGCGAGGCGAGGCGAGGAGGAGACGGGCGAGGCAAGGCGAGGAGGAGACGGTGAGGCGAAGCGAGGAGGAGACGGGCGAGACGAGGCGAGGAAGAGGCGAGGAGGATACGGGCGCCGAGGGTAGGAGGAGGTGGGCGGTGAGGTTAGGCGGTGGAGGACTGGCCGAGGCAAGGCGGGCGGTGGAGTAGTTCAAGGAGGCTGTTTGGCTGGATTGGGATTTCCGATTTCAAGCATCATCGATTTCATTATTTCAAGGAGCGGTACTGCAAGAGTGAAGACTGGTACATAGCACTGATAGCAGTCTAATTAGGTTCAAAAATGTAAGGCTGAGATCAAAACATCTAAGAAACCAATGGCTCAGATTAGTCTATATTTTTACACGGGACGGGCCTGACGGGCCTCAACTTTTCAGTCCCGCGTCCCGTCCCGTTGTTTCTCTACGGGACCGGACGGGCCTTGTGTTTTTAGAATTAGATCACGTCCCATCCCGTCAAATTTCGGGACGGGACCGGGATTTAGGTTTTTTATGCCCACCCCTACAATAGTGAGTTGCGGTTTTCTTGACTATTCTGTACCCAAATTGGGCCTGTATTTTATTGACCTGTCAAGTAGTTCGATTCTCTTTCCGGCATGTAAACATAGCTCAAGTGGCAAAGGCAGTCCCTATAGCCTACCCTGTATTATAGAAATCTTTGTTAGAAATCTTAGCAAGTCATGTTCAAAATAATAATAATAATAATAATAATAATAAATCTTAGTAAGGACCCCTTTTTAAGTGGCCTATCGGCTCATGTCTAGTTGTATTGTGCTTCTCAATTAAGTTCGAACTATGAAGTTGTCAAAGTGATTAGACACTAAGCTGTAATGCATAATCGAAGCGTGTCACATTAGCAAATTGGCCAAGTGTTACATCTGTATAAGTAGTTGCTCACTTTGAGTGATAAGTAAAGAAGAAAACAAACCATTTAGCATATATGAATCCGCAACGAAGAGTGTGAATACTAAAAATCACTACAGAAGAATTATCAAATTAATAATTAAAATGTATCTCGCATGTCATATGTGTGGAACGTACTCAGTCTCATATGAAAAAAATCATAAAATTGTAAACAATAAAGAAACATGACTAATCTAAAACGAGAACGTAAACAGTGAATTAAGTAAAACTGTAAACGACGAGGAAACAAAAACATAATAATTATGCATAGACTAATCTAAAACAAGAATGTAAACAGTGAATTAATAGCGCTACATGTTCAAACATAAAGAGTTCGGACCTCTATTGCATGTCATTTACGTGGAACTCAACATTTAAAAAAAAAAAAAGTCAGTTACTACTTTCATTAATTTGGGTAAAGCAAAGGCCAACAACAATCATTACATACTCTACCGCTATCATATACAGATAGACAAGTAGTTGTGAGACATACCTCACCTAATACATAAGATAAACTACTCTTTAATAATCGTGCTCACTTATTTTGTAAGCCTATTTCTACGTGGAACTCAACATTATATGACAAAAACCGTAATTTATTGAGTGAACGACATTAACAAAAACACAAAATCACAAGAAAATAAATTCACGACGAGATTGTAAACTCTAAAAAAGGCGCTACATTATCGCATGCAAAGAAGATTGAACTCTACTGCGTGTCACTTACGTGGAACTCAGCTTTAAATAACAGTATCGTAACGTTTGCATGCGTATCTGAAAGAATTAAAAGATATATATATCGCGCAGATAAAAAATTATATAAACAGATACGTTGTATTAAGTATAAGAGAAGCATTATATCTATGAGAATAATTGTGCTGTCCATAATTAAATGCGTGGGGTTTGTCCAAACCAAAACCTTCCATTATCCTTCCAAGATTTCCATATAAGTTTTATCTCCCCCTCAAAGTTTATCCACCAAAAACTTATCCCACCTCAACCTCCTCAGCTCCACTCTGTAAAACCTCAAACCTCTGGCTCAAATTCCATGTATACCTCCACCGCAGCCTATCTCTCTCTCACCCCCCAAAGCCTTAATGATTGATGAGCTAATATATTAAGTTTTCCCAAAAATGCACTCAAAAGTTTCCTAAGTTTCCCTCGCGTTTCTTGCACAGGGACCCCTCAATCTTTCTTTTTAAACCCACACACACCAAATTTGCACACCCCAAAAGAAAATCCCCTGATGTATAATTTTCTATTGCGCTATAAATAAGTCCCAAGAGTCCAAAATCTTCACTTCACTCTCTCTCTCTCTCTCTCTCTCTCTCTCTCTCTCTCTCTCTCTAAAACCCATTTTTGTGGAGACCCGTCTGTGTGTGCATTGCAAGCTCCAGCAATGGCGGGTCATGGCGTGTTCACTGTCACCGATAACGACCTCTTCGACTACTTCCCCGAGAACAACGCCGGAAAAGACGATGAGGGTAGTGTTCTTTCAGCTAAAGGCAGCAACTTTGTGTTCAATTTGGACCAGAGTCTGCTCATCGACCCAAGATGTGTTGTGATTAGTCAGGTGCTCGGAGAAGGGCCGCAGGCGATTGTCTATGAAGGATTGTGGGTCCCCCTTTAACCTTCTCTCTTTGCTTCTTTGTTCTTAATTCTTGGTTGTGGCTTTCTTGATTAGGTTGATCACATTGTCTGCATGTTCTTGAATTTTGCTTCTTTTTGGGTTTGTTTGATTGGTTTAGTTCTTGGCTTGGTTTGGTCTTTTGGTTTTTGGTGTTTGAGTTGGGAATTCTGGGTTTTTGGGTTTGGTAAAGATAAACCCTTTTCAAGGGTTTTGATGATTTCTGGGTTCTTGTTTCCTTTGGTTGGTGAAAAAAGTGAAAACTTTAGTGGTGTTCTGGGATTTACTTTTACTGTATGATAAAACTCTTTTTGAGCTGAGTATTTCTGAGAACAAAGTTCTTTGCTTTCTGCTGTTTTTCTATTGTTTTATGCCAAGAAAGTGAACAGAGCAGTCTGACATTTGTGAATTATATGACTATTGGAGTAAAGTAGTATTGAAATTCTGTTTTGGTCTTGTACTGTTCATCAAATTGGTTTCCTTTAATTCTTGATTAAGTATGAATTAGAAGGTCCTAGACTCCTAGTGTGACTTTGGATCAGTTTGTGGATGTGTGTTCTTGGAAGTGGTGTTATATCGGTTGTTATGATGTTTTGGTTTACAGTTTATTCTAGGAGATACAGCATTTGGAAGATGATTTTTGCTCAATACATCATAGAGAATTAGGTGAAAGCTCAATAGTAAGAGATTTAAGATTTTGGTCTTCATCCATTTATTACAGAATCTGTCAAAAGCTTGGTTCTCCAATAGTGGGCAAGGGTTTTCTGCAAATCATAATGTAGCTCAGGAGGGGTCAAAAATTTAACTTTTAATACATCTGTTTAATTGTCAGTGTCCGTCCAATAATGGGCAGGGATTCTCTGCATAAAATCTCTTAGCATAGGAGGGACCAAAATTTTATTAGAGTAGCCAAAGCCAAGTCTTTTCTGCAATCAGACCCCTGCAGCAAAACTTATGTAGGTTTTGTTCTTTTAGTTCCCCCACCTCCCTTATTATTTTATTTTCTGTAAATCTGCATCTGAAGATCAGATATTATTGTGGGTTGTACATCCTAGTCTCCCAGGCAATAGAATGTTTACAAGAATGTGATCATGCAGTGCAATGATACACGATTATTAGTAGCACGTAGTGTATGTCATGTGTTATATAGTGCACGTGACCGGATTTGGTACCTATTCTGGCCATCGTATTAATGGCCTAGCGAAAAACTTGAAGGAACTTTATGTAATAATGTTAAGTAGGTTCTAAATAGGAAACCAATGGTTATATCTGGTAGATGAATATGCTTTTATGATTGGGAAGCTCTGTCCACTATTATGTGTGTTCTTTTGATATTTCAATGGCCTGGTGGGATGGGGGGAAGGGGGTGATAGTTTTGAGGGGCTGTTTGGGGAGGACTCCCAACTGTGTAATAGGGAAAACATAATGATTGAGGGTAGGGTCCTGCTTCATATGCTAAATAATACCTACTATCATGAGACAGCATTTTGTTTGGATCCAAAAACTAATAAAGTGATCTTATGTTTCGTATAAATAAATTTTTGGTGTATTCATAAATCTCTTTTCCTGTAATGCAACTGAGGCATTATGTGTCCTGGATTGTTGAGTATTGAAGCTTTCCAGTTGTGTATCCAGGTACAATTCCAAGCCTGTCGCCGTGAAAATCATACAGCCAGACGAAACAGGTTTAATCAGTCCTGAACGCAAGGAAAAGTTTCAGAGGGAGGTGACTTTACTGTCAAAGGCGAAACATGACAACATTGTGAAGGTAAGATACATTTCCTCATATTTTGTTTCTTTTCAGGTACTTACCTATGAAAGTCCATCAAGATTTGGATATATATTGTATGTTCATCATCTTTATGTTATACTTTTGGGAAAATTTGTATGTTCATCCTGGTTTCTTCAAAATCCTGTTACATTCTGGTATACGGTTCCAATTTCTCAGTCTCAGGGATTGGAAGTTAACCTTACGCAAATGAACATGTTTCAAGGAATGTCTTTCTTCTTTTTAAATTTAGGCAAGATGAGAACATGAGATCTCCTCCCCAGTCACCTATATGTCTATCCCTCAATAGGTTATTCACTGCCCTGTTGCTGTTAGCCTCTGCAAATTGGATGTCCAAATAACTAAATTTGTGGGGTTTTGGAATATTCTTGCCTTGACTAATTGTTTCTCACTCTTAATTTATTAATTTACTGATTGTGATATAAACATTTATGAAACCTTTGGTTATTATAATAACATTGCGAATGAAGTATTTTTTGGAGCAACTGAACAAAGCTCCGGTTACATAGTAGAAGAATGACTTACTTTAGATCTAGTACTTTATGAACTGATAAAGCACTGGGGGGAGTAATTCAGAAGCTACATATTAAGAAATAAATCTCAGTCATTCTTGGCTTCCAAATCATTCAGCACTGCAGTCCTTCACCTTCTTAATATATAATGAGATCACTTAATAAACCCTGAATACCTCAGGTTATTATACTTAATTTTTTTTTTTTTTTAAGTTTGTTTTATAATCTAAGAGTCCATAGTCCATACTACGTATGACTAGATTAGTCCTTGTCCTATAACAGTTTATCGGTGCGTCTGTGGAACCAATTATGATGATAGTTACTGAGCTTATGAGAGGTGGTACAATTCAGAAGTACTTGTGGGGCACCCGCCCTGTAGTTCTGGACTTAAAGCTTTCAATAAGTTTTGCTTTGGATATATGTCGAGCTATGGAATACTTGCATGCAAATGGCATCATACACCGTGACTTGAAGCCAAGTAAGTTTTCTTTTTTACATCTCTTTTCTTTTTCATTAAGTTTTCTTTTTTACATCTCTTTTCTTTTTCATTGTAGCAGTTTGGTTTATGGACATGGGGCACTGGTCATGATTTTATTTTGGATTGGTGCCATATCCTCATTCTAATTGCCAAGTTTAGTATTGGATTGGTGTCCAAAATTTTCCAGATTGCGAGTAGTAATTCATTTTCTTTTCCTTTGGTTTTGCATGCTCACCTGAGATTTATAACAGAAACACATTCCTAACAGATAGTCTCCAATTTGTTTTCCCCAGGCAATCTACTTCTTTCAGAAAACAAGAAGCAAGTGAAGCTGGCTGACTTTGGGCTTGCTAGAGAGCAGATAGAAGGTGCAATGACTAGTGAGGCTGGAACATACCGGTGGATGGCTCCTGAGGTGAACCATTTTTATTCGTTGCCTTAATTATTGAAAGTTTGAAACAACTGTTCAGCAAGAAAGTTGCATAATCAAGATTTTTCTTTCTTCTGAATTAGTTATTCAGCATAGAACCAGCTCCGAAAGGTGCAATGAAAGAGTATGACCACAAGGCTGACGTGTACAGCTTCTCAATAGTTCTTTGGGAGCTGCTCACGAACAAAACTCCATTCAAGGGAAGAAATAACATAATGGTGGCCTATGCTACAGCTAATGTAAGTTCTGTGAGTGCCTTTGAAACATTAAACTTATTATTCCGATATCCAATATGAACTGGTGCTGATCATTTTGAAGTTCCCTATTTGCTAAGAAAACTTGTGTGATCTCCCTAAGTCACTAAGGGTATAAAAATAAAAATAAAAATAAAACAGATACTTATTATTTGCTAGACTTCGTTAAAATACTAGAATCATTGTAGCTCTTGCATTGCAGAATGTAAGACCTGGCCTGGAGGACATCCCCAAGGAGATTATCCCTCTGCTGAAGTCCTGCTGGGCAGAGGACCCCAAGGACCGACCAGAATTTATGGAAGTCACAGATTTTCTCTCCAAATTCTACCAGGAACATTGCTTAAAGGAGACCAAACCTCCTCCTAAGGTCATTGAGACTGAAGGTAATGAGAGGAACATTGAGGAACATAATGAGAAGAGCATTAAGAAAGAAGAATCACTGAGTACCTCCAAACCACATGTGAATAAGAAACTTGAAGAAGAGAAAAGGGTTAAAAGGCGCAAGAAGAGTTGGTCATGTAGTTGGTTCTGTTTCTCTTGCTTAGCTCATTGACCAAATGACATGGTGAGTTTTGTTTGGCTGAGGAGCTTCATGCCCAGTCTAGGAATTCATGTAGGTTGTTGCATCGGCTGTTGTCTTAGTTTTTGTTGTTGTATACACAGAGCATAGATTTAGGAAAATGTTCTCTTGCTAAATGGTTCAACATGTTATGGTGTCTGGTTGTCAATCAAAACCATTCAACGAATGGAAATGAATTCTTGCCTCAATGTGTGGAGCTGGAGATTGACAGTATGACAACATACAATGTTAAATATGTGCAAGAGAACATTCATACACAGTTTCTTAGAACTTTTTTATCTGGACAAAGATCGTAGCCATGGGTTCGTAGCTGAACTGGCATATCTTTTGTACAGATTTCTTTCAGAATGAAATGTATTCAGAAACAAAGAAAGAAATGAAAATCTTGTTTTTCCCATTTGGGTTTTTGTTTTTTTGTTTTCTTAACATTTTCATAGCAGGGGTCAGATTCTATTAGACTATTAGTAGCGCAATTTTTCTCTATAAAGACAGAAATGCTGTTGGGATTTTGTTGTATATAGTGGGTTGCTGGTTTGCTGCATAGAGACCCAGTTTATCTCTTTATGTTATTTGACTCCCTTCCCCTATTATTAAAGACAATTCCTTTCCCCTATTGAGGACAACTATGGCTGCTCATTTTCATTAGCAGCCACTGATGGTACTGGATGCTACTAACTACTTTTACTGTATTTTATAAATTCTGTTCAAGCTAGAATACTGACTACTCCTCTGGTCAAGGAGGACTAGTAGGTTATACCCGTCTAGCAAGTCACAAAATTTCCTTGTTACCCTATAATTTTCCATTTCTCAAAAGTTTATCGTTTTAGTTGAAATCGTTTTATTATTGTTAATCTGTTAATTTTTCATCTAACAGATTTTTACCGTATATAGTATTACGATATGTTTTCAAATTCATGTTTAGCACACTGAGAGTCGTTACATAACCGTCTAACAATATATCTAACCGTTTAGTTGATAGTTTATAATGTTCAACATAACATTCTAATTTGGTTCAAAATGATAAAGATCACACTCATTAATCATTATGTATTCAATGTCCATAACTAATGTTACATGATGATACTTTAATTCTATCAATTCTGTCCAAGCTAGACTATTCCTTGTAGCAAGTCATAAGATTTTCTTGTTAACGTTTAATTTCTCTCTTTGTTAAAAATATTCATTTTATTGTTTTGTTATTTTGCTCTAACACAGTATTGTCGGTATTACTGTTTGTTTTACATTCATGTTCAATACATCAAGAGTCGTTAAATACCTAATCAAACAATCGAACTTAACGCTTAACCGACGTTCCAGATAACATTAACGTGGTTCCACATAATAAATACACTTTAAAAAAAAAAAAGAACATGGCAAAAATCATCCTCATTAATTAGGTAATTAGTCTCTGGATTTAATGAGTAGCTATAAAGTGTAAAATGACAGGACGTGGGGTCCCTTTAGTATTTTTCTATAAATATCCCACCCTAACGTGGCGTAACACCACTGGTGGACAGTAGAAACAGCAGGAAAAAGTCGCCGGAGGCAAGTAAAGAAGAAGACCAAATATTAAATAGCGAGGGAGAGGGAGTAGCTGTCAGGGTGAGTCATCGTGGGTTTCAGCTTCGTCACGATCCAATCCAGTGAAACGTGGACAGCTGGACACTCTCTTCCTCGCACGTGTCGTCCTAAAAACCCTAGCCTCCCTCCGGTGCACCGCCGCCGCACACGATCTCTCCCCCCACCATATCCACTGAGAGAAACTCATAGAGGGAAGAAGACCGTCTCAAACAACGACAGAGAGGCTCAGAAGAAACGGACACGGCCACCTAGGGAAGCTTCTCCTCCAGCTTCTGTCTTTCTCTTTTTCTCTCTTTGTTTTGTAAATTTGGGGAAATAAAACCCTAAAATTCTTAGCCGTTGATTCGTGGTGTGTAATTTTAAAGTGGTTCCACCTGGACTTCCACCTCACTCTCCTAAAACTCCATGAAAGCAGGTCTCCTCTTCCATCTCCTCCTTGATTCTCCTAATTTGAATTTGTTCGGTGTTGTAGTAATTACTGCGCAGTTGATCTGTGTTCTTAATTTTTGTTTCGGAAAAATAGTTGTGGTTTGGGATAAGGGAGGGGTTGAATTGAATCAGACCGGTTGGTAAAGTTTTGAGTTTGAGCAGATTTGAAAGGGATTTTTCTGTCTTTTCCCACCTGTTTCCGTTTTTGGGGCTCAATGTAATGTGTGGGAGGTCTTCAATAGGAGCATCCAAATTTTATTTTGGGTACAGTAATGATTTTTGCTTTGGCCTAATCAGTGAGGTAATTTTGTTTTTGTTGGATTTAGGACTGAAAATTTTGGTTATTTTTCAGGTGCTTAATAGAGATCTCTTGGGGAGAAGCGTGATCTGGTTGATCTGGAGGTAGAGGAGTGTTTGCTGAGACAATTGAAATGGGGACAGGGGAAGAGGGCACACCCTCTAAGCCTTCCAAACAAGCTTCAACTGCTCAGGTATGGCTTTGCCTTCTCCTCATACATACTTTGAGATTTGGCTTTCGGAGTTTTAATCATGTGGTTGCTTGAATTGTGCAGGAAATACCGACACAGCCTTCGTATCCTGATTGGTCCAGCTCTATGCAGGTTCATGACGAAAACACATTCTGGATCGATATGTAATTTTTTGTGAAGGTGGTAGATAATTTTGATGTCGTGGTGGATTAGTTTAATTGCTCACAGCTCATTTTGTTGTTGTTCAGGCTTATTATGGTGCAGGAGCTGCTCCACCGCCCTTTTTCGCGTCCTCTGTTGCTTCGCCGGCACCACATCCCTATATGTGGGGAGCCCAGGTGAGTTCATTTACTTGTTCTATAGTAGAGAAGTGCAGTCATTTTATTACACTCATGAGGAAGGTGGTTTGTAAATCATTAAATGATCACTATTGTTGCTTGCTTCTTTGCAGCATCCTATGATGCCGCCTTATGGAACTCCTGTTCCGTACCCTGCCATATATCCTCCAGGTGGAGTATATGCTCATCCGGGTATGGTCACGGTATGATGTTCTTCCTCTGATGTGATTATTTACCCTTGCATCATAAATAGAAGGGGGTTTGTATCATATTAGGAAGGTTTCAAATTGATCAACTAATTGGTTTCTTCCACTTTCGTTAGACTCCTGCCTCCGTACCGCCAACAAATCCAGAGTCGGAAGGGAAGAGCACAGATGGGAAAGAGCGAGCTTCAGCCAAAAAACCTAAGGGAGCTGCAGGATTGGTTAGTGGGAAGGCGGGGGATGGTGGAAAAGCAACTTCTGGTTCTGGAAATGATGGTGCGTCACAAAGGTCAGTGGTCTTTGCATTGTATTCTGTCTTTTCATAAACATCAGATTGCGCGTCAGTCTTTACAATTCTACATTGGTTAAAGATCTCTTGTCAATAATGTGCCCCGTCTGACTGCAAATTTCTCACTAACAGTGCTGAAAGTGGTAGCGAGGGTTCATCAGATGGAAGTGAGGAGAATGGTAACCACCAGGTATGTGTATGCCCTGCAGTTGATACTCCAACATGTACTTCGGTACTTCCTTTCTTAAATGGCTAGTAAAGTTGTGGTAGCTTTTGCAACTTATCTGCAAATACCAGCTGCGACAGTATTTATTGTGCTTTTGATTTTAGACAACCTGGCATGATAAATTACTTTTGGTATGAACTTTTGTTAATGATAACACGGTTGTAATATCGTAGGAGTATGGTGCGAACAAGAAGGGAAGCTTTGACAAGATGCTTGCAGATGGTACGATAATTGAGTGCTTTAATTTCTTTATTTTGGTCTGCTATAATGATCATGTTTAACATACATGTCCTTTTTAGGATATATTGTATACGTAGACCTTGGTAAATGGTACTTGCCTCAAAATGGTTTTCTCTCATTTTTCAGGAGCGAATGCACAAAATAACACAGGGTCAGTGCCTGGGAAGCCTGTAGTTTCTATGCCTGCAACTAGTCTGAATATGGGAATGGACTTGTGGAATCCATCCCCTGCTGGTGCCGGAACTGCAAAAATGAGAGGAAATCAATCTGGAGCCCCATCAGCTGTCGGTGGTGACCATTGGATTCAGGTGCTAATTTTTTCATATATTTTTTTTTCTTTTTGGCAGAATATCTTACTCATGTTTTAAATTGCTATATTAGTACATACTTTTCTCTTGTTAATCTGTACTTCAATCCGTATGTGTGTCTTTATTTCAAATATAGTAGTCATATTAGAGCAATTTATTATTCGGTTAATGACTTGGATCATAGTGAAATGATTATTGAAAGTTAAAAAGTCAATTTAATACATTGTTTGTGTTCATATTAAATTTCCTTATTTTGTATCTTCCTAATTACGCCTTGGAACTGTCTAGTCTTGAAGAACTTCTGAGATCCTTTTCCCTGAAAAAATTGCATTGTCCTTTTCATATTAGTTGTATGACTGTATCTCCATTTAATGCTTTTAATCTGTCTGTCATGATTTTGACAGGATGAACGGGAACTGAAAAGACAGAAAAGGAAGCAGTCAAATAGGGAGTCTGCTAGGAGGTCAAGATTGAGGAAGCAGGTAAAGAAGCACTTTTACACACCTGTTGACAGGAGCTTCCTTTGTTCAATATGTAGTGAGGGACGATGGGAATTAGACTAGTATTGTCAGAGATTTAATCCTTGCAGATATGACCACAAGAAAGTTATCATCTAATTTGGTTGCACCAGAGCTTGGATGTGGGAGGAAAAAACATAACTAGTGTTGGTTGAAGTAATTAAATGTTATATCTAAACTAATGGATCCTGATACGGCGGCCCTTTTCTTACGTTTTTCCAGGCGGAGTGTGAAGAGCTACAAAAGAGTGTACATGGACTGACAAATGAGAATCACGGCCTTAAAGATGAGCTGCAAAGACTCTCCCAGGAGTGCGAGAAGCTTGCGTCTGAAAATACTTCTATAAAGGTTATTTCAATGATCATTGCAATTTGTTATAATTTTACTTGTATATGGCATGTTAGTAATACTTGCTTCTTGTCAAGTGGTGCTAGCATACCTCAGAAGAAATTTCATGTTTCCTGAATTGTTTAAATGTTCTTAGGATGAAGTCTATTTTGTGACTGTACGATTTTTGTTGCTATACAGGAAGAGTTGACACGATTGTGTGGACCAGATTTAGTAGCGAACATTGAACATCAATCTGGTGGTGGTGAAGGTAACAGTTGAGATGGCACTGGTCTCTCTTTGTAGCAACAGAATTTTATTGAGCTCCGAAACGATGACCCTCACTTTAGCCTGAGTGTAGAACATTTGTTTTTCTTATACTAATTTATACGCTTAACCCTACTCTGTAACTGTATCGTTTATTTATGAACTGTTAACTGAGTTGGGTCCTTGATGGAGCAACCATGGCGATTGTTGTATCATTGGAAAAGAGTATATAATAGATAACTCCCATCTTGATCTTGTTCCATTCAGTTTTGTATAATTATTTGACGATGCTTCTCAGTTACCTGCCCTGCTCTATGTTAAAGCTTCACACATCCAATGGAATGATGAAACCAAATAGTAAAAATGTTAACTAAGAATTAGAATCTGGAAACACATGATCTTTGCGTCTTTGATTCTAACCAGAAGTATTTAGTTGGTCAGGGTTACATTACAATGTAAGCTGAGGTCAATCTTTGCATCTTGCTCGTTTAGTTCTTTGTGTCACACTGTTTAATTCATCCTCAAGTATATCAATTAGTTTCCCCAAAACGCCTCAATAAACACAAAGGAACGACTTTAAACTACGCCCAAATTATCCCAATCAATTTACCAGATTCCAGAGATAAGAGAGATGGAGCAGAACGGATAAAGCATCACCCACAAGTCGCAACGATTATGGCAGACAAAGAAAAGGAAGATAGAAGAGGACTCGACTATTTCGTAAGCAAGAGAGGCTGAAAGTGCCTACCTTCACCATAATAACTTGAATACAATATTTTCTCAACGAACCTCAGCAATTCGCCACTAGAACACAAATTAAAAACAAAGTTGTACCACAGCAAAATACCAACTAAAATAAGACGACCAATCTACTGCTACTTTATCACAAGAGAGGAGGGAATAGTTCTCTCATCTCTTCTCTTTTACCCTTACAAGAGGAAGAAAAAGAGTTCAAACTATGCACATTGGACTTTTTATGGAGAACTAATCATCTAGACCAGAGTCAGACTCTGTGGTTGTTCTAGGCTCCCCTTCAATTGCATTGTCTTGTGGCAGATCTGTATTAGCCCTGCCCCTCGGCATTTGATCTGTTAAGGAGGACACATATTGATCATCAGTTAACAAAAACAATGTAAAGCTCTAACAAGCAAGCAGTAACTACTAGCCTCAGTAACATAGTGTTCATGCCCCACTTTACTAGATCCCTTTGAAGCTGTAACTACCAACCCGGCTGTACTTCACTGACAAAATGTGTGTGATGGGGTGTTTGACCAATGTTCTCACCTGAACCAAAAACTTTCAGGAACATAGCCCTAGCATACTGGATCTCTCCTTGGTGTGCACTAATGAGTTTGAGCTGCAATGAAGAAACCAGAATACCTTTATGAACAAACATTTTAGTTCTATACGCACGCACAATGAAAAACAAGGAAGCACTTGCGAAGAAAGTAGAATTTGACCCAGGCCAACAAATGGAGGGCATACCAATTCACCATATGTAAGGCCCAAAATTCGATCAATTTTCGTTTGGTTCTTCAAAAAGAACGGGCGTAGGTGGTTCATGTACAACTGCTTTGCCCCCTGGATGGAAAGCAGGCAGTTAGATATTTTTGATAGAAGAACACAATCATTTAATTACAACTCAAGTTGCTCACATGTATAGACCTGCGCACATAAAGAGAGTTGGATATGAAATGCTAAAAAGTAAACACAGTCCAGAATGCAATCATAATACGAGATGATAAGCACCAATAAACACTCCTACGATATAAATTTGTTTCTAAGTATCAAGATATAATGATATTTGGATTTCACTTACAAAAACTTCGATGACAACTGAACAAAACAAAGAATAATACTAAATTCAGATTACTCAGTGTTAGCAAAGTTTTCCCATAAAATGGAGGAAAATAAATGGTTTTGAAAATAAGGAGGGTGGTTACAATGACATGACCAAAACAAACTCAAGATAACGGAAAGAGAAGATAGACTGTGAAACCGACTCAAGGTACCATTGTCATTCCTCTTCAATAGATACTGATGGAAACAAACCAAAAAGTAGCAAACTTATCTTACATCAGCAGATGGAAGTTGGAGCCAAACAAGAAAGGCAAACTTCATGTGATAGTAATATGGGCACCTGCACATAATCAAAAGTTCCAAACAAAGATTAGGATATCCGTCTACTTCATAACATTAAATAGAAGCCTGTGCAAGACTCTTTCCTTGCCCCAACAGAATCTTCTAACCATGTCTAATTCTTAAAGATACCGATTTCTTTTAGCCCATATAGAAGGTAATCATCTGTGCTTCAATTAATCAAAAAATGTTTGACACATCTAACCATATTCTTCATGGCTTTAACAATATCATACATGTTGTGAAAATGACAAATAACCAAAAGAGACCGACAATGATCCTACAACTAAAAAGAACGATCAAAGATACTGGATTCATGGTAAAAATGAAGATGAATAACAGAATACAATGTACTGAGACCAAAGAAACAACAGATAGAACATATAAACGCAACATATCAAACACTATATGGGTTTTGAAGCAGCCTCGTCTTATCTAGCATCAAACAGATAATATCAGGTCCAGAGCCCTACCAAGATATAAGCCTATCCGAAAATATCTCCACAAGGCTGAAAGATCCATAAGCTGCAATCATTTAATGTCGAGGTACCAAAACAATAAAATAAATTTAGTTGGCTCATAACGCTCGAAAATCATACAAATAGTAACAAACCCCAAACCTGCCCAATAAAGAAGCCACTTCTGTTGCGCAGGATCATCTTTCCTCTCAATTGCCTTGCACGTACAGTACACCGGCACAACAATCCCCACAGAACAACTGTACCAAATCAAACGCCTCAACTTGTACATAAGCCACAAAACAACCACTTTCAAAATCCAACATTGATGAAAGAAACATGAGTCAGGTCTTACCACGCTGTCCGAATAACAACGTTAGAACCCAGAGGACAAAGGAGCAGCCGAAGCCCTACCTGCACCCAATCATAAAACCAAATAATTCCAAATATTTCATACCTGATTTCCGATTCATTTATCTAAAAAAAAAACCAATAAATCAGCAAATTCACGGATCAATCTTCTATAACAAACGAAGTGAGATATGAAATGAAGCCTAACCTCACTGGCTATGCCGGATCCGAGAAGAGCCATCTTTTCCAGGCAGAGAGAGCAAAACGCGCGCAGAGGCTTCAATCGGCATTTTATACGCTGGGGTCGGGGCGGTCATTTATTGGGCCGGGCTTGCTCCAGCCCAAATTTTAAAGATATTAAAAGCAGCAACGGCGTCGTTTTGATTTTCTTGTACGCTTCTTATATTAAATCAGCTTGTCTGGCTGAGAGTACGTAAAACCTAGTGTGTAATTTGATCCCGTGGAATTTGTAATTTCTACGGAAAAATAATCGTGGAATTTAAGAGCTTAAATTCTCAACTCGAATAATAGGCGTCATTTGTCAATTTTCTAAATACTGATTATTGTTATTTTAAAAATTCTACATCATGAAATCCAAAGGGTATTTAACACTAAACTACCGTTTGAAGGTACAAATGATAAAATAGTCTTCAAATGTTTCACATAATAAAAATGTCACAATTAAAACATGTTATATGATAAGATGGTCACCTTAAAACATCTTAAATGATAAAAAAAAGAGTCTATTTTCACTCTTTTTACATGACCATTCTACCCTCCTCTCTCATTTAACATGTTTTTGATAGATCTCAGTTTCGTCATCTCTCTCTCTCTCTCTCTCTCTCTCTCTCTCTCTCTCTCTCTCTCTCTCTCTCTCTCTCTCTCTCTCTCTCTCTCATTTCGTCATGTTTTGTCGACATGGATCGTGAACGGAGCTCCGGTCTCCGATTGAAAGTACATGCACTCCATTGGAGCTCCGGCGAACACCGTTCCCCCTCAACTGATACCTCCTCTCCGCTGCGCTTAGCCGCCGCATCTCTCTCTCCCTCTCCATCTCCGGCTTGGTCTTTCTTCTTCATCGTCGTCCAAGTCTTCGATCGTCTTCTTCTTTTCAAGGTAATCGGAGAGGAACTAATAGCTTCTTTTCTGTTTAAGCATCTTTTCTGTTGTGCAATTCTGCTAGAGATTGAAGTTTCTGGTTTGAATTTGAGAGCGATTGAAGTATATGTGTTTGATCTGGAAGATTTTGTGATAATTCTGCTGTGTGTGTGTGGTGATTGGAGTTAGATCTGGAATTAGCTTTGAATTTTATTGATCGATCGGTCTTCCATTCATTTCTGTAAGATTTTAGGAGGTATTTTGGAGTTGTGATTGGTTAGGTTCTAATCAAGATGTTGATTGATTGAAATTGTAGAGTGGAAGACCGAGGCTTGAAGACTCACCATGGGCTTGTGAGTTTCTTAATGCTTTAAGTAATTTGCATTTGTAATTCTTGCTTATAGAAGCATTATATCTCTATAATCTTGCTGAGTGATAATGATTAATGCATTTGTAAGCTTGCTGATTAGTTTCATTTTTTTATGGTTTCCAGCTTTACTTTGATTTTGATGGCATTATGAAGCTGGGTTCACCCCATTAAACTGAAGAACAAAAGGATTTGATTTTTATGGTATTCTGAACTGGGTTCATTCCATAAAGCTGGGTTCACTTCATAAGAACCTGAAGGCTTTGACAATGAAGCTTATGTAGTTAAGCACACATATGGAACTTCTTCAGCAACTTGTCATCATGATGCTATAACTGATTCACAAATCTCATTGTACTTGTCAGCCATGTTGTTGCAGCTATATTTAAACAGAGAGGTTTGACAAAATCAGCAAGAAGAAGCTTAAATCATGTAACTATAAATGGCTATTGTACGCACACCAAGTGACTGATAAATGGCCTCACAGAACCAAGAGCCCACCCGAACAACATTGGTCAAGGGAAAGTGGACTCCCTACGAAGATGAGAAACTAATCGAGGCTGTTGCCCTTCATGGTGCAAAGAACTGGACCATAATAGCCTCCAAAGCAGGTATGTATTGTATATATGCATGAATGTAACCCAAATCAATCACATTATGTACTTAATGATCCAGAGAATAATGGGTTTTCGGTGTAGGGCTGAATCGGAGCTGCAAGAGTTTAAGGAAGATCGTCATATGCTCAACATGTATTGTCATCGTTGTTGACAAGGAGACTCTAGACATGCTCATTGCTCTCAGCATGGGTGATATTCCCGGTGTCAGGCTCGAGTCCATTGAACTGCAGGCTGCTCCGGTCGGGTACTGCCGCGGCGGGCCCAAGAGGTACTAGGAAGTGGACCGTAGAGTTGTGCCTTTGGTTTTTTGATGTTATAGTACATTTGGTTTTCGGATTAGGAACTGTTGTCTAATTTGTTATGTTTTTTTGAGTATGGATTATGAACTGGTGCTTTGTTGTTTATGCGAATTTCTGTTCTGGATTAAGATTTGAAGCATGCGGATTTATATTTATGGTGCTGTGAATCTATGCTAATGTTTCTTATAATTTGTTAATTTTGGTTGATAGATGCTATATGGGGTTAATTGTTGATGTTATACTAGGGTTTACGCGCGTAGTCGTTATTGGGCCAGGCTTGCCAGCTTAAAAAAAAAAAAAACAGCAACGGCGTCGTTTTTGTAATCCTTTACGCTCTCCTATATATTCAGTAAACCCTAGTACGTACATGTTTGGTTGCAGCAATGGCGGAAGCAGACCTACCGGAGGAGATTGTAGTGAATATAATATCTCGTCTGCCGGTGAAATCTTTGGTCCGATTCACGGCCGTCTCAAAGCGGTGGCGTTCAATCATATTATTCGACCCTCATTTCAAAACTCTGCTTCAGAGGAACAAAACCCTAACTCGCAGCTTTCTGTTCTGCTCATACCGTGATTACCATCCTCAGCTGGAATCGTCGGACCTGGAAACGATGTCGTTTAGGAAGCTGAATTTCCCTTTCGATCGAGTCGGTGACTCTGTCGAACTACTGGGCTCCTGCAATGGTCTGGTATTTGCATTTGTAACTGATCACAAGGTTTTCTATGTCTTTAACCCAATCACTGGATTCGTGAAGAAGTTACCTCGCACAGATTTCAGAGATGTACCTTTCCGTGATTATGATGTATATTTAAGTGCTTATGGTGTTGGCTATTTACCGGCAACCGACGACTATAAAGTTATTGTAACTATTCTATATGTAATAATGAGGAGGAATATGAATATAGATATGAAGATGAAGATGAGGAGGAAGAGGATGAGGACAACGGAAGCTTCGTGATATTCTCAATGAAAGATCAGATTTGGAGGAGTATTAAAGGCCCTGAGGATTGGGAATTATGTGGTGACGAGAAGGGGACTCTTGTCAATGAGGCACTTCATTGGCTAAATGGGCCAAACATGAGCGAATCATATGAAATAGTTGCTTCTGATTTCGCTAATGAAGAGTTTCGGAAAATGCAGCTGCCTAACTACGCCCAAGATGGGAAGGATCACAGCTACCTTGGGGTTTGCTCTGGAGGAAGCCTGTGTGTGTCGCGTTATCCTATTGGTGCTTGTGATTCCATTGATTTTTGGGTCATGACAGAATATGGGGTGAGTGAGTCGTGGACTAAGCTCTTTAGCTTGAGGTTTTCAAATCCAGAACACGTATGGAGAATGAGGGCACTCTTGATTACTAAAAACTACACAGTTGCCGAAAGGGAAACATTTACAACTGGTTGTCATCAAAGCCTTGGCAGATTGTCAACGAACGTAAGGATCTCTCATAAACAAGAAGAAGGAGAAGAAGAGCCTAGTGTTGAAATATTTCACGATGGCCATTGGTCTGACGTAATTGAATATGAGGAGAGCTAGCCTAGTTTCAATCGGTGGTTACAATGGGGTTAAACAACCATCACAAGGCCGCACAAAGCTGAAATGAAGAGGAATGTTCGCTCTCTGCTTACTACTTGCTGGTCAGGTAGTTCTCACTTTTACTCTAGTTTCATGCATTTTAATAATATTTATGTATATTTTATTAAAATTACTGAACCAGTTATTAGTTTCTCAAATGCCTTAGATACACAAACTGCGCTGTACCAGTTGAGTTCCTTGTACATTTTAGAATGCTTTGTATGCTCAATGATTGGTTGGCATGGCTGTGCTTGACTAGTGTTTATGTTAGAAAGTAATGTGCATTGAAACATATCTAGAATGTTCTACATTGATCAAGATGTCTAGAGAAGTCTAAGGAAGTCCTAGAGCTAGCTAGAGTAATCTAGATTAATATAAAATGATCATGAAAGAAGTGTAATAAACTAAAGCTAGCTAAGTGGTCTAGGATGGTCTAGAGAAGACCATAAGGTCGGTGTCTACTATGCAAGGTCGGTTAATGACCTCTATAAATATGTATGCAATGTAATCAAACAAGTAATAGAAGCAAGCCATTCAAGTTAAGTCCTCCTCTATGTTTACTACCATCTCCTCTTATCCTTCTAAACTATTTGTCCTAGTTATCATAGTTATCATATACCTCTCAAGTCTAGCTCCTAACCAACTTGTCCTAAACACATTGTCCTAGCCCATCACTCACTAAATAGCTTCCGCATATAACAACAATTTCTAACAGTGGTATCATAGCCACTTCTAAAAACCATCAGTTTATTCTTTGGAAATTTTTCCAAATTCTCTGCATTCTTCTAACAGTCGATTTATCTGTTTAACTTTTGTTGGTATAAGGATTGTTGGCTATCCTTTTTATGATCAAAACACAGGACACAAGCTATTCTACATATCCTGATGGTAAGGATATCACAAGTGAAGAATGAAGACCTACTAAGATCTCATGTGCATCAGGTAGTTCATGCATATGCATCTCATGCATTTCACTGAGAATGACAGCTTCACTTGTCATCTTAGATCGGATGATACCTCCTGGTATATCTGTCCTAATCTATTGGGTCTATATGTATGCATGTCTAAATGAATTTGCTATCTGTGTATCATTAGTTTGAATTCCCCTGTTTGAATTCAAATCCCATTTAGCAAAACATTTGTCGTTGCCTTGGTTCTTCAAGTCAGTCTAGGGTTGTGCAGTGTTTCCAACCCGTGACCACATGACTAGAGCTTAGAGGCTCCAGCTAGGTTTTTGATACACAAACTAATATGTTAGCTGACTCTTTGTTTTTATCTCATGTACATCAGGTAGTTCATACATGTGCATCACATTCATTTAGGATGGCAGCTCTGCTTGCCATCCAGATTTGGTGGATACCCCTGTTGTATCTATCCTAATCTCTGAGTCTGACTTCATGCATATTTAAATGGTTTTGCTTCAGCTTTTCAAGTATTTGAATTTCAAATCTCTTTTAGCAAAACATTTTTCATTGTGCTTGAGCTTCAAGTTAGTCTAGGGTTGTGTTGTTCTTCCAACCCATGAGCACATGACTAAAGTACTTTTAGGTCAGCTCCTTTTTGAGTCTAGCTGGGTTTTGTGATACACAAACCAAGTCAGTTGTTGATCCATGTGATGCACCACCCAAGCTACTAGCTGGCCTATGTGTCCTCATATAGGGATAGGTTTTGTTGTGTCTCTTTCATTCACAAAACCTTTTGTTTCTTTCTTATTGGACCATTATCATATAAGAGAGTTGTGTTTGTCTTTACTCTCTTGGAGCCTTTTGTTTGTCTCTATGGTCCTCTCACTTTATGAGTTTGGCCAAGAACTAAAGTCCAAAAGTTGCCTCCCATTTTAGTAAACGTGCATGCTCTTCTTTAGCTTGCACTTTGCCTATATATATGGAGCAAGTCTCTTCTTGCTCTTTGGTTGTCAAGATGTAGTTTTCTACATTGTTTTAGCTGGGTCTAGGTTTTACCTTGCATTGTTCATTTGCCTCTAAGTCTTCCCTTGGTGATTGTAAATCTTAGAGCAAGAGCAGCAAAAACTCTTTTCATAAACTCATTAGCCTTCTGCATATCATGAGTGATGGTAGTGCAGCAACCCCAGAAGTATTCAAGAAGGATCAGTTGATCGAGGAGAGCTGAGTTCTAGAGAGTCAGTTAAAGGTGTTAGCTGAGGTCTGAAGAATCTCTCTCATTAGGATAGCTGAGTTCTGAGTTGAGTATTCTGAGAAGTGTTCAAGAAGAATCAGTTAAAGGCGTTAGCTGAGTTCTGAGTTGAAACTTCTTCTTATACCTTCATATGTAAACACTTGAGAGACAAGAGAGGTAGGTCTAGACTAGGCAGGATAGCAAGTCGTTGTTGTATCCCTAGAATTATAATCTTGTGAGGAGTGAGGTGAGTCACTCAGAGACAGGAGAGATAGATCTAGACTAGTGGGTAGACTAGGTAGGATTGCAAATCGTCGTTGTATCTCTAGACTATAATCTTGTAAGAAATGAGTTTTACATAGTGGAAAGGTTTGTCCCTTAAGAGTTAGGGGCACGCAGTTTTTCTCCCTGGTGCAGGGTTTCTGCGAATAAAAAACGTACTGGTGTTATTTCTTTTACTTTCCAGTACTTGTTTTTTTATTTATTACTACGTCTCCCTGTTATCAGGATAGCTTAATGTTTGCTATCCTTGTGAACAGAATTGGACGAAAAAGTAATAAAGGCCTATTCACCCCCGCCCCCCTCTAGGACCTTCAACTTTGATGCCTTGGGTACTTTGTGGTTGCTAGAGACTAGAGAGACGGTCTTCTAAGTATATGTGTGTAGCATGTACAATAAGGTTTACAATTTAGAAGGCATAAGAAGATGTACTAATATCTGTTTTGGGCATCATAGGATATGTATTCCTTTTCTTAGGGATATTCGAAACGTGTATATGATTGAAAAGTCTGGTAGGTTTACCTCTGTTTGTGATACTGAAGAGGTTGCGGAGTTGAGTCGTGCTTTACCTTTTGTTTTCTTGGTTTATGTTCTTCCTAATGTTTCATACAGTATTAGAATGCCTGCCAGGACACTCAATAGATTGAACTTGCTAGTCATCTTTTGTTATGTTGTGCACATCCCTTGGAATTGTCGGTACATATTAGTGACTAGTTTGAGTCATTCTCATTCTAATTTTTGCTCCATAAACGTTTGTTAGTCTTTTAAGTTTGAGTTTGATACTTCAAGTGGCTGCAAGTCCACATGAACTTTACTTTCTGTTACGACTGAGTAGATGGAACTTAACTTACACTGTTTTATGAATGCTGAAGCTGACTGATGGTGTATTAGCTTATATGTCAACTTCCTCTTTTTTCTACCTTAATACATCTCACTATGCATAAAGAGATTATGTTAATGTAAACTTGGTTAATGAGTGAGAAACAATGTCACCAACAGAAAGTAAGTGTAAACTGTAGTTTCTATACAAGACATGTAATGTAAGGACCAAGGAGGTCGGTATGAAATTACTTTTACTTCCGGATTCGTAACAGCTTGAGGTTACCTCTGTATATTAATTTATGGATTCAATTTGGCTTTATTTTGTGTAAACTGGAGTTTCTATAGGTCAGATGCTTAAATCAACATTGAAATTAGTTCTAATTTCCTGATTCGCAACTGGTCAGTTTCTTGATTCAGCTTTGTTTTTCTATGTGGGGTTTGAATTTTGAGAATTTCATATTAGTTTTAGGTTTCTTGGCTTCTTGATTTTGTCTATGATTTTGAGAAATGCGTGGTTTTTGTTGCCGAAAAGTTATAGATTCATTTTATGGAGTATTTTGATTTTGCTGTAGGCAGTGGTAGCAGCCTAGATTGGCATTTGGGAGCTTTTAAGTTTGTGATTACCAACTTGCGTAGATTTTGGTTTTGCATATTCTCTCCTATTTGGATGCAAACTAATTAAATTGGACTTGCAAATAATTTGTTCATTGATTTTATACTGTCAGATTAGTAGAATCATAGGATAGGACTCGTGACAAAAGCCATGTTGTGTTTAAAGATATACTTCAGTTTCTAGTTATGAACTTACGTTATCAAGACAAATGATATAATTCCGGGAGGATTTGAGGCATACGTCGGGTTATAGTTAAGAAGAAATGTGATGTGCCATTGTTCATCTTGTTGATGCTTAGTTGTGCTTGATCATTGACTCATTGGCTTTTATGGATTGTTCCACAGTTGATTAATTGTGTTCTTTCTCTCATTTTTTAGGGATTTCTGGATGTTAAATTGCATGAGTAAGCTTATTGGGGACTTCTTGATCTTATTTTGGTGTGGAGCAGATGAAGTGGATGCGATTTCACTCTCGAAATTCTGGTTTTCAAACCTAGCTATATATCTATGTCTATCGCTTCAAGATTTAAACTTTGTTGATACATATACATATTTCCTTTAAATGTTTGGATGTTTTTTGGCTGGAGATTTAGTGTTATGCAATTTGATATATGATTATATTCTGTGTTGAACTGTTATCTTTGGAAGAAAACATGAGAAGCTAGGCTATATCAAAGATGCCTTGAATTAAAGTATCAAAATATATATATATATGCCTTGAATTAAGGCCCTTGATTTATAAGTGACTAGCCTTTACCTGTGTCACAAAATCACCTAAAATAAAGAAACTTGCATTGATCAGTTGCGTGTAAATGAAATGAAGCTGAGGTTAGAAACAAAATCAAGCCAAAACTTAGCTTTCATTCATCACTGTAGGTAGATTCTCTTGCTCTACTGTCTTCCCGTCTATTTTCCTTCTCTGCTTCTCTGGTGTAGTGATCATTTGAAATCAATATATGTCGATCTACTGTCTCGTTCTATATGAACGTGTGAGTTGTTTGTGATGAGTTTGAGAGTGGTTATCTTTCCACTACGCTCATGTTCAGTCAGTTATTTCCACGGTCTCACATCTCTTACGTAATTATCTGTTACAGTTTTTTTTGTAATTTGTCTCTTACTACAATAACCATTTTCTTTGTTTTCTAAAGTCAGCCTAATAGGGACATATTTGGCTGTTCATATTTTGGTCAATTTGTTGAACGTTCTGCTTTATTGTAGTAGAGATGGGAGGTTTCACTGTTATCTATTTATCTTTGTTCATAAAACAAGCAAAAAGTTACAGAAAAACCATGAAAACTTGCACCAACAGAAACCTGATCCCAACCCACCATAAACAAACTGGTTGAGAACTTTAAAGTTACAGCCCTTTTAGGGTTTGTCTGCTATACCGAACGGTATAACATACCTTATGAGTTATAACTAAAGGAGGCTTGTCTAGCACGAGGGTGGTGGTTGGTTGAAGATTTGGTCATGGAATTTCAACAGGTATGCTATACCATTTTCCCCTTACTTATATCTCAATCTCCCACCAAACCCAGAACGCTTATTGACATTGAGGGCATTCTTGATCACGGAAAACTATACAGTTGCCAGGATATTTTCTGGAACTTCGTCAACAATCATAAGGATCTCTTATAAACAAGAAGGAGAAGAAGAGCCTAGTTTTGATATATTTCACAATGCCCTTTGGTCTGACGTAATTGAATATGAGGAGAGCCTAGTTTCAGTCGGTGGTTACAATGGGTTTGGAAACCCATCACATTGCCGCACAAAGCTCAATAGGAAGAGGAATGTTCGCTCTCTGCATACAAGTGCTGGTTAGGTAGTTCTCACTTTTACTCTAGTTTCATGCATTTGAATAGTATTTCTGTATATTCTGTTAAAACTACTGAACCAGTTATTAGTTTCTCAAATGCCTTAGATACACAAACTAAGCTGTAAGCCAGTTGAGTTCCTTGTACATCTTAGAATGCTTTGAATGCTCAATGGGGATTGGTTTGCTTTGCTTGACCAGTGTTTATTCTTTGGAAATTTTTCCAAATACTCTGCATTCTTCTATCAGTCGATTTATCTGTTTAACTTTGATGCCTAGGGTACTTTGTGGTTGCTAGAGACTAGAGAGACGATCTTCTAAGTATATGTTTGTAGCATGTACAAGGAGTTTTACAATTTAGAAGGCATAAAAGATGTACTAATATCTGTTTTGGGCATCATAGGATATGTGTTCCTTTTCTTAAAGATATTGGAATTATGTATATGATTGAAAAGTCTGGTAGGTTTACCTCTGTTTGTGATACTGGAGTGGTTGCGGAGTTGATTTGTTCTTCACCTTTTGTTTTCTTGGTTTATGTTCTTCCTAATGTTTCATACAGTATTAGAATGCCTGCCAGGACACTCAATAGATTGAACTTGCTAGTCATGTTTTGTTATGTTGTGCACAGCAACTATTGGATCCACCAGTACATATTGGTGACTAGTTTGAGTCACTCTCATTCTAATTTGTGCTCAATAAATGTTTGTTAGTCTTGTAAGTTTGAGTTTGATACTTCAAGTGGCTGCAAGTCCACATAAACTTTACTGTCTGTTAAGGCCGAGTAGATGGAACTTAACTTGCAGTATGTCAACTTCCTCTTTTTTCTACATTAATACATCTCACTATGCATAAAGTGATTATGTTAATGCAAAGTTGGTTAATGAGTGAGAAACAATGTCACCAACAAAAGGTATGTGTAAACTGTAGTTTCTATACAAGACATATAATGTAAGGACCAAGTAGGTTGGTATGAAATTACTATCTACTTCCTGATTTGTAACAGCTTGAGATTACCTCTATACATTAATTTATGGTTTCAATTTGGCTTTATTTTAATTTATGGTTTCAATTTGGCTTTATTTTGTGTAAACTGGAGTTTCTATAGGTCAGATGCACATCAACATTGAAATTAGTTCTAATTTCCTGATTCGCAACTGGTCAGTTTCTAGATTCAGCTTTATTTTTCTATGTAGGGTTTAAATTTTGAGAATTTCATTTTACTTTTAGGTTTCTTGGCTCCTTGATTTTGTCTATGATTTTGAGAAATGCGTTGTTTTTGCTGCCGAAAAGTTATAGATTCATTTTATGGAGTATTTTGATTTCGCTGTAGGCAGTGGAAGCCTAGCTTTGCATTTGGGACCTTTTAAGTTTGCGATTACCAACTTGCGTAGATTTTGGGTTTTGCATTCTCTCCTAAATTGGATGCAAACTAATTAAATTGGACTTGCAAATAATTAGTTGATTGATTTTATACTGTCAGATTAGTAGAATAATAGGACTCGTGACAATGCATGTTGTGTTTAAAGATATACTTCAGGTTCTAGTTATGAACTTACGCAATCAAGACAAATTAATGATGTACTTCATGGAGGATTTGAGGAAAACTTCAGGTTATAGCTAAGAAGAAATGTGATGTGCCAGGGTTCATCTAGCTGATGCCTAGTTGTGCTTGATCATTGACTCATTGGCTTTTATGGATTGTTCCACAGATGATTAATTGCGTTCTTTCTTTCATTTTGTAGGGATTTCTGGATGTTAAATAGCATGAGTAAAGCTTATTGGGGACTACTTGATGTTATTTTGGTGTGGAGCAGATGAAGTGGATGCAATTTCACTGATAATGAGATTCCTCTAAATTAATTCTGGTTTTCAAAGCTAGCAATATATCTATGTCTATGGCTGCAAGCCTTCAACTCCGTTGATACATATACATTTTTCCTTTAAACGTATTGATGTCTATTGGCTAGAGTTTTAGTGTTATGCAATTAGATGTATGATTATATTCTGTGTTCAACTGTTAATCTGACTTATTTGTAAAATCTAATCCGTTTAATTAAGGAAATTATGGGTGATATATACTCAATGTGTACTTTAGAGTTAACAACTGGGGTTTGGTGGGAGATTGAGATGCAAGTAAGGGGCTGTAACTTTAAAGATATCAACCAGTTTGTTTATGGTGGGTTTGGGATCAGGTTTCTCTTCGTGCCGGTTTTCATGGTTTTTCTGTAACTTTTTGCTTGTTTTATGAACAAAGATAACAGTGAAACCTCCCATCACTTATAAATCAAGGGCCGTAATTCAAGGCATGGCATTTCTTTGATACAGCCTAGCTTCTGATGTTTTTTACCTTTTTTTTTTCTTTTTTTTTTTTTTCGAAGATAAGCTAACCCCAAATACAGTTTCAACCCATTACCCCTATCAAACTGTATTTCTATATACCGAGTAAGAGGGCGGCTCGTTTCGGGGCGGTTTGTTTATTACTCTACATGTGAATGGGTATCCAAAAGAAAGCAATGCCGGAAGCAAACTTTCCTGAAGAGATTATAGTGAATATCATTTCCAGGCTGCCGGTGAAATCCTTGCTCCGATTCACGGCCGTCTCAAAGCGGTGGCGTTCAATCATATTGTTCGACAAACAATTCGAAAATGAGCTTCGGAGGAACAAAACCCTCACTCGCAGACTGCTGATGTGCTCATGGCCACCTCAGCTGGAATCGCTCGACCTGGAAACGACGTCGTTTAGAAAGCTGAATTTCCCTTTCGATCTAGCCGGTGGCACTGTCCAACTACTGGGCTCCTGCAATGGTCTGGTATTTGCATTTGTAACTAATCGCAAAGTTTTCTATGTCTTTAACCCTTTAACTGGATTCGTGAAGGAGTTACCTAGCACAGATTATTATTTCAGAAATGTACGTTTACATGATTATGGTGTTATTTTAAGTGCTAATGGTGTTGGCTATTTGCCGGCGACCGACGAGTATAAACTTATTGTAAGCTATACTATACGTAATAATGAGGAGGATGATGAAGAGGACGGTTTAAGCTTTGATGATGATGATGATGATGATGATTGGGATGATGATGATGAGGAGGAGGAGGAGGAAGAGAAGAAGAAGAAGAACGGTTTAAGCTTCGAGGAGGAGGAGGAGGAGGAGGAAGAGGAGGAAGAAGAGGAAGAGGAGGATGAGGATGAGGAGAAACAGAAGAAGAAGTACTGTTTAAGCTTCGAGATTATCTCATTGAAAGATCAGAAATGGAGAAGTATTAAAGGCCCTGCGGATTCCCACTTATGTGGCCAGAGGGGGACTCTTGTCAATGAGGCACTTCATTGGCTAAATGGGCCAAAGCCGAGGGAACCATATGAGATAGTTGCTTTTGATTTCGCTAAGGAAGAGTTTCGGAAAATGCAGCTGCCTAATTACGCCCAAGATGGGAAGGATTTCAGCTATCTCGGGGTATGCTCTGGAGGATGCCTGTGTGTGTCGCGTTATCCGTTTCATGATTGTGATTCCATTGATTTTTGGGTCATGACAGAATATCAGGTGAGTGAGTCATGGACTAAGCTCTTTCACTTGAGGTTCTCAAATCCGGAACACATATGGCCACTGAGGGCACTCTTGATTACGGAAAACTGTACGGTTGCCATGATATGTTATGGCAATTTGTCAACGAAGATAAGGATCTCTCATAAACAAGAAGAAGGAGAAGAAGAGCCTAGTTTTGATTTATTTCCCGACGCCCATTGGTCTGGTGTGATTGAATGTGAAGAGAGCCTAGTTTCAATCGGTGGTTACAATGGGGTTGAAAACCCATCACAAGGCCGCACAAAGCTGAAATGAAGAGGAATGCTCGCTCTCTGCATACTACTTTCTGGTTAGGTAGTTCTCACTTATTTACTCTCGTTTCATGCATTTGAATAGTTTTCTGTATATTCTATTAGAACCACTGAACCAGTTTTTATTACTCAAATGCATTAGATACACAAACTAAGCTGTAAACCAGTTGAGTTCCGTGTACATTTTAGAATGCTTTGTATGCTAAATGATTGGTTGGCTTTTCTTGACTCGTGTTTCTCCTTTGGAAATTTTGCCAAAAACTCTGCATTACTCTAACAGTTCATTTATCAGTTTAATTTGATGCCTTGGTTTTTTTTTTTTTTTTTTGTGGTTGCTAGAAACTAGACGTTCTTATAAGTAAATGTCTGTAGCTTGTACAATGAGGTTTACAATTTAAAAGGCATAAAAGATGTACAAGTATCTGTTTTGGGCATCATAGGATATGTGTTCCTGTTCTTAAAGATATATGAAATATGTTTATGACTGAAAATTTGGGTACTTTTACCTCTGGTTGTGATACTGAAGGGTTGCATAGTTGAATTTTTCTTTACCTTTTGTTTTCTTGATTTATGTTCTTCCTAATCTTATATAAAGTATTAGAATGCGTGTCAAGACACTCAATAGAGTGATCTTTGAGTACTAGTCATCTGATTATGCAGTGCCCATCAACTATCGGAATTGTCAGTACATATTAGTGACTAGTTTGAGTCACTCATGATAATTTGTGCTCAATAAACGTTTGCTAGTCTTGTACTCTTGTAAGTCTGAGTCTGTCACTTCAAGTGGCTGCAAGTCCACAATTACGGCTGAGTAAATGGAATATAACTAGCAGTGTTCTAAGAATGCTGAAGCTGACTGATTATGTAATAGATTATATGTCAACTTCCTACCTTCCGACTATGTCAGATGTATTGCATAAATAGGTTATGTTAATGCAAAGTAGTTAATGAGGGAGAGAACTAATGTCCAACAGAAGGTATGTGTGAACTGTGAATTCTATACAAAGGCATGTATTCTAAAGACCAAGGAGGTTTTTATATTGTGAGATTACTTTTTCTTTCCTAATTTGTAACAGCTTGAGATTACCAAGCATTACATGGCAGTAAAAATTTACAGGTTGAAAAAAGAAACTGAATTCGTCAAATTTTAAGAATAGTTGTTCTACTGTTAATCTTAGGGGATTGATCTGAGGGCTTGGTTTATGCTTGCTTGCTTTAAGACGAGAGAGGTGGCTACATCTCAAGATTGTTTTACCTTTGTTTGTGATATTGATGAGGTTGCAAACAATTTTTGTTTGCCTTATATTTTCTTCAGTTTTTTTCTTCCTAATGCAGAAGGGAAAGACCATTCATTCCTTTTGATCATTGACTCATTGGCTTTTAAGATTTGTTCGGCAGATGATTAACTTTATTCTTACTTTGATTTTGTAGGGATTTCTGGATGTTGAATTGCATGAGTAAGCGTAACAGGGACTTCTTGATGTTATTTTGGTGTGGAGCAGATGAAGTGGATGCAATTTCACTGATAATGAGATTTCTCTAAATTCTGGTTTTCTAAGCTAGCTATATTCTGCAAGCCGGCAACTATGTTGATACATATTCATTTTGCCTTCAAGTACTTTCTCGTGGCTAGAGTTTTAGTGTTATGCAATTAGATTTGGTTATGTTGTGTGTTAATCAAACTTGTACTATCTAATCTGTTTGAGAGATTACACCATTGTCTTTCGATTTAAACATCAGAAGCTAGCTATATCAGAGAAATTCCATGCCTCAGATTCATGGTGATGGGAGGTGGCCAATAATTGCTTAGCTTTCCCTGTTATCTTTGTTCATAAAACAAGCAAAAAGTTACAGAAAGTGAAAAAACCATGAAAACTTGCACCAACAGAAACCTGATCCCAAACCCTTCATAACAAACTGGTCAGGATCTTTAAAGTTACATCCCCTTACTTACATTCCAATCTCCCCCAAACCCCAATAGTTAACACTAAACACAGAGTATATATAACCCATAATTTCCTTAATTAAGAGCTACTTATTTAACTAAAGCTATCCCTAAATCCCCTAACACATCCATGCCGACGTGGCCACCAGGGCCCTATCGTGCCAGCACAGCACCAGCTCCGCCTGCCGCTTCGCCACGTGGAACCCCCTGACCTGGACCTTGCCCAACAAGCATTGGGCCTGAAAGTCCGCAAACTGGCTCAGCTCCACGGCCCTCATTCCCGCGCCGTGAAACACTTCCCGCCACGGTGGGACCCGCCTCCCCGCGGCCTCCACCGCCGCCTCGATCTTCGGCCTCAGCAGAAACGCCTCGATCTTCCTCACCATCTCGCCGCCCGGCACCGCCGCGTCCAGCGACTCCATCATGATCGAGAAGAACTCGAGCCCGGAGACGAAGTTTCTCCTGAACGACGTCACTCCGGACTCGGCCATCCCCTCGCCGTCGACGAACACCACCACGCTCGGCGACACGCGCCGCATGTCGCCAAGAAACGCGCCGACGTTATTGGCGGCTCCAAGGCGGCGCATGATGTACGGCGACAGCAGAACCGCCGTCTTCTCTCCGTCCATAAACTTGACGGCCTTGAATGATAGAATCTCGAAGGTTCGGACGAGAAGGAAATCTATTTGGAACCTGATCCTGAGCTCCTGAGCGAACTGTGATAAGTTCTCTCTCACCAGCCTACTCTCGACGGCGTACTCTTCCGGCACGACGGCGGTGATGCGCAGCACCGGAGGGTTGGTCCTCGACACGTTAGATTTCTCGGCGAGCTCTTTCATCAGCGAAGCGTACTGGCCGCCGAGGCCGATGTCGAAGTCGATGACGTGGATGAAGCTGGAGCCGTTGAGGGCTTCCAGGAGAGCCTGGTTAGTTGTGAAGTGGGAGAACATCGGGATCGGCGAAATTCCGGAGAAGCCCTTGTAGGCTCTGATGGTCTGGACAATCTCAGACCAGGAGGAGAGGTTGCGGACCGGACTCGAACCAGTGGAGGTGTTCAGGAGGGACTGGAGAGCGTCTTTGAAATAAACCGCGGCTCGCTGGAGAGGCTTTCCGACCGGTTTTGAGTTGGGAGAGGTCAATCTCTGGCGTTGGTTCAGCCGGTCCAGGATCACCTGAGCTAGGTTGAGCTCGTCCGAGTCGAAACAGTCCGCGGCTCGGATCAGCTCCTCGATGAAATCAAACCCTACGTTGCAGTTGAGGGATGGATGAGTGTCGGTCTGATCATATGACGTGAGATTGTGGTGGGTGAAGTTCTGGGAGGAGTAAACCTCGGAGAGGCTGAAGTCGGAGTGGACCAGCTGGGTGGGATCGAACGGCTGAGGGTGAGGGTACTCCGGGAGATGATGAATCTGAGGCTCGCTGTTGTGGTGGTGGTTCAGGTGTGTGTTAGTAGTAGTAGTAGCTTTCAGGTTTGGGACAGAGTCGTCGTGCAAGCCCAAGTCTCTCATGATAGAGTCCCAGTCGACCTGCTCGTCCCACTCCAGAGGCTGATCATGGTGAGTCAGGACGTCGGAGATGGGTGAAACTTTGGAAGGCTTATCGGCCGCCACGGGGCTGGGGCTGTGGCGGAGGTCGAGAACCGAGGTTGGCTCGTAGCAGAGATTTGGATTGATGCGGGAAGGAGTGTGGAATCCCAGGTTGGTTTCGGGTTTAGGGTTTGGAGATTGGTTGTTGTTGATGTTGTTGTTGTTGGTTTGAGGTGTGGTGACGGGTACTCTCATGGCTCGGTTAGAGGAACAGAGAAAGATTGAGAGCAAGAAACTCAAAAACTCAAACTCAAAGGTGTGTAGGATTTGGTTCTTGGGAAATGGTAAGGGGGCTTTTGGTGGTGATGATTGCTGGCCTTTTTATCTTTGCGTGTGAGTGTGTGCATGGTGGTGGTGGTGGTGGTGGAGGAGAGTGTATGGCATTAGATTAAGGGTAATGTGCATACATGACAGACAAGTATGACGAGGGTCAGAGAGGACGCTTTTGATCTCTTTGAAGCTTCTTGTTCAAGTCATATATGACCACCATGCTTTTGAGTTCTGTCATTGTTGGATTCGCTCTGCCTTATTAGCTTTTGCTAGCTCAGTGCCCATGCAAAGCACTTGAACCATGTCGATCGATTTAGTAGAAGTATCCAACAGTCAAACTTTAAAGATCCAATATATGATCGAAGAAGTTGTATCGTAGGTGGAGGGAATTAAAGCTTCGTTTTAACTAGTTTAAGTATTGTTAGGGTTCTCTTTAGACAAGGACAAAATAATAAGGTATGTTATCACAATATCTTACATGCATGTTTACAAAGCTATGATCTTATTTGATTATTACCTCATGACTTATAATATCAACAAGGAATATTTGCCCAAGATTTTGGCTCAGGTTACCTTTGTTATATAGAAATGTTAATGGTCGATCTAATCCCAATTTTTTGTTATTCTAAGTACAAAACTAAACAAAACTCAGAAACACAGATAGCTGCCGGCTAGCTAGGTTATCTTTGTACAGTACATAACAAGCATGAAGCACCATATATGCATCCGAATGGTGCATCCAAAGCCTTACTTTTACACACCTCTAACCCAAATTATAATCACTCAATAACCATCACCAATTGACTTAACCAATTCAACTCAATGCTAGGGCTTCATTTCTTGGCTTAATTAATTAACCAATAAGGTCAAGGTCAGGGCTTCATTTCAAAGACATTAGGAGGGAGGAGTCGGTTAATCTCAACTATCAACTGAACAACGAAGACAAATAAGTCAAGATGTTTGCGTTAAAGTTCCAAAGTTGTGTCTCCCCAACTCTTAATAGAATGACCCACAAAAGCTAGCTCTCATGAAAACCACCACCCACCTTTACTCTTATCCCACTTTGAAAAAAGCTTCGAAAAAGAGCCATGATTAACAACTTTGAGGTCTGAAAAATGACTGTGAATGTGGAACTCTGGGAAACGTATCAATCTATCTTTGATAAAACTTAATTAACTGCCTGCAAAGTAAAAGCTTCAATTCGTTAGTATAAGTCTTCCTTGCAGACTAACCACTTCTACCATCCACAAATATAGTTGATTGAATCTAGCCATAAGTTTGAGAAGGCGTTGTTTGTAATGAAATGGATTTGAAAACGTTGTTTGAGTAAGAAACGCATCGATCACCTGTTTCATGTCGATCGTCCTCATTATCTTATATAGGGTTGAGTGTGACTTCTGTGTTTGTATTAGGGGAAAATATGGGGTGAAAATGACTAGCATTTGTTTCTGAATTCAAACAAAGAAAAAAAGAAAAAGTTGTAGGTGTTGAATGTTCTATGAATTATCAACCAAGCACGTAAATCCTGCATATAGAGGCAGCAAGAAACAAACGTACAAGTCACAACAACAAGAAGAAGAAGAAGAAGGAAAAAGAAATACCAGTAATCTCATTTATAGATATTACTCGGGAGGGTGATATATTTTGGATTTTCCAACATTATTAATCCATGTCTCCATGGTAGAAATAGCTTTACCTATGAAAAATTCACATATACATACAGACGATCATGCATGGATTACTGCAGCTAGAAGTTCTGAGATGTTCATCAAATTATAATCAATTTTCTTTTCTTAAGAGCTTTCAAGTCACGAGAAGATTATTGAATCAATTGTGTATATAATGTTACTATGCTGCAGATACATATTTTCTTAGTTTTGTTTCGTTTTAGGTCCATTTGTTTGTTTAGATATCGATTTATTCTCTTATACAAGCTTGTTTTAATTTCGATTGCCAGAAACCAGAGCCCCATAGATTTCTATTAAACAGCCTTTAATTAGGGTTTGCAGTAACTACTAACGTTTTGTGATAGAACAAGGTCGATTGTAGACGTAGTGCAGAAGAATACAGCAAAGTTCACACCAGCTATATCCAGAAAAAGAGATACTAAACCCTAAAAGCTCAGTAGAAACCTCGATGACGTAACAAAGGGCCCTCCAAAGGCCAGAAACTGACCCACAAGAGATACTGTAGCACAACCTGATTGGCCTTAGGTGCCCTCCTGTAGGAACCACTTGCCTTGCTTTTTGTCGGACATGCATGGCCTTCATGGCGATGCACCACGGCGCGTGGAACCACGCCCCCACGAACTGTGGCTCTGCCATTGGCGGCGATCAGAGAGAAAGAGAAAGAAGAGAATATGTTCGATTTCATGAATGGTGATGGGAGCAATAGTTTTCATCACTAGTCGACGAAATCTCTTCCGTCTATTTTTACGTACCAGAGAAAACCAGAGAGGGCAAAATAAACACAATGTCTTCGACTATTCGTTTTCATTTTTGCTAATGCGACTTTATTTTTGAGGAAAAAGTTTTGCCCACCACAGAAAGATGGGTTTGCCTCCTTTTTTGCTACCTATAAAGAACTAATGTGGGTTTAACGATAATACTGTGATACTGTGGAGAAATGAACCACTTAAGTCCTAATCAAGTTGATCACAAGTTTATTCCAGCCAAAAAGAGAGGTTATGGCTTTTTCTAGATAAAGAGGGGGGGGGGGGATTAAGCAGTATGTTTAATCCTCTCCTCCTTTTTTTTGTCATTTTATTAAGGGTTTTTGATGTGAACACTCTTTTCAAGGGATCCAAGGCATAATATTCAGAAACTTCCTAACTAGACAAAAGTATTTGCATTGTTAAATTTCGATTCAGTGAAGGATTGATTCTGGGTGTTCGATCAATGGATTGTTTGTCCACATTACTATTTCACCTAAACTGTTTTCATTTCTTGTTTTTATTTTTATTTTTGATATATATATATATATATGTATATGTACGTTCAATGTATTGTATTGTTTGTCAGATACAGTACATACCTACAAATCTATGTATAATTTAACAAGGTTTTCGTTTCTTGATTTTGATCTAGGAGGATCCCAGGATCTAACTCCCTTTCATGCAGTTAAGTGTAAAAAGTTCCATCATTGCACTTAGCAGCAAACCCTCACGAATTTAGAAAGTTTTTTGTTTTGTTTTTTGAACATTTAAATAGGGCGATTGAACTTTGAATCCTTTCTCATACTCAAGCTATCACCATTTGAAGTGATGAAACGGATTTATTACAGTACAAAGTATTGTTGTCCACATTGCCTCAGCTCGCTGAAGCCTATAACAGCAATTCCTGATTCATAACAAAATCAAATAATTAGATTAGTTTTCTATACTTAAAAATTGCTTTCTTTAAATTGACAAGAGCAAAGTTGGCACAGATTGATTTGAGCTTGCTGGTGATTTTATGCCATATCTAGGCATCCTAGCTAACTCCTCTTTAGAATATTAAACAAACAAATCAATTTGACGGTATCGGTGAAGAGTTACAAAAACATAACTTATCTTCAAACTTGGAGATCTGATAAAGCATATTTCCTAATAATTCAATGAAAACATCAGCAAGTGAACATCAGCAACTGATTCCATTGTGGTTAGCATTTGAAAGAGCTATCCAATGCTCGAGTCACATCTTAATTAGAGTCAATATTCGCTCATTTGTTAAAATATCATCGTAAACCCTAGTTTAGGTACACTGCCACATAAGGGTGGCCCAGTAACAAAGGATCAAAGAAGAAGAAAAACAAAGGATCAAGGAAGAAAATGCCAGAAAACTGTAAATTTAAAAGTCTGAAGTGTAGGATCCGAAAACTGTTCTTATCATTTCTGTGTTGATTTTGTACTCGCTCGTTCTTAACGTTAAAGATGGAGATTAGGAACTTATTTAACAAAGGGGTAATTTTATTTGATTTATTGAGCTCGGACCTCTTTTATTAACAAAAGACGATTAACAACATCAGGGATCAAACAGTCAAAATTGTAAAAAAACACATCAAATTTACTAGTTACAGAATAAGCTACAACATATCTACATAGTTTACTACTGATTAGACTGATGTGCATGATGAAACTACTTCCCACCACTGCTTGTGATAGAGAAAATTAGGCTGAACTAGCTAGAACGATATTGAGAGTACGTGTTGCATAGTACTATGCCATGTGAGGAATGCTTATCCGCTGTCCAGGTACCCTAAATTGTATGATATCTGGACGTCAAATTAGGATGGATTATTGGATGAGAATATTATTTTGTGAGTCACACAGGCATGCATGATACGATAGCTAGACATATGTACTTAGGAACTAAGTAACTCACACGGGACACACGCGGTGGGAGACGAAGGCTTGAAGCTCACAAAAGAGAAGAAAGGAAAGGAGATGGGAGAGCTAGAGGTGTTGAGATTCTGATTTATATCATTCATATAAAAAGATAGGTGACCATTAATCCATTCACCCCACAAACTCCAAAAGAAAAGGCAAAGTTTGCATGATGGAGAGCTAGCACTCTCAATCTATCTCTACCCTGTCACTAGTGGTAGCTGTGATTTAGGGGCATCATGGTGGCCTAAAAGGATCTTCTATCATAGAATAGAAAGAAAGAAAAGAAAGAAGGAAGCAAAAGAATTAAGCATACTACCTTACACTCTCCTAGCCTTTTTCTTCGATATGGGATTAATTGGGATCCTCATAGGATATGTTGATTTTGCTTTGGAAAAAAAATACCCCTTGATTCATTTTAGTTTTGTGTATGACCACAATTATTCAAGGTTTTTTTTCCTTTGATTCCTCCACATTTTATACATGCTCTCTCTCTCTCTCTCTCTCTCTCTCTCTCTCTCTCTCTCTCTCTCTCACTACTGTACGTGAGGGGTGGCATTTTGTAAACCACTCAGGTCTCAGATAGATAGATCGATCAACTAGCTAGTTGAAAACAGATGGTATGTGGTCGAAGGTGCAACGTGTTTGTTACTCTTTTTCCAACTTCAGTCTCATCATGACATGACCCAGATATTTGAGAAACGAATTTTGGGTAGGTACCCAATCAAATATATTTCAAATAGTTGATCAAATGTTATTTCTATAATTGATCAAGAACTAGTTGACAAAAAAAAAAAAAGGTCAGTGTTTGGCTTTTCAATAAATAAGATTTCAACTTCATAACCCCGATGTGTACTCTTATGAAGGCAGAAAACAATTTATGCTCTGATTTTGAAACCTATCTAATTTTCTTTTGTTAAATGAATTAGAAGGAAAGTATCTCAAATAATTACGAAGTGAAAATATAACCTAATATTGGTCAACTGGTCCACATCTTCAAGAAAACCTAACATGGTATGTTATACTGTTGATACCCGAAAAATTATGCACTTTGTCACGCTACGATTTGTTACGCAATTCGTGCAAAAAGCCATAACCTTGGGTTAAATCTTTGATTATAACCCGTCAAGCAAACATGTACATTGATATGGGTCCAAGCCACATCCACGCATCATTGGGGCTGTAGAAGTGGGTGTGGTGTGGAATGTTACAGAGACACATGATGCTCGTCCATCGGTTTAATGTCGTTAATAGTTTCGGTCTTGGGTTCAAAACTCAAGCCCAACGGCTTAAATCGATGACGAATTGGTGAAAACAAGAGAATTGGACTACCCATTCCCAAGACCCAAAATGCTTTTGATACCCAAAGCCCAACTCCTTTTAAAGGCACAAACCCATCTCTTTTGCATAATAAGCCCAATTTCCTGACTTCTTCCTTCTCGTGAAACTTTTTTAACCTGCTTCCCCGCAGTGGTGTCAGATTCATGATTCACAATTTTATTCAATAGAAAAGTCTCTTTCAATTCTAAGCCAAGGAAGAAGAGAATGTGCACCTAATTCCAAAGCAACTCTTTCATCCTCGAATGACGAAATCGTGGGCTTCAAATTAGTTCGTCAACCTCGTTCTTGGTGTTTTGTGCCTACAGCTGTCCCTGCAGTGAGTCGATTCTCTCATCTTGCGAGGCAAGCTTCTCTTTCCCAGGTTTTAAGGCATAAATCATGTATCCAGAAGACTACTTTGTTTTACCCAGATATTCATATGTTTTTGTTCATCAAAACCTTATCCATTGAGCCTATAAAAGGTGAGTCCCTGCAGTAGAAAAGAACATCAAGCATTATCAAGCAAAACCCAGAAACAGACTTCCTTAAGCCTTCAAGCTCTCAGGCATTCAACCCTTCAAGCATCCAAGCATGCATTCAACCCTTCAAGCATCCAAGCATCAAATCCAGCCCTTAATCACCATTCTAGAAAAACTACCTTCAACTTCTATTTTATCAGAAATCCCAGATCCAAAAAACCCCCAATTCTCTCACTGTAGTGAGTTTCTAGCTCCTACACCATGTTTCACGCTGCGAAGCTCCTTTCGATTTCCATGCTGTCTGAATCACGAACGAATTTCTCCCATTAATTGAATTACTAGGTTGAATTTGGCCTAGTCATTGTTCAATTCAAAAAGGACCCTCACACATACACACCAGACAATCCTAACCGGTTGATACTCTCATTATACTGATATGTATATGTTTCATAATAATAAGTTTTTAATTTAATATAACTGTGAAACCAGTCGGTTTCGTAGTTTTAGAATTACGCTGATACCAAGGATGGATGATAATTCTATATTTTTTGAAATTTTAGTTCTCTCCACCATCTCAAGTCGAACATTTGAAGTCATTTAAACATCAACATTGGATCGAATTAACTAATACTTGTAAGTTATACACACATTAAAAGTAATGATCATACATTCTTGTTCGTAGATGATTGTCATATACATGCGACTCCTTATCATATCGATCATATGTAAAATTTAAACTTTGGTATAAGTTTTACACATAAGCATAACGGTAACTATATATAGTTTTTTTCTTTTTTGAGAAAATGTCCATTTAGTACTAATTTTAGTCCTTCATTATCCATTCCAATGACAATTTTTTTTATGAGCCCATTTGAATATAAGGTAGCTTTTTTGTGCCCAAATGAACAAATTTTTACTTAAAGTCTTAATAAACAATATTATTTTAGAACTATTTTGCCCTCACCACTTAAACATGTATAGAGAGAATATTTGGCCGGACTCCGATCACCGGCCGCAGGACTCCGGTCACTGGTGACCGCAATCTTGCCGGTCGCCGGAATCTCGCCGGTCGTCGGAAATCTCGCCGGATTTATTTAAAAATGTCACCGGACCTTACCGGAAGTTTCAAACAAATCGCTAAAGTTTAATTAAGGGGCAGTAATGAGAAAAATGTTTTACTGGGGAGCAATAAACTTTTACTGAGATTTTACTGGGGGCAGTAATGATGAAAAATCTTTTACTGGGGGTAGTAAACTTCTACTGGGGGGGCAACAAACTTCTACTGAGATTTTACTGGGGGGCAGTAAACTTCTACTGAGGTCAATAAAACCTTATTGGGAGGCAGTAATGATGAAAAATGTTTTATTGGGGGCAGTAAAATTCTACTGAGGGAGCAGTAAACTTCAACTAAGATTTTACTGGGGGGAGTAAACTTCTACTGAGGGGCAATAAACTTTTACTTATATCAATAAAAACTTAAATAGAAGGCAATAAAGATGAAATATCACCACAACATCCCTAAATAATGTATACAATGCAATGGACCAAATTTGAAGCACCATCACAGATCGAAGCACAATCATGTCAATGTCCACCTGAACTATGTCCATCTAGTTTGACAGCTACAACAATCCAGAGATTGGACTTCTATATTTTCACTTTTTAATGGTAAAAAAAACTTAATTAATACCTTAGGAACTGAGAGAGAAGATCAGAGGGAGATCTATTTGCCTTTACGCAAACGAAGACGTCCGGTGGGAGGTCTTGACGACGACGGACTTGACACGGAGACGAGGATCGACGACGACGGACTTGGCACGGAGACGAGGATCGACAACGACGAACTCGGCGGAGATGAGGATCGACGAAGAACTACATGGACGTGGATCGACGACAAACGACAGTATGGGAACAACAAGCAAAACGACGTCGTGGTTAACGATCGGTTCACGAGCTCGTTGTCCAAACCTGAAACGAGCTCAACTCCGGCAAGGATGAGAGAGAGAGAGAGAGAGAGAGAGAGAGAGAGAGAGAGAGAGAGAGAGAGAGAGAGAGAGAGAGAGAGAGAGAGAGAGAGAGAGAGAGAGAGAGAGAGAGAGAGAGAGTTTGGATCTGAGATTTGAGAGAGATGAGAGATTATATTGAATAAAAATAAGGTTCGTTAAGATTTATGTCTTTTCGTTAAGATTTATTAGAATTGGCTTTTGACTTTTTTTTCTTCATTGGATTGGAGTATGACTTTTATGTTTTTGTGTAAATGGGCATTTTCCTTTTTGTTTTGGTCTGAAACGGTAAGTAATTATAGCTCACCTACTTGTTAGTATGTTTGCATACCTTGTGCAAGAATTCTATGACTACTTGCTGTATAAATATTGTCTTTTTCAATATTTATTCTTAAATTACATGTTTCTACATAAGGGCTATAGGTAAGAGAATTAGGTGTTCATGTTTAGCTTGTTTTCTTGACCCGTTCAAGCTTAAGCTTGGTCCAATCTTATCGTATAGTTCCAATTGTGAGCTCTCTGTAATATTTAGATTTTTTGAATTCGACTAGTATCAACAGCTTAGTTTTTTTATTTACGAACCAAGCTCAAACAAGGTATAAACGAGCGGAACTCGATACATATTCGAAATGTATCCGGGACCGATTTGAATTCGTAGAGTTCCCCTCGTTTATACCTCTCATTTATACCTCTCTTGGCCCAGCAGATGTCCAAGCACGGATGAATGATACTCGTTATTAGGGCTAGAGACTCATTTACTATACATAGCCCAATACTCAGTTGCTAACAAAATTTGTTTGAACCCGGCGAAACTTCCTCCACAGAAATCATCGATCACATTCTCAACTGCATGGTCTTACCAGTAGAGATGAACTAATCACCAGCCACGTGCTTTGTCCTATTCCCACGTGTCATCAACAAAGACACGTTAGCTTTTACAACCCGACGAAGCAGCTCTCGTTTATCTCCTCCTCCATCGTCACCTCCGTTGCATATATAGTCGAGTACTGTGATCCACATTTCTCCATCGTCGAGAACACAATGTCTAACAGAGATTCAAATCCACCGTTCTCACTTACTCTGTTCATCGTCTTCTTCTTGCTTTCGTTACCTGTCTACTCTTCTTCTGCCAAGTCTTTCAAATATGATGAGGAGGATGGTTCCGGGTACTTGGTGAGGAGAGATCAGAGGAGGGCGTTGGTTCAGACAGAGTACGGTGATATCTCGTCTATTGATGTCACCGATGGGCGGAGAGGGCCGTACCATGTCCAGTTCATCACCATGGAACCCAACTCACTGTTCCTTCCGGTGCTTCTCCATGCAGACATGGTGTTCTATGTCCACACGGGTAGAGTTTTTAACGCAATGCAGTTTGAGTATATTCATAGTTTTACGATTTTGTTCTGGCATGAAGTTTTGAGATTTTTGTTTATCATGCAATTGTTAAACCACATTGTTGAATATCACTGCAGTGAAGTGTGATTATACATTTATACTCGATTTAATTAACTAGTATATTACATAGATATAAGATATTGAACAACATGGTTGATTTGTTTTTTTATTTCTTATTTATTTGATATGTTGTGTCTGCACGTTTTTGGAGTAAGTTGATTAGGTAAAATTTTGTTTAAGGTGTACAATACTAGCTATGCATGCCTAGATCAGTAGATCATGCTACATGATGAAGTGTGAGCTGATATGAATTCACATTGATATTCTACTGAAATTAACTATCGATTTTAGCATGTATTATGTTTCTTAATTTCGATCACCAATGAAAAGTTTCAATCATTTTTCGTTTTCCTTTTTGTTGAGTTTAGGGAGTGGAACCTTGAATTGGGCTCATGGAGAGGATGATCAAATCAACAAGGTTTCTATAAAGAAAGGTGATATTCATAGACTGCGCCCAGGCTCTCTCTTCTTTCTACAGAGTGATTTACAGACTGAGCGTCACAAACTAAGAATTAATGCAATCTTTGCAAATACTGAGGAAGACGTATATGTAAGCTAGTTTTGCCTCTTCCATTTCTAATTTGCCTTAAACTGTTTGGAAATTATTACTCACTTCATAATCATGTTCTTTGTCTATAATGTTAATACAAAACTTATGCAGGATCCAACAATAGGAGCGTACTCCAGTGTTAGGGACCTGGTGCGAGGTTTCGACACCAAAATCCTTCGGTCAGCTTTTCAGGTCTGAATACAATGATTAGGCTCTGCTGACTACTAGTCACTAGATCTTGACTAATGAATCTTTGACTAATGAAAATGGGTGATTTATTTAGGTTTCTGAGGAAGTGATCCAGTCTATAACAAATTCAACAGACCACTCAGCCATTGTCCATGCAGTGCCCCCAACGAAGAAAGAAACCTTTTGGGATTTGGAAGGTCGGTTCTTGAAAACGTTTATAGGAGCCAGTTACGATGGCACGGCGTTAAACAAGAAGAAGGATAAGAAGCATAAGAAGAAAGACAAATCAAAAACATATAACATTTTTGATGCTGACCCAGATTTCAGGAATTGTAATGGTTGGAGCACCACCGTGAATGAGAGAAACTCACCTTTATTGACTGGATCAAACATTGGCCTTTTCATGGTGAACTTGACGAAGGTCAGTGCCCATCGATGTTTAGCTCAACTGCGTGTTGATTAGACTGTAACCGACTTCTAACAATTCTGAAATTTTTTGAACGTGTTTTGTTGTAGGGTTCAATGATGGGGCCTCATTGGAATCCAAGGGCAACTGAGATCTCAGTGGTGTTACATGGGGAAGGAATGGTCAGGGTGGTTTGTTCTAGCACAGCAAAGAGATCAGAGTGCAGAAATTTGAGGTTTCGGGTCAAGGAAGGAGATGTTTTTGCTGTACCTATGTTCCATCCAATGGCGCAGATGTCATATAACAACGACTCATTGGTGTTTATGGGGTTCAGCACCACAACTAGGAGAAATTATCCTCAGTTTTTGGCGGGAAAATACTCGGTTCTCCAAACTTTGAACAGACAGATCTTGGCGGTGTCTTTGAATGTTACCAACACCACAGTCGATCAGCTTTTGGATGCACAGGTAGAATCAATCATACTCGATTGTACTTCTTGTGCTGAAGAAGAGGAGAAAATAATGCTGGAAGAGATTGGAAAGGAAAGGGAGGAAGAGGAGGCTAGGAAGAGAGAGGAACAGAGGAAGAGAGAAGAGGAGCAGAGACAGAGAGAGGAGGAGGAAGCGAGAAAGAGAGAAGAGGAGCAAAGGAAGAGAGAGGAGGAGCAGAGACAGAGAGAGGAGGAGGAAGCGAGAAAGAGAGAAGAGGAAGAAGAGAAGAGGAAGAGAGAAGAGGAGAAGGAAGAGAGGAGGAGAGAAGAACAGGAGGAAGAAGAGAGGAGGCGGAGAGAAGAGGAGGAAGAAGAGAGGAGAAAGAGAGAAGGAGAGGAAGAACAAGAGAGGGAGAGGCAACAGGAAGAAGAACAAGAAAGGAAGAGGAGAGAAGAACAAGAGAGGCGGAGGCAACAGGAGGAAGAAGAAAGGAGGAGAGAAGAAGCAGCAGCAGCAGCACGAAGGGAGCAAGAAGAAGAAGCAGCAAGAGCCCGGGAGGAACAAGAAGAGGCTAGGAGACAACAACAAGAAGAGTACATTAGAAGAAGAGAGGAAGAGGCCCAAACAGAGCAAGATGAGGCTAGGCGACAACAAGAGGAAATAGAAAGAAGAACTAGACCAGAGGAGCAAGAAACAGAAGGTGACCAAGGTTTTGATGGTGAAGCGGGAAGAAGAGAGATTTGAATGTGTGGAAATGTTTAGGTTATGTGAATAAGAGACCGTCTTATGCCTGTCTTTTAGTTTTATGTTCTATGTGGTCAGACTTTCCCTCAGTCTTTCATTTCATGTAATAAACTTGGATGCCTGTCCAAAACAAATTTTGTTGGCATTACAATAAACAGTGTAGTTGAGCTTTTAGTTTGCAACTGAGATATAAAATTGTAAGATTTACACATCTCCCTCTCCGGTTATTACTGTTATCAGTTTATGCATTAGAATTAGTGCTTTCAAGGAGCAAATAATTCCTAGTTACAGTTGGAGAAAAGAGATATACCACATGTTTTGGAAGTTTGTTGGATTTGTCTTAAGATGAAAAACTCCAAAAGGTTTAGACTTCTGAGTTCAGGTATCGTGCTAAGGATCTGTGTCAAGTATTAGACCATCCAGACTAGACGGTAGGCGCATTGCAATAAAGTGAATAGGAAAGGGAAAGATAAGCATAACTCTCTCTGGTTTTCATTGCAAAACAGAGTAATAGGCTTCTAAGCCAATCCGCGAACTTGCAAAAAGCAAGCAAATAGAACATATACAAATGAAATGGTTCTCTAAACTAGTTAACTCACTGTGTCACACCTTGATGGAGCTAGTTATGTAGGACACAACAACAGTAACATCATCAAGCTTGCCTCCATAATAACGGAACCCTGCATCTTGAGCAGCAGTGGAAAATGGTGTTTGCCTGTTCTTATCCAGTGCTCGCTGGCGTGCTAAAGCTGCTATTTTCTTAGCAGTGGCTTGCGGTTCCAAGCCGGTTCTCACAGCATGAACAACAATCGCAGTAACCTCACTATTATACAAGTTGTCAAACAACCCATCTGTCCCAGCAATGATGACATCCCCTGCGGCGACAGGAATCAAAAACACCTGGTGCACATCATGTTCCAATTTAGATGCCAAGTTGGTCAGAGTAATTCGTAGTTCCTATTTTTCCACTTGGTGTAAACACATGATATTGAAAGTAGGGACACAGATTCTTAAATTTTCTACAAGGAACATATTTGATTGGACAACAGCAGAGTCAAAGTGATATGAACATGAAAATTTTAGTACTCAAAGATTCCACAGTTTTGATTTAGACAATACACACACACACACACACACACACAGGAAATTTTCAAGGCCAATTCCCACACTCAGTGCATTAGACTGCACTACACTCCCAGCAGTTGAAACAAAATTTATTCATCTTCTTTAGCTTGGGTTAAGCTTTATCACATTCAAACTCGAAGACAGCCAACATATTACAAATTCTTATATCCCACCTGTACTTTAATTTCTTTAATGGCCAACCCCAAAATACTTTACACGGATGCTATGCGAGTGACAACTAGTATCAATGTGTATAGCTCAATGATGAGTTTGGTAGGGAACTAACCTCACCGGAGCTTGGTAGATCAGCCCCACTGCCACTTTCCAGCTGATACGTAAAATTGAAGCCATGCTGCTGAACAGGGGATCGGAAGATGGTGCTTCCATCTCTAACCACTATGAATCCACTGTCCCCAAGATTGATAGCATGTAAGCCCTGCCAAATAAAGAAGACCATTGGAAACATATTCATACTCACTATATCGAAACTTTCATTTCTACTCTAAAAACAATACTTCAGGACTCGGTATCTGCAGCCTATGTTTGATCTCCACTCTGGACTCTTTTCACGATTATTTGTTCAATACAGTATAAAATAGAGGCTTGCAACTCTTTTCAGCAATTTCTATGTACGGAAGACTACTGTTCACTGAGCTTAAAAGGCTACAAGTACTGTGCAATAATTCAGGACAGAAACTTATGAGCTACACAAGCCCAGGGCATATTGACAGAATGCCGGTATGTTAGTCCTCAACATATTTCTTATAGTATCTAAGTATACATGAGTGGTAATAGGAAGAGAAATATACACTAAGATCATTTTGTCAAGTTTATTTCAGTTGCAAGATGCAGCCACACGAATTCAGATGCCAGGGAGAAGTGTAAGAAAATAATTGATCACATGTAATCCCTATAAACCAGATCATATCTCTTCTGACACAGTTAAAGATACAAGCATCCCAGCAGTAAATTTTACAGGCACTGATAGTTAGTCGGAATGAAAAACAACAAACCTTCTCAGTAAGGCCAATGATGCAAGCTGTTGAAGAACCCTTTGCTTTGGTGCATGAGTGGGCCTTCTCTAACACCCTGGCAGGTTCAAAGTTACTCATAGGCTCCTCTTGAATTGCCGTAAGAGAATGAGCCATAAGTTCACGAGCAAATAGGCCGGCATTAACACCAACATCAGCCCATCCACCCACACCATCTGCTACACCGATTGCCTGTGCATCTTCACATATGAAGTGGGCATCCTCTCCTCCTGTCTCTTCCTTCTCAGGATGTGGTAAGTAACATGATCCTGAAAGTAGCTTCAGAGTTCTCTCTCCCAAAACAGGTCTGAAAATGAAACCAAGAAATGATATATAAGCACTGAGACTACCTTGGCTCCGGAAAGACAGAAAGCGCTGTCAGTGCAGTTTGTATTGAAGTAAACAGTATTCAATCTTGTTGCTCTAAGCTCTAGGGGATCTTACTAATCCCATAAATGATATACAAATGAGCTATTATGTCAGAGCAATGCACCTGCATATCCCTCAATTGCAGTAATGACTGAACCTATGAATGCTAAACAAATGAAAACCCTATAATAACAAAACAACAAGAACAAAAATGACAAAAAGATGGAAGGATGAAATAAAAGAACAGATGAGAGAACATACTGATCAGACAAAACAGTAGAATTTGCAAGCTGTTCTTCACTGGAGTTGCCATCAAGTGACACATTCTGAGCAGCACCAGCAGCATAGTAATTGGAAGCTGATGCATGAAAATTTCTTGACCAAGGTCCAACATGCACAGATGCTAAACGACTGTTGAACGATTTTTTTCTTCTCAAGCTCAAGCTAGCTTTCAGGAAACTGCTACGACTTCTATCATTAAAAAAGACCCCAGTCGGTTTTGTGAAGTCCAATCCATTCCCAGTACTCCCAATTAAGTCATCAACATAAAGATCTCCTCCAAACACAGGTTTCGAACTTGAAGCAGCCATAGATTTTCCCTGGTGTAAAGAACCAAAACTACACCTGCTACTGCCCGATACCAAAAGGGTTGAACACGGTAGAGAACGCACCAACCCTGAGTTCCGAGAAAACAATTTCCCCTCACAAGGCACTACAGTTTTCGAATTTCGTATCCCACTCTGGCTTATAACTCTCCACAAACCAGACTGTATAGTACTGTTTACTTTGGGGAATATAGCAGCTGGCATTTTAACTCCTTATACAAAACACCCTTAATCCAACAACCCTCAAAAGCAAAACCCAACCTGAAATTCTATCTCCCAGATAAAATTTCATCACTCTGAGCACATCAAATTTACCAGATTAACATAAAATCTAACTGCTCCTACAGCTTTGTAACCTGAAAAAAGGAACACTAATCTCAATTCCATCACAAAGATCAAAACTTTCCACTACAAAACAAATAAAGATTCAAATTTTCTTATCCACAGCCTAATCCTATCTAAAAATCTACAAACTTCATCAGCTTCTCAGCAAAAACAGAACCACCGCATATCAAAATGAACCCAAAAGATATGAACTTGACCCAACAAAGTAGCAAAAGCTATGAAACATAAGAAGCTAGAAAAGAAGAGGGTACCGTGATTTGAGGGTGGTCAGTGAAACCCAGATCCTTGGAAACAGACCAAACTGGATAAGGGTTTGCTATAAATGGAAGCTCCGAAGATATATGGTTGGCCGATTGCCCGATTCAATCTATCTTCGGAGCTTCTTTCGCTGCTTTTGGGAATATGCTGTTTATGAGAAGAGAGCTTGATAGACACACGTGGTGAGAGATAGGAAGCTAAGCTGCTTCAGCTAAATTCGAAAACAAAAATGCTTTTTTTGCTTCGAAATCTCAGAGCAGAAATAAGAAGGGTTTGGGATAAGTTAGTTTTGGTGCCCAAAAGCCTCATATAGGAACTTGGATAGAATCCTCAATCCTGGTTCGCGTTCATTTCAAAGTGTCGTGGAAATTTATTTGGTATAAAACAAAATACTGATTGTTTTTCCTTCTTTCTTTCTTTTTTTCGGTTAATATTAACCTGAAAAATTGTGGATGTTTAGGGTTTGATGGAACAAACGCCACAGACCGATAGGTGGGTGACGTGTTGACAGGTGGTAGGTGGGTGAGCAACAATATTGTATGAAAGGGCAGGTGAGACTGTGAGCCACAGTCCGTACAGTATATCCTATATATGTTCTTTGGTGTAAGAATGTTATGCCTGGTCTAGTGCTCTAGAGAATATTCGCCAACAAAATTATATTCAACTAATCTTCAACAAAGAAAGATTGCATTCAGAAACAGAAATATTGTATTCAGAAACAGAAATAAAAAGATTGTATTCAATCAAACTCAACATAAAGTTAACTTGACTGTAAATCGTAAAGATATGTACGCCTGATCGTTCACGAAAATTAAAGCCTGCAACGCTTCCTTAATGTCATTTTTTATAAAGATAATACTTAATTATGAAATGGTGTTGCATTTGAAGCGGGGTTTTACGCCAGTTTATGAGGTTTGTTCGAGTTAAGACACATCAGACATAAGGCGAAGAAAATGTGAAGCAGCAAAGTAGGTAGTTGGTTTTGCAGCTTTCACAACTTACAAACTTAAAGGAAATCAAAACATACTCCAAACTTAGTGTTTAAAGTATAAGGTGCATGTCATAACAAATACAAATCAAACTAATATTTCAGTGATCACATCCAATAAAAGCATTTGTTCCGCCACATCCATCTGCAGTTCTACACTGAAACTAGGCTCTCCGCACAATTAACTGTTCTACAGCACTTGTAATCCATCATATGTTTTGGAAGGGATCTCACTTTCTGGTTCTTAGGGTTGTATAGAAAAAGGTCGTCACCGTTTGCTCGATTTTCTCTCTTGAAAAGAAGTTCTTCATTCCAAGCACCAATGCACTGTCCTGGTAGCGATAGGGTTTCGCATGTAAATTCTTTAATCCAAGTAGCAGAAGAACCCTCCTCATGATTCATCACCCAAAGCTCAGTAACCGCATAGTCTTAGTAGTTTGGTTCACGATGTGCTAGAAATGCCAGTGAATTGATAGAAATCAGAGATTTATTGAAAATGAAAGAACAAGAAAGTAAAGAAACGTTGAAGAGCTTGGAGGCTACATTGTGGCTTTTCTTTCATTGATGTAAAATGTAAGTTACAAGAGTTTATATAGCTAGGGATTATAACAAAATGACTATAACATCCTGTTTTATATTTTCTTATAATTCTAACACCCTCCTTCAACTATATGTTTGGCAACAAGCATTATGGTTGGCACAAATTGCGCGTTCATAGCCCAAATACATCAAATTAAGCAATTACGTCCCAATTCAAAACCTAACATCCTTGTAGCAATATAAGCACATCTTTAAGGTCACTTTGTTGGTTACAGCAGATCAATGAGGCAGGCATAGAAGATTCAATCATGGCAGCATGCTAGCAAGCATCCCATAAGAAAGATGATCATAATTCTAATATTAATTTCTGAAACTTCTAATTTCTGAAAAACTAAAAAAACTGAAATTTTAATCTTGACATTTGGAAGCCATACTACACTGCATATTTTCTCAATCATTCATCTGCAAATTTCTTGCACAAACACCTCTAACAATCATTACACACCAGCATCCCAACTCCTCATTGCTACAATCTCAAGCAGTCATAGGCAATCTATGCTCATAAAGAATCTGCCCAATATCTTCAGAGGCAAAGAGTAATCCAACATATATACTCCACCATATATCAGAAAAAAATAAAAATAAAATCTTCACCAAATTCAGGCATACACTTCACACTAGAGCCATAGAACCAATCGATAATCCAAATCATCAAGCCACACTCACAAGTCCAAAACAAAAGAAAAATAAACTGCTTCGTCCCCTTTTTCTTTGGGTTGACGGCAAACAAACTTTGATATGAAAAATGAAAATGGAAAACTGGCGAATTGAAGCACAACAACCCAGACCATAGAGAAATTACATGATTCAAGGGGAAGAGATGACCGAATCGATAAAGAGATTTCCAAATCCTCTATAATTGGAGTCAAAGCAAACTATATAATCCAGCAGAAGCACCTATATATATCCAGCAGCCCTATTCATGTATACATGCAACTCAACCAACAGCCCTATTCATGTATACATGCAACTCAATAGCAACACGACCATCTCAACTCCTCTCCATTTTGCATAAAAAGATCAATATAACAGCCTTCACCATTCAATACTTTTGAAGCAGCAATATGTCAAATATCTTTATCACTGGAACAACACATCAACACATTTGGGTACCATCTGCCAAATAGGAAATTCTAGCACTCAATCATTCATACATCCAAACCAATAATCCAACTTGCTATGCCAATTCACCAGACCAAAACAAAAATCATAAAACTGCATCGTCACCTTCTCTTTTGGTTGACGGCAAACAACAAACTTTGATAAAAGATAATAGAATCACCCAAATCAGAGAGAGAACCATGAATCAAGCTATAGAATCACCCAATCTGAGAGATAATACCAAAGTTTGATGTCTATTCTGCATAGAATCAAGAGATTAACCAACTGAATAGTATACCAAATACTGAAGATGTTGATGATAGCTGTGTGAGATACCTAACCCGTATACTCTGCCACATTATTCACCCATGACACCTATCTCTCCCATCTCAAATCACATATCGCACAAAACTGAAGCACAATAGCATAGCATAGCAACAAAGCTAACAATCTAACCGAGAAACAACAATTTGAGGTTGGGCTCTCACTTTGATACCAATAGAGCATCAACGGCGACGAAGCGGGCAAGAGGACGATGACGACCAGAAGACATATAAGGATCTCTCGGCTTCGGTTCGAATTGGAGAAAAAGTCGCATCGTGCTTCGTCGATCTATTGGGCGAATCCGTCACCAGAGAGAACGAGAACGTCGACAAGGATCGCACTAGGCGTCAGTAATCTCTGACTGAGTCGACTGGGTGTGGAGGAGGAAATTGAAAAATTGGGTTTAGGGTTTCGAAATTGGGGAAATCGAATCTAAAAGAGATCGAAGATAGCGGAAGCAAAAGTAAAAACACAGAAGCCAGGCACACCATGGCTCTGATACCATGATAGGAATAAGAGATTTATTAAAAATGAAAGAACGTTGAAGAGGTTGGAGGCTACATTGTTACAGCAAAATAACTAAAACATCCTGCTCTATATTCTCCTGTAATTCTAACATGAAAACCTCCACGAAAAAAAAAAAAAGAAGTCATTTTCCATCTTGAGCTTTCGGTAATGGTATCAGATCGTAGACCTCATTGAGCAGATCAAATGCCAAAACAGAAGAAGATGAACCATTTCTTGTCCACAGCTGCGAATACTGTTGGAATTATTGAAGCTTGAAGCTGTTAGTTGTCAAGGTTTGAATGTTAAAGACTAGTTATGTTTCTGTTAGGATTTGACTCTTTCCTTAGCTGATTTACCACGTTCTTAGGTTTGTTAAGCGTGGGCTGCATCTTTGATTTTCTGTTATCACGTAATGGCTATTTAAGCCAGAGTTCCATCATTCAATAAACAAGTTTCATTCACCCAAACACTAAAGAGTTTTGAGTACAGGGTTTCTGAGTTTCAACAAATACACCACCCTGTTCAAGGTAATCAGATAATGAATTGTGTTATAATCATCAACTCCACGTAATCGAAAGTTTTCGACATTTTTCCAAGATTTTGAACTTCCTGTGAAGACTTGGGATTTAATAACGTCACGACCAATTTGTAATCCTTGATTTCTTGAATGAACTCAAAACCTAATACAGCAGGTTGTATCAGAGGTTCAGGAAGACGCCTGTATTTTTTTGTGGCCGGGTTCCAACCTAATGTTTTTTCTGACTCTTTATCAAATAAACGAAAACAAAGTAAGCCGTTTCTAGATCCCACAACATCCACAGAATAACTCCACAGCCAGCTTGTGGACTAAGCTATCACGACGGCTAGGCCTGGAGTAATCTAGGACTCTAGGTATGATGTTAGCTTTCTTGCAGACTTTAAGAAAGATAAATCCCAACTCAAACATACTTCATCACGAAGCAATGAGATTACAAATTCATAATGATCACCGTCACGAATCCTCTTAAGGACAAGTATAGACTGCACAGGTACTCTCGAGAGGATTTGTTTTACAAGATCAATAGGCGCGGTAGTCTTGAGAGATTTTTTACTATAAGGTCTTGAGATAAAGACTTGCTTACCTTGGCTCTGTTTTCATGGTTGACAGTGGTTGCAGCTCTTGTTTTGATTCCCATATTTTGAAGAAGCTTGAGAGAGAGAGCCTATGAACTTGTGTTGTCTATGAAATTGTGTTGCGTTTGAAGGGGGCGGAGGGGGCGGATGGTTTACGGTTTATATTTGTTAATACACTAGGGTTTTCTCAAAGTGGGCTTTGACGGCTTTAAGAGCGTGATTGGGTTATAGACTTGTAGCGTACTCAAGAATCAACACAAATATGTAAATTTTGTTGATCTAAACATTATTATTAGATTACCAAAACAGTTTCATATACCAAATTATGGATTTGCCACAAATATAGAGTAAAAGGAATTACTAGGTACTGTATGATTCAAGTACCTCTAGATAGATAAGCTTGATGTTTCGACTAAGAATTGGATATAAGATCCAGAATTAATTAGTAAGATCCAATCTGCTATTAGTTATTGATGTATCGGTAAAACCCTGGAAAACATTAACGTAAAGCACATAAGCTATGGTAATGATACGTTTCATGGAGAATCGATACACTAATGCTTCCAAGTTCAAATACTAGCATTATACTGCAATGTCACAACTTCATCTCTCTGTTGCTTTAGACTGAAACTAGGCTCTTCACATAATGGAATGAGCTAAAGTCAGCGTACTTGCAATTGTTATCATACCTTGGAATATTTGAAAGCTCTCTCACCTTTTGGCTCGTAGGATCGTACAAAAACAGGTGATGACCATCTTCAAGTCTTCTCTTGAAAATAAATTCATCCTCCCAAGCTCCTGAACATATTCCCACCTGGGATTCATCAAATATGAACTGTACGTTTTGTCCAAGGCATGTTTTTGGTAGAAGAAGACTGATCCTCGTGATTCATCAACCAAACTTCACATTTCGTTCCACGAAGTCCGATCAATGCCAGTGAACTTTTCCATGAAACGATTTTCGTAAACCGAACATCTGGATCTGGTAGTGGTATTACGTTGAAGACCTCGTCCCTCAAATCAAATGACAGAAGATGACCACGACTGTTGTTTATTGTGAAGTTCGTAATGTATAGCACCCCATTCAAGGTATAATTACAAGGCCGCAATCCAAGACAATAAACTCCAGGGTTACTATATGAAAAGCTTTCGACTTCTCTCCAAAAATGTGTACTTCTGGTAAAGACTAGGGCCTTAAAAACAACTTTGTCAGGCCTATCATAAGTTGTATGAATAGTCGCCGATTTATAATCGCTAATTTCATCAATGAACAACGTACTGTCAGTACTGTGATATTGTCTACAGGGAGAGGGAGTGCAGGAAGACACCTGGTTTTTTGTGTGGCTGGGTTCCATACCATTATACTACGAAAATTCCGAAGACAAACTAAGCCCTTACTTGAGCACACAACATAAGGAACTTTACCATTTAGGGAAGGCAAATCTAGATTCAAAAACGATGTTTCATCCCGAAGCAAGAAGGTCGCATATTCTAATTTAAGAGGCAGGTATTGATTAGTAACTACGATCGAATTAATATTAACTATGATCGAATTAATAAGGAGGGCAGTATTCAGATCCGAGCGATGAAGATGAATTGGTAGTAAAATATGAGCTTTTTATGAGAGCATTCCACTTCTTTGATACACACTCAAACTTAAGCAAAGACTTCACAGGTAGCCGGGACAGAATTTCTTCGACAACATCTTCCGGCATACTATTGCTTACCTTTTCTTCGCTTCTTCCGATTCCCATTCTCTGTTTTCTTCTTCCAATTCTCATTGAAGATTGAGAGAAGAGTGTACTTTATATGTGCTTTGGTCTAATGCTAATAGGAATAGGATTACGATTCCTTGTAGTGATATGTTTACTAGATAGAATAGGATTATGTTTACTTCTACATACCTAAAAGGTAATAGGCTTCTATCAGTAAATAAGATGACAGTTCTCCGATCTATTCTGCTATCTAAAGCTAGAGATATTTGTTCATTTGACATCAGAAACAGTTAAGAGTCCAGGATAGTTGAGTTAACAGCTAGGGATATCTATCTAGAATACAGTTACATCAGAAACTAATTAAGAGTCCAGGATAGTTGAGTTATTTGTTCATTTGACATTTCCTATCTGAGATAGGAGAGTTATCAGGAACTGATGCAGCTATTGCTGCTGTCGTTGGACTGTTAACTACTTCTATACTATTGCTGCTTAATGGCCTTTCAAGGACAGGAAGCTTTGATACAAGAGAGTGGAAACAGGAGGAAATGTCCTTTACTGAATATTTCTGCAGTTTGATCTGTTGTCAAAAAAAAAAAAAAACCTGGACCTCTCGGTTGACGACCTTCTCTCTGACATAATGACAATCCACCTCAATCAACGTGCTTAGTTCGAGCATGAAAAACTGGATTTGAAGCAATTGCAATGGCAGAGAGATTATCACATCATATATGAGGACTGTGTAAGATGAGACTCAAATCACAAAACATGGACCTGAGCCATATATATACATATATATATATAGAGGAGCGATCAGAGACGGACGTCCGTGAATTAGCAAAGTTGCGGACGTGTTACGTGTCAGGCGTGCAATCAACATCATTTTCTCTATGGGTTCCACCTACGTCTTCTCATCTCTCTCCCCTGTGTTACACCAAGAAAACCATGAAACCCACCAAAGCTTCTCATCTCTCTCCGCCGTCTTACACCCACAAAGCATGAAACCCAGCTTTCATTCTTCTCATTTCACTTCTTAATTCTCTAACCCAAAAACATAAAAGGCATCTTCCCGCTTTCACTTGTTTTTCTATTTCACAAGCCCCCGCAAAACAAACAACCCAATTATATTAGATGATTGAATCATCAATTAGATTAGATCAAGATGCATGACTTCTTGACTTAGATGTATAAAGCTTGATATAATGGATTTGATGCTGTCAATGTTAAATCTTTTGATCCCGAATCATTTCTCTCTTAATTTTTCTAATCTGGGTTTCAAGAACTCATCCAAGGAAGAAACTTCCCGGTGATCAGAGGCTACCTTGCGTGAACGGAGTCCATAAAAGCCACCAACAGACTAGCACCGACGACCACTGCAGCCCTTGGACTCGGCCTACAAAACAACTTCGACTTCTGCTTCGATCAGAGTCGTTTGGGCTTGGAGATGAGTCTGAGTCATGATCGACAACAGATAGAAGATCGTTCTTCTTCCCGAACCCATTCCCAAATCAGAATCTTTGGTGTTGGATGAAAAAGATTTTGGGTAAGAAAAAATTGATATCGAGAAGGGGAGAGAGGGAGGGAGCGGCAGCTTTTGAGAATCATTGCGGGTGGTTTGTTAAAACAGAGCAGAGGAGGAATCAGAGAGGAGATGTGAGTGGGGGACCCCCACACTGAAATGAAGTTAATTGCACACCTGACACGTAACACGTCCGCAACTTTGCTAATTCACGGACGTCCGTCTCTGATCGCTCCTCTCTATATATATCTCAACCCAGTCCCCCTTTTGAGTAGGTATGTCTTTGTTGTAGTACCTGGACAAATCTTTTTTGGGCCAGAACAGTGTCTCGTTTGAAACTGTGTGATTTCTCTAATTTTTTTCGAAAAATCATTTTTGCCCAAAAATATGGCTTTCAGTATAACCACATGGAATTAATATTCTTCCTGCATGTTCATTTAATCATTTTGAAGCGTTTCTCTAGGAAATACTTGTGGGGGTGCTGCTGCTTAAGAATCTAGATCCGAAAAATGTTTCACCAAGTTCCCCTGTGCCAAAACTTCCCAAAACTTCTATTCTTCTTTTTTATACTGGTCTATTCGTGCCCCTCAATTTGTTGTGAAACATGAGGTTGAAGAAATCGGCTATCATGTATCCTATTTTATATGTACTGACTTCTCATATTATAGAGTACTAGAATTATACTGCGGTCAGTGTATACATTTACGGTGTGTTTGGATGTGGGTTTAGGGTTCGCGGGAATTTAATCAAAAATAAGGAATTCTCAATTTTTTAAGACGGTTTCTCTCGTTTGGATACTTATCTCGTGGAATTAGCAATTTTCACATGAAAATAATCATGAAATTTGGGAGCTTAAATTCCCAACTTGAATTCCTTACAAAATAAGCGTCATTTGTCAATTCTCTTAATTAAGGTTAGTCTGAATACAAATTTTTATCATTTTAAAACTCTACATCATGAAATCTAAACAATAGAATTCTCAATTAATAGGATTTAAATTCATGGAATTGTAATTCTCAAGATTTTCAAATTTCTATGGACATTAAAATTATTTTATCCAAAAACAACGTTATGAAGCTAATCAATAGGTTAATTGATTGATAGAAATGTTTCTGATATGTACTTCATAGAATGTTATACATGCAAATTATAAATGCTCAAATCGTTTTGATTTGTACGATTCAGGAGGCAGAAGAAAAGTCAAAAATAGAGGGCAAAAAAATCTTTGCCGAGAGAGAGCCTATCTAGAAAAATCTAAATTACATGTTTCAAAAAAAAATTTAAAAAAATCTAAATTACATGTTTCAAAAAAAAATAAAATTCATTGTTGTTAATGAACAGTGTTTTTATATTGTTCGTATGCTTATGAACAGTACATCATCCTTTAGTATATAGTTAAAGAATAATCAAAAATAAGGAATTATCAATTTCTTTGAACGGTTTCCCTAGTTTGGATACTTATCCCGTGGAATTAGCAATTTTTACGAGAAAATAATCGTGAAATTTAGGAGCTTAGGACGTTTAATCAAAAACCCTTACCTTTTCTTCGTTTGGATGCGGGTGAATTCCCGGAAATTTAATCAAAAATAAATAATTTTTAATTTCTTAAGATGTTTTCCCTCGTTTGGATACTTATCCCGTGGAATTAGCAATTTTCACGGGAAAATAATCGTGGAATTTGAGAGCTTAAATTTCCCTAATAAGCGTCATTTGTCAATTCCCTTAACTAAGGTTAGTCTGAATACGAATTCTTGTCATTTTAAAACTTTACATCATGAAATCCAAACAATAGAATTCTCAATTAATAGGATTTAAATTCATAGAATTGTAATTCCCATGATTTTGAAATTTCTATGGAGCTGGTCAATGAGTTAATTGATTGATGGAAATGTTTCTGAAATGTACTTCATAGAATGTTATACATGTAAATCATACCCAACTGTTATACTTATTATATATCTAGCGTTAATGACCATATTGTGATTTCTTTAAAATAACAGGGGCAAAATGGTCAGTATACCCGCACTTTGACGCGGTGTATTATCCACATTATGCATATTCCACATATGTATAAAAGTTATCACAAAAACAATTTTTATACAACAAAACATCTAGTTTTGTGTTCTACCCAAAATATAAATGCTTCAATTGTTTTGATTTATACGTATACAAAGCAGAAGAGAAAATGACATAAATAGTTCTATGAAATAACGGGGTAATAAATTATTGCTGTAATATATTAATATCTCTAGACTCTTCTTCTTTGCAAGAAATGTTGGAGCTATTTCGAGAAAGTCTAGAGAGTGTGAAAAAGATGGAGAAATGTTGGGCGAGAGAGAGAGCGAGAAGCGGCGGAAAAAAAAATTATACATGAGTTGAAACGAAAGGTAATTACGAAATTACACAACCCATTAACAGAAGAGTAGGGCCGCGCACTATTTACAGTGTTTATGAACAGTTAACCAAGCAATAGTATATAGGCACAAAACGGAACAATAGTGAAAGAGATGAAACAAAACGACTATATTCTTTGAGATGCAAAGATAGAGAGACAGGAGAAATAAAAATAAAAGAAGTATGAAGAGGCAAGATCGATCCGGAAGATTCAAGAGGCAAAAGAAAAGTCAAAAATAGAGGGCAAAAAAATCTTTGCCGAGAGAGAGCTTATCTAGAAAAATCTAAATTACTTGTTTCAGAAAAAAAAAACAAAAAAAACATTGTTTTTACACTATGAACAGTTAACCAACAAATGTATATATAGTAAAAAATAAGGAATTCCCAATTTTTTAGGACGGTTTCCCTCGTTTGGATATTTATCCCGTGGAATTAAAAATTTTCATAGAAAAATATTTGTGGAATTTAAGAGCTTAAATTCCCGATTTGAATTCCTCATAAAATAAACGTTATTTGTCAATTCCCTTAATTAAGGTTAGTCTGAATACAAATTCTTATCATTTTAAAACTCTACATCATGAAATTCTCAATTAATAGGATTTAAATTTATGGAATTCTCAAAAATAGAGGGCAAAAAAATCTTTGCCGAGAGAGAGCATATCTAGAAAAATCTAAATTACATGTTTCATAACAAAAAAAAAAAAAAAAAATCACTGTTCATAAACTTATGAACAGTTAACCACCCTTTAGTATATAGATAAATCAGAGCATAGACTTATCATATTCAAAAGGGAAGTCTATTTCAATCTTCAGTTGCTGTGCATCATGCCCTGAAAGCCAAGGGGCTTACATGGTTGACAACACATTATTTTCAAATCTATACTTTGTTTAAGATGTATGTGATCTATTCCATACACGCAAACAATATGGTTGACAAAATAAGATATGTATTATAAGCAATGGTACCCAACACAAAATACTAACGAGCTCGCTGATTTCATCCCAATTATAGACTGCAGAGGACCCTATCAAGATATTAAAGAACCAATCAATTTTTCCCCATTTCAGCCTTTAGGGACCATGTCAATTATGGGCAACAGCACCTTGGCTCTGAATAATTGAATACAAACATATATCAAACTTATCATACTGTTTCTGGAAGCAGAAACCAACAGGCCAACCATAGTCCATATTCCATAACATTGCTGAATGGTAAAAAATTGTGTAGAAAACATTTAAATTCATACTAACTTCAACTTAGTTTAACTACAAGTACAAGAGATGGAAGTTGATGAGTCCAGGAGTCCTAAACTAGCCTACTGAAACGGTACTTTACAACATCAGCCCCCAACCACTAAGAGTTTCTACTACAGCCTTGTTCTACAAGTACATGGTGGTAAAAATTCAAACTCAGCCTTCACTACTAGGCTTGGCTTCAGAAATTTGACAAAATTAAAGAATATAATGCAGTAGGTACACAATTCTTTACCAAATCACCTTAAAGACACATGTCTGCCTTTCCTCTTCTGCTAGCTTACGCATCCAGTATGCTGAAATTCCCAGGTTTAATCTGATTTTAGCTTTCCCAAAGTCCACACCAGCAAGACACAGTCGTCTTCACCCTTGATCACCATGGCAGAAGAACATTAAAAAAGACTCAACTGCCTTTGTTGATGCTTACCACCCATGAGAGCAATTTTATGTTTTAGTTTTATGTATATGTCTTGCCATCTTCTTCATTCTGCATCGATTATACTTGTAAACCGATTCCTCAAGTCAGATGGAGAAAAGGACTTGTTTCTTTTTCAATATCATGAGCTTCTTGCCAAATCTTTGCCACTATATTCTCCGCTTCCAAATGATGCAGCTGCAGAAGCCACATCTAGACCACCACCGATGGATGTAATTAGGGCCGATAGGCCACCGTTGGGGTTATTACCGGCAGCCATTCCCAATCCCAAAAGATCAAGTGTGGTTTGCTTAGGACCAAACATTGAAGGACTTCCCATCATTAATTCCTTCCATCCAGAACCATCACAAGGAAGACCAAGTCCAAGCCCTGCAGCAATTGAGGCACTATCTGATTCTGTTTGCCGCTGATTCCATTGCATGCTCTCTTGCTCTGCGGAAGAAGATGAGGAGGACACAATGCCAAACCCGCGGAGCAACGATGCATTAGATGTTGCGCTCATTTGAGCAGCTTTCTGAAGTAGTGCCGTGGCAGACATAGCTGGTTGTGGCGGAGGTGCATACTGCCTACACTCCTGTCCTGCAGTCCCAAAAATTGAGGATGCATGACTCGTAGAGAGGCCAAGAGAGATAGGCTCGATTGAAGCAGATGGTACTAGGTCAGTTGGTTGGTCCGGTTGCCCCATGGCTCGAATTAAGTCTGTAAATGCAGGAGGCTGAGGAGGTTGCAAACTTGCTCCAGATGTTGTTGATGAAGCAAATAAACTTGCAAATACACTGCTGCTTGTACTACCATTGCTGCTTGAGCTGTTGCTGCTGCTACAGAGTCCTTTCCGCTGAGTCACAGCAGAGGCATCTTCTGGGGGATTTTCAGGCAACTCTGACACTGCAACTAAAAGAGACAAGATCAACCCAAAGAAGAGTGACTTAACTGTTAAACATACATCATAGAAAGTTAAGCCTTTCTCTATGAAAAACTTTTGCAAGCAAAAGGAGGATCAATAATGGTTTCTTTACTCTCCCTTTTTAGCTTTTGATCATTTGTATCTTTATTGAGATCAAACAGTTTGAAAGCCTAAAGTTCAATGGAACCTCTAAGAAGCTTATTATTTTTAATTTGTCAAATTCCCAAATCTCTGATCAATTACCATGCTGTATGATGCATATTGCAGTTAACAAGAAATTTCATAACAGACAAAAACTACTAGACTCCAAGATCTCTTAGAGAAAGAGACACACAGACAGAAAAAAGATAACAAGGATTTTGGATTTTGTTGTTTATTAAGACTTAAAAACACATCCAGACAAAACGAAACTGAAAAGATGGAGAATTTTCCAAATTTGGCTATATTTACCTGAACTTTGAATAGGCAGAATTGGTGGCTGAGATGGAGCTGAAGAACTTGAGGGTTGGGATGGAACTGAAGCCTGTGCTGGTGGTGGAGGTGGAGGTGAATTTGCTCTTTGAACCTTTGGGTCTGATTCTGAATTCAACTTCACATTTTGAGTCTGAGAAGGACCTCTAGCACTTTCCTCAGCCAAAGCATCACAGAAAGCCCTGTGTGTTATGAAGCTATCCCTCCTTCAAAAACCAAAACCAAAATCTTCAGCAGAAAAACCCAAACCCAAGTCAAGCTTGAACTAATAAAACTCGAACAACATAAAGTTCAACTTTACCTTGAAAACAAAGTCCCACAATCACATTTATACTCCCTGGTACCACAAATCTTAGAATGAGCTTTCCAATCCGACTGAACCGCATATTTCTTCATGCACTTATCGCATTTCCACTTCTTCTCACCGTGCTTTCTACAAAAGTGCTTCTTAATCCCAGTCAGATCACCCAAAGCTCGAGAAGGATCATGGTGGACGCAAGAAACTTCAGGGCAGACATAGACTCTCTTCTTGACCTCTTTGCTCGATCTCTGCCGCAACTTCCACGGCAGATTATGACCTCGCCGATGGAGCTGCAGATTCTGATCTCTCTGAAACCCTTTGTTGCAAATTTCGCATACAAATCGGTTCGTTGCCATTAGGGTCTTCGGAGACAGAGCAATCACCTCTGCATCTGGATCTGCAGCAAAGTCAAAACAACCCAATTCAACCAAAACAACTCAAAAAGTGGTACCAAAACTGTACAGAATTGATTTGGGGGATTTTGGATTACCTGGCATTCCGGGCAAGTTTCGCTTTTTCTTGGTGGTGGGTTTTGGAGGCGGAGCAGTTTGGTTACCGGAGGAAGAAACACTAGCCTCCCCTGAAGCTGTGGAGGAGTTATCTAAGTCCGTCGGCATCGGAAAACTAAGATACTCTTGTTACCTACTTGGTTTGGTTTTCGAATTCAATCTACTGGACAAGAAGAGCAACAGCAAAAAAACAAAAATCCTACCACTTGGGTTTATCTGAAAACTCCAAAGAAGAAGCTTTGTAGGTACAAGGTATTCATTTTCTAGGGTTGAGTTTCATCTCTATCTCATCTACCAGTCAAGGTCTCCTCTTATTTTTTTGTGTCTATTCCCACCTACCAGCTGAAATTCTCTGACCAAAATATCCATCACCCCCAGAAACACAATGATTAAACCCAAGACTGTAAAAAAACAAAGGAACCCCCAAAATTCAAAACTCCCCCCAACAGTAAAAACTGATCCAAACTTTGGTTCCTAAAATGACCACAATCAGAAAAATTAAAGCCACACACCTGAAATAAGCTGCTGCTTTTCAAACTAAGAACTATGAACACAACTCAATTGAGCTTTCAGCTAAACAGAACAGAGATGAGAAAAAGACAGCGTTTTTATAAGGCTGCTCTTTGAACAGAGAGAGTTAGATTCTGTGAATAAAAAGCTTCTGTGTGACAATGTGACCTGTGAGAGACGAAGTCCCAAGTCTTTGGCTGAAAAGTAGTGAGAGAGAAAAGAGTGATTAGTTTAGCTTAAGCGAGTTTAATTAAGCAGGTTTAAGCTGAGTTGGCCATGACTTCTCGTTCAAGCTTTGCAGCTATTCATAGTCCACGTGTCGTGTTTTCGGGGGCGCGCAATGTCGGGCGAGGTGTGGGTTGTCGTTTAGTGAAGTGTTTGAATGCGTTTTGGTCTACCAATACGGACAAGATTAATGGTCGACGACCGGGGGGTTTAAATTAGGAAGCAAAGTCAAACTACTTTTGTCCTGGTGTGAAATTTTGGGGGGCTTTCTTGTGCTCTGGCCCACTCTGTGTTAGACACGTTGCTGGGTTTCCTAGGCCTGACCGCGTTGAATTACTGCTCCTTTTTTTTACTACATTTGGTCTTTTGGGTTACTGCGCGGTTAAATGAGAGGGTGTGGGTTTACACGTGGGAGCGGAAATGTATGCACGTGGCTGAGTGTGCGTGATAGCGGGTGTGATGATCCGACCTCATGCAGAAGAAAACCCTAGAATAATATCATGGGGGCTTCTATTGCTAGCATCTATGGAAATGGAACCCTCTTTTAGGATAAGATTTTGAGGCATCGAGCATTGGAATCTCGCATTCCAAAGAGGAAAAAGGTGAGCAAGAAATTCACCGATTGAATTGGAAATCGAAATGAAAATGAAAAGAATAGTAGTATGATCGACAAGTTGTAATGTTGTATATATAGTCTATAGTTTAGGGTTTAGTTTTCGAGCGGAGATGTAGATGGAGGCTTAGAGTAACTCGAAGCTTATTAACTTGGAAGCAATGTATGTGATTATGTGAGAACGTTAGGAATCAACTAACATTGCTCGGTTTAGATAATTAGATTGTTATAGAATCACGTACATTTTCTAATTACGGACTTCAATTTATGTGAATTACGTTATAAATTTATAATCACTATTTATCCTGCATACACATCCTTATCATTATATACTGCTTTATACCTTCAAATCCGACCATAATCACCATCATAGATATGTTAATCATGCATTCATGCATCGTATTTAGATTCCTTGTCTAAAAGCTAGCTAGATTAGTTATAGGGTTCCTCTTGAAGCTGGTTTGAACGCTCGCACCTCAGGATTACTGGTTCGCTTTCGATAACAGGAGACAGAAAACAACGGTGTAAGCTAGGATATATAGGACGACAGGTTGACGTAAAATTAAACAGATGATGCCTCGCATGCATGAAGACAACGAAGGCATGAAGAAGACTCATAGCATTCCACCATAAAACGACAGCTTAAGTAGGGATCAACGAAGTTGTCTTGATCGATCTTCTCCAGAATCAAAACAAAAACCCAGTTATTGTCCTCATCGATAAAATGGATTCGTATATGCAGTAGCTGCTATAAATCAAAGGATATGGTCAAAGATAGTAAGGTTCAAACACATCGCCAACAAATATCCTAATGTTCTTGGTTTGTCTGTATTCACTTGTAGGGGGCACTTTTATTTCATCGTAAGCCATTTTATTATAGAAATGAAATCAAAGTTTTCATGCAACGTCAATTGTTTACAATTCATGGACTTCGTTTTTCGTCCTCGATCTCTCTCCATGAACATGTATTTCTCGATCGTAGATCAATACTTAAAAGGAGGATAATCTTGAATAATAGCCTGGCTAGAAGGGACATATTTTCAATTTTCTCGGCCCCATTTTTCTGGGATGAAGACAACTCCTAGTAATTGAACATCGATCTCGTGGTTCATACTCAACAGAACAAGTCACCATTGAAATTAATCCTTGATCTAGTACATTTGAATTTCCAAAACTAGATTATTTTCTTTTTGAGAGTCCGACGTCGCCGTAAAAAGGAGAGAGTTGGAGATGTCCTAACAACGGGTGATTTTTTTGCCGGGGCGCGATTAGGTTCGAAGATATAACGTTTCGATCCGGCTTAGTATTTTGTGTGTATGGATGCACATTCCATATAATAGGATAATTGAGATGAACTCCAAAACAACATTTGATCAAGAGTTTATTACGAGCTACTAGAAAATTCTAACATTGCCATAATGTGAGTGTGAAAGGTTTTACTTGATGCTACTTGAAAAAGGTCATAGTTTGCTTAACGTGAGGTGTTTTTTAGGGTGAAAAAGGAGCCAATGCCCAAAGCAAAACTTGAAAGGTTTTTTTACATGATACCTAACAAGCTTTATGGAGCTTTATGACACTTTAGACCGGGACACATATAAGTGGTTTCCAATGTTAAAGCATGAGTTAAAAATTTAGTTCATTTATCTTCATAGTTCTCTATAAATAAAAGCACTGGTTATGCTTGACGTGCACGCGTGCATAAAATGCTTTGACAAAATGATCATGTAGTTTATCTTTACAAGGTTTTGAAACATAGTTAGTACGTGGGGTTTAAAAATTACTATGATTAGTATTTCATGTTTAAATTTGTTTAACACAAGCAGCTGATCGAAGACAGCAAAGCTTGATTCATGAGCTAAAATAGTTAAAGGTTCAGCTTGGATTATAACCAAAAAGCCGGCAGAGATTCTGCTCAGGTTTTCATCATCACAATTGGGATTTTGGATTGCATTGCATCTACTTTCAAAGTTTCAAACTAATTAGGCAGGAATGGGGCGTCCCTTTCTTTAGGATTTATAGGCTAGCATTTTTCATTGAAGTTGTACGTGTAGATCGAGCTCGTAACTGGAAGTAGAATCGAAGAACAATGGAGGGTTCACACAAATATAGGTTGTAAAATCACGACATTTACTTAGTCTAAACGGCATGATTTCATGCATTGATCCTTTTGAATTCATAGATTGTAATCGAGAGTCGAGACTCGATTTCTCGATGCTAAAGTTTTGAGGTATGGTAGGTCTGGAGAGTCGATGACGAAAACGTTTAAAAGCTACACTCCCAACACAAGTAATTTCTCTTAAAAGATCTAGAGCCTCAAAGAAAAAAGCTTCACTCGATCTTCTTGGTGGCTTGTTGCCCTCGTGTTACATTACATATGCTTTTCAGTTTTCACAACCCTTTTATCTTTCCCTCTGTCTTGTTCTTTTCATGATGTGGTTTTTCCAGGTCAGTTGCTGCGATATGGAAAACTACGAGTCAATGAGTCATGGACCAATGGAACAGTCATGTCGATCACTCATACACTTTGGTTCAAAATTAAAGAGACTCCCAATGGAATAGGACTGGCCTGTATGGCTAACCTAGGTCTTTTTAGGCCAGTAGGTGAGAATTGGATATCTCAAACTTTTCTAATTTCCCATCTCTCTTTGGCAACCTCACTACAAAAGGTGACTCAATCTCTTTAATCGATCAATCTCCAATTTGTGCATGACAGAGACAAGAGGGTGGCCAGTGTGTTATAACGAGTGCAAGAAAGAACACAGATTTACGTGGTTCACTAACAACGTGTTAGCTACGTCCACGGACAGAAGGAGAACAGTTTTATTATGTTGAGCAACAATACAGAACAACATGTACACAACACACAATAGGTTGTATATATACAGCCCTAAATCCGATATACTAGTCCTAATAGGTAACCATAACCTAGTATAACCCGAATAGGTAACCATAACCTAGTATAACCCGTCAGCACAGATTGGATGGTTCAAGGCATATATTAACAAATCTCCACCTTGACTTGAATCCTCTCACAAATAACAGATGTACCAGATGCACCATAGTGATGCCAGATGTACAGATAACTCCTTCTGCCTCAGATGTCGCCCCCAAAGGGCAACTAACAGCTTGTAACATTTAGCAAGTCCAAACAATGTTGGAACTTGCTGTGTGGAACCGACTTGGTGAACATATCAGCGGGATTGTCAGCAGTGCCCACCTTCTTCACCTTAATTCTGCTCTCATCTCTCAGAAAATGATACCTGACATCAATGTGCTTAGTCCTCTCATGATGAACTTGATCCTTAGCTAAACATATTGCACTCAAACTGTCGCAATATACTATAGCCTGATCATGATGCAAACCAAGACTACTGACCAGTCCCCTCAACCATATGCCTTCCTTTGCAGCGGCTGTCAGAGCCATGTACTCTGCTTCAGTAGTAGACAAAGTCACTGTAGGCTGCAAAGTAGCTTTCCAGCTAACAACAGAGCCACCAAGAGTAAAGACATAACCAGTCATAGATCTCCTAGTGTCAACATCTCCAGCATAATCGCTATCTGAATAGCCTGTTACCAAACAGTTTGTATCACCTCCATAAATGAGACCAACATCAGACGTACCTTTGAGATACCGAAAAATTCTCTTCACAGCCTGCCAATGCTCCTTTCCGGGATCACCCATAAATCTGCTGACAACACTAACAGCATGTGCAAGATCAGGCCTAGTGCAAACCATAGCATACATCAAGCTTCCTACTGCACTAGCATAAGGAACTCGAGACATGTATTCCTTCTCCTCAGCAGATTTAGGTGCAAACGCAGTAGACAGATGAATATTTGCAGCACTTGGAGTATCTAAAGATCTAGATGTAGACATACCAAACCTGGATAATATTTTCTGGATGTAGCCTTTCTGAGATAAGAAAAGCTTCTTCTGACTTCTATCCCTGTAAATCTCCATTCCCAAAATTTTCCGGGCTGCTCCCAAATCCTTCATCTCAAACTCTGCACTGAGAAGACCCTTCAACTTCTGAATATCAGACTTGTCTTTTGCAGCTATCAGCATATCATCTACATACAGGACCAGATAAATGAGGGAATCATTTGTTAACTTGTTGTAGTAGACACAACAATCATACGGACTCCTGATGTAGCCGATTTCTATCATATAGCTATCAAACCTCTTGTACCACTGTCTAGGAGACTGCTTTAGTTCATACAAGGACTTCTTCAACTTGCAAACATAGTCTTCCTTTCCAGGGACTTGAAAACCATCTGGCTGAGTCATGTAAATCTCTTCTTCCAATTCTCCATGTAAGAACGCTGTCTTCACATCTAGTTGCTCAAGCTCCAGATTATGATGTGCAACTATGGCTAGTAGCACCCTGATAGAAGTATGTCTGACCACAGGTGAGAAAATCTCATTGTAGTCAACTCCCTCTTTCTGATGGAACCCTCTTGCAACTACTCGAGCTTTATACTTGATGCCCTCAGCAGGTGACAACCCTTCTTTCTTCTTGAAAACCCATTTGCAAGTAATAACCTTTCTCCCCTGATCAGGTCGTTTGGTCAATTCCCAAGTCTGATTTTTCTGAAGTGATTCCATTTCATCTCCCATTGCAGCAAGCCATTGAGCTGACTCTGTACTTGTAACTGCTTCCTTGTAGGTGGACGGCTCATGAGGATCCACCTCTTCAGCAACCTGTAGTGCATAAGCCACCATGTCCTCAAAACCATACCTTGTAGGTGGTTTCCCAAAGTTTGATCTCCTAGATCGCTCATGAGTCAAACTATGCTGATTAGCAGCCATTTGTTCTGATTCTGAATGTAGGTATTGATCTTCTTGTTGTGGTTCACTCACATCTTCAGTGACTTGTTGCTCCACCTGTTTCTCAACACTACAATTTTCACAGAAACTAAAATCCTTGACCTTGTGACCACCAAGAAGATCATTCTTTGACAGAATTTGCATCCCTCTTTCACTTATATGACCAAGCCTCATGTGCCATAGCTTGGTCATATCATCCTTGTGAACCTCTGATGATGCAACAGCAGCCGAGCCTGACAGCGTTGAACCTTGCAGAATATATAAAGTACCTCGCTTGACACCTTTCAGAACCACATTGACACCTTTGTAGACATTTAAAATTCCACATGAGCCTTTGTACTTGAAACCTTTGCTATCTAGAAGACCCAAAGAAATCAGGTTTTTCGTCATGTGTGGAGCATGCCTAACATCATTCAATGTACAGAATTTACCATCATGTGTCCGTATTTTTATTGAGCCAATTCCAACCACCTTACTTGCAGAACTGTTTGCCATAGAAATATTGCCTCCATCTATCTGCTCATAGGTTGAAAACCACTCTCTGCGTGGACATATATGATAAGACGCCCCGGTATCCAAAATCCACACATCCCTGTGATGTATGTGTGCATCTGCAACCAAGGCCAGATCTTCTTCCGAAGTGGTGTCAACTTCTGCTACAACAGCAGTACCTGATGCTTTCTCAGACTGCTTCTTCTTCTTTGGACATTCGTTTTTCCAATGTCCCTTCTCTTTACAGTAGTTACAGACATCATTGGATTTGGAACCCTTTGAAACTGGATTCTTGTATTTCTTCTTCCCCGAGCCTTTTTGTCCCAAACTTCCACTGGCTACCAACCCTGCAGCCTGACTGTCTGAACTAGTACCGGTCACCTTATGGCGCATATCTCTAGTATGTAAAGATGATCTAACATCCTCCAGAGTCAGAGTATCTCTCCCACCAATAAAAGAATCCACAAAATTCTCATACGACGAAGGTAGAGATACCAACAGGATTAGAGCAGCATCCTCATCATCAATTTTAACATCGATATTACGCAACTCTAATAGAACAGTGTTTAACTGATCTAAGTGATCTCTTAGAGATGTACCTTCTTCCATACGCAGACCGAACAGACGTCGCTTTAGAAGCAACTTGTTGGTTAAAGACTTCGTCATGTATAGACTCTCAAGCTTCAACCACAGACCAGCCGCAGTTTCCTCCTCTGCGACCTCGGTGATTATATCATCTGCAAGGCACAACATAATTGTCGAGTGTGCCTTCTCCTCCAGACTGGCCATCTCAGCGATTTCTTGATCCCCTGACTTCTTAACCAGCGGCGCCCACATCCCTTGTTGTTTTAACAAGGCTCGCATCTTGATCTGCCATAAACTGAAACTGTTCCTCCCTGTGAATTTATCAATCTTCACATTCAAACCAGACATCTTTCTTGGCGGAAATCACAACCAGGCCAGATAAACCTTGCTCTTGATACCAATTTGTTATAACGAGTGCAAGAAAGAACACAGATTTACGTGGTTCACTAACAACGTGTTAGCTACGTCCACGGACAGAAGGAGAACAGTTTTATTATGTTGAGCAACAATACAGAACAACATGTACACAACACACAATAGGTTGTATATATACAGCCCTAAATCCGATATACTAGTCCTAATAGGTAACCATAACCTAGTATAACCCGAATAGGTAACCATAACCTAGTATAACCCGTCAGCACAGATTGGATGGTTCAAGGCATATATTAACACAGTGGATACAACTTTTCCGTCTCAAAAAATCCTCCAAAACCGAAAAGGATCGTATTGATGTTGCTAACCAAAACAAAAGGCAAGGATATATAATGTAATCGAATCCATGTGAGATGGCAAATCCATAATTTCTCAACAAAATCGGTAGATTGAACCCTAGCTAGGTCTAAGAATCGATATCATAATCATAAACACATGAATGAACTATTGATGAACTAATATTGGTTAATGTAAATCTTTGTTGATTAAATTGTTACAATCAATAGTTCTCAAAACCTGCTCTCTCTCTAAAAAAAAAACCCTAAAAAGTTTTCTCCTCTCCCTCCGACGGTGCATCCGATGACGTTGCCGTCAGACGAGATTTGCTCGTGGCCGGTTGGCGGTCATGCATTCAAGGATGGTGGCACAGTGGAAGGAGAGAGTCGTGTTGCTTTGGAGTGCCGGCCGAGAAGAGCCTATGATCCTTCATCGTTATTTTGTTTTGCTTCATCGTTGTTTTGGTTAGTTAGTTGTCCCTCATCTTTGAGCGAGGATTTAGGGTTTTGGTAGGTTGGTGTCGGGTCGTGGGGTGTGTCATGGTTATGGTGTCGTTTTCAGGGACTATTTTAACGTCGGTTAATTCTTGTTGTCAATGTAATGGAGATATTACATGTACATATATGCTGATAGTTTTAGCATATAGTGTTTAAAATGGTTGTTTCTTCTTGAGGTTGACTGTAAGGATGTATCGAGACTTCTGGATTAGGTCGGATTACGGTTGAACATCATTTCTTGTCCACTGTAATTGTTGGTGTTTCGGGTAGGTAGGGAGAAAAGTGAGGCATTTATTTCCACCACCGATATCCTTATGGTTGTAATATTATTGTATCCCCGTTTAATGAAATTTTTGATATTTTTCCTCAAAAAATAAAATAAAATCAATAGTTCAATATGGTAATCACAACCATAAGTGCATAAGTGCATGATCGACTTATGACCGTTGATTGAAGTGAATTCGCATGTATTAGAATTATTCAGACAAATTCTCGCACGTTCATGAAATTATAGTAAAAGTGAAATATATTTTTCATATTTTAAAATTTTGACCTTGAAAGAATTCAAGTTTGAATGTTTGATCATCTATCAAGAAATGAAGAACGCGCTCCACGGGCGTCTCCTAAAACCTAGGGCTTCTGTGGTATCCTTTGTACTCGTTCGGATGCTTACCGTACCGAGGAGGCTTCGAACCTCATTGGAGGGTGGTGAGTGCAGCCGAACGGGTTGTAATTACAGTTTATTAAATTAAAAATTCGTGTAATAAAATAAAAAGAGTAAGATCGACCTCATTAACGCCTTTGTCCCTTAGAAAAGAAATCTTGGTTGAAGGAATCAATGAATAGTGTGCTACCCAACTAAATACAAAACAACATTTCAAAATTTTACAGAATGGTCCTGGGTCGTGAAGGGAGGCAAAGAGCATGAATAAATTGCTTGACAACCAGATAAACATAGATTTATTGATTAGCTTGACCACCCAGCAACTTTAAATTTCCAAACTCATCTGCCTCAGCAGAGAATTAATATGAAAGATAAAAAACATGTCCACTTATTTTGAATGATGATTCTCTTATCACACTAACTACGTAGGACCAATTAAGGGATTTGGTGGATTAATTTGATTCTTGTATATGTTTTTGGTTGAACTTAGTTTGCTGCCTCTGTGAAGAAATATGTGTTAGACTGTTGGTTGGAATTTGGAATGCATCATTTGTGTAACTGAGCGACCTTTAAACTCAAAAGAAAAGAAGAAAAAGAAATGATAAAATGATGGCCGGCCGGCCTATACAAGTTAAAGAATGTTTTCCGACTCTTTAGATGTCCTAACTAAGCCTTGCAATATGCATGATGTGTTGTGTTTTTTCTGGAGTGATACTCGTAGGGTAAGATCTATATATGTTCCCCTTTCTTATGGTAAGAAAGACATAATTTGTCTATCTGAAGTGACGAAAACATGTATGATTTATCATGGAATCAAAGTTATGTACCCTCCATGCCCAAATCAATAGATTGGTGGTTGGGTTATGATGTTACTCTCAATAGTCAACACCGAACCCTTTTAATACTCTCATTCATGATAAAGTAATATGTGGTTCACATCCAAAACTAATTGGCAATGAGTGAAGTGACTTAAACCCTTATAAATCACAGGTAAAGTCTCATATTCCCGATGTGAGATTTATATCTCAACACGCCCCGCACGTGTGGCGAATTTTCAAGCCTAATGGACAACATTTTGGGTTGACGTGAAGTTCGTGTGGCCTTTGGGTTTCATACGTGGACGTGGGTAACCCGCTCTGATACCATGATAAAGTAGTATAAGGTTCACATTCAAACCAATTGGCAATAGGTGGAGTGACCCAAACCCTTATAAACAGACAAGATCTCATATTCCCGATGTGAGATTTATATCTCAACAATTCCAAACTATCGTATATCCGGGTCTCAATTATGTGAGAATCCTCTCATGTATCTAGATAACAAAAATCATGCAACAAAAAAGAGACGCGGCCGGAACAGAACTCAGTTTGCCGGAGAATGAGGACAAGGAAGTCCATCATGGCGCAGTACATTGGACATGGATGCTGGTGTCTGCTCAGCCCATCTCAGAGAACCCATCGCCCCAATGGCAAGTGAAGTAGCATGATGCTGCCGCTTAATTCACTTTTCTGGGAATCCGGCAGCTTCTTCTGATTTGTTGCAAAATAGGGTAAGCTCTCCAATTCGAAAAACCATTTTCTTGTGTTGCAATGAAATGACCAATGCTAGCTAGCAAGAAATGGGAATCCAAGATCTTCTGGTGGAAGGTGAATCTTCGTTAATTATCAATTGTGTTAATGAGAAGTTTAAATGTCCCTGGAGGCTTCTTCAGATTATCCAAGACATTAAGAAGATTGCAAACTCTTTCCATCACATTCACTTCCAGCATAATTTCCGTGAAGCCAACTTTTCTACCAACGCTCTTGCCAACCTCGGTCATCATTGTGCGAGGTCTAGTTTATGAGATTCAGACTTTTCCCTTGTTGTAGGTTTAGCTATCACTTTTGATCTTTTCAGAGTAAGTTGTTTTAGAGGTTTCATTTTGTAACAGTTCTTTAGCATAAAAAAAAAAAGAAAAAGAAATAGAAATGGCCAAAAGTACTTTTCTATGTTTGGACTTAGCGGAGGCTTCTTCCTATCTTCAAAAAAATAAAAATAAAAAATCACCAAAAGTACTTTTCTATGTTTGGACTTAGCAGTTGGCCCAAGTCCAACCTCTTGCGCAGCCCAATACTACTGTAGGACATACTTGGCCGTCACGGTTTCACTGCTACTAAAACCCACAAAAGCCCACCAAACAAAACACACTCCTCCACAAACCACAAAACCTCACTCTCTAACCTTGTCGCCTTCCCTTCCCTTCCCTTCCCGCCGTTCACCGGAGCACTAGAACCCCCTACTTCCGGCGAGTATGGACCTAGACGAACTCGAAGGGCCGAGCAAGCCTGCTCGGGTCTCCAGGTTCATGCCGCGCTCCAAAAACGCCCCACCGAAACCGAAACCGAAACCCGAACCCGCCGTCAAAAAGGAGCCTGCAAAACCGGTCCCGAAGTCCGAGCCGGAACCGCCGAAGCTGGTCAAGCCCAAGCCGGAAGCACTCGATGACGTGGCAGAGAAGAAAGAAGAGAAACAAGAAGAAGGCGCCTATCGAGACGATTCAAACGGCGCTGTGAAAATGGAGACCGGTGAGGAACCGAAGGAGGACAACGACGATCCGATGGAAGAGGACGACGCTGAAGACACCGTCGTTCGTGAAATTGACGTCTTCTTTAACCCTAATGTTGATTCCAACACTCAGGTATGCCACTCTTATTGTGTAGTGAGCTCTAATGTGGTTCAATTTTGCGCTAATTCGTTTTCGATTTGTGATTTTCAGTTATATGTTTTGCAATATCCTCTGAGGCCTCGGTGGCGGCCGTATGAGCTGGAGGACCGGTGCGAGGAGGTGAGGTTTTTGGATTTGGATGATTGTTGTGTTGAGCGTTTGGTTTGGGAGGAGTTGCAGGTACTGAAATTGTGTCTGGTTTTTGCAGATAAGAGTGAAGCCTGGCACTGCTGAAGTGGAGGTGGATTTGTCTATTGATCTTTACTCCAAGAACTGTGATCAAGAGTTTGCTAACAGGTGCAAAATGACAAAGCAGGTCGATTTTGGAAGCTTATGAACTTTGAATGTAGTGACATTGTTGCCTATAGTTTTCTGTTAAGTAATTGGGGTATTGTGTTCTCGTGATTTTTCTTAGACTTTGGCTACAGAATGGGATCCCTGCCGTTCAACTGGCTATGCTGTCGGGGTTTTGATGGGCAACAAGGTATGCATTGTTAATTTCAGGTTTAACATAAACGTGCTAATGCAACAAAATAAAAAAAATATGAGAAAGACAAGTTTGGTTTGCTTGCAGTGGCTGGCCTTGCTGAAATTGGGTGGTTGTAGTTAGTGATGAGGATTTTGCTGATTTTGGGGGGTTATTCTCTTCTTGGTTACTTTGGTTTTTGGTTGTGGATATTCTTTCTTTCTCTCTTTGGTGGTTCTTGATTGTTTCAGGGGTGAAAAGGGGGGTGGGGTGGGGGTGGGCAGACTGTTGGTAGGGAAAGGGACTGATCATTGTAAGAAGAAAACTTAACCCCACTTTTGGATGTTGGATCCTCCACTTTCTTACACATTGCCTATTGACCCCAAATTACCCATGTGGCCTTCATGCACCAAATATATTGATCTATGTCAGCTTCCCTTGAGGGTTTGTTAAGTAACGTGAATGGTGATTTACGGTAAGGGACTAGAGGGTGGTATTGATGTCATTGGTTTAGTTTATTGACATTAGCTTTCTGTATTTGGAAGCTAAGAATTGGTTTTTATGCACTAAGACATTCCCCTACTTGGTAAAAGAAACCTGATCATTAATTTTCAGTGTGAGGATTGACTTGTTGATGTTGGATCATTGAAAATGTGTCGCACTTTCTTTATCTTGCAGTTACACTTGAATCCTGTTCATGCAGTTGTGCAGCTCCGACCATCACTTGACCATTTAAAGCCTGGTGGTTCAAAGAGGAAGGGCACGGCCACTGGGGATGCAGAAGTTGCAGTTAAAAGAGAGGAAAAATCTTTGGCTCCATCAAAGAAACAGGTACTTCCATTCACCCAGATATTGACTCTATATTGCTGGTCCAAGTTTGGGTTTATATCATCTTGTATGTTTAATCCATAACAATTGACTGAACTGGAATCTTATGAAATATTTGTTCATCTATTTCTGTTCCAGAACAAGCGTGTGGAGTCCTCAACTGAAGATGAAGAGGTATGAAGATGGTGCTATTGAATTATGATTTCTTAAGATACGTTGATACACGTATTTTATTATAATCAGACATTACAAGTGTTTCCTGTTATTTTTCTTTTCTTTGGTTTTTAAGTCATTGAACAATAAATAAAAGTCATATTTCAATCATATTGAAGTTTGTCCAAGTTTGAGTTTTTAAATGATCCAGTATGGATGGCAGTGGTTGATTTTACTAGACAACTTATGATAAAACCATAAATTTATGTGTGTGTTTGTGTGGTGTATTATATTCTGCTTCAATATGTATGACGTATATGTTTTTCCTCTTCCAGAGTTGGGTTCCACTTCAGTACCATGGCTCAGAAAGTGATTTTTCGGCTGGATATTTGAAAAGAATGGTGGTACAAGACAGTTCTCCTATTGAATTTACGATGACTCCGTATGTCCTTGTACTTACCTGTTCATTTATTCTTTAAAGTATTTGAATAAGCCAAACTGATGTGTGAATTAATACTATTTTTATAGGTATGACTATGTTAACTCCTTGTGTCCTAGAACATGCAAAGGTTCTTCCAAAAGGTGCGATAATTTTCATATTACTGGGTTCTTCATCTTCATTTTTTTTATATATATTTGAAAAATGTTAATATGTCAATGCCCTTTTTCTGAGCCTCCCTTTTAAATGCATTATCATCAAAGGCTGGAAACCATTTTTTTTTTAATTTTTAATTTTTTATAATCTCTATAAATTTTATATGTTTGCTGCAGTCACAACTCCAAACTAATGAATAGAAACTTGCCTCCTTTTGATTGTAACTTGAAATACATGACTTGATGTTGTTCAGGGCTCTACTGAACCTGCCTCTGGAGGAGCGCATCCAGAAGTTGCTTGTTGAGGTTTGTTGCAACTTAAGATTGCTTTGATTATGGTTGCGAATATAATTTCCACATATGTGATTCAAAACCTCTATATTAGGACTCTCCACACGTTGCCATTTTGGTGTTGGGTTGGATACTCCAACCTTAATAATAATATTACCGTGGTTAATTTGAAGCTAGTGCATATCTTTATGGTTTCACCTGAGATCACCTTACGAACATATCAATCTGCAGGGCCATTTGGTCACTTATTGTCTTGATATTTGGAAAGTTCTTAAAGTAACCAAGCGATTTTCCATTTATTAAAGATTTATTCGTTTATAACAGGAACCTATAGCTCGCCGATTCAGTGATCTTAAGAAGTACTATGCTCCTCGGAACCAGGAAAAGGAACTTTTGGATGTCCTTCAAAAAAATGGTCTATTGCTGCGTGGTCTCTGGGTTCCTAAAACAGCATTGCTATATCCCAAGAAAGAGGGTTCTTCTAGAAAGAAAGATGATGATAATCTGCGTACTGCTAGAAATTACATCCTAAATTCATTCCAGAAGAACCCTGTAATTAGTTATTCAGAACTAAATGTCTACCCACCCCTAAAGCCTCATTTTGACGAAACTTTGAAATTCTTAGCTGTCTACAGACCTTCAACTCGGGATTGGAAATTGAAAGAGCAATCAGATGTATCATTTGCAGAACTGTATCCGGATATTTCTGAAAGCCAGGAACAGATCTGGGAAAGGATGGACAAACAATTGGTGGAAGCCCTTAAGCCTCACCGTGATCTGAAGAATGCTAGCATGAGTGGTAAGACTGGGAAATTACCAAATTCTGATAAAGGTCCTAATAAAAGTGCTAGTGGAGCTCCCAGTGGAGGAGTGAGAACCATGTCAGATGAAACTTTAGCAGTTCTACCTCAGGCCATCAAGGAAGTTTTTAAGACACGCAAGGTTTGCAGGTATGTTATTGGAGCTTTAACCGTAGATGTCACAGTTGCAGAGAAACTATATCCATTTTTGTTTACATCAGTGAATTTCAATCCTCTCCCTATGGGCATTTTTTCTCTTCAATCAAGATCCTCTCATGTGATACTTTCTTAGTCTCTTGTTTGTTTGATGGGGATAGCCTGGAAAGAGACTTGTTTTTTAGCTCATTTTGAGATTGTTGGAGGCAAATATTATTTTTATGCTATAGTACAAATATGAGAGAAAAAAGTACTTTTCTGGTTGAAGTGAAGGAAAAAAAAAAAGATAAATAAACACTCATGATGGATGAATTAGTGTTCATTTTTAGGATCTGTGTAAGTGCGTGTCTGATTTGTGACAAGAAATCTTGCTCTTTATATGATTTATGAGTGGTGGAATGGGTTGGTGAAGAAAGAAATAGGGTGGTTTGGGCTTCAGATCACAAGATGAGTATTTCTTTATTCTTGCAATCAAAATATTTATGTTGTAGCCAGGGCATCTATAGATGCTCGATGTTTGTTCATACTATGATAAATGGTCATGAAAATTTCTTTCAAACTTTTTGGTTTGACATGTATACTTTATTGGCAGCTTTCAGCTGATATGCGATACATTAGGCAACATGACTCTCGAAAGATTGCAGCATGCAAAAGTTGATCCTAATAGTAAAAAATTAACAGCCGTAAGGAATGGTCTTGCAGCTCCTCCAGAAGAGCTAAAGAACGTCATAACACAATTTGCGGTAGAGATCGGTGGTGTGTATGTCTTGAAATCGTCATCAGAGCACCCAGAGCACGATCAGCTAAGGTTGTCCTCATTCTCTGCTATATATTGACTATTAAGTGCCAGAACCGTAGGGTGTTTTGTAAGGGGTTTTGCAAGGATTATTCATGGCATTTTCTGAACAGTCACTCTAATTTCCTAATGGTCCATCCTTTGAAATTTGTTAATTGTGTATGTATATAACCTTAAATTTGTTGGTTGTCGGTGCAGGGATGTTGTAATTAAACTTCTACAAGGTAAGAATAAAGGGCCAATCAAAAAGCTGGATGTTACGGTAGCTGCTCAGGAGGAACTTGGGAGGGAAATTAGCAATAATGAATATAACAAGGTAAAGTTGTATTCTATGTTCTCCATCTGGCCATGTCTTAGGTTGGCTATCATAGCCTTTCTCCAGGCATGGGAATTATTTTAATTTCTTTTTGACAAGAAAATAAGATTCCAGTCATTAAAAATAAAATAAAAAAGCAATTTGCATTAGGCTTTGTTGCTTATGATTTCTTGATCCTGAGTTCTGTGTTCTTTCTTCTGCAGGTCATGAATGAACTTTGTGTGTCCAAAGGTTCTCAATGGTACCTGAAAAGTGGGGATGGCAGTCCGAAATAATACTGGAGTACTGATGGTTGGATCAATGACGGTATTTTTCACGGTTCAAGGAAACTATGTTGTAGATTTATGTTTATGACAGCACTTATGTGTATCTGGACGGAACTCTGATAGATTTAAAGCTATGCATTTTTTCTGTGGTCGCATTCAATAGTAAAATCAAACAATACAAAGTGAACCAGGTTGAAGTGTGGACATGATCCCCAAGATCTTATAGCATCTTTTTTCAAAGATTGGGAATCGAGAACCAAAAACTAAAATAGTTTCAAAGTTCGTTCTGATTAGTTGAGGACTTGAGGTCTGTGTCCAGATATTTAGTGGAACAAGAAGCAGAATCAAATCAAAAACTGAATGACTTGATGAACATATCTTAAAATGCCAGAAGGTGAAATTAGCTAAGTACGCAACAGGCAATTTCAAACCTCTGTAACTCAACTCTAGGCAAACTATAACAAATAACCAAGCATCCCCCTTAGTCTTCCTAATTCTTGAAATTTATGTACCAAAACCTAGCAATTGACCTTATGTGAATTCCCAAGACCCCAAATTAAGACGAGTCTTTTCTCCACCTTGCAAGGCGTAACAAGAAAGTCAACACTTCCGATGGGTCGTGCAGAGAATAAGTAGCTTTGGTGTCCTTTGGGGTGGAGGAAACAATTATTGGAAATCCCTGTCCTCTGGTTTCTATCACCTTGAATGCATCTTCATCTGTTCGATCATCTCCTATGTACAATGGGAATACGTCGTCACCGGAATCACTGAATCCGAGAGTGTCGAGTAAATATTCAAGCGCATGACCTTTGTTCCATTCTATGGATGGTCGTATCTCCAGGACCTTTTTACCCCGGGTAAGGTGAAACTCAGGGAAGTGTTCAATCACAGACTTCACCTTTTCTTCTAATATCACATAATCCTCTTCCCGGACTATATTCCGGTAATGTACACTAATGCAGAATCTATTGTCTTCTACTCTTGCACCTTCTATCTTTCTTACTAATTCCTCTAACACTATACGCATCTCTTGAATTGCAGGCAGGAATATTTTGGCAGGTTGAAAGAGCATGTCACTCTCATCCAATTCTGAGGCCTTGGGGACCATAATGTCCATCCCATGGCTGCCGGCATAATATATATTACTTAACTGTACAAATCCTTTTACCTTGTCTCTACTCCTCCCGCTGATTACTGCTGTTGGAAAATATGTGACAACTTCGCGTAGTGCTGCTCTCATCTCATTGGACATGAAAGCAAGATCCGGATCATCAACAATCGGTGAAAGTGTGCCGTCGTAGTCTAGAAAGACAACAATCCTTATCCCTTTTGCAGCTTTCATCATCTTGTCAAATGAGCCTAGCGCAGAAGGGTGCTCCCAACCCATGAACTATAAGCAGAAATATCATGCAGGTTCGAGGCTGTTGATGCTAAGGAAAAAACACCACTGTTCTCGTCGTTGTTTACTGCTTTGGAGCTGACATGTTGCACCTTTTGCTTATCAGGTGTCCATGATCTCTGGAATCTCATTGCCTGGTTCAGCTCAGCAAAGTTCGTCAGGGTAGTAATCAAATCAGAGTGATGAAAGGTGACGAACTCTAGGTTGGCCTGAGGAGCTTCCAATCAAGAAAGAGAGAGAGCTGAGAGAAAAATGTGATGGATAGTTTGAGAGAGAATGGGGTTATACACATAGTTATAGAGGGAGTTTTACCTTGAGCCATGAGGAAATATACTTGTAGAAAAGGAAAGAATTATAAGCCCTGTATTTTTATCCTATTTCATCAAGGAATTTCTATTTCTATACGGGCCCAGCTTGAATTCCAAGCCGTAATTTACCCGAGATAAAATTACCGAACAGTTAAGAGTCCGTACCCGAAAAGAACTACGGTAAAAACAACTAACTGCTCTGCTATATAAATCTGAGGAACAACAATTCGCGAGCCCTAATTTAAGAGAGTCCTCTTCTCGTCAATATCCTCATTCCATTTCCAGAGTCGAATTCAAGAGAGAGATAGAAGCAACGAGAAAACCGAAAGCCCTAGATGGCCGACTACGAAGGACGTTACGACGGTAACGGAGAGGACGTCGACGGCTCCTCTCCCCAGCCGCGAAGCACTAACCACGGCGCTCTCGACGATTACGGCGATTCCAAATCTCAGGTTAGTTACTTGTATTTGGACTTTTATTTGTTTCTGGCTTCCTACGCAATTCGAAGATTGATTCAGAGTGTCGGTGCGAGGTCTAGAGTTTCTGTATTGATTTTGATTTTAGGATCTATGGCGTAAATTTACCGGTGTTGGATTTACTGTGCTATGATAATAGTTTTACTCTGTTTTTGATCCGTGGAGAACGATTTTTTGACTTCTACTACTGCAACATTTGAGATGTTTATATGTTTAGAAATTCTGATATTTACTTTGATGTTCAGTAGCAGGAAAAATTAGGTGTGTTTTCGTATAGGATAGATGCTTCTCCTTGATTTTTTTTTTGTTTCGATTTTGTTTTCGATATTATCATATACCACAACTAATGCTGATTCTGTTTCCTTTTCAGCATTCTCGTGATTACGAGAGAGAATCTTCAAAGAGCAGAGAAAAGGAAAGAGAGAAGGGGCGTGATAAGGAGAGGGACAGGGACAGAGACCGGGAGAGGGACAGAGATAGGGAGAGGGATAGGGATAGGGATAGGGGGAGAAGTAAGGATAAGGATAGGGAGAGAGACAGGGATAGGGATAGAGATAGGGATCATGATCGTCATCATCATAGAGATCGCCACAGGGATCGTGAAAGGAGTGAGCGAAGGAGAGACAAGGATGATGATGATGAGGATCACTACCGCAGCCGTGACCGTGACAGGTATGAGCATGAGCGATTTTGAGTTATACTTGTCGCATGAATCTTTATTTCAGAAGATTGATGCAATTCTGGCACCTTTAAATCTTTGTTATTTTTCACATTGAATCTTCCAGAATGTTTTAATCATTGGTGTCAATTAATCCTACAGGCGGAGGGATTATGACAGAGACAGGGAGGATAGGCATAGGCGTAGGTCTCGTTCCAGGGGTAGATCTGAGCATAAATCCAGATCCAGGTCGCGCTCTCGCTCACGTTCCAAAAGGTATATTGTGTGTGAAATTAGTGATCGGAATAGAGAAAGTTGTTACATCATTTTGATGACTCCCACCACAAGTATACAAAGTCTTATGAACGAAAGGGTCGACTTTAGCTTTTTATATTTGGGTTTTACTAATAGTGCTCAGAGTTATAATGTTCCTTGTATATTTTGTACGTAGTCTGTCTTCTGGTCTTTTCTGTCAGTGTGTCATGAACCTTAAGGCCTGCTTCCTCAGTTTTCAAATGATTAGGTTGTGAAAACTAAGGTTTCTTTCAAACTCATATTTTACACCACTATTTCAAATGTCGTGCTTTGCTTCACCAGTGAAGACAAGAACTGTTTTATTAGTTTAGAAGGTTTCATGTTTCAATTTCTTGTTGGTATATGAGTTTTTCTGGGTAAAGAAATCTTTCATATCTATTTTGTTTATGATTTGTATATATTTCCTTTGTTTATAAACCTGACATTAACTACTTCTGCAGCAAAAGAATTAGTGGTTTTGATATGGCGCCTCCTGCTTCTGCACTAATACCTGGTGCTGCTGTTCCTGTGACAGGTATATTTTCCTCCTAGACTTAGGATTTTTGTATCATGTTAACTGCTTTTGTCTTTGTTGGACTAGTGTGGAAACATCATATCCCATTGCATGGTGTATTTTGGTAAGCTGTAATTTATTCCTACTGCACTAGCTATGAAAAAGCATTAGTCTCTGGGTTATATTTTTTTTTCTTTTTATCGTTTACTTGGTGACATAATTCTGGGACTGAGAGATTTTTCTGGTTTTTCTTGTGTTTCGTGTTTTCCTTTGTTTGTTTTGTATGTCTTGTATGTTGTTGTAAGAAGGCAATGTTGGGCTACTTGCCCCACTGTGCTGACAATGGGTGTGAGCCGACTTCTGTAGCTTTTATGTACAAGGAGGAATCAATGCACCGGTTGGTAGTCTTACAAATATTTCCTCCAGAACTTGTAACTGATGTACTTATTTCGTCTCTTTTGATAAACTTTATCTTTGAATGTTGGGAAATGCTGAAGTATCATGGAATATGAAGTGGGGCGGAGGAGTCATTCGGCACTTGTAGTTAATAATAAGTCTTAGAAATTAAATATTTTTTTGCTCTGAAGTCTAAATTATGATCTAATTTTCTCTGCAGGCCAGATTCCTGGAGCCACTCCAACCATTCCTGGGATGTTCCCAAACATGTTCCCTTTGGCAACTGGCCAGGTACTCTCTCTCTCATACACACACAAGCACACACTTTCTCCTTTCCTTTTCAATGATGTGATGTACATTTCCTGATTCCTGTCAATTGTTGAATTTTGTCTGCTTGCAGCAGTTTGGAGCACTTCCTGTTATGCCTGTACAGGCAATGACTCAACAGGTTGGCATTATTGTGAGAATTGCTGTTCTTTATTAACTATTTCCCATATACTCTACTCAACTTATTTTGACTTCTTCTGACATCAATTGACACTTATGTTGGTATCAGGCTACTAGGCATGCCCGGAGGGTGTATGTTGGAGGGCTTCCCCCTACAGCAAATGAGCAGGTTCACCTCTTTGCCGACCTTTTCATTGTTTTTATTTATCTGCATAAGCATTAAACAATACTTTGATGTACATTTACATTTCCTTGCATGTTGCTTTAAAGCATACTGTTTTGATTTGCTTAAGAGCTCAAACTTACACCATCTTCTGGATATGTGCAGTCGGTTGCTACATTTTTCAGCCATGTTATGCATGCTATTGGAGGGAACACTGCTGGCCCAGGTATGTTTATATTTCCACTAAACGTGTATATAATAAAGTACTTTACCATATAGATGATAACCTCATTCACATTGCTGTTGCAGGAGATGCTGTTGTTAATGTTTACATCAACCATGAAAAAAAATTTGCCTTTGTTGAGATGAGATCTGTGGAAGAGGCCAGCAATGCAATGGCTTTGGATGGGATTATTTTCGAGGTATTTTGATATTTTCTTTGAGATATGTTTCTTTGACATTCTAATGAGCATATAACACTGACCTTATTTTTCAAATATATTTGGGATACAAAACAGGGGGCCCCTGTTAAGGTTAGGAGACCTAGTGACTACAACCCATCTCTTGCTGCAACACTCGGTCCAAGCCAGCCCAGTCCAAATCTCAACTTGGCTAATGTTGGCTTAACACCTGGTTCTGCTGGTGGGCTTGAGGGCCCTGATCGCATTTTTGTTGGTGGTCTACCCTACTACTTTACAGAAGCCCAGATCAAGGAGCTGCTCGAGTCCTTTGGGCCTCTCCGTGGTTTTGATTTAGTGAAAGATAGGGAAACAGGAAACTCGAAAGGATACGCATTTTGTGTTTACCAAGATCTTGCAGTTACCGACATAGCCTGTGCAGCACTGAATGGGATTAAAATGGGTGACAAGACGCTCACGGTTAGGCGTGCTAATCAAGGTGCCAACCAGCCAAAACCTGAGCAAGAGAGTGTTCTGTTGCATGCACAGCAGCAAATTGCATTGCAGGTTAGTGAGTATATTTGTTTGTTTTTCATCTCCTGTGGACATGTTTCCTTCAATAAGTTTTTCAAAAGTATATAGAAGGCTATATATTTATTATATTTGTTTCAGAACGTTTTTGTTCTTGTGGCTTGAAGATTTAAGAAATAGAGGGATGATGTTTAGTTTGTATGGGTTTGGTATAATATTTTAATATTCTGTATCTGCAGAGGTTTTTGTTGTTACAACAGCCTGCTTCTGCTTTGGTGGCCACCAAAGTTGTATGCTTGACACAAGTAGTTAATGAGGAAGAACTGAAGGATGATCTTGAGTATGAAGACATTATGGAAGATATGAAGCAGGAGGGCGAGAAATTTGGTAAATCATCAGTCATTGTTATCTGCATTTTACGTTTTATTAATTGAACAGCAATGTTTACTGTGGTATTGATCTTTTTTCCTTTTTTGTCATTATGTTTCTGTTTTACAGCCTTTTTTGTAGTCCAACATTCTGCTATCAGGCTTAACATTCAGACAGAAGCCTTCCAAACCTTCTAACAGATTTTCACTTGAGACTGATGTTGTCCATATCTAACATGTATTTGCTTTCACTGCTTTGCAGGTTCTCTCGTGAGTGTCATGATTCCTCGTCCACGACCAGATGGCCAACCCTCTCCTGGAGTTGGAAAGGTTTGTGCTTTAGAGTTCAATACACTTAAACTTGTTTAGTCTCTCTAATTTCAGTAGTTGATCTTATTTTTGCTAAAACTTGTATGTGCTTGCAGGTGTTTTTGGAGTATGCGGATGTTGATGGTTCTACAAAAGCCCGCACAGGGATGCATGGCAGGAAATTTGGTGGGAATTCTGTTGTGGCAGTGTTTTATCCAGAGGACAAGTTTGCTCAGGGTGACTATGACGCTAGTTGCTAGCGCCTTGTATTTACTTTAGATTATTAAGATTGTCTGAACTATTTGTTTCTTCCCAGTTATTTGCTGTAGTGAGGTATTTGTAGCCTAGTCTATAACTAGGGTGAACATGCAGTTTTGCAGATTTACAAAACGAATTTGGTAATGGTTATGAATTTGCACTTTCTGCCCGTCTCTCTCTCCGTTTATTATTATGTTTTGAATTAAGGGACAGAAAGGGACGAAGTGACGACAGCCGTTGATTTGAAACAAAATGGATCGGACGAAGCGACGACAACCGTTGGGTTTTAATAGTTGTCGTACGGTATCAGTCCGATCCATTTTGTTTCAAATCAACGGCTGTCGTTGCTTCGTCTATTTCTGTCCCTTGATTCATGTCTCGCAAGTAAGCAGCCTGATGTTTTGCATTAACATATCTGAATTCTTCAATACAAAATTACCACTTACTACACTTTTAGCCACTTATTTACCCTTACCCATAGCAGGCCGTGTTCTCCGATTTCCCACGCGGTACAATAAACTAACAGCAGCCGTTAGTACACCCAACTATCATTTTAATGTAGTTAACTAGTATTTTACATAAATGCCCTTTCTCTTAATTAAAAAGAACACAGGAATAAATTGAAAAAATTAGAGATTTATTAATTTTTAAATGAATCTTTGCTCCAACAATATATTTAAGAAGTTGGCAAAATTGAAAAGCAAAATTGACAAATTTATTAATTCATGAGATAGAATTTGTCAATAAATAGCCAAAATTTTCTCTAATAGCTATTTTGCTGGAACACAACTCTCAAAATGAATCGTTAAATATAACTTTCATTCAAATTTATCAACCATTGCTGGAGATGCTCTAAATCATTGTACCTTCAAAAACTATAGTCATTTGATGAAAATAGATGATAAAAAAAATAACAATAGAGAGAAGTTGTTAACCATATATGGAATCTTTTCTATAAAAATCATTGATGGTAAGCTCCACAACTGATATCCGTTTTGGGGCCTTTACTATTGCTGTGCTGATAATTGCCACTATGAATACCAAACTCCACCATGCAAGCTGTGTTGACAAGTAGTCCTCGTATCCAAACCATCACTCAGCAAGACAAAACCAAGGGTAGTGCACCTCATGGAGCTTGATTTGTATTTTTCAATTGTCACGGTGTATCTTTCTTAACAATTGCAGCTGCCTTCCTCTTTACCCTATTTGTATTCAATCTGTGTATAAGACATGTCAAAATATGAGTGCTCCAAAAGCTACTGAACTTCATTAAGATATGCAAAACTACTGAAATCTTATGGAACCATTGTTGCAGGCTAAAAATAAAACTATTGAACCTCAATAACAAAACTAAAACAATGATACTTAGGTTCAGTATAAAATAAGTATCTCACATTCACATTCACAAATACAAATAAACTGAAATCAAGTCTCATCAATATCCATAAATAAAGCTATTGAGCCTCCATCAATTTCCATTGGAACAAAAACAAGTTATAGTTCAAAGCTACTGATGGTAAATAATCATAGGAAAAAGAGAGAACTATATCAATTTTCATAAGAACAAACAACCACATCTCAAATTATATAGCTACTGACCCTCAATAAACTTATTAAAAGCGAAAGCTTCATCAATTTTAACCAGACCAAACAAGCACTTCTCATAGTATAAAGCTACTGACCCTCATATCTCATAGCATAAAGTTACTGACCCTCAATACGCTCAATAAATAGTAATGAATTCCATCAACATTCATCAAGACAAAATGCTCCTTGCAAATGATAAAGCTACTCACCCTAAATAAGCTCTGTAAAAGGACAGGAACTCCACCAATTTTTAGCAGAACATACAAGAGCAATTCTCACAAAATAAAGCTACTTACCCTCAATAATCTTCCCCAAAAAAAAAAAGAGTATCAATTTCCATCAAAAGCAAGCAAGCACATCTCAAAGCATAAAGTTACTGACTTTCAAGTTTCAATAGCATACTGACCCAATGTATAAGCCTAAAAACACAACAAACACGACATATTGAACCAAAACCAGCATATTGGCCCTCAAATTTGAATCAAGAGCACAAAATTCAAACACTACTGACCCTCAGTAAATTCGAACAGATGAGTTCAATTCACACCGAAAGCATGATTTAGCTTCAAATTTCGAACAAAATAGTGGAGAATCGAATCACATGCATTTACAATCTAACGTTAGATCCACAATAACAAAATCCACATACACAATCAAAAATTCAAAATCCTGATCGATCTCAAGTAACAAACAAACAAATCTCAAAAACTCTACTGACCTTCAGAAACGAATCTTCGATTTGCGCCGCCTTGCTTCGTCGGCTCGCTTCGCCGCTTGGCAGCTTTGCTTGTTCAGGTCTCTTTGCCTCAGCGATGCCTTGCTTCGTTGATTCGCTACGTCGCCGAGTCTCCTTGCTTCGTCGGATTGCTCCGCCCCCGCGCTTCCTTGCTTTGCTACCGCGATCTTGATTGGAGGCTAGGGTCTGCCGGAATCTGAGACGGAGAGAGACGAAAGGAAACTGAGCCTAGGGTCATTTCTGTCATCTGGTTTTGGAGGGGTTGACGGGTCTGTTACTGTTAGGCCATCTACAGTAGGAGAGGACTGTATTGGGGCAGTGCTATAATTTAGCCTCTAGAAATATTATTTTTTTATTTATAGACTACTAAACGATCTCCAGTAAGAGCAAGTGCACCATTTGGGTCTTCGTTGGGAAGGCCTGAGTCATGGGCGAGACCTGGGTCGCCACGTGGCAGTGATTTTTGGCTGCAGTTTCCACCCATAATTTCTGTTTTTGAGTCACGTGGCAGTGATTGTTTAATAATTATTAAGAATATTTATTCCAAGGAATTATTTAATATGACAAATTTATGAAAATTTTATAAATAAATACCAATGCTAGGGATATGAAAAATTGGATCTAAAATGCACAATTTTTTTTGTGTGGGATGTAGAAGAAATTAAAATTCCAGAAAAATAAAACTATAACTTATCATATTTATTTATTTATAATTTTTACTTATTTATTTCTATAATAAAAATATTTGGTTGTTAACTGTATACCGTCAGATTCACATAATAATTGCAATAGACGGTCAAGATCAAAGGAATATTAGATTCAAAATTTCAAATGGGTGTGTGAAAGTTTGTAACGTGCATGTGGCCCATGCATTAACCCCGCATGGCGACAAAAACGTGTTCCCCACGCATCCTCTATTATCAACAATTGGTCTGTGTTCTTCACCCAACATCAAGACGCGTCTTCTTTCATCTTACCAAGTCTTCTAACATGGCTGACATCATGCGAACTCGTGCAAGTGGGCTGAGTTGGAGAGGGAAGGCCCGGGCCTTCATTTTCCTTTGTCTGGGTCATGGGTCTGACCCAGGTCTTGACCCAATGAAGGCTGGGTTATCATTTTTTTCATGGGTGGACTTGGGTTTTTTTTGTTGGGTCTTCCTTTGATGTGGCTGAAGGCCTGAGTCATATTTTGGAGCTTGGGGTGGACTTGTTCTAAGAGAGGGCTAAATTTTAGCCCAATCAAATATTTTATGATTTCACATTATATTTTCAAACTTATAATTTTATTTTATTATAACATTATTTAGATTTGGACCAAGATAAATATTTGAGAGAAAAAAAATATTTTTATCTTATTTATTTGGTTTCGTTGATAACATTTTTGGCTTAGATTTTCAGTGCCACATGTCCGTTTGCAAATGAATTTCTGGATTCCCTATTGGATGTAATGTTAATCATTGTAAAAATTATCAGATTTTTGGATAGGATTTTCGAATACCGCGTGTCGTATTGTGATCAATTCCCTATACATTTTTTTTGGCTAACAAGAAAAGAAAATAGAAGAAGTATGTGAGATGAATTGCTAAAGAAAGATAGAAGATGTGAGTTATGGAGGATTGAGGGTTGTATTTATAGGAAAAATTGATAGAATCAAAATTTTTCTATTTGATTAAAAAAAAAAAGCCGTTTTTTCGATTTAATGAGGAACTAGCCGTTTTTTTTAATTTATTTAATGAACAACTAGCCTTTGTTGTTAAACAGCCATAAGCATTCAAATCAGCATTGGAAAATTTTTCCGTTAGGGGAAATGTGAAGCATGACCGTCACCACTTAAATGCTGCCATTTGTCAAAGTTTGACTCAATTTCAGCCACTCATATGCATCATTCCAATTTTTTATTCTGATGTGGGACCACTCTTTGATCTGGACTGGGCTAGCCAAATGGCTAAGTTTGGCCATTTTAATGGCCATTTGGCCTTTTTTTTGGCCCTTTGGTCCTCTTGTTATTTATTGTTGACTATGTTAGGGCTAAAATATAGGAATAGACCCTTTAGACTCTCTTGTTGGAGAAGGGCTTAGCGTGCAAGACGGGCCTCATCCTGCTGGTGGTAATTAAAGTTTAAAGGCCACGTTTGGTAACAAGGATAACTACAAGATTAGATTAGGATAAGATTGGATTTCTTTCAAATCCTTTCATTTGTTTGGTTTTAAGGATTAGTAGTATTAGTACACGAATAGATACGTAGAAGAAATAGATATCAGTTCAGCATTCAACACAATCAATTAGAAATTCCTCAAATTCTAAATTCCTCCGCGAACCTAAATGCCTCGAGCATCGACGAGGAGCCTCCAATCCTTCATCGTCTCCGGTCACCGGCCGGAGGGCGGGCGGGGGTGGAAGGCGCCGTTGAAGAAGCAGACGAGCTTGAGGTGGGCCTATTGGGCTGAGCGTGGTGGTGATTGAGGCGAGAAGGAGAAAGAGGTGGCTCTTTCATGGAGATTATCGGAGAGAGAGAGTGAAGTTTGATAATGTGTTTTTATTTGGGGCGCAGACGCAGAGAAGAGGGTCGCGTCAGGAGTTGTTTATAAAAACCTCTTGGTGTGGAATAGTTCCTTTCTAGTCACCTGGGCTTAAGGTTGACCAAGAGGAAGATGAACTGATGGATGGTCTGGAATCGAGCAAGCTGATCTGAATCTGGTCGATAATCATGTCTATGACTCTGAATTTTCTCGGAGGAGCACCTTTTCAACTGCTCTACGATGGGGTTAAGTTGGCCATGAGCAATACTAGCAAGTTTAAAACCCACCTCAGGAGTCTGAAATTCACTCTGGATTGTTTGCAGCCACAGATCATAGAACAGATTAGATTGCAGAACCTGCAGCTGAATATCCCCGTCCAAGAAATACAAGAGCTTCAGAGGAAAATTGATGAAGGCATAGCGCTTGTTGGCCGGTTATCAAGCATCAACACTTGTAACATCCAAATTTGGGGCAGTTGCTGCAACTGCTTGACGGTTAGCTACGCAGACCAGCTTGATGAGTTGGATGAGTCTCTCAGACGTCTGCTGGAAATACTGAGGTTGCAGTCGTTAGCTCAAGTCAACCAGATCGGGATTTTGGCAAGGACAACAAGGGATAGACAAGATGAACTGGGGAGAAGACAGCTGGAGATTCTTAGCAACCAGCGACATATTATGGATGCATTGATGAAGCAGCAGCAAATAATAGAGAGGATTGAAAAGAACAGTGTTGCAGCGTCAACCGGAAAAGGAGCTCCTCCTGTTCAGGTGTTGCGCCTTGGAGCAGTATTTCAGGCACTGTTTGATGCTGTTGTACAAGTAAAAGGCAAAAATTCCAAGTTCAAACGACTCCTGGAAGATTTCAAGTTCACACTGGATTGCTTGAAACCACTGGTACAAGAGATAGTAGAATGTAACAAGGTATTGAATTTTCCAAAAGAGGAAATCTTGGAGGATTTCATAGTATACTTGGAGAAAGGTGTAGAGCTCGTTTACAAATGTTCTAAGACTTCTCTGTGGAACAGGTTCAAAAAGTACGAGTACATCAACAGTCTTTTTGAACTAGATGAATCTCTTCAGAGGCTGTTCAATATACTGAGATTGCAGATAGAAACTGATGTGAAGGAGGCCTTGGTTTCTGTAAGCAAGTTAGAAAAGGAGATCGAGGAAATTGAAGGGAGTTTTGTGCTACAGTATCATCAATATGAAAGCGCTGCAGCTGAACCTCAATTGCCAAAAGTTGAAGTGGATGTAATGAACATGCAAGTCACAAGGGATGTGATGGAGTCTATGGATTCAACAGGGAATGTAGAGGTGGGAGATGAAAGTCACATGCGAACGGAAGGGAGTAGTCTGGCATCCCATCAAATTGATGTTGCTGTAGAGGAGGAGGAGGAGAGGGAGCCTCTATCACCTACAATATTAGCTGGGATCACAGAATTATTTGATTCGGCACTGGCAAGAAGTAACATGAAGGTGGGAGACGAACAAACCGTTGGGCAAGGGGAAGAGGCAAGTCACCTAGGATTATTCATTTCTTGTTTGCAATGCACAACATACATTATATGCTTGGGCTTTTGAGTAACATTATATGCTTAAAATAGCTCAGAAATGGTGAAATTAAAATTGTGATATGCGAAGCATTCAGAACACTCCTCATATCCGGTTTTGTGCATACAGGATAAAGAAATATGGCAACTCGCATGTAAAGAAGCAGAGAAGGAAACCACAACACCTACAGTTCCTCTTTTGGCTGCTCACAAAAGGCGAGCGTCTGTAGAAACTGTTGTGATGTATTATGAAGAACACTATGCTGCTACGCGCATTCAAGTAGCTTTTAGGAGATACTTGGACCGCAAAAGCCTGCGGAGTCCTACAGTTCCTCTTTTGGCTGCTCACAAAAGGCGAGCGTCTGTAGAAACTGTTGTGAAAAATTATAAAGAACTCTATGCTGCTACACGCATTCAAGTAGCTTTTAGGAGATACTTGGACCGCAAAAGCCTGCGGAGACCTACAGATCCTCTTTTGGCTGCTCAAAGGCGAGCATCTGTAGAAACTGTTGTGAAAAATTATGAAGAGCGCTATGCTGCTACGCGCATTCAAGTAGCTTTTAGGAAATACTTGGACCGCAAAAACCTGCGGACACTAGTAGTTCTGAATAATGCTATCCAAACCAAATCCCAGTACACAGCCCTATTCAGCTCTTATGAGGCAGCCTGTAAGCTTGATTCGGGTTTACATTCGTTTGATTTATCTCTCCAACAGCGCACTAGCCGAGTCTTCAACTCACTTTCCACTAGAGTTAAAGTGAGGTCCTTATCATTAAACTCACTCAAAGAGGTCACTGATTGGTTGCTTGAGACAAACCAGGAAGTGGTCAAGGTACTTCTGGAATGCAAAAAGGATATATGGAACAATCAAGAGATTTTCTCTCTAGTGGATAAGTATTTTGAGAACAGTCTCCATACATTGGATTTTTGTACTGCCCTAGAGACATGTCTTAAGCGTGTAGTGAACAATCAGCTCATTATTCAGGCTGCGGTGAGGCGGTTTGAGGAAGAAGTGGAAGCTGGTCTTGAAGAGAAGGGGTGTGTGAGGATATTGCAGGAGTTGAGAGCATTTAAGGCAGCTGGGGATCCTTTCAGGGAGGAATTTTTATCGCTATTTCAGGCAGTTTTAAACGGACATGCATCTATGTTGCAGATATTGCAAGTCCAAAAGAAAAGGCTTGATAAGAAGTTAAAATCAGTGAAAGCTTGGCGGAAAGTGTCAAATGTTCTTTTTGTTGCCACTTTTGTGTCTGTATTGATATTTTCAGTGGTGGCAGCTGCCATTACTGCACCACCACTTGTAACCGCCTTGGCACATGCACTGGCTGTTTCCGTAGGTTCTTTGGAAAAATGGTGTAAAATTCTTTGGAGCTACTACGAGATTCTGAAAGCGCAGAGAATCACAATGCAGCTTGGAACTATGGACTGTATGTTTACAATGACGGACTTGAACAACATCAGGGTGCTTGTTGAGAAATGTGAAAGCGAGATTGAGGCACTGCTGCAGAATGCTGACTTTGCTATAGAAGAGAATGCTGTGAAGATAGTGATGAGTGAGATCAACAAAAAGCTGGAAATGTTTATGGAAACCGTCGAAAGTTTAAGCCAAAATGCTGATGAGTGTGGCCGGAATATAAGGAGGGCAAGGACAGTGATTTTGCAGAGAATAATTAGTCATCCCATAAAATGAACAGCCATTTGGTATGTTCTCCTGATCTCTATATATTTTCTTGTTGGTGGTCTATTTAGCGAAATTAGGGTCTACTTTCAAAGGTTGATTGTTTGTTTGAGTTTTGAGAGAGATTTGTCTGTTGGATAGCCCTCTTTCATGTTTAAGAAATATTACATGAAGAAATCTCCGTACAATGGTCATTTATAGTTTTTGTGAAGGGATTACATTAGACTTAAATTTGAGGACAAAATTCACCTTCTACTAAGACCATTCAGTTTGGTGTTTCTGATGAGTGGACAACAAACTGAAGTTTACAGTTCTGTTACCAGTGTCATGCTGCTGTTTGTTTTGATAAACTGAAGTATTCCAGACCACAAAAACAAAACAAACAAAAAAAAGATAAATTGATGTATTTTCTTTTTTCTGCTTTCTTGATGGCCAAATGTGTACCGCTTTGTTTTTGGAAGCTGAAAGATCTGTTTCAAGACTAAAGTTTAATTTCTCTCTTTTGGTGATCACCTTTTTCTCCTGTCATTCAATTATTGTGTTTCGTGCAGTATGAGATGGATATACTCATATAAGAACAGTTCTGTTTCATGCTTCTTTATATAGGTAGAGATGGAGATTGTTCCTCTTCAGTCAGATACATTGTGGCTATATGCTCCCAAGGAAGATGACAAACATGTACTGGCTCAGTACAAGGGAAGATGTACTGCTTCAGTTGACAGGCTGAGAAAGTCACACTGCTTTAAACTGATTCTGCTTTAAATAAATGTGATTAAGTTGTCAATTATTGTTAAATGATTTGAGAACTTGAAAACATAAATGGACCTGTTTGAGTACTCTTTTACAAACATCTTGAGATACTGATAATGGTTTGTCTAGAGTGCATCTTTTGATAATTAATAGTGAATCGATCATGTATATGTTATGGGATGATTATGGAATAGAAGAGGCTATTCTAACCACAGAATTTTACTTTGGAAGTTTCAAAATTCTAACCCTTTCTGTTGGTGAAATGGTGCATAGAACTATAGAGTTCTGAGTTTGACATTTTGTTTTTGCCTTAAGAAGCATGAGGTATGTAGATAGTCATACAGATAATAGCAAGCCATACGGTGACGACTTTGGATGGTTGATTCTTAAACCCATATCATTTTCTCCCTTTGTGCTCAAATTGATGAGTATTCCGTAATCAATGCTGATACGAATGTGAGACATGAACCAGTAATTAGATAAATTTTCTCCTTCTTGTGAATAAAGGTTTTAAAATAAACCCCAGAAGCTATAGATACGGCGCATTCTCAAAATATGATTTTCACAAGCTATAGTTCAAACCAACAATCTTCTATTATTAGGAGAATACCTTCGGTGGATGATAAAAAAAAAAAAAAAAAATTCATTATGCAAATTATATATATATATATATAGTCAGATAAAAGAAGTTGACCTACAAAACAGAAATCCCCCAGTAAAACCCCCTAAAACCCTTCCTCCCCGAAACTGCAAAACGCTTTCAGAAATGTCCTCCTCCATTCCAATCCGCCACATCCGCCGCCTCTCCACCACTGCAGCCCAATCCTCCATCTCCATTTCCAAAGCCAAGTCCAAGCTCCGGTCCGAGCACGACCCTGACAAAGCCCTCGAAATTTACTCCTCCGTCTCCGAGCGCTACTCTTCCCCCACCTCATCTCGCCACACTCAGGACCTCGCCGTCCGCCGCCTCGCCAAGTCCCACCGCTTCGCCGACATCGAGTCCTTCATCGAGTCCCACAAAAACGACCCCAAGATCAAACAAGAGCCCTACTTGTCCACCCTCATCCGATCCTACGGCCGAGCTGGGATGTTCGACCACGCACTGAAGACCTATGAGCAGATGGACCAGCTCGGGACTCCGCGATCATCAATCTCTTTCAATTCCTTGCTTACAGCTTGCAATCTCTCTAAACACTTTGATAGAGTTCCTCAGTTTTTCAATGAAATTCCGACCAAGTATAATGTCTCTCCTGATAAAGTTTCCTATGGGATTCTTATCAAGTCGTTTTGCGAAGCTGGGAAGCCGGAGGAGGCGATTGAGACGGTTAGGGTGATGGAGGAGAAGGGTGTTGAGGTGACTGCGGTGTCGTTTACGACTATTTTCAATTCTTTGTATAAGAAGGGGAATAAGGAGGAGGCTGAGAAGCTGTGGGATGAGATGGTGGAGAAGGGTTGTGAGATTGATGTTGCGGCGTATAATGTGAAGATTATGTATGCTCATGTCAATGGGAGCCCTGAAGATGTGAAGGCTTTGATTGATGAGATGAGTGGTGCAGGGTTGAAGCCGGATGCTATTAGTTACACTTACTTGATGACTTGTTATTGCAGGTGTGGGATGATGGAGGAGGCGGAGAAGGTTTACAAGGGGTTGGAGGCGAACAAGCTTAATCCTAATGCAGCGACTTTTAGGACTTTGGTGTTTTATCTTTGTATGAATGAGCGTTTTGAGAGGGCGTACAGGGTTTTCAAGAAGAGTGTGGAGATGCGTAAGATTCCGGATTTTAATACTTTGAGGTTTTTGGCGGAAGGATTGATGAAGAAAAATATGAGGAAGGAAGCCAAGGGGTTGATTCGGACAGTGAAGAAGAAGTTTCCTCCTAATGTTTTGAATGCTTGGAAGAAAGTGGAGGAGGGTCTTGGTTTGGTGCCTGATGAACTCGATGCTTCATGTGTCCCTCATGATGATGGTGAAGAAGTTACATCATCATCAACGGGAATTGATGGAGAGAAACAAGGGTCTGGAAATAGAAAGCCATGGAAGAAGCCGAAGGGTAAGAAGAGGTTTTCTCCTAGTGCCGGGAATGATAGGAAGAAATTGGATTCCGTTACTTCTTCAGTCCCTGATGATAGTGCTAAAGAGGCTACAGGATGAGTATGGATTAAATTCTAGGCTTTTGGTCTTGAATTGAATATGTCGATTGCTTCAGCTGCTGCCAACCCTTAGCAAGGATGCCGGTTGGCAATGAAGCAAGTTGGAAGCTATTTGGAATTTTAATGATGAAAAAGCTTCAATTTTGGGTTTAATATGTTAGTTTCCTTCTGTCTGTCTCTCTACTTGTTTGACTATCTGTGCACTAGTAAAGCATTACTTGGCTCATCTTGGGCAGTTGAGTTATGTCTTCATGTCTTGTTGTTCTTGCAGTCTATTTTGCAGGTGGATTGTCTGAACAGTAGGTTACATAATGGGGTTCTTGAAATCTTGCTGTGAGGAAAAGGTCGAGTTTATCTTACTATCTATTGGTGTCAATTCAGTGGTTTTATGAGTCGCATAACTAGCAATATTAAAGCACCATCTTGCAAACCAGTGTTCAAGCTATGTTACTAAATTCCATGAACCCAAGACTTAGGAGGTTCCCAGATTGTAGAATTCAGACAAATAGAGAAGATAAATTGGAACCAAATCTATGTTATATCATATATAACTGAAAGGTGACTAAAACAAACACCAACTGAACTCTAATGAAACTTTACATGTTGTGGTTTATTTTGGCAAATAGAGCAAGCAAACACTAACTGTACTGATTTAATTTGGCAAATAGAACAGTTTTTATGTGGAGCTCCTCCAATTAGATTTTGTGAAACTTTCACAGCTCAACACTATAGGTCACCTCCTCAAATCTTTGATCATTGTTCTCTCATCCTTAGCAGAGCCTTTTGCTGTATTTGTAATTTCGTATCTATATGCTAGGCTCTTCGAATTGAGTTCTTCTGTTTTAATATAGTTCAACCTGTTGATTATGTTCACTTGCTTCCAAGGCACTGAGGCCCGAGGAACTTACTGTACGTATGCGGGACTGTGAGAGTTGTTGGTTCGACCATTGTTAGCAGGGTACGCTCTTTTAAAACTCTAAAGATGTAGAATGATCTCTCTTGCTTTTCGTTTTCCCATTCTTCTCCTTAACCCTTTATATATCATCTTGCGAATTTGGGTAAACATTGCCGCAGAAAAATGTTTTGGGCCAGAATTGAGTGATAGCCTTGTAGCAGTAGGTACTGGGCTACTTTCTGTGTATGAGGTAAGACTAGCATGTTGGGTCTATAAATCTTCCATGGTCCGTCTGATATCAGCTTAGGCTGCATAGCGATCCCTTTTTTTTTTTTTTTTTTTTTCTTTTTCTTTTTTGGGAAATTATTCGAAAAATATGCTCTATGAATGGTCAGCCTATGGTACATGGACTCTTAGGAAATCATGGTGTAAACAAATTTTAGAATATCAAGCACCTCCGAGTGCACCAAATCATGTCTAGCTATATATCTATTCAAATTTTCATGCTTTTCAATGTCAAACATGATTTTTAGGTGATGAAATACTAAAATTTATAACGGAACTCTTTCATGTTTTTTTTTTTGGAATCATAAAACAAGGTAGTAACCAACTTGACGTTCCTTCGTCGCCCGATCAAGTTGTAAAGGAGTACCTGCACCTCGTGCTATATCCATAAGGTGATGAGGATGCCAATAGTCCTGGCTCAAACCCAAAATCCGAATCCAAACCTGCGCATGAGTTTGGGAAATCATAAAACAAGGTAATTTAGTTTTAAAATGACATTTTATTGTTGAGTGCGGTTATTGAGACCTTCAAATTTACTCACTAGACCTCACTCCATTATGAATTATTAAATGACATATACATCCTCATACACAATAACTATTAAAGACAGTAATTATACAAAACGAAATATTTGATGAAGAGTATGTGCATACGAGAATAAAAGTCTATTCATCTCATTGATATCATGGTCTTTATATAGACATTACATAGATAATCCCTGTAAATTAGGGTTTGATATATAACAGATATTCTAGTCTAATAAGGTGAAGATTGGGTCAAGACACATCATTAAGGATAAGAATGTAAATTCTTTCAATACTCCCCCTTATGTCGCGTACCAGAATCACATGGCACATGAACGTTGCCTCGGTAAAACCTTGTCAAGTAAAACAAAAACCTCTTGGGTAAAAACAAAAGACTTGGTCGAAGGGAAAAAGAGCACAACGCGCCAACTACAACTTGAAATGTAAAACATGTGTCGTAGACTCCCCTTGATGTCTACATAATCAACTCCTCCTGATAATCAATCAATCATGGAGTTCAGATAAGCGACGCATACCAATACTTCGCACATGCTTCTCAAGAGTAGATTTGGGTAGAGACTTGGTAAACAAATCTGCTACATTATCCTTGGAACTCACTTGGTTCACTTGGATATTCAAAAGCTGTTGTTGTTGCTGATTGTAGAAGAACTTAGGCAAGATATGTTTTGTATTATCACCCTTGATGAATCCCAACTTCATTTATTCAATGCATGTCGCATTGTCTTCATAGATACAAGTTGGTGCTTCAGTGGTAGATGTCAATCCACTGGACTCTCGAATATGAGTTATTACAGAGCGAAGCTAAACACATTTTTTGACTGCTTCATGTAGTGCAATAATCTCTGAATGATTCGAGGAAGTACCAATAAGGGTTTGCTTGGTAGATCTCTAAGAAATTGCCGTAGTTCCCATGGTAAACACATAACCAGTTTGGAAACGTCTTTTGTGTGGGTCTGACAAATACCCAGCTTCAGCAAAACCGACTAACACATCATTCAGTGTCTCAGCATAGGGGACAATGCCACATTGAGCTAGAAGGAGCTTTGGAAGCTGGATTTTGGTTGGGAGCCAAAATCTGCTTAGTTGCGGCATTGGAAGCCCTCGAGGACGCGTAGGGGCTCAGCCGTACGCGGCAGGGGCTCAGCTGCAGCGCTGCATACGCAGGGGCACGACAGACACACTCAGGGGCGCGTTGCATGCTGCCCTCATAGGCAGACGGCGGCAGGGGCGCTGGGCACTGCCTTGCGCTGCCAAGCTGCTGCCGACATGGCAGGGGCCCTTAGGGGCTTGGCCAAACTGCCTACAATGCAATCTTTAATTGAAACATCAACATTCATGTTCTCAACTTCGATTTTGTAAGGGAAAAACAAGCCCAAATCAATTGAACCCTTCAAGTACCTGAAGATGTGCTTAATACCAGTGCAATGACGTTGCGTTGGGGCAGAGCTAAACCTAGCTAACAAATTTACTGAGAATGCAATGTCTGGTCTTGTGCATTGAGCCAAGTATAATAGAGCTCTGATAGTGCTTAGGTACAGAATTTCTGCTCCAAGGACTTCCTCATCCTCCTCTTTAGGACAGAATGAGTCCTTTTTGATATCCAGATTTCGTGTGACCATGAGAGTCCCAAGTGAGTGAGCTTTGTCCATATTAAAGCGCTTGAGCATCTTTTGGACATAAGCTGACTGGTGAATCAATATTCCAGTCTCTCGATCTAGCTCTAAGCCAAGGCAAAATCGAGTTTTCCCAAGATCCTTCATCTCAAACTCGGATTTCAAGTAGGTCACGGTCTCATCAATTTCCTTGAGATTACCGATGATATTCATGTCATCAACATAGACAGCTATTATAGCAAATCCGGTACTTGTTCTTTTAATGAACACGCATGGGCAAAGATTGTCATTCTTATATCCCTTCCCAATCAAGTAGTCACTTAGACGATTATACCACATTCGTCCGGATTGTTTCAATTCATATAGTGAACACCGCAACTTTATTGCATAGGCACTCCGTGGTTTAGAGTCATTTGATTTGGGTAGTGAAAGTCCCTCAGGCACTTTCATATATATCTCTAAATCAAGATCCCTATAGAGATATGCAGTAACCACATCCATAAGCTGCATGCTCAATTTTTCGGACACTACCAAACTGACTAAGTAGCGAAAGGTAATAACGTCCATTACGGGAGAATATGTTTTCTCGTAGTCAACTCCAGGCATTGAGAAAATCCTTATGCCACAAGTCGCGCTTTATAGCGCATGACTTCATGTTTCTCATTCCGCTTTCGAACAAAGACCCATTTATGTCCAACAGGCTTCATATTCGGTGGGCATACCACTACTGGACCGAAAGCTTGCCTTTTCGCTAGATAGTCTAGTTCAGCCTGGATTACTTCCTTCCATTTTGGCTAATCTACTCAACGTTGACATTCTGCAATGGAGCGTGGTTCAATCTCGTCGTCGATAATCACTTGAGCGACGAAATAAGCAAAAGCATCATCAATAGTCATGAAACTTCTTTCCATCATACCGTGCGCATCGGTAAACATTAGTGTGATTTCTTTGTTCTCCAATATCAAAATTGGATCTGAGGCGTCCCCTAGATACGCTAACATTGATTATTGGACATAACTATAGTCAGAGACAATCTCATATGAAGGATTCACAGTGTTGTTGATGAGTGGATCATTTTGTGTCTTATTGTCACGCCTTTTGCATGGAACAATATCTACTGAACCAACATGTCTCCCCCTCTTACTGGTGGGAGCCAAGGCCTCGGCCACATCGCCACCATGAGCGTCCGGCGCGTCCAAGACGCCATTGCCGAGCCCGGGTGCGGCCGGTAAAGTCCCTCTTGTGGGGACTTCTAACCTTGTAGGAACATTTGCAGCAGGTATAATTGATCTTGTCACTTTCGCGATATTGGTAAATGAGTTAGGCATCGAATCTGCAACTCTACCAAGATCGAGAATACGTTGAACTTCTAAATCACTGTCGGAAGTGCGGGGATCATAACGAGACATAGTGGAGTCAAACCACGTTAATTCTCGACGTTCAATTGGAATGGAAATGGTCATGTCTCCCCCTAACATCTGTGAATCTCGCAGTAAATAGATCTCCTGTCAAAGGTTCTAAATAGCGGACAATCGTAGGATGTTGATAGCCAACATAAATACCTAATCGTCTTTCAGGACCCATCTTAGTACGCAGTGGAGGCATAATAGGCACATAAACTGCGCAACCAAATATGCGTAAGTGTGAAATGTCAGGCTCATATCCAGTTACCAACTGGTACGCACTAAATGGTTGAGTTGCAGTGGGTCTAAAACGAATAAGTGCAGCTGCATACAAAATTGCATAACCCTAAACATAAACAGGCAAGTTGGTGCGCATCACCAAGGCCCGTGCAATCAATTGTAAGCGCTTAATTATAGCTTCTGCAAGACCGTTTTGTGAATGCACATGGGGTACGAGATGTTCTACTTCAACCTCGATAGAAATGTAATAGTCATCAAAAGACTTAGACGTAAAGTCTCCAGCATTGTCTAATCGAATAGACTTGATTGGATGATCAGGGTGGTGAGCCTGGAGCTTAATAATTTGAGCTAGGACTTTAAGAAATACAACGTTTCTTGTGGACAGCAAAGCAGCGTGTGACCAACGTGTTGATGCATCAACCAGAACCATGAAATATCTAAATAGTCCGCACTCTGGTTTGATAGGTCCACAAATATCATCTTGGATTCTTTGTAGGAATGAAATGTTTTGTTTAGAATCACTAGCAAAAGATGGTCTTGCAGTCAATTTGGCTAGTGAACAAGCTTTGCAAAACGAGTGGTGAGCATTAGAGATAGCCATAGAGGCATTTGGAGTCTCGGCAATGGTCTTGGAGGCCGAGCCTATGGCAAGTGCATCATGCACGGCCGCATCACCTATTTCGGTGGAATGAGGAGCTCCAACACGCTTAAGTGCTCGGAAAAATGGATGTCCATGTGAATTCCTAAGAATTCAGATTATCATATCACGTCTGGGATGTCCCAAATGGTCATGCCAAAGCTTGTAAGAGTCAGAGTCGCAAAAACTGCGAGAAACAACATAGGATTCAATAATCCTGATGGTTGTCAGATACAACCCACTTGATTGACTCTTGAGCTTCTCTAAGATTCGTTTATGGTCGCAGTCATTAGAGGTAATAAATAAAAACTCTTGTCCATTCTCTTGGAACGTTTCCAGGTGAAATCCGTTGGCACGAATGTCCCTAAATGATAACAAGGTTCGATTAGCCTTAGATGCGTAAAGCGCGTCAGTGACATGTATCATTGTGTCATTTGGCAACAAGAACTGCGCATTGCCTCTGCCTTGAATTACAGGCGAGGAACCAATCATGGTTTTCACTGAGGATTTGTGAGGCACAAAGTCCGTAAATAACAGCCTATTTCTAAGAATAGTGTGGGTGGTCCCACTGTCAGCTAGACACTCAATTTCGCCACGAGACATTTACACAAATATGTGAAATTAATTAGTCTTGGATCAACACAAGGTGAACACTCTAATTAAACATAAAGGGGTTAATCGGGAATTTAAACTAAGTTGGAACCCGAATGAGTGCAATTACACGGCATGAAAATCACTTTCATGAAGTCATAGCATGTGGCCGGCCTAGAGGCTCGGCAACAGCACCAAAAGTGCGCTAGCAGCGCTGGCAGACGGAAAAGGCTCTCTAGGGGCTCACAGGGGCTCGGCAGCGCGCTTAGCGCGCGCGGGACACGGAGAGGCGCGGTATTGCGGCGCGGCACGGCAGGGGCGCGCAGGGGCTTGTCCAGGGCTCGGTCGGCTCGCAGCAGCACACAGGGGTGCGGCAAGGGCGCGGCCGTGGCTCATCCGAGGCTTAGCGAAGCTCAATGGCACCCAGCGACGCGCAGGGGCACGACAGGGGCCCCTTAAGGGCACACAACCGACACTAGGGCTCGGCATGCTGCGGTAGGCTGCGGCAGGGGCCCTCTAGGGGCTTAGGCAGCTGCCAGCGCTCATCAGGGACTCTCAGCGGCGCTGCAACACTGCCAATACACGGCGGCTTGCTGCCTTGGTGTATTTTCGCCGATTTTTCGCAATTGTTCTCATGTTTTGTCATTCTTTATGCCATAACTAATTCAAGGACCACAAACACATGTGGATTTAGCATGTTGGTCATGTAATGAAGCGTTTAGGTTTGTGCAATTCAAACCAATCATAAGGAAATAAAATTCTCAATCCATTCAACACATTTGAACATAAAGGAGATGTTTTATTAATGCCAACTGAAAAATACATCAAATGATGTCTAATTTCATAAAAACTGACTGAAAAGTCAAAAAAAACTGTGGCTAAACAATTGCCAAACAGAAAATAGCAGAGAAAAAACATCTAATCAAAAGGTTCGTGGAAGGCTCATCACCAATGTCATCTTCCCCAGTAAAGTTAGCTTCTTGAGCCAAGTACTGCTTGTGTATTCTGTAGGTATCTCTAGCATCCTTATTGGCACGACAATCTTCGTGCATATGGGCACGAATAATCATGTAACATCAGATGCCCATTGAAGGTAATTATTACCTCGTACATCGAGGATCTCAAACTCAGGCCTTGGAGTCACAGTCATCTACAAAAGACAAGGGGATTGGAATTAGTGAACCAATGATGTGGGCATAAAATCGATGCAAATAAAAGCAGGTGATGCGTAATCGCAGTCACAATCGATTCTTCTCTTGTAGGCGACGCTCACAGCTGTCGCAGCGACGTGTAATCGCAGTCACAAATATATGGTGACGCGTATGTCGCAGTTACAAAGTTTAATAAAGGATGAGAGCCCCAACAAAACTCTCAAACCCTATTCCCCCCCCCCCCCCCCGAAAACCCAATCCCGTCATAGAGAGGGGATAGATGGAAAGGCTACTAAGCCTGAACTATGAATTGAAATTCGGAAAACAGTAACCTTAATTAAAAATTTACCTCTGATGAGTTTGAGTCAATTGCAGGCTTCGCCTACTTCTGCTTCGAGTTTGGAGCTGAAATTTGACAGGAGGAGCACCATTGGAAGAGGAAGCTGTTGTCCAAAAATCAGGTCGATTGGAGCACGGGAAGGCGGTGAACCGGTGGTTGGAGGCGGCGGTGGTCTGGAAACTTTCGAAGGTCGATTCTCGGGGGGAGACCGGTAGGGTTGGAACCGGGATGTCGAGGGTTTTCAGTGGATATGAAATTCTGGCCGTGGACAGAGGAAAATCCAGCCGGAAATCGGAAAAAACGAAACGGGTAGATTATGGTTTCAGGAAAAGTTTGGGTTTTCGAAGGTTTTAGGGTTTTTCGGGATGGTTGGCCTATTATGTCTTGGTTAGGGCACCAAGTCTGATAACGTGAGGAAGAGGATGTGAATACGAGAATAAAAGTCTACTAATCTCATTGATATCATGACCTTTATATAGGCATTACATAGAGAATCCATGTAAATCAGGTTTTGATATCTAACGGATATTCTAGTCTAATAAGGTGAAGATTCAGTCAAGACACATCATCAAAGATAAGAATGTAAATTCCTTCAACAATATTATATTTATTCTCTTTAGACTTTCCAATTCAATAATAATTGATTTCATTATTTATTATTTTCCTTATATATTTTTGTTTTCAAATTTCTTTTTATTATAGCATATATATAGTTTATAAGAGCTAAAAAAATAATCAATATCGATAATGTGACATAAAATTTTGTATTATCATACATGTTGAACGCATATCCTTGCAAGGTGCATAAATTTTTTTGCAAAAAAAAAAAAATTAATATCTATCGATTATAGAAAATATATATTTATTGAAATAATTTATTATGAGGTACAAAATAGAGATCAAATTATTCAAAAGAAAAAAAATGGAGAAAAAATAACATGTACAAAAGAGAAAAACAATTAAAAAGATATATAAAATAGTTCATGTAGAACATTTTCTGCATGAAAAAAATAATCAAAATTAAAATGAAGGTAAAAATAATGGATGTTGAAAAACAAAAAGGAAAAAACAAAAACAAATGAGAGGTATATTGAGTGAATAAGAGGTAATTAATTGATTCAAATATATGTTAATAAATAACTAAGGTTATGTTAGGAATTTGAAATGAAGTCTAGTAAGCAAATGCTTATATTGAAAAGTAAAAATGAGGTGTAGAGAGAATGAGAGGTATAATGAGCAAATTTGAAGGTCCCAATAGCCATCTTCTTTATTGTTCCACAAGTGAAATAAAATAAAATTCTTTCTTCTAAATAAAAAAATATGCTCTATAAATGCTTAGTTCATGACATACTGTATGTAACATAAATGCTATCAATCCCATACTTCTTGAAATCTGAATCAGATCAACCCTAGCCTTAAAACCTTTCCTGTGATTTCTGGGACAGGATATAACTAAACAAGCCAGAGGGGCTGTGGGAAATAGGAACTAGCCAGTCTTTGAATCTTTGATTGTCTTAGCCTCCTCAATCCCAAGCCAACACACGAGATAAGCATCCAACGGTGGAAATTCGTAACTGGTGTGACTCACTGACTCAACACAGTCATCCCTCTCAGAGCTCTGAAATATATCAGCTCATGCGCCAAAAGCCAAGGGTTCATCGGAAGAAGAGCTCCACATTTCTCTTTCTCAGGTGGGAAAGAATCTCTGATGCCGTGTCTGAGATATCGAAACGCACCGTTTCCAGTGAGATACATTCTCTTCGGCGCCCGAGATTGAAAACGACGGGGTATAGCTACCCATGCCATTAGGGCTCCATTAACAGTATGAGTGAAGTCTTGCTTTTGACTACTGCAGTGCTTCAATCCGTCGTAGTTATTAAGAGCAATAGTGGAAGCTCAGAGAGACGATGAATATGAACGAAGAGGAGTAGCTATCCAGAAGAGCGCAACATACACCTGACTGATAAGGACTGGTCCATGAGAGTCTTATATTTATTTCGTCACATCGTCATCTGCGGACATATCAATGTCTCTCTATCTCTCTCTCTCTGCTGGTGATTCCCAGAAGGCTAGCTAGGGCTGGCAAGGATACCCTTTACGTTACGTGTGAGAGAATTGATTGAAGGGAAAATTTCTTTGATTCCATGAGAGACTGTGATTCCATTTGTGCGTAAAAAGAGAGAGTGACTCGGTCTGTAAGAGAAAGAAAGAAGAGGCACATTGCACATTGGTCTATTATGGGTCATATTTGGTGATGTAGCTAGCTCATTCACTATATGACGAAAATTTCTTCTAGGTAATTAAGCACATAACAAATTAACATATTATGACACTATTTTCTTTGTTTGGTCTATATACTATTTTGGAGCAACTTAATTAAGAACCTTCGGTCACTGTTATAATCATGAATCCTACTAGAGTATTACTGTACTAGGCTGGTTAGTTAAAGCCAGCAATTGACTGCCGGATTTCAGGGTGAACCTAGAAGAAGATTTTCTCCGATGACACTTGGAAAGTTCTCATTGCTGATGTACGAGATGTTGATCTTAGTTCACCGACAACTTTGAAATTTTAGGATTTTACATTACTTCTTATAATTCAAATTATAACACTGTGACAAACTCTCAAAGTTTCAATATAAGCTCAGACGACTCCTTCAACCGCATGAGCATATCAATTCACCCAACTTAATTATGATTTCAGTAAGATTGATTTTGAAGAATCAAACATCATTTTAATCAAAAATAATATAAGAATTAAAAATCACTTCATTGGTTTAAGAAACGATCAAAATGACAAATGAACAATATTACGAGCGAGTAAATAGTAATATATGTTAAGGTTAAGAAAACCCAAACAAATGACACTCAGTTCTTGCACATCCATAGCAAATATTGTTCTTGAATTTTCATGGATAATTTCCAAGAGCAGCACAGTAAGCATCAGCGGGCAAAAGGGAGAGGTAGCTTGGATTAGCTTCTCGCATCCTAAACATCATTTCAGTCATTAGGAGCGGATGCTGGCTTTTTAATCAGTAGGTCAAAATAAGATTAGCATCCTAATCAACATATCTCATGAAATCATGTCGCGTTTTACTGTGTTGGTCCTGTCATCATGCCATGTCCTCCAAAAACTCAAAAAAGTGCAAACTCGTTGAATAGATGTTGCATTCCCTTTAAACTTTACTAATTAGATCATCCATGGCTCCGTTCGACACGGCTTTTATCAGTCCCCTAGCTCCCAATTCCATCTTGCTTTACAATAAGGAGAATATTCATGAATGCAAGTAAGTTAATTTGTCTCTAAGCTAAGGAAGGCTCGTAATAGGAATGAGAATACTCGTAAATTAAACAGAGCACGTAAAATAAGAACAAAACAAGAGAGTACAGATTGTGATGTGTACTAAGCAAAATGAGTCACCAGGGTACGTAGATTTTGCTTTTCAGAGTATCACAACTCACAAGCATGGCGATGTCCTTCAAATTATCTAGATGGTCGAGTACATCAAAAGCATTTCAAAATTTTGGAAATAATTTTGAAGTGCATGCAGCAAACAACTAGCTAGCAAATACTTGGGATCGAACAAATTTCTTAATCTTAGATACACTGTAATAAGGGTAATAACTTAAAACGCTTGAATATAAAAACCGTTTTGTACAACAAACCCTAATGTTCACGTCGAATAATAAGATCGAACAAATTTCTTAATCTTAGATACACTGTAATAAGGGTAATAACTTAAAACGCTTGAATATAAAAACCGTTTTGTACAACAAACCCTAATGTTCACGTCGAATAATAAAATCGAAGAGATGCATAACCAAGATCAACTCTCTAGATAAATTAACCCTTCCATTCATGTAACTAATTATTACACAGACTAATCTCCAGTGTAAATACATAGAGATCAACTAAAGAGCTCTAGAAACTCTAGCTCCTGACGACCTTGCACTACCACAGAACAAACCCTCCCAAATCTCAGAGAAAGCCTGCACAATAACCCTATGGTGCTCCCTCGCATTCAAAGACAAGAAGCAGTGAAGCAACTGCTCTAGTTCTTTCTCATGAAACATCTGCTTCTCCAATATCATCTCCATCATCGACCTCTTGAAGTCCTCGTAAGGATCCTCCGACTTCTTCACCACCGCGAAACTCTCCCTGACCTTCCCGTCGACGCTGCACGGTATCAGCCTCTGAAACACCGACAGCCTAGGGGACTCAAACTCACCACTCGTCCTTGAAACGCTGCGTTTAGCTTTACTCTTGATCTTCTTCCTCCTCCTAGGGGGCGTCTCGCGGATGGTTGCCAGGTGGCGCGTGAATATATCGGTGGAGGAGTCTGTTGAGAAGGAGAACAGGGTTTCGTTTTCTTCATCTTCGTCGCTGAAGAGTCCGCTCTCGGCAGAGGAGGTGCTGAAGCGGATCATACGGCTCGTCGTTGTTTTCTTTTTCCTCAGTCTTTGTTTTTTCCTCTTCTCCGCCGAGGATGGAGGCGGTGGTGGAGGAGGAGAAAACGAAAATGAAACGGCGTCGTCGCGTTCGGAGTCAGCGGAGGCCGAGGAAGTGTAGATTTTGCGACGTGGGGTTCTGTCTTCGTCCACCATGGCAACCACGTGCCACTTGTCCTCTCTTTCCCACTCAAACACCTCCGGCGGCAGTGATCCGTTATCGTCGTCGGAGAGGGTTGGTTTGGTTCCGAAGCCGCAGCCGAATGCGGAGGAGACGTGGCGTTTGATGGAGGATGAGTAGTGGGGTTTGGAAGGTGGGGTGGAGAGGTGGTGGTTGAGTGAGGGGGATGGTCGGAGAAATGAAGGGACGGGATTGGAAGGGAGAGAGGAGGGGTCTTTTGAACGGCAGGATTGGAAGGAGGGTATGACTCTGGATATCCGGAGCCTGAACCGTTTCGCCATTGGAGAGTGGAGACTAGCTTAGCTAGCTTGGAGAGTAATGAATCAGTGTGGGTTTGAAAGCACAGCAAAACTATTTGGGTAGGCAACGGTGGGGCTTTATATAGGAAGCTGTGCTTCTAAAATTATACATTTCCATGTCTACCAAAAACGGGAGGGCAGAGAAATTAATATTGCCTTAGCCTGCTTGATATATATAAACTGTTTTTTTGTTTGGTCGAATGCTTGATATGAACTTTGATTATAGCAATTCAGTATTATTAGTACAAGAAAACAAAATTCAGGATCAGCGTCCTAGTCTTGTTCTCATTTTGGTTTATATAGAGGGATAATGAGGACCTTCTTAGTAAATTGTCCAAGACATTGTCGTTTTGAACAATTCACTAGTTGAAAATTAAAGGGAAAATGACCCCACGAAAACACTAGCTAATAGTACGTCTTAAGCTAATTAAGCATGCAATCTTAAATACTTGTTACATAATTCATAATAAGAACTTCCCGTGTATTGGAAACATAATGTAATGTGGGATATGTCATATGAATAACAGAGTAAGCTATGACGCTATGTTTTGTCGACTTGTCGTTGTCGTCTCGTACTCACAATACACAGGTGGATGCTCCTCCTTTTTCCCCTCTGGAACTGCTCTGTCTGCTTCTGCCATTTCTATCTTCTTGAAATAGTTTTGGCCAGAAGCGATAAAATGCAACAGAAGCCGTCTTCCAAGAGATCGAGCAAGACACACCAGCAAATGGGAGAGTAAAACACGATCATTATTTTCTTATTTGTCTGAAGCTTTAAAAACATGATCACCATTGAGATCTAGGTGCATGTAATGTAGCCCCTGGACAGCATCAACTATTCGTCCCTATTCAGATATCGATGCTTGGGGTAGACGAACAGAGATCCACATAGAACCAGAAAAAAAATATCAACTTGGATTAAGTGTTTTAATTCTCTTTGGTATGCAAAGTCAAAAGAGTAATGCCAAATTTCATATCTGAAAGTGGAATACACTTGCAGCCTTTAGGCCCCTACCCTCATTTTAATAAGCAAGCTCGATCATTGGCATTGGAGCAAGCAAACCCTTCAAGAAAAACTAGCTAGCTTGGCCCCAGGCTCTCCCAGCGCAGTTGATGACTGGTAATGTCTTTGGTGGTTCATAATTTGTAAGAAAAAGAGTGGTCAAGAAAGTGAGAGAGAGGGTGAATAGCAAGTCTTGTTGTCTACTCTTTCTCCATGCTTGCATTAGTGTGCTTTGCATTGCGTATCAGATTTTCTAAAGCGTGCCAAGTAAAGGAGAGCCTGGCTTTATTTGTGCTAGGCAGATTGTTAGATTGGAAGCAAAGTCAACCAGATTGGAAGAGCCATTTTATTGAACAGGCTAGGAGGTGGGGAACTGGGCATCCAAGAAAACAGAATCATCTTTGCATGCAAGTGTCTGTTCCTTTTTTTTTTTTTTTTTTCCTTTTCTCTTTGCGCTATGGGACATGTTTATCTAGCAAAGTTTGATGCCTCTTTTTTACACAACACTACTTCAGTGTCCTATATTCAGAACAGCATGGTGCGCTCTGAGTATGCCAGTACATATATTGGTGGAGCTACTACTAACTCAAACCCCCACCACATCTCTGCTTCGTAGTTTTGAAAATTTGAATGCTAACCCTAGAGGCTAGAGCCATTTTACCATTTACAACAAGGGTTAGGGGGATTTCGGATCAGTTTTTCAATTTTGGGCTTCCTTATCTGGACACCATCTTTTGGAGTTTTGGCAGTTTTGTTAACTAATGGGATTGTAGTTTGGGTCTTTGGGCCTAGCTTTTGCCGGCAGAGAAATTAAATTGCTGTTACAATCACAATAATTAAGCAATGCAAGGTGTTAATACCATCAGTGTTCAGTAATCTTTGTTAGATCTTATTACAGGGTATGCCTGGAAAGGTAGTGAAGCATTGATATTGAAAACGTAATACTTAGAATCCAGTTGTGGCATGGCATTCACTTTGATAATAGAATATAATTATGGATGGACAACTGGTATTTGGAACTTGGATTACCGAAAGTTGGAGAGCTCTAAATCAGATTGACAAGAAATGATCGAAAATGACATAAACTTACCGTTCGGACTTGATGATTCGCCAAATAAGATCCTACCTTATATAACATATGTTTCCACTACACAAAAAACACCACAATATGAAATGTTTCTAGTATTAAGCAAAGGAATCGTATAGTCAGATCGATATATATTATCTCATGCTTTACCTAAAACATACATTTGGAAAGAATAAGCAGGAAATGATCGAGCACAAGAGCAATTATTACCACTATTCGCGTAAGCTAGGGTTTCAATTGTCTATTTCATTGCCAACCCACCTATAGTAGGTACTTATCATCATCGTCTCTGATCTTTTTGTAGTGCTGAATATATAAAATGAAGTCGATCGATCCTAATTTGCCATATGATCACTGTCACAAGGAATAGGAAAGAAATCTACCCATGAGTCATGAATCTCTGACTAGTGCAATCTTCCAGGCATTTTTCCGATGTGCACTACTACATTTTACCTGCCGCAATCAAACTTCTCTGCTAGTGCGTGCAATGCGTACCATCCTTTGATTTGGTTCTGAAACCTAAGGTTGTACTATCCACCTTGTTCTCATCCCAAAGAGGAGTCCAAGATTGGCTTAAGGTTTATCTTTTATGAAACTTGAACCTTATCACAAATAACTTCAGGTAAATTAACAGATGAGCTAGTTTCCAACTCCTATTGAGAGATATAACGATCAATTATATATGGGTAACCAGATATATTCAAATATTTCTGGGTATTTATCTAAATTTCAGCTTAATCCAAATAGATAATGTTAAGTTTTTGTTCAACCATACCGTACAAAGCTACAAAAATCAAGTATGAAAAACCATTTTCAAAATGCCGTGATCAATGATCCAAATATGTAGGTTAGATTGGAGATGCAACTTTCTTAGCCAAAAGAAATAATTAAGTGCAAACCTACGGTTGGGCAAAGACACAACTGGCAATCCCATTACCGTAATGACACTACTCAAATTTCGATAGTGACCTTCATGAGCCTCCCTCTCAAGTCGTAATTAGGCTCATTTTTTTTTTCGACAGTGACGATTTTATTTCTTTCTTTTCTTCATATCTTCCCAAACACACAGACATACTAACTAGAACTGCATGTGTTTTGTATCTTTTGAAATCATCCTCACGCTATATTCAGTGAGTTCCACCACAGATGATCAGATATTACAGTTAGAAGATTTAGCTGTTAACTAATTCTCATCTTATAATCATCTCTTTCCTAAATTATAGCATATAAATAGACCATTAGTGAAGGAGAAATGATATTCATAGCAGAATTCTCTTATATCGGTGGAGAGGGGAAGCCAGTTAGTACTTACACTTCTTCATATATAGAGTAATAACATGCAGTCTGAAACACACATAGTTATGAATGCCCAGGATAAAACAAGAACTATGACTGTGTCATCAATGGAAATGGAGATGAAGGGAAGTGCAGAAAGTACCCCAACACATAAGTTCAACAAGAGTGCTTTTGCATGCGCTGTGGTTGCCTCTGTAATTTCCATCATATTTGGCTATGGTACTACTCTCTATCTCTCTCTCTTTCTCTTTTTTATGACGTACAGATTAGTTCATGAACTTTGAGTACGATATAATCAAAAGAACAAGTTATCTCTCAATTTAGTTTGGATAATTTTTTTACAAGATTTTAAGAAATAGGGTTACTTCACGTACATCACCATATCAAAAATGCAAATGGATTTTTCATTTTAATTTTTAAGTAGGGTACGTACATATATGGTATGTGCGTTTATGTATAAATTTTGTGTGTTGTTTTGGAACCAGATACTGCTGTAATGAGTGGGGCAATGATTTTCATAAAAGAAGATCTCAAAATCAGTGATGTACAAGTGGGAGTCCTCGCCGGAATTTTAAATCTGTGCGCCCTAGTCGGGTCCTTAGCTGCCGGAAGAACCTCCGATTACATTGGTCGTCGTTACACCATATTACTCTCCTCCATAATTTTCTTGGTTGGCGCAGTTCTAATGGGATACGGCCCAAACTACGAAGTCCTAATGATCGGCAGGTGCACTTCCGGCATAGGTGTGGGATTTGCACTCATGATTGCCCCGGTTTACGCTGCAGAGATTTCATCCCCTAACTCCCGGGGTACCCTAACCTCTCTACCGGAGCTCTGCATCAGTATTGGGCTCTTATTCGGGTACGTATCAAATTACTTCTTTGGAAAACTGGCTTTGAAACTTGGCTGGAGATTGATGCTTGGGGTTGCTGGAGTCCCATCAGTTGCCTTGGCTACTGGGATTCTCAAAATGCCAGAGTCCCCAAGGTGGTTAGCGATGCAAGGTCGTCTAGAGGAGGCTAAGGAAGTGTTGGAACTGGTTTCTAATACCAAACAAGAAGCTCAAGCTCGTTTTCATGACATCAAAATGGCGATAGGTATTGACGAAACTGATGTTGTGAAGCATAGAATCATTAAGAATCGCGGAGAAGGGGTATGGAAAGAATTGTTCCTAAGGCCGAGTCCTGCTGTCCGGAGAATTTTGCTAGCCGCAATCGGAATTCATTTCTTCGAACATGCGACAGGGATAGAATCCGTGATTTTGTTTAGTCCGAGAATCTTCAAAAAAGCTGGAGTTACTAACAAAGACATGCTCTTGCTTGCCACAGTCGGGATTGGCGTGACGAAGACTGTGTTTATATTGTTGGCAACATTTCTGATTGACAAGGTTGGTAGGAGGAAGTTGTTGTTGACGAGCACTACAGGGATGATTATATCTCTAGCAGGATTAGGGTATGGACTGACCATGGCAGAGAAATCCACAAACGAGCTTGCTTGGGCTCTAAGTTTCAGCATTGTTGCCGTGTATGTATTTGTGGCTTTTTTTTCTATTGGACTTGGGCCAATTACATGGGTTTATAGCGCTGAGATTTTCCCTTTAAAGTTAAGGGCACAAGGTACTAGTATTGGGGTGGCTGTGAACAGACTTATAAATGCTACAGTTTCAATAAGTTTTATTTCGATTTATAAGGCAATCACAATAGGAGGGACATTTTTTATGTTTGCAGGGATGTCTGTGTTGGCTTGGGTTTTCTTCTTTTTCTTCTTGCCAGAGACTAAAGGAAGGTCTTTGGAAGAGATGGAAATGGTCTTCAGCAATCATAAGACTAGTGGTGATCAACCTAGAAATGATGTTGAAGCGCAGTCAAGAAATGATGTCTATTAGAACATAACTTAAGGAGAAAATTATGGGCAACCCTCAATTGTTTTTGTGTATCTTCTTAGTTTGAACTTTGAAGCTTATTTGTAGTTATAATTAGTTGGAACTTCAAAAATAAAAAGAGAATGATGAATTTGAATGCTTAAATTGTTCTGTTAGACTGTTACTTGTTTTTGAAGCTTCCATATTATTTTTCCAGCAAACTAATCTTGCTCTAAGAAATAGAAAGAGTGTACAAATCAATATGTGAACCATACATACAATATGGTTATAAGTACGTTGTATCATTTTTAAACTTCTTTTAATATATAGTTGTATACCGTATATGAGAGAACAGACCTTATTAGTCATAACATTTTTTTTTTTTTTTACGAATGAAAGAAGAGGACATATGATCCATATTAAACCACAAGCTCGAAAAGTTGAATGAGCAATAAAGGAAATACGTTTTGCAGATAGTGACAAGCTGCCATTTACACCATCATTGTTTTAGTCTTGAGAAACATATGCGAATTTTTGTGCATATATTGCTTTCAACTGATGAGATTTGATGAATATGGTTGAGTTTAGCTGCAATGTTGCAGGCATATGGTTAACTTTGAATATATAGTAGTTGATTTTAGAAAGATACACTGATACACACACACATACATATACATAGAGGGAGGATCTAAAGATGACCTCTTTACTTTAAGAATTTGAGGATTTATCCTATTTTACATTAGTAGATGACTTCATTTAACGATCTCAACCGTTGATCCTCTAGATTCATATGCAAGAAACATGTCTACAAAATTTTAATTAATTCCATAATCATTTGGTCATTCAAATTGAAGTAAACAATTGTAAGCCGTTAGATAAAATTAAAACAAATATTGTGCTAATCAAATGGTTAAACGTTTTTCATTTTGGCAAATTTTTTGTATGATTCATATGTGGGTAAGTAACTAGGGAATGAGTAGCTTTGATTGTCAAAATACATGCTAGAACTAAAAACATCCACACTTTAAGAGTTTAAGGAGGTCATTTCTAGATCCGGACTCACTCCATATGTGTGTGTGTGTGTGTGTGTGTAGAGGATCTAAAGAGTTTAAGGAGGTCATTTCTAGATCCGGACTCACTCCATATGTGTGTGTGTGTGTGTGTGTAGAGGATCTAAAGAGGACCTCCTTACTTTAAGAATTTAAGGATTTATACTATTTTACATTAGTATATGACTTCGTTTAACGATCTCAACCGTTGATCCTCTATATTCATATGTAAGAAACATGTCTACAAAATTTCAACTAATTCTATAATCATTTGGTCATTCAAATTGATGTAAACAATTGTAGGTCATTAGATAAAATTAAAACGAATATTATGCTAATCAAATGGTAAAACGTTTTTCATTTTGGCTAATTTTTTGTATGATTCATATGTGGGTAAGGGTGGTTTTGATTGTCAAAATACATACTAGAACTAAAAACATCCTTACTTTAAGAGTTTAAGGAGGTCCTCTCTAGATCCGGTGTCAAGACCCACCCCGAATTTCACCCTGAAACCCGAGGTAAGTCCTGCGGGGACCACCTCCAAGGAAAATTTACCGAAGGACTCGGCAAACCTCCCTTGAAAATGGACAACCCTAACCCGGAAAAATATAGAACACCCTCTTAACCCAAAATATTAATCTTCACTTTAATCCAAATAACTGAATAAAATAATACACAATTATTTTTCCGAAAATATTCAGAGCTACTACAAGAAAGACAACGGAAGCTGATAGAAATCCTAGTGGGTTCAAACAAATGACCTGCTGGCGAACAGTAGTGGAAATGTGGGTGACTATACCTCGGCGCCTCCTTCTAGACCCCACCCGAACTCTGCAGACTGGACAATTAAAAACGAAGGAAAAGCCCCAGGGAAAATATTTAATCACGTCAGGTTGAGTGGACAAAATAATCTCGACAACAATAATATTTCCCCAAGAAAAACTTTCAAGGACACGACTAGTTCTGGCTAGTCTCCAAATCTTAAACAATACAGCCTCTCAGGCTAAAATTATATATTTATATCAGTATGTATTAACACCCGTCTACTCCATGTATGCTATCTATGAATAAGCTTGAAAGTAGATAGTCATACCAGGCTAGTCATACCATTTTTCCTCAGTATGAGGGAAACGACCGGGTGATATAAATATGTGCTTACTCCTTGTACGAATTGTATGAATGAATCTAAAAACATAGAATGAACTCGGAAAGTAGAAAGTCGTACAGGGCTACGACGCTTGCGTCTAACGCTCACGTCACCTCATAATGGCATTTTTCCTCATTATGAGGGGAAATCACGTATTGCTAGCTAGCATTCTCTCATATACATACTATACTCATAAATGTTAATAAATGAGTAAAAACACTGAAATTCTCAATTCAGGATAAATTCCAACAAAAGAAATTATTTAACAATAAAACATTATTTAAAAACAAAGGTCCACTCACAACTTAGGCCTAAGCTTGACGTCGGTCGGAGGTCTCCTCTGCTCGAGCCTCCTCGCGTCCTGTTCCAATACATAAACAATTCTTTAAATAAAAATCCCAACGTTTAAAGAAAATAGGCATAATTAAATATGAGCTTCTCGCGCTCAACCATGCCTATCGTCCTAATTCTTAACTTCACTGCCAACCACAAATCTCCATAAATACCGACATCCTCAAAATCACCTTCCAACGTCCTAATCATAAAAATAATCCAATGGCCGGATTTTAACTTATTAATCCGCCAAAAATACCAAACTTAACAAATTCCAAAACCTATCCAAAACTCCTCTAAAAATTTTAAAACTCATTCCATTATACTCCTCATAATATTCTCTACCAAAAACATTTTCTCGGCGGCTCCGCCGGCAGCGGCGGCCGGCGACCAACTCCGGTGACCTCCGATGCTCACCAAAATTTGACAGCACCTTCCTCTCAACCTCCTCTACAACATTCCTAACTACCACAAACTCCAATTCTAAGCCTAACCATGTCGATCGAACACAAACACACAATAAAGCCCTAGAATTTCAAATACCGATTTCTCCTTACCTAGCTCAAGATGGAGGGAGCCCTTTGGAGGGATTGAAGCACGGGAGGAGGGCTTCCTTTTGAGCCAAGACTCGCCGGCTATGGCGGCCGGAGGAAGGAGTTCCGGCGAAAAATAGCTTTCGGCAGTCGGGGCTTCCGGCGTTGATTCCTCCTTCACGGCGGCGCTAGGGAGGCTGCCACCGGTCTAGAACTGCAGTTGGGTCGGAGACCGATCGTTTGGGACCGGTGCGGCGGTCTGGGGCGGCCGGACGGCGGCGGACCGGCGGTCAGAAGTTTTCCGGGCGGAGGGAGAGGGAGAGAGAATCGGGAGGGAGGAGAGAGAAAGGAGAGGGGGAAACTGATTTGGGCCAAAGCCCACCCGGTCCAACAACACATATACCCAATCCAAAATTCAACACCCCAAAATAATACCCCAATAAAAATTATCTCTTACTAGCTAAAATTTACCATTTTTACCGTCGTCACATTTTCTTCCTTCGAATAATTCTTTCGAAATATTCGTCCCTCAACACACCTCTAGGGACTTTAGGACTATAAATTCAATGACGAAGACGGTAAAATTCTTATTACCACAATGCTAGTAATTAAGGTAACATTTAAGAGTCGGGGCGTGACATCCGGTATATATATATATATATATATACAGTTCTTATCCAGAACAAAGCTTAACTCTGAAATTAAAGTGTGAAGTTCCTTATTTGATACAGTTTTCGGCCATATTTCCATATCTCCACCGTTCAGTTTGTAGAGCCTAATGCATAGATCACTTATGCAAAGTTTCATCGAATTTGATGATCGTTTGGGTGTTCACAATCGTGATTTACACAAACAGTTCTGGTTAGACATATTTATGGTCCGTTCATTGATTTAATCGAATTCGGTACTTTAACGATCATCAATTTGGATGAAATTTTGCATGAATGGTCTATGCATTAGTATTATTAAACTGAACGATGGAGATGTGAAAATATGGCCGAAAAGTGTGTCAAATAAGGAACTTCACACTTTAATTTCAGAGCGAAGCTTCGTTCTTGATAAGAACTGATATATATAGTTTCATTCCAGAGTGGGACACCGCTTTGAAATTAAAGTAATGTGCTCCTCATTTCGCTCAACTTTAAGTCACATTTTCACATCTTCACCGTTCAGTGTCTAGAACATAGCGTGTAGATCATTCCTGCAAAGTTTCATCTAATTTGGAGATCATTTGGGTACCGAATTAGATTAAATGAATCAACTGAACAAATTTTTTTCCAAACGGAATCATTCGTGTAGATCACAATTACAGGAGCTCAAATGATCTCCAAATTGGATGAAACTTTGCAGGAATGATCTACACACTATGTTCTAGACAGTGAACGGTGCAGATGTGAAAATGTGACCTAAAAGTGAGCGAAATGAGGAGCACCACACTTTAATTTGAAAACGGTGTCCCGCTCTGGAAGGGAATTATATATATATATATATATATGGCCCTTCCACTAAGGGATCCATTTTTTTGACATATATGAGGGATGGGGGATTACACCAACTTTTCGATCACAAAATCACATCTCCGCCGTTCAATATGTAGTTCTATATGAGTAGATCATTTCTGTAAATTTTCAGAAATTTTGGTGATCGTTAAGGCATTCAAAACTACGATTTATAATTATAAGCATGAACGGTTCAAGTTTGGCAGATTTGGTTCGTTCATTGATTTAATCTTGTTCGACACCTTAACGATCATCAAATTGGCTGAAAATTTACAGAATTGATCTATATATAAGGACTAACAAACTGAATGGTGGAGATTTAACTATATAATCGAAAAGTTGGTGTACTCCCCCATCCCTCATATATGTAAAAAAAAATGAATCCCTTAGTGGAATGGTCCTATATATATATATATAAAATCTCCATTACTCTCGTAGGAGAGTCTGAGATCCTTCGGCACGACCAATATATAACACTTTATAAGTTCATATATAGTTTAACAGTTCATTTACGTTTCAGACTTTTAGCATGCTAGCTTTTATCAATGACGGGTAAACTTTTTATGTTCAACATTCTCTATAAATGAAATTTTCATTTTTGAACTTTGTAAGTTTATATTTCTCTTTTCGGGTAAACGATGTTTATGTCCACAACCTAGAAATGATGTTTAAGTGCAGTCGAGAAGTGATGTTTAGAATATAACTTGAGGAGAAAATTATGGGCAACCTAGATTGCTTTGTATCATCTTAATTTATGAAGCTTAGTTGTAGTTGTATATTTATTTGAAACTTCCGAAATAAAAAAAGAACGATGAATTTAATGAATGTTTAAGTTGTTATGTTACTTGGTTTGAAGCTCACGCATAACTTCTCCAGCAATATGCTTTTAGTTGAACATCGTTGTAGTTGTATATTTAGTTGAAACTTCTGAAATAAAAAAAGAATGATGAATTTAATGAATGTTTAAGTTGTTATGTTACTTGGTTTAAAGCTCACATATAACTTCTCCAACAATATGTTTTTAGCTTATCATCATTTTTAAACTTATCTTCTAAACTATTTCCCACTCTTTCTACTTCATCTTACGAAAAACTTCGTGAGGCACATAAATAAGGTAGATATCTAACAGATTACATATATGCTACCATAGTTGCAACCATAATGTGACTAGAACTTCTAAACATAGATAACATAGTATCTTACTTTTCTCTAACATTCATCTTAAATAAATCTGGCTGGGTTAGTGACTTGTGTAAATGTGTAGGTTGATAGCTGGGTTATAAGAACGCACAAGAACTCCCTCACTCTCTCTACTCAAAGCAACAGAGCGCACAAGAACTCCCTCACCTAGATACCTAGCTCTCTGTCTCTTGCGTGTTTGTCTCTCCTTCTCTCATCTCTCTTACTTCATGAAGAACTTGTCTAACCCTTCGGCCGGTACGAGATACATTCTCCTGTACTGAGCTCGGAGATTGAATGGGATAAGGCAGTTATTCCCATGCTCCACCTATAGAGGAAGAGCTGGTTGATGCGAAGCCGCCGACACCTGGGCTGATCCTTGTCTTGCTCACCCAGTCAGATTAAGGAGTGAGAGATGCAACGAGGTGGTGAGGACTAGCTTATCCCTTCGCCGATGCCTCGAACTGACTCGAGCTCCTGCCATGTCTCCAACATACGGTCTTGTTCAATACAATGGACTAGTATTGAGGTGGCTGTGAACAGAGTTATAAATGCTACAATTTCAATGAATTTGAATGCTTAACTTGTTCAATTAGACTGTTACTTGCTTTTAAAGCTTTTATATTACTTTTTCAGCAAACTAACATTGTTATAAAAAATGGAAAAAATGTACAATCACTATGCGAACTATGCGTATAATATGCTTATAAGTACGTTATGTCATTTTAAACTTCTTCTAATCTCTAGTTGTATACTATATATAAGAAAAAAGACCTTACTAATCATAACATACTTTTATTACGATTGAAAGAAAATGACATCTGATCCATATTAAACCATAAGCTCGAAAAATTGAACGAGCAATAAATGAAGTATGTATTACAGATAGTGACAAGTTGTTATTTACACAATCATGGTTTTAGTCTTGAGCAACATCTACGAATTCTTGCGCATTTGTTTTCAACTGATGAGATTTGATGTATATAGTTGAGTTTAGCTGTAATGTTACAGGCATATAGTTAAGTTTGAATATATATATCAGGTCTTCTCAGCTGCGGAGGTCCGCACCAATGGTTTTGGTGCGGATTTTCATTTTTGCACCATTTTTCGATCGAATTTCCTCATCTCCACTGTCAAATATCTAGATAATATTGTGTAGATCATCTCTGCAAAATTTCAGCCAATTTGGTAATCGTTAAGGCCCTCAAAATGACGTCTTTCTGTTACAAACATGAACGGTTCATGTTTCATAAAATTCAGTCCGTCAATTTGTTTTTCGAGTTTGAGGGCCTTAACGATTACCAAATTGGCTGAAATTTTGCAGAGATGATCTGCACAATATTATCTAGATACTAGATAGTGGAGATGATGAAATTCGATCAAAAAGTGGTGCAAAAATGAAAATCCGCACCAAAACCATTGATGCGGACGTCCGCAGCTGAGAAAAATATATATATATATATATATATATATATATATATATATATATATATATATAGTCTTAGATCCATAGGCACGATCAATATATAACACTTTATAAGTTCATATATAGTTTAACCGTTCATCAGCGTTTCAGACTTTTAGCATGCTAGCTTTTATCAATGACAGGTTAACTTCTTATGTTCAAAATTCTCTATAAAAGAAATTTCATTTTTAAACTTTGTAAGTTTATATTTCATTTTTCTGGTAAACGATGTTTATGTCCACAACCTAGAAATGATATTTAAGTGCATTGAGAAGTGATGCCTAGAATATAACTTGAGGAGAAAATTATGGGCAACCCTATATTGCTTTGTATCATCTTAATTTATGAAGCTTAGTTGTAGTTGTGTATTTAATTGAAACTTCCGAAATAAAAAGAGGAGGATGGATTTATTGAATGTTTAAGTTGTTATGTTACGTGGTTTGAAGCTCACACATAACGTCTCCAGCAATATGCTTTTAAGTTGATCATCATTTTTAAACTTATCTTCTAAACTACTTCTCATCGTTTCTGGTCCATTGACACGACCAATATGTAACACTTCATAAGGTCATATAGTTCAATAGTTCATCAGTTACAGACTTTTAGCATGATTGGTTTTATCAATGAATTAACTTTTTCTGTTCAACTATCTCTATAAAGGAAATTTTCATTTTTAAACTTTCTAATTTTATATTTCTCTTCTCGGGTAAAGGATATTTATGCCCATAACCTAGAAATGATGTTGAAGTGCAGTCGAGAAGTGATGCCTAGAACATAACTTGAGGAGAAAATTATGGTCAACCTTGGATTGTTTTTGTGTATCTTCTTGATTTGACTAAGAAGCTTAATATTTAGTTGAATCTTTCAAAATAAAATGAGAATGGTGAAGTTATTGAATGTTTAAGTTGTTATATATGGTACTTGGTTTGAAGCTCTCATAACTTCTCCAACAATATGTTTTTATGTTGATTACCATTTTTAAACTTCTCTTCCAATCTTCTTCCCACCGTTTCCGCTCCGTCTTATAAAAAGCTCCGTGAGAAAAATAGATAAGGTAGATATCTAATGTTTACTTGAGCCTAAGTTATTTGTGTACATCTTCAAAGTCATCATCAATCCATCATGACATAGTAAGTCCATTTCTAAAATTTTAAATAAAAAAAAGCAAAGTGTTTACCACCACTTCTACGTTATTGGCCTTATGGGGGTTCTAGAAGTCGTGCTTGTAGTTGGGTTTTTCCGGATCTTGAAATGTATGCATTTTATGTATATATTGTTGTCTCATATGTTTATGTCTTCTTATATTTACGCAAATTTGACAACAAAAGAAAAATCGGTTAGATTGAGTTTGATGTACCTTTTTGAGTTGTTGTCATATAGTACATGAACATAAACCCTAGAGGCCCCTTCCACTAAGGGATCCTTTTTTTTGACATATGATGGATGGGGGATTACACCAACTTTTCGATCACAAAATCACATCTCCACCGTTCAATATATAGTTCTATATGAGTAGATCACTTCTGTAAATTTTCAGAAATTTTGGTAATCGCTAAGGCATTCAAAACTACGATTTATAATTATAAGCATGAACGGTTCATGTTTGGCAGATTTGGTTCGTTCATTGATTTAATCTTGTTCGACACCTTAACGATCACCAAATTGGCTGAAAATTTGCAGAATTGATCTATATATAAGGACCAACAAACTAAACGGTGGAGATTCAAAAATATAATCGAAAAGTTTGTGTAATCCTCCATCCCTCATATAATCCAAAACAAGGGATCCCTTAGTGAAAGGGCTCTATATATATATATCATCTACAACATTTGATATATAGGAATAAGGGCATGCATATGTATTGTTATTAAAAAATATTCAACACGAACATATCATAAAGATCGATCATGTGGTGAGACCATCCATGAACAGACTAATAAAGTGAATTAAAGAAAATCATATATAGTCGAAGTTAATTATTTTGTTGAAAGTTTTGTCCCGGGTCACATTATGCATTCTAAGAAGCATAGATGTTTAGAAAGTGAATTAATGCTAGAAATGGACTTGAAGATCATAATTTTGTTCTTGATAGAATTTGGTTTTTGAGGGTAATAGTGGGAAAGTCACTTGTGATCCTCTGCTAGAGTTTCAAAACTCCCTGTCGCCACTTGTTTTTCTCTTATCTTTTCTGTTTCCGTCTGGAGACGCGTCCTAGGTACATGATCTTCAGACGGGCAGTGTCACTATGCCTTTTAAGCTTTTTCCTAGGTTCGTAGTGGCCGTCTTGGCTCTAGTGTCTTCGATAGTGAAGTTTGAAGGTTTGCTCATGGTGCTCGAAAAGGTTAAGGTTGCGGCTTGATAGGTTGGTTGTTTGGATCTCCGTCGTGGTTAGAGAGGATCGGAGGATTGATAAGAGATGGTCTGAGTGTTGGCGCTGACTGCTATGGTATGGACGGTTGGTCTAGGATCGAATATGTTGTGGATGGCAGATCGTGCTGCTATAAGGTCATTTTCTCTTCACTTCGGCCTCCTACGCATCGTGGATCTGGGTTGGGCTAGTTCTCGGGCTTGGTCTAGTGGGCTGCTCACATGGTCCTCACTGAGATGCATCTTGGGCCTAGCCCCTATCATTGGGCTCTTTATTTTTAATTGTTTTTTTTTTAAATTTGTTTTATTTGTTCTTATTGTTATCAATTAATGATGACTTTATGCCGACAATAAGCCCCTACCTCTCTATGGTAAAGGGACGTGTGACCTCGTTATGGTAGGCTGAAACTTCAGCATAATAGACAAGTGGATAGACATAGTAATTTATGGTTCTATATGAGCACTAACTTTATTAACTTTATGTTATATTGCCATGTTTTATGCAAAACAAACGGAATAATTAATGATGCATTCTTTATTAAATGGTTTTTGTTAGAATACGTAGGTTATGTAGGGTATCTTGGTATTTTGTTGGTGTTTTCTTACAATACGAGATTTAAGTTCAATGTCCTCATCTTATGTTATCTAGTTTCATTAATAGTAACGGTGTGAGAGTTTTATATTAAAAAAATAAAATAAAATATAATGCGTCCGGCTTACAAGTTTAGACGTACATCATTACATTCGCGTATGCATGTGTTGATAATTGTAAGGTATGGAGTAATATAATGTTGGGGTGTTGGTAACGATATTGTGAGAAACAAAAGTACAAAACAGTGTACGTAGCAAAACATAAAGTAAAATAGAAAATATTGTTCCAAAACCCTTTTCTGAGTTTTCTCTGCCATGCATATATTGCTTCCTTTCGCTAGTATTTACACATTCTCATTGTAGCTATTTCTACTATTTCATTATGCTCAATCTCAGATGATGCATGAATCAGCTTTCCTGCTTCTTCTTATCTATATCAGAAGGAGGCAGAAAGCTCTCAGCTGTCAAACCCCATATGTTAAAATCCACCTCATGAATCTTCCACGTTTCTTCCATCTCCCTCTTGTGGTTTGCAGACTGCTCGCCATATCTGAAAACCATGACTCGTGTTTTTCCGCTGTGCGCAATGTTGAGTCCTTCAACGTACTTATAGTCTTGTATAACAAACTCAGTGCTGGTTTCCCAGAACACGTCTGTATGTTTGAAGTTTGAAGTTCAATATGATGAGGAAATTCGATATCCGCTACATATATAGTTCAAAGATGCTACTGTCACTTCTTCGTGACGTGACCTTAAGTTTTAATGTCTCACACCTGAATTTTTTCAGGTTAAGCATCTTTTGGAAAAGCTTGTTCAGAAATATGGGTTCGATACTATTATGGCCTTTATGCCTCAAGAACTCAAGAATCTGCTTGTAGAGGTTAGTTGAGGGATCTCTTGTTAGAATAAGCTAGATTTGCCATGATATCCAATATTTCATATCTTCATTATTTTTATATTTTTTGTTAAACAGATCAATGAAATGGCTTCTGAATCTGTGGAAGTGATATCTCATGTTCTGGGAGCAACTGCAGTCAGGTATCACCTTTCTCACAACATTTTACCTCCTGCAAGATTTCAAGGCTTATATCCACTCTGGCTATGTTTTTGACGGTTCTTTAACTTGTTTGATTAGTCTTATCAAACGAGTAAAGCATGAAAAAGTGAACAATAAGAAACTCGATCATTCCCTTGTGTCTTCATATTGTGCTCTTTTTTAGGTGAAGCTAGATTACTCTTCTGATTTGCTTCTTGGTTTGACCTCCCTGAGCATACTCTACCATATATTGCTCAAGAATAGAATCGAACCATAAGCAAGTAAACATAAATCCTAGTAATTTGCTGTGCTCTACATACTCCAGTGATAGGTAGTTATTAGTACTGGTGTTTTAGGACTTAAAATGTGGAATTGATGAGATGATCGACGTGAGACAGCAGTCTCGATTAGAATCGAAGCATATGCAAGAAAACATAAATCAAACTGTACGTAATTACTTTGCTCTAGACTCTGTGGATATAGCTGCTCTTCACTCTTACAAATTTCCCTCCTAGTTTATTTTTCTGACTGCGCCACTGCCTATAGTTATAAGAATTAGCAATTGATATAAGATCGTAGTTTGTATTGGTGCTTGTAACCGGCCGCATTGGCCGCATTAGAGCATCTCCAGCACTGCAAGTAAAATTATAGTTAAATTTAGCTATAGTTATAAGAATTAGCAATTGATATAAGCATTTGGTTACATCACTTATTGCTAAGTGTAAGTTAAGTAATATTTTTAACGAATCATAAACTGACACGTGGATAAAAAGAGCAGGGAAAACTCTCTTTAGCAATTCTTTTTTTTTATTTTTTTTATCAAAAGGTCATTCAATTTAAATCAGAACAAGCAGTACAAAGACGACGTACCCTTGTAGGGTCGTCAAAAAACATCGTCTTGCAGAATTACAAGTCATATACTAGATAAAACATAAGCTTTGAAATCCTAAATACACCCACCTTATAGCGATTAAGCACAATTATTTTACAGGTGAAACTAGGTTTCAGAGAAAACTATCAATACTCTGCGAATACAAACTAGTTTACCTGGACCAAACTAAATTTAAACTACGGGACCAAGCCCAACTGCATCCACCAAGACCCAGCTAAGGGAAACCCTAGCAGCTCCAACCCAAGCCCATTCGAGCCCAAATCTTGAAGGAACCAAGAAAGAAACCCTAGCATCCTCCACCCTTTTGCCGCCGTCATCACCACCGGAGGCTAATAACGCCAGCATAGCCATTTTCAGAATCAGAGCCACATCACCGCCGCCGACTCTTTCCACATCACCACCGCTCTCTCCAACAGCATAAAGAGAAGGAAGAACAGGTGCACAACCGCAAGGTAAGATCTGAAAACCACCGACCAGAAAAACCTCCCACCCGCCACCGCTAGACATGATACCACCAAGCACACCGATCCCCTTCATCATTCCTAAACCATCCGGATCCAAGATCAGATCAAATTCTAATTTAGTCTTGTTCATGGAATGACGTCGTGCAAGCCCGCCGTCATCACCACCGATTTGACGAGAAAGAGAGGGAAGAGATCCCCCTTTCAATCGAAAGTGCAAGGCTGCCACCGGTGGAGAACCACCGCCGCTAAGTTTCCCCTCTTGCGAGAGGCTAGAGAGAGAGCATATTTTTTAACTATGTTCTCTTTAGCAATTCTTGACTAGGTTGATAAATTTATTAATTTTGTTTAGCAACTTTAAAATTTAGCAATTTTTTAGGCATTCTGTTGGAGTTCCTATTTAATCCTAAAAGGTACAAATTTTAATTTTTTTTTTTTTTGAAGTAAACATTTTGGTGGAGATGCTCTTATGTATTTTGAGAAGTATTGAGATGTTTTGCAAGTAAAAGTAGCATTGATTAGAACATCCATGCATTTTTAATTTGTGAGCCTAGCGTACGTATAGATGTAATGGTAGATCTAATTAATTATAGCCTTAAATTCTGTGCAGATTATCGACATGCATTGGTTTTGATCCTTGTGTTCATGCCTTATTGACGAGCAAAATCAAACTAGTGACATGTAGATTTCATTAGAAACAAAACGGGGTACTAATTCAAATTAGAAACACAATGGGATGTATAAATTTGAACAAGTCACCAGGGCAATTAACATAATGTTTGTTTTGGCCACACCAGTAAGTCTAGGCGTGTAAAGTCTCTTTTAGTCGTTGCGTGCGTGACATCGTGCGGACGCGGAATGTAGTGGTTGTAGTAGCGGGGTGCGCTTAGTCTTCTGCTTCTAATCAAGCAACTGAGGATGGAGAGAGCACCAACTCCACCGCAGGGTTCTTTAGATTCGCATTGTGTATCGGGCAAGGACTTACAGTAGTCTGCCTGAGCGTCACAATATCGATACTCGACGTCAGATCGAGTAGAGCTTCAACTGGGAAGGAAAGGAAAAAAGACAAAGCTCCGGGGAGCGTACAGGGAAACGAAAGCAAAGCTCCGGGGAGCGTCTGGAGGTTCAACTGTGTTGAAGGTAGAATTGTATTTTTGTAATTGCTGAGTTGTTGAGTGTTGAGTGAGTATCCTCAAACTCCTTTATATAGATGTATTTTAGGGCCACAGGTATTGGCCCAAAGCATGTTAAAGATTTGTAGGAGTCCTCAACGATAAATGTAGCTTAGGCAATATTAACCACTTGCTTGACATGATTATGTTTCAGCGAAGTAACTAACTGTCTATGTAGAAGAGTTGTATTAGAGCACCTCATGAACACTTGTGAACCTTGAGGACTTCATACTACTAGATGCACATACACTTGCATACATGTGATTAAGGAATACAAACCTTAATACATGCAAACTCCTCCCCTAGCGAGCCGCACACATATAGCCCTTTATGCAATTAAAGATAATTGCTTTCTTATCCAATCAAACAACCATGCGGAGCTCGCCTCATCTAGTCTCCTTTTTGTATGTGAACTCCTCTTCTTGATCCTTCGTGAAGTCCTTCTCCTACGCGAAGCCGAACACAACTCAAGGAGAAGACTCCTTAATTACGCATGCCTCTTTGATGTGCACAACTATATGTATACATATAATATATATACATCTTGCTAATTGAATGGACAATTGCATCAGAGACGTGTGCATCCTGAACACATAATATATACAACTAAAGATTCTCACCACATCTTCTCATGTGTCCGGCTCGCATGCAACTCATGTCACTGTTTTGATATGTGCGAACTCCTCAGCTCACCTGATAATTACAGTCCTTCTCATATGTGAAGGTCTTCGTGCAATCAAACCCTACATCCAACTCGCGTGATATTGCAGACGAGGTAACCCGCCTCTAAACCCAATATTATTCGGGCTCGCCAATATGACGTGGATCATAAATTTAATTAATATTCACATAGACATTTACTGCTTAGTAAAATATTAATTATGGGTGTAAACAATGTTAGAAAACAAAAGGATATCAGATCTCTTCACCAAATAGGAATCATATTTATCAACAATAACCTAAACTTATTGCGTAACAATTCACATACTCTAAGATAATCATCTTAGGAAAAACACATGGACCGAAAACTCAATACATTCCACTTTAATTCTTGTGCCCTTATTTTTGGCATACACCATACTGTTTCGAAGAGCTAAGGTTTCAACAACAGATACATGTAGTACGGTAGTAGTTATTCCATATCATTGCAGCTAAAGGCTTGCCAAACGTGTTTCGAATAACGAAGCCATCAGGTGTTGAGTTCTTGTTTAATGCATGACATCGAAGCTGAATTTCAGGTGCGCACCATCTTATTACCATTTTTTTTAGTTAGTTACTGAAAACACATATTATAAACATACTCCTCAGAATATTTAGTTTTTTTTTTTAGGAGTTGACAATAGAAGAAAACCAAAAAGGCAACAAAAAGATTGACCTAAACAAATCCCCGATTTCTTTTGTGTTGGGTTGACTAGGAACGTAGCGAGTCAACCGACCAAGATCCACACCAGATCTCCTTCTGTCTTATTCTCAAGTTTCTCACTAAGCGAACACGAATCATAAAGTTTGAAAAGACTATCGCTTCTCATTTTTTCTTTTGATGAAGAAAACAATAATGCAAATGATATTGCTAAAATAGGTAATTATGGTTATGCGCAGCGTTGAAATAACCAATTACCATTAATGCTAACAACATTTTAGTTTTTGGTTGAATATGATGGTTTTTTTTCGATTATTGGAAAACATATATAAAAGGAAACTACAAAACAAAACAATGACTAAATCTCCTTTGCTGCTAGCCATGTGTTAAGTTTAGGTTGTGTTAGAACGTTGAGCACTTCACTTTGTAACATTTTTATTTGTTTGGATTTTACATTTTTATTCGAGTCCATTAATTTCATTCTACATACACTAGCTAATAACGAATAATCCGACCTAATGACCCGACTCCATCCACCGCTACTAAACGGCGTCGTCACTCCCGTAAATCATTGAATTGGGAAGCTTCATAACTAAGGATGGCATCAAAACCCATGGGTATGGGTTTTTATGGGTTTTTATTCCATATGGGTATAATTTTCTGGTTAATGGGTAGCATCATATTACCCACGGGTTTTTGGGTAATGGGTAATTGAAACCCACACGGGTTTGGGTATTTCCATGGGTACCCATACCTATATGACTATAATTTTTTTTTCTTTATCAAACTAATTAAACCTTTATTACGACCAAAACAAAAATTTAAACTTTTTTTTTATTAGATATTCTTTTTTGTCTCATATTACTAAATATCAGAATAATTCTATTAACTAAAAAAATATTAGAATAATTTAAAAAAAAACAAAAAGAAAAAAAAATTGTAATTGAAAGAAGTTCTTCACGGTTGCAGATTCCCAGATCTTCATCATCTCATTTTAAATTGTCAATCCCAAATCTTCTTTTTCTCAAATTGAATTCTCTCTTCACCAGATCAAGAAAAAAAATAAAAAAAATAAAAAAGAGAACAGTTTTACATATCTCATATCCTTATCGATGAGCAGAACTTCATCTTCTCCATATTCTCTCATCAACAAAGTTTTTAACTTACACACAGAGAGAGAGAGAGAGAGAGAGAGAGAGAGAGAGAGAGAGAGAGAGAGAGAGAGAGAGAGAGAGAGAGAGAGAGAGAGAGAGAGGTCGGCAAAGCTATGGTGGTTGGTGAAGTTGGTCGACGAGGCTTTGCAAAGATATGGTGGTCGGAGAAGTTGGTTTAGGGTTTATGGTCGGCGAAGATGAAGTGGTGGTTGGGTTGTGAGCCTGTGAGACGAGAATGATAAAGTGATATTGAGAGTTTTTCCCGATGAAGTGATGGAGTCAAAGAAGGGATGTGAAAGAAAGAAAAAAATATAGAAATAGAAAATATAAAAAGCCACGGTAGATGTGTACCCATTACCCAGATGGGTTTGGTATGGGTATGGGTTTTTACCCAGTGGGTATTACCCATTATGATGCTGGGTGGGTATAAAACCCGTGGGTATTACCATTAAGGACAAATGCCATCCTTATTCATAACTGAAAAAAAGAAAGGAAAAAAAAAGAGAGAGAGTTGACAGTAGAAGGGAAGCAAAAAGGAAAGAACAAGACTGAACTAAACAAATCCCAATTTCTTTTAGCTTCGGTTGACTAGAAAGTCAACCTACCAAAATCCAGACCAGATCTCCTTCTGTCTTGTTCCTCACTTCCTTATAAGCACGAGATCTTTGTCTGTCTTTATTATCTGCACCATGGAAGCCCTAACCACCGTACACGACGGAGACGACGCCAACATCGGCGCCTCAATTCTGATGCGCTACACCGACAGCAACCGCGAACTCGACCTCGAAATCCGCAAACTCATCGTCGCCATGTCCGGGCTATTCCGGTGGGCTACTTGGGCGCCACGTGCTCCTCACTGGACATCGCCGCCGCCTCCTCCGAGCCCCAAGCTCCCGATCACGTTCTCGACGCCCACCTCACCATTCTGTCCATCGTCATCCCAAAAGTCCCTGCTGCGTTTCTGATCAACAATCTCCGGCAGGTGTTTGATTCCTTAGCACGATCTCTCCGGCCTTCGTCTCCGGTCTTCGTCTCAAACTGCTTAGAAGTGAAATGCATGGCTCAATTGTTCATTGCCGTCGCAAAAGTGGTCAACAATTGGTCAGATGTTTCGGAATTGTACAGCTTCTTCCTCAGGTTGGCATTCTTTGACGGCCCCGAGGTATTATCTTCTTCTACTTTTTTCCTCTTTCAATTGGTTGAATATTATTACTGATAGAAATCCAAGTTATTTAGTACCAGTGCACATTTGTTGATGGTTATAAATTACAAGCAACTTCAAGAAGCTCAATAATTGTTTAGTAACTGAGATCCTTTCTTGAAATTAAGGAGTATAGACTTGATCATTTACTGATAGAGATTGGTAATATATGCTAACTGGATTCCAAAACAGGTGAGAATGCGAATGTGTTTTTGTCTTCCTGATGTACTGCAAAGTTTTCAAGGAACATCGCTATTTGCCCCTGCAACCAAACAGATTACCGACTTGTTGAATAAGTATCCTCCACTAGTGGACTGTGATGAAAATGCTAGTGCATCTGTTCGCTCCCAACAAGCCAAGGCCTTGGGTACTTTGGATGTTGTGAAAGTATCTCTTTCCTTTTTGTCAGCTGATGACAGAACTGCCGTGCTTGTCTACTTTAAAACTCTCTTGGAACTGAACCAATTCTCTGTCACCACACGGATCGTTGATGGTTTGTATAGACTTTGTCTCGACCCATCTGCATATGTTTCTCCTGAATTGTTGCTTGATCTAGTACTCTCAATATGTCTTTTTGTCACCCAACATAAGATGACGTGCATCCCGGTAACTACAGCTGGTTTTCTCAGTATTGGACTGATGAGAGTTTATTCCTTTAACCGGAAAATCTGTGAAATTAATCTCCCTATTGTGTTTGATGCACTCAAAGGTATACATCCCGCCCTATAACTCTTCTTTTAACTAACTTCGTTCACATATAATTTCACTCCGAATATCTTGGCTATTCTTTTCCCTGACTCATTGACCTTCTTTACATTTGTCAGTGATATTGGAAGACCCTGACGCAGGCAACAATCCTGATCCAGTGCATGCATTTAAGTGTCTAATTCATGCTTGTATTGATGAAAGCTTAATCAAAGAGGGAGTTGACCGTGTGGTGATGAATGCAAGCACGGGTGATGGAATCAAGTCTGAGCCAACTATAATTGAAAATTTGTGTGCTACTATTCAAAGCCTGCTTTATTCAAAGCCTACTATTCAAAGCCCGCTTGGTTGTCGCATATTTACTTTCTCTATCTGGGCTGCTGCATTTGAAGCTGTTTCAATAATGCTTGACAAACTAGGTATCTTTTTCTGTCTCTAAATAGTTATATTCACATACTTACTTTAAGGTTGCTATGCTTGTTTTTTCTTGTTCTTCGTTTGTCGGTAAGTGTCATAGACTTATATCTGTCATCATACAGGGCCATACTCTTCTTATCTAATGAGGGGTACACTGAAGACCTTGGCAGACATGCAGAAATTGCCTGATAGAGAATCCCATTTCAAGGAAGTGAAGGTATATATTACTTTGTACCAACCGATCCAATGTTTATTCACGATTCCATAATTGAATCAATTACATATGGGTTCCAGACTGAAGGAATGTTATGGTAAAACTTCGTCTAAAATGATGTGGTAGAAAGCAACGTGCGACTTGATGGACATGATCCCTGTGGATGCCTGTTTTTCATATTATTACGTTTAATTAGTTCAAAGATGCTACTTTCACTTCTTCGTGACCTTATGTTTTAATGTCTCACACCTGAAATTTTCCAGGTTAAGGGTCTTCTGGAAAAGCTTGTTCAGAAATATGGGTTCAATGCTATTATGGCCTTTATGCCTCAAGAACTCAAGAATCTGCTTGTAGAGGTTAGTTGAGGGATGTCTTGTTAAATTGAGATTTGCCATGATATCCAATATTTCATATCTTCATTATTTTTTAAATTTTTTGTTAAACAGACCAATGAAAAGGTTTCTAAATCTGTGGAAGTGCTATCTCATGTTCTGGGAGCAACTGCAGTCAGGTATCACCTTTCTCACAACATTTTACCTCCTGCTAGATTTCAAGGCTTATGTCCACTCTGGCTATGTTTTGTTCACGGGTTCTTTAACTTGTTTGATTAGTAATATCTAACGAGTAGTGAAGCATGAAAAAGTGAACAATAAGAAACTCATCCCCTTGTGTCGTCATATTGCGCTCTATTTTAGGTGATGCTAAATTAGTCTGCTGATTTGCTTCTTGGTTTGTCCTCCTTGAGCATACTCTACCATATTTTGCTCAAGAATAGCATTGAAGCATAAGCAAGTACACACATAAATCCTTGTAATTTGCTTTGCTCTATATACTATAGATGGTTATTAGTACTGGTGTTTTAGGACTTAAAATGTGGAATTGATGAGATGACGTGACACAGCAGTCTAGATTAGAATCGATGCATATGCAAGAATACATAGATTCACAGTGTGATGACTTTGCTCTAGACTCTCTAGATATAGCTGGTCTTAACTCTTACATATTTCCTCTACATTAGTATGTGCGAAATTCTTTTGCATTTCATGGTGGTCTGGAGTTCTGGACTGTCGAAGAGTCTGTCATGTGAGATTTATCCCCATTCCATTTTTCTCTTTGCATTTGTGGATTGGCTGTAATTCCGTTGACACAACTTTTCTTTTTATACCTCCTGCAGGTTTGAGAGTGGCAATACTCGAATGCATGATAAAGCACTTGGACCGTGCAAGAATTCAAAACGGAAAATGGATGGTCGAGGTATTGGGCTGCGTGAATATCAAGCTAGGAGTAGAGCTAAGAGAGAGATGACAAACAGGATGTCGGGTGCAGCTGTGATGGCAAAGAAGCTAAAAATCTAGAGGCTGGAAGTTTAATTGAGTTCATAAGCTTATCGTATTGTTTAGTGAACTAATATATCAGGAGAGATGCGGGGTCTTTAGTTAATTATAAGTAGATTCTGAAACCTAAGGTCTAGTCAATTTGCAGAAACTCCAACTTATATATCCTGTTTCCTTACGACAGCAGCAATATCATAACCAAACAGCAGTCATAAACCACAACATAGATAAGAAAGCAATTAAGATAGATGGCCATCAAGGCTTAAGTTACAGGCAGCTATAGATAGTTCTTGCATGCCTCACATAGATAGTCTTGCCACAGCTTAAATAAAATAAAAACAGAGCACATGGTTCAAGTACTTGATCATGATAAAGAAGCATAATAGTAAGTAAACATAATCAAGCTGCAGACTCGGTATCTGACACATCATAGCCTTGATTGTCTTCATCTTCCGCATGGCCGTCAATCCCCTGGTCGCCACCGTCATTGATCACTTGGACAAGGTTCTCAGGCTCGCCGACCTCAACCCCCTGGACAAGGTTCACCTCCTTGCCGGCCTCAAGTACCCCCTGGACACTGTTCACCTCCTCGCCGGCCTCAACCCCCTGGCTCACCTCTTCTTCCTTCTCGTCATCATTGTTGAACCACTCCACCGGTGGCCACTCCTCAAGTTTAGCACAGTGCCTGTCAACACTAGACAAGCCATAGTACTCATAGATTTCATCACCCCAGTCAGCCCTCTCCCAATGTCCTTCAAACCCCTTGATATGCCCACGATTACCATCCACCTAAAACACATGCAGTAATTAAAAGGCATTAGTCAAATTCCAAAAGATATACATGTCCAAAAGGTCATCCAACCAAATCTTATTAACAAGCTAGGTTAGCAGTAAAAAACCTCTCCCTAGTTTATTGTTCCCTAATATAAAATTTTGGTCATCAAACAATAAAGTATTACACAGACATGACAAGCAACTAAGCAAGGACTAACTAAAAAGGTCTAGTCTAGAAGCAGTAATTTACACACCATAAACCAATATCAAACATACACCACTACACCAGCATAGCACTTATTAAGACCACATAAACTGAGTTAAGGCATGACATGCAAGAGAGAGGTACCAATACTAGAAGCTCATTAACTGAATAAGATAGAAAACCACGTACGTACGTGCCAAGAACTGAGTCAGACTCAGAAATACGAGAGAGAGAGAGAGAGAGAGAGAGAGAGAGAGAGAGAGAGAGAGAGAGAGAGGTGGGCTACCTCCATACCCCAGCTTCCATCAGCTGCGTCAGCTGGCCGGTGCTTCACAGTCTTGAAACTGTTGCCCTTGATGTCGACGGCGAACAGCTCGAAGCGATGGTTACCCTCAAAAACATTCTCACGGATAAGCATCTTACCGATCACCTCAACCTCTAGCATGGGTGATGGTTGGCCGACGACGATCGGGACGCCTGCTCGACGGAGGATTTGAACTTTAGTTCTTGTGTCGGGACAGTCTAAACGACAGCTGGTCACCAAGTGGTTTTTGTTGCTGGGATCCTCATTGTCCGCCTTAGAGTTGCCGGCCATGAGAGATAACTCGAGGGTCGGCTCGTTACAGATGGGGCACTCCATGTACACTGTGTGAGGTAGGGATCAGATGGGTTGTCATACCCAGGCCAGCTCTGATCGGGGTATGCAGTGCGAGTCATGCTATCAGGAATAAGAGCAAACCCTTCTGGTAAACTCGTGACTGAGTACAGCAAAACGTAACGGAGAGATGTCGGCGCCTGGAATCCGACGGCCATTTGCAAGTTTTCAAGGTAAGGTCGTGTTTGGATAGTAAAGAGGAACTTGATCTCTCTCGCTCACAGCTAAAAGAAAAAGACTGAGGGAGTTAGGGGCAGAGACTTAAGGTAGCAAACCACACCCACCCACTGACGAAGATTTTATAAAGTCTGTGTCTGAACTTAATCCCCATGCCCTGCGTACATATATCAAATGCAGCGTTGCAGGGTATGTCTCCATCACTCACGTAAACAAAATATGTCTCCATCACACCATAAAGGTCTACAAGCGAGCAGTAATATATTACACACCATAATCAGATGTCAAAACTCAAAACACAAAAGACTTGTACAAAATGCAGGAGGAGGTATACATATGAAGGCTTTTGGTTTTTAGATCCAGCAATCCTAAAGGGTAAATGCCGGCTCCCCGGCCTATATCATCTATTCAATGTTCTAACTTCGAAATACTTAATAACATAGCTTGCTTGCGCTTAACAAAGTACCGTACGTAGGTGCTCAAATTGACAGAATCACACGCATAAGTAACATCCATAATTTTGGACTCAAATTTAACAGCATGCAGTACTTTAGAGGTTCAAAATTATCTAATATCCATTCAGTCTCATGCATTGCCATATAAATTAGCCTGAAATTCTATGATGCTAGCTAGGGTTTGATATATGCATGATGCATCCAGCTGACCCATATATACATGATACATCATCCATGTATCCATATGAGACTCTCAGATCGAGACACAACGTTCTCTTTCTCTTAATTATTTTGAGTAATGTCCAAAACCAACCACACGCAAAAATCAATATACAGTCTTACAAAGTAGAAGTCCAAGTCTCTTTACTTGTGTCTGACAAATTTTCCTAGAATAAAACCTGTCGTGAAAATCTTCCTTTTTGCCGTTTTCGGTAGCGCAGATCTATTCTTTATTTCGTGGGTCATGGCTTCATGATGGAGGACTATTTCAAAGGCAGACGAGTACTTCAAGACCACCAAGAAGCTCATATCTAATTCATCCAATAAGCTAGGCCAAGAATGTTATTAACTTATTATGTCACATAATGTGGTAAGAACCAAATTAGCTGCTCGTTGTTCCTTGCTGATGATCATGACAACCCTGAGGATTATCATCATGATCAACAAGCAGTACGTAGTAGAATATCGATCGGCCTAATGGGAATGGGTTTTCGTCGCCATCTTCTTTGATCGAATTTTCCTGGTGGATATCGGCATGAATTCGGAGCTTGGCAAATCTTCTCAGTTCGGAATTTTCAAGTGGTGATCACTTGTTCACTGAAGAAATGCAATATTAGAGTGATCATTATTAATGTCGGTACGTAGTGGTGAAGATTGTGTTGTTCATGATCATTTTCAACCAACTACGGTCCTCAATTTCCAGTCTTTGAATTTTTCTCGATGCTGATGCTAACCAATTTGTTGTAGGTGCATGTTACAATAACTTTCAAAGAAAATAAAACAAAGATGCATTTGTTATTAATTTACACTCGATCTTTCAAATTGGAGGGAAGGCATTCGTTTCAAAGTAATAGCATATATGACATCACAACTCATATTGATCGGTTTACTTAGGCAAGGACTGACTGAAAAAGAAGAGATTAGATCGTCGCAACTAGCCGTTGCCTATCACCACTATCCTCTCAGTCCCCAATTTAAAAGGCATGAAATGAAAGTAATGAAAACACTAGTCCGTTCATTTTTTCTGAATCCACTCTTGCAAGCTAAGGATCTACAGTATATTAGGTATACGTTACATTACAGCATGTTAGAATATTATTAACATGTATGTAATGAAAACATTTTAAGAAATATATACCTCTATCTTCACTCAAAAAAATGAAGCCATTTGTTGATCAGAGAGTACGTCGACCAACATCATGACACCTATCAATATATACGTTGCATATATGAGTTCAACAGAAATTAGTATGCATGAAGCAAAGTGCAAGTTCTTTCATTAGCTAGGATGCGCATCTATAGCAGTGTCCTGTAACATCAGCTAAGCTAGAGATCGACATATGTACTGCTATGAACTATGTAGAAAATAATAGTGATGGATGGCCATATAGGAATATATAGAAGAAAGGTAGGAATCAAGAATGTGTATATATGTGGACACAAGAAAATAAATATGATCGATCACCTCAAACCTTCCAAAGAACTTGAGGGTCGTTGAAGACTTGAAGAGGAGAATATATATATATATATATATATATGACATTAAGACATCAGGCAGCTGGGAATTTAATGAGCTTTATTGATGAACATAACCTGTAAACAAAAAAGCAATAAAATGAGATTTAACCTCCATCAGATTAAGTGTTATGCTCTGTATGCAGGCATGCTTGGTCTATGGATATCAAATGCAGTATGAGCAGTATATATATATATAGTTTTCTCATCCTCAGCATTATTAGTTGTATCTGAATGCCATTGAACTATAGAGGTTTTTCAAGTCTCTAAATAAGATCAGAGGACGTACTCTGCCAGTCTCTAATCCACAAGTGACAACAAAGAAATTAAAGTTGTTTAACTAACTAATGTGACAATAATCCAAAGTAGGGGGGCTATAGAGGTTTTCAAGTCTCTAAATAAGACCTGATTTTGATTTTGATTTTGATTTTTTCTTTTGCAGGTTCTAGATCAATTAGTTGCTGCAACATCAATTAGTCTAGCTATGAAGGTGATGGCCTTCTGGCTGTGGCTAGAGAAGTTGGGGTTCCAAAATTAATGTGGTTAAGAGGATGCTGGCTTTATTACCAGCAGATGAGACAGTTCCATGCCTCTATGCTATCAATGGTACATTTTTCTCATATTGTCCCAAAGCTATGACCTTCCACTCCTACAAGCCTTCATAGACAAAGGAGTTACGGTACACTTCTTCTCCTAGAGTGGTTGTAGATTACAGTTTCCGGTTTGTTATGTTCTTTAATATGTTATTAAAGCGAAATCTTTGAGGTTGACCTTTGGCAAAGATTTCGTAAATGTTCTAATGAGCCGATGCTATGTTTAGGTGTTTTTGTATTACTATGGAGTTGGAAATGCAGTGGGATGGAAATCCGAGTATAATACTTGCCATCAAGACTTTACTTAGTGTAGCACTACCAGTGCAATTAACCTACGACCTGTTGCCTGCTTATTTGTGCTCCATGGAACTTTTCACATTGTTCAGAAGTTGGTTCCCTTGTTGTAGAGTGCCGTTGTTGCTTTTGAACTTTCACTGAGACACCTTCCAGTTTCTGGAACTTCTGGAGGATATTTGAAAATAACTATTCTCTCATGAATGATTGAACCTATGAAGCCTTTTCAGTGCTCATCATCTGTTCAAGTATAGCTTGCAAGATAGTGCTGATATTTGAATATGCTGATTTTTTTTCTTGTGCTGTTTACTTCTGGGATGGAACTATAATACGAGGGCAGAATGAAATTTCTCATCCAACCAAGGTATTTCATGATCTGGAAGTCTGAACCTATTGGTTCTGGCTTTCTCACTTTAGCAGTATTTCTAAAGTTTGAATTTATACCAAGACATGAAATTATCTAGAATGCTTCACTCTGTCAAATACATAAGGTGGTATTGAGAACTTCTGTGTTTTAGTGTCAGTGCTGTGGAGGTATGTCCTCTATGGTGGTAATGGTAATGTATTAGTGCTGTTCTAGGGAGGGAATCGAACAGTTTTATTCGAATTTTCAAAGATCATACTTCCTTTTCTTTTTCTCTCTAAGGGTGACTTAATTGAAGTGTAGATGGTCTTGTCAGTTCTGTTGATGAGTATCAGACCAACAATCAATTGACAGTGTTTGGACCTGCTGATGGTATAGTGATTGACATTACCATTTATCCAGGAAATACAAGTAGGATCATTTTGGAAAGAAGATATTACTCATAAGTATCAGTGCAGTATTATCATATATATTAATCAGGTCATATAGTAGCACAATCTGTTGAAGCAAGTAGACAATAATGCTGGCATATTTTACATCCCATGTTTAATATCAACTCTGTTTAACTTCAATCCTAAGTTTTTTTGCGCTGCGCCTGATATCACTTCTCCAGCAGCTATCTTAGCAATCCACCTATCATACGAATCAGGAGCCATTTGGCGCGCACTAGCCGAGAATCTTTCTGAAGCATGATCCACCTGCAACTCTACTCTCTGTCTCAGTAGTTTCTTCCTAGCAAGTGCAAAAGTAAACTCCACATCTTCATCTGACCTCTTGTGTTTTCTACTCTTGGACCTTGCAGTATTAAGAGTCATGTCAACGCAAGCAAGAAAAAGACATTCAGAATAGCAGTTACCCAACGACAAACCATTTAGCCAGTTAGGATCTCTTATATTGGACAGTGGTTCAACTCAATCCGCATTTGTGCGCCTAATTAAAAAACAAGTTGATTTTTTTCAACATGAGAAAAAAGATTGTCATTGAACTATCACGATATGGATAACCGATAAACCAAATTTACATAAATGGAGTGGAGAGGCAAAAGTTGTCCCATAAATTAACATAATCCAAACCTTCCCAATCAGCTGTTCAGTTTATTGGGAAGGGTTTTTTTTTTTTTTTTTTTTTGAGAAACAAAAGGGACAACAATTGTCCTGCTGCACATTGGAATGGTTGAATGGGGGGTAACTTGGACACAATCAGTGTCCAAAATGAAGACAATACTTAATAATGGGTTAAAAACAATACAACAGACATTATATGAACCTCAAATAAATTTGGTCTTCATGAGTGGGGAATTAAAACAGGTTTAACCAAATAAAAATCAAACAATCCGCCAAATGAGAGGGCAAACCAAACATTAAATTTTTGAAAACATGTTCAGAGTCATGTTAACCGATCATATGCAAACTTTCCAGGTCATCAACATGAAAATCACAACTCACCTTACTAATGATTTGGATTTGAGCCGCGAAGTAGCCTTGCCATATCTGCCTGAGACAGTATCCACATCCATATTATCTGCCTTACTATCAAAAGTTTCTTCATCGAAATCAGAAAAAATTTCTGTATAATTCCATCTGCTTAGCCTGAAATATTATAGAAAGGAAAAAAATGATTTACAAATCATATCCACAAGGGAGCTGAGCAATGAGTTAAAGCCTAAATCACACAAGTATCATCGCAAAACACATCATGAAAAAGCCAACATAGCAAAAACAATAATAAAAAAAAGTGCTGGTTATGGCCGAACTCTCACACAATGAGATCTAAGCGTTATTCAGAAGATTTCTATGCACATAAATTGTTTATTCAAAATCTCAAACATATATTGTATATAACTAACTATATATGCCATTTGATAATCTGGTTTTGAACAGGAAAGGAAGAAATCTCAACATGGATGGTAATTAGAACTTCCACATACTAATATAGCAATTGAATCATATAGCACTAATCTGCATAAATTTTGCAATAATATAGCATAATACAAAAAGATAATTCATAAATTCTGCACACTTGTTATCTGTTGTGTACCTGCAATTTCTAATTTACAAGTCAGTGAAAAGTTTAGACACTTAGACCTGAATGTAGATGCTTTGGACATATGTGATCTTTCTTTCATAGATTTGCAACCCAGAATCCTCTTTTCTTGTCCTTCCGTTATCTGCTTTCAAAGAGAAAAATCAAGATCATAGATGAGTATTGAATACCGGTCAAATTCCTCATACCAACAAGATGTTTCTGACACGGACCTTATGTATTTCAGCAAGAACTTCCATCTGTTCTCCAGGCATGACAGCCCTAATATTATGAAGTCCACATTTATTGACAACCATTTCCAGAAGAAGCTTAACCTGAAAAGTGAAAACAAAGAAGGGTGTTAGTCATGTTTGACAGGGAATAGGTAAGTACATGACTAATGAACATAAGCTATTTGGCATAAACCAATATACAATTAGTCAGAACTTAGTGATTAAAGCAACAACCTTGGCTTTCAAAGAGGTTTCACAATAAACTTGAGAGCTGAGTAAGTTTTCAACCATGCTTTTTGTATGCAATTGCAGCACCTCACTTGGTAGTTTGACCACCAATACTTTCAAAAATCCTAAATTGGACTGCACATTGAAGGAAATATAAAAATAGGAATAAAAGAACACTATGTAAGATTAGAAAACAGAAAATATCCAGTTGCCTATTGGTTTTGGGGTGGGATGGCGAAATGCAAGAGTAAATCCCGATGAGAGAGAGAGAGAGAGAGAGAGAGAGAGAGAATAGGAATAAAAGAACACTATGTAAGATTAGAAAACAGAAAATATCCAGTTGCCTATTGGTTTTGGGGTGGGATGGCGAAATGCAAGAGTAAATCCCGATGAGAGAGAGAGAGAGAGAGAGAGAGCAAACTTTAATTATTTCTTGGCTCCCTGATGGGAGGCAATGGAGAGTGGATGGAAGCAAATTGGTAGAAGTTGAAACAAGGTCAGAAAACTCAAAGGCCAACCGAGCAAGGCCTTCAATTGTGGCACTGATCATATGAGGAGTTCTGCAAGCTAGGCCTTCCGCAACCTGTAAATCATAAATTAAACTACTGGCTAAATGTATATCCAACTGCTTTTTATACACAAATATAACGTTATGAGAATGGTGAGGAAATGAAACATATTGCTCAACACAGACGAACAAACAATAGCATGGACTTCTGGAGTGAAGACTAATCATAGTAAACAATAGTCAAAAGCAGTATATTCGAAATAGTCTGCTGTAATAATCTCAATCAGTTCTGTTCTCAAAATGAAAAGTCTGGAAAAAGTTCAGTACCATGTCAAAAAATTTATGCCTATGTTCTCTAGTCCCGCTGCTATCCGCATCCCCACAAGCATGGCCAATCTGGACAAGAATATCAAATGCTCTATCTCTTGTTCTTTTGTTAGTCTGCATTGAAGAAAACATAACAAAAATATCATCAATCACATATTTCAAAAGCGACTAACTATCATTTTTCAAAGTTTTGCATGACTGCAACATCACAAAGAACCCAACGTACTTTAAGTAAATTACCAGTACACTGCGTTATAATGACCACAAGTCACACTAAATACTGCAACTAATAAATCTCCATACCTCTTTAAGTGCATGAATTATTTCTGCCAGAAAAGAACTTGTGATTTCAGGCCGCCTCTGCTCTGTGTCAGACTACAAAAAATATTGAAATTCTTAAGTAATCCATGGGATACTAGGCGAATTTGAAAATAAAATTGGAACTTGCACCCAATAATAAAACATAATTCATACTATCCCGGGCTCATCTTAAAAAGATAATACAAGGCAGCATTTGCTAACTTATACCTTTAGAACCTGAACTACTAGGAGGTGTAAGCACTCAAGCCTATGTTCTTTGGCCAAAGAATGGCATGAAGGCAGCACTTCCATCATAAGTCTATGCCATTCCTCAATCTTCCATGAAGTAAAAGTGTGACATTTCTGACCATTCAGAGAAAGGTAAAATAAATCTACAGCAAATATAACTGAAGTGCATTTGATTTATGCACTTCCCTGAAAACCTCAGTTCACAAATAACAAATTATTTATACAGATGATGTCAACATTATTAAATATGAAATCAGCTATTAACTACCATTTGTGAACATGTTTCCTCATATTTTACTGACATATGATGATATATTGCAATTTAGATTACATTGCAGAAGATTTAACCCCGATATCCAGATCATTCAAGCATATAAACCATTAACTTTGCATACCTTGAAAACAATTGAAAGAACTTCGTACGCCTTCCTTTGTATCAAAATTTCATTATCCTGGAGCCCCAGAAACCCTTAATTAGTGCAACCTTCTCATAGTCAAAGTTACAGGATCCCTTACATAATAAAACAAAGGAAGAATTTGAAACCTGCAATGCAAGCTTTGTTGCAGTAAATAAATTATCAACCTCTCCATAATTTAAACCAGGCAAAAGTGAGACTGCCAAGTCCAATAGGCGTGTCCTGCAGTTAACATGGAGGAATAAATACAGTATCACATACATAACAAGCACCACAGAAATAGTTGAATTATTCAAGTGAAGAACTGATTTTGAAAATTCTAAAACAAAAGATAAGTGATAACCGGATGGAACTTTCTGCTTTGTTAGCATCTAGAGTAACCTCTGAAAGCTTCTCCATTGTATTGTTAAACAACACTGACACAACTTCTGTATTTGATATTGATGCAAACTCCCCAATTGTGGACTGTAATTGGTGCAAACATATTATTCTCCGTTTCACAAAAAAACTTATCATGAGAAGATGAGGAATTCAATTTGTAGAAGTGAAGACTGATATCTAGTGATAAAAGTTACCTTGATAAGAACTACTTGATCAAATTAGCGATACTTATTTGTGCAAACATTATTAGTCTCTTCATCACAAACAAATAGCATAGTTGATGCAACACTCACATTGGAATTCAAGTTCTAAAGTACAAACTGATATGGAAGATAAATGTTTATTAAATACAACAAAGATGTTTTGAAGATGAAATTTAAGACTTGCAGTCTCATTTCAAAATGCTCAAGCTTAGTTTTGGCCCGTTAATATGAAGATGTTTAAAGCTGCATAAAATACGAAGATGATACAACTTAAACACTATCATATAGATGACATCAGCGTAATTATATACCTGCAATAAATTCCCCTCATAATCCCTGTTCTCCAAGAAGACAGCCGATAGAACAGATAAAAAGTGGCTAGCTGATTGTCTTAGCACCCTCAGGTTTTCTGCTGTAACCTGAGGCGTATAACTAGCCAAAGCTCTCTGTTCAGCAATACTCACGTTGTTAGTAGACAGATCGTCAGCTACTTCCGTAGTTCCCTTATTTTGACGAATAAGAACCTGTAAGCTCGAGCATATTATTCCACCAATCTCAGGCTCACCAAGAAGGGCATTGCACAAAGCATGCTCTAGATCCTTGAAACTTTCATTGGTATCAGAAGGAAAGTTGCAAAATGAAGGTAGCAGTGACCACAAAGAGTTTACAAGTGCATCCGTTCTCCTTGATGAATGCCCTTGTAACCGAAGCTGCCAAAATATTTTTAAGTAACTAACAGATGCCATATAGAATAAGCAACTAGCATTCCATCCAAATGAAACTTTTAATACCTTTTGAGATTTCTCCCTCATAATTCCAACCATAACCAAAATTGAATTCGTAAAGAAGCTCAATCTTGCACCAACAGTATACTTGGTCAGTATTGGAAAGAGCCAATCATTCACCTCACTTGGGTCTTCTGCCTCCAAATTAAGAGGCAGCAAGCCTAAAAACTTTTCAGGTCCCATTGCAACAAGAGCAGAGCCAAGGCATTCACGCATCTGTACACAAGCTCAATTTTAGAAAGTGCTTAAGCGGGAACAGATACACTAAAAGTACAGCTTTTATATTTCATGAACAAGCGATAGTTGTATAGTTCAGCTATTACAACTGGAGAACACAAAAAACAAGCACCTGCTTCCTGAATTGGAATTCTTTTTTGGTCAACTTCTGCATGCCTGCCAAGCGATTGAGTGTACCCTTCATGAAATAAGAAGAATACCCCCCTGTACAATAACATCACACTTGTAAAATAGATTAACAAAATCAAAATTTTCTGCAAAGTGAAAAGTGCTTAAATAAATATTTAGGTGGTAAAGTAATCAGAAGCAGAATACAGTATACCTAATTTATCGAACATTATTGATACAATTTCAAATGCAAGGTCCCAGATAGCTGTGTATTGATAACCAAGTAAGCTCTCAATAATAGCACAAACTTGTTCAATAATAGATGGCTGATGAGACTTGCTTGCATCTATATTTATGTTTGAGTGAATCACAATCTGGTCCACTCCCTCTTTGATCAAGGCTTTATCAATGCAAGCATGAATGAGACACTTAAATGAGAATGCGGCTGAATGTTGGTGTTCGACATCCGGTTCTGAATCATATCCTTGTATATCTTTCTCGGATGTCTGTCCCATTATAGCTGTCAAACACAAAGAAAAAGAACACAAGCAAGAACATATTGAGTCTTTGAGTGAATCGAGTCATTGGCATTTGGCATGAGTATATGTAACAAGTATACATACCTTTGAGCGCATTGAACACAACAGGGAGTTTCATCACACATAATTGCCTGTTTGAGGAATAAATTTTGGCCACTCCGATACTGAGCAGGCGAGCAGTAAATTTAGTGTTGTGCTCTATGGGGTTCTCATTTTTGTAAACAGAGTGAGCTAATGAGCATAATAGATCAAGTAACAATGGGGGAGGAACGTCCGGAGACGGATTGTTGTCACATAGATTACGCAAACAATCAGTTATTCGCCTGGTTGTTACAGGGGATCGCAGCAATTCCAAGATAATTTTGAAGTCATTGAGGATGGCAAGTTTGTACTTGGTTGACATTAGAAAAAGACATTCTGTCAGAGTGTCCAAGACAAACATGGCCGGACGCGCTACCGTCCTTCCTGGACTGCCAACTGCAATCGGTTCACCACAAGGAAACCACTTCTTAAACAATTCAGTAATCGCTTCACTTGCTGGGTCAATCAGCATTGTCCCTTGAAGACTTCGGAGCACTTCACGAAGACACGACCATTGTTGTTCTCTCACCTGTTTTACAAACATATATATCAATACTTAGCAGTAACACTCTAATCGAATCAAAACACACAAATTGCTGACGTACTTCATAGTTGTGGTAGGTAACGAAGCCCAATAAGCAGCCGTACAAGGCGGAAAAAGCGGCGGCCGACGAGTTGTGCGACCAGTGGTTTCTGATGGTAATGAACAAATGCGAGAGACACTTGATTCCCCACAAGGCGGAAGTTTGCGACAAAGATTCGGACCAGCGGAGGACATGGACCAAGGACCGAGTTACCAACTCGATCTCATCCATGAGTTTTGCCGGAGATACTTTCGGAATAACCAGAGACAGAACAGTGAGGTGGGCGTCGATGATCATCGGCGCGGTGGACTCTTCGAGGAGGAGGAGAGAGGAGCACGTGGCGGCCAAGTAGGCCGGCGGGGTGGGAGAGAGGTTGCGTTGTTTGATTCCGTGGGACACGCCGACTACGACGGCGCGTAGTTGGTGGTGGTCCTCGCGCCTCGAGTCGGTGAACTGCATCAGGATTGAAGTGCCGATACTGACGTCGGCGTCGGCGTCGTATACGGCGGTTGTGGCCATTGGGATCGGCGGAATAGAGCGGACAGGTTTTGTGGTTTTGATTACACACGCTCTGCTCTCCGGCCCTTTTTCACTTTTTGCTTACCTGTAGAACTGACAGACCCACTAATATTTTCATGGTGGAACTGACAGTTTTACCCTTTACGCTCGTGGCGTCTTGTAGGGTTTGGTTGACTATGAGCTGTGGACTTCGTGTATATATATGGTACTATGGTTGATTTGCGGGGTAAACCCGAATCTAGAATACTTTATGCTCATGTCGTCTTGTGTCCTTACTCACGTGTCTGATTCTCCTAACGAAACCGGACAAAATAGTACGAACGATTTGGTTGCTATGAGAGGTTGAGTCCGTATATATGGTACTATGGTTTTTTTATTTTCTAAAAGGTATAGGTACTATGGATGACTGCACAAATAATTTCGGGAAAATTAGATATTGTTTTGACTTTTGTCTGCTTCTCCTAGTAGTGGTAGGTTAAGGAATAACCTACGTACGAGAAGAGAATTAATTCACCTCCAGATTTAACCCGGAGATCTAAAATAAGCCGAAACTCTAGATTTAACCTGCTAAGTATCTTTAAAGGAGATCTTTAATTATCACCCTAGAATTTTGCTAAATTAGTATTATTGATTTATCGTTAAGCTTGTAGTAAATCAAAAGCACTTATTTCTATGATACTCGTATATATTTTATTACCAGAAGACCCGTTAAATCATATGTCGTCCTCAAACTAAAATATAAAGCATACAATTTCATATTGTCCCCAAACTATTTAAGCGCGCAAAGCGGCCGGGTCATGATATAAGATAAACAAATGGAGCGGGAGGCTAAACAAAACCTAATTTGGAGCTTTCTGTTTTGTTATTTATAGCTTGTGAATGAATGACTTCCAAGTGCCCAGCCCAAAAACTCAAAGTCCTAAGAAAAGGCCCAATACAAACTAAGAAAGGAAAGACTAGCACTATAGGTGAAGCAAGGAAACCATATCTCGATCTCGACGGGCAAGGGTCTTTAGCTCTAAGGTTCCTTCACTTCCTTGCTCCATCTATAGAACTAAAGAGCACTGTTGCTCATGAGAAAAGAGATCAAAGAGACAAAGAAATAGGAGAAAGAGATAGCTAGGTAAGTTATTGTGTTGAATGGAGAGTGAGAATGTTGGTGCTGTCTTAATAAGACAGTCTTATAACCTCTCAACCAAATAAAAGACCTAATACAAGCTATGGAAGGAAACATCCATCTAAATCGACCCGATATAGAATAAATGGAAAGGCAAAAAAATTCCCTACAATGAAAAACAAATACGGAGCTCCGACGCCACCATGGAATTCAGTTGGCCGCTACAGGAGAACCCATATATATCACTCCAATGGCAAGCACACCAGCAGTATGAGCTACCGAGGAATGAAGCTTTCCTCCATATCTGTTGCAAAAGAGGGTAAGTCATCAAGTCGTCTATTCTCTTTTTGTCTTTTAATTCCATAATTACCTCTAAAAAAGCTTACCAACATTTTTTTTTAAAAGGCATTTTTTTTTTGTCTTTTAAGCCGAGATTTGGAGCTAATTATTACATTATTACATTCGCATATGCATGTTAATAGCAGTAAGGTAAGAATATAGGATTGGGGTATTCGTAAAGGAACAAAAAAATGTGAATCTTTACAATGTAGAGGAAGAGCGATCGATCTCTCCCTAAAGAAACAAGAATAATGACTACGAAATTAAACTGAAGATTTACATTAAAAAAACAGTATATATACGTACCTCAATGAAAAAATAAATAAAAAAAAAATATTGTTCCAAAACCTTTTTCTTTTGCAATGCATACATTGCTTCCTTTCGTTAGTATTTACAGATTCTCATTTTAGCTATCTCTTCTCACCAAAAAGGAAAAAATTGAAAAACATAATTTCTACTATTTCATTATGCTCAATCTCAGATGATGCATGAATCAGCTGTCCTGCTTCTTCTTATCTATATCAGCAGGAGGCAGAAAGGTCTCAGCTGTCAAACCCCAAATGTTAAAATCCACCTCATGAATCTTCCACGTTTCTTCCATCTCCCTCTTGTGGTTTGCAGACTGCTCGCCATATCTGAAAACCTTGACTCGTGTTTTTCCGCTGTGCGCAATGTTGAGTCCTTCAACGTACTTATAGTCTTGTATAACAGACTCAGTGCTGGTTTCCCAGAACACATCTGTGTCGTCTCCCTTGTTGGTCATCCTAAGTAACCTTGAGTCCTCGAATTGTACAAGGAGACCAGAACGTTGGCTGAAGTATCCCCATATTGTGTGGTGGATTATCTCATAGTTTGGACCGCTTTGTTGCTCGCGAATCGCCGGACTTGTTTCCAGCTTGAGTATGAAGCAGTCGTCATTGTTGATGATCTTCTCGCCGATGCACATTGCATCTGCGAATAGAAGTGCCGTGGCTCTTGGGTCCAAACCCTAAAAAAGTTTTCCAATTATTAGAACAAGCTAGAGGGTTTTATCAGCATTTAAGTGCACTAGTGACAGTTCTGGTCATGAAAATAGTTGCATCACGAATTAGAAATGAAAGAAGTTCCTACTACTATAGTCTCGTTCTGAGAAAACCTTGTCATGTATATTTTTCAGAAAGACCAACATATATGTTGAAGAATGAAAGTATACCTGGAGAAAACGACGCAAGGGTCTAGGAGGACCTTGTGAGATGGGTGTTTGTTGGTTAGAGGAATGCCGCCAAGAAAGCTTGCCATTGCTTCCACATATGACCTTGCAGCCAGACACAACAAGCTCTAAGCACCACAAGTCTGGATTCTTTTGCCAAAGCAAAAATCCGCCACTCTCGGCGGCGCTCTTTTTCACCTCGAGGCTCAGGTCCCCTTGGTGAAATTCTGATGCACTAATCTTAACCTGCCCGGTAACACACATGCTGGTTACTGCGTTCAATGCCGCTTGGCCTCCCGTCGCCGCTGTGTACTGTTGCACAATGTACTTGGCCGTTGAAGCTTGCTGTAAACATGAACGAGAAAGAATCAATAGTATTCCACACCAAGGCTTTTCAATTCTTTACTGATAATATATACAAGTGATCGAAACAAGTTTTATCTTCTTGATTTTGTTTGAGGCTTTGCCTTTTGTTACTTGTACCATATTTTTACCAAACACGTTTCTGAATGAGATTCATGCGGCACAGTATATGTAGTTTACAGTTTAATGCCTCAATATACAAATCTCTAGAGACCGTCATAAACATAAACACATATATATAAAGTTCCTTCCGAAACTAATAGAAAATGTTACATGCTGTTAACTGAAAATGTCAAATATTGTTAGGAATATGACCTTGTATACTTGCACAATATGTGTGCCGAGACCGATTGAAGCTCTTTTTCCTTTTTCTTCAAAAGTGTTTGATTTAATTCAGATCGTCTTTTATCGCATGTAATTCACAGTTAGAGCTAGTTCGATTCTAGTCTTATTTTTCAAGTATGTGATAGCGTAAAGCTTATTGAGCTCTAAATCTCTGTGGCAAGTGATATAAGGAATTATGGATCATGCCACAACGATATTTGATATTTGACGTAATTAAAGAAACGAAAAATGTAATATAACGAAAACGAGATATGGATTGATGACAAACCACAAAATGATATGGATTCATGGATATCCTTACAATTGAAGAATCTCTAACTGGACGGTGAACGGTATGACCCAACTGAACTTGAAGAGGGATAAGAGGAGAGCCTACAAGGTAAAGCAAGAACCGGAGCTCATTAAAACGTCCGGCAATGACCGGCGCCGACCATTTGTCGGAGGTCTGAGCCTTCATCCATGTCTGCATGTTTTGCCACCGTAAGGTGACATTGCTTCCCATACTAGTGAACATCTCTTCCGGTATAGGGACCTCGAGAACAGTCTCGAGGCCATCGTCTCTATCAATATTCGGACAAAGCTTCCTCATGTGTATAACAACGACGTCTCATGGAAGTGATCACGGCCGGAAAAGTGAAGAGATCGAGAGGAAAAGATGCGAAGAACTATTAGGGCTTGATCAAACGTACACACCTTGTTCATCTCCTTCCTCCTAATTAATCTAGCTGATGAGGGAAAAGAGGGGGCTTTGTGGGGAAACTAGGGTGGTCGTGAATCTGCCAAAGGTTGTCCTTGCTTGTAGGTCTCATGTGGGCACGATTTATAGATGAATAATTTGATTTGTTAACTTTCTATATTAGGAGCTCGAGTCACGTTTTTTATGTAGATGAATAATTAAATTAGGAAATTGATTAGTAGATAGGGTTCTCTCCAGTCTCCATAGTCAGCACTCAGGAACGTACTATGTATTATATGATATATATATATATATATATATATATATAAAATAAATGACTAAATGGTCCAAAAATTTGTAACACGTACGTATTCTTTTTCTTCAACATGAAAATGAGATCAAATAGTTTAACTTCAACATGCTTTGAAAAATACTACATGAGAATAAGTTCATACGTAAGAATATTTGTTGGTCCAATTTGACAACAACCTTCCTTTAAATGGTGGACTCAGTTTTAGTCTTTTTTGGGCCCAGTTTTAGTTTATATATATATATTGATTTTTTTAAGGGCCCTTAAATTTGGAGGCCCAAAACACAAGGCTTTTTTCTAGGACAGGCTCTGCCCTGGCTTCATGCTGATCACCACTCTCACCATCTTGGGTCATCCTGATATCATGATTCATGATCACTCTCAAAAGAATACTCATCGACGTTCGACGGAAGCTCCTCAGCTTCATCAAGCAGAACTCGAGGTGGAGGAGAATTGAAGTCCTTGACAGCAGAACACAGCTGAAACGACCACATATGGTGATGTGATGGTGAACAAAATGGGGAGAGTGTTTGTACTCCGTAGTAGTTGCTCGATCTTAACAATGTTCATTAATACATGCTGTAGACATAGAAAATTTAACGATAATAATAGTTGTTGAAAAATCCAAACAAATACGTAGCTCGTGAGTTAATAAAATTGGAAAGCCGTCGGAAATGACACATCACTACTATAAAAAATTTCTTAGGTGACGAAATTTTTTCGTCACCTAAGGGTCGTCATCTAAAGCTGGTGGTTAGAGCATTTAGGTGACGAAAATATTAATTTCGTCATCTTAGTCACTACTAAGATGACGAACAACTTTTCGTCACTAGCTTACTTAGCTGATGAAACTGTTTTCGTCGCCAGGTTACTTAGCTGACGAAAAAAATTTCGTCACCACGTTACTTAGCTGACGAAACATATTTCGTCACCACGTTACTTAGCTGACGAAAATTCGGTCGTCACCCAGTTACTTAGTTGACGAAATTTATTCAATTTGCTGACAATTTTTTCACATAGAAAAAGTCACCCAGTTACTTAGCTGACAATAGTTTCGTCTCCAACTTCTTACAACCCAGATCCAATCAACCCCAATATCTTACAACTAATATCAAGCAACCCAATTTCAACCGAGATCGCCTCCGTAGTCATTTGCAAAAACACAAATTAACAAGGCCAAAATGGGAAGGGCGCGGAGTCCGTTGGGGAGAAGGGCGCGGAGTACGCTGGGGAGAAGGCACGCGGAGTCCGCTAGGGAGAAGGGCGCGGAGTCCGCTGGGGAGAAGACACGGTTGGTTCAAAAATAAACACAACTTTACTTCTACCCCGTAGTTGGTTCAAAAAGACACACAACTTTATGTTTCGTCACCTAAGTAAATGTGTTAGACGACGAATTTATTTTCTTCACAAAAGTAAGTTCTTAGGCGACGAAATGCATTTTCGTCATCAAAGTGCTCAAACTTTGGTGACGAAAACATATTTCGTCACCTAACCTATCACTTACATGACGAAATATATTTTCGTCACCTAAGTGCTCAAAACTTTGGTGACGAAATATATTTTCGTCACCTAACCTATCACTTACATGACGAAATTTATATTCGTCACCTAAGTGTTCAAAACTTTGGTGACGAAAATATGTTTCGTCACCTAACCTGTTACTTAGATGACGAAATGTATTTTTGTTACCTAAGTTAGCTTTAAGGTGACGAAAATAGTGACGAAATAATGTTTCGTCACCTTACCTTACTTAGACGACGAAAATTGTCACTAAGGTGACGAAACCGGTTTCGTCACTAAAGTGTTCTCTTAGGTGACGAATTAAAAATATTTCGTCACCTTAGAAACTTTTTCTAGTAGTGCATGGCAACATGAGAATAGTTGGCTGACGACAAAATCTCAAATCCCGATTGAAATCAATTATCAAGTGTCGATTGATGATCAGAAATCAATTAAATTAAATTAATCGGACATCCCCAAAATAATTGGTAATGGTTCGCCAGCGGTCAGGCGAGCTAGATAGCTTGACTTCGCGAGGTGAAATTGACTCCGCGAGGCGAAATTGACTTCGCGAGGCGAAATTGACTTCGCGAGGTGAAATAGACTTCGCGAGGCGAAATAGACTTCGCGAGGCGAAATAGACTCCGCGAGGGGAAATAGACTCTGCGAGGTGAACTTGACTGGGCGATGTGAAATTGACTCCGCGAGGCGAAATGGACTTCGCGCTTGTAGATTTACGTGAAGGCGAGGCGAGATGGCTCCGCGCGCGTAGATTAACATAAAGGCGATGCAAGATGGCCCCGTATAGGGGGGAACCTCGCGAAGGAGTTAGACGACAGAGTTCGCATGCATGCGGGGATGTACGTCCAAGATAAGTCGTCCGCAAAGTGAGACCAGAAATCACCGGTTGCTTGGAAATCAAGGTGCCTCGCGAGATACCTTCCATATCTGCGGGATGGCTCGCCCCTTACCAAGAATCTTGATCAAAACAGGACATTTAATCCAAAGCGATCTGGGCATATCTAAATCTTAAGATTTGATTGATTTGATTATGTTGAAATCGGCAAGTAAATCAATCAATCAAGATTCATTGATTCGATTAAGAAAATATTATTGATTCAGAATTTTGATTACATGTTTTAAGTGGAGGTATGCTAACACTATAAATACCCCTTCTCATACTAAGAGGAATGGGGCAGAAACAAAAAGGAGCGGACTAGAGAGAGAGAGAGAGAGAGAGAGAGAGAGAGAGAGAGAGAGAGAGAGAAATCCCTCAAGAGCTCAGAAGCCTCCTCGAAATCCTTGAAGAACTATCAAGCTCCCCAAATAGTCAGTTCTTCACTAAACCCTTGAAGAACCATCAAGCTGCCAAATAGCCAGTTCTTCATCAACCTCAAACCTAGAAGTTGTCAAATCTCGAAGAGTCATCAAGCTGCCAAATAGCCGACATCTTCACCAAATCCAAATCCCAAATACCCGTTACGTGATCAACCTGCGTAACCCTCAAGAACAAGTGTTTGTCACCCTTGAGTTAAACCTAAATTCGGAGATAGAATCAGAGAAGTTCATAAAGATTGTAACCCGCATTCGCATTGATTAAATTAGATTATTCTTTGTACACGTGTTGTTTTGTTATTTGTTGCAGATATTTTCGTGTTTACACATGCACCTTTGAAAACTTTGACACATTATTCATGTTACGTACCTTCAGAACCCAAGGGATATTTAGGACTTACAGAACTGCAAACTTCGACATTACCATGGATGAATATTTTTCATGAAAAACGAAAAACTGCATACATATCATTTTTGTCCCAAAAAAATTGTAACACGTAATCAATTTCTTCAACATAAATGGAACTTTTAAGGAGAATCATCTCCAAGATTCCATATATGTGTATGATCTTAAAATAGTTCAACTTCAGCATGCTTTGGAAAATACTGCATGAGATTACGTTGTTACGTAAGCATATTTGTTGGTCAAATTTGTAACACTTCCTTCTTTTTATCGAGAATCATCACACTAGTAATTTACATGCATAGCTATGTTGACGAACGCTGAATTTTACAAAGACAGAACACAACGCATGCTATGGTATATGGAGGGAAAAAAAATGTGACAATATAATGAGAAATGACCTTGTAGCAACATAAATGAATAACTTTCTCATGGGTTAGCTGAAAAACGTTGCTCTATTTCATCAGATTCTACCTAAAACGTGAGAAGAGAAGATGGGGTGGGTGTGAATCAACTCAAACTCAAAACTCCCATATATTTTATGAGCTTGTTTATAACAAAGAGAACTAGCTTGAATGATTGAACTTGGTCTCTGATTGAAGTAGTAAAATACGCCAAGAACTTGACCTCTTACGTCCTCGTGGTGCTTCCTGGTTCGTCTCTTTTTCCAAGCACCGTGATGACCCAGGTGTCCTCTTTCAACCGCCCTGATATTCTTGATTTGGAAAGGTCGGCTTACCAAAGGAGTTTCTATATCAAGGAAACCAGATTACTATCACCCGCCAAAATGATCCTTCTCACCCCTACACCCATCCCCTGCATGCCACGTATTCATACTCTATGGTCTGAAGCCGCCACGTTAGATTACGTGGTGTAGTAGCTCACACATGATGACACGAAGCCTCATCGCTTTGCTTTGTATATAAACCCTTCAGTACTTTACGTCGTCCTCATCAACATTCTCATTTGCATTGAAAGTTTGGAACTGATAAATCTCTTTCTCGATCTTTCTGTTTCTGAATAACCATGGAAGGCGCATCGCAGCTGCTACGGATTGGAAGGAAATCATCAATAGAAAGTGAGCCGAGAACGCTAGGGTTTCATCAAATCAAATATGCAAGGGTAAGTATTTCGTATAAGTTTTCTGGGTTTCTAATTCTGCGTATGAGTTTTGTTTCCTTCTTCTTAGTTTTTGCTGGGTTTTATGGTGATGATCATGGTTTTGATATGGCAGGAGGCAGCTGAGTATGTAATGAATACAAAGAATATAGAAGAAGCAGAGCGCATTTTCACCGAGGTAATTCTTGCCTTCTTGGTGTGTGTGTGTGTGTGTGTATTAATAAATAACAGGAAAACCCATTGATCTATAATGGCCATGGTTTCACGGACTTTGAAATTTTCTACAAGTCGTGCGTATATGATTCTTTCTGCAAGTGCTAAGACGATCATAGAATCTCTCCCTCTCGAGGATGCTGGATTGCAAACGTTTCGTTTAGTTTAGTGAAAGTATATGTGTTGTAGAAGTTGTGCAATAATTCTAGTGTCAAAATGGTGGTATTGCATGTGGATGATTACTTAAAAGAATCGATCTTCCCTTGTTTCCATTAGTACTGTGCGACTCTCCTGAAACTAAGATTTTAGTGTCAAAATCAAATTTTAGGCTAGAGTTCTATAATTAGGGTCATAATTAAGTTAATTAATCGTGGCTTAATTTGCAGGGGTTGGAGCCGGTGGCGAGTGTGATTACTGTGATGAAGCAAAATGGAGACGAAGTGATGGATTCGGTGGAGGAATTTGAGTATTCAGTCGATCATTTCCGATTGTCAGAACTAAGGGAGGTAGTAACAGCCCCATTTTAGATGGCTTTAATTTGCGTTCGAACCAGAGCTAGAAAGTTCTACACAATGGATGTAAATATCTTTTGTTACATCAATCTTTGTAATTTTCACTTGGTTTCCATGATACCAGAAGAGTTTCGAAGTGATGTGAAGTCCCATGGCTGGCCTTCTTAGGTAGTCTCGTGACGGACCTTCATAGCTTTGTGATCCTGAAGAGCTTTGCTAGCCCATGCCATGTGATCTTCTTGTAAATATCCGGAGGAATTTCCTTGTAAATATGAGTTTTGAAGTTACTAAATTTTCTTTTTGTTATATTATCAAGTAATTAAAAACAGAGAATAGCTAATCAGTAATCACCATCGAGTTAAATTAATAACATGAAATCGTGAACTTTTATACCAATATAGGAAAATATCAGGCCGAACTAGCTAGCCATGCCATGGGCAGGTTGAAGAAGCCATTTGTTTCTTGCGCACGCCTTCGTTTCGACCTTTTGCTGCTGCCTGCTCGTTTTACGATTATGATCGAGATGAAACTGCAAAGTATGTGTCGGTTGTCAAATTAAAGAGCGTATGGGTTTAGTGCTCGAAGATTTTATTATATGCATGCACAAATAAAAGCTTAAGGTCGGTGTTATTAACACACTTATTTTTGCTATTAACACATCTTATTTATTTTCATATCCACACATTTTATTTTTATTTATAAATTAGTCGTTTGAATTTATTTCATGATTGATTGTCATCATATGTTGGGTACTTGATTGACACATACTCGATTAACCGTGTCACTTGAACAACTAAAACTTTTCAATCACCCTAGCTAGCTACTAATTCCACCACCATCTGAAGATGATTTTTAACATTTTGTGGTTTGCATTGTGGTTTTTCCGTCTTAGAAGAAGCGTGGTGGGAGACCTAAGGGGAGTAATAACCATCCTAAGGTTGCGAGCAAGGGTGGAGCTATAGGGTCTGATACCCCCCTAAGATTTTGGAACATTTAAGTTTTGGCCTTAATCTAGCTAGTTAGTATTAAATGTAGGCTTAAATCTCATTGGCTTTAAATCCTTTGTCACTAAGTTCCTATCACCTTCCCTGTAACCCTATTAATTTTTGACATGTGGCAATTTTTGCCTACTCATCTTAACAGCCTCTAACCCTTGTTAATTTTGTTAAACTCTAACTCTAGCCTAACTCTAACTCATCGCTATTTTATAATTTAATTTTATTTAGCAAAATTTGATGGTGAATACCAAACGTCGACCCTCTTCTTCTTCCTCTTTTTTCATCGACAAAAAAAAAACCCCTCTTCTTCTTCTTCGTCGTCGTCTGCAAGTACAGCAATACCAGTTTCACACCAAATTCATCATTTAGTTGAGAAAAGATATATCAGAGATACTATTCTCTCTGATATTGCGATGTGAATATGAAACTCCTCTTCTGACTGACGAACCTGTACATGATTTACACACTTGACAATCACGGAACGTGAAATTCCTATCACATCGAACTCAAACAACTTATCAACACCGGTAAGTTCTAGTTTGCCTTAATTTATTTCTCAGCTCACTATAATTATATATATATATATATATATATATATATATATATATGTTTTGGCCACGATCCTCAATAAGGAATAAAGAGGTAACTAGCTACCAAAGTAAGTAGAGAGGGGATGCGGGCGTGCCACCTCGCGGACGAGGAATTACAAGCACTAAGTGATTCGATACTCACGGTGTGTCGCGAGCAGAGCAATAATAGGGATCAGGGGAGAGTCCGACAGGGCTCTGAGCTAAGGCGAGGACGCGCTTATGATTCGTTTTCAAAAGGCTCGAAGGGAGATTGTAGAGAGAGAGCTTCAACAGGGAAGCGAAAGCAAAGCTCCGGGGAGTGTCTGGAAGTTCAACTGGGTTGAAGGTTTTGTTGTATTGTTGTTTGAGTTGTTGTGTCTGTGTTTTTTTTTTTTGAGAGAGAGAGAGAGAGTTTTCCTCATATAGCGACTCACATCCTCCCAGAAGAAAGATAATCATTGTCCAATTCGGACTTATAGTCAGAATGCTACAAGGACACTGTTTCACTCGCGTGAACCAATCATCCGCATGATACGTGTCCAGCCGTGTGATTGACTCCGCCTGAGCTACTGCTTTTGCGCTATCCAACTGTAGACTCATACGTGAACTCAACCACATACATCCTTATCTCGCGAGGTGCTACAGTCCTTGTCACACTCTGCCCCGCGTGCCTCTGAAGCTCACGACTTTGAACGGGCTTTACATTAAAACAGGCCACATGTATTGGCCCAAATGCTATCCAAAACTTATTGCGAGTCTTGGACCAAAATATCACCTCGCGTAGCACATCTACTCAGCTCGCATGCAACTCATGTCATTGTTTTGATATGTGCGAACTCCTCAACTCGCCTGATAATTTCAGTCCTTATATGTGAAGGCATTTTCGCATGCGAACTCTGCTATCCAGCTCGCATGATCTCGCTGGCGGGCCATCACTTGTGAATCCAATTATTTTGGGCTCGCCGGTGTGACGTGGACTATGAATTTAATTAATATTCACTTAGACATTTACTGTCCAATAAAATATCAATTTGGGTGTAAACATTGCCCCCCAGCCTCGAAGTCATGAATGTCAAGAATGACTGAAGAGGTTTATGTTCATGTAGCGGTATGGCTCAGGTCATACATAAAATGAGTGTGAGTAAACAAATCTGTGAATAAGCCTTGAAACCCAAGCACCCAGCAAAGCATTATAGCGAAGCTGCTGTACGATTCGCCTAGTACCATATTAAACTGATAATCATGAACTTAACATAACTAGGCACCTTGGACTTGAACTTAACGTGCATTCCGCTTGCACTTCGCCTGCTCTACTCAGAAGACATGGTACATTACACATACCTCGAGCGGATGTAGCTTGAGGGGTGTATGAATGGATTCAAAAATTTCCCTTCGCTTGAGCTCTTGGCAACGGCGAACCATCTTCGTGATAATCATGGGGTGACATTGGCCATGTACTTTGCTGCCCCCCAGTGCGAACCAATGAGAGTTAAACGAAATTTTTTAAAGACCACAGGGATTGGCCTAAATAATGACCAAGACATCTCAAGAAGGGTCTAAAGTCTGAAACGAAGAATCTCTTTATTTAGGGCATCTGGAATAGGCCACAATCTTGTACTTGTCTTTTGGTTAGACTTTGTACGTTTACAAAGAAATGAAGAGATGAGCACAACTAATTGCATGTAAATCTTTATTTAGGGCCTCTGGAATAGGCCTCAATCTTGTACTTGTCTTTTGGTTAGACTTTGTACGTTTTCCAAGAAATGAAGAGCTAATCAACATTCTTCTCTCTCGGGTTGCCCCCTAGTGTTAGGCGGTGGAGCGCTAGCGCATAGCATTATTAACAGTGGTCGCGGGATCAGGAGGAGGTGGAAGATCCTCGCGCTCCCAAACACCAACGATATGGCGCTTTAAGAAACGACCATTAATAGGATTGCGGTGGATGGTGCCGTCAAGGTCGCGCAAGTGGTATGCCCCCTTGGGTAAGATGCGATGAATGATAAAGGGTCATTCCCACCGAGCGGAGCACTTGCCCGGCCCTCGGTTTTCTCCCTAAGGGGGAGCACAACGCGCCATACTGTTTGACCCTCTGCATAACTCCGTCAGCGGGTAACTCTATCATAGGACCGCGCAACGTGCTGCTTCTCGAGGATGAGATTGTTGAAAGCAGTGATACCGTGTTCATCGAGGTCTTCGAGCTCCTACCACATTGCCTGAACGTAATCGTCACCAAGTAATTGGTGTTGTTCCTGGACGCGAAGCGAGGCGACGTGAATCTCAAGGGGTAGGACGGCGTCATGACCAAACATGAGAGCATATGGGGTGGTATCTGTCGGACCGCGCTTGGAGGTACGGTAGGCCCACAAAGTATTCTAGCATCTTGCGCAAGATACTGAGGATAACCTTATTGCTCGCCTCCGCCTGACCATTAGACTGTGCATAATAAGGGGACGAATGCAGGAGCTTGATACCATAGCCGGTGAGGAACGTGACCACAGAATCGGCCATGAAAGCACCCCCCCCCCCCCGGTCCGTCACGATGCACTCCGGAAGACCAAAGCGGGAGATAATGTTGCAGAAGATAAAATTGCAGACCGAGGTCACTGAGGTGACTTTGAGTGATTCAGCTTCAGCCCACTTGCTAAATAAATCGGTGGCCACGATAATGAACTTGTGCTGCCCGGAGGAATGGGGATGAATAAGGCCGACGAAGTCTATTGCCCATCCTCGACTTGGTCATGGTTTAATAATCGGCTGCAACGGAATGTTGGGGATGTGTTGCACTGGTCCGTGAGTCTGGCAATCCTGACAAACTTTGGCGAAAGCGATACAGTCCCTGAGAATGGTAGGCCAGTAATAGCCGTGGCGACGGATTAACCACCGCATTTTGGGCCTTGCCTGGTGCGAAGCACAAACCCCGCAATGAACCTCACGTATAAGCCGCTTAGCCTCATTGCCATACACGCAGCGGAAGTTATTATCGTCTTCGCCTCGCCGGCAAAGCTCACCATTGCGGAGCACAAAGTTGAGGGCGAGAAACCTCATTTGCCGTGAATGAGTGGCGTCGTGCGGGTTTTTGAGGTAGGCGATGAATGGTAACCGACAGTCCTCGTCGATAGGGTCTAAGGCAGCGACGTCAAGAGAGTCTGCCTTATATTGCCCCCTAGCAATAAAAGAAGGAAGAGTGTGTCGTTCGACCTTGAGTAGTCGTTCGCGCACTCTGTCTTGCAAGCTAAGGCTGGAGGCAATCTGGGCGAGCTCATTCGCCACGAAGTTGAACTCGCGCGGAATGTGCTCGATGTGAACGTCATCGAACCGGTCCAATATGTCAAACGCTTTGCGCAAGTAGGGCTCGATGGACGAACTCAAGCATTTAAACTTCGCCACCAACTGGTTAACGACCAATAAGGAGTCGCCGAAGACTTGAACCTCGCGGACCCCTAAGTCCAGCAAAATTTCCAATCTGATGATGAGCGCCTCGTATTCCGTCTGATTATTTGTACATTTAAAATCCAGCTGGAAGGAATAAGAAAACCGGTCTCTTGCAGGGTTCTCGATGGCGATCCCGGCACCTGCAGCGAGTTCAGTACACGATCCATCAAAATAAAGAGTCCATGGGGTGAGTGAAACAGCGGCGAACTCCAACTCGCGGAACGCTGTTAGTTCGGTTGGTGGGTGATGAGCGAGAAAGTCCGCTATGGCTTGTCCTTTTACTGCCATTTGCGGAACGTATTGTAAGGATAACTCAGACAAAGCCAATATCCATTTGCCTATGCGTCCCCGAAGTATAGGACGGGGAAATCATGTATTTGACGAGATCGGACTGAGCCATCACCACCGTGGTAAAGGCTAACATGTAGTGGCAGAGCTTGCAACCTGCAAAGAATAGGGCGAGACACACCTTCTCCATTGGAGAGTAGTGTGTCTCGCAATCGGTTAACACCATGCTAAGGTAATAAATGGCGTGTTCCACCTCGTTCTCATCGTCTTGTGCCAAGAGTCTGCCAATGGACAGATCGGCAGCGGCGATGTAGAGCTTAAGCGGAACGCCTGGGCGAGGTGGAACCAAAACAGGAGGGTTCATAAGGTAGTCCTTGATACGATCGAAGGCTTCTTGGTGTTGTGGCTCCCATATGAACTCGGTTGCCCCCTGGAGCTTGAGGAAGGGTGAAAAGGGCTGAACCTTCCCTGCCGCGTTTGAAATGAACCTTCCCTGCCGCGTTTGAAATGAAACAGCGGAGGAAGTTGATTCGCCTGATCAATTGTTGGAGCTCCTTCTTAGTTGTAGGAGGTGAGGCGGTTATTACCGCCTGCGCCTTGTCTTTGGGGATCTCGATACCCCTTTGGTGGACCAGAAATCCTAGGAAGTCGCCTGCCTCTACGAAGAACACACATTTGGCGGGGTTCATCTTCAGGTTATGTCGTCGCATCCGCGTGAAAACCTGTCGGAGGTCTTCAACATGTGTCGCCCGCGTTTTGGTTTTAACCACCACGTCATCGATATAAACTTCAATCAGCTTCCCCAAGATATCGTGAAAGATAAGGTTCATGGCGCGCTGATACGTTGCCCCCGCGTTCTTGAGCCCGAAAGGCATGACAATATATTCAAACGCACCTGCAAACCCTGGGCAGCGGAAGGCGGTCTTGTGACGATCGTCTTCAGCAACAGGAATCTAGTGGTATCCGACGGTTCCGTCCATAAAGGATAGCACTTCATGCCCCGTAGCTGCATCAATGAGGAGGTTGACGACAAGCATGGGGTATATATCCTTGGGCGTTGCGTTGTTGAAGTCCCGGTAGTCAACACAGATGCGCATTTTGTCGTTCTTCTTGCGGACGGGAACTACATTGGATAGCCATTCGTTGTACTTGGCCACGCGAATGATACCTGATCGATGCATGTTTTCAATTTCTTCCTTGACTACGATCTGGGTCTCAGTTCGCATGAATCGGCCATCCTGGCGAACTGGACGTCGATCAGGATAAGTGGGCAACCGGTGACAAACTAAGTCCGGAGACAAACCAGGCATGTCTTCATACTTCTCGGCGAAGCAATCCCTATATTCGCGTAGGAGGGTTAGAAGAGCTTCCCGTTCGTCCGCCACCAGCTGAGCACTAATGGAAATGAGCAGGGGCTTCTCTGCAGTCCCCACGTCGACTTGCGAAATGGGGTTGCGCAGTTGAGGTGGTGTATCGTCCAAGGCAGTGGGAGCTAACTGAATAACTTCCTCTTTGGTATCGGTATAATGCACTATTTCGTCTACGTATTCCATAGTCGCGACCTTGTTGTAGGCTTCGTGTTCCGCCCAATATGAGAGGAGTCTCTCACACAAGGACTCGCCAGCCTCGCGTGCCTCTTCTGAGGAGGCACTATCCATCAGAGGGTTGTAGGGGATCCGCGATGGTGTGAGGACGTTGTAAGTCGTCCCTCGCCTGGGTGAGCCCCCATCACGTTAAATTGGAGGTCGTGACCCCATAGGGGCGGCCTTTGGAATCGACGCCTTGGACGTCCAATGGGCCCAAGTCAGTATTGTAATAGCGGGCGTCATTGAAGTTGGCGGAGATGGAGAAAGGATGCGGATCCGCTTTGATGAGGACCGCCTCGCGTTTCTCAATATCCCAGATCATGAGTTCTTGGTGCATAGAGGAAGGCACACAGAAACTTCTATGGATCCAGTCGCAGCCAAGGATCATCTTGTAGGATGAAGCGCATTCGGCGGCGAAGAAGGTATAGACCCGTGATGCCGGTCCTACCTTGACCCATAATGACATTCACCGCAGCTCCGGTATCAACCATGACTTTATTGACCATGATCCCTTCAACTTCAGCCGTAATGTATAATGGTCTCATGTGAGTAGCCATGTCTAGGGTTGGTGTGGAGAAGGTCAGATTTTGCATGCGTGTGATGCCACTCATGGCTTCCAATTGTGAAGCATCCTCAGGTTCCGCCAAGACTGGACCCATTTTGTTGCTACAAGGCGGGGACATGTCACAGACATTTTCGCTACTGTTTGGGATATCTACCGCATTGCATGTTGTGTTTGGCGGGAGAGCATATTGGTCAGATATGAAAAACATCATCCCGACCTGAAAAGAGAATTGCTCGCGGACTGGGATCAGTGGAGTCTCAATGATCCCATGTTCTCCTTCGAGCACAGCGAATGCGCTCTCCGCTGGGTTGACCACTTCGTCCTCAGGCCATGCAGAGACTTCAAGTATATTGCAGGTGAATGAGTCCCCCTGCTCTTCTACTTGATCTTCCTCTAAGTCAATACGAGGCTCGGAATGAGCCTCGTCGTTCAGCGAATTCTCTTGGAAACGCTGGGCCATCAACTCCGCGAAGTTAGGGCTAGAGGTAGTACTTTCTTGGCATTGTCATTTTCCCTTGACGGAGGAAGGGCTGAGATTCGAGGCTCCTTCTTGGCCTCCGGCTCTGGGTTAGTTTGTGGTCGGGGCTGACGTGGTCGTGGTGGTTCCCTCCTTGCCTTGGGGTCCTGCCAAAGAGGCTCCCGGGGCCGTGATGGTCGAGGCGGCTCGCGCCTTGGCTAGGGCTCCAGGGTCGCGAATAGTCTTCGCCTTGCTGAAAGGGGTGGTTCCCCACTTCGTTCAACCTCCGGCGACTGCCGGCGCCTTGGTTGAGGAAGCGGTTCCCTTCTTTGGTCAGGCTCCGGTGAGGGTCTGCGCCGGGAAGACTGTGGATCCCTTCTTTCCGGTTCCGGAGATGGCATGTGCCTGGAAGGTTGCGGATCCTGTCTTGGTGGTACGGCGAGGCGACATAAGACGTTTGCCTTTGGAGCAGGATCATCTGCTACCTGTGCACACACCCTTGGAGGCATTACAGGTGGCCTTTGGAGTATTGCACGTAGGCCTTCTGCTTCTCTCCACATCCGCTCAGGTGTCTGTGCGAGCTGCGAAGGTCGTACGACGCCATCATCGACAGCTCGCAAGGCACGCAGGATGCTGCCATACTTCTTCTGTAGCTTCCGCTTCCTGGATCTGGTAATGGTAATTGGCCTGCCCCCTCGCTGCATGTACCATATCCCCTCTTTGATCGCTGATTTGGATTTCGGGGGAATGTAGGGATCAGACAAGATACCTTGATGAGGGCTTGAAGCCTTGTTTTTCTGATACCCGCTGCCGGAGTCGGATAGGTCCATCTTGCTTGAGGTTGGAGACGAAGGTACTTCGTCTGTCCAGTGTGATTGGACGAACGTCTCGAGGCATTTGATCCTCTGTTCCAGCTCTTCGCGAGTCCTGGGGCTCACGGGTTGGTAGTTTTCAGCGGGGGACGGTGCATCGTCCCGCATGATAGCTTTGCCCTTATCTTTCCTTGAAGGGCGATCGGGCTGCAGTCTGGCGACTAACTGCTTTGCCGGGTCATGGTTTCCACTTTGGTTCGCCAACACGGTATAATTATTCGCCGGTCTCCTGCGGTTTTGTCCTGGCGGTTCGCGCGGACCCGTGTTTGGAGATATGTCCAACGTTATTTTACGCTGGCCGATACGAGGCCAAGCGATGTCAGCTGTTGCGATCATGAAGTCGCCCTTATCCTCGAAGCGAATGTACCCGAGGTCGAGCCAGTCCTGGACCTGATCTCGAAGCTGCTCGCAATTGCAGGTTCTATGTCCCCAACTATTGTAGTACTTGCAGTGTATGCGGCCTTCTCTGTATTCGATGTAGGGTAAGGCTCTGGCCACTGTGACGAGTTCGTCATCAATAAGATCGTCTAAAACCTCATGTGCGAGGTTGACGTTGTAGGTATACTGGCGAGATGGCCGAAATGCGTCGTCATTGCCTTCCTCGCGGCCTCTCTTAGGTGCCCGGCGTGGGTTTTCGTCCTCCGGGTGTTCAGACAGGTTCAATGTGACTCTCCGTTGGCCTGGCTTCGGCACCCGGCGGCGGTTGTTCTCCTCTGGCTGGTCGGCCCAGTTCACTTCGACCATGCCGACCACGGTCGGAAAAAGGTCCACATCCACCAGCGAGGCTGTGCTCCCCGGCGTCTTCAGTTTCAGGGCGCCAGAGTTTAGCCAAGTCTGCAGTTGGTCTCAGAACTTAACACAATCTTTAGTGTCGTGATTATAGACGTTATGGAAGGTACATTACTTCTTGTCCTTCAGCTCCTCCTTGGATGGGATCTTGTGATCCAAGCGCACGTACTTCGCCTCGATCAAGTCATTAAAGACCAAATGGGCATTTTTCAAGTCATACGTGTATGACTCGTATTCGGGTTTGATCCATGCAAAAGACTGGATGGTGATTGGCTCGCGGGTCATTTTAAGATTCTTCAGTTTGTGAGCCAATGGTTTCCTAGTCAGTTCTACTGCCCCGACATCATCATAATCAGGTGCGGCCTCAGTTTCCTCTTGCCTCTGATAGTAAGGATCAAACGTGGGAGTTTGGAGGCTTAGTGCCCCCATCGTCCTGTTTCTCCCTAGCATGTATGTCCCCTTAGAGGCATTCGCTTTCTCATCCATTTCATTGAGAATCAGTTCATAGCTTCTGACCTTGTTAATTAGGTCGCCAATGGATGTGAAGCGCTCCCCATGGTGCTTCAGCCCCTGGCGATGCTCGAGACCTCGAATAGCCAACTTGATGGCTTCCTGCTCAGGTAGCAGGTAATCGCACTTGGCTTGCTGGATCTTGAAGCGTTGGAGGAATGAGACTTCATACTCCATGCTTTTGTGGCTCATTTGGGTGAGGGAGTCGAGGCCAACCTCTAGCTCGATGGTGCCATAAGTCTCCCGGAATAGTCTCTCCATCATAGGCCAGTCCGCAATTGATTCAGGCTTCAACCTGGAATACCAGCTGAAAGCAGCTCCGGACAGAGAAGTCTCAAAGAGCTTGAGTTTGAGAATATCGTTATTCCCATATTGGCCGCATTGGACTTTGAAGCGGGCCATATGGGTTGCTGCATCTTCCCTTGTCTCCCCAGAGAATGTTGTGAAGACAATGTTCTTAAACCCGTGGGGGAAAGGGTATTGCACCACACTATCAGGGTAAGAGTCGCGATATTGCAAGTCAGCATCACATTTTCCGGTTTGCTCCTTGACTATGTTGGAGATAAGTTGGCGCCAGTCGGCTGCCGTCACAGGTGTGGACTCTGCTCCCTCCTCATGATTTGGCCATGCAGAGAAACTGGCGACTTGTCCAACATTCTTAGGAGCTGGGCTAGAATGTGCTATAACCGGGTCATCTGGTGTCCCGGCTCCCTGGCGTGGCGAACCGTTAAACCAAGGAAATGCAGCACCAGAGTTACGCTGGGGTGGTGTCTTTGAAGTTCCAGCCCCTAACGCGAACTGTGGGGTCTTTTGAGCCCCGACTTTCGGATTACCCCTAGGGCGTTCATTAGCCGGGATGTACTTGGATGATCTCTCGTTCACGCTCGTGCTAGTGAGGTCGAGGGCATGATTCTTTGGTGCCTGAGACCTCATCCAGTCTTCCACCTCAAGGACCCTCAAGCTTAACCTATCGTGTTTTTCTTTGAATTCATCGAGCTTTTCTAGGTTATTCTTGTTTCCGAAGAAAGATGTGTTCTACTGGTCATGCAACTTGGTATCACGTTCGTCCAAGCGACGAGTTTGCTCGTTCACTGTCACGCGAGTGAGCGACAGGGTCTCCGCGGTTTGCTTCACGGTCTCTGCGTTCCGATCCAGATCCTTTTAGATCCGTTAGAGGGAACCTTCAACTAGGCCCTTAGTTTCTGTGAATTTGCCTTCGAGGTGGCCATAATCCTCACTGAGCATGGTGAGTTTGTTATGGTTGGCCTCCCAGAGGGCTCTGTCTTTTTTGACCTGTTCACTTAGGTTAATGACGCTCTATTGAGTGGCCAAACCCTGACCTTTGAGCTCTTCGAGCATCTGGAGGATTTGCTCCATAGGCATAGCAGCTCCTGAGTCTTGGGTTGGCTGTGAATATGCCATTGTGGTCTCGCTAAAGTTTGGGTTACCAAACTGAGCAAGAACTTGTTCCGTGGTGAGAGATCGGCAAGTCGCGCTGTTATGGGGCTTGTACCGTGGTGATTTGTGCTTGAGACAAGAAATCTGAGGTTTCCTGTATGGTGATTCTTCTGATTTTCCTATGGTGAATCGCTTGTACTCCCTATCCCACTGGGCGTGCCAATGTTTTGGCCACGATCCTCAATAAGGAATAAAGAGGTAACTAGCTACCAAAGTAAGTAGAGAGGGGATGCGGGCGTGCCACCTCGCGGACGAGGAAAGAAGATACGCGAGATCTTGACTTCTTGATCAAACAGAGAGCTTCAGGTGCCACCTCGCGAACGAGGAATTACAAGCACTAAACGATTCGATACTCACAGTGTGTCGCGAGTAGAGCAATAATAGGGATCAGGGGAGAGTCCGACAGGGCTTTGAGCTAAGGCGATGACGCGCTTAGGATTCATTTTCGAAAGGCTCGAAGGGAGATTGTAGAGAGAGAGCTTCAACAGGGAAGCGAAAGCAAAGCTCCGGGGAGCGTCTGGAAGTTCAACTGGGTTGAAGGTTTTATTGTATTGTTGTTTGAGTTGTTGTGTCTGTGTTTTTTTTTTTTTTTTTTTTGAGAGAGAGAGAGAGAGTTCTCCTCATATAGCGACTCGCATCCTCCCAGATGAAAGATAATCATAGTCCAATTCGGACTTATAGTCAGAATGCTACAAGGACACTGTTTCACTCGCGTGAACCAATCATTCGCATGATACGTGTCCAGTCGCGTGATTGACTCCGCCTGGGCTACTGCTTTCGCGCTATCCAACTGTAGACTCATACGCGAACTCAACCACGGACATCCTTATCTCGCGAGGTGCTACAGTCCTTGTCACACTCCGCCCCGCGCGCCTCCGAAGCTCGCGACTTTGAACGGGCTTTACATTAAAACAGGCCACATGTATTGGCCCAAATGCTATCCAAAACTTATTGCGAGTCTTGGACCAAAATATCACCTCGCGTAGCACATCTACTCAGCTCGCATGCAACTCATGTCATTGTTTTGATATGTGCGAACTCCTCAACTCGCCTGATAATTTCAGTCCTTATATGTGAAGGCATTTTCGCATGCGAACTCTGCTATCCAGCTCGCATGATCTCGCTGGCGGGCCATCACTTGTGAATCCAATTATTTTGGGCTCGCCGGTGTGACGTGGACTATGAATTTAATTAATATTCACTTAGACATTTACTGTCTAGTAAAATATTAATTTGGGTGTAAACAATATATATATCAATTCTTTTCAACTCATTAGTTCTTTACATTGGTGGTTTTTGCTGCCAAGCCATACGTTCATGTAAGGGGATCCTAAATTTTTCTTTTTATTCTTCTGTTATCTGTGGCATTATACCCTTGTAAGACTCCATGGCTTATCTTTGTTTCAAAGACGTACTGTTATAATGTCATTTACTGAAATACAAATGATATTAACCATGCATGCATTGATCCATACAAATTCCTGATAAAAAAAAACTCCAACTTTAGCTTTGATCAGTTTATGAAGTACATCAATGCTCGTATCAATAATCTTAGTTTTGATCACTTTATGAAGTACAACAATATATAGAGAGTAATAGCCATATATATACAGCTTTTGCTTTTATTTGATTTCATGTCCATCTGTTCCATTCAAGTCTATATTAATCCTATATTTCTTTTTAGGATGTGGAAGGTACAGGTAGTGGTGATTGTCAAATATCTAGCACATCAGATTTTGAATATGGTACAAACTTGAATGGTTTCATAGAAGTTGAAAGTAATGAAGAAGAGTCAGAAGAAGGCACAAGACCTAGTGAAAAGGCTGATTCAATCCATCCATAAGTTTGACACCTACAAGTACTAAAATATTGAAATATCTGGTGTGTTAAATGTGTTGGTTCCAATATGTTTTATGAAAGTATATTGTGTGAGTGCAGGCACAATTTCTACTGAAGAAGGACTACACTTGCTTTACAGAAACTCACAAACCCGTAATGAATGAAATCAAAGAGCATGATGATCTAAGAGATGAATCGAAAGCCGAAGTTCCAATTTTTTTGATTTGGACAGTACCAAAATTCTATGCAGAGACATAATATGAACCTTTGAATTGCATGTTATGTTTTTGTTTTGGTACATGTTTAGTGATGCTAAATTCAAATGGCTGTAGCTTTGTGCTATACTTTGTTTTGCTCAATCTCATTAAGTGGATTAATCTTAGTGCATTATGTTTAAGTTTGTTCAAGTTTGTCCAACAAAGTCAGTCTCCATTTATAGCAGAGACTGCAAGTCACTGCCATTAGCCAAGCTGTTAAATTCAATAGCTTTTCATGGCATAGTTGTGTAGTGTCGCTTACAAAAATGTCATCAATCTTCTCACAGACAACAAATATTTTCGATTTGTCTCATCATTCATAATATGAGCCACATTGTTGGTGTATAGTACTATATATAATATCGAATACAAGATCTACCTAAATGGCTGAATGAGAAACTACTATGACATACTTAAGATGCTTTGCAACTTATATTCCAAAATGGACAAAAGAACGACAAAATCATAAACATCAGTAAGCTAAATAGAGAATTTCATAGAAGTTTGCTTTTTAACATTTGTTTCTTTATAAGTCCACATTAATCTTTTTACTTATATAAGTCAACTTTAAATGTCAGATCCGTCATCTTACTTTTATTCCATACCTAAAATACTCTCCTAATCACTCCCTACCAAAAGAAAATTGCCCTTCCTCTTTCACCGTTGATCTCTCTCTCTCTCTCTCTCTCTCTCTCTCTCTCTCTCTCTCTCTCTCCGGCAAGAAAACCGACCAGAACCTGAGCCTCATCGAAACCCTAAATCGATGAGGGCCTCCGGAAATCGACTAGAACCCTAAATCCCTCGCCGAAACTCTAAGCCTTAGGGCCTCCGCTGCCTTATACAGCCTCCACGTCGTATATATCCTTCATCCTCGGCACATCGTCGTCGCCGATAGCAACGCCGCCGCCTCCGTGTCCTCGATCTCATCGAAGTCTGGAGCCGAAGAGTTTGAGACGAAGGTGATTCGCCGGTGAGATGCAGATCTATCAAACGGTGACGTCCTTCGTCATCTCCGAGATCGAAGATCGAGGCGGGGTTCACTGAGATCTGCGCCAACATTCTGAGGACGACTCCATTCAAGTGCGTTCGATCGAAGACGAGGAATTCCACGACTCATCATCGGCGGCGAACGAAGACGGGAGCTCCGTCGATGGAGCGACATCTTTTCTGTCATCGTCGGCCGCCAGATCCGATCTCTAATTCTCACTTTTCTCGTTTGATTTCCTTTCTCTTTTTTTTGTTAATTCATGTATCTGTAAAGTTGTGGTGAATTATTTGATTAGTATTAGTAATGGTGAATGGAAAAGTACTGAAGAATATGAAATCACGCAGATTTTCCTTGGTTTTTTTTTTGTTCTTGTATCTGTAAACTTGGTGGATTATTTGGTGAGTGTAGTTTTTGCTGCCGGCTGTACTAGTTTTTGGTACCGGTAGTAGCTTTTAGTGACTACTGTAGTAGTTTTTGGTTTCTTATAGTAGTAGTTTTTGGTGTCGATGGTAGTAGTTTTTAGTGTCAGCAGTAGTAGCTTTCGGTGCCGGCAGTAGTAGATTTTAGTTCTTGTAGTAGTAGCTTTCGGTGCCGGCGGTAGCAGCCTTTGGTGTCGGTGGTAGTAGCTTTTGGTATAAGCAGTAGTAGCTTTTGGTGCCGGTGGTAGTAGTTTTTGGTCCTTATAGTAGTAGGTAATAGCTTTTGGTACCGCTGGTAGTAGCTTTTGGTATCACCAGTAGTAGCTTTTAGTGTTAGTGGTAGTAACTTTTGGTGCCGCTGATAGTAGCTTTTGGTCCTTGTAGTAGTAGGTAGTATCTTTTGATTTTTACAGTAGTAGCTTTTGTTGCTCTCGGTAGCATCTTTTGTTTATGTTAGTAGTAACTTTTAATTCTTACAGTAATAGTTTTTGTTGGTGGCGATAGTACTTTTTGGTGCCAGCGGTAGTAGCTTTTGTTGCCGGCAGTAATAGTTTTTTATTGTCGCCGGATTCCTCTTCGGAGATCGATCGGAAAATTCACCTGAGGTCGGTCAAAGACCTCGCCAGAGATTGGCCGGAGTCTTTTCTGGAAAGAAGTGGTTGTTGACTTTTTACACAAGTGTCATTTTCGTAAATATAAGAGAGAGAATCTAATTATTTGGTTAGATGAGAGTTTGTAATTTTGTTGAACTTTAATACCTAATATATAACTCTATTTAAGCTTGGTGGACTTATGTGGGTAAAAATATTTAGGTGAACTTATATAGGAGAAAATGTTTCAAAGTGAACTTAATGTAATTGGCCCTAAGCTAAAATCTTCAAGACATCTTCTTTGTATTAATTTATAGAAGAAAACTGATATACAAAGATCATACTTACATGAAATTGGATATTAGATACTTACAGTAAAACAAACATACAAATGAAAAGCTTCATAAACTAATTTATCAAGCAGAAAAGAGTCTATTGGAGACTTCAAGACCAATCCGGCTTGTAGATCGATCTTCTCCTTTTCAATAATCTTCTACCGTAAGGTTTGAGCCAAAACTGAAGCACAAGCCAATACAGCTAGCCTTACTAGCCTTACTTGAGTTCTTCTTCAGCCTTCCTTGTACTTGTCGCACTACAAGAATTCAGGACATTTACCGCGCAAAATTTACAACGTGCATCGTATTATGTGTTCTTTTACGGCGTGTTTTTAATGCGTGCCATAAAAAACATTTGACATAAATTATTTTACTGTGTGCTTAATATACACGCCGTAAATGACCAATCATATTAAGTCTTTTATTGCGCGCATATATAACGTACTGTAATCGTGATATATTTTTACTGTACGCACACAAGTAGAACGCTGTGAAAACATAACGTAGAAGAAAGTTATTTACAGCTCGCATACGAAGCCGGCCGTAAAAAAGGACTCTTAAGGCGCAAAATTTTCCCCGAAATTTCTATTTCCCCTCTCAATTGAACTCTTCCCTCTTCTCAATTAACTTTTTTCCCTCTTTACATTTTCCCCAAAGTTATGAACTTCTTGCAACAGAAGTTCGGGGTCTTTACTTTCTCCGCTCCTTTGCAAAGCCTCAAACCTCAACCCCCAATCCTCAATAATCTCGACAGAGTTAGAAAGAAGCTCTAATCCTCCACCGAATTCTACAGTGAGCTGCATACCGGAAAGCCTGCAGATCGGTTTCTGGGGATTTCTGGCTGTGGTGTTGTGCTCTGGTGCAAGATAGGTTTGTTTCTTCTTCTTCTTCTTCTCTCTTTTCTCAATCGATTTTTGTATTCTACTTTCTGTTTGAAGCGATTAGAATCCCTGAAACCCTAAACCCTTTTATTTCTCCGATCATGAATGCCGTTGTTTCAACCCCAGCCGTCATCATTCCTTATCAATCGCAGCCCCAAACTAGTGTCAGGCCAAAAACTCTTGGGCTATCAGATTTCACGACGTTCGTTGTTGTGTGCGGCTGAGATTGTGATTCTTAATCATAAAATTCAGGTAGGGCTAACAGTAATCCCTATTATAGTGTGGGAATGTAAATTTCACAGTAATGTCAAAAGTAATTTTCTTTTATAACCTAAGTAAGCTGTGAGTAGGTTGTTAAGTGTCGCATTGTGCTTATATACGAAAGTGTAAATGTGTTTTTTTGCTAGTATCAGTTTTGGGAGTGTGATCTTTAGTGGTAGTAGACAGTCAACCTTTTCGCTGGGCTTTTGATTTGAATAATGTTTTGAACTTGGTTGTAAAGGAGGATTTTAGTTAATGATTCTAATTGCTTGGGATGCAGGGATGCACTTGATGCATTGGGGTTGGTTTGTTACTGCTGCAGACGCATGCTTATAACTTATGTTGATCTCATTGAGAAGCTTCTCAACTACAACAGTAAGTTTTAACTCTTTTTCTAGTTGTCTTTCTCCTGCACATACACGCACACGGTTACCACATGTGCAATCTGTCCTGAGTGTGACTGATGAGTTTATTGGAGCTGACATTAGACCTTTGTTACAATGTAAAAAACTACGTCACAAGGTGCTGGAAGTTGGTGTTATTACTTTCTTGGTTAGTGTCTGAGTGTGTGAGTACATGCTTTGTCTTGACTGGAGCTGTATTATTCCTTAGTTTCATGCTCGGATTAGGTCTAATAGGATATTTCGGATTAATGGAGTATGTTCCTACTCCATTTTAGGCTTATGTTATAATATGTATGACCCTAGCTCTTAATTAGAATGAAAGATTGAATGCTTGTGTGTTGCGTAAAACTCTGTTCACAGTATTATTGTTTCTATTTGGTTGAACTGCCTATCCAACTGGGGTGTGGAATTAGTTGGAGATGCATGATTATTAGTATCTGGATAGTATTGATCATTGAGTAAACGGGTGGAATGGTAGAGATTAGTTGGAGTTGGATAAATATTAGTGATTGGAGTGAAGTCAGTTTGATACAGATGCATATTCGTTGGAGTTAGATCAATTGCTACTCTTGCCTAAAACTTCTCTTACCTGTCAAGATGTCTATATATCAATTCATTCTCTATTCTTGTTCAATAAAGTTAAAAGAATAAGAATACCTAACATGAGTTTTGCCCGCATAGCGTTTTGTGCTTTCCTTCCATCATGTTTTGTGCAATATGTTATATATTTTTGCTGAAATCTTCTGATCTGTTATTTGATTTGTTCTTTGGCCGACTCATAAGTAATGTCACCTACTAGCTAATATTGACTCAAAAGCATAGTTTAGCTGATTTTCAACTAAACATGAATATTGGCCAGTTGTTGTGAATAGAATAATATGTAATGGTATTTTTATGTGCAAGTAATAGAATGCTGGTTTGTTGCTGTTCCATTGCCGGTTGCTTTAGCCATCTGTTAGGCAATGAATCATGAAGGTGGGATCGTTCAAGTCAATGACGATGTTTGATATATTTATTTGTCTGAACTTTTGGATTTATAGCTGGATATGTATTTGCTAATCTAAGGTTTAAACTTTTGGATTAATAGCTGGGTATTTGCTAATCTAAGATGAGTGTCTGTTGGATTTATAAGAAAGGAGTGTCTGGGTATTTGTAAGAGTTAAACTTCAATGGGTTCCTTCTTTGGTTAAATTTCTTTATGTCTGGTATTTGAGTATTGTTTTTATATTTGGTGCAAGTCTCCTCACACAAGGTGCTTTACTTAACAAAATCGTCAAACTCTCTTTGCAATCAGACGCAGCCCACTTGACTATAGGTATCAAATCGTCCTCTCTCTCTTTGGTTCATTTAACAGAATCGAATTGCAATTGTATATTTCAGTGTTTTGGTTATATTTGTTTCCTTTTTAATTACTTGTAGTTCTTTTATGCTTATTTTTAATTAATTGTGTATTACTTGTAGTTTTGTTGGTTATATATGTTTCCTTTTTAATTACTTGTAGTTCTTATATGTTTCCTCTTTGCTTTACTTAACAGAATTGAATTGCAATTGTGTATTTCAGTATTTTGTTGGAACACTGAGTGAGGCTACCGGAAGTACCATGCATCTAGAATATCAAGTACATCAGACAAATTTAATCTATGAACTTTTATAGGTAACATACTATTCACATATAACCTCAATATTTGTTTTCAGTAATGTACTCTATATTCATTAGTTAAATTAAACTCAGTATGTATCCATCTAGATTCTCTGTTCTGGTTTGTTCTTATAGATAGTGCAACCACTCAATTTGCTTATAAATTAATTAGTTATATATAGTTGTAGATTTGATCAAGGTTATATGAGGACTACCACATTCTTATCTGGATACCTGAACTCAATTTTACATGTGCTAGGAGACCAAAACTCATCATCTTTGGAGATCTGAACACATTTTTTTTTTTTTTCGAGTATTGCATTATGTATGCAATTATTTGGATTCTTATGATCCTCAAATCAACTAATGTGTAACATGTATATTTTCAAACTTGTTTCTAGCAGGTAATGTGAAGTTTTGAGGTGAATGAGGATTAATGCTTATGTTGCTATTGTTGGGACATTTTGCATTTGGATAATGGAGTTTGAAAGCTTCCATGTACTATGAATTATAATGTTATTTTTAAGCACGGATTTGTAGGGGCATATGCAATTGTTATGTGTTGAGATAGATATTGAATTTCCAGATTGTTCAGATATGAATATATGATGTTAGTTATGGTTTGCTAGCTCTTAGATTGTTGTTCTTGCTTAAGGTTTTGAAGTTAATTATTGCTAACTGTGATTTGAGCAGCCATTGGAATGTAGTACCATGCATCTGGAATATGGTCAGCAACTCATATATAATTGTGGAAACAAGAATTGCAAAAAGCAGCGTGCAGAGCAAATAGGTCCTTACGGCATGCATGTGCGCCGTAAATGTCTCTAAACTAATACTCTTTTAGGGCATGCGAGAGCGCCGTGAAAACATTCTACTTCAAGTCTTTTCTTTTTTTTTGGTCAATAGAGATCAATGCAATAAAACAAAGTCAGAAGGCAACACAATACAGCTGAAAGCAAAGCAAAGAGAACAAAAGCAGAACAAACAAACAACAAAGAAATGAAGAAAAAGCCGCTAGAAAACTTGAAGCACTAATAGCTAGCTCGCACAGCTAGCTCCAAAGCCAGATTAAGGAGGACCAGGCAATCCATCACTCCTTAAAACATTGATCAGAGAGTTTGGAGGCCTGCTGGCCCATTCCTGAGAGCACAAACTCTGGATGGCAAGCTTAGCCGCTGCATTTGCAAGACGGTTAGCTTCTCGTGGAACCTAGTTCCAATGAATCCTTCTGAAAAGAGGCACCAAGTGAGTGACCTTCTTTAGGATATGGGAGATTCTCCAACAACGAGAAGCTAAAGACTCATTTAGAGCCTTGATCACCTCCTGACAATCCCCTTCGACAATAATATGCTCCAATTAGCAACACCGCCATTTTGACCCCACAAAGAAGCGCCTCAGCCTCCGCTTCTACAGCCGAATTGTGAGACCGAAAAAGGCTAGCCCCTGCAATAGACACACCCATATGACGGCGAATAATAACTCTCAATCCACTGTTGTGGTTTGACTCCTTCCAAGCACCATCAAAATTGATTTTCACCACATTTACAGGAGGAGGAACCCACAAAGAAATGGGTCTTGGAATAGACTGAGAGGGTTGAGTCATAGACATCCTAGCTTCTTCCCAGTTCAAAATACCTCTTTGAATATTTTCAACGACAAAACTGGGGTTTGGAGTGCTAATTCTCATAACCACTGAACACCTACTCCAAGTCTTTTACGGCGTTCTTTTGGATCATTTATGGCGCACAAAAATGCTCCTTTGGATATTATAACGTTGGCGGGATCAGTTTTACGGCGTGCGTTCATCCAAATTTATGGCTCGCATTGGCGCGCCATTAATGTAGTGTGTCTTTTATGGCGCGAGCTTTTACTGCTCATTTTTGTGCGTCGTAAATAGTCTTTTACAGCGCGCATTGTTGGCCGTAAAAGCCTGTTTTTGGCGTAGTGTCGACATTTGGTATTCACCATCCGATTTTGCTAAATAAAATTAAATTATAAAATATGGATGAGTTAGAGTTGGGTTAAAGTTAGAGTTTAACAAGGTTAACAAGGATCAGAGGCTGTCAAGATGAGTAGGCAAAAATTGCCACATGTCGAAAATTAATAGGGTTACATGGAAGGAGATAGGAATTTGGTGACAGAAGATTTGAAGCCAATCTCATTAATCTATCACTAAACCCCCCTTAAAATTTCACAAACTAATCAGTTTTGAACAAATCAAGAAAGATAAACACATATTAAGAAAGAAAATTATTAAAGTGATGAGTCTTTATATCTTTATATCTTAGCAATCAAAATAGATAAAACAATTGATCAATTTTATTTAGTAAATAGTAAATTAATGAATTTACTAAAGAAAAAAAGTGAAGTAACAAATTAATAAACTACTATTTTCTCACCTGTACATTTTCATTGTTTTGTGTAAGTGTTTACTCTCAATGAATTATAAGAACATCTTCAACAAGGAAAAAAACACGACATTTTTAGTTAGGTGAGTTCTTATTAAATTTTAACATATAGTTTTGTATGCTATATCCAGACCCCCCCCCAGGTTGCAAATACTGGCTCCGTCACTGGTTGCGAGTATTGGTGGTGTGAATGTTGGGAAACTGGCTAAGCAATCCCATTAAAGAGGAAGCCGAAGTTTGGTCTCGAGGCTTCTAAACAGAGTGAAGGTGCCTTTGAGGAGGCCCCTTTTGCATAGGGTGGTTTCAGATGTAGGAAAAATAAGTAGGCAAATTGCTTGATAGGCTCGGACCTCTTCCTAACAACGGCGTTTTTTTGTTCTTTGATTATGGGTTGTTGTCAAAGACATGTTATACTGAGTCTTTAAATTCATGTCAAGATCCATAGTAAACTATTATGTGTCTTTAACTACCACTACTTTAATAGATTAACGCTTAGTTCATTATAAAAACATTGATATAATTTAAAGAATAGCCGATTTAATTATCGAAATTAGACAAACAGCCAGTATTATTTAGTTAATTGACATTAATATCTGCTAATAAATTAAAAGTCGTGAATTCGTTATTAGTTGTTTATTTGAAAAAGAAAATGAGGCGACCAATTTCGCCGGTGCAGTCCTTACAGTATGGCCAGAACCCGAACCGATACCCAGTCCACATCTACTCAAATCACTAAAATAAACCAAACGCCAAGTCGGTGATAAAAAATATTACTAATCTGAGAAAATACAAAGACAAAGTCTAGATCATGCGCCATCCAACGGCCAGAAATTCCCCGCCTTCCGCCCCCTAAAAATTAAAATCCAATGATGTCAACTCAATCAAAAACTATAATACAATGTGGTGGGCGCACAGTAACACTCTACACCTCCCCACCCTCTTTCCCTTAAACAGTAAAATCCACAAAGCAGAGAAAAGAACCTCTCTCCATCACTCCACTCCTTTCCCAATCTCACAGTCCACATCACAATGTGAAAATCCCACACCTGGGTTTTACAACGAAGCTAAAAATAGCAATACCCAACTCAAATTTCTAGTGCCCTAAATTGGAAAATCGGAGTTTCGTCTGTTGATCGGAGATGAAGGATGACGATGACCTCCCGACGACGACGGCGGCGGCCAAGAAGGATATCTCCGATTCGAGCCTCGGGAAAGGCAGGTACAAGTTCTGGGCATTGGCGGCGATTTTGCTCCTCGCGTTCTGGTCTATGTTCACCGGCACCGTCACGCTCCGGTGGTCCGCCGGCAACCTTAACCGCTTCTCCGACGAATTTGATTCCCCTATTCACGACGATCTCGATGTTCTCGTGAGTGTTTAGGTTTTGTGGAGCTAGTGATTGGGTTGGGGTTGAGTTGGATCTCTCTGATATGTGATTGTGTTGCAGGAAATGGAGGAGAGGGAGAAGGTGGTGGAGCACATGTGGGATGTGTACACTAATAGCCGTCGGATCAGATTACCCAGATTCTGGCAAGAGGCCTTTGAGGCTGCTTATGAGGACTTGACCAGTGACCTACCTGGTGTTCGTGACTCTGCCATTTCCGAGATCGCCAAGATGTCGGTGCGATCCGTCGATCTGGATCCACCTCCGGTCCAATCTGCTGTGAGTTTTCCTCCCTTTTTGTCTTAGCTATTCAAGCTTATCGAAACTACATTGTTGTTTTGGAAGTTTTTAAGCTCGACTAGTGATGCTAAAATTGTTTGGTAGTTAACTTTGATTACCGATGAAGCAATGTAGCTTAACTGTACAGGATCTTTGTTTTTGTTTTATCACTCTTCCTGTTTGTTTATACCACTAGGGTATGGCGTGAAGGCTTGTTGTAGATTACAACTGTTATTATTGTATTAGTTTCGTTCTTGTTGGATTGTTCAATTCCACTGGGGATGGTTTGAACCCTGGCCCCTGCACCCTTCTGACTTTTTTATGCTGCCATCATTTCTCTCCTAGTGTCAGTATAAGATATCTAAGTGGCAGATATGAAGTTGTAAGACTGCTGAAAGAGTGGAAAGCATATATGCGGTATCTGTAGTTATACTTAGTGTTAGCACCAAGCAACTTAACATCTAGAAGGTTTGTAACTACTCCCTATAACAGTACTTGGAAACTTACACACCTGGTTTGACTGTTTCATTAAGATCCATAAATCTATCTCTGCTCAGTTATACATAGAGCACGATCCAGCCACGGGCGTGACAAGTAACAACTCATATTGTGGTCGGATTGGGTTGTGTTTCTATCACCATCTTGCTTTTGGCATTTGACAACAAGACTTGGTGATTGTAGACTCACAAAGGAACTATTTACTGAGAGTTGTGTTTCACCCTATGTGTGAGGTAACTGATTCATTTTGCTTGTGCAACTCAGATGCGGAGCTAACCGTTCAGAGTAGGACAGAATGAGAAACGTGCAGGTTACGTAGTAGGATCTGTATCTGTGCATTAGTTTAACTGGATTAAAGGAAGTCAAGTTTAGTTTCAGCCACTTCCAGTACACTGGACACATGTGACATGTTATGTTGAGGTTGGATGTTCATAAACATCTCGTGTGATTTATACCATTTGAAAGAGATGATTGAGATAGGCTCTTCTTATTGGAGTACATGTTCTGGCTGGCTTCCTTTGATTCTCCAAATTTGTCTGGTTTTGTTTTTGCATCATCATGCAAAACCAAAATAAAACCCAAGAAGTTGAGGTTTTTTGCATGGGACGAGGATTTTATATCAAAACCTGATCGCTTCGGTGTTATAGAGACAAAGGTCTATCTAGCCTCCTCCCAGATCACTTGCATTGTGCTAGTTTGCCATTGCTTTGTGGTTAAAGAGTAATTAGCATCAGATAATCTTCTCATATTTCCATGGGGTGACCTGTACATAATATCTTTTATGCATGATGTTTTATTCTGTGAGGGTGTTCAAATGCCTGCCAGATGTCTTTATAACAAACATGCTGCTTATGTTTTTAAGCGTCTTTTAATATGTTTGTGTTTTGAAAATAATATTTTGAAGTCAGTCTATTTGTGAAAGATAGTCATTTAGTTTTTTGGGATGACATCTTAATCGTGACCTGATGCCTATATGATTACCTTGTGCACTCAAAAAACGTGAAGATAGAATTGCTGTTTGAATCTCGAGCAACTGCTCACCTTGTGAATTCCTGTATCTTATAACAGGCATAAATTTATGTGTTGTAAGACTTAACAAGTTTCTTCTTTTCATATCAGAGCGCACGAGAATTTACAAAAGCACTGAAGCATCCAGATAAAGCTAGGGAACTCTTGCCCTCAACGAGCAGTGGTCGATGATTTGTACCCGGGTTCAAGTCTACCTCCTTCATTCTGAAATTACAACTGCTCATGTGCTGCCCAAAGTTTGCGAGTGGTGGTGATGTGTAGTCATACTCGATTCATGTTTTCATAGGGAACAAAAAAACTTAAACATTGTATTGAATTAGGTTCTCATTGTTCCAGTTTTGGATATCACAATCTTGCCATGTTAGTAGTAAAACTGAAACAACCTGTCAAGTAGATGAGTGAAAGGTGCAGTAATTTTGATATTGATATTTATTCTTATAAAATTCAGAGAAAAGAAATTTCTTAAGCCTCCTCACCTTCCACTGCCTTGTCATCTTGATACCAATTGTTGTTTTATTGTCTTATAGAACATCCACAGCTCTGTAATTCTTAAATTTTATGGTCATTCTAACAGACTCGATCAAAGGGGAGATAAGTTCGTGCAATTCTCAATATGATTTCCTCATTTGACAAACCTAGAGTTCACATGTGAGAAAAAGGGTTTTCAATGGTACATTGTAATGTTAGACAAGGGTTGGTACCTAGATGAACTAGCTCACTTTGACCAAGAGTTGGTCGATTTGGTCTATCTGTGGCTTTTTATAGTGTTTCGGAGTGTTGAAATTTCATCGCTCGTCTAGACCAAGTGTTTGTGTAACGCCCCGGACCTTAATTGACCTGTTTACTGTCAGTTGGACCGTAAACGACTTCATTTTTATTTTTACCGTTTCTGAACTATTAAAGGCTCTAAAAGTTGACTTTTTCGTTCGTTCAAAATTTGAGAAAACTTCCTCCTTAAAAGTTGTGGAAGACGTTAATACGAATCCATAGACATGTTATACGTTAAAATCGGAGTTCGTACATGAAAGTTATGGTGTAAAATGTAAAGTTATTATTTCAGTCAAGAGTATAAAAAAGGAAACTTACCGGATGGGATAAGGTAGAAATTAGAAAGTTACACTCTCCTTCTCTCTCCTCTCTCCCGCGTCTCTCTCCTTCACTGGATTCCCCACCTCCTTCCGCCACCGTGCGGCCGAGTTAGGCGGCAAGGTGGGTATCAAATCGAAGCTTGGATCATCCTCCATCAATCTGGGTAGGTTGCCGAATCTATCTCGCCGCCGAGAAGGAGAAACCATGCCGAGAAGATGCGACGGTGCGTGGTGAAGTTTGGCTGGAAACTTCCTCCTCCGGCCACCATCGTCGGAGATCCTTATGTCAACTTGAAGCACTCCTTTCAGATAGCAAACCCTCAAAAGAATTCGACCTATGTCGATCTAGTTAAGGAGATTTGAAGTTTTGAAATTCTAGGGTTTTGAATTTGAGATTTTTATGTTTTCCTTCCTTATTAGAATTGCTCTGATGACCTTTGAGATTGTTGTTAGTTAAGTAGGGCATGTTGTGTTCTGGGTATTGATGTAGAGCTGGGAGCAGGGTGACTCCAAGAGTTGAGGATGGTTTGTTTTGATTATAGAAGTGTATGTTTGGATTTTGACAGGTAGGGTTGTTCATTTTCAAAAGAGGTTATGCGAGAATTTTTAGTAAAATCTCTCTTGAGGTGGATTCTATTTGAAATCCAGATGAGTCCTGTTAATTTGTCAAACTTGTCTATCTAAGATTTTCTATAATATTTCGGAGTATTAAAACTTATAAACCAAGAATCGCGTTAGTACATTTAGAAGTTCAGTGTAGGAAATTGGCATGTATACGTAAGTTGACCCCTAAATAAAGGTGGACCATTGTGAAGAAGAAATTTGGCGTGAGCAAACAGGGAAGTAAGAAAAATGAAGTGTCCGTACTGCTCGGGCGGACAAGGCCGGTGTGCGACAACAACCTCCCGTCGTTCCATCACGGAGTGCACCTCCTGCGGGCGCGTGGTGGAAGAGCGCCAATCCCAATTCCACCACCTCTTCCACCTACGCGCCCAAGACACCCCTCTCTGCCTCGTCACCTCCGACCTCCCAACCCCACCTCAAAACGACGACGTTCCAGACGACTCCGAAGAAGACCCTTTCGAGCCCACGGGCTTCATCACCGCCTTCTCCACCTGGTCCCTCGAGCCCTGCCCGCTCTACCTCCGCTCCTCCCTCTCCTTCTCCGGTCACCTTGCCGAGCTCGAGCGCGTGCTCGAACTCTCCTCCGCGTCGTCGACGTCGTCCACCGTCGTGGTGGATAATCTCAGGGCGTATATGCAGATTATTGATGTAGCTTCGATTTTGGGATTGGATTATGATATTTCGGACCACGCGTTTCAGCTGTTTAGGGATTGTTGCTCCACTACTTGCTTGAGGAATCGCAGCGTTGAAGCCCTAGCTACTGCTGCTTTGGTCCAGGCCATTCGGGAGGCTCAAGAGCCCAGGACCCTTCAGGTACTCAATTCTAGACCTTTCTATTTTGGTAATCGTAATTATTCGACGTTAATTGAAGTCCTAATTAGGTTTCTAATTATAATTGAGGTTCATTGTTGGTGAATTGTAGTATAATGTAGCACTAGTTGTACTGTTTAGGTGAATTAGTTGAAGCCATTTCTGTTACTGATTGCTGTTACCGATGGATTGCATTTTGTGGTTTCTAGTTCATGATTTGGCTGTTTGATTGTGTAATGCAGGAGATATCAATTGCGGCAAATGTAGCTCAGAAGGAAATTGGTAAGTACATCAAGATACTTGGGGAAGCACTTCAGCTGAGTCAGCCTATCAACAGCAATTCCATATCGGTTCATATGCCAAGGTTTTGCACTCTCCTCCAGCTCAATACGTCGGCTCAGGTACTTTTGTTTTGGTCCAGAATTTGGGACCTGAACTGTTGGCTGATTTTACCTTACTTGATTTGGGTATTCTGCTGGCATGAGCCATGATGTTATTTTGTTAGATGGTTGTTGAAGGAAACACATATGACATTGATTACTATTTTTTGTTTATGTTCCAGACTAGAGTGAGTAATTTGGAAATTTTTTCTCAAGGTGAAATTATTTCGCAACTGCTCGGGCACAATGTTTGCTAGATTCTAGCTTAAGAAAGAGTAGTTTGGTAGTTTCCATCTTCAAGAACAATTCACATACTAGTTTATAAACCACCTTGAGAATCTGTTTAATGAGTCTCTTATTGGCTCTACTGGCATATTTTCATTGTATGGAGTGACGTTGTAATCCTCACTTGTTTATGGATTCACGCGTTGTGACTTAAATCTGAACTTCAACGTAACTTTAGATCGACTGAAGTGTTGTCTTGATAGTCTGATCATGTTATATCACATCTGGTTAAGCACAATCTCTGCTAGATTTTTTTAGTTTTCATTTTAGTGGAAGCCAAATGATAATAGTAAAGTATAACGTTGTTGAGAATTAAAGCACAGTTTCATAAACCCTGGAAACATGGCATTTAGTTTATTAATCACCTTCAGAATGTGTTTGAAGAGTTTCTTATTTCTTTACTGGCTTCTTGCAATGTCTTCAATTCAATGTATGGGATGAAGATTATAGAATTGTATTCCTGAGAGGTATTGGTTTGGCTTGGTGTCTTTAGTTATGATGTATGTTGATGGTGCTGTACTTCAACTTATATATAGACTGACTGAATTGTTGTCTTGATTAAGTCTGACCATTATTCACATTCTTTTGTAGAAACTGGCAACTCATATTGGGGAGGTTGTTATCAACAAATGCTTCTGCACTCGCAGAAACCCCATTAGCATTTCTGCAGCTGCTATATATCTAGCTTGCCAGCTTGAAGACAAGCGAAAAACTCAAGCAGAGATTTGTAAGGTGACTGGACTTACCGAAGTCACTCTCCGGAAAGTCTACAAAGAACTCTTGGAGAATTGGGATGATCTACTCCCATCTAATTATACACCTGCTGTTCCTCCAGAAAGAGCATTTCCTACTACTGTAATCGCTTCAGGACGATCTTCATCACTGAAAGTTGATTTACCTGAACTACCCATTTATTTGGACAGAGAGAAGCAACCGGAGATAAGGCCTGACAAACCAAATGAAGGATTAGATATGAACGTTGAACCCGCTGAAGAAGAGGATTTTGACAGTAGAGGTAATTCTCAAGGTGCACAGCCAACGGTGATGAACCTTTCAGCACTTTTGTGGCAACCCCAGGGTCCATTTGTCAATCCTGGAAGCGCTGCAGTACTAAAGGCACAGAATATTGCCGTAGGAATGGACATTGATATGCCACAGAGAAACCAACACCTAGAGCAGAAGTTAGACAAGGACGCAAAGGGTTCTAGTAGTAGTCGAAATCCAGCCTCCAGTGTTAGTTCACTTACGAGGCAGTTTCGATACCCACCTTCATCAGGTTCCTCTCCAACTGTTCAGTATGTGCTTCCACCAAAGCTTGGACCAGGCTATACTGAGCTTAGAGGCAGCAGGGTTCAAAACGGAAGTGAAAATTCCAAACAAAGTGGGGATGCCTGAGTGGTACATGTGATTCTTATGTTGTATATAAGCCTAAGACGTGACACATTATTAGCTTCATGGTCAATTAAATTTACCAATATTTCCGGTGCACTAGGTAATTTCATACTTAGAGTCCCACCTTAATTATGGTGCTCACGCATTTCACTATTGCTGACTCTCGTCTTTGTTTTTTGGTCAGTATGGTTGAAAACGGCGTGTCGTCCGGAAGATGCCAACACCAAAATAGTGTCGTACTCATCAATAATTCGTCATGCATCAGGTAAGCACCGTGGCAACCTCGTAATTATTTCAAATCGCAAGGGCATATATATTCAACGCTCCCCGATATTTACACCAAAGTGACGTGTCGTTCATGCGCGTGCGAAATCTTCTCTCCTTTACCCTCCCCTCCCTACAAACAAACACACCAACCTGTAATCTCTACCGTCCAATACCTCCACGTCACCGATCCGCGCCTCCCCAATCCGACGGCTGATGATTGCGCAATAATGCCAATAGTCGGGTAGGTTCAGCCCCCCGAACCCTAGCCACGCGAAAGACTTCCGAGCCCTCCTTCAAAGAGGTTTATCCCCCTCGCCCAATACGAAGAGGAGAGAGAAAATAAGAGAGACGAACCCAAAAAAAAAAAAGAAAAAAAAGAGAGGCCTTTTTCTCTTTCTCTATTGCTCCTGAAGCATCTCCAGCTTTGCAGAAGAGAGAGTCCGTACATCTCAAACACAATTAGGGTTTTAACAAGAGAGGGGGATTAGGGGTATCAATTCGGTGTCGTTTTGATGTTTTCAATTGGGAACTGGGGCTGAAACTAGGGTTGGAGAGTTAGGGATTCCAATTCGGTGTCGTTTTTGTTGAGAATTTAGAGGGGAGAGAGGTTTGTGAGGTTTGTTTTGTATGAGATAAGAAACCGTTTGGCTATTTTGATGGACGAGATCTGGGAGCGAGCCATTGAGACAGCGCTAGACGGCGAGACGGACCTAGCCTCGGCTCGAGTCCTGACTCTAGATGGAGCAGTGAAGTGCGTCCAGGGCCGGCTACCCCCACCGGGTCTTCTAGAGAAGTTCCAGAACCTTCAGCATCTATCGATTGCAAACGTCGGCGTTTCGTCGCTGGAGCAGTTCCCGAGGCTGCGGAACCTCCAGTCGCTGATACTCTCGGATAATCGAATCGCCGGCGGGCTTGAGTTTCTGGTGGAAGCTGGGCTGGACTCGCTGCGGGATTTGGATTTGTCGAATAATCGGATTCAGTATCTTGAAGATCTAGCGCCGCTGGCGCAGCTGAAGCTGACGTCGCTTGATCTGTATGAGTGTCCGGTGACGAGGGTCAAGGATTACCGATCTAGGGTTTTCGGATTGATCAGGTCGTTGAAGTATTTGGATAAGATGGATGCGGAGGAGAACGAGCCGCCGGAGAGCGAGGATGAGGAGGAGGAGGATGAAGAAGATGATGACCCTGGGAGTGGGGAGATTGATGGCGAAGATCGGCCGTCGAGGATGAGTAATGGCCACAGTGAGGCGGCTGAGGGGGTTGTGGATGTGGATGAGGATGATGAGAGTGACGCAGATGAGGAGGAGACTTTGACTGCCACTAGGGTGAATGGACATAATCACCCCACGGAGAATGGGTTCCGGGTTGCTCCTGTGGCCGGGGAGAATGGGGAAGAGGATGAGGAGGATGACGATGAAAACTACTCGGCGGAGGAGATAGATGAGGAGGATAGTGAGGATGATGAGGTGGTGGAGGTGCATGAGATTGAGAGTAGTGATGATGATGAAGATGATGACGAGGATGATGACGAGGACGATGATGATGAAGATGATGAGGAGGAGGAAGTGGACAATGATGAGGGGGGTTTGGCGGAGCCACAGAGTACAGGGAGGTTAACAAGCACAGAAGGGGAGATTGATGGCCATGAGCAGGGAGAGGATGACGGGGATGAAGATGATAATGGAGAGACTGGGGAAGAGGAGCTGGGTGTTGAAGAAGAGGGGCCATATGAAGTTGAGGATGAAGATGGTGAGGAAGAGGTGAGAGCTTCTTATCTTTATATTACTATGCCTGATTCGTATCAATAGCTTGCTTTGATTTTTTTGGGTGCATAGTTTTACTGCCTGTTGATTTTTATGACTGATTGTTGCAAACTAATGTTTGTTTAGTTCCCTGCAGAGAATGAGAAACATTGCACCTGAAGTAATCATAAAATTGTAGTTATGTCATGCAATAACTGCTTCATGTTGGGTGAAATTGGTTGCTTGATAATTATGCATGTATTTCTTGATTGGTTTCTCTTCAGATTTTCTGCTCTGATCCCAAGTCTTAGGCTGTTCTGCTTAATTTTTGGTATATTTGTTAGCTTTTTATTAATTTTTTGTCCTTTTGAATATGAAATTTTTGTTTTCGCAATTCTGGGAGTTCAAAACATTTGGGAAAAAACATCTATTTGTGGTATATTAACATTTGGGAAAACATATTTTTGTAGTATAGGCCCGACTCTTTTCAAAATATGGGGCAAACATGTTTTCGTTTCTGTTAGAAACTTGCTTTCAAGCCCCATCTGATTTCATGGTTTTGATGTAGTTTCATGGTTTTTGAATCTGCTGAGCATACATATGCTATGGAAAATTCCATAAATTCTATCATATTGATATGGATAAATATCCAAAGTTTTGTTTCTTATATTTTCATTCTGGTTTCTGTTGTTTTGTGATATGATTTGTGGTTCTGTATGTTATAATTTGATATGTCATGGTAAGAAGTCAACAGAAAGTTAGTAATAAACCTTGTTCTGCTGTTCTGATAGCTCTTGTGCTAGTACCTGAATTTGAGGAAGAAGTTCTGTTTATACTGATATGATTAATATTTATACTGATATGTAGACTTTGTGAAGTAGGACTGTGCTGGTGAGATTCATTACGTTCTTGGTGTGCTGTTCTTGTGATGGATCCCTTGATATTATTTTGATGTTTGCCTTGGGAATTTTTAGATCCTATTTTCCTGGATGTACATGTGTACTGAATTTGAGTCGATATTAATTGGTCCGCCTTGGGTTTTTCTTATTATCATTGGAAGTATAATCTTTGTAATTTATGAGCTGACAGAAATATAAATTGGAATTGCAGGAGGAAGACTTTGGCGGAGGTTACTTAATGCAACCAGTGGCACAGGCTGAGGAAGAAGATGCTGGCATCAGTGACATGGACGCAGAAAATGAAGAAGGTGACGGTGAAGAGGACGAGGACGAGGAGGAAGTCGAAGAGGATGACGATGATGATGTACAGGTTCTGCCTCCCTCCTCCTCGTCACAGATGAAGAGAAAAAGAGATGAAGCTGCAGATTCAGATGACAATGGTGAGGATGACGATGAAGATGATGATGTGGTTGAGTACAGCAAGTCTTCGAAGAAGCACCGTTGACGCTCAGTGGATGCCTCGGCCGAATGTTTATGTGTTCTTGATGCCTTTTGTTCTTAACTTGGAAACAGAGAAGAAACTCAGATTTAGATTAGATTGGTTGGTGGGTTAGAGAGAGAGAACGGTTAGTTATTTTCATGGATCTTCCTGGACAAACATAATATATGATGATTATGATGGTGTGTTAAGGAAAGAGTCGTTGCGTCCTTGGATGCAATGGAGCTTTTGAATTTTCAAAAAGTCGTTGGTGTTTTGATCCCTCCTTACATATATGTAGCCGTTACTGTATGGTGATTTCAAATGGCAGTTATTGGCGGTTCTGGTTCGGAAGGAGTCAGTTTCAATAGGGAGGGGGGGGGGACTAATATGGAGGGAAAATTGAGGGACTCAAAATTCTTGTTGTTTTTGGTTATGTTTGTCCAACCAGGTCTTTTTTTTTTGTTGGAGAAAAAAGGGATTATGTAAAACGCCTTGTAGATAGTTTTTATGAAATGAATGATGTTCCATTGGATCAAGTTGGCTCCTGGGTCTTTCTTTATGTGCTCCTCCACTTTTTTTTTTTGTGCTGGGCAGGTGGTGACGTGTAAATTGTTTGTGTTTTTTTTTTTAATATTTTACAAGGTGGCAAATGATTGCGAGAGGTAAAGACATGTGACATTGGACCTAATAGTCTTTAATCTGAAAGAGCCAAAAGGAAATGGTACACACCATAGATGATGCATTAGGTACTTGTACCACAGAGTTACCCAGAAGCTGATGTGGTTGTGTTCTATTGGTTGATCAGGGGAAATGGTTATAGGACTGTAGTGTAGGAAATAGAAGCCAGATCCATCCAGCTGAACTAGTCGACGACATTGCCTCAAAAGCCAGGCCCCTTCCGAGCTGAGTTGCCTGGTCTCTGTCTCTCTGAGACCAGAGGCCGCTGTAAAAAAATTTCCTCCTTTTTCTCTCTACATTTTTCTCCTTTTAAGCAGTGGTCTTCTTCTTCTTTCTTCAAGCATAACAAAAAAGAAAGTTATTCTTTTTCTTTTATCAAATTAAATAAAATATATTAAAAATAAACAAAAGGCACATCAAACTCAAAAATAAAATGTTACCAGTAAGTCAAATCATTGTTGGTCTTAAAATGAGTCACATCGACGAGTGTCGGGTAAATATATCGAACCAATATGTGACCAATGGCTCGGTTGGATAAGGTATTAAGAGTAGATTGAGTTCAGCAAATCAAGCTAATCACCATCTCTCTCTCTCTCTCTCTCTCTCTCTCTCTATCTCTCTCTCTCAGACTCTTGCATCTTTCTCTAACCTCAAAAATGTTGCTTCTTACACCAGCATCCACTTCTCTATTGTCACACCCAGCAAATGGTCGCAATGTCACATACAGAACAAGCACAACCAGATTCCACACCCAACTCAAGGTCATATCCATGGCCAAGCAAACTAGCGAAGAAACCAGCAGCACAACCACAGAGAAAATAGCTATAGCCGGCGGCTTAGTCTCCAACCCTGTCATTGGTTGGTCCCTCTACACTCTCAAGACCACCGGGTGCGGCCTGCCTCCCGGACCCGGTGGCTCCATTGGTGCACTTGAAGGTGTGAGCTACCTAGCTGTGCTGGGAATAGTTGGTTGGTCTTTGTACACCAAGACCAAAACAGGTTCAGGTCTCCCTAATGGACCATTTGGGTTGTTGGGTGCTGTTGAGGGTCTGTCTTACTTGTCTTTGCTTGCCATTTTGGTTGTGTTTGGGATCCAGTTTGTTCAGCAGGGCTCCATTCCAGGACCCCTCCCAACTGATCAGTGCTTTGGATGAAGATGAAGACGATGATAATGTGAGATTATGGGCCACTACGATCCTATCTTGTGTTTGTGGCCAAGCTTTGTCTGTCCTGGGATTTAAAGTATTCTACTACAGTCCGGTTTAGGTTATGTAAGAGCCTCTAATTCTACTATTCAGAATTTCAGATGTTGTTCACTTGTTCCTTCAGTTTTATTGTGGATTTGTGGTGCGCGGTTTACCTACCTAATTTGGTTTCCAACTATATATAAGAGCTTCAATATATAGAGACATAGAGTGCCGCTCTCAGACTAACCGGGTATGGTGTTACATGTTCTGTTTGGCACCGTGTGATGTAGTCTTTCTAAATGAATGAAATTTTCTTTCGATAAAAATGAATAAATAAATAAAAAACCTGCTCTATAATACTAACTTTTAGACTCGACAACAATTTAAAGACTATCAGACAACAAACTGTAATTTATCTTTGTTGTTACAAATTAAAAATAATTTTAAGTAGTGACTTGGCCAAGTACAATTCTACTCAAATGTATCGTTAGACACCATTTGGTGTGGTAGAGTTGGTAACATGAAACCCCATGTCTAATGTTGAGCGTAACTCCCACCAGCTCATGCCCGATAGGTTTGAGAGATTTTCGGGTTCATGCGCTATTGGAGATAATATTATTTTACTTGGATACTCTATAGACCTCGGGCGAAATATAAGATTTGGGCAATGCACACCCATCTAGTGTGGAGTTGCATACTAAAAACATCGTTGAATGACTTTTGTGATGCGAGACCAACTCCATTGGCATTCAATCCTTACTTGTAACGAGCTATACACTACCCCAATGTATTATTCGTAATTATCACTAACTTGTACCTGTAAGTTCGAATAAGTTTTTCTCATGTAAGAGTGTAAGACCAACTCAATTAAGTGATTAACCTTCAAATCCTGATCCGTTATGGAATCTCAATCTCTATGTATTACTCGCAACTCTAGGATGAGAGTCGGGGAGCCGGGGTTGGATATAGGGCTCATGATTCAAAGTGTTTGCAGTAGGCTATGAAGTGGATAAAGAAAATGCCCAATTATTTCTATGAGAGCCCAATTTAGTTCACTTCCACGATATAAAGTGCAACTCCATTGATCAGACCAATAAAAGCCCACAACTATGATCCGTTCTTTTTTTTTTCTTTTTTTTTTTTAATACAAGGATTAGAACGGCAACCCTCACGCTATAACCATTAATGAAACATCAGATTACAAGAGGGGGACATTGTGCCTAAACCTCATATTATAAGAACACCTTAACATATTAGGCATGTCTATAAAATCTATGCATTCTAGCAAACACCATTTAGGAAAGAGTACATCATTGGCTCCTCCATTTATTTTATAAACTTGGCGACATACCGGAAAAATACCGCTCATACAAAGCCATAAGTTACTATGTCTATCAGTTTTCCGGCTATGATGCCACTGGAAGTTATCAGTGACCCTCAGTTTCATCTTACCACCAGGAACTATTTGACAAAACAAAAAACTCGCCGCTTCATTAAAACAAACATGACAGTGTGCGTGCACTCTCCTGGACATAGTCCACTAGTATCCAAAACCACTAAAAAAAAAAAGAAAACAAAAACCAAAAAGAGCACTTAATTACTATGGCATAGCCCTCCATCAGCTATACGTGAATGATGACTTATTTCAATAACTAACAAAATTAAAACCTAGAATGTCAAAAATTACTCGAACAAGAAAATAAATAAAAACTAGCATTACGGAACTCTTTTTTAAAAGCCCACTTTTCTTTTCTTTTTCCTCATAAGAGGGATCTCTTACTGCTAACATGGTGGCTTATTAACTTATTACTGATTACCCCTTTCCAAAAAAGTAAAAAACTTATCACTGAATATCATCATAGTCAAGTTCGTTCGTTTTCTTTTTTGAGGAGTAAAATTACATAGAGGATGCCTTTTGGGCTTAAGGCACTCAAGTGACCCAACATTTAAGATGTAACGCCCAATATCCAATTTTACCTATTTACTGGATATTTTATGAGTTACTGAAGAATTTAACCATGCTCGGTAACCTAGTAAGTTAACGCTAGAGTTTATTTTTGAGTATTTCTCGAAAAGTCAAATTCTTCTTTTAAGCCCCGATGTCGTAGTATGCGTCGACACGAGTTCACCGGTGTCTTCGGATTATTTGCGGAGCTTCGGGCTATTTTCTACGATTTATTAAAGGTTTGGTATTATAATTAATTTTATGAAATTAGATTATAACTTTTAATCTGGGCCATTTGATCAACTAGGGTTTTGATCGTGGCCATCGACTCAAGTATAAGGAGAATTTAAGGGTTGACTTTTGGTCAAAGACCCATCTCCAACGTTGACCCGAGCTCAGGCCTCACTCTCTTTCTCTCCGTCTGCCACTGTCATCTCCGGCGTGGCGTCGCCGGTTCTGGCCGCCGCACGCCAAAAGACCACCACTAAAACGTCCGCTTTTCCCTCCTCTACCTCCTCATACCCACCATGTCGTCATGTATCCACTCCCGAAGGAGATCAAAGCCGGTGGAGTTTTCCGGCGAGAGATTTCGGCGAGACAGCATATCCGGCTGAGAGTCGTTAAGGCAGTTTTGGAGGTTATTCTCTCTAATTTAAGTCGTAGTTCCTAAATAGGAAAGTTTGGGTTATACTTGGAAAACTTACTAAGTTAGGAAAGTTTATAGTTTAGGAAACTTTCCCTTTTTAAGAAACTTCTCATTTATGGAAACCCTTCTGGGTGCCCTTAGTAATTTAATGGTTTTCCAAATTAGTGTGTTCCGTATGTTTGAGTCCTTAAAATTACACTAGTTTGTTTAATCGAAACTGAAGGTTGGGTGTATCTAGCGATTCATGAATTAACAAGCAACGCCTAAGTGTTTAATGATTTGAAGGACGTTTGGTGAAATGACTCAAATTGTTTAAGTCAAGGGTTAAGCTGGTAAATGTTGGAACATCATTAGTTGGCCAACCCAAAGTCAATTGGTCAAACCTGGTCAATCCTGGTCAACCTTGGTCAAGTAGGAAGGGTCGAGTTCACTATTCCTTGAGTCCGTCCTGATCGATCATTTCTACAGTGTATTGTCAGACTCATAGTTGACTTGAGGATTTCGATATCTTGGAGGCGAAGCTCGAGGAATATTCCGAGCACTTAGAAGCTTGGGCCTAATATTGTGAGTGGACTTTTATTTTGAATAAATTGCATGCGACAATTAAATTATAAATATTTTCTCTATAATTATCGTTTTTATTTGTCAACATTGAAATTTGTAAAAGGTTACCAAAAATGGGATTTTCAGTACTTCTCAATCATAGATGCAAGTATATTTTGACGTGTGAGACATGTCATTGAGTATTGTTACATTGCTTGGTTGAGTGGGCCGGGATACTTATCTCGTGAGTTCTACCTAGTGGGCCGGGATACCTTTCTCTTAAGCTCTATCTAGTGGGCCGAGATATTTATCTCGTGAGCTCTATATGATCTTTTTATTTCATCATATAAGGGTTGTTATATATTTTTATTGCTAGCTAGCCTTTAACGTGGGACGCTATTAATAGAGTCTGGGAGACTCATCTTTATGGTGAAACCCCTTTCTAGTTTCCTGGATTTATTTGAACCAATGAGATTGGTTCGTCATTTCTACTCTTTTGGAAGTATTATTGGTGAGCATCAGGTGTTGCATGCATAGTTGTATTTTCGTTGAGCAAATCAGGAAAACATAAATATTTTTATTGGCTCATTTCTTTTAAATTTATTCTTGTCCACTCACTCTAACGTTTTCGAATGTTTTCTCTTGGGTCATTCGGTTTTAAATGCCCAGTTTGCAGGTTAGTATAATTGAGGTCGGACGTACATAGAGTCGAGGCATAGTCCATCGTATAGCTTATATATATATATATAGAGTTCTTCTCAGTTGCGGACGTCCGTACGGGTTTTCCGTACGGATATCCGCTGTTTCTCCACCATTCCAGCGCCGGCGACGCCGTTTCTTCTCCCCGGCGTGATCCCAGACCTCCCCCAACGGTGTTGGAATGAAGAAGAAGGCCGGAGAGACCGCGATCGGAGGTCCACCATTATCGGTCGTGAAGTTCTGAGTGAGATTGCTACACAGACCTCCGATCGCGATCTCTCCGGCCTTCTTCTTCATTCCAACACAGTCGGGGGAGGTCTGGGATCACGTCGGGGAGAAGAAACGGCGTCGCCGGCGCTGGAATGGTGAAGAAACGGCGGAAATCCGTACGGACGTCCGCAGCTGAGACGGACCGTGTGTGTATATATATATATCTTCCCTTCACTTTTAGGATTGCTCTGAACCTATAAATTGTTGGTTTATGGGAGTTTTATTAGATTAGTAAATATAAATTGGGAGATGTTGTGATTTGTGGGGAGCACGAAGGCTCCAGGAGTTTATAAGGTTGGAGTTTGAACTTTTAGAAGTGTTTGCATGCGTTTTAAATAGGAAGGGTGTTGTCCATTTTCAAGGTAGGTTATGCCGAATTTTCGGTAAATTTCCCTTGGAGGTGGACCCCGCAGGATTTACTTCGGGCTTCAAGGTGAAATTCGGGGTGGGTCTTGACATAGGAGGTCAAGGATCTTCGCTCAAATATTTGCCAAAGAAAGACCAACCGTGGTGAGATGTCTTCAGTAACATCTTGAACCAAGGTTAACGTCCAAGAAATTAACTTCATACTTTGCCCCAACACTAATAATGACATTTTTGGAAGGGAAGTGAAACTTACACTCCCTCTTTTACAAATTGCACTCCCATTCTTATTTTTCATATTTATATTTCCAAAATCACCCCTTATAACTATTGTCTACTCTGACTCGTTTGACAATCCCGAGGTTTGTGAGGGGAGAGGCTAGCCCTAAGAATCCGAGCAAGGAAGTAGCCTAATTTTCTTGTTTCCTAAACATAGCATCTGATGGAAGACTATCCCAATTCCATTCCTGTTATATGTAGTTGTACACCATTTGAGGTCTTAGGCGACTATTATTTCTGTTATAGTGGAATTAGATTGTGGTAGTTTGAAATTTGTAATTGGTTTGATTTGTGCTCATTTGCGGCGAGGGTTACCTATATTTTGTAAGGCTTGTTACCCGCAAGTTTATTGGGACAAACGACAAGCCGACAACTGATGTACGAGTCTTTTGGCTAAGGATAATTGATCAATAAAACTATCCATTTTTAACTCAAAAAGAAGAAGAAAAAAAACAAACAAACTATTGTCTACTTCTTCAAGAAACAGAAACAACAACCTGACAATGAGAAATGGGTAACCAATCTTTTCAATTATGTAGCTTAGGGGGGACAATCTTTGTTCGGCAAATTTCATTGGAAAATTCTACTATACCTTAGGGCAACTCTAACGGTGGAGTTAAAAACCAAGACCAGCCCTTGAAATAGAAAAATCTATCTCTAACAACAAAAAAGACTAGGTGCTGGTTTTAATAATATAGCCTCAAGTATCATCACAAGTCTTATATTCATGATTTTTCCAATACCAGCCCATGTGGGCTCCACATACACACAACTCATATGATATAATATCTCATTGTTGGAATAATAAGAATAACACCTTCATATAGCATCTTATTGTTAGAGATGGAAAATTAATGTAATATGAACAGTGCCACAAGGGGTGCTAAAATGAGAATAACACGTTCAAATAGTACCTTCAAATAACACTTATCCTTGGAGTTGCTCTTAAGGGGCTTTTTGTCTTTGAATTAGATGACTGACGTCTTCCCCTTTCAATTAGATGACTCACGTGTTTGACGAACAAATTTGAGTTCATTCCTCTTTTCTGTTGGTAGATTATAAAGTGACCTTCCGTATAAGCTATTATTTTATCATTCATGAGTAGGATTGTATGATTTGTATCCAACTACTACACGGTATGTCCTTTATTTTGTTATGATATGAGATTCACTTTTGTCTTCCAATCTTATTCATCAACGCGCAAGTGTGCATAGATCAAAAAATTTAGAAATTGAATTTTCCTGTGAATCTTTACAAGGGAATAACATGTTTGGCCTTTATGATTTGAGAATGTAATTATTATTATATAGATTTTAAAAATTTGTGAGAAGGTACGTAAAAGTGTAATAATCTTTATATAGTTAAAATATGACATGAAAAGACAAATAATTACGTTTTTGAAAGCTCACGCATTAGAGCTTCGCCATCGAATCCCATCATGAGTTTTTGGGGCGCGTTGCTTGTGTTGAACTATTGGGGGTATTAGAATTAGGAGAACCTAATGGGTTGAGATGTTGCTACTTATCTCGAGAGCCAGTCGACTCAAACTTTCTAGAGGTCATGTGTGTGGAAGCTTAAAATGTGACCCTCTAAGTTGTAGTCATATATGAAAATATTATAAAGAAAGAACCTTTGAATCTTATCAAATTCATTACTAAATTCTACACTTTAACATACCAAGAATATATAATTTAATAAGAAGAAATCAATAACTAATAATGTTTGATCAATTAACTACCTGGTGTGGTAAAGTTGGAACCCTCATGTTAAGAGCTAGCTCGAGTCCCAACTCCCACCAATTTATAACTAGCAAGTTTGAGGAGCCTTCTGGTTTGTGCGTATGTTACCGGAGATTAGTTCGGCTTTGCTGAGATACTCTCATAAACCTTGGTCTGAATACTGACTGTGTAGGTATGTTATTAACATTCTGACGTAACCGAGGTGGCTTACGTATTATCTTACTTATAATCAAAAATCACAATAATAATAATATTTGATCGATTGATTATACATGAACCTACAAAAGAAACCAACATATGTTTATACAAATGAAAAGTCTGCAACAAAGAAATGTTACAAAAAGATTTCACATAAAATTACACTCTTCCAAGAAAGTGTTTTTCGATATATGAGCGTCCGGCTTTCATTATAGAAAATTGCTAGCTCTTTGCAACTTGAAAAAGTAAATCAAATTATTTGGAAGATTATATAAATTAATTGAACTAATAAATAGTAACTGAATAAAAAAAAAAGTTAAAAATAAACGTGCGGGGGTGGTGGGGGGAGAGAGAGAAACTAGAAATTGGGCTCTGTGGGCAACTGGGAATGGGATGATTGCTTGGCGTTGCTAGTTACAAAAAGCTAGATTCTCTGTGTACGTGTTGGTGAAGCAGAGGAGCGAAAATCCAAAGGACATGTTGTCTGACACTAACAGCTTATGTGCTACGCCACTTCTACCTGATTGCGTTGATCCACATCTAACCATTCAATACTGTCTGACACCCGAAACTCATAGACCCAATATTGTTTGACACTGATCAGATATAAGAGTGTTATATGTATAATGTTTCTGAATTTACATCATTGTAAAGATGATGTTGAGATCTTCAATATGAACCCTAAAATTTGATATGTTCAGATTTTTCTGCTTACAAGTGCCGTTTGAAGCACTTGATCTCCTTGGCCGCCGTCACTTTCTTGTTGTCGCGTGACTGCAACGCGCGACGGTGGAGACCCACGTCGAGGCTGTAGCGCGTGGGCATCACGTGCTGGTAGTTTGACGAGTTTAAAAGCCTTCGCCCTCGACTTTTGGGCGCGGAGTCCTTCCTAAGCACCTTGCTCGGATACTTGGCTATTCCGGCGACCAAGCAGTGCCTGTACGGCCGGTCACGTGTCCCGTCGTCGAAGGCCTTCACGATTTTGTTTGTATTAGGTTAGACCATGTTTGTGTTTTTGGTCACTACGTCTTTTGAAGGATTCTCTCTCTCTCTCTCTCTCTCTCTAATTAAGCTTTACATAAGCGAGAACAATTAAAGAATTCGAGTAGGGTTAAAAGGAAAGAATGAAAATTGAGGAGAGCGCTCTTATGTGAAAGGTGAGTGGGATTTTGGGGCTCCAATTTATTTTTTTCCTTTTTTTGATCAAATGGAATTCATTTTCTCAAGAAAGATGATACATCAAAGAGCTTAACTGACCTCATTAAACCTAAAAACACATAAGGAAGAGGACGACGCTCGATCAACTACTTCAAATAACTATCAGAACTAAGGACTAGAATCACTAATACCCTGTAGAGACTAACGAGTTCGGCATCAGTTGTCACCAATAAATAGGAAATGGACAGGATATATATGGCGGCTCTAGCTACTAAACTTGTGACCTTCTCGAGGTGTAAAATCCCAACTGCGAGACTTGACAAAGGAAATTGACAAAAGAAGAAAACCGACCTTTTCTCGTACAATATTATTATATTAACGTTTCAACCTCTACCTTATCAGACATGTACTATACATAACTTATCAGACTAATATATCCAAATGTGTCTCCGATTATCCTCCTTCTTCCTCTTTATCTCTCTCTTCTATTGTTACATGTCAAGAGAGAGTAGCCGACCTCTCCCCACTAGCTATCACCCAGTACGCCTTTTCTCTCCTCTCCTCCCTTTCATATACATAAACCCAAACTATCAAAAACCATAGTCCATCACTCTCTCTCTCTCTCTCTCTCTCTCTGATTTCAGATAGGTAAGGAAGTAGGTCAAGAATCAAACCTTGTTTCGTTTTTTTTTTTTTTTTTTGTAAATCTGCATGAAAGAACCGAAATTGCTCTTTTCTTTGAGCAGAGCTCTCTCTGCTTTGATTTTAGATCCAAACCCACAACTAGTCTTGTAAAGTTTTTGGATCTGACTTGTTTGCATTTATTTATATGGGTGTGTTTTGGTTGCTGTGGCGGTGGAGAAATGGAATGTAACAGTTTCCAGGACTCTATTGAGATTCTTCTTAGGATTCTGGGTTTAAACTTTGAACTAGTTCTTTGGCATGAATGAATTTTTGCATTTTCTTCTTGGTCAACAACCATTTTCTGATTTTTCTTTCTTGTTTTTACAGATCATGGATGCACACCATATGTTGCAGACCGTAATCGAGGGATCCTTCCCCAATGACGTTAGTCCTATTGATCAAGCCTCTGACAGTAGTGGTAGGGTTGGTGTAGGTCTTGGTCTTGGTGGTGCTGAGGGTGGGGGTCGAGGTGTTTTTGTCGTTGCTGCTGCTCCTGCTGACGGCGTCGACGACGAAGGTGTTGTTGTTGTTGCTGCTCCTGCTGACGGCGTCGACGACGAAGGTGTTGTTGTTGTTGCTGCTCAGGGCGACGACGGTGGTGGTGTTGTTGCTGCTCAGGGCGACGACGGTGGTGTTGTTGCCGCTCCTGCTGACGGCGTCGACGACGAAGGTGTTGTTGTTGTTGCTGCTCAGGGCGACGACAATGGTGTTGTTGCTGCTCCTGCTGACGGCGGCGGCGACGAAGGTGGTGTTGTTGTTGCTGCTCAGGGCGACGACAATGGTGTTGTTGCTGCTCCTGCTGACGGCGGCGGGGACGAAGGTGGTGGTGTTGTTGCTGCTCAGGGCGACGACGGTGGTGTTGTTGCTGCTCCTGCTGACGGCGTCGACGACGAAGGTGTTGTTGTTGTTGCTGCTCAGGGCGACGACGGTGGTGTTGTTGCTGCTCCTGCTGATGGCGTCGACGGTGGGGTTGTGGAGCAGCGCATTGATATGCCAGCCAATGCAGCCATCGACCAAGAACCAAATGACCTTAGAGCTCGGCTCAAATTAGCTAGAATTGCATTTTGGGTTGGGTTTGGGTTTGATGGAGCTCTTCTCACATTTCTGGAAGTTGTGATTGAGGTAGCTGACCTGCGGGCAAAAGTTTGTTCCTTCCTCATTTACATTGTTGTCCATTCGGTTTGGTATTGGGTTCTGATGAGCACCCAGCTGAGAGAACCCACACTGTCCACATTTCTGGAGAATTTAGCCGCATGGGTTAGATTCTTCGCTCTCTTTCTTTTCATGATTTTGCTTATCATGGGGATTTCTGCTTCCAGTGAGGAATATGGGGCTATTCTGGGGTACGCGACCAGTCGCTACATTTTATCTGTACTAAACAAATTCATAGGATCATATATGGTTCTAAGTTTGGTTAGGGAAAACATGGACACTCTACACAGGCTGGAAGCAGCACTCGCTGATGAAATGGAAAGGGGAGCTCATTGAATGGCTTAGCTAACACGTATTTTTACTTGGAAGTTCATAGTCTTTGACCAAGAGTCATTTTATTTTAGACTGTTCTTAAACTATGTAAACAATATTCCCCTTGCATTCAATTGTTGGTTACAGCATGAGAGCTGCAAAATAATGTATATTGGTGACTCAGTGTGACTTTCAAGATTGATCTTTGGTTAATTTGTTATGTCGCTGCTTAATTTTGAGGATTATTCCATATATGGCATATTTGATCTATTACCACACCAAATAACACCTTGAATCAAAGATTGACTAGCCTTCGCTACCAGCTAGCATCACTACTATTTATACTGGCAATAGTGCAGCGTTTTTCTGTACGTTGGGAACCATTTGTTGGATCCCCATTTATTCGTATTATAATTCTAGTACAAAAGGAAATATCTGATTCACAAAAAAAAAAAAAAAGGAAAGACTGGAAGGTAGAGTTTTTTTTTTTTTTTTTTTTTTTTTTGAGGTTCTTTACATCCAGTTTGTAGGTTGGATTGGATCAGAGATGGTACACATTTTTCAATTGATTCTAATGAAAAGTTCTTGAAAATATATAGAATTTTTTATACACTGGTTATATGCAGCTCATGAGCTTAAGTAAAAGAGTGGCGATTTATGGAGGACATGTAAATACAGTTTTCATTTTCTCTCAATATACTGTATACTCTCAATCAAAGTACATATATATAGGTCTCCATGTATCGGGAAAAAAAAAATATGGAGAATGATACCCATATCGATCAATGCAAACAACGCCCGTATTTATATAGCTAGATAAATACACATATTTGCTAATGTGTTCTATTCTTAGTTTAAGGCTAGGCCAGCTACTGCATATATTGAAGAACGAATGTGGATTTTTGATAATTAAGCATGCAATAATGTTACAGTGTTAATTAAGCGTACGGTCACCCTTGCTATACTTAATTGTATGTCACTATGTCTCTTGTTCGGCTCTAATTTTGGTTTAAAATTGCATTACCTCTACAAGTTAATTGTGCTTATACTCACAACTTAGTGATGATTGTGTTTGATGCAATGTGTTTATATATATATATATATATATATATATATATATATATATATATAATGTGTATGAATAATGATAATGTAATATATATGACAATTTTAATATATGAAATTTCGTTACAAACATGGTCTGATCTTTGTGCGTAATAGATAAAAAATACATTTGTATAAAAAACCTATGTTTTGGTACTAATTGTTGAGTGTTCCCCCCAGTAGACCTAGATTTCTTGCTACTGTTCATAAGCAAGTTGTGTTATTTTCATGCAAGTTTCACACAAAAACGAAAGAAGATTTGAGGGAGCGACAGTTCGGCGAATTTTCCTTGGCCTCTATTTTCTGTTTTCCTCTTCTTCGAACCCAGTCTCTCTCTCTCTCTCTCTCTCTCTCTCTCTCTCTCTTAAAAATCAAACCCGGCCATTAAGGTTAGATCAAACGTTACGAATATTTAAGTTACAGAGTACTACTCGATAACTAAGAGTGACTTACTCACTGTGACTAAGGGGAGCTCTCCTCAAAGTTGCAGTTAGTTTCAGACCTAAGCTAGCTAGCTAGGGCAACTGTCCACATGGCGCTAATTACCCTTTGTCTGATTTTTCTTTTGTAAGTCTAATATGTTGAGAGACGAAAACCACGATGACCCCACGGCCACCATCAACACCGCTCTTCATCACCAAGGGCTACAAATACTTGATCAGAAAACCGGACAGGTTTTGCTTCATTTTTTCCGGGAAGCAAAACTGCGAAAAATCCACTTATTAATTAAATATTTCATACCACTGCAAAATCTTGCATGGGATTCTCGTATGGCTGTACATTTTGTACTGTTGCGGCAAAGTTTGTGATTAACATCAAAGAGTTGGGGCAAACTGTAATTTCACACCACGTCCGCCAAAACAAACATGTATATATAGTTGTATACCCATCACCCCTTACTTGATTCTCTTCTTCAAAATCCACTCCTTCCTTTCTCTCTTCTCCCTCCGCCATCTCTCTCTCTCTCTCTCTCTCTCTCTCTCTCTCTCTCTCATTTCAGATGTAAGGAGGTCAAAAATCAAACCTTCTCTCTCTCTCTCTCTCTGATCTGTGTGTGTGTTCAAACTTCAAACCCCCAGTTCGTGCTTTTAGAGCTTAATCTAGCTAGGGTTTAGAGCCAAACCCGGCCCACAGCAAATCTTATGGCTCTGATTGTTATGGGTGTTTTGGTTGCTGTGAAGGTGGAGAAATGGAATGTAACCATTTCTGCATTTTCTGAACCGGTTTTTCCTTCTTCTTTTCTTTTTACAGAATGGATTCATCACACAAACTTTTTCCTGGAAAAAAGATCAAAACCCCTAAGAAGAATCCCAAGAATCAACTGATAGTAATCGGCCTTTTACAACATGAAATACGAGCAAATGGAGAGGTATACTATTTTTCTACAAAATTGAAGAATAGTAATCACCAACTCTTCAGTTGATGATGCTAATAAAGTTAATGTCATAATGTGTAGCAATCCAGCTGGGTTTATTAACGTTGTATGCATTTAAATGTTGTAGCGTATCTGTGTGAAAAGCTAATCCACCACACATCTTAGTGATGATCGTGCTCTGATCTAGCTAGGGTTTGGCTTCTGTTTTGATTAAGAGTGCTACCATTTTGGTCACTACCTCTTCCGTAGGATTTGCTCGATCTCTTGCAAAGCTATCCTCGACTCCTCTAGCTTGTTACTGATTAATTAGTTAGTTAATCACGTTTAGTGCATATGCTCTCTAAAAGCAAAACAGAGAGAACAGGGGTAGCTTTGAACATAGAGAGCTCGAGCGAGCTGCTCAAAGCAAATAAAGAGCTAGCACTACTACAATTCCTAGCAACAACCATACCCATTATATGTGGCAAAACTCCTCAAAAACCACATTTATATGTGTCCAAAGCCACACTAATAAGTAACAACCACCCATAAAGAAAAGAAATGAGAAATCTTCCATCGAAAAAAGGAGAAGGTAGCCAACGAGGTTTGGCTCAGTTGGCAAGGGCGGGTTTGTGGTGGAGACCCTATCCAAGTTCGGTCCCCGCTACCAACAGGCCTCGCTGGTTCGCAATCTGTAAATTCTCTTGTGGAAATTCTTACCTGCAGGCTGGTGTGACAGGTACGTGTCCACTGTCAATCCTTCACGGTTGAGGTTGCAGGTTTGCCCTGACGATAATGGTGTAGCGTAACCAAGCTCTCACCTAAACTTTTTGTAACAAAAAAAGGTAAATATGCAATATTATATCAAACTTGGGTCCAATACTATGAAAAGTTAGGCTTGAACAAATATAAAAAAATCATCAGTCACATTTTATTCATTGTATGTGGGAGATACTAACGCGCGCCAACACGTTAAATAGCAATGCCATGACCCCGTTATCCACACTTCATTCCATTTGTGGCTAAGGATGTGTGGCTGTTGCTCACATATGTAGTAGTGTGGCTTATCCTAAGCAACTTATGCATGTTAATCAGTGTTCTTTCATGCAAGTTAATTTACACAAAAACAAAAAAAGATTTGACTTTTAAATTCCTTAATTAATTAATTACCTAATATGAAATCAGAGCGAGAACAATTAAAGAAGGAATTCGAGTAGGCTAGGGTTAAGAGGAACAAGGAATGAAAACTGGGGAGAGAGCTCATCTGTGTGTGATAGTTGAGGGGTTGGGGTCCACAGCTCATAGAATGTGTTCTCTCGTTCTCACTAACTAGATGCCAAAAGAAGCCAGTTTTTCATCTTTTCTCAAACGGGAGATGTCAATTACCTCTGTCAAATTTGAATTGAACCTGGCATTGTCATTTTTAGTATATCTCATCTTTAATGGAAGTGTTATATTTAAATATTATTATATATTTTCCTGAGAAACGGTTTTCTTCTTGTGTTCTCTATCTTCTATCTCTTCTAATCTCATCTATGGCCGTGGTCAGAGGCTGCTACCACACTACCACCACCAAGCCAACCACCACTTCCACTGAAGCTCTGTTTTTTTTATTCATTTGGTCATTAGGGTTATGTCTTTAACAACACCATTCAAACAAAAACCTTCATTGTTCTTCCTCTTCCTCCATCTGACTCAACCCACAAGTGCAATTGAGGAACTGAATGATCTTTACAAGCCATATCTTCTTCCCCAAATTTCACCAAAACCCATCTCTTCTTTCTCCTCCCCCCACAAATTGCACCACATCCCAACCAATTTCCCCCAGCTGCTCCACGGACACGAAGATGCAGTACAAGAAAACGAAAGAGAAACAAGATTTGCAAGGAAGAAGAGACATAAGGGTTGGAGTAGTCAACTTTAACAGTATCCTTGAGCACTGTCAAACACGTGGAAGCCAAGTAGATTTGACCTATGGGTTGGAGTTGGGTGTGGGCTATCTTTTGAGAGCTGTTGTCTTAATGGCAAAAATGACATCTCCATTGGAGATGTTCTGTAGCATCACCAATCAGTATATATTATATAGTCCAATTACAGAGGATTCACCATAAATTACTTCAGAGGATTCACCATAAATTACTGCAGCCAAGGAAAATATCATGCAACAGCCTTCGTTCATCACCCACCTTATCATATAATTACAACCCCATATATAAAGTTCATAAAACCACATATATAAAGTTTTCCTAACTGAACTATGCATTACCATAAGGACTAGCGTCAATTGCAGCTCCACTGATTGTAGTCATCCTTCTCAGCAACACAACAAACACAAAAACAACAGCAACACAAACACAGTAAAAGTCTTTTACGCTATGCTACTGCTCTCTCACAGAATGGGACTGTTTTCTTAATGAATTGCGTATCTAGCATAGGGACTTTAATCTGATATATATATATATATATAGAGGCCTGAAAACTTATCTTGTGCTCATCTAAGGAGTCCAAGAATCGATCAATGTTTATCTTTTAGTCTTTAGGTTAATCAGGTTCATTAACAGATAAGTCTTCTACTCCTATTGAGAGACATTCCTCAAATAGGCCACTGCGTAAAGTTTAACAACATATGCATTTCTACTGATTTACACAATTATATCATTTAGGCTTTTAGACCATGCAGAGTCCAATTTATACCCCCCCCGGCCCAAAAAAAAAACACTAATTATGTGGCATTATAACAAGAACATCAGTTACCAATAAAATACCCATGCGAGCTGCCTCAGGAGTGGAAATATCCAAGAAAGATAGGAGAACCAACCTCTTTCCGATACTGTTCTGATACTCTAAGCTGCAGATCTGGTATCACACAGGGTTGATAAAGGATAGTATATCGGCCATATAACTTAGAAGATCCCAAAAGGGACGGGTTCCCACAATTACATGAGGCCTCTTATGTAAAGTTACTGCAAGTGTTGAACCAGGACAGCTAGACGCCCCATTGTAAGATCATCCATGTTGCCTGTAAGTAAAGACAAACACAATTCCAGAGGACCAGAGAGTCAGTGATCAGTAGTTCAGTACTGAATGTCTACTGTGACTAAAAGATTAAACTGGTGAATCTCTTTCCTTTATTCCAGAGAGTTCTTTACATCCACATAAATAGATTAACCATGCATATGTGATACAAGTATAAACCTTAACCTCCCATTGTACATGAAACGATCAACAAATAGTCCAATAAAACTGGAACACATGATAAATTGCTTCAATAGAATTCAATAAAGGAGAAATACGAAATCGTAGTTTTTTTTTTTTTTGATGAAAATACGAAATCGTAGTTAGCAGGGCCTGTGCTGCAGGAAGCATTATATGCATGGTACGGAACCTTTCTTTTATAGACCTGGGATGCTGTGCAAAACCAAGTAATTTTCCCAATATAAGATTAACAATATTGAAGGACTGAAATAGACTGGGAATCATAAGCATGTCCCCTTTATAACTCTGACAACCTGACATAAGCTAACAAAACCTGGCACATACGTAGTATTAATCTCTTCAAGGCGAAAGTTCCTATCAGCTATGTACAATATATGAGGGGATGATTTTGTAAGGTCACAAACTAATCAAGTTCCAACACAAGGTTACAGGAAACTGAGGCTGCAAGAGAGAATATGACAATCAGTCGTCATAATCATGCAATTAAGTTATAGACTAATGGTAAGAAAGATTACGGGCGAGTAAAGGCACAAGAAAAAAAATCTCAACTCTACTCCAGCATCTCAACCTAACATTTCGAGAAAGATACTTGACAAATATCAGACTTGTATATATGGATGGAGCACTGGGTTATGTTAACAGCTAAAGTTTGGCACATCCTATGAAAATAGATACTTAAGAGGTGAACTTATGAGACCAAATATCTAATCAGTATCTGAAACTAACCAACGATAAAATAAAAAGATTAATTAGTATAAATACTATTTCTTCAAACTTCAATTTTTGGGTAGGAACTCAGCAAGAGTTTAGATGAGTGATGAATTCAATAAAGCACCTCTGATACCAAATGATATCTCATATCTAGTATAAAATATTAATCAGTATTCTATGGCTGATGAGTTTTGAGAAATGCAATACAAGTCAAAATTATGAACAATGAACTGACTAAGAATCACTAAAAACATTCTACAGAATTAAAAACCAAAACAGCAACAAAGGAAAATTCATCTGCTGCCCTTTTTAACTAAACATAAAACAAGCAGCACGCCTCTTAAATCCATCCACACTCATCACTAGAAGTGGCACATAGTTTGCTCCAACAGTATATAACATGCAGACTTGCGTGGTGAAAATGTAAAAGGACAGTTATATAACTCACACTCACAAGATCGAATACAGAAAATGCATGTCATAAATGAAGATGAATTTGATTCTCAGGATACTTGTGTATGAGTGTTAATGGAGAAGAATATCCAGTTGTTTACAAGATCTTAACAAATTCAGCACTTCTGCCCAAAAGACCATATCAGCAATTCAGCATTAAGAACTAACAGTGTACTAGATGAAAGAACAAAGAAGCCATACTGAAAAATACAGAACTTGAATACATCAGTTCGTCACAGAGTAAGTACCTGAAGTTGTGGATCCTTGGCCCATCAACCTCACACCAAGAGAATTTGAAGTGTCATCTTGGGATCCATTTGATCGCTCTACATTCCGAGGAAGAAAAAAAATTATTCTGTTTTTTACAAGTTAACTCGATTTAGTAAATAGTAACAACAGAAAGAAAAAAAAAAACAGAGAAGATCGTATTATACCCTTTGGGTGGAGACAGACTGGTTTGGCTCCCCTCTAGGCTAGAGATACACAAATGCAGAATCCATGTTCACTTTGATAAGCGGATTTGGAGTTGCAAGGCACATGCAGTGGCATTGAAAAGAGTTTGGTAAGATTGATTTTGGAAGAGTAGACTTGCAGCTTTGTGTATCGGCGGAAATCGAATCTCTCTCTGTATTTGGTTGAATGAGTACCACTTATTTCTTCCTCAACAGATATCCTGTAAATAGATGGCCAATAATTACATAGAAGTCCACGTTTTGTCCTGTAAAGGTCCACCCAAACATTTTTACCCATATAAGTCCACCCAAGTCTAAACAAGCCTAAATAAAGATATTAAAGTTCAACCAAATTACATACTGTCATCTAACCAAAAATTTAGATTTTCTCTCTTATATTTACAAAAATGTCATTAATGTAAAAAGTCAACAACCACTCTTCTTTTCGGAAGTCTCCGGTAGACCTCTGGCGATATCTCCGGCCGACTTCCGGCGAGGTTTCCGATGGTTACGAAAAGTACTACCGTCACCAACAAAAGCTACTACTGCCAGCAACAAAAGCTACTTCCGCCACTAACAAAAGCTACTACCACCGACTATAAAAGCTACTGCAGCCAACAACAAAAGCTACTATTGCAAGCAACAAAAACTACTACCAAATAGAACAAAAGCTACTACCAAAGGTTGAGAAAACTATTTTTTAGAGACTTACAAGACTACGGAAATGTAAAGGATACGACTAAAATAAAAATGCTAACGCAATCGAGTGAATAAAACATATTCAATGATACAAAAAGATGTAGTTTTCAACAATGATAAAATTATTTACAAAGCTACTTCCATAGTTGCAAAAAACTACTACTATAGTTTCTGAAGTATACTATAATAGCTTTATAAAACTACTGTCAATTTTCAATAGTGATGCTCTAAACCATATGCATAATTTCCCCCCCCCCCTTAAGCATGAGACTTGATTTCAAACATTTCTTGGTTGGTCGCATGACTTCTTGGTTAATGAAGGCTTCAATATCCGAATTCACATGATTTCGAAATCTACGACCACAATTCCAAAGTGAAGATTTCTGCAAGAGCAACACAACGTAATATTAGTATTTGAAATGAAAATAGAAGTTATTGACATCATGTGGAAAAGATATATACTACTGTAGAGTTATAAAGCTACTATTACTGTGTTGAAAGGATACGACCACACAATGAGAAAACAACTGACATTGTCTTCAAAATATACTGACATAGAGAAAATACTATCACTGTGTTTAAAAAATACTAACACACACATGAGCATACGATCACAATATTAAAAAGATACTAACACACATAAAACTACTATCACTATATGGAAAAGATACTACCACAGAGTTAGAAAGCTACTATCAGTGTGTTGAAAAGAAACTACCACATATTGGTGAGAAAGATACTGACATCATCTTCAAAATATACTAACCTAGACGGAAACGTACTATCACTAAGTTGAAAAGATACTAATATGGACACATAAAAATAGTATTAGAATGTTAAAAGGATACTAACACAAACATAATGGTACTATGGTACTAGCACAATCTATAAACCTAGATTGCGACTATGCAAGGATGATGCGATGAGATTAATCCATGACCCTAAAAGTAACAGTACACAATCCTGAACAACAATTCTTCCACATTCATGCAAAATTATAACCTTGCTTGAGTTAATTTGGCAAGAGACAACTAAACAGACGAGATCTAACAAAGTTGTTTGTTTTCTAAATCCACACTATTATTCATCACAACTCTTAAACCACACATGTAAACAATCCGATGCAAAAATCTCACTAGTCAAACACAATCAGGTAAACCAAAGACCGATGAGATTAGAAACTTACGTCACTGAATCAGATTTGTAGCCGAGGTCGAGCGAGATGTAGTCGTCGGAATAGGATATCTAGTCGAGGTCACCCGAATTGGAGATCTAGTCGAGGTTGTCGTCGACGAAATCGAAGATCCAGGACTTTTATGAATTTTTCTATAAATGGAAGTAGTTACGGTGTATTAATAACTAAATAGGTTTGTATCACTTGTATGAATAAAATTATTTTTTACTTGTATTAAAAACTTTCATAATTTTTAACAAGCTGAGTTATTCACAAGCTGAATATATCTTAGTTCAAACTCGATTCGTTTCTTTATCAAGCTATTAAACTCAAGTTCGAGTCATTTATCTTATAGCAAACTACAAATAAGTTACTAACCAAATTTCAGTTTACAAATAGATCATTTACACATTATCTTACACAATTAAAGACTAAAGTTACAAATTAAGACAAATTAATGTCCATATGTCATATGTCATTATATATTTTACTAGAATACCCTTATTACATATCCTGCTACGAAATGTGCTACTGCCCTCCAACTCGTTCAAGCTGCTAGGTCTAGTGGTGATACTGCACTGAATGTCGCCGTGTTCTGCTACTGCCCTCCAACTCGTTCAAGCTGCAAGGTCCAGTGGTGATACTGCACTGAATGTCGCCATGTTCTACTATTGTTCATCAAGTTCGATCTGCTACTATACATTTCCAATTTCTGCTACTGTGTATTCATACTCGTCCCAATCGTCCTCTTCAACGATTTGATGTCCTTCTTTTGATTTACACACAAATCCTTCAATTTTTTCACACTTCAATTTGTCTGCATGCAATTGCGAAACAATCTCCTTCTCATTATCATCACACATATTCATTCTTGAATTTGATTCAATTCAAAATCCCTAATTTAAAAATTCGTCTTCACAATCAAACCCTAAATCCCTTCCACCTCTTCACGACGACGACAATCAATTGAATTCCCCTTCCACCCTGAAATTCGTCTCCATCTCATTCACCGACACATGCTCTCTGTTCTCACCTTCACTTCACCGTACCTGCATCGTCGTCCTCTCGCCGACGACCGATCATTGAGAATCTGTGCTTCGGAGCAATAGGGTGGCGGATTCGACCTAGCTCTCACCCAAGGAGACCTGCTACCCAGACCTCCGCCCGTGATGATGAAACGAACGGCCTGATCTGTCGCCGACGTTAATGACGATGGCGGTCGACTACGTGGAACTAATCGACAAGAGAGACGCGGCTCGCCGTCGGAGATGAAGCCGCGGTGATGAAGGTGGATCAGATCGAGCCGCAGTGATAGAGAGAGAGATCTGTGGGACTGTGGCTGCTGTGTGTAGTTTTGTTAGAGGATAGGGCATTTGAGTCATTTCATACTTAATATTTGGAGTCAGGTCTGGTACTGTTAGGTCTTGGGACCGGGCCACGTCCTATTCTGTCTAAATATTATTAAAAATAGATTTTTTGTGTTTTTAAATTTATTAATGTGCTACTATGTAATCTTCTCTTTAACTTATGAACACAAACCCAACAAACTGAAATCACCCGAACACGAGTTGTTCGAGCCTAGTTACATTACCTATTTCGAAAATTTTGTCAGCATGATTCATACGGTTTAATTAGAATTATAATATTTAAATATCATTAGGAATATTTTCGTGCAATTAAATATTCTTCGGGTTTAGATATTTAAATGGTGCCTGTGTGAGCTACCATTATGGAGTCGGGAGCAATTTTAGATATGACCCCTCTTAACGAGATGTTTTTCACAAGTTGTGGTCCTAACCAAAAACCTCCTATTACCAAGAGAATCCTTGCAGCGTACGCCCCTACATACAGCATAACATGCTTCCATTATATCAACCTTGTTTGGGTGCAATTAAATACTCTTTTGTAGTGAAACTAAAATAAAAGGAATTTACAATTATGATTAAAAATCCTTATCCTTCACGGAAGATGTAAAATCTCCCATAAAATTCCAAAAGGGACATTGACTTATAGTCAAGCTGGGTCTTTCTCTCTCTTTCACAGTTTCACACCATATCAAAGAGTCTCCATCATCACGTCTCTTCAGCCCTCTTCCACCAATCGCCGGTCGCCGCCGCACTCCCAATCGGTACGATCTCTCTCACTCTCTCACTCACCTTGATTCGATTTTTCTTTAATCATCAATTCGATCGATTTCAATGCATGCCTGTTGATCATGATTAACTCCTTCGATTTTGCTCGTCGCGAATTTTTCTAGGGTTTTTGAGGTCCGATCGTCGCTGAGACTACCTATTGATTGTATTAGCGTGGCCTTGGATGTTTTGATTGCTGTGAATTTGAGTAGTTTTTCTGTGTTGTTGATTCTTCACATTGCATGGGGTTTGGGGATTTTGATAGGACCTTGTGTTGTTTTCTGATTCATATTCTGTGTGAAATTTTTGTGTTTATTTTTTTTTTATTATGTATGCTCTGTGAGTTTGTGCAAATTGGCTGTGAAGAGTTGATGAGGTTCGGAATCACTCTATTTTGGCATCTGTGAGATTCTGGAATGTGCATTGTCTACTTTTGAATAATCAAGCGTATCGTGATCGGTGATTGTTGTTTTTTAACAAGGTTAATTGACTATGAGTTACGCTATCAGTGCTTTGTCTGAGTATGGAGAATATTTGACATATTTTTCTTTGAGTAACATGGCTGCTATGTACAAATGTGTTTTTGTGTTATTGTGCTTTAGGTGAACACTGTAATTTTGACTTTCTTGCTAATAAGGATGGATGATTTGATTGCAGGTGAATGAGCGCAATGGATCGAGCAAGGAGGGCAAAAGAGTTGGTAGCGAACAAGAACAGCATGATATACCTGGACCTGAAGGATATAATCAAGGATCATGCTCTCCCGTTCCTGCCTGCCAAATCACTTTTCAGGTTCAATGGGGTTTGTAAGGACTGGAAGGTCCAGATCAGATCTCCTTTCTTTGCCCACAAGCAGTCAACTAGCTTTTCGGATATCTCGGGATTCTTTCTTGTTTCCTCACCATCAACCGTTCCTTCGTTTGTCTCTCTTGATTCCACGGCCTATGGTGTTCCAGACCCGTCTCTGAAGTTTTTACCTGAGCCAGTTGACATAAGGGCTTCTTCCAATGGACTGCTTTGTTGTCAGGGACGTGAAGGCTATAAGGCTTACTACATCTGCAATCCTGTTACTAAGCAGTGGAAAAAGCTTCCTAAACCAATTGCTGACCACGGAAGAGATCCTGCTCTGGTTCTCATCTTTGAACCATCTTTGCTCAGTTTTGTGGCCGAGTACAAGCTGGTCTGTGCTTTCCCATCAGTCGACTTTGAGAAAGGACATGAATTTGAGATCTATTCCTCCAAGGAGGGGTCTTGGAGAATTTCTGGTGAGATTTACTATGGCAGTGGATCTGTTTCGCCAAGATCTGGTGTTTATGCGAATGACGTAGTCTATTGGCACACATCGCTTGGTAGGATCCTTGCTTTTGACCTGAAGATGGAGAGGGCACAACTCCTTCATAGCCATGGTTACTATGATTCGGTCATGGGTGAGATGGATGGAAAGCTTTGTTCGACTAGGGCTCATGGTAATGGAGTAACCGTTAGTGTGTTGTCTAATGCTTACACAAACACAATGCAGATGCACAGCTCCGTCAAGGCATGGGCACAAAAGCTTTCAGTTAATCTTAACCCTGCACCAGTACCTTCAGCGCGCGGTTCTAGGGGTAGTTTATTGCATGCAAGTGGGAATCTGGTGTTGTACCGGAATGGCACAAAACTCTATGCATACAACCTGCGGACTAAAGAAACAATATATATGTGTGATGGGTCTTACCAAGGGATATTTTTTCCTCATGTCAACAGCCTCGTGGAGCTCTAGTTGCTTCTTGGCGATCCTACTGTCTGATGTTGCCATTGTGCAAACCTGAAGAAGAGACACTAGTAGTTATTGTTGGTTATGTTTGGAACTAATTGCTTCATTTTCTAGTTATGCTTCTATTTTCATGGCTATCTAATGTCCATGAGAGTTGGTACTCCTCAACTGCTTTTATGTCTTTTGGGGTCATGGTGCTTGATATGTTGTGATACAGGGATTCAGTTCACTTGAGCTTTTAAATTAGTATTGTAGCTGCGATGGCTGTGGATCTTCAATAATCTACTTTCAAGTCTACTTGTGTCAAAAGTAGTTTTTTTTTTTTTTTTTTTTTTTTTTTCCGATAGATCTTAGGTATGTGTGGAGATCACCATGCATATGTGTTAATGTCATCTAATCTAAATCATCCGCATTGTATCGTATATTAAGGTGATGTGCACACCCTATAGTCTCGTAAATAATGGAAATTACGAGTCCTTTTTGAATGCTTTTTATTTTATATAAATGGATAATGATGATTTGTTACATTTTAATCATCTCCACGTATATAATTTCCCGGAACTTGAGACTTGACCCCCACGCCAACATTTTCTCGCGCTACCGCCATTCTCATCTCTACCCAATAACAGTCCCCCACGTGTCCACCACGTTATAGTAATCCTACCTATACCCAAACCCTTGTTAGTCTGATCCTCTGGCTCACTTCAACTGCTCTCTCAACCGTGAATTCACAGACTCTCTCCGCCTCCCTCGCCCCAAATCCACCGCCGCATTCGGTCTCCGGTCGCCTCCCTCACCCCTACGACGGTGCGTTTCTCTTTCTTTTTTGATTTTTCAGTCGTAGAATTCGCTTAAACGACACGCGCTTCTCTGTTTTTGATTTGTTTTTTTTTTCTTTTTTCGAAATTGTTAAAGGTTGAATCTTTAAGGGTTTTCGTTTTTGGTTTTCTCTATGTTTCTATAAATCATTTGCTCGTTTTTGGGTTTGTTTGTCTCTAATCTGTTGTTGGTTTTTTTAGACGCCTCTGTTTTGTTCAAGATTTGAGATGATGTTGATCAAGATCTCAGTTACGTCGCTTTTTAAATCTTTGGTGATAGGGTTACCACCAAAATCTGATTCTCTGTATGTTCTATTTCCGGATTAGCGGTTTTTGGGGATTTCTTTTGTGTCAAGCAAACCTAGGGTTTGGTTTATCTGTTATTTGAAAACCATTTATCTTTTTTGAGTGATCATTGTTCAGTCTTTGAATGTTACAAATTAAATTTGTTGTTTTTTGGTCACTGTATTTATGGGAAACTCTCGTTTAAACTCGCCATAAATCTGTTGTCATTTTGCAGTTATGGCGAGTTCTGAGGAGCATCCCGTTGATAATGACAATCTTGTGGACAATGATTTTGAGGAAGATCTGTTTGATGACATCGCAGAACAGCATATACAGTTTTCAAATGAGCTCAAAGTGGTGGATCGCTCTGATGTGGTATGTCCTCAGAACATTGCTGTTATTTTTACTGAAATGAAATACATGGATTGGCTGTAGTTTAGTTTTGGATTGTGGGAGACTTTGGCAGATGTTCTTCTGTTATTTATGTACATAACTGCTAAGCTTTATATGCTTGATTTCACAGTCCATGCTCCGGAACAATTGAAATCCTTAGTTAGAAATGGTATCTATATCTTGGATACCAAAATGTCCTTTAGTTTATACTGCTCGCATTTTTAGTTCCTTTAGGGTCAACTAAACCAAGCAATCTGCTAGAGGTCATATTTTTGGCCTAGATGTCTTTTACAAAAATAATTCATGAGAAGAGAGTCCCTGGATGAGTTGCATTTAATTGTTTTTCCTTTTTTGCTTGGTTTGATTGATAATGATTTAAAGGCTTTTTCATTTTTTATGGGAGTACTGTTTCAATTGTGTTTTCTTCTTGTATGCACCTTGATGTTTTGATTCTTTATTGCAGCTTGACAGAGAATCTCGCAAAAGAACCGCTCCTGTTTATGTTCCTTATGATGAATTTCCACACAAAAGGTTTAAGCAGAACATTGAGATCCAAGATGTAGTAATGGATCATGCTCTTTATTTCCTCCCTGCCAAGTCACTTTGCAGATTCAAAACTGTTAGCAAAAAGTGGGATAAGTTGATTAACAAACCCTTTTTCGCCCACCAGCAAACTCACTCCTTCCGAGACATCTCTGGTCTTTTTTGTCAACTCCCTGGTGATAAGCCTTCCTTCATCTCACTTGATAGAAATGCTTATGGCATTCCTAGTCCATCCCTCCGTTTCTTGCCTCAGCCTGTTACTATCAGAACTGCTTGCAAGGGTCTGCTCTGCTGCCAAAACGGTTTTGAACAAATTAGATACTATATTTGTAACCCTGTGAATAAGGAATGGAAAGTGCTTCCAGAACCAATCCTTTATCATGGACCTGATCAATCAGCCTTGGCACTATCCTTTGAGCCTTCAGCACTAAACTTTGCAGCACATTTTGAACTTGTGTGTGCAGTTTCTCTATGTTTAACTGATGAACCAGTTATCCGTTTTGAGATTTACTCTTCAAGGTCAAGCTCCTGGAGACTCGCTGAGACTGTGTGTTCTGAGGTAGATGCCTTGAAGTTGACTGGGGATGGAATCTTTCTGAAGGGTGTAGTCTTTTGGGAAACTTTTGCTGGGGCCATTCTGGCTTTTGACTTGAAGGAGGAGCACTATGGAATTCTGTCACTCCCTCCCAACAGTGGACTGAAAGGTGTTTTAACAGAGATGCGTGGTGAAGTGTGCTATATTCTTCCTGTTAGAGAGGGCAATGATTACACCTTGGAAATCTATGGTGATTTGGATATGAATCTCAAGCATATAGTTCCTCTTGATCTTGGTTTTGTTTCTCATGCTCAACTTGGTTTTGTTTCACGTGCTCATCGTGGTTTGCTAAGGGTTCTGGCTTGTGTGAATGATGATACTGTAATAATCCTCGTCGAAGATAGAGTGATTGCTTATAATATGAAATCTTGGACGGTTCAAACTCTAAGGCATAGCGTGATTGGTGCTTACAGTGCAGATTACAATGCTGAATACAATGCTGGATTTGCGAAGTATCTTCCTTATGTGAACAGCCTCGTTCATGTACGATCATCATACTTAACGAGCCTCCTATCTGAAGATCCTAGTACCTCTTATTCCTATCTGGAGTCTCTCTGAACAGCCTTTTGCCTGTAAATCCTGAATGTTTCAGATCATGAAAACCTTGCTGAATGATGGATGATGAATGATAAACATCAGTTTCATTTTCTGTGTTCTTTGATCATTACCTGAAGCTTTTCGATTGTATTGGCCCCCTTTTCAGCTTGTTCAACTACAACTATATTTCCCTTCTCAAAATACTGATAGTAGAAAATATTGAGTGCAATTGAGATTTAGACGCAATCTTCCTAGCTAACTGGGAAGATGTGAGGGCCTCTTCTCTATAGTGAGGTCCAATGTATGGTCCTATAGTTCTGTTTAGGAAACTAGTTCAACTTTATCAGCAACTGACATATGAGGAGCTGGCCGGAATTATATGGGCTCTTCCTTGACTGGTGCCCTCTTGGCCAGCCGGAGATTTATAATGAACGACATTAGCTAAATGATACAAACTTTTAGCATTGCTATTCCCGAAAATCATAGTTCTTGGAAGACTGATGTGAATAGCCTATTGACAAGATCGCCATGGTGACAAAAACAATTTTGACCAACATATCAACTTAGATATTGCCGGACTATGCCAGAAAGAAGAAGACTTTTGAGAGTTTTATTAAAAGAAAAAGAAAGAAAAAAAAGGATCATTGTTTTATTAAATCCAACTGGTCAAAATGTGGAAAAGGTCACCGGAGGCACCAAATGTTGTTGCTGAACACCTGAATGTGGTTGGTTTGACGTTGTTGAAGATGTGCGGTGGAGGTGGAAAGAATGGGAGATGAGTAGACAAAGTAAGATAAAACATGAAAAAGGGGCAAAAAAAAAAGCCAATAATATTATATACCTTTTATCAACTTGATAATTATGATAACCTTAAGGCTTAAGTCGACTTTGTATAAATAAAATATAAGCTTGACAATCCAAACTATCCATATTGTACGTTACTCTTAAAATACATTAAGTGCAAAATCAAATTAGAAATAATCTACATTGCATTGCAAATATCATTTTCTTTACGGAAATTCTTGTATACACGTCGTTTATTTACACGACGCAATCTTAACCGTTTATAATGACCACCATGTTTCTATATTATTTCTTATAATCTTAATCATCCATGTATGTATGTAAAGATACACGCCGGTATACTGAAGATGTTTTTTTTCTTTTCTTTTCGGACATCATGTATTTGTTTGTAAATACTAATCAACCAGGCTAGAATCTCGCACCTGGCAAAACCATAAACTTGAAACTCAAGGGAGGAACCAAACCATTGACCAGGAGACGACTCTGCAACGACCCACAACCAATCACTCGCATCCACGTGTCCCTCATCTCCATATAAACCCCCCAAAAGTCTTAGTCCCCCAGATTCCCTAACACAGATCATCGTGCTTCACTTTGAAACTGCTCTCTCTCTCTCTCTCTCTCTCTCTCTCTCTCTCTCTCTCCTTCTTCACTTCCGTCTCTCTCTCTCTTCCGATTCTCCCGCCTTCAGTCTCCTGCCGCCGCTCTCCGATTCCGAGGTACGCTTCTCCGGCGATCCTTCCGGTTTCATTTTCGCCGTTAATCCGGAATTCTTTACTGTCTTTTCATTTGGCTTTGACGAACACCTCGAATCTTTTAGGGTTTTCGATTCTTGAAATTCGACTCAATTAGGGTTTCGTTTGGTTTCCCATCGTTTCTTGGCTCTGTGAGGTGAGAATTGTTTGATCAGTTTCCGATTTAGTCTTCTCTGTTTGCTTTGGCCTTTTCAAGACCCTGCCTCTCTGTTCTTGCTCTGTAATTTTTTTTTTGTTTCTTTCATTTTGTTATTCGGATTCGTTTGATTGCTTAGATAGTTAGAAATTTAATTGGTGGAATTTGAGGTGTGAATTTGAATTCTGAAATCAATTTAGGGCTTTCTGTGTTGGTTTTATGATTTTCCCCCTTTTGGTAATCCCCTGTTTTTTACGCATATGTAAATGTGGGTTAAAGATTTGTTCTTTTCTTGATAATTTTTTGTGCAATTTAATGAATATATGATGATTTCATTTGCTGGGTTTCTTTCGTGCCAAGTAACCATTGTTGAAGATTAGGATTTCTTTTTTTTTCTTTTTTCCTTTTTGATTGATGAAGATTTAGGCGCTTTCCTATTTTGAGGGTGAATGTGAGTTTTGATTTAAAATTTTCCTTTTTTAGGAAGAAAATTTGTGAGATATGTAGAAGCATGTTGTCATAGAAATTTGGGTGATGGAGTTTTCTTGATCTAAACTTGTTCATTTCAGATTACTGGAGACTTTTGAGGAGTTTAATCATGGCCGATGCGGATTCGGATTCTGACAGTAGCTTTGTCCTTCTGAGTGAACGCACTTCTGTGGGTAGTGATTCTGAGAGTTTTGTCATTGTGAGTGAAGACTGTGTGAGTACTGATTCTGGTGATGAAGATCTATTTGGGGAAAGCCAAAATGAGTTGGAGAAGGTTGTAAATGATGTTAAGAGTTGTGATTCGGAAGATGATCAATTTTGTGATTGCCAGCAGCAGTTGGAGAAGACTGTAGATGATAACAGTAGTGTGAGTACTGACTCTGATGAAGTTCTGTCTGGTGAAAGAAGACACCTATTGAAGAAGCTTGTGGATTATTCTAGTTCTGAGTCTGATGAAGTTCTATTGGATTGTAGTGGATCACTGGGGAATAGAAAATATGTGGCTACCAATGAGGTATGTAATTCTGAATAACCTATGTTTGGTTGTGGCTGTGTTATATGTGAGAGATGCTTTTTCATATTAAATATAAGTTTATATTGCTGTCTGCCTGATTTTGTAAATTGATTCCATATGACATTACATTCTTGTATGTGAGGCAAACTCAATAGGACCCAGATTTTGATGTTTTCTTTGATAGAAGTTGATTGCGAGGCTTTGTGATTGTTCATGTGACCAGATGTTCATTTGATAACTTTTATCCTCTTCTCTCGAGATCATCTCAATCTTGTCTTGTTTTATTGCAGTTTCACAGGTATCCATGTAAAAGAATTGGCCATGTTTGTGGAGATGATTGCTATGAATTTTCTGGAGAGAAGAAGGCCAGTGAGAATATTGACATCAATGATGTGACAATGGAGTATGTTCTTCCTTTCCTCCCTGCCAAAACACTTTGCAGGTTCAGAAGCGTTGGCAAACAGTGGGATAAGTGGATTTCCACCCCATTCTTCATTCACAAGCAGGCTCACTCCTTCCGGGATATCTCTGGTTTTTTCAGTCAACTTCCTGGGGAAAAGCCTTCTTTTGTCTCACTCAACAGAGATGCATATGGCATTCCCAATCCTTCCCTTGATTTCTTGCCTGAATCAGTTACTGTAAGGACTACTTGTAATGGCCTGCTCTGCTGTGAAAGCTGCGATGGAGAAAATACTTACTACATTTGCAATCCTGTGAACAAGCAATGGACAGTGCTTCCCAAGAATTATGAACCTGAATCAGGGACATCAGTGCTCACCAAGATCTATCATGGACCTGAATCAGTCCTTGCACTAGCTTTTGAGACCTCTGTGCTTGAATTTGCAGAACATTTTCAACTTGTGTGTGCCTTCTCTTTACCTGATCAGCCGGTGATCTGTTTTGATATATACTCTTCAAGGTCGCGCTATTGGAAACGCTCAAAGACAGAATGCTGTGAGATTGATGCTCTGCATTTGACAGGTCATGGGCTCTTTCTGAAGGGAATGGTCTTCTGGGAAACTCTTGCTGGCACAATTTTGGCTTTTAATCTGAAGGAGGAGCAATACGGTATTTTGCCGCTCCCTTGCCGCAGTGGACCACACGGTGTGATGGCAGTGATGTATGGCGAGCTGTGTTATATTCTACCTGTTCTGGAATACTCTGTATACACATTGGAGATCTATGGTGATATGGACATGAAACTGAAGCACATAATTCCACTTGCGGATGGTATTTTCACCAATTATGATGAAGAGTTGAGGGCTTTGGCTTGTGTGAATGATGATGTGGTGATCGTGCTTCTTGGAATGAAATTGATTGCTTATCATGTGAAAGCAGAGAAGGCTGATATCATACAGAGTTATATTGGGACTAGTGCTGGATATGCGGGTTATCTTCCATATGTGAACAGCCTGGTACAAGTCAATCACCCATGAGCGGCATTGGATCCTGCAACTAAGCTAGCTTAGAGTCTCTCGATCCCCAGTGGCAGCCTGTCTCTCAATCTTGACTATCTGTTGATTTTAGGATTCTTGGTTTGCAAGTTCATATTGGAACTTCTTGCAAGTTTGTGAAGGAGTTCGTATTTTGGAACTTGTTTAAGGTCATAATTTTCTTTCTGGGTTTTGATGTCTAGATATGTTCAGATCATGAAAACATAACTGGGTTTGTGAATAACTATCAAATGATGAACGTTTAATGCCTGTATATATAAAAGTACTTTGCATTTTTCTAGTACTTGTTGATGAAAACTCGTGATTAATTGTACAGTAATGGCCACTTGTGAGAAGCATTTCCATGGATGATGAAATCGATTGTGTTTTTTTTGCTAAAGATGTGCAGGGTTGATACTTGATAATGCTTGGTAGTCCTAGCTAGTGGCTTTGAGCGTAGTAGTTGTTTTAGGTTTTGCACAGGTTGAACTATTTGCAGGTACAGAAGTTCAGCCTTAAGCAAACCCAGTATGCTTATTGCTAATTAGCCCACCTAGCTTATAACTATATAGTCTCCTTCCTTTTCAGCCTTGCCAGCAACTGTCTTTTCTCTTCTTCATCGCAATGGTGCTAGTCATTACATAAATATCGATCATAGCTTTTTTGTTTGCTTTTATAGATTCTTTGGTTTCTATCCTGCCATTTGTATCCTCCTTTGTTGTTTCTTCAAGGTGTTGGGTTTTGGTATTTCTGTGTTAAGTTACAGCGCAGCACGTTGTTCCTTTACTTCGAGCCAAAGTACTTTGCAGGTTCAGAAGTGCTGTTAGCTGTAGCAAACAAGTAGGTTACTGGATTGCCTCGCCTTTCTTGGTTCACAAGCAAACTTCCGAGCCATCTGTGGCCTTTTCTGTCAACTCCCTGGTTATGGAGAATACAAAAACGCATTTGTATACGTTGATTCTTTCACAAGATAAAAATCTACAATTAGCTAAAACGAAGAAGCTAACAAATCATGAAAATGGCACCTTTTCTCTTTCCACAAATTTTAACAGTGCCAGGATTATTGGACAACCAATTCAGTAGATGAAAGATATTGGTACCAAATGATGTGACAAATTGATACGTTAGTATACGATGCGCGATATGACAAGCACTTGACGGGTTCAAAATAACAGAAATATCCCATACAGATATCTAGCTACTTGCTATTTTTGGCACCAACTTATTATGGTCTCAAATTCTTGACAGCTGAATGTACATGCTGTTTTTACATAATAGTAAGTTGTCTCCTCAAGCTGCGATGCTGTTACGCACAAGTGTAAACACAAGCGCCCAAGGAGGAGGAATGTCTATATTTGAAGTTTACATCTTCTGGTTCTAATTCATGAGGCAAATAACATCCCCAGGTAAAATTACATGGAGCTCCAGCGAGGTTATGGGACAGGAAATGGTAAAAACAACTAACCAACTTAATCTAAGTAAGGGGAGGCACGCACAAAAGATAGCAGCCTTAGAGAGAGAAAAAAAGAGAAACGAGAAAGAGAAAGAGGGAGAGAGAGAGAAGAGAGGTGAAAGAAAGTTCCTGCTTTGTAGGAGGCAATGGCAAGGACACAGCTCTCTTCTTTCTCTTCCCATTGAGAGAAAAAAAAAAAACAACCCTAGCCTCCTCCTACCTCCTTTCATTGATCTCCAGGTACTTGAACACCACCCTAATATTTTCTTCCTTCAATATCCTATTTTCGAATTTCAACTATCATTTTAGTTTGCTTTTATTTCATAAACTAGTTACACAATTAAGCAAATCAAGAACACCATGCATGCATGCATGGGGTTAGCTAGATAGGTTATCTCACTTCTTGATGCAATTAGTTTAGTTGATTTATATTAGAGATTACATATGATATGAAGCTAGGTTTAATCGATTCCCTTAACATGTTCAGGGGTCTTGAATCAAATCATTAAGACGAGTAGTTACCGGGAGAGGTGAGGTTTCCGGCCACCACATAAATAGTCTGGAATAGGCCTCGGCCGGAGGCTCTGACTAAATATGTCTTCTGATTCTCCATCACCGGATTCTTCACCTTCACCGCCATCAGATAACTCCTCCTCCAACTCCTCATCCCCACCAAAGAATAATTCACCGGCGCCTTCCTCTCCGCCAAAAAATCAGTCACCGCCGCCATCTTCCCCTCCACCATCCTCACCACCACCTTCGTCTCCTCCTCCTTCACCAAAGAATGACTCGCCATCACCGCCTCCCCCAAAGCAGGATGACTCATCGTCCCAGCAGTCATCTCCTCCTCCGAAGAACGGGCAGTCACCTCCGGCCACTCCAGCCACTCCCACTCCTCCAAGTAATCAGGGCACTCCGGCCACTCCGGCCACCCCGGCCGGTAGCACCGCCTCTCCCACGCCACCCAAACAAAGCGTTCCTGGTGTTCCGGCTGTCCATGAGCCACCCCCTCCCCCACATTCTGCTACAAAATCACCTACCTCCACTGCAGTGACACCACCTTCCGACGGCAGTAACTCCGATAAAGGGGTGGTAATAGGAGTAGGGATCGGCACCGGAGTAATAGTGCTTCTAATGGCCGTCATTTGTGTCCTCTGCGTCAGAAGGAAGAGGAGAAAGAATGACCATATGCAGTACTATGGAGATCCTACCAAAGGTACGTATGGCAAACCAATGTTTGTGGGGTTACAATATTTATGAATTAATGCCCTAAAATTGGTTACTCGTAACTATTAATGTAGCAATCAAAAACAAGTGCAACAAAAATCAAAATCCATTTGTGTCACTATTGAAAGTAAGACCGATTGCTTTGTTGCTTCCACTTATGTAGGTGGTGGTGCATACTACAACTCACAGCAACACACTTGGAACATGAGTGCGGCACAAGGAGACCATGTGGTCAGGCTAAACCAAGCAGCTGGTAATGGTGCTAGTGGTGGTGCCTGGCCTTCACCGCCTCCTCCGATGATGAGTGGTGAAATGAGTGCGAATTTCTCGGGACTCCATGGACCGCCCTTGCCACCGCCCTCACCAAACATGTCATTCGGCGGGTTCAACAAGAACACCTTCACTTATGAGGAGCTAGCAAACGCTACCAACGGGTTCTCACAAGCCAATTTGTTGGGCCAAGGTGGTTTCGGGTATGTGCACAAGGGCGTCCTCCCTAGCGGAAAAGAGGTTGCGGTGAAGAGTCTCAAGATTGGTAGCGGCCAAGGAGAACGGGAATTCGCAGCAGAGGTCGAGATCATTAGCCGAGTTCATCACCGCCATCTTGTGTCATTGGTCGGCTATTGCATTTCCGGTGAACATAGATTGTTGGTCTATGAGTTTGTTCCCAATTCAACCATGGAACACCACTTGCATGGTGAGATCATAACCTACATTGCTAAACCAAACATGCATACTATGCCTTGCTAAACCAAAATGTGTCATCAACTAATAGATACAAAATTGTGTTGCAGGCAAAGGACTTCCAGCACCAATGGATTGGGCAACTAGGCTTCGGATCGCAACTGGGTCTGCTAAAGGGCTTGCCTACCTTCACGAGGACTGTAAGCAATTTCCAAGCTACCCTCTCTATAGCTTAGTGTTTGAACTCTTAACAATGTCCCATTTATTCATATTGGATAATTTGAAATGCATTGCAGGCCATCCCAAGATCATTCATCGTGATATCAAATCTGCTAATATTCTCCTGGATAACAACTATGAAGCCATGGTAATTAAGTTTAAGTAAATCATTTCCCAATTAACATAGCTGATGATTGATTAGTATATAACCAATATTCGATTAATCGCTTATAATCATCCTTATAACTTGTTCTTCATTTCCCAGGTTGCTGATTTTGGGTTGGCTAAGCTGTCATCTGACAACTACACCCATGTTTCTACACGAGTTATGGGTACTTTCGGGTAAGCGATTACAAAATTGTGCTTAATTTGTTGTAACAATGTACTCAATCTTATAGTATAACTAATTCTGGTTCTGTATGTAAATGAATGCAGGTATTTGGCTCCAGAATATGCATCAAGTGGAAAGTTGACAGAGAAGTCCGATGTCTTCTCATTTGGAGTCATGCTCTTGGAACTCATAACCGGAAAGCGACCGGTTGATCCTTCGAACGCCATGGAAGACAGCTTAGTGGACTGGGTATGTACATTATTTCTCTTGTCTAATTTCTTTTGTTACATTCGAAGGAACCAAGAATTCGACTCATCTTAGTTAGATCCGACTACTCCAGCTAGCTGAATCCTTCAAAATTTCTTCTATGTGATCACACAGGCTCGACCACTTCTCACTCGTGCACTAGAGGATGGCAACTATACAGAGTTGGTGGATATCCGCTTGGACAACACCTACAACAAAGAAGAAATGGCACGCATGGTCGCCTGTGCCGCTGCCAGTATCCGTCACTCTGCCAAACGACGCCCAAAGATGAGCCAGGTGCGTACCTCAACCAAAATATACATGTTATCTCGGTTTATGAACAATCTAATAACGTAACATGTATTCAAGCTACACGAAACGAGATTGCTAATGCAAAAATGTGTTTTGTGTGTAACAGATCGTACGCGCGTTGGAAGGAGATGTGTCGTTGGAGGACTTAAACGAGGGGGTAAAACCAGGCCAGACCATTATGATCAATCCGGCAGCAATTGGTGGAGGGTCCGACTATGACACACAGGCATACAATGCCGACATGAATAAGTTTAGAAAGTTAGCCCTTGCGAGCCAGGACAGCAGTGAGTTCGGTAACAGTACGGACTCCTCAGAAATGAGCACCCCTGCGGCACAAAAGCCACCAAGGCTCTGAGCCTAGCCTGGTCACTCCCAAAGAGGAAACTTTTGGTTAAGATGGATGAGGAAACAAAAGGAAGCAATTCATGATCTAGGGTCACTGATTCTAATTTGCTATTCAAGTTTGGGGTTTAGGATTAAAGGAAGGGTGAGAGAGATATTTGAGGATTTGGTGGGATTTGAGGGCAGTGCCATCCATTTGTGCTTAGGAAATATATGCATGTATAAGGGACCTAGATGGCTTGGAATGACCCGAATCTTGATGGTTAGTTTGATTAAACTTGCATCTTTGATAGACATACGGATTTGTACCTAAATCCGTATAAATACAATTTGGTTTGGAGATACGTAGATAGTTTCTTTGTATCATAAATTACCTTATATATTTCATTATTTTTACTCAATAAAATAAATATATATAAAAAAAAAAATTATGTATCACGTATGTATATAACATCAATTTTGGAAAACTCTAAGCCCCTTCAATTCTTCAAATGTTTTTTTTTTTTTACCAAACATAAAATTATTTTCTGCTGCACACAGAGCCATATCAAATAACACCCGAGTCTTAAAAGTATGATTACATTTGAAACTAATGAACTAAGGGATTCAAACTCATATCTGATGTTAGAAAATGTATGAAGCTTGTCAGCAAGTATACACTCAACAAAGATATGACAACTCTCGAGCCTCGACATTGGACTCAAACACAATCGTTTTGACCAAACATTAAACGATTGTCTGATTTTATGACCACTCTGAAACGTTCGTGTTTCATTCTTTGAACCGTATAAAAATCACACCGATGGATCTAAATTGCCCGTTGGGCCATCCCAATTGCCTATCTTGACCCTGAAAATTTAACCACGGTTCTATATAGGAGGCCATCTTCTAGTCCCCTCCAAGTTTGTAAGTAACGCATAGGACAAAAAGTTAAACACATCTCTCACTAGCGCCTCGCTATAAATAACCCCCGCGAAAACCCTCATCTGGATTTCGCTGCCGCTATCTCAGTCCGACCCGACTGCTCCGCCCGGATCCGAAGATCCGATCCGTACACACCGTACATGCAACCTTCGTCGTCTGAGTACCAGTACTCGGACCGTCGCCGAAACCCTAGCTCTGCTTCGATCTCTTCGCCATGGGAGACTACAGCGATGCCTTCATGCGCAACAACGCCGCCGTTCAGGCCAAGACCAAGGCCCAGAACCGCGCTAATGTTCTCCAGCTCAAGCTGGTTCGTCCTCTTGTTGTATATTTTTGTATTTAATTTCTCTCTAAGGTTAAGGTTCAGGGTTTCGCCTTTCAGTTTTTTCCGAGCTAGGTTTTGCTTTTGTTTCCAAAAATTACCGATCGGTTTTTAAACCCTAGCTAATTATGTAGCCGATCTCTGTTGTTTGGTGAATTTAAGTTTTGAAGATGAGCTTAGGACTATGTATTGGTTTCTGATTTTTTGTTTTGGAAGGGATTATTGATTTGTGGATTTTCGTGTTTTCGGTGCAGATTGGGCAGAGCCACCCCACTGGTTTGACAACCAACCTTTTGAAGCTCTTCGAGCCTCGTCCCCCGCTGGACTTTAAGCCTCCTCCTGAGAAGAGAAAATGCCCGCCGCTTACAGGTTTGTTTTTCTTAAAAACTTTTGTTGGTGTGTGATGTTTCCATTCGGTGAATTGTTAAGAGTTTGTGATTGATGTTGTTTGTTTTTTGGTTAATGCAGGGATAGCACAGTATGTGAGTAATTTTGCTGAGCTGGGGGATCCACAGTACTCTGCACCTGTCGAAAAGGGAGAAACTCCTGTAAGCTTTTGAACTTGAATCGCTTGCATGAGAAATTTTTGGTTTTATTGATCATATGTCTGAACATGTAGTGGTTTTGTTTTGTAAAATTCAGGCACAAAGAAGGGCGCGAATACACCAGTTAAGACTTGAGAAGGGTGCAGCAAAGGCTGCGGAGGAGCTAGAGAAATGTAATAACCCCATTATTCTTTTATTTCTTTACTTTGCAGGGTTTGGAGTTTGGTAATTGTTCTTACCTTTTCTTTTTATGTGCAGATGATCCAAACAGTGATCCAAATATTTCTGGAGATCCATACAAGACTTTGTTTGTTGCTAGACTTGTAAGTACCTTCGCATATTCGGTTATTTTCTAATGTTACTTATCAGTTGACATGTATTGGCGGTATGGTTTGGTTTTTACATATTGGTTAGTCTAACTTTTAATTTTAACTGTTTGCTTGCAGAGTTATGAGACATCTGAGAGCAAACTTAAAAGGGAGTTTGACGCTTATGGTCCAATCAAAAGGGTAGGTGTTTTTTTGAGCAACCCCAAGGGGGTTCGGTAAGAGGTTCACTTGTGTTGGAGCTTTTTCCTTTTCCTTTCCTTTCAAAAATCTCAGATTCCCTAATTTATAATTTGAAAAAACTATGCTCTGGTCTCAGCATTTAAGTATTGTTTTCCATATACTATTTTCTTGAAAATGTCTTTACAAACTTTCATCTCCTCAAGAACTGTCTTTTTTGGGGGATGACTTGTTTTCAAAATTTGCTTTTCAGCCTATTCTTTTTAGCTGTTAACTATAACCAGTGGTGCAGTTTGAGTTTCGTCTATTTAGTGTTATTTTTCTATGGACTCTGCATGTTGGTATTAATACAGGTGTTTCTGGAAATATGCTGGTAATGTCTTGCTGGTTTGTTTCATTCATCCTTCTATAGCTTTGTCTTTATTATGGTTTAGCTTAGAGATGTTGGAAACAGTGGGTCTTTCTAGGTAATCATTAGCAATTAGTGTTGAGTTTAACTTTCAAGAAGAATCCCTGGTAAGGGGTGATGGTAAGGGGTGAGTAATCATCAATTATATTTGACTACCTGACTCAAAAGATGGTGCTCGTCCTGCACAGCAAAGCCGAACTTATAAGCCCTAATATTACACTGTGAGTGTACTGGTAATTCCGTATAGGTTTGTTCCACTTTACCTTCCGAAGATCCCTCTTTGATGTAGTTTTATTTTAGAGACCTTAAGGGGATATTTCTAGGATATATTTTGCTAATAGTTCAAGCTCTAACATTCAAGAATATCCCTGGTAAGATGTTGAATATATTCCCAATTCAAAAGATGGTGCTTAAGCTGCATAGACAAGTCATGCTTATTGCAAGCAAGAAAAGGAGACCACCAACATCTGTTCGGTTTCCTGCACTGGGTAAACATGTCGGGAGTATTAGTATCTCATCCTCTGAATTTTTCGTACGTGCATTTTTTGCTGCTAAAAGTTTTACTTTGGGTATAAAGAAAATAGAAAATCATCAGCAGTAAGGATTCCTGGTATATGTAGTAGTATTTAAAATTTCTTTTATTCAAAACAAATCTCCCTGGTAAGGGGATAATAGTCTGTCCAACTGGTAAATTGGCCACAATTGTCAAATTTTCTGCAACTCTAGCCGGTGGTGATGCATCTTGCGATGGGAAGCTCTATTATTTAAAGGTGAGCACGGCTAAAGAGGCATAGTGCCTGTCTGCCGTGCCATTTAGGATTCAGTATTATAGTGTAGGTTGCTTAGTTTTTATGCTAACCATCCATGCACGTTCTTACTCTTAAGCATTCTTTGCTTAAGACCTGAATCATCTCTGTCTACTTTATTGATTATATTCTTATGTGTCATTTCAGGTTCGATTGGTCACTGACAAAGAGTCAAATAAACCTAGAGGCTATGCATTCATAGAATACATGCATACCCGGGACATGAAAGGTTCGCTCTTATATTTTATGCACTAAATTATCATGAGTTGATCATTTTTGTTTCATGTTTGCTTACCACTAGCTATATTATGTTACAGCTGCATACAAGCAAGCTGATGGGAAGAAGATTGAAGGTAGAAGGGTGCTTGTAGATGTGGAACGTGGAAGAACAGTACCAAACTGGCGACCTCGGCGACTGGGTGGTGGGCTTGGAACCACCAGAGTTGGTGGTGAAGAAGTTAATCAGAAACATTCTGGGAGGTAAGTGGTTTATTTCCATTTTTCCAATCTTTAGTCATTGAAAATATCAATTTGCTTCATTATCTGGTTTATTCTGAAAATGTGGTTGAGGGAGATGGTAAACTGCTTCTGCTTTGTTTTTCCTAATTGAAGTGAAGAAATTTAATTCCTTAACATATTTTATCTTTGTTGGTCCCAATCCCAGATGTAGCTAATGCCATTTGTTCAGTACGAAGTTATAATAATGGTTGAGACAAACATGTTATTGTTGGGCACAACCAAACAGAGATAGTGTTTCTCAAGTGGTTGTTTATGACTGATTGTTGTTATTTTAGGAGTAGTAGTTCTTTGAACCTTCAAATGTGGATATATGGAATTATGCTTTGTTTTTCTAAGCAATAGGCTTGTGACGTAGGTCTTGGCGGTTTTGTGATACAATTCTGACCAAAAGAAAATGTTGTCATGTAATTGCTGAAAGTGTTAAGATGCAAGACTTTGGTTTTCACATATGTTGAGCTTCCCCTGTCTGTCTTTTAAATTGCTTCGCTAACTATATCATATGTCCTTGCTTAGGGAGCAAGCACAATCAGGACCATCCCGGTCTGAGGAGCCAAGGGTACGCGAGGAGCGACATGTAGACTTGTAAGTATCGCTAAATTATGATCCACTTTATTTAAGAAAGGTTTGGGTGGTATTGATGCTTACCAATTGAAAAAGTCAAAAATGGCATGCTGCATTACACAATGGATGGTTCCCTTGTGAAACTGCTTGGTTAAATGCTGATTTAAACTTGTGAAACTGCATTAGTTATTACAAATTCATTATTACTTTTCAAGTGATATATCTTGTGAAATGATTAGGGACAGAGAAAAATCCCGTGAAAGGGGGAAAGAGAAGGAGAGAGAACGGGAGAAGTCCCGTGAGCGCTCCCATGACAAGCCTAGAGAACGTGATCATAGGGAGGATAGGCATCACAGGGACCGTGATAGAACCAGGGATAGGGACAGAGACAGGGAAAGGGATAGTCGTCGTGATCGGGATCGTGGAAGGGACCGAGGAAGGGATCATGGTCGCGACTATGAGCGTGATCGTGATAGAGACCGTGTCCGGGAGCGAGATCGCCCCCGAGAGAGGGAGAGTGATTACGAAGTTGGGTTACCAGATCATGATCGTGGCCGTTCACGTGATAAAGAGTCGGATTTTGACCATGTTGAATCAAAACATGAGAGGGACAGACATGGAGAAAGGGAGCGGGATTATGATCCCGCTGCCCCAGAAGATGACCAGGCTTGGTTTGAACAACCTGAACATGGCCATAGGCACTCAGACCCCAACCATGATCCTGAGCACTATGAGCGTCGTCGAAGCAAGTATGATGATCATTTGGATACTGAGCATGACCTTGATCGCTACAAACAGTATCCAGATCGCTATGATGACCGAATGGAGGAGGATGACTACCATTATGAAAAAGCACCAGTTGAATCACGTGAAAGGGAAAGAAGTGGAGATGTGGACCGTGATTATCAGCGTTCTGCGAGATCAATTTCTCGGGAGTACGAGTATTGATTTGGGTGTGCTTCATTGGTATTCCACCGGCTTGGTTGACCAATTTGCAGCAGCTGCTATCTGCATGGTCTTTTGGTTTTTGTAATTTTGCACTCGGTCTACATTTAATGTTGTTTCAAATGGGCTGCTTGAGGATATTGTTGTGTTTGGGTGATTTGTTTGTGTTTGGATGATTTCAATGTAGAAAGATCGTAAGTTAATATGCTAGTGAACCTTTTGAATATGCCTTATTATTGGTTCTTTCAATTTGTCTATTTTCTACATCTCGTTTTTACTGCTTGGTGTTGATGAACTTCAAATATTTTACAACCGAAGCAAAATACATGCACACACCAAGAAGGGATACGATACTTTTCGTATTTTCATAATATCATGTGGCAGCTCATTCTTACACTTCAGTATCGTATATACATTAATATATGAAAATAACAGACATGCTCATCGATACATGTCTTCGCTACAGTTAGATGTTCTTCACCTTTTTTTTCATTATCGGTAAGTAAACGTGAAACAATTGTTTCGGTTTAACCAACGAAACCCTTTTTACGACCTAAACCAAGTTTACACATGACTCGGAAAACCAACGTGATGGCCGTAGACGATGTGTGGCTATTTCTTCTGGAGGTGATACTGTCATTGTGCTAGTGATTATGTATTGTAACTGGCGAAGAAGTGGCCAAAAACCGTGAAGCAGCTCTGAAGCTTCACAAGAAGTACACCGCCTGCCTTTGCTCGTTATCATTATTCATGTAGAGAAATCGAGAGCCCTCTTGATTTCCTACAACGTCAGGTTCAACAATATTGTTGCCACAAAGTGCCTCTACTTTTGTTTCAAGCTGCTGCTGCTGCTTCTTGGAAACTTCCAGGAAACCCAGAGTTTTGTTTTGTGGTATGAAACAAAATGATACCTAGAAACAAGTAAGAATAAACAAACCTGCATTGCTTTTGTAGCTTGGAAAGATATCTTGTTACTCGAAATGTAGCAGCAACGTGATGAAATGGAGGAATGTTCATTAGGCTTGGAGATGAAACGTTGTTTTCGCGTATTTAGGATAGAAACGGTAAAATGCACAATATGAGACAAGACAACATTTCACCATGATTGTCATGTCATGGTAGATATTGACAAGATAACGATAATATTTCAAAATTGAACTATGTTTTAAAGTATACGACATGCAAGTTTCGTAATGGTAAAACTAATTGCCTGTCAAACTTACCCTAGTAAACTAGGCATTCATGTTTAGGTCATGTAAAACCCCATCACAATCAGCTGCCTAAATGTTTAGGCACATCTGACCAGAGTTAAACCTACTAGTCATTACCAGTTTCAAGTCCATGCTTCTACGAAGCTTCATGATCAGAATTGCAGACAAAAATCTTATGTTTGCAATTTTGCATTGAACTATTTCCTAAGAAATTTATAAATTAAGAATATCTTTTGCTGGTGGTTTTCCTGGAAATACCATCATTGTTGAATGTGGACAACTATCCGTACATAGATCCAGACCCAGACCCAGATTCTGATAAATTCCAATCAGTAAAAATTTACACAAAGTTTTACTGAAACTAGCAAATTCGAATTGCCAAAGTAAAAGCCCTGTCCGAGAGATGGAACATATTTGGTCTTTTAGTGCCAACCCAAATAGAAGAATGTGAATCAAGGAAACCAAATCTTTTACTTTTTACTGATACTTGGGAAGTATTTTAACTGATACATGTGGAATTTCAGATACTATTTGATGTATTAGGATTTTGATGCTGACAAGGAGAGGTAAATAAGATTTTTGGTCCCCCATTGTTCCTTAACGTAAACCAAATCAATACACTTCTTGCATAGAGAGAAGGATTATAAATGTAGACAATAGGCAGGTACTGAAAGAGTGCATAACCTCCTCATACTGCTTTCTAGTAGGGAGGAGAGAAAGTTTACAACACCATTGAATCAGAGAAAAAACATTAAACACATACAAATTTCTTTCTTTTTCTTCTTCCCTTGTTAACAGATTCAAACACTACTCGAATGGCTCGAATGATGATCACTGGAAAAACAGTATCAGCAGTAGCACTTATAGCATGGTTAGTGTTCATTAGCCTTCTTATGGTAAGTGAAGTTGTGAGTGGAGAAAGGCCACTAAAAGATGATCAAAAGCCGAGAAATTTTGTTGAAGAAGATATAAAGCAAGGAGCCTTTTTGAGAATGATGAAGCTTCTCTGGCAGACTGGAGGGTCTTCTTATCAACCTGTCTGGCCTGTGAGTTTGATCTTCTTCTTGGTGCCACATGTACTATTAATATTGATGTGTGTGTGTATTTAAGCTTTGACATTATGTATAATTTGGTTGAGCAGGAGATGAAGTTTGGTTGGAAAATTATAGTGGGAACAATAGTTGGATTCTTTGGTGCTGCATTGGGTAGTGTTGGAGGTGTTGGTGGTGGAGGAATTTTTGTTCCAATGCTCGCGTTGATCATTGGTTTCGATCCCAAGTCTTCCACTGCCATTTCCAAGTGTTAGTACTCAAATAATCATCTTACACTATTAATCTTTCTTTGCAAGTTGTTATTAATCATCAAAGTTCATGCAGGTATGATCATGGGAGCTGCAGGCTCAACAGTGTACTTCAATTTGAGACTTAGGCACCCCACACTGGACATGCCCCTTATAGATTATGATCTGGCTTTGCTCTTTCAGCCAATGCTTATGCTAGGAATCAGCATTGGAGTTGCCTTCAACGTTATGTTTGCCGATTGGATGGTCACAGTTCTACTCATTATTCTCTTCTTAGGTAAGAACTAATCACAATATGATCAAAGAAAATAACACCTAAGCTTTTAATTCATTACACTAGAATTATTTCTATCATGCAGGGACAGCAGCAAAAGCTTTAATGAAAGGCATAGAAACATGGAAGAAAGAAACAATGATGAAGAAGGTAAAGTTTTTCAATTTAGTAGCTCCTGAGGAATCAATGAGTACTATTGGTGTCAACAACTTACTAGTGAGGAATTTGGGATTTTACATGACTTTCAGGAAGCTGAAAGGCAGTTGGAATCGGAATCCAAACCCCGTGGTGAGTGCTCGTTGTTCCACTTCAATAAAGCAAAGAATCCCATAAACTAGTGAAGCTTATATACTAAAAAACGAAAGCTCTACATTGAAATTACAATTGCACACACACACACACACACACACACTTATTCAACGAAGATGCACACCATATTTTCATTAACATCGACTCTAACCTCCTTTGTTGAGCGCAGATGGTTCTGGAGAAGACTACAAACCATTACCTAGTGGTCCAATTTCATTGCAAGATGAACAAGTGAGTCCATAAATTTTAGAAAATGACAAGTAATTTTGATAGTTATTTCAGTTATTCTTGTGCTGAATTTAAGACCAACTCTCTCCAGGTACCTATCTCACGCAACGTTCACTGGAAAGAGTTGTTATTGCTTGTGTACGTCTGGGTGGCTTTCCTCATTGTTCAGATTGTCAAGGTAACTGATTTTACTGTTAGTAAGTTCTGTACAAGTAAATATGCTTTTTCTAGACATTCACAGCTACTATTATAAACTCATTAGTCCATCTGAATCTTTGTGCAGACATACACCGAGACTTGCTCCACCATGTTCTGGGTCCTGAATTCCATGCAGGTAAAGCATACAAGCCAAGTAGACTTATTTCTTTCACAAACACCATAAAACACACAAAGAAGTGCACACAGACATGGAAAGAACATGATGTGTGAGATTTTCTATGGTCTACTTAAGCTGATAATAGTACTTTTGTGATTGCATAGGTGCCAATTGCAGCCTCAGTTACAGTTTTTGAATCGATATGCCTGTGGAAAGGCACCAGGGTAATTGCATCAAAAGGAAAGGAAATCACAAACTGGAAGTTGCACCAGCTATTTCTTTACTGCAGCTGTGGGATTGTAGCTGGTATGGTTGGTGGACTACTTGGCCTCGGAGGTGGTTTCATCTTGGGACCCCTTTTTCTTGAACTTGGGATTCCTCCTCAGGTATGTATAAATGAATCTGTTATAAGCATTAGATTGATAAAATTGAAACCACAGCAGCTGCTGAAAATGAAAGACGAAAATAAAACCAGACTGATAAATCTAACTGCACTCTTATGTTGCAGGTAGCAAGTGCTACATCAACCTTTGCTATGCTATTCTCATCCTCCATGTCAGTTGTACAATATTATCTTCTCAACCGTTTCCCAGTCCCATATGGTAAGTAATCTGTAGCCACAACTTGAACTTTGTAAATATGTGTTTCGACAAATTAAGATGAACATTGTACTAATTGCTTCATGTCTACTTATGCTGCTGCAGCTGCTTATTTTGTTTTGGTTGCAACAATTGCTGCCTTCACTGGTCAACATGTAGTGAGAAAGGTCATTGCAGTGGTTGGAAGAGCCTCCATTGTCATCTTCATACTAGCTTTGACGATTTTGGTCAGCGCAATCAGCTTAGGGGGAGTCGGAATAGCAAACATGGTAGAGAAGATGGAGAATCAGGAGTACATGGGGTTTGAAAATTTCTGTCACCAGTCTTAATAGTGTGTTTGTGAGGAAATGTGATTTGTAAGATTATCTTACTATTACTGTGGAAGAGTTCTCAACCCAAAATAACTGTATCCACACACTGGATCATATTCCACATTATAAATGGTGTATATTTTTTCCAGTAATTTTCTGGCAAAGATTAAGTGCTATTTATGTTTTGAATTGGCTTCAAACCTATTGTGCGACCTTGTGCTATCAATTTATGTTACATATCATCTTTTACTTATTGCTGGAATGTCCATGATAATGTTAAGGGAGCAGATTTAGCTGTCATGGGATGCTGCATAACTAAAGTTGACTAACAAGATAACCACCACATGTGGTCGAGTTGGTAAGAGTCTAGGTGTGGAACCCCATACCCAGGTTCGAATCTCAACCGGCACTAATTGAAGTTAAATCCTAATTTATTTTTGGTGGTCAGAGGGGAGGAAGCGTTCTAACAAGATTCCTCAATGCGGATTAGTCTGTGAGCTTGAAAAGCCTTTAAGGATACCGTCGTTGATACTCTAAAAAAAAAAAAATTTGACTAACAAGATTGTTTTGGTGTTTCAAGAACTTCATTGTCAGTTCAACTTAATTCATAAGAGAGCGTGCTTAAACTCATTAGTTCGGTGTCGTGTCATCTAAATGTGTCGACTTCTTATGATACCAGTTTCGACTTAGAAAATCAAATGCTAACATATTTCTAATCATATTTCTCACAACACAGATTTGAAATTTGAAATCCCTCCTCCAAGTTCCCTTATCGGGGAACACCCCTTATTGGTCACCTCAATCAACATCCCATGAAAAAATTAAAAAATCACAAAAATAAAAAATAAAAACTTGGATTAAACTAATAAAAAATCCATGATGACAGACAAAACGTGCCTGGCTTCCCTTAAATTGTGAATCCAGATGCAAATTCCATTTCTAGCCTCACTCTCATAAAGCAACCATAGGCCCATAACCTGAACCACAGAAACACAATGGTGCCCTCAGTAAATTATCACACTTCCCGAGGGCACTTTCAAAACCCTAATTTCCCGCCCACACACTCCCTCCTCATTTTTTTAATCATTTAATCCTGTGGCTTCCTTCAATAATATCTCAGTCTCACTCTTCCGCCACTTCACTCTCTTCAAATCTGAAGCGCTTCTTCTCCGATTCGTCTCCCTTCGATTTTTCTCCGACTAAAAATCGTCATAGCCCTGACGACTCCTATTACGGTTTGTCTTCTTTTACTCTTTCCGATTTCATTATATAATTTTTTATTTTTTATTTTTTAAAAAAATTCTGCGAAATTGGATTTGGTACTGCTTTGTTTGAAGTCCGGAATCATAGGGCGTTTGAGTTTCTGGAACCCTAGTTTTTTCCATTGGTGTTTTATTTAGTGATTTTATGTGCTTAGTGCTGTTTGATTTTGACTTTTTAGGGTTTTGAAATGGCGACGAAGACCGAGCCGGCGGCGGATTCTCCGACTTCGGTTCTCGAGGAAGAGGTTCGATTTCTCTTTCCACGGCGTTTGTTTTGATTTTGAATCGTTTGATGTTTGGGTGAATCGTAGAGGTTCCGGTTTCGGGGTTTATGGAGGGTTTTGGTGAATAGTTTTGAAATCCTTGGCATTATTTTCGTGTTTGAATGTTAAAATTGTTTGCATTTTGGTGATTATGAAGGATTTGTGTGGGGAGATTGATGTGAAATTGGTGAAAGCGGAGGAGGAGCTGCTCGAGGCTCGGGTTAAGGAAGAGGAGACAGAAATGGAGAAGGAGGCACCCGTCTTGGATGAGACTCAGTTCAGCAAGTTGGATGAGCTTCTCACTAAGACTCAGCTTTTTACGGACTTTTTGCTCGAGAAAATGGATGACATCTCTTTTGTAAATTTCTTTCACTTTTCGTCTGAAATGAGTAATTGCTTCTTATTCTTTTTCTGTGTTTGTTGATTGAGTTTTGAAATGGAATGTGTTGCACTGTTGCTAGGATGTTCCCGAGCAGCCGAATGAACCTGAACCTGTACAGAAAAAGAGAGGCCACGGTACGAAAAGAAAGGCTGCGACTTTCAATAATGTAAGAATTCCTTGCTTTATTTCGATTGGAGGAGATATCTTGTTGTATTGAATGTGTATTGGTAGATTGCAATTGTATGAATAATCTTGTACACAAGGGTCTTATCATATGATTATTGTTGTGCAATGTATTATTAAGCTGGCTCTGCTAATTCTAGGAAATTGGAAGTTTAATGGCTAATTATATTGAGAATGTTGGTGGCCTGATTGCTCTTATATTCTGTTGACATAATGAATTTATGTGTTACACTGTGGCATCTAGTGAATAATCAATATTATTCATGTTTGGCCTTTCCATTACATGATAGGCCGTAAATAAATGTGATTATTTTTGTTCGATATTCTTAAGTGCTGTTTGAGAGATCTTTTCCTTTTCAAACTCATTTTCCTGTATCTTGGCTAATACCTTTGCAATTGACATTTCCCAGACTAAGGCCAAGAGGGCAGTTGCGGCTATGCTTACAAGATCTAAAGAGGGTGAGAAAATTGAAGATGTGAACCTAACTGAGGAGGAAAGACTTGAGAAACAGCAAAAGGAACTTGTACCTCTACTGACTGGTGGGAAATTGAAGTCTTATCAACTCAAAGGTGTAAAGTGGTTGATCTCGTTATGGCAAAATGGGCTCAATGGGATCCTTGCAGACCAAATGGGACTTGGCAAGACTATCCAGACCATAGGTTTTCTTTCTCATCTAAAATCTATGGGATTGGATGGGCCCTACTTGGTGATTGCTCCTCTTTCTACTCTTTCCAACTGGATTAATGAAATCTCAAGGTAATGTTTTTTTTAAAACAGATCCTTTTTGGTTAACTAGTGTTAGATTAGTTTAATAATCTAATCTGCCAACTCTGTTTTCTTTTTTGTTCCTTCTTTTCCCATTAGGTTTACGCCTTCAATTGAGGCTATAATCTATCATGGTAACAAGAAAGAAAGGGATGAGATAAGAAGGAAGCACATGCCCAAATCAGTTGGCCCGAACTTCCCAATAATTGTTACTTCATATGAAGTGGCGTTGGCTGATGCAAGAAGATGTTTAAAACACTACAACTGGAAATATCTCGTGGTTGATGAAGTGAGTAGTTTCTTGTTTTCCTTTTATAAACAGTAACTATATCATGTATTAACCCATCTTGCATTTGTATTAACCCATCTTGCATTTGTTTATTGAAGGGACACAGATTGAAAAACTCCAAGTGCAAATTAGTGCAGCAGTTGAAGTACATACCTGTAGAGAATAAGATTCTGTTGACTGGAACACCTCTCCAGAATAATTTGGCTGAGCTTTGGTCGTTGTTGAACTTTATTTTGCCGGATGTATTCTCATCCCATGAAGAATTTGAGTCATGGTAAGTATGAGGTTTAATTTTTTTGTTTTCCCTCGTTTGATTGATCTACAGAGTTATTCTTCTGTACTGTACCACTAGTAGTCTGGTTCAGAAGTTCCTGATCCCTAGAAATTGCAACGATGCAACTTACAGTGTTTGTGTGTGTATTAAAGTTTACTAATAGATTAGCTTACTAATAAGACTCATATATTAGACTACTAATAGATTAAAGTTTTAACTTATGTTGACCAGATTGAATAAGATACTATGATTGTGTTGCCAGGTTTGATCTAGAAGGAAAGTGCCATAATGAAGCAATGAAGGAAGAATTAGAAGAAAAGAGAAGAGCTCAAGTATGCATCCTTGCTAGCATTGTGGCTTCACTTTTGAAGAGCATTTGTAACATAATTGTGATGCACTGGGTGTTTCATTTGTCTGCAGGTGCTACCGAAACTCCATGCAATATTGCGTCCCTTTCTTCTCCGAAGAATGAAAATAGATGTTGAGCTGATGCTTCCAAGAAAGAAGGAAATCATACTATATGCAACCATGACAGAGCATCAAAAGAAGTTTCAGGAACATCTGATCAATAAGACACTGGAGAAACATCTAATACTTGAAAAGGGAAGCCATGGTATGAAATATGTTAACATAAAATGTTGTACTGCAATATGTGTTAGTAACAAAAGTAAGGTCTTCATTGCATTCTGTTTTTTCTCGAAGCATTTGATGTATGCTACAACACTTTTTGTTTTCCGATTGTCTCAAGTGAGACCATTACCAAATACTAAATGAGACACTAGCTGGTCAGACGACCTTGAATGGTTTTTATGTGACACTTAGATAATTCAGAAGAACACAGTTTTTAGGTCTAGGTCATCTTTGCAATGTGATGGATAGCAATTGGATTACTTCCTTCTTTTCTTTTAGGGTTTGTGGTGTTTGATTAATTTATGATTTCTATTAGATCTCATCTTTTGACTCTGATGGTTGTATAATATAATGGGTCAGTATATATTGATTCAATCTGGCATGCTATTTTCTATAATATTGGTTCGTTGTTTTTTTACTGTTCAAATCGATTCAACTTGCAGTAAATGGCCTGAAAGGGAAGCTGAACAATTTGATGATCCAACTTCGGAAGAACTGCAATCATCCTGACCTTCTAGAGTCGGTGTTCGATGGATCATGTATGTCATTTCAACTAAACTCAGGATTTTGTATGATCTTATTTGGAGATGAAATGCATGCTTATGCATTTGTGTTTTCCTGCCAGATTTCTACCCGCCTGTTGACCAGATAGTTGAGCAATGTGGGAAATTTAGCTTGCTTGAAAGACTGTTGAAGCTGCTGCTTGCCGGCAAACACAAGGTATGCATCTGTTTTATGTGTTCTTATGTGATTGCTATCTTCATAATCATAAGTTTCATGACCGGAGACATAATATAAATTCTTCTCATGTGTTTTTGTTTGTAATCAGGTTCTGATATTCTCGCAGTGGACCAAGATTTTGGATATAATGGATTACTATTTTAGCGAAAAAGGATATGAAGTTTGTAGAATCGATGGCCATGTGAAACTGGATGAACGGAGAAGACAGGTTTCTAATTGGTTTGAATTAAGATTCTTAAATCTTTCATTGGAAAGCTTCTTAGTTCAGATCCTTGTCATTCTCATGAATTTGGCAACATTAAAGTTGAGATTATCATGTATCAAAAATAAAAGTTCAGATAGTACATGTCCTCGTTTTTCTTTTGCGATGATATTGTCCGGTTTCTAGACCATGTACATAAGCAAGGTTGATGATTACTCCAATTCTTGACTTCTGATCATAGGATAGGATGAGTGACACAGTGGGTTGCTGCACTACCCCCTTGTGTGTCTGCCTTTTGTTGTCTAGTTCATTCAAGTTTGTACTCTCATTTTGTGTTTATTACATACTCACAAACATCTATAGTTAATTGATAAAAGTAAAATTTCTGTGCAGATTGCTTCGTTCAATGATTTAGACAGCACTTGTAGAATATTCCTTCTGAGCACAAGAGCCGGTGGACTAGGTATCAACCTTACTGCAGCTGATACCTGTATACTGTATGACAGTGATTGGGTAAATTCTTGATCTCTGTTATCAAATCCTTCTACTGCATACAGCTTCATGAAGAGTTAAACTGATTTGGTGTATTGTGTGTGCATACTAGAACCCTCAAATGGATTTGCAAGCCATGGATAGATGCCACAGGATCGGGCAAACCAAGCCCGTTCATGTTTACCGGTTGGCAACAGCGCAATCTGTAGAGGTTGAGTTTTTGGAGCTTTTAGTCTGAATATTTATGTTACGTATAACAATGTTCAGTTTATTCTGGTGTTGCTTACTTTTGAGGAAAATGTGTTAACAGGGTCGGATGTTGAAAAGAGCTTTTAGCAAGTTGAAGCTTGAACATGTAGTTATTGGGAAAGGGAAGTTCCATCAGGAAAGAGCCAAGCCTGAGGCAGATTTCTTGGAGGTATTTCATTCACGTCTTTCTTAGCTTGCCTGGTTGGCCACTGTTCCATCATGTGCCTTTGTCTTAGTCTGGTTTGTTTGCTTTACTCTCCAGGAAGAGGATCTCATAGCACTTCTCCGAGATGAAGAATCTGCTGAAGACAAGATGATACAGACAAATATCACCGATGAAGAGCTGGAGAAAGTCTTGGATCGCAGTGATCTCATTGGGACTCCTCCTGATGCTGCTGATGCACTCCCCCTGAAGGGCCCTGGTTGGGAAGTGGTGGTTCCTACCGCTAGTGGGGGCATGCTTTCCTCCCTTAATAGTTAGTTTAACTGTCAATCGAAAGAGGCTGGACTTGTTAGTTTTTGTTGGCTATAAATTAGATCTTCGTGATTATGGATGGATTCTATAACTGATGTTCCTGGGAGCTGAGAAATGATGCTCCAAACGGGCTCTCGGTTGTTTTTGTAAATGATAGAAACCGAGCACAGAGGTTGCAATAGGCCAAGACAACCTCAAGTATATTTTGATGCTGAAGAATTAATGCAATAGCCATTTCTAAGTTACGAGTAGTTCTTTCTTGGATGGGGTTTTCTTTCCGACTGTGGACACAATCACACAACCCCCTTTAACCTCAGGAGTCATGACTTTGAATATAAACCAACAGCAATACTTTCAGCTTCCACAAGACACAGAAGATAGTGAGATTTTGTTGTACAAGATATATCAAAGGAGCTGAAGACTAAGATTTTAAAAAAAAAAGTTCCATTGCCGGGAATCGAACCCGGGTCTCCTGGGTGAAAGCCAGATATCCTAACCGCTGGACGACAATGGATTGTTGCTAAGGAATGTGAATATACTTTATATAATCTAATCCAGAGTCCAGACCACCCTTGGTAACCTACCTTTACTGTTCTTCACTCTTGGGAAGTTAAATTATGCATCTTTCCTTTACTTTGCATATTTGACTACATTATGATCTGGACTTGCTTTTCTAGCAGCTGGTTTGATCATTTATCAGTGGTACTGTTAATTTGGATCTCTTGTCAACATGACAGCCCGATATATATGCTATAGAGTATATAGTTGACAATGTCTTCTCAAGGTAGGGCTTTTGAGGTACGTTGCCCATAGTTGGGGCCAGATACCTATCCTTTCAAATGTCCTACATTGTCTTTATTTGGTGTGTCTGGGTCATGGAAATCATGGATTTAGGGAAGTTTTCCTTTTTCGTTGCCAGTTTCGTAGGGTTCTATTATTGAGATTGCAATTTTGATTAAGATGAACAACTCTACTTTGAAAAGTGAAATGGTTTATGTAGTGATAAGATATTACAATTCATTCGCTTCTATATTTATGTGAGGTTGTGTGGTTTTCCACTATTTTCTTTCCAGTGATGTTACTGACTTACTGTGGCTAATTTTTGGGCGTTAAGTTTGTACTGTGTATTTGTGCTTGTTGTTTCATTCTATAGGATCATGCACTTCTGGCTTTTCTTGCTTCTCTTGACCCTGATACTTCAAGAACCTTTTTGAGATGTTATATAGTTATATGCCTTGCATTTCTGTTCCTATTTTTTGTGCCTAGAGTGATTTACGCAAACTGAGGGGCGAACGTTGTTGACATTGTCCGTGTTAACATGAATTTACATCCGCATAACTTGACCTTAAAGGCTCGCTGCTAAAGTTTGATCCAATTGATGTTACTGAACCCTCAAGTCAGGATCTTGGTTGACAAGCTATTGCATTCTTTTTTCTGTAAAAGATGCTGTTTGTTTTGGTGCTTAAAACTCCTGTTGAATTTTCCCCTCATTGGCTTCTAACTCATTAACATTGTTGTTTATTAAATTTGGTTTAGTGAATAGTAAACGTTGGCATTTTGTTGAACCAAATTGATGAGTAGTTTTTCTAGCAACATAATATTTAGACAATTTAGTATGTCTTTTTTTTTTGGTCAAAATGTCAGATCCCTCCAAATAATTTCAATTTCCAGAATAAGGGTAGTTCAAAGATACATGGAATTATGGATGCAGAGATTTTATATCATCGATGCTGTAATATTTTTTTCTGATATGTTAAAAGTCTTAGATGGTTTGATCCTTTTGAATTGGTGTTTCCTTCTCAGGTCACATAGCTGGAACTAGAAAATGCAAAGAGTACTCACTGTCGCACTGCTGCGCATCATGTAATGGTTCAAATATATCTTTTCTGTCACTGTGCCAGTGATCATCTTCTGATGAGATTATGCTCTATCAATTTCATCTATGTTTTTCTCTTTACATATATATTCAAATATGGTGCGTGGAGAGAAAGAAGGGGGCGCAATTCAAACATGGGAAGAGCTTGTAGTAGTAGGCTTTAGTTACTATAAAGTTACTGCATTGTCTCATTGTCTGCTTCTTATATCATTTCTCATGCACTCATTTTTTTCACGGTCCCCTTTATATAGGACCATATTCTTTTTCCATCAAGCATGGCTCGAGGTCTGGTTATGATGAACAAAGGAATAAGAGAGGCAAGAAATAGAATAAAGAAACCAAGTGCTGCGTGTGGCGTAAAACTGACATGATTGCTCTGAGAACATGGCCCTCCAATACGTCAAAGTTTTCCTGCGGATTCTTTGCATCAGAAGGAGATGAGTATGAACAATGGTACATATTGTTGCTTAAACAATACTGTTTTGGTTTCTTTTGTAGTTCAAAGTTCATATCATATAAGGACTTGGTTTTCATCTGTTTCCTTTGAAATTCTTGAAAGGGTTATACATATATATAGTCTGCTTATTTTGGTACCAGTTGGATTCTGCCATTAAAGGTACTACAGAAGTTACTGTAGAAGTGATTAGCTGGTGCCAGTTGGAGTCTGCAATTATCCTAAACCCCGAAACCCAAAGCCAAAGACGATCATGAGGTTGGCCACTAATCAAGAAAAGAGAATGTTTTCTTAGTTTTCCTGTTCCATTTCTACTTCTAGGTGGGAACAAGGTGGCAAGAAACTTTATGGACCATGATATTCATGTGAAACACCTGTTCTTGCACTACAGAATACAATAGATGATGTTCTTATAGGTAAATAGCACTATGCATGTTGATAGGGATAGTTCAGTTGTATTCAAACATAGCAAGGCCTATACATTATGACCACTAAATGAATTTCTGTCGGTCAATGCTGATGATCCTTATGTTACAGTTGTATTCATACATAGTACTTCGAGTGTCAAGAAGTCGAAGGCTCAACTTGACACTTCTGGAGTTGAACTTGCAGGATTAGCTCAACTTGAACCAATTACATCTGTCATCTCATGCAGGACAAATGAGGTTTGGAGTTTGTATGTTTCAGAGGAAACATGCAGCATTCTGGTGCTTTGGCTTTATCTCCACATTAGGTTTTCGAACAAGATAGATGACCTATCCTGAAACAAGATAACACTAAACTAAACCTGGATTCTCTCTTTAGTCTAATTGTCATAAGATTATTAGTCTCCCCCTCTATTCAGTAGACAATGCAAGGCAAAAGCTCTGTCAAATCCCTCAAAAGGCCGAAATTCTCGGCCAATGGATGATTCTTCTCCACCAACTAGTGTCACTTCTTCTGTAATTTAACTAATACTGGCCAAAACGCCATCATAGGAAACCTAAAATCTTTCACTTCTTGTACTAAACTATGATTATGTATGAGAAAGTATGAGGTTAATGTTGGCTTGGCCCTAAAGATGCACTCATTGAGTTTTTGCATGAACCCTGATCATCAAATTATTGAGGGGACATGTGTTGGTTGCTTCATAGCGGAAAGCAAAAGCTTGGGGTACCCCCCTGATCGGTTTCTTTCCTCACAACTAATCGAAAGGCCGGGCTCGAACAATCGACCTTTTCTTTTGTGCTGGAATGTTGGCCTTCTATGCTACTTTACTGGAAGCTTTTGGTTCCTTGTAATCATGGTTTTAGAGGTTTTTGAATCCCCTTCCCCCACCAGTTTATATACTCCTTCCTTTATTGACTTTCTTTACTTCTCTTGCTTCTGAAGGTGCTGCCTTGATTATGTATTGCTCAAGGCCTCCACTCGTGTGGCACAATGATGAACATAGTGCTTCTTCAGCAGCAGTACATTTCTAGGTTCCTATTTCTGCAGAGCTTAATTTCCTTGCCTTTCTCTTCTGTTTTCTATTGGGAGGCTGGTAAAATTGGCAGAAGTGTCAAGGTTGGGGATGGTGGATTGGATGGAAGTGGAGTTACAGTATCATGATCATCTGTAAATTTCAGATTTTATTATGAAAATTAAGAAAATGTGTGTATCATGGTGTTTGTATATGAGAGAGCCTGTGTCCCCCCATGCAATTATGCATCATTGTAATTCTAAGACAAAAGCCAATCATCAGAAAAATGAATGTGAAACCATCTTTGCAAAAGATTGGCCAAATGAACGTTTTGATCATGTATTCCCTGCAAACATATACAATCCAACAAAAGAGAAAGAGCTAGAGCATTTCACTTACGATCAATCTTACTCATTTTCGTTATAGTCTACTTTAGAGCATGTTTTGTAGTGCATGTGATGTATTGGTTCTTCGTATTTATGGCATCATCGTAGACTCTTAGTCATCGGTATCACTTTTGTCAGAGTTTTTAGTACATGACGTGTAAATATACAATATCATATGAATGATTAAGATCTAATACCAATAATACAGATGCTTGGTGATCTCAACTCTGAACTATGAACAGCTAAGATAGCATCGTACACTCTTGCACCTCATTGATTTTTCTTATCCGAATTATTGGCTAAAAGAAACAAGCTAGGGTGCTACGATCATATGTGGAAGTGCAACATGCCACCATCAGTATGAAAAGACCGTAGAACAGTTTGAGATGGTATAGATAGCTGCCTAGCCATTACTCATTCTTAAATATTGAAGTGGTCACTTGGGTCAGCCATGCAGAACTGATATTGATTTCTTAAATTTAAGTATCATAATGTGGTCCTTCAAATCAATGCCATTGATTTGTAATCCATAAGAGGCTTCAAATTCTGCAGCAAAACAAAAGTGCAACTCCTTTCCTTTCTGTAAAGGGAAGAAGAAGTAGTCAAAGAGGCTGATAAGTAGAGAGAGCCCCGTCATCATTTGGCTGACAGTGTTCTGTGAATTCTTGGAGCATCGTGCGACCACGTTTTGGCAGCCAAATCCGAGAGTGTGAGCAATGATTGAGTTGAGTTGAGGTATTCGATCCCTTGGTTTGCACAATCATCATCACAATCTCATCGTTCTCATGGGTCCAATTTCATTTCCTGACATAACCACCCTTGAAGAGTCTTCGATCAAACCATCTTACTACCAAGTTTGTCTAATCGACCATCTGATTAACAAGTTTGCCTAATCCAACATTACAATATGTTTCTTGTTTGCTTGTTAATTTATGTCACGTCGATTTAACAAATGTCTTGATCTAAACACTTCACTGATCTTTCATTACATAATAAGAAATGTATCGTTTTATTGATTTTCCGTTACAAAACAACAAATGTCGATACATAAGTGTAAGATTTGTAATAATACGATCATTCGAGAAGTCACTTCAACAACTCTCCCATTCAATTATCGCAAGATTTTGGATCGATGGTAGACCAATCTCATGCTTGTCTATATTACAAAAGGTTGGTTAACATTGACGTATTAGTACATCAAATCAATGGAAACCCATGCTTCTCAAGGATTTGACGCTTTGAATTCGACACTACACCTGCCTCTTCTTCATCTCATTCGTGCCATATATACAACCAAAGCCTCAACACCAAACTCTAGCTCTCTTTGTCTTGGTATGTTTGAATGAATATGAAGTTAGAGGTTGGTAAGGTATGGGAGAGGTATGTGTACTTCGGCTTCCGTATAAAGGATAAAGGTTTACTTTATCTTAATCTTAAAATCTTGGATGTTTCTCACTCGTTTGGCTAGTCAACAATGATCCGTCCAAAATAAGCTTCCAAGGTCCAATCACAAATGCAAACTCACCATCGATATACGAATGAGGTCCGTCCCAATTTTGGCTTTCACGATCTTCATAATGAGTCATGGACTCTTGATTTGGAGTGTGGAAGTTTCATCATCTATTGATGATATATATTGCTTGAGTCTATCATTTCTGCGTCGTTTTGATTAACTTCATTTATTTTATGTTTTATGGATGTCTTATATTTTGTCGGTCATCTTCAAGACTCTCACTAAATCAATAGAATCATCAAATTTCTAGTCGGGCGAGCTCTATATTGTAATTGGTAATGATACATTCATGTATTGAGAAGGAGATATAGAAGTGAGGGAAGCCGAATTCAATGGATTTGTACCCTTTTTTTTTGGGTTACATCAATGAATTCGTACTTGTAGGAAAGACTAGCACAAATTTGCCACGAGAAAAAGAAGTCTACTTACACGAATGTAGGAAAGGTATGTCGGTGTCGGTTGTGGAATGAGTATTTCTCTTAAAACTGCAAAGAGAATGGAAGCACCTAGTTAGAAGATTTCTAAAAGAAAAAATTCGCTCCGGTTTTGTCAAAGCTGAGAAGACCAAACCTAGGGTTTGGAAGCAGAACGGCGACGCACTCCGTGCGGCGCAGTGGTCCAAATCGTCAGGCGACACCAACGGCAGCGTGGAGGCAATTCGGGGTTGCACTTGTGTGGAGGAGACAACGAATTGGTCCTTCTGGTATCCCCTCTGGTGAGACAACGACTGTAGTTGTCGGGTTTAGACCGGGGTTGAGATCTTCTTGTTGCTCAGAGGTGTTGAGTTGAAAGAGAGGAGGAAGCTTTCCAACTCTCCAATCGACGGCGACGCTGTAGTTTTGAGGAAGCGACAGCGATTAAGGTGGCTTGATCGGAGGGTAGTACCTCTGTTTCTCCGCAGAGGTTGGCGGTTTTGGGTGAACGACTGAAGCTTCTGCGTAGCGGCGGCCGGTAGCAGTCATCATAGGTTTCAAGGCAGCAAAACCACCTGACTGAACCAGCGGTAGGAGTCTCCTCCGGCGAGCTTCGGGGCAGGTCTGAATCTGAACGGGAGAGAGGAGGAGTGAGGTGGATCTGGGCTGCATCTTGCACCCTAGTGGGCTGTGCCTTTGGGCCTCCACCTTTTATTTTCCTCTTTTCAATTATGGTCTGGACTTAGGCCGGGTTCTATGAATGGAGCGAAAGATCCCTACATAACCTATTGAGGAGTCTACCCCCCCTTTTTTGATGAAAAGGTACACTAGAAGGGTCTTATGCCTCGATTCATTGAGTTGGGGTACTTTGGTTAGTTATGTTGGTTTTTGCTTTCTAGGCCAAAATAAAGTTCTTTTGTGGACATTAGTTTTTGAGTTAGTTTTTTCTTTGTAGCTTTTGTAGGCTCTTTCGAATTGTATCGGAACTATGTTCCCAGTGGACCAGCCGTTTGAACTTGTATTGGAGTTTAACTCCTGCTAGTCCCATTGGTAGTTTTAATATATGAGCTTTACGCCCCCTGGAGTAACATCTATTTCCATAAAAAAACAAAAACAAAAAACAAAACAAATGGAAGCACCTAGTTCTCTGATCACTCACATTATTACACTACACCAATTATTCGTTACTTTTGTAGAATCTTTATACATGACATCAAACTCACCATGAATCACTCTTGTACATAGCATTTGCACTATAGTACTAATTAAAAAGGTGACAAACACACATCGAATTATATTAGTTTATATTTCGACAAAGTGATATCTACGTGTCTTCAAAATTCTTTGTATTTGTTTTAGCGCATACTAAACAAACAAGGATCTCCCTATTTGATAATTTGTTAACGTAGACGTTTTCATTGTTAAACGTTTTGAGGGAAGGGGTTCTCATAGTAACGTTCACCTGATCAGTTACTGACCATGTAAATCATAGTCAATCATCATTGGATAACGTAGACGTTTTCATTGTTGAACATCTTGAGGGAAGGGGTTCCACACTAACCTTCACCTGGTTAGTTACTGACCAGATGAATAATGGTCAATCACCATTAGATTTACAACTAATGGTGGGAAGTATTATTTTAAAGTTAAGTTATTTTGTTTTTAATTTTTAAATTTAAATCTAACGGTGATTAATCATGAATTACTGACCACGTAAACATGACTAGGGTTTCCCATATCCTCCCATAGTCCCATTGCATTGCAGTAAAAATGGGGAGCTTACACGATTAGTTAGCGTGGTAAAATTGGTAGAGAGGTTAATTTGTCTCATTGGAGGAGGGCCCTAGTTGTTGGGGTTCGGAGCAAATCTGAGCCTAATCCAAAATGGGCTGTAAAGGCCCTCATGACTTGGTTGGTGCACAATAAATTGGCCCCAGCATCATTGCTCCTGTCACCCACACGTGTGCTTCGCCACGTGGAAGATGCCCAGTTCATTCTCCTGCCCGCGCAATCATTTGCGCACGAGCGGCTGGCTCGCTTCCGGTTGGTGTACTCATTATTTTATCATTTTATATCCACCTCTCTATCTCTTTTTTTTATTTCGCTTTTCCAAAATTCTTTTATGCACCAAGATGAAAGTAAATCGAGGAACGAATATGCAAAATTTTGATCCGGTCATCTACCTTGCACTACATGCATATATACTAATACCGTTAACAAAACTGAAACCTAAAAAAAATAGTCTCAAGTGTTTCAAACTAATGTTGTGAGAACACTAGGTCAAATAATATGTACTCTTATTATGGGTGTTTGATTTGATCGAATTAAAAATGAAATTAAAAGAAAGAAATTTAGGGTCTCTAGTCTTCATTTGATATTCTAATACGGCGATTTGACCACTTCCACATTAATGGTGCAAGTAATCCGCTTTGGCTGGGAAGAAGAGTTGATAGAGATTTTGTTCTTTAGTTTGCATGTTTTCTATCAATAATCTAATAAAAGAGTTTTTTTTTAATCAGGCGAAACAACTTAAATGCTACAACTAGTTTCATGGGTCAAACTATGTCATTAGATCATATGATATCAGGCGAGAAACTTAATATCACGTACTAGAAGAAATCAAAAGTTAAAAAAAAAAAAAACAACACCACAATTGAGATAATACCAGTTACTTTGTAAGAAGTGCAACATCACAACTGAGTGAAGTAGTCATTTTTTCAAATTTGGACATCTTTCCTATTTATTATTCTTTGCTTGCTTTTGTTGTATGTTTTCTTTAAGAGGTAATAAGGATCCGTATCTCCTATATGCTTGTAGTTTGTTTTGTCTATTAGTAAACCATATACATGTATTTGAAGATGATATATATGGGAGAAATTCTTCCATGCGGAGGTCGTGTCACCTGGTACATGCGACCAGCCATCTAAAATTTGACACGTGTCTTTTTTTTTTTTTTTTTCACACTTGCGTTCATCTTCTTCCTTCCTCTTCTTCGGCGTAGCTTCTTATTCATTTCTCCAGCGAAGCTTCTTCTTCCTTCCTTTTCAACGCCCCCGAAGGTCCCTGTGGCTTCTCCGGCGAAGGGTCTCGGCTGGGAAGAAGAGTTGATAGAGATTTTGTTCTTTAGCTTGCATGTTTTCTATCAATAATCTAATAAAAGAGTTTTTTTTTTAATCAGACGAAACAACTTAAATGCTACAACTAGTTTCATGGGTCAAACTATGTCATTAGATCATATGATATCAGGCGAGAAACTTAATATCACGTACTAGAAGAAATCAAAAGTTAAAAAAAAAAAAAAAAAACACCACAATTGAGATAATACCAGTTACTTTGTAAGAAGTGCAGCATCACAACTGATTGAAGTAGTCATTTTTTCAAATTTGGACATCTTTCCTATTTATTATTCTTTGCTTGTTTTTGTTGTATGTTTTCTTTAAGAGGTAATAAGGATCCGTATCTCCTATATGCTTGTAGTTTGTTTTGTCTATTAGTAAACCATATACATGTATTTGAAGATGATATATATGAGAGAAATTCTTCCATGCGGAGGTCGTGTCACCTGGTACATGCGACCAGCCATCTAAAATTTGACACGTGTCTTCTTTTTTTTTTTTTTCACACCTACGTTCATCTTCTTCCTTCCTCTTCTTCGGCGAAGCTTCTTATTCCTTTCTCCGGCGAAGCTTCTTCTTCCTTCCTTTTCGACGCCCCCGAAGGTCCCTGTGGCTTCTCCGGCGAAGGGTCGTATAGCCCCTGCCGCTTCTCTGGCACGGCGGAGAGCATGGACCGGACCACCACCCTGAGCTTTGGCGAGAGGCCGTGACCTTCGGATCGCCATAGGTGAAATATGAGAGGGTTTCTGGTTTGCATTTTCATGGTGGTCGACGGCGGCGTCGAAGAGGAAGGAAGAAGAAGAACGCATGTGTGAAAAAAAAATAAGAAAAAAGACACGTGTCAAATTTTGGATGGCTAGTTGCATGTGCCAGGTGGCACGACCGTCGCACGGAAGAATTTCTCTATATATGATGCATTGACAGATCAACATTAACATGAAGCGCAATATTGTAATCGAAAGTATAAAAAAAACATGAAAAACAATAATGTGTTACGTAGTGGCAATAGATCGAGGACCCTTTTATTGTTTGAGTAAATAGATTCGGAAAGAGTCAAAGATAATCGCGATAAGTTTATTGACCATCGTAAATCTTTCAGGGTTAAGATTACAGGTTTGTTCTAGCACAAAAAAAATATAATAATAATAATAATAAAGAGCCTAACCTCTCACCTAAACTTATTTTAACAGAAAAAAAAAATCAGTTTATAGTGTTATTCATAAAAGAATGATCAATTGTACACGGTTAAGCATCGTATCGTATTATATTATGACATAAAAATCTTCAAAGAATATCCTGAACCTCCGGAACAAATGAGTTGTAAAATTTCATTTTGGCAATGGACGTAGAAGAGAAGAATCAACACTCAATTTAAATAGCTTGATAATTATTTTATTATCCTTGACCAAACTAGCTAGTAACGTATTCTTAGATTGGCCGCAATACAGTTGGGACAGTTCAAGGTTAGTTGTTGAGCCCTTAAGTAATCATGTCATCCTATACAATACAATTTATAGAGGTGTGGAATATGAAATAGCATACACGGAACACATGAACCAATTAACCTCCATATGTTAAGCTAAACCTCACCTTACATACTTACATTGTCCTCGTATGAACACATACTGGCTGGAATCTGAGGAATATTGGTCATGTCCATAAGAGAGGTCTTCTAGTAAGGACCTTAAGTTGATTAGTTGAGGACTTTTTAGTTTATTATTTAAAAGACCCATTTTTGGATCATATTTTGACATCTCATCCGTTCAGTTTTTAGGTCTATATAAGTAGATCATTTCTACAAATTTTCAGCCAAATTGGTGTTCATTAAGGTAACAAACTAGATCAAATTAATGGACGAACCAAATCTGTCAAATATGAATCATTCAAGTTCATAATTGGTAAATCACACTTATGAATGCCTTAAGAATTTTTAATATGGCTGAAAATTTGCAGAAATGATCTACTCATAAATACATATAAACTGAACGGTCAAGATGTAGATATAAGATCGAAAAATTAGATATGCCAAAAAGTCCTCAACTAGTCATTAACTTAAGGGTCCTCATTAAAAGGACTTCCCTGTCGATAAATAAGAAATTACATAACTTCTATGAAATGATTTGAGTATCTACACTTAAATTTACTACAGGACAACCTTATTCTCAATTTTTTGATTATATGGACTATGCACAAAGAAAATGTGTTATAATTTATATTAAATAGGGTTTGAACTTTTATTTTTTAAGGAAGCATGCAGATCACAGTTTAACTATAAGTTGATGTTATGACTTTGTTTAAGAAAGCCTCAAAATGTACCTATATATTTTTTTAGAAATGAATTTCATAATTAATGTATTTTGCATCATCAACTGAACACGCTTGCAATTTTGTTTATTCCAAATTAAAGATCTGAGTTTTGCTATCGAAGAGCCTCCTCTCTCTAACCCTAGCGAGAGGGAGTGACCACGGTGAGATCATCCCTGTCCGGAGGCGTACTTCTAGGCCGTCGTCGGACGGGGCTTCGCCGCACTCGTGGGTCGGGTATGTTACCGATGTGTTATGTTTTTCTCTTCGGCTTGTGTGATGGTGAAGGAGGTCGGGCATGCAGGGATTAGAGAAGCATATGAGGAAGTTGATCGGTAGCGTTTGTCTGGGAGCACCGGTTTCGTTCCTTTTAATGGGGGTAAGGGCTCCACCCTTCTCTCTCTCTCTGTTTTGGTGTGAGTTGGTGATGCCGGCGACGACAAGGTCGACCGGGTGGTGGTTGTTGGTGGATGCTGGTTCTCTTTTGTTTCCATGGTGTTGGTTTATGGGAAGGGTTTTAATCTGGTTTTTCTAGGTTTTTAATCTGTTATTGTGGAACCCAGCCCCAATCTTACGTGGCTCTTTTTGGGTAAGTTATGTACATGTAATTTCCTTCTTTACTGAATACAAAGCCGAATACGACATTCCTTTATAAAAAATAAAAAATTGAACACGCTTGCAGTTGCAGGTTTAATTTTTATTTGTAATGGAAGCAAGGAGCATGTAAACTATAGTTTAACTATCGGCGATGCCTTGACTTGGTTTAAAAACTTTTCAAAGTGTATCTATTTTTTAGAAGAAGAAAAATGAATTGAGATCCTTTTCTCATGGTACTCTCCTTATATTGCCTCATGAGTGAATCTATGTCATCAAATCTTTATTATTCGGTTAGGATTTCCCCTACATTTAAATGTATTGAAGTGATGTAACGTGTGGCCCAAAATGCAATAAAATTAAGGTCGTAAGATTAAGATTGGATGACCATATTCATTCATGGGGCGGCTAGATTATTTTGGTACACACCATCAAGGACTCGGAGCATAGTAAAACAATATCTGGGCTGAGAACTTTTGTTGAGTTTAATTAGCATAAACCTCACAACTAACGGTTATAACCCAGTAAACTTTTGAGTTTTGTATAATTAGCTTAGACTTAATTATCCTAAACCTCACACATCTTTATGAATTTGGCCAAATTAATGTGTCAAAGAGTTTCTGAAATCTCAATGAAGAACTAAATGAAATTTAATCTTATTTTATTCCTTTTTTATTCTTGGTCAAGCTATTAACTCAAATTATAGAGTCTATCCGATCCTAAATGATTAAAATCTTCATATTTTTATGTGATAAAAAAAAACTTCATATTTCTCGATTGAGTTAGCTCTTCGTTTCTTTATATTCTCTTTATGAATTTTTGTTTGTTCTTGTGAGTTTTTTTTTTAATTTTAAATATATGAATTAATTAATGTTTATTTCAAAAATTTATCAAATGAAAATCTAGCCCAGTCTAATTTGGGATCCTAGCTCCGTCCCTGCACACCATCCTGCCAAGGTTAATGGATGTGTACCCTCATATTTTGTTTCAAATTGCTTATTGATAATAGGTCTGTAGCCAAAACAGCTATAGTTTAGCTTCCGTACATATAAAAGAAATGGCAAAACAACAAGCCGACCTTATCTATGTAGTAAGCAAAGCTACTAAGGTCTCTAATGTGCTCAAATGAATGTAAGCATTTGCACGAGCAATAAAACTGGTGCGAGTGTTTCATCTATCATGAGTGAAAATTTTAAAGGAACATCAACTAGACGATATAATAAGTGTTTCGTAGTTATAAGTTAAATGAACAATTTGTGTGGATCAATACGGGTCTTTAGTTCTTTAGTAAAATTTATTTTAATTTTATCATGTTTAAGCATAGTTGTTTGTACTCGAATCTTTCTCGCATAAGCATACAATTTCGGTTTTAAGTAATGCTAGGTGAACCATTTTATGGGATACCACCTACATCCCAACTTATATGAAGCATACGTGGCCCTATCACAAAATTTCATTATATATTGTGTTTGTGCCACATCAGTTGCTACATAATGTGCGATGCAGGTGGTACCAAAGAGGTAGTATTCTCATCGAAAGAGAGATTTTGTACTAATTTTCAGTTATACTCTTGGTGAAATGTACTATTGATCATCTTCTATTTTGAAATACTACCACAAGTCTACAACTAAACAGATAGGTGTATATGTATTTTTATGTGCATTTCGGGGTCACAGTTTCTCTTTTCAATTTTTGTGTTCTGGTGTGATAATTGAATAGAGAGAGAGAGAGAGCCTAGCTTGTAAAGAGTAGTCAAAAGCAATCAATTGACCAGAAAACTGTGTTGATATTGATGCTGCGCAGGAGCAGAGGCGCAGAAGCTGAAGGAAAATCACTTTTTGGTTTGTGGGAGCAGAGAGAGGTTTCAAAATCAGCAGCACATTGTGCGAGAGAGAGAGAGCCTCAGTTACCACTGTTTAATTCTTCAAGGTTCACATCACTGTTTGCGTTTTCTTTCCATTCTACCCAGCATAAGCATGTTTATCTGCAATTTCACGATGCCGAGGACAGGACATAAAAATGCATGGATATTTCAGTACTTTGGAATTGTTTTTGATGTTTTGGTTCCATATCAATATAAGATATTCGATTAAATGCCTCAAACATATCTTTGAAAATTTAAGGCAACCCAATGAAATAGACTGGCGGGTGTACTTTTTCATTACACCAAGAGATTCCATGAAGAAAAGTTTCTTCGCTTTGGTATGTAAACCCTTCTAATGAGGACTTTTAAGTTAAGGACTAGTTCAGAACTTTTCGGCTTATCTCATTTTTCGATCTTATATACACATCTTGACCGTTGAGTTTATAGGTATTTATGAGAATATCATTTCTGTAAATTTTCAGCCATATTGAAAATCGTTAAGACATTCATAAATGTGATTTACCAATTATGAACTTAAACGGTTCATGTTTGACAGACTTGGTTCGTCCATTAATTTGATCTAGTTTGTTACCTTAACGATCACCGATTTGACTGAAAATTTGTAGGGTTGATCTACACATATAGACCTAAAAACTAAACAGATGAGATGCCAAAATGTGATCGAAAAATAGGTTTTTTAAACCATAAACCGAAGAGTCCTCGACTAGTCCTCAACTTAAGGGTCCTCACTAAAAGGGGCTCTCAAGATTTCATATGACAGGATGCCCTTATGCAACTGTTAAAGGTCAAAAACATTGACTCATACTACACAAGCCATTTTCTTTTCGATGAACAGAATCAATTGACGGATTAATCATTCATTCTAGCCACATTGCTTGATGACGCCGAAACAATGTTGCAAGGTTATGTCATATATGATTATCCAGGTTTTACTTCACAATTCATATTCATACTGCTCAAAGTTTTTTTGTTATCTAAGGCTAATTAGAAACTCTAATGATGATTACTCTATTCTGACAGTTTTAATACTGGAGAGCATTATAAAACATCCGGTAAAAAATGTTATGTTGTACCCAAAACTCAAAAGACAAGAAGAAAGCTTATAAAAGGGACATATTAGCCTCCATGCTTTTCATTAACAAGTTTGGTTTCATTCATAAGACCAACCTTGCTTATTCTTAAGCAACTTTTTAAAGCCAGCTACCTCCTTTTCAACAGGTGTGTAGAGAGGGCTTCAGAAAGCAGATTACTGATTTTCCACTTCTGCATATATATAAAAACAGCTAAGCAAACCAAAGCTCCCACAGAGAAAATCACAAGGGGAATGCCAGCCTCCATGCCTGACTCAGAGCTCATCCTCTGTGCTCTTCCCTCAATCCTAGCTCTGTTCCTCTTCCTCATTCTCATCACGAGAAAGAAGCAGCAGTACCAAATCAGAGGACTCAATCTCCCACCAGGAAACATGGGGTGGCCTTTTCTTGGAGAAACCATAGGCTACTTGAAGCCTTACTGTGCAACCTCTATAGGAGAATTCATGGAGCAACATATTTCAAGGTAAATCAGCAAAAACCCAGAAACCAAAAGCTTTGAATATCAAAACCCATGTTTTGTTTAGTAAACAAACTTATATCCTCTACTTCAATACGCAGGTATGGGAAAATTTACAAGTCCAGTTTGTTTGGAGAGCCAACTATAGTTTCAGCTGATGCAGGGCTGAATAGATTCATACTACAAAATGAAGGCAGATTGTTTGAATGTAGCTACCCAAGAAGCATAGGAGGGATTCTTGGAAAATGGTCTATGCTGGTTTTGGTGGGTGACATGCATAGAGATATGAGGACTATATCTCTCAACTTCTTAAGCCATGCCAGACTCAGAACCCATTTGCTGAGAGAAGTTGAGAAGCATACTTTGCTTGTTTTGGGGAGCTGGAAAGAGAATTCTGTATTTTCAGCTCAGGATGAAGCTAAGAAGGTGAGTAAACAATTTTGTGAATTAATGAATGAATGCTTGCAATTCAAGAAAAAAAAGGTAAGAGGTTAATTGGGTTAATGAAAAAGTGATTGCAGTTCACTTTCAATTTGATGGCAAAACACATCATGAGCTTGGATCCTGGAGAACCAGAAACAGAGCAGCTCAAGAAATTGTATGTAACTTTCATGAAGGGTGTGGTTTCTGCTCCATTGAATTTACCAGGAACAGCTTACAGAAAAGCCTTGCAGGTAATTTACAATTATCACATTTGATTTTCACCTCCCAAAAAAGCTTTAATCTCTTCTTCTTCTTCTTCTTCTTCTTCTTCTTCTTCTTCTGCTTGTTTTTTTTTTCTTTTCAATAACTATACCGTTGTTTCATCACAGTCTCGATCAACCATTCTGAAGTTCATTGAGCGCAAAATGGAAGAGAGGGTGAAGGAGGGAAGTGAAAACATAGGAGAAGATGATCTTCTTGGGTGGGTTTTGAAGCATTCAAATCTTTCAAAGGAGCAAATTCTTGACTTGATATTGAGCTTGCTCTTTGCTGGTCATGAAACTTCATCAGTCTCCATAGCTTTAGCCATCTACTTCTTGCCTGGCTGTCCTAATGCAATTGAACACTTGAGGGTAAGAATATATTTCATTACTCGATCATAGTTACACAAAGAAAAATGAAATTCTGGGTTTTTGATTCAATTTTCTTTTATATTTAATTTGTTTTTTATTTTGTTGTGCAGGAAGAGCACATTGAAATTGTCAAAGCCAAGAAGATAGCAGGAGAGACAGAGTTGAACTGGGACGACTACAAGAAAATGGAATTCACTCAATGTGTAAGTTATCAAAAGCATATTAATTTCTAAATTTCATAATTTGTTTAACTTAATTAAGAGATTAGACGACATTAGCTCTCGTAAACTAGGACTAAGACTGTGTGTCTAACTTTTGTGTGAAGGTTATTAGTGAGACACTGAGGCTCGGAAACGTGGTGAGGTTTTTACACAGAAAGGCACTAAAAGATGTAAGGTACAAAGGTGAGTGTTGAGAAGAATTTGGTGCAAGAGTTGGGAGTTGGGTCCATAAAGTCATCTGAAAATCTGAGGCTGCTTTAGAATATATTGAACTGAACTTTTCTGTGTTTGAAAACTTTGAAAGGTTATGACATTCCATGTGGGTGGAAAGTGCTTCCGGTGATTGCAGCCGTGCATTTGGATCCTTTGCTTTTTGACCACCCTCAACACTTCAATCCATGGAGATGGCAGGTTAGTCACTTAGTCATTACACTCATACCTACCTAGCTTTGCTCCTTGCCCTCCTAGTTATGATCATTTGCTATTCTTTTCGGCCACACCCTTCATCATGTGGCTTGAATTTTGACAATGATTTCGTATTTTGTATCTTATGTTTAAAACGTAAAATGAAAGTTCGAACATGTTTGCTTTCGTCATCAAGTGGTTTCAATTTTGACAAATATTTCGTAGTTTGTATCTTATGTTAAAAATGTAAAATGAAAGTTCGAACATGTTTGCTTCGTGTTTGAACGAGCTAATAGTTATAAATTTTAACTAATCGGATTAGGAGTTTGAAGTAACTTGTCTGCCTAACCACGTAAATTGTAGAAAGATAACAAGGAGTAAAAAGTGTAATATAGTTTTGCTTTCTAACATATAAAACTTCTTTGCTAGATGGTAAATGCTAAGGTCCCCAAGCACATGATGTTTAGGGACTTAGGGTTCTTATGGGACTCACAAACCATCCACTGCTCGTGGACCCAATTGAATGCTTCCCAATGTTTGCCCATTTTTACGATAGAGGGGATCCAATACTTCCTATTCCTCATCCTGCTCTTAGATTTTTAGTAAATATCGGCAGCATTAGTCAATATCACATATAGTGTTAGATTAATGTCATGTCACATTGGTGTGTTTCTTTTGTTTTATTACATTTCGACTTGATACTTGAGCTATAGTCTCATGTGCATGTCACTTTAGTATTAGAAGGATGAATAGGGTAGAATCTATTCTTTCTAGATGAGGTATAAAATGACTTCAGCCATTGACAATTATTGGAGGGATAAGAAAGATGAGTGACGATCCAAAATGGGTGCAACCGAATTTTGGAAAGGGGAAACTAACGGGTTGCAAATGATGGGTGCAATACGGTTTTTTGGGGAAGGCGTACTAATGGAGTTGTTGCAATTTAGGTTCCCCAAATCCTTGTAGCTTTGTCTTCTGAGTTTATGAATCAAAACTTGTACGTTTAAGTATAATTTTACTCAAATCAATAATTTTGATTCATAATTCTCCGCGTAACAATCACCACAGGTTGTCGAGTTGGAAAAAGTTTATGTGTAGACTGTAGATTCCTCATACTCAGGTTTGAATCCCGCCGCAGCTGATTGAAGTTGAATTTTAATATATTCTTAGCGGTCAGGAGGAGAAATGGAGAGCGTTTTAATATGATTTCTTGATCCTGTATATATTAGTCTTTGGACTTAAAAAGTCATAAAACTTATGCCAGTCGAACCCTTGAGCTAGTAAGCGGTTGCATCATGTAACCAACCATTATACTACAAGGGGGACGGGCACTCTGGACTTAGAAAATCTTTTAAAAAACCGTGTAGCGTGTGTTACGTGTCGATTATGAACTCGGAATATATCAATATATTGGCATCAAAATTAGACAAGCAACAATATATAAGGATGATGGTTGCAAAGGGCAATAGGAGGGGATCTCTTTGCTTTTTTCAGATGAAGTATCTTGATCAAATCAAAGAGTCAAATCCATGGAAGCTAGGTGCGTATTCCATAGTTGTATACATGGGTGTGGGGTGTACGGACATACACACACTAGTGAGTGTGCGTGTCGGGAGAGGGAGAGAATGGGGTTCGAGATGATTAGAGCCCCATGTGCACTGTGGGGTTTCTCACAAGCACGTGCATCATCCGGTACTCTTTTGCTCTTAGTGGGCCAAATGCCCAACTTGTCCTTGAGCCCAGAACTGGTCCAGAAAAAATCCATCATAGCGTATCTACTTAGATACAAGGTCCCCTTAGAACTTTAGACGGATCCGGATTCTTTGCTTGGATTAAAGTTGCTTGGATTTGCTTGGATGTTTTATAACCTTTAGATGAAGTAAAAATGACATAAGGATGACATGGTAGTCCCAGGTTGTACTCAATTCAATGGTTAGAAGTCATCCAAGCAAATCCAAGCAACATAAATCCAAGCAGAGAAACCAAATTCATTTTAGACACCATGGAGGTGATGGAACTAGACGAAAATTACAGTGATCATAGCTAGACAATGACACTCATTGTGACACAATGCAAGATAAAATCTTCCAGTCTCGTCTATTTAGAGATCTAGACAATGTGATTCGCTAATGTGATATAAAACTTTTGTGTCGGTGTAGTATGTGATAAGGGTAAAAGGGATTTATATATTGGTCCATTTTTGTTGATTTTATTCGCTTTCCGTTTTAGTTCATTATCGGTTCGATAATGTGTTTGATAAATTGTCTTGACGAAGCAATTAATGTTAGATTCTTTAAGGAGGAATCACTAGCTCTTAACATTGTCGCTAATTCTTTGTTCATTTTGTTGTGTCTATGATGGTGATCTTGCAGCAGAGCAACAGCGCGCGATCTTCTTCATCATCAAAATCTTACTCAAGCATGACAAGTAGCAACTTTATGCCATTTGGGGGAGGACCACGGCTTTGCGCCGGATCAGAATTGGCCAAGCTAGAAATGGCCGTGTTCATCCACCACCTGGTCCTCAACTACCAGTGGGATTTGGCCGATTTAGATGACCAAGCTTTCGCATTCCCTTTTGTTGACTTCCAGAAGGGACTACAGATCAGAGCTCGACGCCAAACAAACTTCATATAATCAAAATCATCAAACACCTTGCACACATTAAACCCATGGAAGCTTCAAAGAACTCATCATCATCATCATCCTCTAATCTCATGCGGGATAGCTTAGATTTGACAGAGAGAAGAACAAAGAAGTTCGCCAGGAATGGAATATGGAATAGGGATCGAGTTGCTGTAGTGCTGGTAGTTGGTTTTGACTTTTAATGTGCAGTAGTGCATCTTCTTCCACAGGACGAGTACATATGCAAAAGGAAGATAGAGACCTCAAGGTACTAGTACTACTGCAACTACAGGATGCTTAAGGACCACTTGTACTTTGTTCTTCCAACCTCCACAACTAAGCTAGCTGCATATATGCACCCACCAACCGAAACATTAGAAATGGAGGAAGTATCTCATGCCCCTCATTGTAAATTAAATTCGAATTGCCTCATAGTCCTTTAGCTTTGGATTTGAGGGTAGGTATCTACTTATATGTGATATAGTTCTTCTTTTTTAACTTATGTAAAATTATAAATTTTCATCATCAATATCGTTTCTTCAATTCTAAAGATGTTCTTGTAATTCAATTTCTATATCCTCCGAGTTTGAGAAAACAAAGTAATACACAATTAGTTACTTTATTTCTCATATTTTAATATTTCTCTAGTAAGTGTCTAACATTGTATCATATTTTTTTTTTGATTAGGTAAACAACTCAAATATTACAACTTCATGAGTCGAACTCACAACCTTCCACTTACTAAGGGAAGACTATGCATACCGCTAGACCAAATAGTACTGGGCACATTGTATCATATCTTGAATCGTGATTGCATGGGTTAATATTTAAAACTTTTTTATTTTGTTTTAAAGTTTCGTTTGCTACAATACTAAGCTACTTTCTCCATAATATAGGGCTTGCAATTCTGTAAGACGATGTTTTCTAACGACTTTACTGGGGTACTTCGTTTTTGTACTGTTTGCTCTGATTTAAATAGAATGACCTTTTAATATAAAAAAAAGAAAAAAAGCTACTTTCTCCGTAATATCTTTCACAATGTATGCATAATTATTTCCTATCCTACCCCACCTTTTGATACTTCATTTTCATAACCAGCTAGCGAGCTAGCAAGAACAAGTGAACAACCATACATAACTCTTAAATCGACTGTCCCAAAATCTTTCTCATCAACCAAATCTCCACCAAAACAGTACTTATGTCACCCCTTCGATACACATCGATCTTTGATCATATATATAATTATCAAATGATTCCAAGACTATTATTTGCCTGCTGCTCCAGAACCGACACCAAAAAGCCAAAAAAAAAAAAAAAAACAGTTACAGCACTACTTCGTTCTGCTGTCTTTTACTGCTTTATATTCTCGTCTGTGGCTCTTAAACCTTAAAATAACAGGGCAGAGGATGAAGACGAAGACCATATCAGAATAGAGAGCAAAATAGAATGAAGCATTCGGATTGCCTCGTGTAAATTAAGCTTGAAAAGAATGCATGAACAGCACTGCATGATCTGGTAGAACAGTAGTGCAACAGTAGCTTTGTTAGGTTTTCTTTCGCTTTCGGAATGTACGTGTGGGTTTTGTTTGTTCCTTTGGCTATTGCAGTTCTATTATTCAATGGCCAGGGAATTGAATGGTGGTTTTATTGTTCTTGTTTTTTCGATCTTAGTGCTGATGAGTGATGATTGTCTCTTCCTGTACGGTCTAGGAAGTAGCACGTTAGGGTTTCAAGAAATGTGGCCGGACTTCATTCTTGAGGGAGGAGAAGGGGAGGTTCTAGGTTAGATTTCTCAGATCAGGATCAGGATCAGGCTAGGCCTCTCCGGCTGAGCTGGGCGCCGAGGCCATGAATTAAGTTAGAAACTCACTACAACAATATTGATCAATTGTCACACATCAAGTGTAGCTAATAGAGGTGTTGCAAACTTGCAATTGCATTTTCCCTCATATTCCACCAATTTACCACACTTACTGGTAATTACAAGTTTGCAACACCTTTATTGACTACACTTGATGTGTGGCCATTAATCAATATTGTTGTAGTGACTGATCGAGATCGAGCTAAGTCTGAAAATATTGAAAAGAAACGTGAAATGAAAAGAACCATATATTGTGGAGAGGAACTCATCAAGAACTAGCTAGCTAGGAAAAGGGAAAATAAAGGGAAATACGTTGGTACAATTTATTTCATATTGTCTCATAGTGATATCTCAGGTTGTGAGGACTGGTTGCTTTTAAAAATGAATGAGATGGTGTATGCGAAAGGTTTTTGAAGTAAGAAACTGAGAACTTTGTTGATTGATCAATTAAGATCCAAAGGGTTTGAACTTATCATTAGAGCCAGACTTGAGGGCACGTAGATGAGTCTATCGTCGGTGTCCATAATTTTTGAGTGCGAAAGAACGCTTAACTTTTATAGTCAAGACCTACTAACTTCTTTCTCGAATAAGTCAAATGAAAGATTAAGCGACAACAACTCAATGATACCACTCAGCACTTGTATATATGAACCCATTTCAAACAAGAGGACCACACCACTCCATCCTCAATCTTTTAACACCTCGTAATGTTTTGTAGCCCGCGTGATGATGAGAAATTACAAAGCATGTTATTTTGAATGAGATTTTAAGTTCGGAACTCTCTTAAAGTTGCATGTATACTCATTCTTCTTGTTTCTAACTTTCATATATCATTTTTTTTGTGTCACTTCAAACTCATTTCCTTACTCTTTCCCTCACTAAATTATCACTACCCACCGTCCCAACTCCGAGGGTCTATTATTGTCGGAAAAAAACTTCAAGGGTCTTCTGCGCTCCTTTTTGATGTCAACGACAGAGGTGGTGGTAGTCTGATCTTGTGAGCTGGTTCTAGGACCTCTCTGAGTTGTTCATGGCCATCGTTTGGGTTTATATAAGAAAAATGGGCCATCACTAACAGCCCATAAACTTGATTTAAGGTACCTATAAGCTATTTCTTAATTGTTTATTAATAATCCGTTGTCGTCCAGCGGTTAGGATATCTGGCTTTCACCCAGGAGACCCGGGTTCGATTCCCGGCAACGGAACTTTTTTCAGCTGGTTTCTTTTTTCATTCTAACTCGGCCCATCCTTTCAATTGGACCAGCTTATAAACTTAGATAGAAATGTTCTTAGCCCAACTACAAATGTATATCCTAGGCCTGGGCATGGGCCGGGATTAAGGTGATCCCGCACCCGAACCCGAAATTTTGAAACGGGACGGGACGATACGGGATTAGTGTTTTGAGAAGTGATCCCGATAGGCCCGAATCCCGTTTGGGATTGGGCCGGGACCGGGCCCAAAACGGGCCTTTGAACCAAAAAACTGAAAAAGGAAAAAAATAGCAAAAAAGCAAAACTGGCAAAATACTGAAAATAGAGCAGAACCTAAACATATATAATAGATATGCTTCATGTATGCTTCAAGTTCAAGACAATAACAACAACATAACAAGATTAAGTCACAAACTGAAATACGTAAGTTTAAACATCAAATGAATCCATAGTTACATACTTAAGGTCTTAAAGCACTTAGAGCTGAAAACACAAAATGATCAACATCATAAGCTCACAAAGAACTAGTTGTTACTTGTTAAGGTGCACCACAGCCTTTGTCTTTGCCTTCCCCTTCGATTTCGAGAATACAGGGCATGTATTCCTACTAGACGCAGTGCTCTCGTGTTCTAACGAATAAACCAAAACAAGTCAAAAATAAGAACTAAAAAGTAATAACACTGAAATAAAAAAGGAAGAAGCAAACTGAACATATACCTAATTCAGCTTTTTCATAGAATTCTGTGTTCTCAATGGAAGGAAGCTCGTCTTCCACATCAGCAATTTCATCTCCCAACAACCAATTTTGCATGCAGACTAATCCCTCCAATGATTTAGGAGTCAATGAACTCCTAAATGCAGAAATCACTCTACCTCCAGTACTAAAACAAGACTCTGATGCAACTGTGGATGTTTGAATGGCAAGTACATCTCTTGCTATGGCTGCCAAAACAGGAAACTTCGGACCATTTATCTTCCACCAGCACAATATGTCGAAATCGTCTTCCTTCGGATTAATTAATTCAAGAGGGGCACTCAAATATTGATCCACTTCATGTACCACCACTGCCTCATCACTCTCTTGGACCACATTTTTCCAATTGTCCAACATCCGACCCCTGACACCTCTCTTAGAATTGTTGCTTGAAGAAGTGATTATGCTGCTGGAACTTGTAGAGCCTCCTTGCTTGGGCATATGTCTGCCACCATCAACTGTTGGTGCATACTGAAAAACACAATACAACAAAAATCAAAAAGTAGTAGACCTAACAATCTAACATATAATTATGTATTGGCCAAGCTACAAGCAAAAAATATGAATGGATATATTAAGAGTTGTACCTCATCGTAGAGTGCCATCAACAAAGATTTAATATCTTTGGTTCGTTGTTGCACATCCTCTTCCAGCAATTCCTCTTCCCTCAAAGAATGTGTGTAATTCCAAAGCTTGAATCTTGGATCAAGTACAAGGCCGACTATAATCAAGTGGTCCATGTCTGTAAAGCTGCCAAAGTATTTCAAGAACCTAGAACTCATATTTGCAGCCATGTCTGTTACAATTTTTTCTGTTTCGAATCCAGTTGTCATTTCAGGTTTAACAAATAGGCTATTTATGTTATTCTCCATTGTTACAACATCATGAAATGTTGTATGAACAGTTGGATGCAAGCTTGCACTAACTCGTAGTGTGACATCCCAAAACACTTGCAGCAGTTCAACAAGCACCTCAGCCATTTCCCAATCTGATTTTCCAGGAGGTCCGAGTCTACCCTTCTTGTTACTTGTAGGAACAATGATATTGCCGTCCTCATCAAACTCCTCCTCCGGTTCCTTGAAATAATTCACAAAAAGCTGATCCTCATCTTCCTCCATTCTAATAAAAGCTTTCTTGTACTTTATGGCTGCCTCCAACATTAGATATGTTGAATTCCATCTTGTTAGAACATCAAGACAAACCAGACCAGTGTTGGCAAGTTTTTCACTTGCCACAGCTTTCCGAAAACTGTCAAGTCGATTAGGTGAAGACCTAACATACTTGACAGCATTCCTAATGGCCAAAACAGTCTTTTGCAACCTTTTCAAGCCATGTGCTACAATCAGATTGCATATGTGGGCTGTGCATCTCACATGCATATATTTACACTTCAAAATAGATCGGTAGGCATCAGAATCATTCATCTTTGATTTAAGCCACTCTATAGCCGACTTATTGGCAGAAGCATTGTCCATAGTAATTGTTAAAACCTTCTCAATCTCCCACTGCAATAAACACGACTCGATAAGCCTGCCTATGGTTGCCCCTTGGTGATTTTGGATAACACAGAAGTTTATAATCCTCTTGTGCATTTTCCAATCTTGATCAACAAAATGGGCAGTAAGCACCATATAGTTGATGTTTTGCACACTAGTCCAAGTGTCCGTAGTGAGACATATAATAACCCTTCAAAGTTTTTTTCAACTCTTTTTTTTCTGCAGCATACAACTTATGAAAGCGTGTAACCAGCTTCCTACGAGAGGGCAAAGGAGTAAACAAAGGACACGCCCTAGCACAAAACCGCTTGAACCCTTTTTTCTCAACAAAGCTAAAGGGCAACTCATCTATGACAATCATTTCAATTACAGCTTCTATATAGTCATCTTCATTGTAACCTAAAACAACCATCTTGTTTCCCTTAGACCTATCACCACCAATAACCTTTTGACTCTTACTCTGTGTAGTGGGAAAGTACCTACAATACCTATCCATATGCCTAATCATCCCCGAAGTCCCATTCTTCCCACTCGCCACTGCAAAATCTCCAATTTTCCCTCTAGGACAATAGATACAGTGAGCTCTATCTTGCACAATGTCTATCGGGTTCCCTTCATCATCTTTACCCTTCACAATCTTTTGATATTCTTTAAAGTGTTTCCAAACTTTACTACGTTTAACATTTGTATCCCTTAGAGAAGACTCACCTGGATTTGAAGAAGCTTCTTCTGTTGTAGGAGCTTGTTGTGTTTCAAGAGCTTGTTCTGGTCTTATATCTTCTTGTGTTCCAGGAGCTTGCTCACTTCCTGCCTCGCTTGATGTTTCGACATCTTCAATTTGAAGGGGCTCAGAAGGTGATGTTGCTGTGGAAGAATCAGCAAGCCCGGAAGCACTTTGATTTCGCTGAGCAACCGATTTCTTCCCTCTAGCCATTACATCTGGAAAAGGAAAAATTGAAATCGTTAATCAAACCCAGAAACCCACATAAACCCAGAAAAATTGAAATCATTATCCACCCAACTCACCAATCGAGATTTTACTAGTTTGTTTCCTGTTTTCGTCTTTCAGTCACCCCGGTGAGGTGAGATGGATGTTCAAGTCTTCAACAATGGCGATGATGGTCTGAGAGAGAGAGAGAGAGAGAGAGAGAGAGAGAGAGAGAGAGAGAGAGAGAGAGAGAGAGAGAGAGAGAGAGAGAGAGAGTGATGAAGTGAAGACTGAACCCGAAGAACTGAGGCACTGAGGCGCATCACGTAATGGAGACACAAATCGTGTTCTAGACACGTATTTCAATTAGGGCTTTTTAAAACGGGACGGGCCGAGCCTTTACGGGATCCAGCTGACAAGGCCCGATCCCGAACCCGATTTTTCAAAACGGGCCGGGCCGGGATGGGCCTTTAATATTCGAAGTGAAGTCCCGTCTCGTCCCGTGAATTTTAGAAACGGGATCGGGACGGGCTTTCGGGACCGGTTTCGGATGCCCAGGCCTAGTATATCCTATTGTTTTGGACTTTTGGGTTTGATCTTAGAAGTTTGAACCTTGTGCAAGTACGGATTGGCACTCGGTAATCTAGAAGCACCGTTATGGAAACGATCAATTTGAGTACTATGTAGCCGGCGGTTATTAATCTTGACCTTATAAAGTTACCAAACGGCCAAAAAGCCTAAAATAAAAGATGAGAAAACATTTCATGAGTCTTTGACGGGAGGCACCTGTTACATCGGGCAATTATGCTATTCAAGGCCTTTCTTCTGTTTCAAATCAAAATCGAATAGCAAGTCTGTAATCAATGGTGGACTAAATGCCACATGGCGATTGTCACTACGTCCATCGTGGCTCAAAAGGGCACCAAGCCCTAATGTCCTTGCCGTCTTGGTACCAAACCCCTCCCATGGCTTCAAGGTCCTTTCTAGGTTGGATTCCGTAGATACAAAGTTATCAGACTTGAGGTTTTGCAACAAGAAACGTGTTAGAAGAATAATCACAGGATGATTGCCCATGGAATTTTGATACAAAGTTACCGATGACATGTTGCTGTTTAATTATCGTCGTAACGGAAGGTGAATCAGTAATTCGGGAAAGAATAGTTAGAAACTATATTTATACCGAGTCACATGCTCGCCACGAGCCACCTTCGCCTTTTTAGCTTTGTTTTGTTTTAATGCCTGCGCCTCCCATACCGTCTCCCACTTCGACGCCGAGAAAACTCTCGCAGCCCCCAAAATCCATTCTCACTCTCAAAACCCGAGAAAGAGCAACAGATTAGATCAGCTTAGCCGGAAAACCAACCACCACCTCCACCGGAGCTACAGCAATTATGTGGCGGTGCGTTTCTCGGCGGCTCGGCGTTTCTTCGCCCTCGAGATCAGTCGCGGCCAATGACTCTCTTAGATCTCACTTCTCCAGACTCTTCTCCTCTGATTCGGTACGATCACTCTCCATTTCTCATTCCTAGGGTTTTCAGTCGTCTTCTTCTCCGATCGTTGTTCTAGTATTTTCGCTGCATAGCTTCACCGGTTATTGGTGATATGGATAGTCTTTTTGAAATTTAATTCGGTTCCAGATTTATATCATACATCATGTTTCTCTCTGTGTGTGTATATATAAATATAAATATATAGATATATGTATATAAGACTAGACGTTTCGGTATTGTGTTTGGCCGTCGGGAATCCACAGTAAAATGAAGGATTTTTACCGTTGCGAGTAAGTAATTCATCATTTTCTGGAATATAGAAAGTCGTATATTTACTGAAACGAGCTCAAACTTGTGATTTTTGAGTGAGATAGGTGAAATTTTGGATCTTTGGCTTGTGATGGATTGTATTTGCGTATTTGGTGATGAGGTTTTTCTCTTTTTGCTTTGGCAGGCTACGGGACGCTCGTCTTATACTGTGGTGGATCACACTTACGACGCCGTGGTGGTCGGGGCAGGCGGTGCAGGGCTGAGAGCAGCCATAGGGCTTTCGGAGCATGGATTTAATACCGCATGCATTACTAAGCTTTTTCCTACTCGTTCACACACCGTTGCAGCTCAGGTATGAGATGTTGCGATTTGATACCTCTATTGGATGTAGCTTTGTAAATTATGCATATGCCTTACTGTGTTTGTTGAATTGTTTGTAGGGTGGTATAAATGCTGCATTAGGGAATATGACTGAGGATGACTGGAGGTGGCACATGTACGACACGGTGAAGGGAAGTGATTGGCTGGGTATGTAAATTATTGAACTTGACGCTTTTATATGTTTATAAATGTGATGTTACGGTTGGGGTTGTACTGTTGTAGTGTTCTATGGGAAACAGTTGCCTATAGAGGACACATTCCATTTGCCAACATTTGCTCCTATAACTCATCATGCACTTGCAGGAAGACAGACATTTTGTGGTCTTATGACTATTTTACAGCTACAGTTTTCAGTTGTATATTGACATATGGGGGTTTTGTGTTTCCATAGGTGATCAAGATGCCATCCAGTATATGTGTAGAGAGGCTCCAAAAGCTGTGATTGAACTTGAAAATTATGGACTGCCCTTTTCTCGAACTGAAGATGGAAAAATATATCAGCGTGCATTTGGTGGTCAAAGTCTTGACTTTGGAAAAGGTCAGATGATCATCCCTGTTTGTTTGAAGTTCGTAAATCGTATCTCATGATTTCTTTGAAAGCTGTCTGACATTGGCTAACTTTACTTTATGTTATTTACAGGTGGACAAGCTTACCGTTGTGCTTGTGCTGCCGACAGAACTGGGCATGCTCTTTTGCATACTCTCTACGGACAAGCTATGAGGCATAATACACAGTTTTTTGTCGAATATTTTGCTCTGGATCTTTTAATGAACAGTGATGGTAAGTTGACGCTTAGAAAGCTGCATGCTTATTTTTGTTTTCTATAACTAGTGCAAGCTGCAAGTTATAGATAACCAGCTCACGTTGCAAATTGAGTGTTTGTATTTTTAAATGCCCTTACAAGTTACAATTTTGAGTATATTTCAAGACACAGTAGGATAGTGAGAAGCCTTTTGAAATTCAACTTGCTTGTCATGTGTTCCATTTGATGCTTGGGCATATGGTTCCAGTTCACTTGTTCCCTGGACTGAATGCTTGTTCTTTCTTCTAAAAAATAAGAGAGGGGGGGGGGGGGGGAAGAAAGAAAGAAAAAGGCTTGTGTGTTGTCTTGTTCTGAAGTTCTCATCTTGTGCTGAAATCCATGTAGGATAATACGATAAAGGATTGTTGTTTGTATGTCCAGAGTGTATTCTTTTATGTTAATTTATTGAAATTGGTATCCAGGGAGCTGCCAAGGAGTTATTGCATTAAATATGGAGGATGGGACTTTGCATCGGTTCCAAGCTTCATCGACAATATTGGCCACAGGGGTAATTTTCTTATTTTTTGCTTCTCGTATTGGAGATGTCATTGATGAGAGCTTAATGAATACTAAAACTGTCTTGTGTGTTTCTTGCAGGGTTATGGTAGAACATACTTTTCTGCAACCTCAGCACATACCTGCACTGGAGATGGCAATGCCATGGTGGCACGTGCTGGGCTCCCACTTCAGGTATGATTAGGTCCTTCCTACCCTTTGAATCTTTCGTAGACTTTGCATTCTATCCCTTATGAATTTTCTTGGTAAATACGATCTGCAGGATTTGGAGTTTGTACAGTTTCACCCTACTGGTATATATGGCGCTGGATGCCTTATTACTGAAGGTATGTCTCTTCTTTATTTGATAAATTTGTAGGTCAACACCAATTTAAGTTTTGATGCTCTGTTATGTCAGCTTATCCTTCATTTACACTGATATATGCTTCTCTAATTGCAATTCAGTAAGAGTTGGAAAATGTTAATTTCTGGTTATCCTTGCAACTTGTAGGATCACGAGGGGAAGGTGGTATCCTAAGAAACAGTGAAGGTGAGCGTTTTATGGAGCGATATGCCCCAACAGCAAAAGATCTTGCTTCTAGAGATGTTGTGTCAAGATCCATGACTATGGAAATCCGGGAGGGTCGTGGTGTAGGTATGATGTGTTCTAAACTGTCTATCTTTGTCATGTTGAACTGCTGTCAGATCTATATTCTTTTTCCATTAATGAAATATTATGTAAGTTATTTGCTTTGTATGTTCTTTCTTTGTCCGTCTGTTGGTAACTGTTACCGTTGTTTTGATCAGGACCTATGAAGGACCATATCTATCTCCACTTGAATCATTTGCCCCCAGATGTACTAAAGGAGAGGCTTCCTGGTATCTCTGAAACTGCTGCCATTTTTGCTGGCGTCGATGTCACTAAAGAGCCTATTCCTGTGTTACCCACTGTACACTACAATATGGGTGGAATTCCAACCAATTACCATGGAGAGGTATAAGTTGATATATTTCATGTCTACTGGGCCACTTTCTATTTATTCAAGCGCCTAAATTTTATTTCTTTTCTGTGAAATTCTGCTTCCCTTCACCAACATGGCTTTTTTGTCTTTTCAGGTAGTTACCATTAAAGGTGATAATCCAGATGCAGTAATTCCTGGGTTAATGGCAGCTGGGGAGGCAGCCTGTGCATCGGTTCATGGTGCTAATCGGCTTGGTGCAAATTCACTCCTTGACATTGTTGTTTTTGGCCGAGCATGCGCAAATAGAGTTGCAGAGATTAGTAAACCTGGTAACTTTATTTCCATGTTAACTGAAGATAAATAAATTAGTAATAATGAAATGTGTACAGACCTTAAACATCTGTACTTCATCTTGTGTAGGGGAGAAACAAAAGCCTCTGGAAAAGGATGCTGGCGAGAAGACCATTGCTTGGTTTGACAAATTGAGAAATTCAAATGGCTCACTGCCAACTTCAAAAATTCGGTTGAATATGCAACGAATAATGCAAAATAATGCTGCTGTGTTCCGTACACACGAGACATTAGTAGAAGGTTTCACCTCTATTCTTTCATTTTACAAAAATCTAGAAATATCATGTATTGTGCAATTTGGTCCGTCTGGTTACACTAAGTGGCTTTGTTCTCCTTCAAATTAACATGTGACCATTTATCTGGGTTGGAGGTTGATTAGTGATTACTGTTTAAACTTTATTAACTCCTTTTTCTGTATTTCTCCTGCAGGTGCTGAGTTGATTGACAAGGCATGGGAGAGTTTTAATGATGTTCAAGTAAAGGATCGAACTTTGATATGGTGAGGTGTTGGGCATCAGGATGTGGATCCATATTATAAACATTGTTAGATCATGAGCTCATAATCCCAATTGTTTTTCCAGGAACTCTGACTTGATTGAGACTATCGAGTTAGAAAACCTTTTGATAAATGCATGTATCACCATGCATTCTGCTGAAGCCAGGAAAGAGAGCCGAGGAGCACATGCTCGTGAAGATTTCACGGTTAGTCCCGTTTGTTTTTGTTAGAATTATCCTTTCTTTTGCAGTACATAATGAGATTTGTTCTGGTTTTGCAGACAAGAGATGACGAAAAATGGATGAAACATACTTTGGGGTAAGTTGCCATTCCGTTAAAAAATATTCTTTGCTTTCTTCACAGTTTATTGGACATGACTGAGAGTCACAAAGTAAATCTTTTGATGATAATCGATGGATTATAAGAGCAGCCGAGTAGTCAAAAACTAAACTTTTAATGATAATCGATGGATTATAAGAGCATCCGAGTAGTCACAAAACTAACCTTTTATTGATAATTGATGGATTATAAGAGCAGCCTTTAAAATTTAATCAACCATGCAGATAATTTCTGTCAATGATAGTGGTTGACAGACTTTCTTTGCTAACACCACCTCTTATCACGACTATTGTGCATGGTCTTAGTTTCGCTGTCCATATTAACTGGGAATGTATTGGGGAATATGTAGTTATGTAACTTTGAACTCAATTATAAACTCTAAATCATGTTGATTCTCTTTGCAGATACTGGGAAAATGAGAAGGTTCGACTAGACTACAGACCGGTTCACATGAACACATTAGACGATGAAATCGATACCTTCCCTCCTAAGGCTCGTGTCTACTGAGGCATCTGCTCATCTCTAGTCTTCCAGAGAATCCTTTTACAGGCATCTGATTATTTCGTAAGAAAAGAATTGTTGTAAGTACAGAATTTTGACCAATAATTGGTGCTGTGTTGGTGATCAAAGGGTTTCTAATAATTTCAATCATCGATTGGAAAATGTATCCGCAGCCGTGGAGAATATTTGTCTGAATAGAGTTAATTTGGTAACGGGTTTTATGTTGAATTGCCAGCTAATTCATGTATTATCATCTCTCTTTCATATAAGAGCTTGTCAAGGCAATTTGTTGGACTCGAAATGGTGTGCATGGTAATAGGAAGCCAATTCTCGTCTATTTCGTTTGTAAAAGATGACTTTGATACATGTTAGGTTAGCTGAGTGGGGACTGGGGATAGGCTATGGATTACATAGAGACCGATCGCAGGGACATCACTGTTATCGTCCCATCAAATGTTGAAGGTGACAAGTGATTCAATTCATTCATATCATGACTGTTTGGACTCTAAATCTGTTGTGGAGTTGAAGCTTTTGCCATATCTGAAAGGAAATGTGACAAAACATCGGTGGCAATCGCTGTGTATCCGTAGCATGAAATGTGACAAAACATCGGTGACAATCGCGTTGTATCCGTAGTTAGGAAAATTCATCATTTTCACTTTCATACATGAATCCAAGAGCGTTTAGGGTTTGGTAGAGATATCAAGTTCGGCTCATCTTCCTTCGGCCTGCGTTTTTAGACTAAAGGGAACAACTCTTACTAACTAGTTGCTTGATTAACAAATAAGGATAGGTATGAATTGGAGGAGCTAAAACCCTAGAAATCTCTACCAATTTGAGCAAATCCCAAATTTAAAATGATTGAGGATTTGCAACAAGCTGCTTATTATATGCAACAAGTAACTATCTGATCTAGATCCACCCACTAAATAACACAACCTGGGAAATAAACAAGCACAGAAAAATTTCATTAAGCCATTCTATCTGACAAATTTAAACCCAAGAAAATCATGACAGTCTAGTTTTATGGGTCCAAATGCAACATGATCAGACTAATATATGAATTACATTTTTTATTAAACTCAATAAGATAAAAGAAAATAGAACCAGTACAAAACACAGGTAATTTTATACAGGGGATTAGGAAGCATCATATTCAAAGGACAATGAACATGAGGGCAAGTGGGTTATATAATTGTAGCCGTTATTTCTATATGATTAAGATTGTGTCACTGTAATTTTAGTGACTAATGAGTACTTGTTTACGAAAAGGTTAACAAAGATGAGAGATTAATTGGAAAACTATTGAGAGGAGTTAGAAAAACATGCAGGAATTGGGGAGGGTATGAAATGAAATGAGTACTTGGTTGATTTTTGCTAGGAGGGCTAACAGTGTCTCCCACTATCATCCATCGATCAAACATGCAGTCCAACCAAAAGTCACTATTGTCTATTGTCCTCGTATATTGGTGATATTATAGCTCAATGCAACTCTCTGGACCAACCACACGTACAGTGTCAAACAACTTCACACGGATTCATCTGTAAACAATGTCGGACACAAAACTTATAAATACTTCCAAAACGACTGACATCTATTTGATTTACTATTTTCCAAACACAAAAATTTATCCTGTTCAAAAAAAAAAAAAACAAATTTACATTATCTTCTCTAAAATTCAAGACATGCGTAAATAGTTTCAAAACGACAAGCGTAGCGTGCCCATTGTAAAGGAATGTGACACACCCAACACCTATTAGGTATTGAGTTTGAAATCAAACGATATCAGTACAATTGAAAATTATCTAGTCACTTAAAAATTATATTTTATTAATCATTTTTCTAACATGAGTATTTCCAATCTCTATCTTCTAAAAAACAAAAAATAAATCTCTAACGAACTCAACATTAACAAGAAATTTATAAATTTTAATATTTGAAGCCCAATACCATTTGGTGGTGAGTTCAACTCATAACATATGAGTTGTAGCATATCAATTGTGTATTTGATCCAAAAATAATAATTTGATATTTGAAACTTCGACCATGTTCTACACATAGAATTTAATTATTTAAAAGCTTTATAGTCTAAATTGGCAAGAAAACTTTAAAACTTCAAAACGTAAGTGTGTTACACGCCGCAGATTATTACCCAGATGTTTTCAAATACATGATCAGCCTTCATTCAATATTTGAATATTCCCCCACTTTCATGGCCACTAGGTAAAAGTACTTAAGTGAAAATAGAATGGTTTGATCTACTATACTATATCGATGAATCTGTATATCCAATAATAGACACATAATTGGAATTATAATACATTTGATTTCTTTCAACTCAGGAATGTTAATAGTGGCTGTTGCTTTCATTTTCAATTTGATTTCAAACTTTCAACTATCTCAAGCTTGCAAGAGTCTAAAAGACAAGCTCATTTCACTATTTTAGTGGACCTATCTCAAGCTAGAGACCGCTGACTGCATTAATTTTTCGATCAATAATATGTTCATGTACGTAGGTTGCAATTAATAATATATCTATTCAAGCAAAATGTATGACAGTGGTCTTTCTTGATCGCGAAATAAATTTAAACATAATATGTATAATAAGTTACGTATAACTTGGTATTATTTGGTCTAGCGACATAACATTTTCTTAATAAGTGAGCGGTTATAAGTTTCACTCACGGAGTTGTAATAGTTGTTTACCTGATAAAAAAAAAACCGTTACGTACAGTTTAGTATGCATTGTGCAAACATTAAGTCATAATCAGAGTGATAAGGATATAAGAAGCCAATTTGTTTAAATGATGAATATGAGAAGCTGGTTTAGTTAATTCAAAGTGTGAAATGAGAGAAAGAAAGAGAACTGATAAGGTGGATGAAAATCAAGGGTGGACCAACACAAATTAGAAAGATAAGTTAGCAATGGATTGTTTTGATTTCTTGTCTAATCATCCACATAGCTAGTGACGGCGGAATAGGACCCTTTATTTGTTCTACTTTGGCTTCTTAACAATAAATTGATAATATTAATTACACAAAAAGTGTTATTTTACACGTATCATATCAATTTTTTTATACATTATAAAATTCAACCGAGTTTGGTTTATATTTTAATATTGAACCGAATCGAAAAATCCTTTTTCAAGTCAGCAAAAATTTGCATGCGAACAACTTTACGAGAAATTTTTAAATGCTATAGGAGGACTACGTGACAGTATGACGTGGTCTAATATTCTAATTAAATACTGATACTTTGATTTATTATAACTAAAATCCAAGTGTCAATAGTTGATTAGAATGTAGGACCACGTCATACTGACACATGGTCCTCCCGTAACACTGAAAAATTTCTCCAACTTTACATCTTAATTCAACTTAAATTCGTTTATACACGTATCAACCATTTGTCAAATTGACGATAATTCATTCCTCGACTTGTTTCCCTCCTTCCATTACATCATGTCCCGCACTCGGACTCAAAAAGGGTTCATTATTTTTCTCTTCTTCGTAGATCTTCGAAGCAAACTACTTTCTCCAAGCTACCATTGGTGCATTTTGTCATCTCCCGTTTCATAAAACCCTGAAACGTAACCCAAACATCTTGTAGTGCCCGAGTTGACTCGGTCACTCAACCTTACATTTTTTTGCTTTCATTGCCGTTGCTTCTTCTTCTTCTTCCTCTCCACCGTTGCTTTTTCTCCCCTGTCGCATTTTCGTTGGTCCAAAATCGATCCACTGGGCCCTACTTCCCTACCCACTTTACCTAATTAGTCCTTACCACACCGGGCCCATGTCCCCAAGCGGGCCCTCATACCGCCCCTTAAAGGCCACCCCAAGATTTTTCACCCCCTCTCTTTTTTACCCTAATTCGTACTTTAACTTTTTACCTACTCCTTGACTCGCTCTTTTTTTTACTGTTGACCCAGGTGTCAGCGGCTCGGACGCATCGGGTATAAACAAAGTGAACCCCCAGCCCAAAGTTAAGGCAGCCAGTTTCCACATCCGTGAAAGGTCGCACCAACCAACGGCCACGATCCGCTTTAGCTCTTCCCGAAAAGATCAGAACCCCATGACGTCCCCATGGGCCCCCACCTCCGGTCCCCGAACGCAGCGGGCGGGAGGGAAAATTTTTACAAACTCTACACGTGGACCTCCGTGACACGCTGTTCACAATACTCGAGACTCGTGGGCCCCGCTGTCATATTGGCGCCACGTCACGAAAGTAAGAAAGAAAGAAAGAAAAAAAAAAAGAGCTGGGGGAAAAATTGAGGCCTGTAGTAGTTCAGCTTCACTAGGTAGTAGGGTTTCGTTTCCTTCCATTTTTTCCCCTGCTTATTTTAATAATTTAAAAAAGAAAATGAAAAAGTGGGACCCGCACTGTTGGAGGTCCGAAAAATAATTATTATAAAAGGGTTTTATTTCTTTTACACTAAAACCCTCTCCTTCTCTTTTCTCTCCAACTCTTCTGAACTACAAGCTCAAATTGTGATCCCGTTGTTTCTGGGCCTCTAGTAGTGTCTCTCTCTCTGTATGTACTCTTCCGCTTCAGTCACCATCACTATCTCTCTCTCAGTATATATAAAACTTCGTCACTCTCTCCCTGGTTATTGCATCCTTAATTTTTTCTTCTTCTGTGTGATGTGAGTGCAGTGTTTTCCGGCGAGATTTGGCCGGAGAATGGCGTACATGTGTACTGACAGCGGAAACCTAATGGCGATTGCTCAGCAAGTCATTAAGCAAAAGCAGCAGCAAGAGCAACAGCAGCAGCACCACCACCAACACGACCAGCACAATCAGCTCAGTTCAGGCTTTTCTCTCTCCGCTCCATGGCCCGGGAGCACTCACCACGCGCCCAATTTGGGGTACGGGTTGGCCGGGTCCGGCTTTCCGGACCCGTTTCAGCTGCCCGGGAGCTCCGACTCCACGGTCGGGGAGCCCGGGTTTCCGTTCCCCAACTTGGATCATCATCATCATAACCCGAGCAGTACCGGGTTTAGATTCTCGGATTTGGGTGGAGCGGCCGAGTTCGACTCGGACGAGTGGATGGACAGCATAATAGGCGGTGGAGATTCAACGGATAGTTCCAACCTGCCCTCCGTGTGCGACGCGTGGCAGAGCAATGCCGCGGATTTCGGCCTCTACGCTTCCGATCCCTTTGTTCCCTGCCCGAGTCGGCTCAGCGCTCCGTGCTCTTCGCCCTCCGATCTCAACCGAGTCATATACGCCGTGTCTCAGAACCAGAAAACGACTTCTCTCCAACCTCCATTGCCTCCAGCGTGGACCCCACCGCCACCGCCGCCTCCGCCTTCCTCGATTGCTGTTAAAGACGCCAAATCAGCCAACCCTGCACCTCAAAACGACGCCGTTGGAGTGTCCTCCCGGTCGCCGGAGATCGAATCGGCGCCGCCGCTACTGAAAGCGCTACTCGACTGCGCCAGAGTCATCGAGTCCGAACCGGAGCGTGCGATCAAATCACTAGTTCGGCTGAGAGAGTCCGTCTCCGAGCATGGAGATCCAACCGAGCGAGTCACCTTCCACTTCGCGGAGGCTCTGTACAGCCGTGTCTCGCCGCCGCCGGATAAAACCTCCGCCGCGTACGACGCCAGCTGCGAAGAAGACTTTACTCTCTCTTACAAGGCCTTGAACGACGCTTGCCCTTACTCCAAGTTTGCTCACTTGACGGCGAACCAGGCCATCCTCGAAGCGACGGAGAGAGCCACCAAGATTCACATAGTCGACTTCGGCATCGTTCAAGGTGTCCAATGGGCCGCTTTGTTGCAGGCTTTGGCTACCCGGTCCACCGGAAAGCCCAGTAAAATTCGGATCTCCGGTATTCCCGCTCCGTCGCTCCGCAACTCTTCGGCGGCGTCGCTTTTGGCTACCGGAAATAGACTCGGCGAGTTTGCTAAGCTTCTGGAGCTAAATTTCGAGTTTGAACCGGTGCTGACTCCCATTCAGGAGCTTAACGAGTCTTGTTTCCGGGTCGACCCGGATGAGTTCTTGGCGGTGAACCTAATGCTCCAATTGCACAACCTTCTTGACGAATCCACCACCGGAGTTGAAGCAGCTTTAACTCTTGCGAAATCGCTGAACCCGAAAATTGTGACTCTGGGGGAGTATGAGGCGAAATTGAACCGGGTGGGGTTCATGAGCCGGTTCAAGACAGCATTGAAGTATTACACGGCAATGTTGGAGTCTCTTGAGCCAAACATGGCGCGAGACTCGCCGGAGAGGCTGCAGGTGGAGAGGCTGTTGCTGGGCCGGAGAATTGCCAGTGTGGTTGGGGCGGAGGAATCGGGAACGAAACGACAGCGTTTGCAGGACAAGGAGCAGTGGAAGTTCTTAATGGAAAGCGCTGGTTTTGAGCCAGTGAGGCTCAGCCATTATGCAGTCAGCCAAGCCAAGATTCTTCTGTGGAATTATAGTTACAATGCATCGTATTCTCTTATCGAATCACCTCCTGGGTTTCTCTCCTTGGCGTGGAAGGAAGTCCCTCTGTTCACTGTTTCTTCATGGCGTTAATGGCTCTTTTGGTTTCGATTGGTTTTCGCCAGGTCTTTTATCTCTGGTTGTGAGCCTGTCACTTTCGATACGCCATTGACGTAATACCTAGTATGGTGCTTCTTCTTCTTCATCAGAGATGGGACTCAGGAGCTTCATTAGTGAACTTACAGTTAGTATTCGTTTCTGATTAAGCCTTATATTTTGCCACATTTTGGTTGTTAATTTTGTAGTTTGTTCTTAGTTTTTTTGGTTTTCGGTTGGGGGCTTTGCTTATAGGGTTGAAAATCTGAAATATCACTTAATTGTAAAAATGGGAATTTGAAATGGGGGAAGATAGGTTCTGTCTCCCTTAGGTTTCTGTAATTCTGTATGTAAATTTGAATCTTCATATTGGATTTAGTTTTCATCTCAGTTCTGTTTCATTTTCCTTGCCCTAGGACTCATAATATCTCATTCATAGCTACAATATGCTGTATCTTATAGTGTCACAGCATCTCTAGAAGCTTTCCCAAAATTTCTTTAAAATGGAGAAGCTAAAATCTCCTAAAAAATTTATGCTCAAAATATAATAGCTTCAACATTTTAGAGATTTCGGCATTTAATACAATAATAAAATATACTATATTATTATTAATTATAACAAAAAACTATTATATATTTCATTGTAACAATAAAATACTCGATAAAATATTTTATTATTATCTTGAATTTGTTGGAGCACGTGAATAGTTAAATTTTAGGGAATGAAGGTTTTGCTGCAAATTTGAGGAATGAAGACTTCTCTTTCTTCTCCATCCCCATTTTGGGGAATAAGATGGGGAAACTGTTGGACCTAAAAACAGCTCTATATTCCTAAGAATTGAGAAATTCAAGAAAATGAGGAAGCTGTTGGAGATGCTCTTATAGAGTTTTTCGAGGGATTAGATTAACAAACTATATAAGGTTATACTTCAATAAAAGACTAATCAACCAACATCTCAATACTTCGACACACTATAGAATTCTCGAGAGGTTGTGGCTCTTTGTTTTCTTTCAGTGCCAGTGTCATTAGGGCCTCAGATGTCAAGACTTGAGCAGAAACCCAGTAGTAGATACATCTGACAGTTTTAATTGCCCTAACATCTACCAGGTTCTGTGTCTAATTAGTGCTGGACGAGAACCGGGATTGAATGAACCAGAAAGATCTCACTGGCACAAAATCTTGCTTCTGCTGCCGGACTTCCTATGTTCAAATTGTGTAGTAGCTTTGGTCTTTGGCTTCTGTAATCAAATTTCCTTAAACCCTTGTGTAGTCGACTGTCGACAATGACTTGGATTTGCTATGTGTGATGTGTAAATGTGTGTGCATTTGGGCCATGCTTGCTACTTGCTGGCTCTTGATGTTGATTGCAATGGCTGTCACTTTCTCTCCAAGATCAATCACACTCTGGCTCCAAAGCACTATAGAATTTTCGCTATCTCTAGCGCTTGTTTCTTAGTAGAGAGGTAAATAGCTATAGAAGAACCGTCTTCTTTTCTTGGTCTGTGCACGAAAACCTCAAAGGGGCCAAAGCATGACAAGGAAGGCAGTGGATGATAATGCTGCTTATATTGGTCCAACTGATGGAGACCCTTCAAAAGGGTCATCCTAATAGGAACGTTTGAGGGTTTATGGAAATTTGATTTGCCTTTGGTTGGGTTTTGGGTCCCCTTGGAATTCTACTATGTGTTGTAGGTTTGGTATAAGTCTCTTTCAGCCTCTTACCAAGTTTACTAGGGAAGTTACAAACTCTTCCTTCTTAGCTTTGCACCAATGTCATTCTCAAAATGCCATAGAGTTTGAATTCATCATATCTTTGCTTAAGATGCATTGTGTGTTCTCACAATGATGGGGCTTGCATGTCTAAAACATACCAATTCATTGTAGCAAATAATTCTAAGAATGACCCCAATTATTGAAGCTAATAAACCCACCCTGGCCCAAGAGGAAGACCAATGTCCTACAAATAGGATAGATCAGTATTTACCTGATTTGGGAACTTTAGTCTTTTGGGTATTAGGCATGGATTTGGAAACTTGCAAGACTGGCCACAGAGAAAATTTTGGGTCATATACTATCCAGAGAAACATAACACTATAACACAAGAAGAATAGGAACGTTCATCTAATAAAAAGACAAGACGGGAAAAATATACGTGTTTTTTCGACAAGTTCGTACAATTACGAGACATTATCGATTTGAGACTACTCGTCTTTTCACTTTTGCCGGACTAGTTCAACAGGAATTCGATACTACTTGTCTTTTCACAGGATTAAAGTGGTTAAATTGTTATTTTGGTAAATTTATACATGAACATCAAAATATTGAAGTAGGTATCGCAGGCATTGATTAAAGTGGTTAAACTGTTGCTTCGGTAAATTTATACACGAACACCAAAGTTAGCAAGATTATTGCCTCACACAAACATCAACATGGTACAAATGTATAGAAAAAGACTGATGCAAAATCAACTTAACACAAAATGCATGTTGAGTCAAGCAATTTAACATGTATTGATTATTACCCAATTGAATCAACAAAATCTAAAGCAATGGTTAAAAGTTTCCACTTTTTAACAACGGTAATATAATAGTTCCCACTAGTAAAAGTCACAACCTTGACCGGGTGGGGGCGGCCTCTTTTAGATTTAGCTTTTGGCAGTAAGCTAGAGCCTAGAGAGGAGGGGGTGTACGAAGGGTCTGTGTTATTTGAGTCAGGCTCCGGCCTACCTACACGTACTACCGCACTGTACTGTGACTCAGCGTTCTTCGCTTCAATCCTGACCAGTTTGACGACTTTGCCGGTGAGTTTAGTACAGCTCCGATCATGTCAAGACTGTGTGTTCGGTGACGTCAGACGGCTGCAAACGCCGGTCGGGTGGTCCCCCGGCCTGCCGGACGACGAGACAATGATGATTGTACAGAGCAGTGACATGTCAGCAAGACTGTTGCTGACTGTGGCGTATAGTATTTCTCTGTAGAGTGAGTGGTATACATCAGGTTGCTTGCTGTGTGTACTGCTAATTTCCCTTGGATGTATACCATGTACAAATTTACTATTCCGTAACTACATTTCCACATAGAGTAAAACTGTAAACATTAATTTGTACTGTGCAAACTCTAGTAGTGTTTCCTTAGGTCAAGAAGAGTTCTTCAGGAACTAGCTAACTGAGTATGGTATGCATGGTAGGTGCTTCAAAAACTAAAGCCGAAACTAATAGTCGACGATTGAGTGTCAATAATCATTAGAGTTACTTATAAGCAATACGTGAGAACTGAAAAAAACGGTAACTAATTAACTACACACGTGTAATGATTTAGTGGACAAATAAACCTATAATACCGACACTTTTACGGGTATTCAATCAAATCGATTGTATCTAAATGACTTAATAAGACGATCAAGATAATGTATGTTTTATTCTTTAATTTGGAAGATTATGCGAATTATTGCTCTACCTACATTATTTTTGGATAGGTATTACTCTACATACATGATACGTGTTCAAGTTTCATTGCTGGCAGAGTTCCAATGAACTCTTTTATTTTTAATCAACAATTGATGAACATGTCTGGAGAACCTTAAAAATACTCTCCTCATGAGTCATGACATGAAAGATGAAGGTTGGGCCTCACTTGGGTCTTAGGCAATTTGGGCCTGAATTCTGTATCCTACGTTCTATCTAACTTAGCAACGTACTGGTTTGATCTAGCTAGCTAGGAGATGGTACAGCTGAATCCCAATGCACGTAGGTCTCCTCTTCTCCCTCAATCCCTGAATTAGAACCAGCTCATTCCGATCCCGACGGGTCATTACATGAACCCGAACTCCTGGTAGCACTTACTATAACGAGGATCAAGACCCGAAGAACCGGACGTACTTGTCGTTTTAGTGAGTTCATGCTTGTCCACAGCCATATAATTTACTGGTGCTTTCCTGATCAGTTTTTCTTCGTGTATAAATATACAGCAGGTAGTAATCGAAAACCATGCAGAAGATGATTACTGCAATCAGCTCAGTGATCAGAACCCAAGCACCGTCGTACTTAGGCCGGAAAGCTTCTCAGGTCGGATTCATCAGGCTGGCCAGAACAATTGTGTCGAGTGATCCAGGTAGTAAACACAACATGGACAAGGCAGAGAATCCAAACCAGAAAACTGCGACCGGGTAAGAAACTTTTACCATTATTTCCTTTTCTTCCCATATTCTCTTGTAATTGTATGTAAATTTGATTAGGTTATAGTGCAAAAGAACTTCCTGGTCATGTCATTAGCCAAACGAGGTACTTCTGAGTAAAACATTTTGATCTACATTCAAAATGAGTTGTTTTGTTTTTATCGTGCGCATGCATATAGAGCTAGGGAAACATTACTAATCACATTGAATTGTTGTTTGATGATTATTAGGGACGTGATGTCTCATTCATTTGGGGAGGGGTATGCGACTCGCTCCGATGAAGAAGGATTTGGAGGGGTATATAGCGATAACCAGAGGCTTCCTAACAAAGTTGAGCAGGACCAGATGATCCATGCGAACAGTCCTGCTTATGACAAGACTCAGGGAAGTGAAGTCAAGGAGAAGGAGAGAGCTCGGCACCAACCCAAAGCAAACTGAAGCTATAGCTATGGAGGACAAGGGAAGCCATGCTTTGGATTGAGTTAGATAGTTATTGTTTTTTTAATTTCTTATTTCATTTATGGAGTCCTTGAGTTACTAGGATATTTACAAGGACAGTGAAGTACGTTATGCCACCGGCCATCACCATGTCACTGCTTATATATTTTTGATAACATTATTTCTTAATTACATTGTATATCCCAGCAACCTCTGCTATAAGATAAGGTTCGCCTATATCTATCCTATCGATGTCTCTGTTATAAGATATCCCGGCTACCTCTGAATTATGTGACATCTGTAGTCCATTTCGATCATTCAAGAATTGTCGATCATAATTAGGCTACACGTAAGAGGTTTTCACTCCCAAGCCACAACACCTGTCCTGACCATCTCTACGTGTCAATGCATGAACCCAAACTCCTCTGCTACTATAACTCAGCAGCAACCAATATGAGCTCAACTGCCCTAGCTTGCTAGAACAAGACACAACTTTTCACCGTCATAGATTAACCGATCATCAGTTTATTTCCGGTTATAAATAGAAAGCGTCGGAAGTTCCAGAACACCGAAGATGATTAATACAATCAGATCGATAAGAACGCAGTCACCATCTTTGCCGATCACACCATCTCTGCCTTCATCAAGTTACTTAGGTCAGAAAGCCTCACGGGTCGGATTCAGGCAGGCCTCCACCACAACTAAGTCAACTGAGCCGGAAAGCGATCCCGAAATGGACGAGAATGCAGCTCATAACCCACACATTAAATCTGGGTGAGTCTCCTTTCTTTCAATCTTATTCGAGTAATTTGATAAATGAATTTGAGTCTGATATATGATTGGTATTATAGGGACTTGATGTCTCATTCGTTTGGGGAGGGGTACGCGACGCGGTGTGAGGATGATGGATTTGGAGGGATATGTGGGGGAAAGCAGACGGTTGCCAAAGCTGATCAAGAACAGCTTATCCATGAGAACCACCATGCTTATGATAAGACTCAGGGAAGTGAGGTTAAGGAGAAGGAGAAAGCTCGACACCAGATGGAGCCCAAAACTAATTAGGCTAGCTACACCCTTGTGCAGGGGCCAAACCTCCTCGGCTCCTCTTATATAAGATGTTGTTTTCGAATTAAGTAGTACGTGTTTCGTTTTTGTTTGCAGTTCTATGTTTTTACGAAGAACGGATGGACGCTAGAGTATAGATGTAGCAGTCATGGGTATGTGATTAGCTCTGTGCCTATGTGGTAATGGGTGATGTACAAGAAATAATGTATTTGTTTTAGCCGTACTAGCTCGACTAGTATCCGAGTCCTAGCCGGTTTTCAGTTGAGAGCAATAAGATCTCATTGCTCCGAGGTGTTATTTATCTTGCAAGTCCGCATATATCTGATAGTGGTCCTAACTTTTCTGATGATGTATTTTTTCCAGCGTCGTATGAATCCTTGAGTTGTGATGGTCTTTACCATACGAGAAGATTACAGGGTGTTCATTTCTCTTTTATCAATGGGTTGCCACCAAACCCGATCACGAGACAAAATCAAGGCAATTCCTGCAATAACAGACATCACGTCTAAGTTATTTCTTGAATGAATTTTTTGACGGCCACAATTTTTCAGTGAGCAGATGTGCACGAAGAATGAACATGACTCTTTCAGCTCGTTGATAAAAGAATTGAGCTGCACAATTAGCTGTATTTTCCCCATTGTTTGTGACCAAATTTGTGTGCGTCTTAGGGCTACTTTGAAAAAAAAAATTATCTGTGAATTAAAACATTTTTTTGTTTGATAAATATTAGTTTTAAAAATGTTTTTAAAATAAAATTTATTAATTTATATTATTTTTAATGACCGCCGTTTTTAATAGAAATAACATGAAAATTACTTTTAAAAAATGATACGGTATCAAACTAGCCCGTCTCATAATACAAATTTGGCCTGGGCCGCAGAATTCCCGCTTTAAGCTTACCTTGGGCCAACATATCTCCCCAAAACCAACGGCCCAAGTACCCGAATAATCTAGAAATAAGAAGACTTGTTGAAAGTTGAAACCTAATTATAGCCCCGACCACGTGTTCGCGGGTCCCCATCTGGAGACGGCAATTTCTATTGTCGTGTTTGATATGGTCACCACATGAATAGTTGCCCCCTCAACTACGCCACGCCCCACTGGCATCTGATACCTGCTTTTATTAATTTTTTAATCCCACCGCCTCGTCATACTAAATCTCTGACCGTCCACCTAAAGCGATAACGTGTCAATCTCCACCGTCCGTTCCGTGGCGCTCTTTATATAAAAAGACAAGGGGGGTTGTAGCGAAAAATTATACCAGACGCGTCTAGCGTTCTCTCTCTCTCTCACCTCTTTCTCTTCGCAAAGTCTGTTCTTCTTCGTCTCTATTCCTGCAGATCTGTTCTGTATGGATTGCTTTCTGTGTTTATGGATCTCGAATCCGATTAGATCGGTTCGAGATCTACATGGCGATGGTGGTTTTGAGACGTGAAGGTATCGTATTCAGCTAAACGGCTTCAGCTGGTGTTCTTATGCTTCTGCATCGATTTACAGGTCAGAATATGCTTCAGATTTGTATATATTAGCTCGTTATATGCATCTGCTTCGTTTTATCTCGTTGCTGTGGATTCGATAGATTCTGAGACGTGTTTGTTTGTTTTTGTGTTCATCAGCTGTGATGAGCTGAGACTATGGAGGTTTCATCGAATCTGAAGAGGTGCCGTGGTTTCGATGTCAAATCCAATCTTGTTGCAACAAGAGATTTGATTGGTGGTTGCTTATTGGCTATCGGTACGATTGTTGGTGTTACTGGGTTGGAATGATTGTAATTTGTGAGCTCAGGTGGGAATTCGGAATCTGGATGTAAAAGAAATCGGGACGATAGGCTCAGTGGATGAGCTGAGTCCTGGGCCGATCTTTGTCATCCGGCCTTTGCCATGGCAGGTGCGCTTGCATGGCAGGTCAAAAAAATTAATAAAAAAGAGAAATTTTTGGTTCGAGGGGGGAGACAGCATGGGGATTTTTTTAGCCCAGGGTCTCTGCCCCTCTGTGTGTCCTGCGTCCTTGCTTTACTTTTATTTTTGCTCGTTCTGCGCTCTTCCAATCCAATCCAGACAAACCTCGGATTCTGGACAACTTCAGCTACACCAAAGGTATCGTCTGCATCTGTGCATTATTTTCCTTTAATTATGGCACTAATAATCTACATATAGAATAGCAGTCTTATCCTTGCACAATTCGTATCATGCTCCTTTCTAAAGAGAGATCATTCCATGCATAACAATTTGAAAGATATTCTCCATTCGAGTAAATCAATCATATACATAACTAAATAGTTGATAGACATTAAATATCGCAACTCTGCTTAACTGGATCTTCAAAAGTGGCCGAGGTAATGGGTTTTAAATTTTCCATATCAATAGTCTTCTATTCCAATTAGTATAGAGTACAACTTTGGTGATGTTTGGCCATCCAGTTCTCATTCCATCTTCTGCAAGATCGATCTGCGCGTTGCGTCCATGTTATATATTCTACTCTTTATTCTTATACTGGTTATCTATAACCTTCATACATTCTCGGACATATTCTTGGCCGTACTTGTTTACTGGTTTTTCTATTATAACAATTTATTTGAAGTCTGTAGTTTTTGTATTAGTTGGTTTTTGAATTTGAATCTGCGTCCCTGTATTGTATTTGTTGTATTTGTTATGCATTGAAGGGTGCTATTCATAGAATTAGAAGGTTTGGCTTGTTAAGCAACTTGGAGGTTTGAAGCAATATTTCTTTCTATCACGGTTGCTTGGGGACTGGATTTGGGTCACCTTGGAGGCTCAGAATGAAGTACCAAGTACACTCGGAAGGAATCCTGCAATACTGAGGTGATCAATTAAACTGAATCAGCCCTATGGCTGTCCAACCATTTAAATTTTTACCCAAGTCTATAGTACGATGTCAAATATCACTATATCAATTTAATCCACCATCTGTGTAAGCTATATGTTGGTGGTTGTGTTCAGCTATCATCTGGCACCAGAGATTGTTTACCTTCTGCTGTTAATTTTACTAATCATATGCGAGTACTGTTCAGTGAATTGTTATAATTTAGCCAAGCACCATTTGTTATCCATGTGAGTGGCAATTTGGAACAATCTCTTTGGAACCTTTTCCATTTCTGGTTTACTACTTGTACTGTATCATTGTACTGTTTCAGTTCAATTGGTTATGGAAAGGATGTTTTACAAGATCAATGTTATGAGAAAGATATGCTAGGCTGGTTGCAACTCATTTCCATCTGCAGTTGTATTGGTATATTTTTGTGTTGTTTTGATCGTTGATTATTATTATTATTATTTTTCGCCAAGCTATGCCTACGAAAATTGGACCGATTCTTCAGCTGATTTCTAGGAAGCTGTAGGCTTCACTTTTCCTTCTGATTTCATGACTTGAAAATCTTTGCTGATCTGATTTCATGACTTGAAAATCTTTGCTGATCTTATTTCATGACTATCTTTGGTGATCTGTTTGTTATGCTGTTCTTATTATCCGTTAGTTGGACCTGGATTCATATTTTCAGATGTTTTGTTTTTGGTTTGCCTCTTGCTGATTTGAATTTTTTTTAAGCTGTCCTTTATGTTTTTATTGTTATTTCATGCTTCTTTGTCTGCTTCCTTGCTCCCTCTGGTAAACGATTTACAATTATTACCAAGATTCAAATTTTAAACAATTGGTCATTGAATCAATTGATCGAAATGGTTGGAACACTTAATTAATTCGGTAGAATCAAATTCAATATTCAATTCAAGATCTGAATGCTCAAAATGGTTGAGTATCTGTTCCCTTGTGGTTCGGATTATGGTGGTTCGAGTCCGCCCAGATCTACCCTAGATCTAAGATCTATGGGCTCCCCTTGTACAAAGATGGCCGCCGCAAACTAAAGGATAATGTGATAAGGGAGTTAATTTGTGGCCTACATGTGTCCTTTTTTGGGTTGAAAATTGAAACAAGCATCTCTTCCGTATATCTTTCTCATTTGGAATACCAAGTTCTTGCTTACTGGACATCTCCAAATTCAAGTTGCGGCTATTATGCATTATCATCAAGTCATGTTAATCTCTATTATTTCGCAGTAGTTGTTTCTATCATACGGTTTTTTTTTATTGTTATTATTTTTTTTTCATTTGTAATAGGGTGAGCTTAGTTACTTCTTTAAATTTACTATGCATATGTGCTTTAATTTTTGTAAAAACGTAATTCCTGTTTTACCTTCCAACATGCTATCGAGTTAGTATTGCCTTACATTTGAAGAACTGACCCTACTCCTTTTTCTTTCTCAACATTGCTATTCAGAGTTTGTGCTCTCAGGCTTAAACTCTTTGATTTTAGTTTTAAGGAATGAAGGTTTGCCTGCCCCTCTTTAATATGATTTTGGAGCTAGCTGTACGAGCTAGCTATTAGTGCTTCAATTTTTCTTTTCGGCTGTTTTTTTACGTTTAATCTGTGTTTTCTTAGTTTTGTTTCTGCTGTATTTCTCTGTCTTCTGGGCTTTTTTTAATATATAGCTTCCTTGACCAAAAAAAAAAAAACATTTTGTCTCTCTTCTTCAACCTTTGTTTATTCAACACACACTGCACTGTACAGTAGGTTAATCTGTTAATGAGAGTTTGACCATAAGCCTCGTTTGGTTGATGGAAAAGAAATTAGTTTTTTGTTTCTATATCAGATGTTTGAGAACGTCCGGAAAGGAAAGTAAGTAATATTAATTTATCAATTATATTTTTAGTATTAAAATATAAAATATTTAATATTTAAATATTTATAAATAATTTGGTAATAACGTTTATTAAAATAATATTTAAAATATACAATTAATGTTAGGAAAGTATGAGCGAGATTGAATACCATGGTATGTGGGAGGATCAATTTCCCATGTTGCAGTCCTTCCTAACTTTTTCAATCTGTGAACCAAACGAGGTCTAAACGCATTCCAAGGAGGACGAAATTGGATTCATTTGAGAGGATTGTGTTAAGACATACATCTAGCCTACGCATTGAGATGATTGTGTCATCGGAAGTATTTGATTGTTGGATATAGAAGAACGAATATAAACTCATTAACACCAGTTCCCAGTTAATTTATTTACGAGAGTCTGAGATTAGAGAACCTCAGTCTGGTCGTGTAGGTTGTCCACGACGGCCTGAAATGTGTGCAACTGATCTGTGGAGATGGTGTAAGTGTTTGATGGGGTGGAGTGGGTAGTGGTAGCATGGCGCGGTGGTGTTTGGGTGTTTCGTTGTGGGATGGTTGGAATCATGCCCTCATAATTAAGGAGGGAAGGGCGAGGATTTTGGATGGCTCGCATCGGAACCAAGCTCTAGATACCACTTGATGAGGACATTGATTAAGGGAAAAACAAAAGTAAAAGAAACACAAATAACTAAGAAGATTTTATATTCAATTCATACCCATAACTCAGGAAGAGATTACAACTTCAAGAAGAAGAGAACAGATGCAGATAAAAGGGAGTGCAGCTACTTGTCTTTATGCTACTCAGGTGGTCCTTAGAATTCTGCTAGGTGTCCACAGTAATTACTGCATAGAGAACAAAATGTAGTTGATCTATCTTGGGTTACTGGTAATGAAGGATTAAGAAATGTGATTGCAACAAGATCTCCCCCCCCCTCCCCCCTAAGAGGGAGCTTGTCCTCAAGCCTGAAATTGTGGAAAGTGGTACATGATGGTATAGGCCTCTTCCCACGTAGCATCTGATTCAGGAAGGCCCTCCCACTGCACTAGCCATTGTGTCACAGAGCGATGTTTCTTCCTTTCCACTGCCATGTCGAGGACCTTGGAGGGAGCCAGTGTCATAAGTAGGGGGATAAAGGTCACGTGAACAGGGATATTGGCGTCGAATTTCTTCTTCTACAGTGGTACATGGAAAATCGGATGCAGCTTGGAGCGCAGAGGAAGGCGCAATTTGTAGGCGACCGTACCTATCTTAGAAACAATCTGAAACGGGCCACAGAACATGGGAGCAAGCTTGTGAGATGGCCTTTTGATGAGTGACTTTTGCCGGTATGGATGTAACTTGAGATAAACCCAGTCGCCTTCCTCAAAGCTCCGCTCAGTGCGATGTTGGTCAGCTTGCTGCTTCATTCTGTTTTGTGCCATAGCCATGTTGGAGCGGAGAAGCGTAAGGAGATCATCCTGGTTCCGCAAGGCAATGTCCACTGAGTGCACCTTGGTGGTTCCCGGTGTGTAAAAAGGAACCGAATGAGGAGTTATGTCGTAAAGTGCCTGGTATGGTGTCATGTGAATGATGGAGTGATCAGTGGTGTTGTACCACCACTCCACCCAGTGGAGAAGGGACGCCCACTTTGTAGGTTTGTCCGCCACGAAACAGCAGAGGTAATGCTCCAAGCAACGATTCACAACCTCCGTTTGGCCATCGAATTGGGGGTGATAGGTCGAGCTTCGGCAGAGTCTGGTACCTTGTAACTTGAAAAAAAAAGCTTCCCAAAACTGGCTAATAAAAATCGGATCGCGATCACTGGTGATGAATCTCGGCATACCATGGCGGCGAAAGATCTCACGCACAAAGATGTCTGCAATGTCTACCGCGATGTATGGGTGAGAGATGACAGTGAAGTGACTGGACTTAGAGAGGCGGTCCACCACCACAAGAATGGCGATGGCAAGACCCTCAACAAAATCCAGAGATATATCAACCCACACATCATTGGGGACCGAAAGTGGCTGGAGCAAGCCCGGTGGATTCACCGATTATGAGTTTTGGCGTTGACATTGATCACATGGTGAAGTTGGAGTTTGGATCCAACCATGGAAGACTGAACTCTACTTGCATATATAGACTTCGAGTTCATGGTCATAAACCTCATCTGTATAGTCCCTTAGTCAAAGAAGCTTAGTTTTACTGGTTTCTTTGGTTAGCAGTGAGTTCTTTTATGGTCAGCAGTGATTTCTATTGTGGTTGTAGTTCCTCTTCAAACTTGCTTATTGATATGATCTAGTTTATGGTTACCTTTCTAATAAACTTTTTGTTATTTCATTTATAATCTATCATTACCTCTTGATCATTGTTTAGAGCTACCACAAACAAAACTAATATTTTGCCTCATGAGTCATCGTCGATTTATGAGTTTTGCGTTTAATTGGATATGGCCAGATCTACCGAGCAACTATCACATGATTTTTTAAAACGACCTTGCACTTGAATAAACCTTCGCTAGAGTTTTAGTCCGATTCTCACAGGTGAATATATAAACCTTCTAAGAGTTTTAATCCGAATCTCTAATAATAATGTAATTAGTGGTTGTTCAATAAGCCTTCTCAAATACCGGTTGTTCAAATCCATATCTAATTGCATATCTAGCTACAACCCCTCATTAGAATGTAATTAGGATTTCAACCTGAAAAGGAATCCCATCACTACTAGAATCCGATTAGATCATGGATGGTAGGGATGGAGGCTTAACCTTCCACACAAAGATATCCTATTCCTGGTAGGATAACCACACATAGTCAAACTCTATATAAAGGCCTCAATGCCTCCCTGATGTGTATGTTAGCAGGCCCTGGGTTTGAGATTCGATTCGGGTCGGGTCCCCGAATTTACCTGTCTCCAGCGCATTATTAGGTCGATTATTCGCATACCAACCCTTTGGCAACGAAAGTCACGTGTTCACATCGTGCCGTAGAACGAAAATCAAGCGCTAATCACAGCCGTCCGTTGGCACCCGCGCTTTATATAAAACCAAGATAGGGTGCCTTGGTTCTATACCATTCAACGCCTCCTCGTTCCTTAACCACCATTCAAGCCTCTCCTTCTCCGCCAGATCTCGTCTCGATGGATTGTTCCTTGAGCAAATAACCTTCATATTCGATGACATCGTTTCTGGATCTACATGCTGATGGTGGTTTTGGGCTCTGAAGCTTTTGCATTCAGCTCTACGCTTTAGATTCTCAGGTACAGATTTGTTTTTCTGTTATTTAATGTGATTGCATGTAACAGTTTTTTAGATCTGCAACAATCTGTGTTCTGAATGTTTTCTCATGCCTTAATCAGCTATGGCGAAGGAGCTTATCGCATGTCCAGACAGATCTCACGCCTTGGAGCTTCCGATGAGGATGCGTTGTTGTTTTCGATTCAGATCTGACGTTTCCGGTGGCTAAAGGTTCATGGAAATCGGTTATTCGGTGTGTATAATTGTAAATTCTTGAATTGGAAGATATCGGAAGATAGCGAGGAGCTTTAGGTGTGATTGTTGATATGGATGTATAAGATATTGGCTAGGATTGGCTCAGTTGATGGGTCTGAGTCCTGGACCGATCTTTGTCATCCGGCCTTTGCCATGGCAGGTGCGCTTGCCTGGCAGGTCAAAAAAATTAATAAAAAAGAGAGAGGGTTTTGCTGGTTCGGAGGCGAAGACAGCATGGGAGTTTTTTTGTTTGTGCCCAGGGTCTTCTCCTCCGATGTGTGCTCTGTGTCCTGCTTCCTTGCTTTCTTTATTCTGCTTTATATTTGCCTGCCTGCAAATCACTCGGATTCTGGTCATCAGCAACAGCAATACTCAGTCACCAACCAAGGTATTATGCACCCAATTCTATACTCTATGCATATCTGCCCAGTTACATACCAGGTTATTCATAATAATGCTCGATTGATCATTTGATACTCCATATTAGAAAGGTTACTTCAGATAATAATGCTAATTTAGTCTCGTTCACAAGGTAGTTCATATTTATACAAATTCAACTATGCTTAGTGCTGATCTACCTGGCTGGTTATACAAGTTCAACTAGTCATGGCTCTTAATAAGTTTATTTAGTCGTATTGTTCTTACAGTTCAACTGGTCATGTTAAAGACATTGAATTCAGTATTTTTGGCATACATTATATACATGTGAACTTAGAAAATTCCGTATGATTACAGTTTGCAATAAGGAAGTTTCTGATCCACCTTTGAGGTAAATCTGTTTACGTAATGATCTGTTTGCCCTGCAATCTCTCTGCACTCGGAACATTCATTACACTGTCTTATTACGCTTTGATGCTAATGAACAATTGTTCGGATACCTTTTGCAAGTTGATAAATAAATTCTGTCCTTTGCAAGCTATATATAAATTGAATTGATTCTGAGGACCATTGATGGAATGGTTTGAATTCTAATTCTACAGTGTTTCATACTTGTCATTGTAGCCGGTGCAAATGTGTAATTCCTCTAAATAAAGAGTAAGCAGTTTTAGGTTATGCAGTTTATAATTTGTCTCCATCAGTTACTTGGAGATCTGGATGTAGTCAACAGCAAGAACAAGTTGAGCTTCTCACATCCTTTATTTTTACAATTATCAGAAAAATTGTTATTCAGAGGTGTTTACAAATGTTAATATTTGTAACGTTGAATATTCAGAGGTTTGTCATTTGATCTACCCTGGTATTAATTTACCCTTGTTTTATTTTCATCCATACAAATTCTCATACCTTCTGCTTTATTACAAATATTAATGTTGGTACATTTGATATTCTGAGGTATTAATTTACCTGGTGTTTTATTCAGCATGCATGCATACAATGTTCTATATTGTTTCTTTTTAAAAGCAAAAATGGGATGAATGGTGTATTGTAAATGATGGGGATGTGATAAGCTAATAGTCCGTAGAGTATGTGAGAGCATGAAGGAATTGTGTATTCATAATTTATACCCTTAATCTGGGTAAAGGGGAGATTGAGGGATGGGAAGGGTAACCAAAATGGTATTTTCGGGCGAAGACTTTTTTGAAAAAGAAAGATACAACGGTTTGTTGAGTTAATTTTAAAACCGAAGTTTTATTGATTATAAAAAACCCAAACTTATCATTCCAAAGTGCATCATTTTTGGTTTTGTTGTTGAACTTGGCCCTCCTGAATATTCGGAGAGGTGGGAATCAAGATCGCTATGCTCAAAACTAACTGGCCCTTGGGCGCTTGTGGAAATCGAAATCAAGATCTGTGAGCTCAAAAATGGAAGAGCGCTCATAGCCTTCGGGCTTTTGAGAGGATGGTGGTTCGAATCCACCCTGATCTCCTAATAGTTTTTTTATGGCCAAAATTGTTACCTCTTCCAAATATTTTTTTTTTCTTTGCTAATATTAGAGTATGATTCTATTTGTATTAGGGTTACGTAATAGTGTGAATTGTGTGGTGAAAATTTGATACGGTCACGCAAGTTGAAGGCATTAAAATAGCCGCCCCTCGAAATCAAATGTTAGCCGTAGATGACCAGGATAAGTTGATCAATAATAACCGACCATCGCGTTAGCAGGCAATATAAAACCACAATTAGGGTTCGAGCCTTCGAGATTGTACACGTTCATGGTGGTTTGAGGATGTGGAGCCGTTGTATGCAGTTTCTCCTGGTGTGTTTTTCTGCCTCTGACTCATATTAACCGGTTTGTTTATCCTTCTATGCTTTCGTTTTGCTTCAATTTCATTGTGTTCGTTTTCCTTTTGCTTAATTCCATGGTACATGTGTTTTTGTGTTTTAGTTCTGCTTAATTTTGTGCTATACGTTATGGTTCTGCTTAGTTGCTCGGTGTATGCTTGTTTAAGTTTTGCTTTAATTTCACGCACGATGTCTATGTTGGTTTGTTTCTCTAAATCTTAGACATGTTGCTGTTGGTGAAGCTTTTAGTGTGTTGAACAACTATGGTGAAGGAGCGCTTGTCCAAACCGGTGATGTTGCTCGTTGATGTCTTTTCTGTCAAGATGCATGGCGGTTGAGTATCTGCCTTGATGGTATAACTGTAAGATGATTTGGATTGTGGATGTATAAGGTATCGGAACGGTAGGCTCTGGGTTGAGGGGTTGAGTCCTGGACCTGTCTTTGTCATCCGGCCTTTGCCATGGCGGGTGCGCTTGCATGGCAGGTCTAAGAACTTAATAAAAAAGAAATTTTTGGTTTGAGGGGGAGACAGCATGGGAATTTTTAGCCCAGGGTGTCTTTCCCGCTGGTGTGCTGTGTGTCCTGCTTTGCTTGCCTTCTGCTTTATATGTTCTCGCACATTCAAACCAGACGCATTGGATTCTTGGAACTTCCAAAGCAACAAGTCAGCTATGAGGTGATATCTGCAATCCTGTTCACTTATTGGATTGATTTGCATAATTTGCCCATTCACACTGCAACTCTCTTCTTATGCATGTGTGCCTTTCGTTCTGATAATAAGCGATTAGCATTCAAGCATTCAGTTATCGCACTAAAATTATCTGTTCTCTGGAAATTTCTTAATTCACATGCATACCATGACACTAATTTGCCCATTCACAACTCCCTTATCATGCTCGGGTGCCTTCCATTCTGAAAGTAAGCAATTAGCATCCAGTTATCACACTAAACTATCGGCACTCTGGAAATTTCTTAATTATGATGTACAATTGTTCATGCTATGCTCGTCTTATCTTCAATTTCAGTTTCGGCTCAAAAGCATATTGATGTAATAGCACATTGATGACTGTTTGCTGCGTGGAGTTGGGCAAACGTTGTCTGTGAAATTGAAAGAAACGGTTTAGATTCGTCAGTTACATCTACTGGTTACTGTGACCGTGCTCTATTTCCACAGTATTTAGCATAGCTGCGTGGTTCTTGGATGTAAACAGTCGGGAATGCCATTGTGCAAGTTTAATTTAATAATGAATCCTCATGTTACAGAACTTGTGCCAACTATCCGATTCTAGTCTCTGTTTATGAAAATGCCGAAATTGTATGTGGGATGCATATGCATCCTCTGAAATCAAGTGTATTATCATTAGCTGTTCGCGTTGCTAGTCCTGTATTGGAATTTACAAGGTGTTGGTTCAGAAGTTCAGAGGTTGCATGGCCTTTTGGGGACGTTGGTTGCTGATGTTTCAGAATGATGTTGCTGTCGATTTCAAGCAGTATGCTTTTTCAAGATCCTACATAATGAGGTGATTAAAAGCCTCTCAAGAGGATTTTTTCTTGTTATTCATACATTTTCAGTTCGTAATGGCTATCAAGTTATGATCATAGAGTACATTTCTTATCATTCTCGTGATCTGTGTTCACATTGTGATATTTCATGAAGTTGATGTTAAGTTTTTATTTTTATATATCAATGTTTTGGACCATCATCTAGTTTATGTCTCATCTTAAGATATATTTAGTATACCATTCTGGGTACCAGATTTCTCATGATCATTATCCTGAAGGTAATTGAGATAATTTTTTGAAAGCATCATTTATAGAAAAGAAAGCTGGGGGCTACTTGTATACCAATATATCAGTTTGAGGTTGATCTACCAATGGAGAAATATAGAAAGGAGAGTAGTTTAAGAATGTGTTATAGATATGGCTACTCTGCAGAAAATTGTGTAGATGATTGATTAAAGCATATGTTTGAGCCTTTTTTTTGTTTTTTTTTTTTTGCAGGCTTGGAAGATTAAAACTAAAAGCGATAGATGCCATAGATTCAATCAAATTTCTTGTCAAGGTGAGTGTTGGAGAGAAAAGATCTCACATCAAGAAAGGGATAAATAATATACAACTTATAAGTGGATGAATTATCCCAATTGTATCGAGTCATTTTGTGATTAAAACCCAACACCTTAAAGATGACTATGTTAAGACAGTATCAGAACAAATAATGATCCACCGACCACGTTTATCACGTTTATCGATGTTCTAATTTGTGATCATGTTTCTAGTTGAAAGTTATGGCCATTGGGGTAACACTGCATTATCAAATCAAGATCTGTAAGCTCAAAAATGGTTTGGGCGTTTGAGAGGGTGGTGGTTCGAATCCACCCAGATCTACTACAGCCTAATACTTTTTTTTTTTCGTTCTTATATTTTGTAACCATTTACTAACGTTATGATATGGGAGCCTAAACGCGCTGACTCGTCATCTCTAGTCTGAAAATTGTGGCCGTTTCACATCAATGAAGCCACAAAATGAGAACAGAAACAACCTTGAGATCCTTCGGAAGTAGAGGAATCTTCTGAGTTTATAACACACTTTGTTATGGTTTTGAGCGTTTTGACAATTCTATACAAGTATACATCATGTTTCAGTTGAGGTAGAGGGATATGGCTAGCTACTGTGACGAAGCTACGTGATATTCAGTTCTTCCCATCTATGATGAAAGTTTTACAATGTCGTCCGACGTCGAGGTGTTGAGAGCTGTTCGATCACCGATCGACCAAAGCCGGTGTCAGCCAAAAACGAAATCCATTGTGCCATAGCTGTTAACACCAGCCTAGGTGATTCAACATGGTACAAAGAATGGGGAGGAACAGCATTCTGAGGGGAAAGAGGTATATGCTATTTAAAATTTACCATCTACTGATGTAACTGAGCACCTTCTCTTTATCTTGCTTACAAGTTTCTCCTAGTAGTGGAAACAATTTTAAGCCATCAGCCAGCCTAGGTTAAGTAATGTCTTTCAAATCCTGCCTCATTTCTGCATTGTAGACTCTGAGGAGGTTTAACTTAAAATGTGAACTTGGAAGTCCTCCCTGCATAGCGGTTCCTTTTACGAGGGGCCTCCATCATTTACATCTTGCAGCTACCCCCCATCAATACCTTGTCTTGTAACATTCAGCTTGCAGCTTTTTTCTCAAGTGGATTTGCTTGCTTCTCAAATGGCACAAAGCTCCACTGCAGTCTGTACTTGTCTAGTACTTGTCTCTGGAGTCTGGAGTTTGTTGCTTCTATTTTGTGTAGTTGGGTCTTTTTTGGTGAGTGATGGAAGCAATGCCTTAAATATTTTACGCCAAATTATTGTGGTCGTGAATGCTAACTCAATCTTACCTATCTGAACTGTCAACCGTGAAGATAGTCAAGATATTGTTGTCAGTTTATATTGCAGATGTGTAATAGCTCCAAATATGTGGCTTTGAGAGGTGGATCGCATTTGTATCCTACCAGAATCTCCAACTGTGAGGAATTGAAAAGAACTATTATTTTGTAGTCATTGATGTGTGGTATGCAGCATCCTAGTGTAATTTTGTCTTGTATATAATTGGGTTGGAGACCTTATTGTTCATTCTCAAATCTCAACCCATGCCCTGCCATTCATGCCAAGTTTCATGTTCCAACTATTTGGTCTCAAACACAGAGGGACCATAGCCGAACTTATTGATGCTAGTGACCATTATTCACCTAACCAATTCTCAAGGACACAAGGAGATTAGCCCTCTTTCTATTCTTTTAAAATCACTAACCAGCTTTAGTCCTAAGGTTGTGGGAACTAGTTCTGCAGTTAAGAACACTTGGCCCTGTATTTCAGGCTTGAAGTTTGAACTTCGTATAGCAACAAAATATAGGCTAGAGGGTCATTTTCCTTCTCCGTCCCTCGATGACACGCTTGAGTTAGTTTTACATTTTTACGCGATATATGCATTAACACCGACACATACTAAACTGAGTATGAAATTAAAAACTCGACTTAAGATAATATATGCATTAGTATATGTCAATAAACCAAATTGAATTCTAGTTTTCATGACGCAAACTTAACAATAATTTCCAGAATCAAGTTCTCTTATCCCATCACTTGACTTTGCACCTTTCAAGCTAAAGTATCATTTTCACGACTTCATCTAACTGGCACGTATAACATTATATTGATCTGCATCTGATGTAAATAGCTTAGCAGCTTAGCAGCTGGCCTTGGATCGTCAACTTGTGTTGCATTAATCAAAGTTTAACTTCCCACAAACCAGATGAAGGTTTTGACTTGTAACAGATTTGAAAATCGAGGGTTCCCCGTCTATTCCTCAACGATTTGGGTCTAATTTTCTAGTTTGAAACTTTAGACTATTCTGGCTGCCTGAATTCTTTAGTCCCCAACAACCAAGAGGTCCAGGAGAGGTGGCCATTTGTAACCTATATGATAATCTTACATAGTATAAATGGGTTTAAAGTAATGGTTAATTTTGGTGTGATTCATACATTAATAAAGAAACAAGAAAGGGATAGGCACCCTGCAATTTTTGTTGATTGATTAATTGGATATGCAATTATTCGCAGTCTACTCAAAGCAGAACTTCATGGCGAAGTAGACTGGTTTCTTTGGAACTAATGAATAGGGAGATCTTCTTGTTGGCATATCTTTTCTAAAACTATTATTTAGGTTATGTCCCAATAGTATATATATTTAGGGATCCACTTAATTATATAAAATGCATGATGAGTCGTAAGTTGTATTAAAGATTATGTTATTGTCGTTTTTCCTTGCAACGAAAACAGACCATGAGTAATAAATCTTCATATTAGACTCGTAATCTGAGTCTGTATAATTATAAAGATGAAGATTGTTTAGTCATCAAAATACTTAAGCAATTATCAATTTGTAAATAATCGAAGGGAGTTGGATCGGGGCATGTTCATAGCAACATGGTTCGAGATGATTCAGGCCGTGGCGGTTTGAGTCATAACGGCGGAGATCGTGGCGGTGGGCTCAGCAGCAGAATCTGCAACGCTGGTTCTGCATTGTGTTTTTTTTTATTTTCCCTCTAATGAAGCATTTTTCTATGGGTGAAAAAAGGTTGTTCCCCTTTATGTACGGCGATCTTTACGTAAAGTCCTTTGATAATCATCACATGGTTATTGATTTCTTATAAGAAAAAAGAGATGGAATTAGCACATGCGAACATACATTTCTAGAAGCATAAGATGTAATAATCTGAAGAAAGTTAGAACCTACCCATATAGAACAAGTTTAAAGTCATCAGATTCAGGTCTCCCACCTCAAACTATATTTCTTGGTTGGCAGGGCTGAAGACATCAAATGCAACTTCTGGCTCAATGTCAATAACTAGGACAAACATTTAGATTGTGGATGCCGTCTTCATCCCAAATCTAGGAAATGTGACATTGTATATGTTCATTTCCAACAAAATATGATCTTTTTCATTACAACGAATGTTACCGAATATTAAACTATATGTGAAGAATACCGAGACAAATGGACTCACTCCGTCCAACCATCTAGTTATTCTCCATTTTTTTGTGTGTTTTTATTCATTGACACGTGAGTATCATCGAGTAAGATATCAATTCAGTATATAAACATGATTGACAAAATCGATAGCTAACACTATACATGTAGCAGGGGATATGACCCCTCCCCATTTTCGACTGCTACTTCTCTGAGCTTTCCTATTTTGATTTGGGCTCTCTTAAACCTCGACTCTACGCTTACTTAAAAGGCAAAAAATCATAAATGATCACTGACTTTTGACCCATTAATCACTTTACTCACCCATTAATCATTTTTCTTATTTGAAAGATATTAAATTATTTTCAACTTTAAACAAAACAAAAAATCTGGAATTTCTAATACAAAAAAATGTTTTAGAATTAAAATCTGATAAGAATAAAACAATTTATATTTTCCTAAAAAAAAAAAACTAATTGGAATTCTTTTTTGGTGTCTAGACAAATATACTCTTGATGTTAACAGTTTCTAATGGTAGGTCTAACGGCAATGAGTTAAGTGAGAAATTGAATCAAAAGTGAGTGAGTTAAGTGATAGTTTTAAAATGTGAGTGAGCAAAATGATTAATGAGTCAAAAGTCAGTGACCATTTGTGATATTTTACCTACTTAAAAAGTAATTAAATTGAACTATGCTGGAGAAAATGATCTTATCGAATTTTTTGAGTGACTTTTAAGTGAGGTCAATCGTCATAGTTGGCCAGTGAGTAGTCCTAAGAAAGCTAACTACCTGACGCCCATTCCTAACCAGTTTCAATAAGGTTCCCTCACACTGGAGGGAGCATGAAAAACTTTTTAACTGTCTTTCGTACGTAATTTCTATTTCATTTTACGCAATATCGTAAGTAATTTAGTTGATTCATACTAAGTTCGAGCTTGCCCTGTAATAAAACTAGGCACTAGCTATATGACTTCGAGCTCTAAATATGTATTCAATTATCTTAATTTCTCTTAATATAATTCAACTCGTTTACACCCCTTTGTATTTTATACCGAATCAAAATACGCCATATACATAGTCATAAAGTCGCAGGCCAACTTTGGTGGTCTCAGCAATAGTGTTCCCCTCCTTTTGTGTTGGTTTGGTCAGCCTTCTCAGTCCATCGAGTCCCTCGCTCTCTCTCTTTCCCACTATAAATCCAACACATAATCCCCTGCAACCATTTCTCTCAGACCCCTTTCCGTCTGTGTAAACCCAACTAAACGACACCCTCAACACATCAAACGCATACCCTTCTCTCATCTCTCTCCTGCATTTTTATTTCCCATAAAAGGCCAAGGCAGCTTGACCAAACAGTTCTCACATTCACAACCCAGGGTATGTTATACGTTATTCTTCTCACTTTCTCAGAAACATAAAAGATGATGTTTTTGAGCTGGGTTTTTGTTTTTACGTAATCTATGTTTCTCTATTTTTTCTGGGCATGTTTTTGTTTTTGTGAATTTTAAGTAGATCTGTCACTGTCAGATGAACATGAACAATATTTGGTGAATTGGTCATTTGTTAACAAAAAAAAATGGATCTTGGTGTGTTAGAAATTTGTGTTGTCGATTTTTCCTAAGGGTGAGTTGACCACCACAACACATCTCTGATGTTTATAATTGTGTTTTCTGAAAGAGTTGTATACATTGTTTTGCAGATTCAGTGGTTGTGATTGAAAAAAGGTTTTGCCTTTGATCAGTGTTATAAGGTTGAGGTGAAATCAATTTGCGGCCAACATGTATCTTCTGAGAAGAAAATCTCAAAGCCCTGTGGAGGATGAGTCTGCTCAAAAGGAGGCACAGAAAGAAGCAAAGGTGAAAATATTTATTTTTACTTGTGTGGTAAATGAATCTGCCTCTCTGTTAGATGCATGTTGATAATAGTCAAGTGAACTGAGGGATAAAAATTTATAACCTTTACCTTCCAATCTTATTTGCAATACAAAGCTGTGTTGAATAGTGAAAACTGACATTGATGAGGCAAATTTACAATCAGATCAAAGAACTCAGGGCTGCACTCGGCCCGTTATCTGGGCGTAGTTTGCAGTACTGCACAGATGCATGCCTTGGGAGATATCTGGAAGCAAGGAACTGGAACCTCGAGAAGGCAAAGAAAATGATAGAGGAGACACTCAGGTGGAGGGCTAGTTATAAACCTGAAGAAATCCGTTGGGTAATTCAGCTAAACTTTGATGACATGCACAAACTAGAAATATATATTGGAAATTTAGTACTGTTTGATTTGTTCATGTTGATCATTTCCTCTGTCTTAGCTGAAAAAGTAATGTTGGGTTGTGCCTCAACTTGTATCCGGTATATGGGAAATAGTGGTTTTGCTTGAGTCCAATGATCGTTCTCTAACCACAATGTGTTTAGTTAATGCATTGTGGGATTTGTAGCTTATTCTTGTGCATCACCTATAAGCTAGCACCTGTTAAGCGTTGGTTAGGGATTTCAGTGTTTTACGGTTTATTTTAGGGTTGTACTTACCATGGAAACATGTCATTGTTCAGCATGAAGTAGCACATGAAGGTGAGACTGGCAAAGTGTCGAGAGCAAACTTTCATGATCGACTTGGGAGGACTGTACTTATAATGAGGCCAGCAAAGCAGGTGTGTAGTTAGCTTTCCACCCCCACTCCCCTAAATAATTTGGTACATTGGTAGTAAGGTTGTAGCAAACAAATCTATGCCTTTCATTTCTTAATTGTTTTTCTTCACCTTTTCAGAACACAAATTCACCGGAAGGCAATGTTCGCCATTTAGTCTATTGTATAGAAAATGGTATCCTTAACCTCCGTGAAGGTCAAGAACAAATGTCTTGGTTGATTGACTTCACTGGCTTCTCATTGAACACCAATGTTTCCGTCAAGACAGCTCGTGACTGTATCAACATTCTGCAGAACCATTACCCCGAGAGGCTTGCTGTTGCATTTCTTTACAACCCACCTAGGATTTTTCAGGCATTCTGGAAGGTTTGAACTACTCACATTTACTGATCTTTTGGCAAGGTTTTTAATCTGTTATTACATAGGCATGCAGGCTAACACAGACACACATAACTTCAATTCAAGTTTGAGGTAAAAAAATTGAGCTTAGCATTTGATGACGTTCCTGCCGTTTTCATTTGTGTAGGCTGTGAAGTACTTCCTGGATGCCAAGACATTTCAGAAAGTGAAGTTTGTTTACCCCAAAAGTAAGGAAAGCGTGGAGCTCATGAAGACTTTCTTTGATGTTGAAAATCTTCCAGTCGAGTTTGGGGGAAAGACCACCCTAAAGTACGATCACGAGGAGTTTTCACGTATGATGGCCCAGGATGATGTGAAAACTGCCAAGCTATGGGGACTTGATGAGAAGCCATGCAACATAGCAAATGGAAAAATGGGAGCAGAGGTGGCACCAGAGCCTATTGCAACCGCTGCTAGCTGAGTAACCCTGCCTAATGCCCATTATAGTAGTAATCTTAAGAATTATACAATGAGCACAAGCTGAATCTATCTGTACAAGTGTTAGTTTTGAATTCGGAAATGGGGACCAGGAAGTGCTTATGTTTTAGTTCCTTGGTTTAAGGATGAATAAGTATTTTCATCTACTGCGCTTGACTGCTGCTAACTATGAGGGAGAGACCATCCTCTTTATGTTGTTTTTCTGATGTTCTGACATTGAACATACGATGTAATGTCATTCTATCTTTTAATGAATCTTTTGCTTCTTCTCGCTCTATGAGAACTTTGTTGCCAATCAAATTTCAGATAGATTAAGCAGTCTTTTAGGGTCATAAGTCATGAATGGCTAGGAGTTGTAACAGTCAAACAAAACACAAAATGTTGGATATTTTCTGATGTATTGAACAAACCTCAAGTCGGGTATATATACAAGTACAATTCTAATCCTAGAAGGAAACTAATTACACCGAAAGATTTACATAATCCTAGTTGATTACAAAATATACATCTTTCTAATATACTAAGATTGTGACTCACGTTAACAGTAATATACTGGGGCGCTTAGATGAGCTGTTACCGGCATGAAGTCCGAACTTGGGAACAAGATTCATCCGTTATAAATTGAATGCCAGAACAATCTTAAAACCCAAGCGCCACTGTCCCGGATGCTATTGATAACGGATAACGGATGCCAGAACAAACTTCCCGTATTGTTATCTTAAAACGCTATTGATACTAGTATATGATGTCTGAAATGTTAATCTCTAGAATTTAGGGGGAGAGACCATCCTTTTTATGTTGTTTTAATGAATCTTTTGTTTTCTCGCTCTATGAGAACTTTGTTGCCAATCAATATTTCAGATTGATTAAGCACAGCACAGCAGGGTCATAAGTCATAAATGGCTCGGAGTTGTAATATATACTGGGGGCACGTAGATGAGCAATTGAGTTTTTTCTTAATTTTTTTTTTTTTTTGAACGAGGAGATATTGAGCTATTACAGGCATGAAATCCAAACCTGGGAACAATACTCATCCGTTATAAATTGATTGCCAGAAACTAACTAGCAACCTGGAAATAGAACTGGAGGATGGTATTCCAATCTCTAAAATTTCTTCAATTACTTTTGAGATGAGAAAGAACTTCCAGATCACAAGTAGCACATCAAAATTTTCAGTATCTGAAGCAGATTGAATATACTAGGAGAGATTACTGTAGTCAATGGTGCCTACCATTTGAAGAAATGGATACATGTTGCAACCTATGCTTTACAACAGAGTTTTCCATATCATTAGGAAGTGACACCACCTTGATAGAGGAAAAAAGCAGAGTGATAATACAACAAAGCAATTTCTTATTACATATGAACTACTGAAGACTCTGTTCTGTACAGGGGGTTTCAAGTGTTGGTCACAGTTCACTGGAATAGAGGCACTCATCCACAAGTTGGCGAAGGTTAGGATTCTCCAGGGCAGCAGCGACTCTTTCTTTATCATTCAACTGCTTATTAACTACAAAAATAAAACGAACAAGTTTGAAAATCTCAACAATAGTTTTGACAATGAACACTTGAACATGCAACTAAGATATTTTTTCCTTGCACCACCAGGAATTCTGAAAATAAGGTTTGATGCTTTCTTGTTGGTTGACAAAATATCAATGAAATTCAAGATATGTCATTGATAGACCTTGTCTCCAAAAAAGACATCTCAAGGATAAATAACTGGTCTGATCACATATTTTATTTATCGATGTCTGCCCCCAACATCATCTTTGCTTGCCCAAAGACAACGATCCTTACAGTTACAATTTGATGATAGCATGTTCTCAGCTTTACATGAGTGCCACATAAGCAATCAGGCAGGAACCCAAGCTTCTTCATAAGAAAGATAAGTTCATAACATTCCATTTTTTTGCAGCAGAAGCTTTTGTCATGAAGTTCCGTGATCATAACTTTATGCTATAATAGAGAACGGAGATTCTTTACCTGATTCTTCATTTGCATGAGATCCTGGGGATACCTTAATGTCAACCTGTCACAGTTCATCACCAACTATATGGTCAAGCACTGCTAAAGGATCGTAATGTGAAGGACATCAGCTATATATCAAAACTAAAAAAAATTACTGGAGTAACAAGTCTGTGATCATAACATTTCTCATCGAGCATTTAAAACTTCTTTCTCATATGGAAAAACAGTAAAACAAGGGCAGTCAGGATGGGTTGAGGTTTAGAGGAACACTTTTGGGAGAGTGGGATTGTGAAGGAGAGAGTTGAGATATCCTAAATAAATTCCACAACTCTCAAAGCAGGAAAGAAAGGGCAGTTTAGAATGAACTCAAAGGTTATTTACAGTCAGTGTAATCTAGAAAGCTCACAGCACCAACCTTGCTATCATAAATCAAAGATATCGTATCACCATTGTGGTAATGTGTGCACCAACTTATAGTAATGTATCAAGTACACAATCATATTGTTTTTCAAGAAACAGAATCAATTGAGTTCATCCAAACGTGCCCCATTTTAGCTTCATGAGAAATTGCGCTACAGTACCTATTACAAGTCCCTAATACAACAACTGCTACGCAATGAAATACAGAATTAAAAAAAGAATTGCTTGAAAACTAAGTACATTCCAATTTATAAGATTGAAACAGAGAGCAAACTGACCTTGTAATGAGGAGGGAAGCATTGCCTGAGCTTAACTCTCAGGCATAGTCCTATCACTGTTGCCATACTACAATGCTGAATTGTCGGCGTGAACGTAATCCTTCACACGCAAAATCAAGTCAAAAAGGTCATTACTTCAGTCTTTATCTGAAACACCCAGAAACCAAATGATACAAAAAAAAAAAAACACTCACAAAATCCGGCCGAGCTTATCATCGACGGTGATGGACTCCTCGGAAAGCACGCTGAGCTGCTCTAACGAGTACGGATGCTCCGGATCTCTGATGTCCCTCACGAAATTTACCATTCCCAGTTAAAGATCGCAAAATTTACATGAAAGAGATTTGAGTTGAATCAAAATTAAAGAACAAACGATGAGAGATAAAAAGGATATCATAGATGTCGAGAGGATCAACGGCGTCGACGTCGGAGTGATGAAGATCTTCGGTGCGGGCAACTCTTTCCTTCTTAGCGTGCACCACCGGGTTCGCATTGATCAGACCCAGCGTCATCTTCTTCCTTCTTTATCTCTCTAGAAACCAAACTAGCTCAGCAAAGAGGGTCAAAGATCGCAAAGAGGAAGAGACCTGTAAGAGGTAGACACGAATTGGAAAGACAAAAACTTTCCAGAAGCTATGCCTATGCCCTATGGGCTACTTGCTTGCGCGCCCATAGGAACACGTCTGTCACTGTGAGTCTGTGACTCGGAGCTGACACTGAGCTTTAGTGTGAAGAGGAATATGTTCAGCTTCATCGTTTCTTAACAACACGGTCCCGTAGCTCAGTTGGTTAGAGCGTTGGTCTTATGAGCCGAAGGTCGCGGGTTCGAGCCCCGCCGGGACCATTTTCCTTTGATTTTTTTGATTAAATCTTTTGAGTTTCTTTTTGCTTCTTAAATTAAGATTTTCTTTTCTTTTTATTCTAAAAGGGAAAACATAGAGAAATTTTATTAACACATCTCTAAATGTTAGATACACATCTCTTTTTTTATACAAATTATATAAGAGTTTGTGGGTACATAAAATTACCAAAAGAGACATTCATACAAGAACAACTATGTGAAGATACCAAGCTCTCATATTATTTAATCTAGATTATTAATTTATCAAGGTTTTACTATCGATAGTACAAATTGAAGTTTGAAATTTAGATTAAACTGTTCACGCATGCTAGGTCGTTCAAACTGAACACCAAACTAGAACTTTGGATGATGTTATATATATACTCCTCTCTTTTTTTCTTTTTCTTTTTTTGAACAAATTGAGTAGCAGATCTAGAAAAGTACGTGTATTTAGTGAGTAAGTAATGTATTTTAAATGAGGTTATTGTAGGAAGGTTGAGTATGTGTATTTAGTAAAATGTTAAAATAATAAAGTCAATAGATGGTGTACTAAAAATGAGATGTGTATCTAATAATTAGGGATATGTTAATAAAATTTTTCGAAAACATATCATTTTCCTTTACATTTACTTGTTAATGTTGGATGTTGTATAACAATCGTTTTTGGACTACTTATTTATTTGAAAAGTGTTCCTGTAACTCTTATACATGCTTATTACATGTCTGACTACAAAAATTTAATGATTTATATTGATGCTTACAGTAAAAACGCTGAACATCCACACATAGTGGTCTCAAGAATTTTAAATATGTCGTTTTTGAAAAATCGTATGCATAATGTTTATTCACTTGTAACTTTAGCGGCCTAACAAGTAAGTGCTTAAAGTTATTCTGATAAAATAAAATAGAAAAAAGCGCTCCCACGACGTCGTTTGACCCACCACCTCTATAATTCCAGGTGGCTCCAACACTGGGACGAATTAGGAAGTTCCAAACCGAACCACCAGGATGGTTCACAGCGCCTACGATTCCGTCGAGCTCATCTCCGACTGCCCCACGAAGATCGAAGCCATCTCATCCTACGGCCCTAAGCTCCTCCTCGGCTGCTCCGACGGATCCCTCAAAATCTACGCTCCTGATTCCTCCGGCTCCCGCTCCCCTCCCTCCGACTACCACTCGCAGTCCCTCCAAAAGGAGCCCTACTCCCTCGAGCGCAACCTCGGCGGCTTCTCCAAGAAGCCGCTCCTCTCTCTCGAGGTCCTCGAATCCCGAGACATCCTCCTCTCCCTCTCCGAAACGATATCGTTTCACGGCCTCCCCAATCTCGGCACCATCGCCGTCATCACCAAGGCCAAGGGCGCCAATGTGTACTCCTGGGACGACCGCCGCGGCTTCCTCTGCTTCGCTCGCCAGAAGAAGGTCTGCATTTTCCGGCACGACGGTAACTACTAGTTACATCCAATATCCTGTTCAGATTTTACCGAATTTAAGTAAGGTCAGGAGTAATGCTGGAGGAATTGTTGTAGGTGGGAGAGGTTTCGTGGAGGTGAAGGAATTCGGAGTTCCGGATGTGGTGAAGTCTTTGGCGTGGTGTGGAGAGAATATATGTATAGGGATCAGGAGAGATTATATGATACTCAACTCTACAACTGGCGCATTGACTGATGTGTTTCCTTCCGGGAGGCTCGCGCCGCCGTTGGTGGTTCCTCTTCCTTCAGGGGAGCTTCTTCTCAGCAAGGTTAGTTAGTTTGTCTTTTTGATATGTGTGTGAAGTATAACATTGGTGATTCGAGTTTGGTGTGTATCAGGATAACATTGGGGTTTTTGTGGACCAAAATGGGAAGCTTGCTCATGAAGGCAGGGTTTGTTGGACGGAGGCGCCTACGGTTGTTGTTATTCAGAAGGCGTATGGAATAGCTTTGTTATCGAGATATGTTGAGGTGGTTAGCTGTGACTTGTGTTCTAAGCTTTATTTGCTGTTTGTTGTTCTCTTTTGTGGGATGTCAGGTGATGATGCCGGTTTTGTTTTGCAGGTTCGGTCCCTACGAGCGCCCTATCCATTGATACAAACAATTATTCTTCGAAACGCTCGTCGTCTTCTCCAAAGCAACAATGCTGCCATTGTTGCATTAGACTATGCTGTTTATGGTCTCTTCCCTGTCCCTCTTGGTGCGCAGGTATCCTAATGCTCTTGCTAATGGTAGCTGACTACAGTTTGTGGATGCATTAGTGGGGTTGGTTAGTGTTTAAGACTTGTATATTTTCCTTGTAGATTGTACAATTAACAGCATCTGGCGAGTTTGAGGAAGCTTTGTCATTGTGTAAGCTGCTTCCGCCTGAAGAAGCAAGCCTTAGAGCCGCAAAGGAGGCATCAATCCATATCAGGTGATTGATTGGCGGCATTGCTAATCATGCTCATTCTATGGTTTTTTTATTGTATACTAAAAGAGTTTCTGTTATTATGTTACAGATGTGCTCACCATCGTTTTGATTCTGGGGACTATGAGGATGCCATGGAGCACTTTGTGGCTTCGCAAGTGGATATAACCTATGTACTTTCTATGTATCCTTCTATTGTTCTTCCCAAGACAACCATGGTAGTTGATCCAGACAAACTGATGGATATATCTGCAGACTCATCATATCTCTCAAGAGGTTCATCTGGTATGTCAGATGATATGGAACCCTCTCCCCTCTCACATGTGCTGGAATCAGAGGAGAGTGCAGCACTAGAGTCCAAAAAAATGAGCCATAACACTCTCATGGCTCTCATTAAGTTCTTGCAGAAAAAGAGATTCAGCATAATTGAAAAAGCTACTGCCGAGGGGACAGAAGAGGTTGTTTTGGATGCTGTTGGAGACCGTGAGTCTAATAGGTTCAAAAGAACAAACAAGGTAAATTACTTATCTTTCCCTGGTATGTGCTTTCCACATTTGAGTATGACATATGGTGTTGAGTGAAAAATTACATATGCTGTGTTAGACTAGCATTTTGACCGAGTTTAGTATGCTAGATATTCTTTTTTCTTCTTCAGTTCAAACTTAAATATGATGGAAGAGTTCTACTTCTGAAACTGGTCCTTATGGTTCTAAATAAAAATACATAAAATGCATGGGTTATGTTTACTTGACTGAAAATCAGAGTTGGCATTGTAACAGATGAAACACCAGGCTGTTAAAGTGAATGACTGCTTTTTGCAATACATACCTGTTTAGTTAAAACAAATAGCTCAAATTCCAGAAGTCGTTTGTTTTTTTTTTTTTTTCTTTCAATTAAGTTTAGTAACCTTGTGTGTTGTGTTGTGTGTTGAATCAATTATAGTCCTTAACTCCTTTGTTTACTGCTAATTGGAAATTGTTCCTGGTCTTTATTAAGTTGTAATAACAACAATATAACTGATATTATATTTGGTACCTTAGGGGCGTGGCAGCACTCCAGTTACCTCCCGTGCTAGGGAAATGGCAGCTATACTGGATACAGCTCTCCTCCAAGCTCTACTTCTTACTGGACAGTCTTCAGTGGCCTTGGAATTACTGAAAGGTCTCAACTACTGTGATGTAAAAATATGCGAGGAGATTCTCCTAAAAAGTAATCATCATGCTGCTTTGTTAGAACTTTACAAGTGCAATTCAATGCACCATGAAGCTCTAAAACTATTGCATCAGTTAGTAGAAGAGTCAAAATCTAATCAGGTCCAACCTGAGGTAATCCAAAAGATAAAGCCAGAGTCAATTGTTGAATATCTCAAGGTACGATATTTGTTTGTTTTTGTTATATTTTCTATAATCGAATATGCTACTTGTATTACGATGAATTCAGATATTGTAGCGGTACAGCCTGTACTGTGTTAGTCTTTTACATTTGGAGTTTGGCACAAAATGTTAGCTTTATATTTGTTTGGGGAATATCTTTATTATATCTTTGATTCATTTTCTTATGCAGCCTCTTTGTGGCACTGATCCCATACTCGTCTTGGAGTATTCGATGCTTGTCCTGGAGAGTTGCCCAACACAGACAATTGAGCTCTTTCTGAATGGAAATATCCCAGCTGATTTAGTAAACTCTTATTTGAAGCAGCATGCTCCAAACATGCAGGCCAGATACTTAGAACTTATGCTTGCTATGGATGAAAATGGGATCTCGGGGAATCTGCAGAATGAAATGGTAAAGATTCCATCTTTGTTTACAAATAATATAAATAATCAGTAGTTGGAATTTAAGAGCAATTTGGAGAATGACTGTCATGAGATAGTTGATGGCCTGAAGAACAAGATTTCCAGAGGGATTGGAAGATTTATCCATTTTCACTAAATAGTTTTTGTTCCACCAGTTTAAGCTACCCCGTAGTACTATCTATAAACTTAGATGGTGGCAGTTATGTACCTGCTTTTACCAATTGAAACTGCATTCTTATTGATATAGTGATGGCAGGTGCATATCTATCTATCAGAAGTACTTGACTGGTATGCAGATTTAAGTGCCCAGCAGAAATGGGAGGAGCAAACTTACTCCCCTACAAGAAAGAAACTATTGTCTGCTTTAGAGAGTATATCGGGTTATAGTCCGGAGGCTTTGCTCAAACGTCTTCCGGCTGATGCTTTATATGAAGAACGTGCAGTTTTGTTGGGCAAAATGAATCAACATGAGCTTGCCTTGTCCCTATATGTTCACAAGGTATGTTCTTTATGTTCACCATTCAATATCTTGTGTCTTTTCCTTTTCAGTTCTTGCGTGTCTTTATTATCTATTATTTTCTTATAATGCTGGCTGAATAGATTAAGTTCTTGATCTTTGTAGCTTCATCTTCCTGAGATGGCACTCTCTTATTGTGATCGAGTATATGACTCATTGGCGCATCAACCGTCTTCAAGATCTTCTGGCAATATATACCTTACTCTATTACAAATCTATCTTAATCCGAAGAGAACAACCAAGAACTTTGAGAGGCGGATTACGAATTTGGTATCACCGCAGAACAAAGGAACGCCAAAGGTTGGTTTTGCAAATACAGTTAAAAGTAAAGGAGGTCGTGGAGCTAAGAAAATTGCTGCAATAGAGGTGGCAGATGACATAAGAATCAGTCAAAGTGGCACTGACAGTAGTAGGAGTGATGGAGATGCAGACGCAGACGCAGACGAGTCTGGTGAGGAAGGAGGGTCAACAATCATGCTTGATGAGGTTCTTGATGTGTTGAGCAGAAAGTGGGACAGAATAAATGGAGCTCAAGCTCTCAAACTTTTGCCTAGGGAGACTAAACTACAGGTACTGATCATATATATCATCATATAACTAAAGCTAGGCAAGATATCTCAAATGAATATGCGATCATGACTGTCACTCTCCTTTATGTTGTCATAGAAAAAATCATAAAGTTTTATCTTGATGTTGTGGTAAATAAAATCAGTCACAGTTATGACTTTCATCTACGACAACATAATTGCTTACAAAAGTAACTAAAAACAATCTTTCAACTATGTGGTTAAATATTCTTAATTTCACATTGTTCATACATGAGAATGTGTCTTGATCTGAAGCCATGTGTTATTGTCATTTATCTGCAGAACTTGCTTCCGTTTATGGGACCCCTTTTGAGAAAATCAAGTGAAGCTTACAGGAATCTTTCAGTGATAAAAAGTTTAAGACAAAGTGATAACCTGCAGGTATGCATATATTGCTTGTAATCTTTAGTTGGTAGGAAGATAACCAGTAATTGCATATGAGAAGCAGGTTACTTATTTTATCTAGTTTGAACCCTGGATAGCTACCTACCCTTGGTCTAACTAAATCAATTCGTAAAAACAGGTTAAAGAAGAACTCTACGAACAAAGGAAAGGGGTGGTAAAGATCACAAGCGACAGCGTGTGCTCCCTTTGCAGAAAGAAAATAGGAACAAGTGTGTTTGCTGTGTATCCAAATGGGAGTACAATAGTGCATTTTGTTTGCTTCAAAGACTCCCAAAGTATCAAAGCCGTGGGCAGAGGATCTCCCCTAAGGAAGCGATGAAGACTTCAGTATTACATGGTGCTAAAGATCACCAGATTGCAGGAAGAATATGGGGACAAGTGCATCCCAGACGTGACCAATCGTGCATTTTGTTGGTAAGGAAGCGATGAAGACCAAGCAATCAATTCAGCTAAGGAAGCCTTTTCCTCCTCGTTTCGCTTGCAAATACGGATTCTGAGCATAAATGAGCTCTATTCTGCCGGCACTCCAACCATGCTCAATTGACAGTAAATTTCGGGTGCACCATTCGATCAACGCTTATTGTAGATTGTGTGTGCAGAGTGAGATTGTGAGTTTTGATTGTTGATATTTACGCTGTAAAGATCGAAAACAAAAATTCGAGTTGATTTGGTTGTTTGTAGAGATGGAAAACAAAACGTTGAATTGATTTTGAGTTGCAGCAAACACTTTGATCACACCCCCAAAACACCTAAAACAGAAACCCAAAACATCGAGTGTCAGAGAATCCCATCGACATTGTTCACCACTGAGACATCTTTCAACACCTTCTTACTTGGCTTCCCGGTAAAACGGTAAACAGTAACTCCGGTCCTGGTTCCCTCGCACGGACGATCCACGTGCAACACCTCAACCTCAAAAACCTTCCTCGCCCTCTTGAAGAAGGCCGAATCTTTCTTCCACCTCCTCAAGTGGGCCATCACAAACACCACGCCGCCTTCCCCCAACAGCAGAAACGACAGCGTTTTGAGCAGCGGCTCGTATAGGTGGTCGTGATACACCACATCCGAGGCCAATACAAGATCAAACTCCCGCCCTATCGCCTCCGCGTCCTCCGCCTCTCCCCACCTCAGCGCCGCCACACTCACACTCCCGCCGCTCCCTCCCAAAACGGCGGCGTTCAGCTCCACATTGTACCTCAGGTTGTCCGTCACGTGCGGCAGGTCCGTGACGGTGACGCACGCGCCGAGCGTCGCGGCGGCGGCTATTCCGACGAGGCCGGTCCCGGAGCCGAGTTCGAGGATCTTAAGTCTCCGGCCGGATTCCAAGGCTGAGAGCGTGGGTCCCAGGGGGCTGGCGGTGGGGTCGCGGCGGTGGTCGTCGAGGAGAGTGAGGAGCGTGGTGGCGGCCGGCCAGAGCTGAAAGGAGAGACCTTGCGACGGGAGCTGCCTGGTGACGATTGTGGAGTCCATCGAAGGAAGAGAATGCTGGCGGAGCTGTTCGGTCTCCGCCGTCTTGACTTCGTCGGAGTCGTCGCGGAGGAGCATGGTGGCGGGGTTTATAACGACGTCGTCTCCGTCTTCTACTTCTATAGCGGCCATTCGGCTTTCACTCCCCCTTAAAATTATGTAGGGCTTGTTTGGCGCAAAACTTAAATATTTATACCGCCTTTTTAAATGGGATAAAATCCACTACTATGGCCCACAGGCGCCAAGTTGGCAATGATGCTAACTTAAATTTAGTTGAGAATTACGAACACACCCCTACTTAAATTTGAATTTACAGATTTTACCGGGGTATATATAAGAGTGTGGATCTTCATCTGAATTTGATCGGAAATTTAGAATTGGCGGAGGAAAGATGATACAGGCGGTGATGGTGATCAATACTCAGGGCAAGCCTCGCCTTGCCAAGTTCTACGAATTTCAGGTCCTTTTATTTTAGTTTTTCTTTTTATTTCTGCGTTCTATTGTTCTATTTTAAGATTTTCTCTGGAGAAAAATTGGCTGATATTTCCAGTGTTTTGAGGTCAGCCTGTGGAGAAGCAACAGGAGCTAATACGCAGCGTTTATACAGGTTGCATCACTTAATTAGCTCCATAATCAATTTGGGTCAGGCTGAATTTGCTTATAAGTTGACTCAATTAGGTTTTGAGGTTTGATTATTGTTGCTGCAGTTTTGAGCTGTAGAGCTGAGAATGTGAGCAATTTTCTGGATGTGGAGTCTATTTTTGGTCCGGTAATTTAGCTAATTTTCTCTCAGTTTTTTCCATTTGGGTGATTTGAACTGAAGCGATTGTTCTGTCAGCTTTGCTTGCTTGAATTGGGTGGGCTCTATATGAATTTTTATTCCTTCTGGTGCAGAATACTCGGCTTGTATACAAGCATTTTGCAACTTTGTACTTCGTCTTTGTTTTCGATAGTTCTGAAAACGAGCTTGCCATGCTCGACTTGATACAAGGTATGTAGCATTACTAGATCAGTGGAGTTTATTTATTGACTGGGAAAGCTCTTGTCTGTGGAATTCGGATTAGTTTTAGATGAGGCTGTTTTATTTGTAATTGGACATGCATTATGAGGAAACTACTAAAACAATTTGCCGGTCTCTTTGTGTTGAACTGTTGGTTCTCGTGCTTCTATTATATTTAGTGTTGCTTTGATTGGATAATCTGCTAACTTCATTTCTCATTTCTTCAGTTTTTGTTGAAACTTTGGACAAATGCTTCAAGAATGTATGCGAGCTTGATGTGGTGCTCAATTACAGCAAGGTTGTTTACTCCTCTCATTTGGCTGTGACTAATGTTGTGATGTGCTGCATCTTGTGTGTGTTTGTAACTTTGTACTACCTAAGATTTATGGAATGCTATTAAAAGTAGAAAAGAGGCAAAATTCATTAGGAACTTAATTTAAAGTATTTGCTTCTGCTTTATGATTCAACTATCTCGTATATAAAGGTTGAGATGTTAAATCATCATTATTTTGGGAGATGTTTGTCGGAAAATGTTCAGGTTGGACCTTATGTTTCAAGTTACTTGGTTCAGAAACCTTTGAATTGTACCTCAGTTAGTTTTTTCTTCTTTTCAGTTGCATACTGTATTGGAAGAGATTATTTTTGGAGGTCAAGTGCTGGAAACAAGTTCTACCGAAGTTCTGAAGGCAGTTGAAGAAATCGCAAGGTGCTTTCTCTCTCCTGTCTGAATATTCTCTTTGAAGGTGCTTTGAATCCTGTGCTTATTTGGATTGGTTAACAGATGCAGTTTACTTTTGATGCAGGTTAGAAACAGCTTCAAACGCTATTTCATTGGTTCCAAAATCTGTTTCTAGCTGGAGGAGTCGATAGTCTACAGTCGGAGCAATGTGTTACTAAGCAAGTCTCTTGAGCTCACACCAAGTGTTTTCAGAGAATTCTCTCTGATTACCAATCACTAGGTTCTATCTGCCTAACTTTCAACAAGAAAAATTGACGGCTCAAATGTTGTGTTAGATGAACACCCCTATTTATGGGGAATGCATTTACAGTCTCTTTGGATGGTTATTTTTTTCTTTTTGGATGGTACTTTTTGTTTTATAGAAATTGTTGAATATGATCTCTATGGTTGCTAAACTAGTTTGGTTAATTGGTTGTCATGTAAAGTTTAAAGAATGAAAAAGAGGATGATGGTTCCAGTGATGACAACGTGGTAGGTAGACGATGATTGTGATAGGCAGACGGGAGTGGTGATTCAGTCTGGCAAAGTGTTTTACTATTCCTAATGACAGTTCGTCGCGAAAGGTGATTGGTACAGATTTTTGTTGTAACAAATTCCAAAACAAAGTACCTAAACATGAATTCAAGTTTCATATTCATCCTTAGTTTTCCACATCCATACACAGCAGAAAGCTATTAGCTAAAGAAGAAACAATTGACGGTGAAAATGTGACAACGAAGTTAATCATTTCAATGGCTTGTTTACATCTTCAAGAGCCACACGAGCAGCATTACGCCCGGGAGCCCCCATCACACCGCCCCCAGGGTGTGCCCCGCTACCGCACAAATATAGACCCGCCAGTGGTGTTCTATAATTTGACCTGCATGTATCCAGAATAGTGATTTAAGCAGAAGAACATCACAAAATTAGTAAATACCAAACCTCATGCAGAATCATGTTATGAGTCTTACCATCCTTTTACAGGTCGCATGAGGAAGAGTGAATCCAATCCCATAGCACCATGGAAGATATTTCCTCCTGTCAAGCATATTATCTAAGAATCAGCAACTCAAGGTTCCTTGTGAGCTACAATATGGCAAATATTATAGTTGAATGAGACTGCTCCTGGAAGATCGACCAGTAATAAAAGACAAGCTTGTTTCAAAAACTTCTACAATCTACATGATTGTCTAAAGATTTGAAGTTTCCATGTAAGCTACAATATGGCAAAACAAATCTTATAGTATATATAAGACCTCCTGGAAGAGTCAACCAGTAATAAAAAGAACAAGCTTGTTTCACAAACTTCTACATGATTGTCTAAAGATTAGGAGTACCTGTCAAACCGATTTCCCTTTCAAGGTCTGGGGGAGTCAACATGTCGTAACCAATTACTGATGAACTGAACCCAGGGGCGTATTCATCAATTAAGGCGAAACACTTTTTTGCAAAAGATTCCTGCAAAGATGCCATGCAATTTTTGAATGTATCAGTTTGAGGCTGAGAGGAATATCCCCATAACAGTGTCTCACCGCCAAAATAATCAATCAGATAGACAAGGTTGCTTAAATTGGTAAATTGTCTGGGTGCAAAATAAGCAGCCATGGATGATTACACACAAACTGCAATACAGTTTCTGCACTCCATATTTGCCCAAACTAGAAGTAAAAAAGAGCTCAAATTCTAGATGTAATTTGTTTTCTCAGAGAGAGACACTCACTCTGTATACATGATCTCCCCAGTGTCCATCTGATGGACTGTACGGAGTGTATTGAATGAACAAGTTGATCACATGCTTACCTACAAGGTGTATGATGACATGAGAGAATTAAACAAGGCATGCCTGAAATATCTGATGCAGTGTTTTATTTGTTTGACATGATATATGACGCATTTTGTAAGGCACAGTAGTCTGAAGTACCAGGTGGAGATATAGTCTTGTCCAGTGCAGAGGGAATTGTCATCTCCATAACTGGTCTTTGTGATGGTAATCCATTAACTGCATCTAGATAGGCCGAGTGAATCTCTTCCATACTATAGAAGGGTATTAAAAAAAAAACATTTCAGAGGAAACAAGCAGGTGAACCAAAATAAAGGATAAAAAAAAAGATCACACCTCTCGGTACCAATGTGAATGGTGCCCATATGCTGAGGACCTGCGTTAGGATAACTTAGCTTGCAGCTCTTGAACTGAGGCAACTGATCAACCGCTATATTTATCTTTGTAGTAGCCTACATTCCAAATAAGTTTCATGCTTAAACAACTATTAAAGCAAATTTAATTTATTTTTTTTGTTTCTCTCCATTCTACCATTATAGTCAAACTACTAAGTCTCAGAGGATACAACCATAGCAAATCTTAAATCACTACAGATAGCATATCGCGGTTTATAGTGAAAGATTACACTTGGAAAATTCACAAGACTGTTTACTGGAAAAACAAATAAAGCTTACAGAGCTGTAATCAGAATACTTAATTGCACGTAGAAAATCATCCGGAAGAACATCATCGGGCACCAACTCCTGTTTCAGATAATGCAAACCTATAATCGAAATTAAAATCCATTTATAATAGCAAGTGTAGATCTTTTATAGTAGTATCAAACTCCCATTTATTTTACATAAGATCAGTTGTCGCAGAAAGCATAAATTGATCAGAAGCAGGGCCATGTTTACCTTGAATGTTTTATAAGGCGTTGCATTTGATAAAACAATTGAGGAGTGCACCCGTGAACCATCAGATAGCAAAACCTGCAATAAGACATGTCCAAAATGTCCAATCAATTTGATTAAAAAGTGAAGTACGTCATTTAGGATGCCAAGAGAAACTAACCCCCTCCACTTTGCCAGAGTCATTAACCAACATTTGCTGAACCTAAATGAAAATTATGAATCAAGCAGCATTAGACGACAGTATACTGTACAAACACAAATATCTGATCAATCTTTTGAGAATTGAAAGCTTATGAACTAACCCTAGCTCATTTCTAGGCATAAGTACCTCTGCACTTGTGACAATATGAGCTCCAGCTTCCCTAGCAGCATTACCAATAGCCAAGGATACTGATCCCATCCCACCTTCAACATACCTACAAAGAAATATTTCCAATATTAAGAAAAGGCCTAAACTGGGATAACTGGAATTGTTCAAAATAAAAACAATAGCTGGTTCACAATTTCAGGTATGAGGAAGACCAACTCTGATAAGATAACACACAATAGCATTTATCCAAGAATAATTTTCAAAGTAGAATGAATTTATTTTGAAAAGAAAGTGGGCAAAACTATGCTAAGCAGTAGAGTACTTACGACCAAATTCCACGCTCACCGCCAGTTTCTCCCATCACATGATGTAGCAGAACATATCCACTACCAGGTGTATGGACACTTCCCTACAGAATATAGAGGGAAGAAATGGTTAAAAGTTGAAAAAATCAGGTGTACTGTTCTTGCTTCATCAATTTCTGACGAAACCTAACATGAAACATTTCTGAGACTAGTGGCGGAAGGCTTGTGTTATAGTCACGTCTAGTATTTATCTCAAAATTTGAAGTATGAAACTGGTGCATCCTTGCAACTCATGAAAGCTCTTACCATAGCTCCTATTACAGCATCTGTTCCGAGGGTTGCCTTCAGAACATCACTCTGTGAAAATACAAGATAGTTAGAAAGAAAAAACCACTGCAACTATTCTCTCTGTGGTCCCAGCTACGAAGAAATGAGTTGATCACCATTGACCAACAATTAAATGAAAAGGATGACCCCAAATACCAACAGAAATATAAATGGCATGATCAGAAATTACTGATGGTTTGATCAGATTAAAATACTAATTACAGGACTTAAAAAGGAAACTCAATCTCCTTAGAGTCCAGTTTTTATGCATCAAGAACTTAATTACAATCTATAATGTTAGAAGAAAACATAAGAAAGGGAATAAAAGAACTAATAGAATCACCTCAAACCAGTTGTTCAAAACCTTCGAGGCCGGGGATAACAGAAGGTCCATAAAGTCTCTGTACAAAACACAGAAGTTAAAAATCAAACGCCAGACTCTTACTAATAAACACAATGTTTCCATTCCCACATTAGTGACATTAGTAGAGAAATGAATCCTTACACCATATCCTTCTGGCCTAACACAGCAGCCTGTCTCAAAAGCTGACCCCAGAACATGGACTTGTGCATCTTATCCTTCAACCGGTCACCAAACGTAGCCGATGAGGCGCCTTGCGAAGATTCTGGAGGAGCTGAATCCAGCAAAGGATCCATAAACTCACAATACTTCTCTAGCTGATTCTCATATCTACAACTCAATAATACACACATAACTTAACAAGCACCAATTTCCAGATTATAAGAGAATACTACTAGTACTAAATAGTGACCTCGGATAAGCTTCGGCGTCTAGTTTGGAGAATTTAGCGATCTCCGAATGGTTGAGATCCTTGTCCTGCCCTAGAAGAAGATAACGTCCGTCCAAACACGGCGTAAATGACGACGGACTCCGCTTCAGCAACTTCATCCCGTGCCGAGCTAGCTCCAATTCTCTGTTACTCATCAAAATCAGAGCATTGTTTGATTCGAATTTCAAATTCAAGTGAATGTTGGATTGAGCTTACTTGATAACGGCGGGACGGAGGAGGCTCTGGAGGTAGCTACACCGGGAGAACATGAATCCTGGAATGAGCTCCTCCGTCACGGCGGCTCCGCCGATGACGTGGCGGCGTTCGAGGACGGCGACGGAGAGTCCGGCGCGTGCGAGGTAAGCGGCCGCGGTGAGCCCGTTGTGGCCGCCTCCGATTACCAGCGCGTCCCATTTCTTGTCCTTCAACGCGGTTGCGGCGGCGCCGGCACTAAAGCTCCTCCGCCACATTGGAATCCTTCTCGGATTGAGAGCTCAGTGCTACTGGTTTGCTGAGTCTGATTTTCAGGTGGAAGAATTGAATAGTGGAAATGAGTGTCAGCATTTTTTTAAGTTTTGGGTGCTTTTTACAACGCGGTTATTTTTTTAGCCCAGATTCCTATACACAAGTAAATTACAAAATTATCCATTTAGTTTTAGATTTCACTCATTTCAGGCAAGGTTAAATTGGTAAATTAAAAGAAAATGGTTAAATTGGTAACTCAGTGCCACCGATCGATAATCTTGTTAGTTTTACATTTGTAAAAAGTTAGAACGACTTGTTTGCATTTTGGCTCTGATCAGGCTCGATCGAGTTGGATAATTTCTTCTCAGTTTCTTATATAGAAGAGGTCGGACACAGTTTGTGGATCCGAATCGTTCCGATCATTCTCTTCTTCTCGAAATCGATCGTTTATGTAGCACTCGTTGTTTTTTTAATTGCATGAGATACTTGATTGTATAAATTGTTGGCGTGGTCTATAGCAAGTGTTGCTAGCTGCTCAGGTTCTTTAAATTTGGAATTACCTTAGGAACTACTGGTGTCTGGTGGTATCAGGCCACCAGGGTTTTGTTGTGGCTTTTGGAACCAAATGGTGAAGTCCTTGAAAGCTTTTATCTCCCCCAAAGTATAGTGCAATCTGATGCAGTATGCATGATTGTGGACTTTGTTAACACCCATTTCCCTCCATTAGATAACGAAAAAATGCTTCCAGTTATTGTGAACTAATCAACTAAAGATTCAAGTTAGCGAACATCGGGTGATTGCTGTGAACCGAATTGAAGTGGTTAAGGTTTTGCATTGTGTTAATGATGATCGGAAGGGCAAATGTTCTATTGAAGCTTGAAAAACGACTGGTGTGCTGGAGTGGAGTTTCTAGATTGTTGAGTATTGAACTATGAACTTTGACAAATGTAAAGTAGATGATGATCTACCTCTTCTTCGATTTCATCTTTTCTGGACTACGAACAATAAACATTTGGATTCACATGTTGAAGAAGCCAAAAGATGCTTTCACCGGGGAAGAGCTCAAGATAAGCATAAAGGGACACCTGAATATTTTAACCTTTGCGGCTTAGCCTAACAATTTCTAACATATGGTTATCTTCTGCTTAAACTAATCGATTTTTATCCAAAACAAGTAAACAAAACATGAAAGAACACAATGATGCACTTCCATTTTCATTAGTCACCAGACAAACAGAATTTAATAGCCTTTGAGAGGTTTGAGTATTTTTGTTTCCTATTCCTTTCTCGAGAGATGAGTAGCTCTCGAAACAATTCTACAAAACTCAACTTCTGTTCGAAGAGTAAACTCACCATCTTTAGACAACAGCTACAACAGAATCAGATGCCAATCTTACCAGGCTAACGTTTCTATATGAATTCTGATACATAGAAATCATGGTAGAGATAGACAAGTAACAAATTGCCCATGAAAATTTGGTTATAGGTCTCCCCTCTGTAAGCTAGAGTTCTCGAGTTCGACTCACAATTATTAATTGTCAACTCGTAATGAATAACAAAATACGCATGTCAATAATGCTGCAAGAGACCAAACCTTACAAATTTCTGAAGTCTAGTGAGGCATAGTAGAAGGGTTAAGGTAGATACTCATAGGACTAGGGAAAAATAAGTGGTTTAATTCTTCCAAGTAGCTTCTTAGGTAGCCTGCGTGGTCCTGCCAGAAAACCAGGAAGGTTAGTTTACTAAATCGTATAAATGGGTGAAGATTTCAATAAGCTAATAATAGAAATGAGTCAAAACAAGATGCTTAACAGTTTAGGATGCACAAAATCAGGAAAGATTAAGAACACATAACCTTGATGTACAGCTCTACATGCATTTTGGGACAAGCAAAGACCAGTGGAATTACCAAGTGGGCGATCTAGATTCTCCTAATCAACAACGATTTGCAATGATAACATATAATATTTCACAGCAGGCAGGTTCATTTCTTTTGATAATGTTTAATGATTCCCTCTTCTACTTAAGAAAACCAACATGCTTATATTATATGTAAGATCATCGTACTTCCAATTACAAAAAAGACTTGGAAGGGAAGTAAAATGAATGTACTAGAAATCACAGATCTCTCTGTCTCTCTTTTCCTACTTTCTGCACCAAGTATATAATTGTCTATGGTATTGATCCTAGCAATTTGTTTTCCAACTGGCATCATCTCATTAGCATGAACTTGAATCCTTTGTTTTAATCTTTGCTAGTCTCTCGACTTTGATTATACTACTCTGCCTTAAGTTTCATCGATTCCTTTCATAACCCAAATTCATTCTCTCTTAAACATAAGAAAGAAACTCAGATCCCCTCTCTCAGTACCACACTAATCTTGCTCTAAAACATCAGGAAAATGGTATCTAACAAGCTGTCATACCCAGACTCCAGCTCAACTTGGACAGCCAAGCAAACCAAATTGTTCGAAAATGCTCTCGCAATCTATGATCAGGAAACCAATGACCGTTGGCACAAGATAGCCAAGATCGTTGGAGGGACAACTGAAGAAGAAGTGAAGAGGCAGTATGAGATCCTAGTACACGACATCAACTGCATAGAGTCAGGCAAAGTTCCCCTTCCTAAATACAGGAAAGTAGGAGAAAGCAACATCAGCAATCAGGAAAAGAGGTAATTCACTTTTTTCTCTTCTTTACTTGATAAGATGAAGCTAGACAAACAGGTTATAAATCCTTGAAATCCTTGTTTAACTTTACTCAGAATCTGTTTGATGAAATAACCAACTGCAAGAAGGGAACTGTATCTAAAAAATAAAATAAAATAAAACAAAATAAAATAAAAGGAACATAAATGATTCTATGCCTCATGATCATTCTGCTTGATAGAATGGTAGTCCAGGAGTCTTTAAGTTTACAATTAGGTATAACCAAACCTTATAAAGTGAACTTGCATTTCAACATGTTTTTATCTATTTCTTACCTACATTTTGAATAACATGTTTGGATGCCAATTTTTTACTTATATTGCGAATCTGATGAGAGTACACTCACCTAACTATGGCATTATCTGATACTCATGCTAATTGTAAATGGTGCAAAGACACTGCTTACTCCTTACTCATATCCAAACTGGGTAATAAACTTACAGCAGTAGAAAGCACTCGACACACAAAACACTACTACCTCTGTGCACAAACTTTAACTTTTCTTGATATCTTCTACAGGCTGAAGAGTTTAAAGCTATAAAGACACTCTCCGGCATTAGACTCAGCACCAATTTCCTCATGAAGTGGATCTACCATTAGCTTATATCTTCCCCCCGTCCCTTTGTTTTTTCCTTCAACATCTAAATGCAGTATACTTTTCCTCCGTATTTTCCACTTGTAACTAAGGAAGCATCATCTCATATGCGAGCACTAGCTCATTTCTCATCATTAACTCATGCAAGGATGATGCATTAGCTTAAGGGCCTTAACTGTACTGACATAGGCTGGAGTGATAATAAAGCGTAGTAACATAAGGTTCTTTACAAATTGATACATGTTTACTCTCTCAAAGATGCTTAATCAACCCGTAATTGAAGCTAAATGACTCTAACACTACCAGAAACCACAGAAAAAGTATGAACCACTCTGACATCATTTAGAAGTAAAACTGATAATCTTCCATCTTCGATTATCGCATTCTAAAATCAAGTCTCATGTCATCTAAATCTAATCAAAGTCATTAAATATCAAAACACTTGTTATAAACACACAAACCTACAAGTGCTGCAAACAAAAGCACTTGTAGAAAACCCAGAAAATAGAAATACATACACAAAATGATCCCACTCAGTCCTTGTTTTGAAGAGGCAGCGAAGCTTCTCCTTCCTTTGGGCCAGTCGCACTTTTTTCTTTGCAAAATTTTGACTTCATCTGTTTCACACCAAAAAACCAAAACCGCAAATTTCACAATCAAAAATCCACAGTAAATTTTACTCCACTGTAAAACAAAGAGTCAGTTTTGGAAGCTTACCTTCTTGAAGGTTTCCACCAAGCATATTCTGTGTTCATCCATGGAAGCAAAAATGAACTCATGAAAGTGAGACCTTAAATCCGATACAAAGCTGCCGCTTCCGAAATTCTTCTTCCTCCGGCACGAACTCACCGCCGGAGTTTCTGAAGACGATGCCGGAGACTCCGTTGAATAGCAATTTTCGCGTGGCGATACTAAAACGACGGCGTTTGGTCTGAGGAACTAAGCAGAGAGATGAATGTAACGAGGTACTGATATGACTTGGGAAAGGAGGTAAAGTTGTTATGACGGGACGGCGTCGTATGAATAATATCTCTGTCGTTTTTATTTTTTTGGATAAAAGAAAATAAAGTTTAGGACAGTCCCAACTCCTACAACCAACTCTTGAGTCCTGAATTATTAAACATCAAAGCATTAGCAAGAGAGTGATTCCATGACTCAGCAACAGAGTGGCAAAAGTTCATGCAAATGCACACTACAATCATAGTCCTTCGTAATCATTCTATCGTGTACTGAAGATTTTCTGATAAAATAGTAACTAGTATTCGTAACGACGTTCGTTAAAAAATTAATTTTTCGGTTGATACGATAGATACTGAAACTTCATACCTATTAGCCTTTTTTATTGTAGTTATATAAAATCATTTTTATAATTTTAGTTAATCATTTAGGACACTTACTTACAAAATGGATCTTAGAAAATCGAGGTATTGATACATGAAGTGCATGATAAAATATTAAGAAAAATGTTAGGCTGCAAATAAAAGAGCGTTTAGCCGCAAGTGAAACGACGTTCTAATGTTTTTTCTAATAATAGAAGGTGTGTGATTCGAACCCTAACTTGTAAAAATCATCTTAATCCAAATTGATCTCTGTCCCTAAAACCGGAGTGATTGATAGCTCACCTGGCCACCATTCGGTTAATCATAATCAGAGAATAATGTTCAAATTCTTTGTTACATGCTAAACATCCTATGGACTAAGACGGTGTCGTATTGGCTAAAAGCCGGTATATTCCGCGAAAGTTCGAATTGGATTTGAAGCATTAGGCCCAAAACGGAAAAACTCGGAATCAAAAAACTGTGGAGGAGAAAGATGTCGCTTCAGGTTCATAGCAAAAGCTCTGCATTGCCACCAAATTTAGAAAGCGAAAATTTGTAATAACTTTCTATTTTTGGTGACAGATAATATTGGGCTCGGCGTCAATGGCACGCCGGCAGATACTGGCGGATATGGGCTACGAGTTCACAATCATGGTACATTGTATAATCTGAACTGAAGCTATAAGAATTGTATGGGAGTTTCAGAAACATTGATTTGGGTTTTGGGTTTGGGTTTGGATTTTAGACTGCAGATATAGACGAGAAGAGTATCAGAATGGATAAGCCTGAAGAGTTGGTGATGGTTTTAGCTGAGGCAAAAGTATGTTTACTAAAGCAATGTTCTTTGTTTCTGTTTAAATGTGTGGGATTTGGTTTTTTTTTTTTTTGGTTGCAAGAATTGGAAGTTTGCTTTCTGGGTGTCTTGATTTTTGGTTCAAAAGTTCAAACTTGAAAGACAAAGGGTGCTTTTTTTGTTTTGTTTTGTTTTGTTTTGTTAGGCAGATGCTATCATTTCAAGGATGCAAAGTAGTGAGCTGGATGGAGGTGGTGATCAAGCAACGCTGTTGATTACTGCAGACACAGTAAGGGGTTTTAAGTTGTACATGTTCATTTTTCAACTTATAAGAAATGTGACCGACTTGCTAGTAGATTGGTTTCTTATGTTTGAGGCTTTGAGGAATAGTGTAGTTTAACAAGACATGCTAACTATCAGTACAAATGTTGCATATTGCGGTCAGTAATGCCATTGCATCTGTGCTTCAGTAATGTTTCTATTCGAAAAACATGTTTTGGGTGAAGAACTCAAAAATCAGGATCAGTCTTGCATTTTAGTCACGACCTGTTGTTGCCTATTTTGTCATGTATTCTGTGATTGAGATTATTCTCACTACTACATCTTATTGATTTTGAGGTGGTGGTGTATGAAGGGATCATAAGGGAAAAACCATCCAGCAAGGAAGAAGCATGGGAGTTTATCAAAGGTTTGCATATATGGAATTGGCTTGTTTTTACTTTGTTAGAATTAGGTGGATGTAATGGTCAAGTCATTATGTGTTGCAGGCTATTCTGGTGGTCAAGCAGGAGTTATAGGATCTGTACTTGTGACTAACCTTAAAACAGGAAAAAGAAGGGGCGGGTGGTGCAGCGCAGAGGTACTTAATCTTTCACTTCTGAAGCTCATTTTCTGAAGTATCCTCTTCCTAAGGAACAATCAAGTTCTTAATTTGAAGCTATATCATTTCATAGGTAGTTTGCGAAGGATAATGTATGGTTAATGGTGTTGTGATACAGGTTTATTTTCATGTCATACCAGATGAGATTATTGGCAACCTAGTAAGTTTGGATGCATAATCCCTTTCGGTTGTTTTTTGCAAGCAACTTTCTTTATCGGGAACTGTTTATAATTCTGATGTTGGGCCAGATAGAGGAGGGAACCACACTCAACGTTGCTGGGGGTCTGATGCTTGAACATCCAATGATATCGCCCTTTGTAGAAGCAGTGGTTAGCTTTCTCTTTCTCTCAATTCACTACAGGCATAGTTAGATACAATTAAGAATCTACTCCTCATATACTTGATGCATGTTATTGTTGTGATCTGCGTCTCCTCTGTAGATCTTTTTCATGTCCAAATGAGTCGTCAACCATACCATGTGCATGCGCCTCTTGGTTTGTTAATCACAGCTACTGATTGCAACTGCCTTACCATGATTTTTTGTGCATCTTTTGGTTTGTGGCAGATAGGGACAACTGACACAGTAATGGGACTGCCTAAAGAACTCACTGAAAAGCTCATCCATGAAACGCTCTAACTACTCTGATGCAGTGACCAGCTTCTTAATCCTCGCCGCAGATGAATCTACAACCTCCCTTGAAGTCTTTGACAGTCATTAGCTCATTACATTTACCAGAATTGAGGGATCAAATGCCATCATTATTGATTTCAACCAAGGTTGTATTCTTGTTCTCGAGTTGAATATGCAATGCCTCACGCGTCAAACATCCTAACAATGATTTCATGGTGCCAAACTGATGATTGCTGCCACACACACCTTATTTTGATCAAATTCTTGGATGATTGATAACATATGAGAAACACTATCGTAGATGCTTTTGGGTAGGAGGCCTTGCATCGTCTCTAATATCTTTGTAATTTAGGAAATTTCAACTTTTACTAAAAAAAAAGTACCTTGTTACAAGGGATTACAAACAACTGAAACAAGTTACTTTCATTAAATAAAAGCTCTCCATTTTAACATGTTACAATTGAGATCGTCAAAATTCTCATGGCCAGAATACAACTGTACAAAACGCTTCCATTTCTTCTGTTATCGAATATTGGAACTACCGTCGGTAAACCTGATACTGAACATGGTACAAACAAGATCCTCTAACCTCGATAAACCTGTCCTCTCTCACTTTTCTCAGGTGCACCGTGTCTATACGGTTGTATGTAGCAATAAAGCCGCAGCAACTCAGAAGCAAAAATTTTGTGATACATGAATCAGAGTTGTAGAATTAAAAGATCAACTATGACCGCCTTGGGGCTTTGAGAAGATAAATGCCCCTCACGAACCCTGTTCCGACTTTACCAACATCTTTTAACAAATCAATTGGATCTTTTACTTCCTCATCTGCTTCTTCCCGCCCCCGTTTCTGCAAAGGATAGTAGAATGCAACTGATTAATACAAGTAGATAATGCATATAAACGTTTTCTGAGAATTAGGAATAGACATTCAGAACATCTTTTTCAATTGATTAATGCCACACGTTCACTTCCACTTGGTATCTAACCTTTGAACTGCATCCTCCCCATGTTATGCCAACAGCATCACCACCCAGAGAATCATACCATAGCTTGAAAGTGTTGGAGTACTCTTTCTATATTGAAGAAAAGTGAATTAGAGCGAATACAGAATTGACCAAATACAAGTACTGATAATTTCATATGAAAAACACAAACAAATAAATCAAGGCATTGTATATACTTGCCTCTAGATCCCCAATAAAACACCTCAGCGGATCAAAGTTTACCAATACTTTGTTTCTTAGATCCTCTAAGCTTCCTTTAAAATCTCCAGGCAAAAGAAAGGGGTGGAAACCCTTGCTTGCATTCCCACGTGCCACATGCACCCCTGCCCAAAATGAGCATGTGCATTGTCAGAAAAAGGGGAGAGAACAGTAAACCCATAGGCACATAAACACCTGGTACCATAGAAAATCTACCTTGATGCAATTCGGATGGAAAGAGAAGGTGTTGGGGATAAGGTAATTTTTCTCTATGAAGAAGAATCACAGCGTCGTAATTGTTCAAAGGAGTTCGAAAAAGGCACTGCAAGCCAATCAGTACACTTCAGTAACTTATTATATACCAAAAAAATGCAACAAGTAAATTCATAATCACTGATAGATTTGTGAGGCTCACCTCCCATCTATATGAATCACTCTGGTCCTCCAATATGAGTTTGGTCAACAAGTTTGCACTGCTTCCAGCATAGGCCACCAACCTTTTCAGCTCCTTTCATATCCAAAAAGATCAATATTTGGATAAGCAATAGGAAAGAGAGTAACTATAATGCAGAGCACATTCAGAAAAGAAGAGTTTTTGCTTTCGATACAATTCAGAAAAGAAGAGTTACTGCACATATAATTTCTAGTGCCAGCCATCAAACATCCATCTATGGAAGATTACTCATATCATCACAATCATCATATGAATGAAAGAAAGTCCCCCATGTTCATGTCCACATGGAAATCGAGTTACAAACTGACATTCTAACAAAGAAATTAGCGAACACATTCTAATGAATCGGTGGAAAAGTATCAGGCATTAAATAGTCGTCAAACTTTTTACTATTGACAAGACCAATAATAAAAGTGGCACAATGGGAAAAGCATCACAGACATGATTAAAAGGGTCAAGAATTTCAAACAAAATTAATATTTTGAACAAATCAACTAAAAGGATCTACTAACCACTGAATTTGGTGAAAATCTGGTCCAGGCCTCAGATGCCTTGTCGTATGCTGTAGCTAAGAACATTGCTGAGTTTACATTTTGAGGATTTTCTTCATAGCCTTTTCTACTTAACATAAAGTTTTCCTGAAGTGGAGCTGCTATTAGTAGCAGTTAAAACAACAAGAGACCAACAACTATCAGAGATTCTTATTATGTTAATGGAAAACTTACTCTTATCTCTTTCTCATCATTTGGCGTCAAATCATTATTTATGTCAACAACTAATGCAGAGAAGGTCCAGTCATAGTCTGATAGTAAACGCAAGAACCTGTTGGCGAAAGTACATGTAAGACGGTGGAAAGTAAACCACTGAAATTGCCAAATTGTTTGTGTGTGCACTACAGTATAATTCTAATTGCCAAGTTAATCTGGCATTAGAAAACTTACGTTGTTCAGATATAAAATGAAAGTAAGCGTTGTAGTTAGTCTATCTCTGTGAAAAGTATCATTGAGAAGTATCTGAATGCCCCTGAAGTTGGATATAGAAATACCAACCTTAAAAATCCAGTGATCCGTGAGCATGGAGCATTAAATGGTAAAGGCTTCAAAAATATATATGCCACCAATAGCTCAACTGCTTCCTCTTCCAAGCAAGCCGAAAATAGATGTGAAGCAGCCCATCGTTTTGCAAGCCTTCACATGAAACCAATTGAGTTATATGCAGTTACAGGATTAAATATAATTCAAATGCTAAATCTAAAGCTTACCTAACAACTGGCCCATATGCTGGGTAACAAGTCTGTAATCCATTGATCATGCTGGAATGTTGACTGCGGAAGTATAGTTCCTTGTCCACATTAGAAACCTTATTTACATGCTCATTCCCAGCTGCAGTCCAAAAGAATTTCAAGAGATCAGCATCAAGGAATCTCAAAAACGGGACATAGGTAATCATATGCAAGTCAAGTTTTTACTTTCTCGTCTCATCAAAGTTAGGCCTCTCTCATGCCAAATTTTAAGGCGAAAGGCATATCCAGAGACAAAAACATCCACATCATCCTCTGTGGCTGTACATGTCATCCCCCAACTATTCTGAAGACTGCCATAAGAGTATAATCAGATACTTTGTTTCAAGGATAACATAATTTGAAAGAAGGTAGTTAGTATTGAGAGGAACGCCAGTCTACCCACCTCTCTCCGATTTTAAGAAGGAATGCTGATTTGGTTTTCTCAATTGCTACATCATCCATAGGCCAGTTTCCAGAACCTTCCAACTAAAATTAAATCAAGCAGTAAGGTTTCATAAACTGACTGGAACAATTTAATAAATGTCATGAATCAGTTTACAGGGTATCATGTCATGCCTGGATCATAACTTCCAGCGGCCGGATGCATGAAGGAGGGAACTTATTGAGTTTTACAGAAGAACCCTTTTCATTAGCTAGCGGATGAGGTTCAGGTGGGAAGACAGATGAAAACCTGAAAGCTGTACAAAATGATAAGTACATAGTCCTTGACCTTAAACAGAAGAGGGTAAAAAAAGTCATTTCAATAGCAAAATTTTACAGATTCTTATGCACATAAACTTGCGAGAAAAAAAAAGAAAAAAGAAAACCAAGAAATTTGTACAAGCCATATGACTTTTTATGTATCTAAGTAATTACGTGAGTTAACAAAACATTACCAGTTAGTTTGATCAAATAAGTAATACGTAATAAGAGAGAACCCGGATGAGTGACAGAGACAGCACAAATCTATAGCACTATGGTTCCAGAAAAATTTAGACAAGTAACATAGAGAAACAAAAGGGATTACATCATGATTAATACTTCTAAAATGGGATCACGTAATCGCTCTCTTTTGGGGCCAGCTTTTAAAGTAAATAATTGAATCGAGAATAAAAACAGTGCAACTTCAAATACTTATTCATTCCAAACAGGTGAGAATAGACTGTTCAGGTCTCCAATACACACACACATAGTTGTAGACTTAGGCAAGAGAACCACAAGATGCAATAGTTTTTACCTACACATGAACCATGACATAAGGAGGATGCAACACTAAAATAAAATACAGATTGCTTTTCAAGAATCATACCCGAATCTAGGGCCTGCACCGTAGAAACTTTTAGAGGTATGTCTTCAATAAGGCGCAAGCGCTTCGATAGAATTTCAAACGCCCCAATCAAACTCGCGGAAAAAGATATAGGATCTGAAGGAATTTTGATAGTTTCAGAAAGCAGTGTACAAAACTAAGAAGAGACATGCATAGAAATCACAGTAAAAATTAACAGTAGTAAATGGCCTCTAGTTACCTTCAGCACCATATAGCAAAGAGAAATCTAGTTGATCCACGATATGCAAGATATTCTCTTTCGATAGTGAAAGATGTCGGAGAAGCACATGCTCAGAAATCTTTTTTATAACGATGTGTCTTTTCCATTGCTCAGTTTCCCAAACTAAGAAATTATGCAAACAGTGACATTCCTTTAGTTATTATGATAATTGATTTAGAATTAGTATCAAAAGGGGGAAAAGATTCCTAACCTGTGCTTTCTGCTATTTTTCCATCTTTGAATCTCCTAAGCTCAGCCTTATCCCCCCAGAACTGGCGGAATTTGAGAGCCTAGTGAAAGGACAAGTGTAAAATCAATACATGAATCAAAAGAAATATTTGGCTATAATAATTCCTAACAAGTACTTACATACCTCCTCCTTATTATCAGCATCAGGACCAATATCAACAATTCTGAAAGCTTTATCTAAAGAGGTTACTGAAATTCCAATTAGCAATGGCTCTGCATTGAGTGTCGACAATCCCTGAAGCCCAAAAACAAGTTTAAACAAACTGGTATGGAAAATAGATTATTGAGATGAGATGATACAGTTTGATAGTTCGATGCCATACATTTTGTAGAGCGGATTCTGATAACATGCTTTTCCAGGTCACACGTACAGTCTTCACTCGGTCACTCAACCCATGACTTAATACATTATAAACCTTCTGCTCGTACACCCTCCAACATTCATCATCCAAGCAAAATCCCAATACATAAACTGAACTCTTCCCCTTTAAGTTCAACCTAAGAGAGCAAACATGAAAACAAAATAAGTAAATCAAAACACAATCCGGAAAGGAAAGAAGGTGTGTGTGGTGGCACGTTTAATGTGATCGTTGTAAAAAAGACAATAAATGGAGGAAAAAACTAACCTTATCACATGGTCATATTTAACAGGATAGTCAATCTTGGTCATAAAAACTTCCTCAAATCCACTATCTCTGCATTTCTCTATGCATGCCAGTGTCATTGTAGATTCATTTTGGAGCTGAAATGACAAGAGATACATTATTTTTTAACAAGATTAATCATGTCTCTGTCATTATTGTGGAGCAAAATGAACTGCTGAATGGTACCTCAAGAAATCCAACCCTTGTTATCCGGAAGGCTAAATTAAAGCTCCTAGATGGAGTACATATAACAATTGGAAATGATTCTTTAAAAGGCAGCCTCTCCTGCAATACCAAAGATTGTGGTTCATTGACATCAGTAAAATATAATGGAGCAAAATAGACAATGAAAAAACTTTCAAGTAAGGATGGTTACTTGTTAAGAGTAGTATTGCAGAAGTAGCTTTTTTGAGTTATTAACAATTTGTAGCCCAGTTTATTATATGAAACAGTCAGGTCATCTGGTTATTAAAAATTGTCATTTTTTCTTTTCCACAGTTTTCCTTACTACAGAAGGTCAAATACCGAAGAGCACACAATACATGTCTAGATTCTACCCAGAAAAAACAAAAAACAAAAAACAAAAAAAATCCAGTGAAAGCCAAAATTGAAGACATGAAGATCCAGTAACAGGAGACCTCTTTCGAAATAGCTTTTTGGCCCTTTGGTATGAAGTAGAGGCCATGTTTCCACAAATCTGAAGTAGCTGCATATGCACAAACAATAGTAAGTATAAGTATCACTCTGGTACTGTTATTTGTGATATTAAATTGCTTCAGAGCCTGAAACAGCAACTTTGAGTTTCTGCAGTGCCTAGATATTCCTTTTTCGCAAAGGAAAAGATAGTCATTTTAAGATTCAACAATACAATTACAGATACGGTTATATAAGTGATACCACAAAATTCAATAGCGTTTAGCAGACTGCAACAGTTCCTTTGCTAATGTACTAAACCAACTCATTTCTTATTAGCACAAACCCTAGATACATTTTCTTATTGTCCTTGATAAAAAAAATTACTGGAGCATAAAAATGCAAGTATGTCCAAGTAAAAGTATGCAAGATGGTTTGATGACTTCAAACAAGTGCTTGGTGTAAAAGGGAAAAAAAATACCAATGAATTTCATTGTAACACGAAATATTTGCATTGCCTTCATTGATTTATTGACATGGTTCCTATCCACAAGATATGCCAATATGACAGAGATTAGAAACCCATTCAGGCAATCATGAGCATATATTGGCGTCCTACGGCGAGCCCAGACCTACATCAATGAGAAATACCCTTGTCACAGATGTTGCATTAATATCTCAATATAAGGATTTGGAGCCTGGTAGTATACCTTCAGCAAAATTAATCCCTCTCGTAATTCCTTGGATCCAAGAAAAGTTTGCTTGACAAGTTCTTCGGTATCTTCTATAAACATGTCTTCCAAAATGCTACTATTGTACTTGGGAGTAGCCTGAGGAATGCCCCCTTCAGAAAAAGAAAATTCCAACTTAACAACAATCTACACTGAATAAATGAAATTTCTCAGAAACAATAACTTACCTTTACTCACAGCACGAACATTATTCCGCTGCAGGTTCAATTTCGGAATGCTAAAAAGGGATGGTGCTGTAGGTATTATTCTTACAAAAAACCCAGGGAGTGCAACGAGTTTCTTGACTGTCATACCAAAGTAATAAAAAAAAAACATAAGTTCACCGCGGAAACAAATAATAACATCACGAGATACAAATTCATGGTAGGGAAAAACTATTTGAAGTGACGACATGCGGCAAGAAGACAAACCTGGATACACAATCAGCACGGGCTTCCGAACTTCATTCTGGAAGGTGGACCACTCTACCTTACCAACTAAGGCCGACGACGTCAAGTACTTCTTAATTACACAAAGGTACAGGCACCTTTTAGCATGGTAACGGTAATTCAAATAGTCTTTCTCAAGAAAACACTCCTGCAATCAAGCAAAAGCTTATACATCTCGGCATCTCAATCACCTAATCTTGTCATCCAAAAGCTATGCTAATCTCCAATTGCGATTAACGATAACAAACAATTACATAACTAGCTGAATACCTTGGGCAACTGAACGAAAAGATCCACATTGAACTCAGGCTTCACAAGGCACTCTATAGCATAACTGCCGCCAATCTTCAGAGATTTCGGCTTCTTGAACTCGAATTCAGCTTTGTCTGCACCAATGTCTCTGACGAATCCCGGAGCTAAATCCGCCGTAACCTGCCGAAATTCACAGTAAGCCAACACTAAGAATCACATTCGTCCAACAATGCATTGGAATTGGATCGCACAGTAAAAATCAAACTCAAAATGCTACAATTAAGAGACCGGACCTTGAGGTCTTCTGGAATTTTACCGATGGCGTCTTTGATTGACGAAACGGCGTCGTCTACGAACTTGGTGAGCGCATGTGAATATTCAAGCTGGACCTCTTTCAAGAGCTCCTCCACCTTCAGGTCCACTGAGTTATCGGTTTCCATAGTTCTTCGTTTTCTTCGGATTTGGTTATGGGGCTGAAAGGGAAGGCGTAGCTGGTGCCTGGTGATTGTGAGGTTTGGGAGATTAGGGTTTAGGGTTTAGTGGAATAGGTGGCGGGAGAGGGATAGAGGAGGAGGAGGAACATTTTGGGCTGGGCTTCATACCCATAATGTAATGATGTGCTAAAAGGCCCATTTTCAAACAAAGATGGAACTTGGAAGTCCCTATTGTTATGTAAACTTGTCTTCCGACTTCTCCATCCAAATGGAATGTGGAGCTTAGAAAGAATTAGAAGATGATCTCATGTGTTAGTGTTCTTTGTCTTGTTGAGAGCTCTTAGATGGTATACTAAGTGCTCGATTACTTTCAGAAAAAAGTGCCCGATTAGGACGTCAATTCTGTAAGGTATACTAATTAAACTAGCTAACACATAAGAGAATCAGAATGATTCCTGATAAAAGTATTTATGTGTTTAACACCATGTGAAGAAATCGGAATTGGCATATGTCTCACCTCCTAATAAGAAATCGATTCTTGTATACACTCATGAATTTTATCACAAAAGGGGAGATGGATTTAGAAATCAACCATCTGCTAACGACATTGTTTCACTTCTTATCTCATTCAACTTGTTTCCGATTATTTCAGTTTCAAATAAGTAAATGTGTCTTTTACTTGGAAATAATATAGACTTGAATACTGGCTCAGTTTCACAAAGTCTACCTGTACTAAATACTTGTGTTTTAGCTCTTCTTGTGATTTGAAACACCAATGGTTCGCAGTTTCTCTCATCGGCCTTTATGTTACATTCCGGTGAAATGGCATTCAAGAACAACACCAACCAATTCGATCATGTACCCATGCAGAAACAAAACCAACCATCATGTGCCCTCACATCAAAGTTCATTTATTTGAAAAGAGAAAACTCGTAAGTCTCTTTGGATCTGTCATGCTCATTCGAACAACGGTTAGTATCACCTAGATTGATCACACAGCAATAGAGCACAAACGTCCATTTCTTCACTTAACTCACGGTAATTAACGTTTACTTAGTTGTAATACTCAACATGCATGATAATTTATTCACACAAATCTAAGCAAACATATAGTCACATGTCAGCGTACTACATAAAACTCTGTTGCGATGACATGATCAAATTGCTCCATTTGAATCCAGGAGAATTGAAGCAGACCGTAATGTTTAAATATTTAGTTAAAAGAAAGAACAACCCTGCATAGATTGCATAGATATAATCACACATTTCACACGAAATTGATCTGCAATGATTTGACAAGAGAACCAAATATAAGAAAAGTCCCCCCTCAAACTCTCTGCCATTGCCATTTGTTTAATTGGACGGTCAGATTCAAATTCATGAATCCTCACAGCAAAAAAACACGAAACGACAAAACCAGGTTCACTGTTCTGAACCGCAGAGAAGCCAGTGTCCGGTCCGAGTTGAAAACCCAGAAACCTAACAATCGCATATAGGCCAATCAGATATTCATGATCATCATTCATCACAACGGTGCAGAATAATAAGTACCATGAAAAATAAATAGCTTGAGATTCAGGTCATCTGTAACTTGCAGTTCATTACATATATGATAGAGCAGACTAAACAAAACCCTTCCTAGGTTATACATTATCAAACGGCCCACATGGATTTCTCACTGTCAAAGCTCAGATCACGACCATGGACCGCCGGCGACGGCGAAAACGGGCAGCGGAACTATAGAAGGTAGGTAGGTAGGTAGTAGTAGTAGGTAGATTTATAATGTGAAGTTAAAAAGAAAGAAAAGCATGAAATTAACATGGAAAAAAAGCAAAGTAATTAGGAGCATTTGAACGAAGAACAAGATCGACATGTTCATCTGGTGAAGTCATGGACGAGGCTTGGTCTGTCTGTGACGTTGAGGCGCCACGAGAGGAAGGGAATGCCGGCTGCGTCGGCCGGTTCGTGAGACGTCATCATGTCGTGATCTTCCATGAACCGGAACTCGTTACCGTTCATGGACGGAGCGTAGCAGTGCATTTTCTGAGCCTGGGAGTTGTTCATCCACGAATGGCTGCCGGACGATGTTGCGCCGTTGGCTGACGTGGCGGCTGCGGCGGTGGCTCGTCTCTCTTCCTTCTTGAACCGGATTCCACAGGCATTGCAAAGCGACTGTAGAGTTCGGTAAATAAAAGAAAAAATGAGAAATTTAAATCGGAAAATAAAAGAAAAAGGTCGATATCTTCTTTTTAGTACTTGGTAAACGAAATCGATCATTGTTGCTTTGACTTGGCAGTTAGTAGCAATCATTACTCAGGAAACAAGGGATAGAGTAGTAAATTCAATTTCATTTTACCTTTGGGCCTCGTGGGCCGTTTCGCCAGAGCGGTGTCGAGGTGGTGTCGCAGTTAGCGCAGCGGCGAGCCAGAAGCGAATCGCCATTCCCACCGCCGCCGCGGTTGCCGCTCCCGTTCTTTGGCGCCGACGAGGCATGTTTTGGTTGTAAAAGGTCCCAGCAGAAGTTCGTAACTGACCTCCGCTCGTGGCGTCCGCCGCGCTTCTCATCGTTTCCGTCATCGGACGTGAGACGAGTGGAGGGAGTGCCTAGGGAAAGAGTGCAGTCGACGGAAGAAGGGGAGGCGAAGGAGTACATGTGGTGGTGATCCGACGGCTCGTATTGATCGTAGGGCTTGTGGTGATTGTTGGGCATGGAGAAGAGCATGGAGAAGGAGGAGTTGGTCTGGGTGTGGAACAAGCCGCACGAGCATGAGCCCATGACGTGGCCCTGGGAGCTAGCACTACTGCACCTCTGCATATTGATCTGTATAGACTTTGAAGAACAATCTTCCTCTTCGAAACTTAGAGATTAGTGTTATAGTCTGAAGAAGAAGAAGAAGAAGATGATGATGATAATGAAGGGTACGAGATGAGGAAGGAGGAGAACAAGAGTGAGGAGAGGAGGTTGCGTTGTCTGGTAGCTTTATAAGCTAATAAAAGGGTGAAATACCAGTCAGCACCTGCAGTCCACGTTGTCGTGAAATGCAAATAGATTTAAATTTTTTTTTTTTTTTCAGAGGTGATGATAAAGACTGGGAGAGAGGGCAGAGACGAGGGGACCCAGGTTGCATGTTACAGAGAGAGAAAGTGTATTAGAGGGACGAGCCTGAGGCCCTGAGCTCAGTCAGTGTGTTAAAATGGTAGGGCATCAACAAGTGTAAGGGGGAGGAGGAGGAGGAGGAGGAGAAGGAAGGGGTGCCCTTAGTGATAAGCAGGGTGGTGGCGGAAGTGGTGGTTTTTCTGGGGTCTGGTCAAAAGAGCCCACGTGACTAGCGGGAACAGTCTTCCATAGATCTGCCTTCTCCGATCACGAGGACTAATTAGTAGTGAGAGAGAAAGAGAGAGGGGTGGTGACTGGGGTTTTGTGGAAGCGAACCGAATAGATATCAAAAAACCTCTGTCCGTATCCGTATCTGTGTTCTGTCACTGCCACCCTCCCAAGGAAAATGGAATAGTAACCTATGAATTACACAGCCCCAATCGCAGCACGGCCACACGTGCAACCCAAGCGCCGATCGATCCCTCCCACCCCCAATCCCAATTCTCGAATATACCCCTTAAATCGCTCTCCCTTCTCTGCCACTAGTATATTCATCTCAGTTCCGAACCCTTTGTTAGTCTTTGTCACGCAGCTTGGAATGCTGTGCCCTAATCCCACCTCTGGTTTCTTCCTCCCACCATTTTCCCCAACTCTGGATTTTCTTCCAAATACAAGTATTCCTTTTCATGACATATACTTAATTAATTCTAATAACCACTCAAAACTTTCAAATTTTATTTTTTTATAAAGAATGATGAAAATAATGGTCCAATATTATACCATTCTTGTAACCAAAAATAAAATAAAATATATTATACCATTCTTCCAACGTACTACTTTTTATATAAAAAATAATAATTCGTGTGGAAACAAAAATGAGCAAATAGTTTATCAGTATAATTATAGTTTCACGTATAAAATGCGTAGGCGGCTAAAAGAAATCAGTCCTTAAATTTAAATTTTTTTCTCTCTCTGTTTGAGTTTATTTTAATTATATGAATCATGACAGATATCTAACTCGTAACAGATGTATATGATAGTTTAATGGGATTTATAATGTCTATCCAAATGATTGGTCCTAACTCGGATAGAAGAACATATAGTAGACACAAAACTATATATCCATTCTGGTTCTCTCCAACCTACTGGAAAAAATTCTGAGTTGTGTCATGAAGTTCTTAGTTAGGAGGTGTAACAATCTTAGTGTTAAGTTTATACCGACATTTGTCTTGTAATTGTTTCTTCTTATCCAAAACCAACCGCAATGATTGCAGCTTCACATGAAATGTGTTTCACTCATGCATATCAGTCCTACTTTTCAACTAGGATTTTGTTCTCAACAACGACCATAGTTCTCTCTAGTACGTACTCCGTTAAGCTTTATTTCAATAGGGTGTCAAATCCATCAACGACTACTTTTGCCATAACAATGCCATGTACCACAATAACAGCCAGTTATTGAGGTCAAGTACTACTAAATTTGCAGTGTTCGTACCCCTCCATGGAATCACGTGAACCCAAAACCAAGCCAAGTTCATCATCATCATCATCAACACCACCACCACCACCACCTCAAGTCTCAAGGCAAATTTCAGTCCCCCCCCCCCCCCGGAATCCAGAATACAACCCATCACAGCAATCAAGTAAGAAGCAACAAGCTTTATAGAAGATCCGGGATTTTGATGATCTATATATGCCTCCACAAATCTCACGACCCACAAAAAGCTAAAGAGAGACAGAGAAGAAGGCAATCATAGCAAAGCAAAAACAAGCCACACTAGTTTTGTGTGTGCGAGAGGGAGAAGTATTTTCTATTTTTACAGATTGGATTTTCTCTTTCTTTTTTCCCTTTAGATCCTTTCGTGGTCAAACCGTCAAACCTCCCTGAAAAATAAAATTACGAACTAGAGGGACCCCTGGAGCATAGGAACAAACTTCTCTGGAAGCCCGACCCCATATTTTGATCAAAGATTCAAAACGACACCCCAAAGACACAGAGAGAATCAGATCGTCTAGAGATTGGTGACGACTACCGCTTTCCAAAAGATGCTCTTCCCTCTATTCGCTTTGCAATTTTCCCCAAAAAAAAAAAAAAAAAAAAAAAAAAAAAAAAAAAAGAACGAAAACCAGACCAAACAGTAAACCAAAAACTACGTTTAGCCCAAGACAAAACACATCATCATGCATAACCACATGCAATATAGAATTAGGGGGCTTAATTAATTAAATTAGAGTAATGTTTGTAGTTTTCTCTCATCCCGAAAAACGACCTCATTCAACGTCGTTTGTTTTACACGCTCTCGGTGCAAAGCATGCAGTGCACTGTTGCCTATGCAAATTCCAAGTTATTAATGCAGATCTCTGATTATACCTACATCCCTGGCTTCCCTGTTTTATATAATACGACTCTGGGATTTGCTTAATCATCCAAAAACACAAAACGAATCTAATTCATGTTCACCGCTTCACGAATTCCACAAATACTACTGGCTCGTCAATCCTGCCACGTAGTCATATTTTTTTTTTTTTTTTTCCGGTCATATCATTAACCTCTTAAATAAAGTACAATTAGATCCTCGTTAAGGATCAACTGTTAAACTGTTAGTTTGTTCATGACTACTGAAATTAGAGACTGTGAAAGGATCTCTTTCTTCATTTTATTAATTTTGAAGAACATTTAGTTGTTTTGTGATCCATCAGCCACCATATCTCATTCTTCAAAATAGGGATAGAGAAGATAGAGAAGCATTCATTCCCCAAATTTACAATAAAGTTTTCACTTCCCCAAGATTAAATTCTTCATGTGCTCCAATGAGAAGTTTACATAAATAAAATATTTTATTGAGTATTTTATTGTTACAATAAAATATATAATTTTTTTTGTTATAATTAATAATGATGTAACATATTTTATTATTGTAATAAATACCTGAATCTTCAAAATGGAGAAGTTGTCAGAGTTAAAACATAATTTTTTTTTTTATAGAATTTGACTTTTAATTCCCTATTTTAGAGAAATTTTGGTGAAGTTGTTGGAGATGCTCCAAGTCCAACAGTTTCTTTATTTTCTTGAATTTCTCAATTTTAGAGAATATAGATATGTTTTTAGAGCATCTTTGGTTAGCCACTTTAAAAATGCGACTGCATCAATGCTCTCTATTTTAGCTAGCATTACATCAACATTATTATTTAAATTAGGATTAAATAGTTTAAATATATTTATATATCACGTAAAATATCTTACAAGGAATGTATTAAATTATAGCTAGCTTCATATGAGTCATCTCGCTCTTTATATTTAGCTAGTGAGATAGTTAAAAGTCATAATAGCTAAACTTTGGCTAGTCTATTGGAGCTCTGAACATATCAAAAAAATCTAAACACGCTCTCTAAAATAATTAAAAGCAAAAAATCCTAAAATAGAGAGTCTTACTAAAGTTGCTCTTAGGTCCAACAATTTCCACATCCCATTCCCCAAAATAGGGATGGAGAAGAAAGAGAAGCATTGATTCATTATATTTGCAGCAAAGTCTTCCTTCCTCAAATTATCAAAATTAGCATTGTCATAAATTTGTCACATGCTCCAATGAGAATAAAAATATATAAAATATATTATTGAGTATTTTATTGTTATAATAAGATAAAAAATATTTCTTTTTTGTTATAATTAATAATGATGTATACTATTTATATAATTGTAGTAATAAATACTAAAATCTCTAATATTTAAAGAACCTGTTGGAGATGCTCAAAGTTCTGCTCACGAAAAAATACATATTATTCAATATACGAGTTTAAGTTACCATAACGTATGTTATCATTGCATTGTGGTAGTCATGACATTTTCTCAAAATTTTAAAAATTAAACAAAAAACAAAGAGTGTTATTAATCACACACCATTTTTGACTGTTCACATACTTCATCTATCAGTCAATAGTGAAACAGATTTAGCTCGTTGTTTATAAATACAATTGAATTATAATAAAAATAAGATAGGGTGATATCGAGTGTGAATAACATCATATCCATCTATTATCCAAGAAAAAAAAAAACATCATATCCATCGAAAACGAAAGGACGAATGAGGAATCCTGCACAAGATTATGGAATATTGACCTATGATTTTAACCGTGCCATGCTCGAAATTTAATCAAAGATCATAATGATGGTAATAAGAGGCTCGTTGGATTTGATGGGACCCGCGACCCTCTTAGACTAGACTAGGGTTTTGCACTTTTCCAATGTAGTAAGCATATCGTGTCTATCTATCTGTGGTAATTGATCGCTATCACTCTAATGAATTTGCCACGTGGGAGTCGCTGAGGTATTTACTTGTATGCATGCATGCAAATGTTATTTTTTCTTTTTGCCAAATTTTCTATTTTCCCGATAGACATGTGTAATAATTACTTGCATCGGAACTGACCCAAAACCAAAATTTACCTTCCTCAAAAGCATCAAGATACAACTGGAATGTGAATGTCTGTCCCTCCTCCCCTCGTCTCTTTCCTCTTAAAAAAAACCAGGGATTTCTGGGTGGAAAATTGCAAGCATTTTAACTTCTTGTAAGCTGGGTTAGATTGGGATTGGTCTAGAGGGCTAGCGAAATTGTAGTTGACCAGAAGAAGATCTTCTTCCTTTGTTGGGAGCCAGGTAATGGTTAAAGTGAGGCTAGTAAATCAAAGTGGGTTTGGTTTGGTTTCGGATTGGTTTTGGAATTGGAAAAAGAGGAAGAAAATTACATAGATTGGAGTAGTAGGAGTGATAAGTGGACCAGACCGGACCGGGGATTGAGAAGAAAAGGGAAGTTGGAGTAGGAGTTTGGAGTTGCGGGAGGAAAACCCTAACGAGCCGTCCTATGAAACGAAAGCTAAATCCTTGTCAGTGTCGATCATATATCCACGTCTCTAAAGATATGGGGGACACTGTAACCTCTAATTGTCTCCTCGAAGGAGGTCTAACCGCTACATAAAGCTAGCCCTGCTAATACACTAGTGCTTATTTTTCCTTTTTGTTGTTTATATTTTCTTACGGTTTTGTGATCTGGTAAACTAAGAACTAATCAGATGATGGGGATTTTGTCACATTTTTATGTTAATTAACCCTTAATCCATGTGTTCAATTGGTTTACTTTCAATCTGTAATTGTCTATATAAAGAGATTTGATATGAAATTAGCTAGCCAATGTACTAGCTACTTCTGTTGTACCTTGTTGATCCAAGGTTTTAATCAAAACATATGATGAGCTTCCACACTTGGTAAGACTAGATCTTTGAGTGCTTGAGCAAAATCAGGAAATTTATCATTTTACCACAATCGAACCAAACATTAGAACGCAACCTAACTAGAATGCTCAGTCCCACGCCCGATTAGATGTATTTAAAACATCATAATATATAACCAGAAAATTTGCACTTGATTATGGTCATGATAATGATACTTCTCTAGACAGTTATGAATTATCATACTAGCTACCTTGTTCAACAAGCGATTCAAACTTCTATTTATTCCATAACCCTTCTATTCCTGCTACATTAGTAGCTCGTCGTAAAAGCCCAGACCAAAAGAAGCTAGTCATTGAATTGAAGAAAAATTTAAAGCAGCATATATATCCCATCAATTCAAAGACTAATTCCTAGCTAGTAGCATTATATATGTATGCAGAACCCTTTTCGCATGCAACCTTTTAGCTATAAGCTAATACTGATCGATTTGAAACAACAAGTAGTAAAGCAGTAAAACAGATAAGAAAGCAACTTATAGAACGAACCCACCGACATTATGCCCGATGCCCAAAACCAAAGGAGTAGAGAGTACGTTATTGGTTCAGATCTAGTCTTCATATGCATGGTGATCTTTACCTTGAGCCGTACATGCTTTTCTTTCTTGCCTCTCTTCTCTTCCATAACCCTCTTTCTGTTTCCTCTACAACTTTGAATCTCTTTAGAACCTTTTGCAGAACATCCAAGGCTCTAATATCTATTTGTTTTTAAGGAATGTTTGTAAGCTTCCTGATCTGGGCACTGTTTTGCACTTTTTATTCTTCTAAGGAAGAATCATTATGATCTAGATCTTGACTGCTGAATCTTCTTTCTTTATATCTGTCCTGGGAAACACAAGCACGTAAAATTTGATTATGAAATATGAACTTTAAATTTGTAGACTCATTCGTCTAACTTTTGGGCTTGTCGACCTATATATGAAGTGTTGATGTGGATCTACGATAGTACTGATTGCTTCTTTCCGACGTATAGGGGTATACATGGGCCGAACTATAGTTCAAAACTGGATGTGGATCTAGATAATAGAACTTTATTTTTTTTTTCTTTTCAATTTCATTTAAAAACAATATAAAACTATAAAACAAACCCTCACACCCAGCTGATCCGGATGGCGCTAGGGACATATAAAGGGGCAACAGTGAAACCAAACAAGTGACAACAGTAGTGACAACATAAAGAAGTTAATCTATCGGCCACCTTTTGCTTCACGATAAACATGCATATAGGAAGAAGCATATATACCGGAAATTAAGAAGCCAACAAGCGAATATCTTGAAGAAGAGAACTGATACACCAAGGTGTCGCAGGCTTGCCATTAATGCAGCCGATCATAGCCTTGGAGTCTCCCTCTATAAGAACTAGATACTAGAACTTGTGATGATCCGAGAGTCTCCTTTTATAAGAATTAGGGAAACCTTTCTAATGAGAACCCTTAAGTTAAGGACTTGTTGAGGACTTTTCGGCTTATCCAAACTTTCGATCTTATATTCACATCTTAACCGTTCAGTTTACATGTATTTATAAGTAGATCATTTCTTCAAATTTTCAGCTATATTGAAAATTGTTAAGCATTTATGAATTTGATTTATTAATTATGAACTTGAATGGTTCATATTTGACAGATTTGGTTCGTCCATTAATTTAATCTAGTTTGTTTATCTTAAGAAACACCAATTTGGCTGAAAATTTGTAGAAATGATCTACTCATATAAACCTAAAAACTGAACGGACGAGATGTCAAAATGTGATCGAAAAATGAGTTTTTTTTTAAACTATAAACCGAAAAGTCATCAACTTAAGAGTACTCGCTAAAAGTGCTCCCTAAGAACTAGATATTAGAACTTGTGATCCGAACTACGTATAGTGAGTGCTTTTTCCAAGGAAAATACAATTCCAAAGGAACATACCTAAATACATTGAAGATATGTACAATAGCTGGCCAGCTAACAAACCAACTACCTAATTCGATTCAAACTACATTATCTACTAATTATGCAAGACCATACATGTAACCAAAATTGAATTATATATATTTGTGTAATATATATTATATTGGGGCCGGGTGAGCAAATTAAATTGTTTTGATCAAAGTGCAAACGTATCATCACTAGCAACAAGCAAGAGTCGTATATATAATCCTGTCTTTAAGATGAGGGCGACAGTGGCCAGTAGTTGGTAGTGCAGTTGATCCAACCCTCGCACCTGCATACCAATAAATTATCCCTTCCAGAAACATTACTAAGAACTCTGATTCCTTATTTGTTTTCCCTAATGTTTCAATTTGACTTTGACATGCAAAAGATATGTCTGATATATATGATCGAAAACGGAAATCTACTCCTTTCAAATAGTTTATATGAAAACTTGGACCTTCAATTTGAGACGTTGTGTATAACAAGTTTCACAACGTCATTTTGTTGAATGTGTACATGACTTTTAAGTTTAATTAACATGGTTAAGAATTCAACTTATGTTAGATTGGCGGAACTTTTTTGAAGTTAAATTATTTGACACGAAAATACAAGATTTTGATTAATTAAACAAGATTATACTAAGCAAAAGAAGTGATATGACGTGCAAGAAAGACGTATCTAGCTAGCTACAAATTAACTAGATTAGTTGGTCAGTACTGGTTCGAATTCTCAATCAATCATCCACTAACAATGAAATTGTAGCATTATTCTAAGATAGAGACTTCCAAATTGAAGCATACAAGTAGTTAAGTAACCAAGTAGGAGAGTGCGATCAATCATTCAAACATTTCCGCTCCATATAAGTGACAAGCTATAACAATCCAACACCATACACAAACCTAGCTCATCAACTCTTTCCTAGTTTATAAACTCTATGTGAGGGAGCTAGTACTCGGATTGTGAGTGCTACAAGTTAAGCAAAACAAACATGGTGAACTTAGTAGCACTACAGAAGCCCTTGCTGCATGGCCTGATGAAAATGGCCGGAGTCGTACCCTACACGGTGGAGATTGAGCCCGGCACGGTGATGAATTTCTGGGTCCCGAAAGAAACCCTAAACAAGCCGAAGAAGGGAGAGAAGCCCGAGATCATATCCAAACCCAAAAAGCCGGTAGTGGTTCTGATACACGGCTTCGCCGCCGAGGGAATAGTGACGTGGCAGTTTCAGGTGGGTGCGCTGGCCAAGAAATACTCGGTCTACGTTCCCGACGTCCTGTTTTTTGGGGGGTCGACGACCGACAAGCCCGACAGATCTCCTGCTCTTCAGGCCGAGTGCGTCTCTACGGGGCTGAGGAAGCTCGGGGTGGACACGTGTACGTTGGTGGGGTTCAGTTACGGAGGCATGGTGGCGTTCAAGATGGCGGAGATGTATCCGGAGCTGGTGAGAGTCATGGTGGTTTCCGGGTCGATATTGGCGATGACGTGTTCGGTGAGCGATGAGACTATGAAGAGGCTAGGGTTTGAGTCGTCATCGGAGCTTTTGCTGCCGAGAACGGTGAAGGGTCTGAAGGCTCTGCTGTCGGTGGCGGCTCACAAGAAGCTGTATTTTCCCGATCGGCTCCACAGAGACTTCCTTGAGGTTAGTTAACAGTGATTATCGACACTGACGTCTAATTAAGTTGCTGAAGTTGGTTGAAAATTAGAAATGAATGAATGCCACCTATACTGATTTAGTTGAGAGATGACAGGTTATATATACTGGAACGTACTGGGTTGTTTTAACAATTTTCTCTAAATTTCTAACACTCTCGGTCTGATCTATGTGTTACAAATATGATTTATATGAATGATATCATTTTCATGCAATAAATTGAAGGACTATGACCAGGCGCGGAGCCAGGTGACAGGTTGGTGGGGCTTGAGCCCAACCGAGATTTTGTCAATATATATATTAACGTGTGCAACCTCAACGTAATAGAAGCCTTTCCAGGCTTGGTTTGGGATCAGTACTTACATCATGTACACCTGGGTTCGATTCCCAGTCTGATCGAGCATTCTTTTCTGTGTTTTTTTGCTTCTTTACTTTCTAAATTTCTTCTAAAATGCATTTTTATTCTTAATTCTCTAATGCATGCTGGGTTCAAAATTTAAGAATGGGCCTCATAACATTCTTTTGGTATTAGTTTAGCATTCTTTTGGTAAGATGTTAGATCCATCTTTGTATTAGTTTTGATTGAATTCTTTTTTTAATCTCTATTTTATTTTATTTGATGTAAATAGTTCCAAAAAAAAATTCTTTCTAGCAATTGTATATCTTATATCTCTTAGTTAAATATGTTAGACTAACATTTGGTGTTCACAGGTGTGTTATGTTTATATTGTTCTACTACCTTTCTATGGTCAATAAAATGACTTAGCGTCATTCTTCAAAAAAAAAAATGTTAGAATGCCGTTAAATATTTTTTATTGCTTCAATCAACCAGAAAAAAAATATTCAAGCCCACCCCAATGTTGAATCCTGGATCCGCGCCTGACTATGACATCGAATAATTGTAATGAGACGATTTGATAGACGTGGTTCGATAAGCGTACTTGATTTTTAGAGTGTAGTAGCTGCATTTTCGGTGGCTTGTTAGATATTATGCGATTTAGGAAGCAAATTAAGTTTCTGTAGTTGTACGTAGCTGTCCCTAAGCGTTTTAGCTACGAACAATCAACAGGTGATGTTCACGAACAGGAAGGAAAGGGAAGAACTACTTGAAGCTTTAGTCACTGACACAAAGGACCCAAACATTCCCAAATTCCCACAGGTAAATTGATCCAAATGTTTATGTTCTGTGTCCTTAATATTTCATCATCCATATATTTTAATCTATTTTTAATTAACCTCATCTGTCTTGACAATATAATTTGCAGAGAATTCATCTATTATGGGGTGAAAATGATCAGATATTTAAGCAGGAGCTTGCTCACAACATGAAAGAGTAGGTCCATCAATTAACTTTCACTATTTATACTAATTACATATAATCAAACCAAATACTAATTATATATGCACTGGTTAATGACAGGTTAATTTGAATAACTACATTAATGTTTGTGTTCAGGCAACTAGGAGCAAATGCAACATTTGAAGGCATAAAGAAAGCAGGTCATCTGGTTCACCTTGAAAGACCTTGTGTTTACAACAGGTGTCTCAAGAGATTCCTAGCCTCCCTGAATGATGTTGGAGCTCAAAGTTAAGATGATGTTCCATCTCTCAAGAGTGATCGAGCACTAGCTCAAAGATCTGCTTCGTATCTCTGTTACTGCATGTCTACTATTTATTTAGTCCCTTTCCAATGTTCAAGTAAGATTAAACTTTGTATTTAACTGCTTATGGGCAATGGCGGACCCAGAATTTTATAATAAGGTGTGCTAATTTTTCTTTTTAATAAACGTGTACTAATTTATATCAAATATGGACTAAGTTTAATTACATATGGGCTTAATTTGAAAATTTGAGGTATGTCTAGTTTTTAATTTTTAGCCTTTTGAACTAAACTTTAGCTAGAAATGTATATTTTTGATGAAAAGTATACTAATTTATGTTAAAAATTGACTAAGTTAATAACATATGAGCTAAAATCAGAAATTTGAGGTTGCCTAGTTTTTAATTATTAGCATTTTTAAAATCTATATTTTTTCAAAATTTGGGATGGGCCGGAACCCGTGTGTAGGCACGTTTAGGCTTATGGGTAATGAATGAAATTATGCTTCCTGGCTGTGAATCTGTGATGATAATTTGAAGTGGAAGTTGGCGCCTTAAAAAAATAAATGAAGAGTGCACTGGGCCCAAGCGTGCTAGGCGGACTATTGGGCCGGCTAGGCGGATGCCTGTCTGATTGGGCCTAGGCAGGCTTGTTGGTCAACCTTTAAAGAACGCATTTCCCCCGCCTTAAAAAGCGCGCGGGTAACTAAGACGCAATCTCCGATTCCCATCTCTCCCTCTCTCTATGGCCAAGCGATCCAAACCCCAAACCCAGATTCCCGAAAACCCCTCAACTTCCTCCAAAATCCCATTCCGACCCCAAAAAATCCTAAAGCTCACCATCCAAACTTCCCCGGAAATCCCCAAAATCCTAAACCCATTAACCTCCAATTCCGAAATTACCCTCGCCCTGAATCACTTGCGGAGCTCCGACCCGAAACTAGCGTCCCTGATCGACTCCTACACCCCGCCGTCCTTGGATTCCGACCGTCCGCCGTTCCAATCCCTCGCCCGAAGCATTCTCTACCAGCAGCTCGCCAGCAAGGCCGCCCAGTCGATCTACACGCGCTTCGTCAGGCTCTGCGGCGGCGAGTCGTCGATTCTCCCCAAAACCCTCCTCAATCTGTCCCCCCAGAGTCTCCGGCAAATCGGAGTTTCGGGCCGGAAGGCGTCTTATCTCCATGACTTGGCTGAGAAGTTTAGTGACGGGACGTTATCGGATTCGGGGATTAAGGAAATGGACGACGAGTCGTTGCTGACGATGCTGACGGTGGTGAAGGGGATTGGGGCGTGGTCGGTGCATATGTTCATGATATTTTCGCTTAAACGACCTGACGTTCTTCCGGTGGGGGATTTGGGAGTGAGGAAAGGAGTCAAGATGTTGTATGGGCTGAAGGAGTTGCCCAAGCCTTTGGAGATGGAGGAGCTTTGTGACAAGTGGAGGCCATATAGGTCTGTTGGGTCTTGGTACATGTGGAGGTACATTGAAGCCAAGGGGGTCTTGTAGCCCTCCAATTTGGTAGGTCCTAGTTTCTATGATGCACATAAGCTTTTACAATGTTGTTGACATTTTTTAGCTGTGTGTTTAATTCTAAAATAGTACTAGTTTGTTCTTAATGGTCAAAATTATCGTTCAGTAAACTTGTGTAAGTATGTGCAGCTTGAAGATTGCGGTTAGACTTGAGTAACTTTCTTATGGAATATGTTTGTTTGATATCGTATTAGGTGATTATAGAAGTAAGCATAAGCATCATAAATGAAATGCCAGTTGTGGATTTGCGACCATGCTACGATCTTAATCACATGCCTAACTATGGGAGTATCACCTCTTTAGATTAATTCTCTTGGTTTATTGAAATAAGCTCTAGACTGTAACAGTAAGTTTCCTATAGCTAGAGATGGAGATTGACTGTCCCGCTATCATTTTTAGAATATAACTGGTTCTGGATTTGTCAATTTTCATCACTGTAGGTCTGTAGGATTATGATTATTGTCTACGTTGGTCATTATCTAGGATTTCGTGGTGATTCTTTTGGATCATCACTTCCAAGTCTTCATGTTGTTGTGTTGGCCTCTATAGCGCTATCATAAATTCTATTGCAGTAAACCTCTGTTGTTTCTAATTACGTTCATCTTCTTCTACTTGTTTCCTTTTCTCTCTCAAAACTATACCTTTTCTACATCAGCTCAATATTCTGAGTTGTATGCTGTGTTGTAGGCTGTTGTGAGTTCTGCACTATGGTCATCTTTCTTGGCGCTGAGCACATGAGCAGACCTCTATTGTCTTCTTAATTTGGCTTTCCTTCCCAAACTTGACCTTCTGTACCTGGTTGGCATCCCGGCCTATTACCAACCTCTTGTTGCTCAATACAGAAGCAGTCGTCCTCAAGTAATAATGGCTTTGGTACAGAAGTGTGGTTTTGCAATAAAGATGTGTTATTTGCTACTGTTGTACATTGCTGAAGTTAAATGAAAAACAGTCTATGGCACAGTGTAAAGATTCTCCTATAGTGAAATTACATCATCTGGGCGTCTTGTCATCGCACTATGGGAGCTAGCTTTTGATTCATGATAGTTGATTGTATTGCTTTTGGTATCGAGCAGTACATTGACTTGGATCATGTGAGTCATTATAGCACCATATGCCTGGGCTTTATTTTCATCAATGGCAGAACCGTATAGAGGTAATCAAGCTCACTCCCCTCTTCTGCTAGATAGTTAAAGGAACAAGGCACAACACACTCACGAGCTTAACTAAGTACTCGATTTCAATAAGCTTCGTTAGGCATTATGGACGTTCATCCCTTTTCATCACTGACTCAGTAATAATACTTCTGTGAAGATTGAGAAAGAAGTGCTATCTTGTATCGTCGAAAGTACTCGTAAACCCTAAACCTTTGTTTGGTTTGCATATTCAAGGCTTTTCCATGTACGGTAAGCAAGTGTGAGGAAACAAATAGGTTTTCACTCTTGCCTTTCCTCGGAATTCTTTTGATCATTTCGATTCCACTAACCAAACGGACTTGAAAGCTAAAAGCCTAAACTCCCATTGGGGGGAAAATGGGTATGGGCCCTATGGCTATGATTTGGGTTTTGGGAGTAATAAAAAGAAAGATTTGGGTAGGGGAAGTTGATATCGATGGGTGATCAGTAGGGTTCACTAAATAGGGAACGTTCTCACTTCAAATCAAAGAAAGGTAATAAGTGGATAGTTTGACGACTAAGCAAACGTCGGAGTCGAGGCACTCACTCAACTAGTCACTACTCACTAGCTTAGCTTAGATCAGATTCCACAAATCACAACAACCTAAACATTGCACTGTACAGTCCCACCATGATAGAAAACCTGCATGCGCTGACGGGACGACTGATTTAGTCTAACCCATAATCCCATATTACAGATTCCCTTGTCTCGAGCATTGACGACTACTAACTCTGATCGGATGCCAAACAACCCCTGTCCGTATAAATCTTCGCCATCTTTATTCTTTGGCACATTGGTGGTATTGGTGTCTCTCATGTGCTTCCAAATTGGAAGGGATTACTCCTTTACTCAGCTACGGGGTGTGATTGTGAATCCATCAATATATAGAGTTTGAATTTGATCTAGATGGAGTTTAAACATTCTTGATTTTAACTTGGCCGGATTTAGAGTACCATGCAAACAAATAAAAAGTGAGAAGGTTGACTCAGAAACTTTCGTTTTAGTGACCCTGTTGTGAAATTGGATCAAACTAATGGTACATTCTAAAATATAAACCGATGAAAAGGAAAACGTAGTTATGATTTAACAACAAAAGTATGAACAATGCTAGATGAAAGACTTTTTTGGATATCACATGTATCTCATCTTATATGACAACAAGGTCTCGTTTGGTTTTGAAAAGGTTGGGAAGGAAAAGTTGTTACTTTTTTTGTTTGGCACACCTAAAGAAAAAAAGACTTTACTGCAGTAAAAGAAAATATACGAGAAATTGGATCATGGGATTCAATTTCTCTTATACTTTCATAACATTAATTACATCTTTAAAATATTATTTTAATATATGTTATTACCAAATTATTTACAAAACTTTTGAATCTTAAATATTTCATATTTTAATACTAAGGATATAATTGGTAAATTAATGTTATTTGTTTTCCTATCCATGCATAAACCAAACATTGTAAAGAAAAGTAAAAGACATTTCCTAGTTACTTTCATGACGTTCTGAACCACCTCGTAAGGAAACTAGTGGGAAATTTATTTTCTCATGTACATAGGAAAGACCAAGTAACCAATCTTATTCTCATCAACCAAACGAGGCCCAAATGTGACAGACACATTTTAATGTTGTTATGAATGTATTTTATGCGTTATATGCTGTCATATAAAGTGATATGCATGTGATATCCTAAAATGCGGCTCGCCTAACACTACTTCAGTATTCACGATCAATACATACTGAGTTTAAGTCTACTTTAAAGGAGTTGCCATGAAATATGAAAGATAATGTTAAACTCAACTAATATCAACTCATGTTAACATATTTATTTTATCATGTATGTCGCTTCTAATTAAGAAGAAGGATGTCAAATTCAAAATATATTTTCGATCAAATAGTGTAATCCGATTACTAGTGCAATATTTTCACCCTAAAACGCAAACAAAATTATGATAATCAGATTAATATATAACCACCATGTTGAAGGTGTCAACGAGACCCACAATCCCACATTATTAAGAACTTTTATGACCAAGCTCAAGATCAACCTTAATCACTTAACTAATTTTGGACCCGGCTAACAAATGATTCAGATAAAATAGAAAACAAAGGAATAAACTAACAATGACCCTTAGGGTGGGCTTCTGCCACGTCCCTAATCACACCAATTAATTTGTGCATGCACTGATTAGGAAGGAAGTTTGTCTGATTTAGTTTAATGAAAATTCACTTATCCTGTTCCCACTAATTTAATGATGCTTATGTTAGTTTAATCATATATCTTACTACTTGGAAACTGTTCCCTCAACTACACCAAGGTTGGTGTAGGCTTAAACAATAATTTAGAGAGTTCAAAAGCTTCACGAAATATTCTTCTAATATAAAAACTCTACCATTAGTTGTCAAATATAGTAGTTACAAGTTAGCAATGCAAGATTGCATTAGGTTCATGTTTCCTAAAATGTACCAATTTATGAAACAAACAAAGAACGAAAGTGCGCCACACAAAACAAAAACTTGGTTAGATTCGATGCTTCAATAATACTACCTTATTAGAAGAGAGGCTAAATTTTATTTGAAGTGTCTGCCAAGGGGGAATTTAGAACAGAAAATCCCTACAAGAAAGTTCAACTAGCCAACTACAGGTGTTTTTAAGTTTCATATTGATCTAGATGATGTTAGTTATATTTGACTTCCGAAAGAGTTGAGAGAACATAAAATCTTGCTCGTTTTTGTCACATCAATTATTTTTATCATATTTTCAAAACCATGAGCTCATGAGTCCAAACCACAAGTTTTATTCCCTGATTTTGGGTTGCATGCGCGATAATGTATAAATTTCATGTTGACATTTTACTCTAATAACAAAATATTTCAAGCTGTGATTCTATTCAAAATTTAGAATATTTATACTTTAATTCATACATTATACCTGTAAATGGACCGGATCTTGATCCGGACCCGCTCCGGATCCGTAGTTTTTAAATGGGTTTGAATCGAAAATTTGACCCGTTGATTCGTTAAGGACCCAAATCCGTTAACCTGTTTATTAAATGGATCGGATACGGATCGAGGTTGATCCGATCCGTTAAGGACCCGAATCCGTTTTAAAATAACTAAATAATATTTTTATAAATATAATATTATTGATAAATATTAAATAATATAATAATTAATTAGATAACCTAAACGTCTAAATTACGTGTTAAGTATGATCTGATGAAGTTGAAGGTTACTGATGTCTATGTTCTTTTATTCTCTTTGCTAAAAACATTGGAGGTTTGATATTTTGATTATATTAATTTATTGTTAAGAAGTATTTTGGTCATGCATGTAATTCAACTTTTGATGTAAACCTTTATTTTGTTATAATATTTCATTAGTGTTTTATGAAAATTTATGATAAAATTAATAAATTATTATTTAAATTTGAAAATATTTATTATTATAAACAGATCCGATTAACGGGTCGGGTATCCGTTAACCCGCCGGATCCGGATTTAGATCGAGCTATCAATGATCCAGCAGGTAACGAGTTAGATTCGGATCTAAAATTTCTATCACGGATCCAGATCCGGATATAGGTCAATCCGCTCTAGATCCGGTGTATCTACAGGTCTAATCAACATATTGTTCCTACAAATTATTACAAGTTACACAAAAAAATGCTTGTCTAGCTAAAGTTTTGTTTGACGGTGAATTGTCTCAAGTCTTTAATCATTGGTAGGTATTTTGGATATAAGAGAACGAAAAAACGAAGCTAAATGCTTGTTGAGGATATACACTTGAACCTCGTTAATCTCATGGTACGAGCAAAAAAGGTACACTCTTTCAACATGGTCAAGTCTCGCATCCAAAACTTTAACTTAGAGACATAGAGGACCTCCACAGCACAGTAGTATTTGCAAATGGAGTTCCTATTTACTCTTCGGATCAAAATTTCGCAAACGCAGCGCAGCATATAACACAAAACAATCAAAACGTACAGTAGCGGAGGAGGAGCTAGGGATCGATGAGAATGACTCCAATAATGCATGGTGTGGCAAACTTAGAAAAATGGCTTCTGCTAATTTGGGTTAACGTGATGGAAAAGAAGGAAAAACTGCAGCTGCAGACGCACAAACCCTCGCTAGGTTTGTGAGAGAGAGAGAGGCTGACACAATCGCACTAACAAAAAACGAAAGAAATGCTGTAGTGTGGCCCAGCATTCCCTCATCTATCATCTCGATCACTTTGGCTCCCTCCCACACTCACCGAAAAAAATATCAGAGGATAAAAAAGGAAATAAATTATTTCCTCTTACCCTTTTGTTGTCCTTTTACGCTTTTATTAAGTAAAAGCCTAACCAGTGACTCGTTCCTTAATCATCTTTAGCTAGTTAATAAACCCTAATCATCTTCTGTCAGCTACTTAACCCTAATCATATTTAACTAGTTAATAATCCCTATTCGTCTTTAATCAGCTTGTTAATAAACCCATAATAGTGTGTTCACATAGTCAATAATTGACCAAGAGATTTATGGTCGGTCACCCTTGTATGTAAATCTAAAGGTAGAGAGAATTATTTTTAAGTTGAGTTGTTTTGTTTTCAACCATTATATGTAAATCTAACGGTGACTGATTAAAAATTTCGACCAGATAAACACTATTGAATAAACCCAATCATATTTAGCTGATTAATAAACCCTAACTTAATTGGTTGTGGAAAATGTTTTTGTGGGTTTGCTGTTTCTGCTTTCAAGTTGCACTCTCAACGAGCAGTGTATTCGACTGAATATATAGTAAATAAAAGCCAAGAACAGCCTTTTTTTTGACTCAAATTTGTAGGATGTTCAATGATGGAATGAGGAATATAGTTAGCATTTTGACCTTCTAGACGTCTATTTAATTTTTATGTTTTTTTTTGGTTAAGAGTGAGATAGGAAATCATATAAGTTACGTTAGCAAGTTAGTAACAAATTCACCTAGTTAGTATTCAGACCGATGTTTACAAGAATATCGCTGCAAAGCCAAACTAATCTCACGTCGCATCCACACAAACCCGGAGTCTCCTTGAACCTGCTTGTCAGTGAGAATTGGGAGTTGAACTTTAAACATAGTCAAGAGTTCTATACTAAGTAGCCCAACCAACTTTACCGCATCAGGTGACTTTGTATTCAGTCGACTATACTTCTCCTTAAGAGTGCAATTTGGTCATTTGGCCTGGTTTGTAGCTTGAGCTAGCTATTGAGCCTTTTTTGTCGGACTTGATTGTTTAATAACTAGAAGGTTTGTTGCTTTCGTGATGTGTGCTAATGAGGTTTCAGGGAGATCAGGTTGGTTTGTTGATTTGTCAAATTTGGTTTTCTTGGTCATGTCTTGACTCGGGTAAGCATGAACGTTTTGGTTTATTACATTTGGAGTCATCTTTGGACTTGCTTCAGAAGGCATTACCGGATTTGTATATTCATGTCTCTTCATTTTTAATGTCCGGACATATTTCAATTGTAAAATCATGTGAACCGAATTTTCTGACTCTCGATGTAAGTTTGCTGTAAGCTCTAGCTGAAGTCCATATTGTAAGTTTTAATTCATGAATTGTCTTGATAAAACAAAATGGGGACTTCTTTTTTGTAGTGTGAGGATGTGGAGGACTTGAGGTTGCAGGAAGATTCCAAGCCAAGCAGAGAAACGTCAAGTCTGACATTTTCCCTCGTTTTTTTCTTCCCTCGTTTTCCCTTTTTTTTCCTTCTTCTCCCCCTTTCTTTCTTTGTCTCGCAGCACAATAAGAAGACATTAATTTATTTTGTGGTGGTTTAGGGTTTCAGAGAGCAATAATTAGGAATTGGACCATGGTGCAGGGTGTGGGAGAGGACTAACGTGACACTGTCGGCTCTTCTGCAGAGACCTGTACCACCACTTCTCTCTCTCTCTCTCTCTCTCTCTCTCTCTCTCTCTCTCTCTCTCCCTCCTCCATTCCTATAGACCTCATCACTCATCTTGGAGTACAAAGCAAACCACCAACCTGTTCCTTGCTTCATTAGATTTTATGGGCCTGGACGGGTGATAGGAAACACACCCCCCTTTCGTTTCCCTCCTCTTCTTCCTCTTCCTCTCTCTCTACTTTACTATCTCCTTCTCTCTCCACTTTCTGATAAAACTAAGGATTTACCCAGAACGAGCCAGCTCTCTTCTGTTTGTTTCAAATGGTGGTGCAAGTGCAACTATCAGACAAATCTCACTTCAATTTTACAGCAAGGTTAGTAAGATTTAATTAAGCTTCAGTAGGACCCCCAACTGTTTTCTTTTCCTGTTTGAGTTCCAAGATGAAATCTTTTTATCTCTTTCATTTCTTGTATTTATGTGCTTTTAATTCATCTACAATACCGGTCAGTCCATAATCTACAGTTCCGTCCCCAGCTTAGGTATTTGGAAGCAGACCATTGAAATTAGTGAGATGGGTTGGTGGGTTAGCACCCAAAATGTCAAAATCAGAATAGAAAAAGGAGAAGATAGAAGAATAATCCTTAAGCTGGTGATTAGTTCTTTGATCAAGTTAGATTAAGATAGTGATCGATAGCTAGTATACATGGATTTATGAAAACACTGATCTGATCTAGATAGCTCCCGTCGATCACTTTTCATAATAGAAAAGAAAAATAGCTAGGCTGGGAGATCAATCAAGAATCTGCATTGTATAGCTATATAACAGATTTAATGGAGATTAGAGCTGGCCAAGATAAGATTTTAGGGATGCCAACCACTTTGGGGTTCAATCCCCAAAATAGAGAGTCCTCTTCTTCTTCCAAGCTCTCTTCTCCATCTCTTCATCATCATCACCATGTTAATAACACACTAATCTTCAACCACCCTCAAACCCTAGACCCTTTTTATCAGCCTCAAACTCAACATCATCATCATCAGCCTCAGCAGTCGAATCCATACAAACCCAGAGATCCTGACCCAGTTCCAAACCCAGATCCAAACCTATCACCAGCTGCCGTCTGCACCACCCCAAGAGCAACAAGCAGCACTCCAAGAGGGGCAAACCACAGCTTCAAAGCAGCACCATCGGCGGCACAGGCACAAGTACCAGTACCTGAGCCAGTTGCAGCTTCGAAAGCAGTAAGATATCGAGAATGCTTGAAGAATCACGCAGCGACCACCGGAGGGCATGTACTCGATGGCTGCGGAGAGTTCATGCCAAGCGGAGAAGAAGACAGCCCGGGAGGACTAAAATGTGCAGCTTGTGACTGCCACAGGAATTTTCACAGGAAAGAGATCGAGGGTGAAACTCAATTAGTACATGTCCCCAATAATTACCAGGTCCTTAACCACCAGAACAAAAACAGCCATAGCAGCCGTAGAAATGCATCATCAGCACCTGTTGTTCCCTCACTCCCTGCACCACCTCCTGTTCATCATCATCACCAGTACCATCATTTCCCGGCCACTAGTCCTACCGTGGCGGGATCATTTCCTCCTGGGTCGATGATGACTTTTGGAGGTGGCGGAGGCGCAGCCGAGTCATCTAGCGAGGATCTCAACCACATGAACATGTACGATCAGTCCAATCAGGCCGGGAGTTCGAGGAAGCGGTTTCGGACAAAGTTTAGTCAAGAGCAGAAGGACAAGATGATGGAGGTGGCTGAGAAGTTGGGATGGAGGATCCAGAAGCACGACGAGCACGAGGTGCAGCAGTTGTGTTCTGAATTGGGTGTAAAGAGACAGGTTTTCAAGGTGTGGATGCACAATAATAAACAAGCCATGAAGAAGAAGCAACTGTAAGGCATTGTTCTTTCATTAGTTCTTCACATTGCTGTTCTTTGGAGAGTTGGGGAGAGAAATTAGTGAATGACTGGCCCAGATTTGTATGTGCATATCAAATAGAAATGAGAGTTAGATAAAAGCATTCCATCTTATTTCTTTTTCCCAGTTTTTCAAAGATCTTCTTACAACAGCACTAGCCTAGATCTTCTTCTTGCTTGGTTTTTTTCCTTGTTCTTCAGTGTAACTGCTTGAAAATTTAGACAGCAATTAGAATAAAAATCAGAGTTCAGAGTTCATAAGTATTATCTACTGAGTTTGGATCGGTTGCATGCCATGCTTACTAAAAATCATTCTGCTGAAAATGTATGGGATCTAGCATGCACCCCTTCTTTTTCCCATCACTAGCTTGAGCACTTTACCAGCCAAAGATATGGAAGAAAGAAAAAGGAAACAAAAAGAAGAATCAGCTTTTGGTTGTGGGTTTGCCAGTTTTCTTGTTTTTCTGCTTTAACATCTAATCATGGAGTTACATTGCATGTTTGTGATCGATATTTTTCAGATCATATATTGAGCAATGTCTACTGATCTGTAGCATATTAGCTTCTCTAGTTAATCTTACGAATTCGACGATATCACACATGTAGTTAGTTATAGTTCATGAAGCTTATCATATGAGATTAAAAGAAAGTAAGAAACTGATCTCTAGCTGAAATAGCAGTCGAGTAAACATGAAGAGAAAGGGTAAGCACATAAGCGAGGAAGGAAGAGTTTACTACAAGCTTATTTAGACAAGCCATTCCTGTGTCCTTGGGAGGTAACAAAGAAGAGGGTACCCTAATGTAGGTGGTGTATGTTTAAGTCGCACTAATTGTATATACCAAAGATTATATATCTGTACAGATCCATCCATAAATGTTAAAATTAATAAATGGTGAGGTAATAGCATGAACCACAAGTCTAGAAGGGAGTGTTGTTGGTCAAAGTCAGACCTTCTGTGAGCAGCAGCCATACGATGTGTATTAACGAAGAAGCTAGACAACCAAGAGTAACTAGCACATGCATGTATCAGACTACCAGAGGCGATGGCCATCTATTACAAACCTCAATTTTACTGGCATTTCCAAGTTTCAGAACAATACCTCATTCTAAATTAGAGCACAGTTTTTCCACTCCACAGAACCAGTAGAGTAATAGAGAAAACTCATGAAGAAAATCTATATATATTTGCATATATGTATATTGATGCTCTTGCAGCTCGATAACTTTAAGAGACAATATATTCAAAATTGTGGATACTAATGTTAATGTTCTATTACTTTCCAACTTTAGAGGGAAATGCTACAAACAGAAATTCAAAAACACGACAACATGGAACTTTCAAGAAACGGGGAAAGAAAAAAACACATGATCAAGTGATCACATACAGCTTCATGGAGAGATATTTAACATGTAATCACAGCTAGAGGTAATTAGATACCTTATAGCTAGAGCTAGCTCTGGCTGAATCAGCATCAATTCCTCATCTTAGCCCCAAGATCACCTGTTGCCTGAGACGCCTTCTCCTTGGCAGCCTCATAGTTATGCCTGGTATGCTCGGATACAGTATCCTTCGCTTCTCTGTACGCCTCCCCCACCCTTTGTTTCGCCTCATCATAGGAATTGGCAACCTTTTCTCTTCCATACTCGACTCCTCCTGCTACCCTGTCTTTGGCATCATTGGCCTTATCAGAGCCCAAGTTCATTTTCTTTTTTGCTCCATCATACGCATCTGCAGCTCTATCTCTTCCATATTCCATTGCATCATTGGCTTTGTCAGACACAGTACTCGTAGCCGTTTGCATTGTATTCTTTGCATGACCATATGAACCTGCTGCTTTGTCCGTACCACAACCAATGGCCCCCTTCACCGACTCTTTGGCATCATTAACCCGATCTGAAGCAACATTTGAAGCATGATTCATTCTGTCCTTAGCTTCCCCATACATATTAGCAGTCATCTCTTTGGCATCATAAGCTTTATCTGAAGCCAAATTTGAAGCTGAACCCATTTTTTGCTTGGCTGCCCCATACATATTGGCTGCTCCCTCCTTTGCATCATAAGCTTTATCTGAAGCCATATCTGTAGCCCAATTCATTCTCTGCTTAGCTTCCCCATACATATTTTCTGCCGTCTCTTTGGCACCGGAAGCTTTATCTGAAGCCATGTTTGAAGCTGAGTTCGCTTTCTGCTTTACTTCCCCATACATATTTGACGCTGCTTCTTGTGCATCAGAAGCTTTATGTGATGCAACATGCGAAGCTGAGTTCGCTTTCTGCTTAGCCTCCCCATACATGTTTGCCATTGCCTCCTTGGAATCATAAGCTTTATCAGATGCAAAGTCTTTCCCTCTATTAAGTTTCTCTTTAGCATCATCATAGGCATTGGCTGCTTTATGTTTTCCGACTTCAACTCCTTGTGCCATCGTCTCTTGGGCAGCATTGCCAGCTCTCTCAGTAGGCATTCTTATTGACTGATCCCAATTGTCACGGGCATAGTTGGCTGCATCATACGCCTCGGACTTCAATCCTTTTAGGAGGACAGCAAGTAATTAAAAGTAGATCATGAAATAAGATTAAGTAAAGCATAATTAAAAGAGGAATAAGATTAACATTTACTTGATCCAAAATTTTCCACTCTTTCCCTAGCCATAGAGGCTGCATCCCCAGCTTTGTCCACCACATTCTCTGCATTCTCCTGCTTGAGTCCGAGCCCCCTACGTACAGCACATCACACAATGTGAATGATCTATCCACAACTACTCATATACACATAGACACTACTAAGAAGTATATAAAACTGACGCTCAATGCTTTGAGCTGTCAGTGGGAACTCAGGAAGCTCAAGTATTATGCCAAATAGACATTTTGATCAAATGGTATCACACTAGCTAGTATTCTTGATACTTCACTAATCAATCTTGAGATTATAGACCATTGTTGTTGTCTAGGCTACTATATTTCATCACCCAAGCAGACAGCTTAAGTTTCTAGAGCCGTGTCATCTAAGAACACTTAAAAACTTTAGGAGCCTGGCTCTTGACCAGCCACATAGTACCAAACATTTCAAAAAAAACTTGTCAAAACCATTGTTTGAAATGATGATATCTTGTAGGCAGAGCATGGAAGAGGCTAGAGCATAATGGTATCTTGTAGGCAGTCCTTGTGGAGTAAATCCTGCATTCTCCACCTTTTTTTGGTGCAGGGTGTATGATTCTAACCCCATAGCTAGATCTCATGGTCACAATGTCTCATAGTCTCTCCACCAATATGCAGGTTAAAATTAACGCACATGAAAGAAGCTGAAAGATAATACGTACAGATCGAGTGTTGGTCCCCGACAAGGCGACAATAATGTTATTTGAAGTAAAAGCATTTTCGGGATAAGGCTTACAAATTAAGACATTCTTCACATGAAATTATGGGGATATGTAAATGACAGTAAATCTATTTCTCTTTGTTAGGTGTTTGCGTAATTCTATATACACCAGCATAAAATGATGAATCTATCTTGTACAAAATATATATGGGAAAACGAATTAATTACTCTAGGAACATTAACCGTTCTATGCCATTACATACCTGATACAACTCTCATAACTTAGGAATAAAATGCAGAGATATATATATGTTTTGGACCTTTGGTATGTATATAACTGCATGCATTGTTCGGAAGAAAAAGACACCAAATGCAATATCACAAACTATAACCATATATTCATCTAACGTACGTATTTAGAAGGAGGGATAGAGATACAGATGGAGAGAAGGAGTCTGTGCATTACTGTGATAGCTTGCTAGTGACCCACTCGGTCCATGATTCGCTGTTTGGGTCGGCATCCTGAGCAGCCTGCTGCTCCGCCCAAACCGACGTCGTAGCGAGCCAGAACACCAGCAGCAGCATCAAGGTTGTGTTCTTCCCCATCTTTGGTTTGATCTGTTTCACTCTCTAATGGCAAAACCCACCCAGAAGCTAGAGATTAATCGTAAATGTGTGAAAATGTCACTGAAGGATTGCCTCTCTGCTCCTCGTGTAATAACCGGAGAGTCGGTAGGGGACTCGGAGATGTCTCTCAACGTGGCGCCTTTTGAGGTCAACGTGGCGGTTATTCGGACCCTAAGAGGGGACCGACGCTGTCGTCCCTCCACGTGTTGCTTGGTCAAAGGTAGTGCTGAATGTTTCTTTCTCTATTTTTTTTTCATTTCGTTTGAACAAATGAAATGCTCTTCTTCTCCGAAATCGAAAAAAATGCTCTTCTTCTCAAAAAGAAAAAAAAGTTCTGGTTTTTGGGAACAACGTTCTCTATCAATCTCTACCACTATAAAGTCAGACATTTAAGAAATTCATCAAATTATATTTTACCTAAACCATTCTTAATGAGTTGATTAAAACAACTAACTTAAAATGTTATTATAGTAAAAAGTAAAAAGAAATAAAAAATAGTGCATATCAGGACCGGACCTGAGATTTGAAGACCTGAGGCGAGTTTTAAGAATAGTGCCCTATGACCATACGAGGAAAAAAAATGACGGCTAATCGGCCATAAAAAAAAAATAGTTGTCCCTCAAACTTTGTGGTTATATATAATTAGATAAAGGAAGAAACTATAGACAAAAAAATAGCTCCAGACGAATGAATTGCTGAGTAAAATGGATCCGAGAAATCGAGAAAGAAAGAAAAAGTTGAAGTTTTTTATGAAACAGTAAGCCTCTGTTACAAAGTATCAACGCTAGAAATTTTCTTAACACCAAAAATAGTGGGTATGTGATCAAATCATCAAATATAATAGATCTATATGTGATTATTTTATTAATTTGAAGAGATACTTATGGTTATTTGATCACCCAAACTGCCTGTATTGCTCTTTAAAACTACTGACTCGTGTATATCTTTTGGTGATCTTCCAGCCGTTGGATCATTGAAGAGTTGATCTTATAGAAAAAATCAATTCTCTTTCTCTCTCTTTCATTTGAGAGTTCAGACCTCAGACTTGAGGCCTATACCAGAATCAGATCTGCTAGCAAAAGCGTGAACCCCTCCTTAACCCCTCCTCCTGTCCGTCTTCCAAGATTTGGTGCCTGAGGCGGCTGCCTCTTCAGCCTCACCTCAGGTACGGGCCTGGCGCAGATAATTGTGAAAAGTGGATATGAGAAGTTAAGTCTTATGCAACAAAAAACTCCCCGTTACCCCCTAATGTACTTCATAAAAAGAAAAAGAAAAACACTATATATTAACAATGTCTTCACACGCAAATATCACATGTATAAGATAACATGCAGGTGGGTGTTGTGGCCTGTGGGTATTGTGTCTTTAAAACCAAGGATATTTATACTATTTGCATAAAATTTGTTGCATTCTTTTTTAGCTACCGGTACCTTACAACCATGTGGTAGGGAAATCTTTACCTAAATACTTTTCATACATGGTATCATCCTGCCCTACGAATCTGTACCCTCTTCTCGGTTCTTTCCTTGCTTTAGTCATTTTCATCTAAAAAATCTGTATTTTGAGCATTTCACTAATCGAATGAAGCAAGATCTGACTAGTAGCTTATGCATATAAAATCGGTACGATAGAAAAATCAGATTTGATTATTCTTTCTTTTGATACGTTTTTTTTAATATGCTTCATGTAGGTGATTTATTTTATTAAAAATTTCTTCAATTGTCAAAACAAAAATAAGCCTCCTAACTGAAAATCTGGGATTTGGCTTTTGCACCTCTGCCATTCTGTTCATGAATGTTATCTCTTTTGTAGTTAGCAATTTTGACTTATGAATTCCAGTAATGCTGCAATGAAATATGTCATTCACTTATTTTAGTAAGTAAATATTTGTGAGCTGGATTTTATTCAAGATTTATCCCGTAATTAACTAAATTACTGTTGAAATTTCATTCATCTTAGAAGGTTTTCCAAAGCCTCGTTTTTTTTAAAGACAACTTTATAAACAAAAGCTTGTAGGGTACCCAAAGTATACAATGATTAAGACTTTAGACACCTCACGAGGAATCTTATCGATCCAACGCAAAAGAGAATAATAATTAGAATGATCAAGATTAACAATAACATCAGTCACAAAATTGGCTTCATGAAAACATGTTTAAAGCTAATGGAATCAAAAGTACTAATCGACAACTCTCTAATGTCTTGAACTAATTTTAGTCTCAAATTATGTCATTTGACAGAATTCTTAACCCCGTTAGTAGCCGAGGTAATAAGTTGGGTCATGTGAACAATTTTTAATAACAAAATTATGAGTAAGTAAAACATTAAGTACTGTTCTCATTTTTCCCTAACAACAACAACAACCGATTAATAAAGAATGTAAAATTAGTATTTGTACATCAAATGAAGAAATCATAAATTTACATACTTATTATTCAGTAACCTATAAATATTTAGTTGCTATCAAAATGATATTTCTTTTATATTTTTATAGGAGACCATCTATTTAATAAACAAGACAGGGCCTCAGAAGACACTAGGCTTCAAAAGTGTAGTCTAAGCACTACTATGTGAAAAAGATTGAGATAGCTAGCCTGCCCATTGGGAAATCCCGCCCGTAGCAAAAAGTTAGGGGTGAGCTTGGGCAATCCTACTGAGTTTAGAGTACTACTGCAGATAATTAATCTTGAGTGCCACTTGTATTCCTAGCAGGAACTCTTCAGCAATCACTTGAGTTTCTTTATTGAGTGATTTCTCAGCATTCTTCACGCACTCGATAAGTTTAGCTGATTTTTGTTCAACTGGTAAAGATTTATCTCGCAGAATAAGCATTGTAATAACTTTAAGCATTTCTTGACCTTCAACTGTTTTCCCTTCTTGAATGGCCTGAAAAGCTGCGTTTAATTTTTGCTGAACCTCTAGAAAAACATCTGTATTTTGAGAACCTCCATGCACGTACGGATCAAAAGCTATAGTAGCTTGGTGTTGTTGATTAATTCTAAGTCCCACTTGCGCGCCTTGCAGAAATTTTTCTGCGATCTCTTGAGTCTCTTTATCTAGTGATTTCTCACAATCCTTCACAAAGTCGATAAGTTTAGCTGCTTTTTGTTCGACAGTTAAAGATGTTTCCAATGTAAGAGCAACTGTAGCATCTATAAGCATCCCCTGACCTTGAGCTTGTTGCCCTTGTTGAATGGCTTGAAAACCTGCTTGTAATTTTTTCTGAACCATGAGCAGAACATCTGTATTATGAGAACCTCCTTGAGCGGATGGCGCAATATTAGTATCACCTTGATGTGGCTGATTAATTTTGAGTGCCACTTGTGCTCCTAATAAGAATTCTTCAGCAATCACCTGGGTCTCTTTATTGAGTGACATCTCAACATTCTTTACAAACTCGGTAAGTTTAACGACTTTTTGTTCGATAGGTAAAGAATTTTCCCGCATAAGAACTGTTGCACAAACTTTAAGCATTTCCTCACCTTCAGCTTTTTTTCCTTGTTGAATAACCTGAAAAGCTGTGTGTAATTTTTGCTGAACATCTAGTAAAACATCCTTAGTTTGAGAACTTCCTTGCGCGAATGGATCAAAAGCATTATCAACTTGAATCTGATTATTAATATTGAGTCCCACCTTTGCGCCTTCAAGATATTTTTCTGCAATCTCCTGGGTCTCTTTATTGAGTGATTTCTCACAATTCTTCACAAGCTCAGTAAGTTTAGCTACTTTTTGTTCGATAGTTAAAGATTTATCTAGCTTAAGAGCAACAGTAGCATCTACAACCATCTCTTGACCTTGAGTTTGTTGTCCTTGTTGAATGGCTTGAAAACCTGCTTCTAATTTTTTCTGAATCATAAGTAAAACATCTGTATTTTGAGAATTTCCTTTAGCGGATGGACCAGATGCTGTTGCATCTCGGTATGGCTGATTAATATTGAGTACCACATGTGCTCCTAGAAGGAATTCTTCAGCGATCAATTGAGTCTCTTTATTGAGTGACTTCTCAGCATTCTTCACGAACTCGGTAAGTTTAGCTGCTTTTTGTTCGACCGTTAAAGATTTTTCCCGCATAAAAATTGTGGCAATAGCTTTAAGCAACTCTTCACCTTCAACTTTTTTTCCTTGTTGAATGATTTGAAAAGCTGCGTGTATCTTTTGTTGAACATCTACCAAGACATTCGCATTTTCAGAAGTACTTCCTTGAGCCGATGGACTAGAAGCAGTATCAACTTGGAGTTGTTGGTTAATACTTAGTCCCAATTGTGCGCCTTCAAGGTATATATCAGCAATATCTTGAGTATCTTTATTGAGTGACTTCTTAGCGCTCATCACAAACTCGGTAAGTTTAGCCACTTTTTGTTCGATAGTTAAAGATTTTTCTAGTTTAAGGGCAACAGTGACCTCTACAAGTATTTGTTGACCTTGAGCTTGTTGTCCTTGTTGAATGGCTAGAAAAGCTGCTTGTAATTTTTTCTGAACCATCAGCAAAACATCCGTATTTTGAGAACTTCCCTGAGGGGATGGACGAGAGTCAATATCAACTTGGTGTGATTGATTTATCTTTAGTGCCACTTTTGCTCCCAAAAGAAATTGTTCAGCAATCACCTGGGTCTCTTTATTGAGTGACTTCTCAATGTTCTTCACGAACACGGTAAGTTTAGCTGCTTTTTGTTCAACAGTTAGAGATTTTTCTTGCAAAAGAATCGTAACAATAACTTTAAGCATCTCTTGACCTTCAACATTTTTCCTTTGTTGAATGGTTTGAAAAGCTGCTTGTAATTTTTGCTGAACCTCCAGTAAAATATCTGTATTTTGAGAACTTCTATTTGCAAATGTATCAGAAGCAGCACCAGCTTGGAGTTGCATATTAATTCTGAGACCCACTTGTGCACCTTGAAGATACGTTTCAGCAATCTCTTGCGTCTCTTTATTGAGTAACTTCTCACAATTCTTCACAAGCTCAGTAAGTTTAGATCCCTTTTGTTCGACAGTTAAAGTTTTTTCTTTCTTGAGAGCAACAGTAGCATCTACAAGCATATCTTGTCCTTGAGTTTGTTGTCCTTGTTGAATGGCCTGAAAAGCAGCCTGTAGTTTTTGTTGCACATCAAGCAAAACATTCGTATTCTGAGAATTTCCCTGCACAGATGGAGCGGGGGCATGAGTGTTTGAAGCATACTGTTTTTCTTTTTCCATATCTGCTTGGTTTAGAAGATGAATTCTTAGACCCGTTGTTGCTCCTTTGAGCAACTCTTGGGCTTTCACTTTTTGCTCTTCATTAAGAAACTTCTCAGATTCTGTGACATATTGGGTCAGTATTGTTGATTTTTCTTCATCACTTAATGATTCCTCGTGATTTAGTGTCATGACAGCAATCTTAAGCATCTCTTGTGCTTTGGCCGGTTGTTCTTGATGAATGGCGTTAAATGATGCGTGTATATTTTGCTGAACTGTTAGTAAAACTTTCATGTTTAGGGCACTATCTTGTGTGACATGCTTTTCTTTGGGCTCCTTTACTTCATTGCCATGTGTGAATCCGAGCGACCTTAATTACATAGAAATGCAAAGACATTAAACACATAAATATATACACGTACACACATATTTGTACATATAAACATTAGAAGTGTATAGTAACAAACATTACTTTATCTAAAGAACAAGTACGTCTAGTCCTATAAACTAATTTAATCCAACATTTTATGAGAATTTTATATAAATTTACATACTTTGAGAGCCATCCGGTCCATGATTCACTTTCCTCATGACCCCAAGTCCCAACAGACATAGACAGCCATAACACCAGCAACATGGTCGTTGTTAGAGCTAAACTCTTCATCATGTCTCTCTCTCTCTAGCTATCTCTCTCTATATGTGTGTATGTGAAGGAGAAGGAAATGTTTGTTCCTAGTTCATATATACTCACATGCAACCGGTTCTGGTATATATAGTTCACTAGTTGATTGCATATGTTGCAAAAAAATGAAGATGGAGATACAATCAGGCTTCTTCAGACAATGTACCGACTTTTGGGGGCAATTTAAGCCTTGTTGTTAGGAGAGCGCTTGATTCTCCATTGACCAAGGTCCATGGTGTTTCTGGTTTGCCGCATTTTATGTGCCTTTGAATTAATGATCAGAGTTTTTTCTCCATAAGAAGAGCATAAGGATATATCACAAAAATCAAGCAATAAAAAAGAAGATGTTGATTACAAATAATCATTGCCATGTCAATCGTGAAGCATATGGAGTGGCAAATAGACTTGCCCACCTTGCTAGATCATCGGTTTTAGATGAGTTGTGGGAAGATGGACCTCCTGGCATTATACAAGATGTTCTATTAGAGGATGGTTGTAATTTTTTACAAGGTATAGGTGATATGTCCCCTTGATGCAAGGAAGAAAATTTCGGTGATTACGGAAATTTCGACCTTTCAAAATATGGAAATTTCGGGAAAATATCGATTGTAGTAAAAAAAATGAGAAAATTGACGGAAATTTAAAGAAAAACAAGGAAATTTTAAACCAAACTTTAAGAGATGTTTGTTTTCTATATTATGTACTATATTTGAAATGAAAACCTTGAATACATATTGATTTGTATAGAGTTGTAGTAAGTTAAGGTGAAAAGGTTAGTGCTGAACCATTAATAATTCTTAAAAGTTTACTTTAAACATTTTTTTTTATGGCTGGAAACCCAAAGGGAGGCTAGGCCATCACGCCTTATATACATATGATACATTTCACATGTAATTACATGCGTGCTTTAAAACCACGTAGAAGACCTATGAGGTACAAAATTTTCACTAGTATTGGTTGGAAATATCGGGAAATATCGAGAAATATTGAGAAATATTAGGAGTTTCGGACGAGAAATGCTTAGGAGGGGAAAAATATATCGCTAGGTGAAAAAAACGAAAATTTCGGCGAAATATCGCCGAAACTTTCGATTTTTTCTTCATTGCCTTGATGTACAATCCTTCTCTTAATATTAATAATAATATAAGCGGGAGCCATAATACTCCCACTTAGCGGGATTCCCAGCCTGTGCTTTCAATTTTTTTTTTTTTTTGATTACCGATAATCATGAAGCTTGTCTAATTAGTTTTAGAGAAATTTTATTAACACATCCTTATATGTTAGATACACATCACTTTTTTTATACAAATTAGATAAGACTTTGTATGTATATAAAATTACCAAAATAGACATTTATATCAAAAGTTAAGAAACCTAGTTGAAAAAAAATATTCCGCTTAAGACTATTATTCTCCTCTACGAGAACAACGTATGTGAAGATATCAAGCCCTAACCAGAAATAGCTAGCGACAGTTATAGTTTCAAGCAAAAACTAAAGACAACGTAATGAATTCCAGTGGTATTTCTCAACCCCTAAGCGGGGTATGACTTCTCTATCTTTGATTAAAATTGATCTATTACAAAATTTAGATTTTAGGGTATGTTGTTTGATTAGATAGTACAAATTGAAGTTGGAAAATTTATTTTTTACTGTTCACATATGCTAGGTCATTCAAAAATATTTATGTTTGAACACCAAACTAGAACTTGGGATGGTGCTATATATAATTATATATATACTCTTCTAGTTTGCTTGCCATTGATCTACCTCAATGAGAGAGATCTCAAGCAAAATCATGCCCTCGTGACGCAAGAAATCTCACTAATGTCATTTTTCTTTTAGATCTAGAAAATATGTGTATTTAGTGAATGAGTTGTGTATTTAATGAATAAGTTGTGTATTTTACATGAGGGTATTGTAGGAAATTTGGGTATGTGTATCTAGTAAAATGTTAAAATAATAAAGTTAATAGGTAGTGTATTAAGTATGATATGTGTATCTAGTAATTAGGGATGTATCAGTGACGCGAACAAGAAAAGAAAGAGAAGGTCATACAGCTAAATACTACTCCGACGCAAGTTTTGTTCTAAATGGAAAAAATAATAGATTGAAACACTATAGAAACTATATATGCATGCCATATATGCCATGCATGCCTCTAGCGGCGGAAGTCATTATATGTAAATGGTCCTAAACACATAATGTATATTAGATTGAAAAGACTTTATGTTGATCGAACAACGTAGAGAGGAGATTCTATATAGAAGAATGATATATATGATCGAAATTGTTACCCCAGTATCAAAAATTTGTTTAATTCATTCACGTATTGCCTTGTAGTAGCAAATCAAAGTCTCTGGTTTTAGATCTTGCTGATCGATTCAGAGTCGCGGTCGTTATGGCATGAGGCTGTGTTTCATGATCACAGTGTACATTCATGTATAACATGCATCATCACGCATCTCGATCATTTTTCTTTGAGCTAGCTTCTGTTATTAACTTATTATATATATAGTTAATAGTTCGATACTTTGATGTTTTTTTTTTCGGCTGAAAGATGAGTGAGAGAGGAATGACCCCCTAACACTCTTATGTATTAAAAAAGAAAAGAGAGAAACATCAAGAGAGGGAGATTAGACCAAAACATCTCATAACAAAATAACAACGAAACAAAACTATGAAAACCGAAATTGGGGAAGACCCATAAGGTCACTACTATAATATGACAAAATAAAAGGAGGAAGTGAATCCCACCAAACCAGTTGTGTTAATGACGTACCGTGATTAGCCAGAGCATCTGCAACTTTATTCCCTTCACGAAAAATATGAGAAGATCGAAAGGTCATCTCCGATATGCAACGTAAACAATTAAGCCAACAGACACGTAGATGCCAAGGTACAAGCAAAGGAGACCGTAGATAGTCTAACACAAGCGATGAGTCCACCTCTAACCAAATGTGCTTCCAGTCTCGTACCCAAGAAAGCTCAATAGCAACTATAACTGCCATCACCTCTGCTGCTACTGAACTAGGAATGTCAATGTTGGAAGAAAAAGCACCAAGAACATGACCTTTAAAGTCACGAAAAACAGCACCAAAACCTCCGACACCCTCTGCATGCTTCCAAGCTCCATCCGAATTAATCTTCACCCACCCAATGACTGGAGGATGCCAAACAACCTCAATAACTCTTGGAGCTCTTCCCAATCGACACTCTGCACCAAAACTCTTTATTATCCGTAAATTCTGAACTGAATTATGCATTGGACCATTTGCAAGCCGACTAGCCGCTTTAATGTGCCCCAAAATGAGATGACAAATTGAAGCCACGGAGAACGACTTACCGTCAAATCTAGTCTTATTCCTCGCATGACATACTGTGAGGGTCTTTTTTGAAATAAGCATTGACTAGGCCAAAACCAACCCAATAATCCGATTATTGGGAGGATTTTGTACGTGATTCAGATCAAGTGGAAATCAAAGGGAGCTTGACAACGTGAAGCACGGTGTGGGAGCTAGAAGCGCACTGTGATGAGAGATTTGGATTAGGTTTTAGGATTGGGTTTTCTGGAAAGAATTTGGGTTTGAAGAATAGGGATTGAAGGATGGCTGGTGGGGTTTTGGCTTGAAGGTTTGAATTTGGTGTTAGAGATGGGCTTGGCGTGCATGCGGGCTGCGCGTCTTTCTTCTTCGCGAAGTCCCCTGCGTGGAGCAATCTCGCCTCCCCTGGAAGCAATCCCGCCTCGCTTGGGAGCCATCTCGCCTCGCCTAGAAGCCATCTCGCCTGGCTTGGAAGCAATCTCACCTCGCCTGGGAGCCATCTCGCCTAGCTTGGCGTGCATGCGGGCTGTGCGTCTTTCTTCTTCGCGAAGTCCCCTGCGCGGAAGCCTGGAAGCAATCTCGCCTCGCCTGGGAGCCATCTTGCCTCGCGTGGGAGCCATCTCGCCTTGCCTGGAAGCCATTTCGCCTGGCTTGGCGTGCATGCGGGCTGCACGTCTTTCTTCTTCGCGAAGTCCCCGTTCGTGATTCAGATGGCCTAAAAATCGAAAGGAGCTTGACAGCATGAAAACATGGTGTGGGAGCTAGAAACACACTGCGGTGAGAGAATTCAGGGGTTTTATGGGTAAGGGATTTCTGGAAAAAGTAGATATCAAAGGTGGCTGTTTGGAATGGTGATTAAGAATTGGATTTGGTGCTTGGGGGCTTGAAAGCTTGAAGGCTTGAGGACATGAAAGTTGTTTCTAGGCGTTTTTTCCTGGGTTTTACCAGATTATCTCCCCTCCCCTTTCTACTGCAGCGACTCGCCTTTTATAGGCTCAATGGATAAGGTTTTGATGAACAAAAGCATGTGAATATTTGGGTAAAACAAAGTAGTCTTCTGGATACATGATTTCTGCCTTAAAACCAAGGGAAAGAAGCTTTCTTGAGAAGCTTACTTGTGATGACTGCTAATTGCGGCAGTGATAAAGACATGATAGCACAAAACCCAGAACGATGTGGACAAGAGAGATTGTGAAGACTGAGCTTGTGGTTTGAGGAGAAGATGACACTCCTTGACCGGTTTCAAGGGTTCTCCTTAGCAAGATAAGGTGATAGTTTTGAGAGATCATGGTTTGGATCAGGTATATGGTTGCTGCAATGAGGGAGGTGTTTACGCCTGAATTAATATTTTACTGGACAGTAAATGTCTATGTAAATATTAATTATTTCTTGGACCAGGTCATACCGGCGAGATGGAGTTTCTCCAAGTTTACAAGTGATAGCTCGCCAGTGAGACCACGCGAGCCAAGTTAGACTTCGCGCGGAACGAACTGCATGAGAATTTGATTTTACTTAGCCCGCGCGCGGAATGACTTCGCCCGGAATTACTGTTCAACGCTCCGCGAGGCGAAGCGAGATTGCCAGTCCGCGCAGGCGAGGCGAGATGGACTCTCCGCGTAGGCAAAGCGAGGCGAGGCAGCAAACATGCGGAGTCCGCGCGCACCACGACAAACGTTGGAGACTTTGACAAGTCTTTGACATGCTTCGGGCCAATCCCTGTGGCCCATTAAATATAAAAAGCCCTTTTAAGGCTCGCGAGCTGCAATAGCCCGCGAAACGGACGCGAGCTACAGAAGCACGCGAGATAGCACCCTGTAGCAGCCCGCGAGATGAGGATGCTCCTAATTCCAGTTCGCATAGGAGTCTACAGTTGGCAGTGCGGAAGCAATGCCCTATGCGGAATGAAGTGTGCGAACTGGACATGTATCACGAGACGGTTGGTTCGCATGGACGAAACAATGCCCTTGTACTATTAGGTTTTCCGAATCCAACTTGAAGTAGGATTATCTCTCTCTTCTGCCGCAAGTCAAGCTCCACTATATAAAGGGGTCGAAAGCACTCTCAAAAACACACAACTTTTACAACAAACAACTCAGAGACAACTTTTACAACAAACAACTCAGAGACAACTCTCAGACAAACCCAAACTGAAACCCAGTTTCCCTTCGAGCCCTCCTCGAAAACCTAACCCTAAGCGCCGCCGCCTAGGCCTTTCTCCAGAGCTCTCCGGACTCTACATCCCCGCTTCTCTCCGAACTCCCTGTGATTGCTCTGCTCGCGCCGCCGTGAGTATCGACCCGCTTGTGCTCGTAAATCCTCCTCTGAGGTGGCACCTGTGACCCCCCTTTCTGCCTGATCAAGAAGTCAAGCGCACCCCCCATCAACCTTTTCCTCGTCCGCGAGGTGGCACGCCCGCAACTCTCCCATCTCTTTGTCTGCTAGAAACCTCTGCTCCGCGCGCTGAGGATCGTGGCCAAAACATTGGCACGCCCAGTGGGACAGGGAGTACAAGCAAATACAACATTGGGAAGCCGGAGGAAGCGCCGTACCGAAAACCCCAGCTTTCTTGTCTCAAGCACTGATCGCTACGGTACAAGCCCCATAATAGTGCGGCTTGCCGATCCCTCACCAAAGAGCAGGTTCTTGCTCAGTTCGGTAATCCGGATTACAGCGAGACCGCCATGGTAGGCTCTCAGCCGACCCGAGATACAGATTCTGCTCCATCTATGGAGCAAATCGTCCAGATGTTCACACAACTCACGGGGCAGATCCAGGGTCTGTCAACCCTAAGCGCCGCCGCCTAGGTCTTTCTCCAGAGCTCTCCGGACTCTGCATTCCCTCCCCGCTTCTCTCCGAACTCCCTGTGATTGCTCTGCTCGCGCCGCCGTGAGTATCGACCCGCTTGTGCTCGTAAATCCTCCTCTGAGGTGGCACCTATGACCCCCTCTTTCTGCCTGATCAAGAAGTCAAGCGCACCCCCCATCAACCTTTTCCTCGTCCGCGAGGTGGCATGCCCGTAACTCTCCCATCTCTTTGTCTGCTAGAAACCTCTGCTCCGCGCGCTGAGGATCGTGGCCAAAACATTGGCACGCCCAGTGGGACAGGGAGTACAAGCAAATACAACATTGGGAAGCCGGAGGAAGCGCCGTACCGAAAGCCCCAGCTTTCTTGTCTCAAGCACAGATCGCTATGGTACAAGCCCCATAATAGTGCGGCTTGCCGATCCCTCACCCAAGAGCAGGTTCTTGCTCAGTTCGGTAATCCGGATTACAGTGAGACCGCCATGGTAGGCTCTCAGCCGACCCGAGATACAGATTCTGCTCCATCTATGGAGCAAATCGTCCAGATGTTCACACAACTCACGGGGCAGATCCAGGGTCTGTCAACCCAAAGCTCTGCCACCCAACAAAGCCTCACCGACCTTGTTACTAAGGTCGACGGCCTCGCTGACCAAGTCAAAAGGGACAAAACCCTTTGGGAGGCGGACCAGCACAACCTTACCGTACTCACTGAGGACTTTAACCAGTTTGTCAGCGAGACAAGGGAAACCAAAGGCTTGGTTGAAGGAAGCCTGCAACAGATCCGCTTGGAGCTGGATCAGAACACGGAGACCGTGAAACAAGGCGCGGAGACCGTGAAGCAACATGCAGAGGTCCTGTCGCTCACTCGCGCGACAGTAGACGAGCAGACCCGCCGCCTGGACGAGCACGACACCAAGCTGCATGCCCAGCAGAATGCTTCCTTCTTTGGAAGTAAGAACAGTCTAGAAAAGCTAGACGAGTTCAAAGACAAACAGGACCGGCTGAACCTGCGGGTCCTTGAAGTTGAGGACTGGATGAGGGCGCAGGCGCCAAAAAACCCTGCTCTGAACCCTACCGGCCCAAGCGCGAGCGATGGGACAGCCAAGTATATTCCTCCCAATGAACGTATCAGGGGAAACCCTAAGGTCGGGACTCCGAAGTCCCCGCAGTTCGTGCCAGGGGCAGGAACGTCAAAGAGCCCGCTCCCGCATGGCTCGTTTGCCTCCCCCAGAGGGCTGAATGGTTCTCTGCGTCAAGGAAACGGGACACCCGATTACCCGCTTCTCGTTCATTCCAGCCTTACTCCCAAGAACGGCGGACAGGTCGTCAGTTTCCCTGCATGGCCAAACCATGGGGAAGGGGCAGAATCCGCGCCAGTGACTACAGCCGACTGGCGCCAGCTTATCTCCTCCATTGTCAAGGAGCAAACCGGACATGGTGATGCTGACTTGCAATATTGCGACCCCTATCCAGATAGCGTGGTGCAATACCCCTTCCCGCACGGGTTCAAGAACGTAGTGTTCACTACCTTCTCCGGCGAAACAAGGGAAGACGCAGCAACCCACATGGCCCGCTTCAAAGTTCAATGCGGCCAGTACGGGAACAATGACATTCTCAAGCTCAAGCTCTTCGGGACCTCTCTGTCCGGAGCTGCATTTACTTGGTACTCCAGGTTGAAGCCAGGATCTATTGCGGACTGGCCTACCATGGAGAAGCTGTTCCGGGAGACCTACGGTACCATTGAGCCAGAGGTCGGCCTTGACTCCCTCACTCAGATGAGTCAGCAGAGCATGGAGTCAGGAGTCTCCTTCCTTCAGCGGTTCAAGATCCAACAAGCCAAGTGCGACTTTCTCCTACCCGAGCAGGAAGCCATTAAGTTGGCTGTCCGTGGTCTCGAACACCGTCAGCGGCTGAAGCACCATGGGGAACGCTTCATGTCTATGGGCGACCTCATCAACAAGGTCGGCAGCTATGAACTGATCCTCAACGAGATGGACGAGAAGGCGAATGCCTCCAAAGGGACGTACGTACCGGGGAGGAACAGGATAGTCGGGGCGTTAAACCTCCAATCCTCCACGTTCGACCCTTACTACCAAAGGCAGGAGGAGAATGAGGCCGCGCAGGGGTATGTCGACGACGTCGGAGCAGTCGAGCTAACCGGGAAGCCTTTGGCTCACAAACTGAAGAATCTCAAGATAACCCGCGAGCCAATCACCATTCAGTCCTTTGCATGGACTAAGCCCGAATACGAATCCTACACGTATGATGCAAAAAACGCCCATCTTGTCTTTAATGACTTGATCGAGGCGAGCTACGTGCGCTTGGACCATAAGATCCCGTCCAAGGAAGAGCTAAAGGACAAGAAGTATTGCAGTTTCCATAATTCTTACAATCACGACACCAAGGACTGTGTCAAACTCCGCGACCAACTGCAGACTTGGTTGAATTCGGGCGCCCTGAAGATGAAGACGCCAGGAAGCACAGCTTCTCTGGTGGACGTGGATCATTTCCCCGCCATGGTTGGTATGGTCGAGGTGAATTGGGCCGACCAGCCAAGGGAGAACAGCCGTCACCGCGCACCAAAGCCAGGCGAGCGGTGAATTACCTTAGACCTAGCCGAACAACCAAAGGATGATAGTCCGCGCCGGGTACTTAAGCGAGACCGAGAGGATGGTAATGATGACACACGTCAGCCATCTCGCCGGTACACTTACAACGTCAACCTCGCGCATGAGGTCCTAGACGATCTTATTGACGGCGGACTAGTCACTGTGTCAAGGGCTTTGCCCTATGTTGAACACAAGGAGGGTCGCGTCCACTGCAAGCTCCACGACAGTTGGGGACACAGAACTCGCGACTGTTACTAGCTTTGCGAGCAAGTCCAGGACTGGTTGGACCTCAAGTATATTCGCTTCGAGGACAAAGGCGGCTTCATGACCACAGTTGCTGACATCGCCTGGCCTTGCGTCGGCCAGCGCGCGATCATTTTGGACCTATCTCCAAACGCAGGCCAACGCGATTCGCCAGGTCGAAACCGTAAGAGGCCAGCAAATGACTACACCGTTCTGGCGAACCAAGGTGGGAACCACTACCCGGTAAGAGAGGTAGCCGCCAGACCACAACCCGATCGCCTTTCAAGGAAGGATAAAGGCAAAGCTACCATGCGGGACGATATACCGTCTCCAGCTGATCACTACCAACCCATGAGTCCCAGGACTCGCGAGGAGCTGGAACAGAGGATCAAGCGCCTCGAGACCTTCGTCCAATCAAACTGGACTAAAGATGTACTTGCCTCTCCAGCTTCAAGCGCGATGGACATCTCCGACTCCGGCAGCGAACGCCAAGATAGCGAGGCGTCAAGCCCCAGGCGGGGTATTTTGACTGACCCCTACATTCCTCCGACATCCAAATCAGCGATCAAGGAAGGGATTTGGTACACTCAGCAAGGGGGAAGGCTGGTTACCATCAGCAGATCCAAGAAGCGGAAGCTGCAGAAGAAGTATGGCAGCATCCTGCGTGCCTTGCGAGCGGCTGATGAGGGCATGATCCGACCCTCGCAGCTAGCGCAGACACCCGAGAGGATGTGGAGAGAAGCTGAAGGCTTGCGCGCTCTCCTTCAAAGACCACCTATCACGCCTCCACGTGTCTGTGCGCAGGTAGCAGACGACCCCGCTCCAAAAGCGAATGTTTTCTGTCGCCTCACCGTACCACCAAGGCAGGATCCGCGCCCCTTTAGGCACAAATCATCTCCGGAGCCAGGAAGGAGAAGGGATTCACAATCTTCCCGTCACAAGCCTTCGTCAGAAGCAGCAAGAAGAAGGGATGTGTTACCACCTCCAAGCCGCAAGCGGTCGCCGGAAGCCGAACGACGAAGAGACCCGCCACCTCTACCAAGGCGACGGCAGTCGCCAGAGGCTGAGAGAAGACGAGAACCGTCTTCCCCAGCGAAGCGAAGGCTCTCCGTCGCATCAAGGCCAGAGCCAAGGCGCGAGCTGCCTCGGTCATCACATCCTTTGAAGCCTATTCGCCAGGAACCCGAGGTTAAAAAGGAGCTATCACAACCGAGTCCGCCCCAACCTCAACCCACACATGAGCCTCAGGTCTCAGTCCTTCCTCCACCTAGGGCAAAGGACAATGCCAGAGCCCCACTAACTGCGGATAAGCTTTCAGCCGAGGACAAACAGCCTTCGACCAAGCTCGTGTGGCGACCACGGCAGCCAGAGGGCAACGTCTCGCCAGGGGTCGAAAGTAGCACCTCCAGCCCTAACCTCGCGGAGCTCATGGCCCAATGCTTCCGCGAGAATTCACTGAACGAGGAAACTCATTCCGAGCCTCGAATCGACTTGGGTGACGACCAAGCAGAAGGGCAGGGTGAGTCATTCACCTGCAATATGCTTGAGGTCTCTGCATGGCCGGAACATGAAGAAGTTAACCCGGTGGAGAGCGCGTTTGCTGTGCTCGAAGGAGACAATGGACCCATCGAGACTCCATTAATCCCAGTCCACGAACAATTCGCTTTTCAGGTCGGAATGGTTTTCTTCATATCTGAGAGATACGCTCTCCCGCCAAATAGGACATGCAACGCGGCAGATATTCCAGACCATAGTGAGAGTGTCTGCGACATATCGCCCCCTTGCAGCAGTGAGATGGGTCCAGTCCTGGCGGAACCTGCGCCCGCTCCCCCAGTGGAAGCTACGAGCAGCGTCACACGCATGCCGACTCTGACCTTCTCCACTCCGACTCTGGATATGGCCACTCACATGAGGCCACTGTATATCACGGCTGAAGTCGAAGGGATCATGATAAACAAAATCATGGTCGACACGGGGGCGGCAGTGAATGTCGTCACCACCCGCACTATGGGACTCCTTGGTATCCCATGCTCGATGGTCCAGACTACATCCTTGACAGTCAAGAACTTCACCGGACAAGTCTCCAGGACTTTAGGTTTGTTGTTCTTACGGGTCAAGGTGGGACCGGCTTCAAGGGTTTACACATTCTTCGTCGCCGAGTGTGCTTCATCCTACAACATGATCCTAGGCCGCGACTGGATACACCGAAGTTTCTGTGTGCCTTCCTCCATGCACCAAGAACTCTTGATTTGGGATACAGAGAAACGCGAGACGGTCCTCATCCAAGCGGACCCGCGTCCCTTCTCCATTTCCGCCAACTTCAATGACGCCCGCTACTACAATACTGATTTGGGCCCGTTGGATGTCCAAGGTGTCGATTCTAAAGGCCGCCCATATGGGGTTACTGCCTCCAACTTAACGCGATGGGGACTCACTCAGGCGAAGGACGACTTACAACGTCCTCACACCATTGCGGACCCCCTACAACCATCTTATGATTAGTACGTCCTCCGAGGAAGCACGAGAGGCTGGCGAGTCCTTGTGTGAGAGACTACTCTCATATTGGGCGGAACGCGAAGCCTATGACAGAGTCGCCACTATGGAGTACGTAGACGAGATAGTGGACTATACCGATGCCGAGGAGGAAGTTATTCAGTTAGCTCCCGCTGCCTTGGACGACACACCGCCTCGAGTCCGCGATCCCACATTACAAGTTGACGTGGAAACTGCAGAGAAACCCTTATTACTTTCCATCAGTGCCAAGTTGGCGGGACAAGAAAAGGAAGACCTTCTCGCCTTACTACACGAATATATGGACTGTTTCGCCGCACAGTACGAGGACATGCCTGGCCTCTCCCCGGATTTAGTTTGTCACCGTCTGCCTACTCACCCCGACAGACGTCCAGTTCGCCAAGACGGCAGATTCATGCGAACTGAGACCCAGATCTTGGTCAAAGAAGAGATTGAGAACATGCACCGATCAGGGATCATTCGCGTGGCCAAATACAATGAGTGGTTGTCCAACATCGTTCCAGTCCGCAAGAAGAACGGCAAGACGCGCGTCTGTGTTGACTACCGTGACCTCAACAATGCGACGCCTAAGGATATATATCCCATGCCTGTTGCTGACCTCCTCATTGATGCAGCCGCGGGACACGAAGTGCTTTCCTTTATGGATGGAACCGCTGGTTACCATCAGATTCCCGTCGCTGAAGAAGATCGCCACAAGACTGCTTTCCGCTGCCCGGGGTTCGCAGGCGCATTCGAGTATGTCGTCATGCCATTCGGACTCAAGAACGGGGGGGCAACTTATCAACGCGCCATGAACCTCATCTTCCACGACATCTTAGGCAAGTTGATCGAAGTCTACATCGACGACGTCGTGGTTAAAACCAAGACGTGGGCGACACATGTTGAAGACCTTCGACAGGTTTTCACGCGGATGCGGAAACACCACCTGAGGATGAATCCCGCCAAATGTGTTTTCTTCGCGGAGGCAGGCGACTTCCTTGGTTTTCTCATCCATCAAAGAGGTATTGAGATCCCCAAAGACAAGGCGCAGGCGGTCATTTACGCCTGAATTAATATTTTACTGGACAGTAAATGTCTATGTAAATATTAATTATTTCTTGGACCAGGTCATACCGGCGAGATGGAGTTTCTCCAAGTTTACAAGTGATAGCTCGCCAGTGAGACCACGCGAGCCAAGTTAGACTTCGCGCGGAACGAACTGCATGAGAATTTGATTTTACTTAGCCCGCGCGCGGAATGACTTCGCGCGGAATTACTGTTCAACGCTCCGCGAGGCGAAGCGAGATTGCCAGTCCGCGAGGCGAAGCGAGATTGCCAGTCCGCATAGGCGAAGCGAGATTGCCAGTCCGCGCAGGCGAGGCGAGATGGACTCTCCGCGTAGGCAAAGCGAGGCGAGGCAGCAAACATGCGGAGTCCGCGCGCACCACGACAAACGTTGGAGACTTTGACAAGTCTTTGACATGCTTCGGGCCAATCCCTGTGGCCCATTAAATATAAAAAGCCCTTTTAAGGCTCGCGAGCTGCAATAGCCCGCGAAACGGACGCGAGCTACAGAAGCACGCGAGATAGCACCCTGTAGCAGCCCGCGAGATGAGGATGCTCCTAATTCCAGTTCGCATAGTAGTCTACAGTTGGCAGTGCGGAAGCAATGCCCTATGCGGAATGAAGTGTGCGAACTGGACATGTGTCACGAGACGGTTGGTTCGCATGGACGAAACAGTGCCCTTGTACTATTAGGTTTTCCGAATCCAACTTGAAGTAGGATTATCTCTCTCTTCTGCCGCAAGTCAAGCTCCACTATATAAAGGGGTCGAAAGCACTCTCAAAAACACACAACTTTTACAACAAACAACTCAGAGACAACTTTTACAACAAACAACTCAGAGACAACTCTCAGACAAACCCAAACTGAAACCCAGTTTCCCTTCGAGCCCTCCTCGAAAACCTAACCCTAAGCGCCGCCGCCTAGGCCTTTCTCCAGAGCTCTCCGGACTCTACATCCCCGCTTCTCTCCGAACTCCCTGTGATTGCTCTGCTCGCGCCGCCGTGAGTATCGACCCGCTTGTGCTCGTAAATCCTCCTCTGAGGTGGCACCTGTGACCCCCCTTTCTGTCTGATCAAGAAGTCAAGCGCACCCCCCATCAACCTTTTCCTCGTCCGCGAGGTGGCACGCCCGCAACTCTCCCATCTCTTTGTCTGCTAGAAACCTCTGCTCCGCGCGCTGAGGATCGTGGCCAAAACAGGAGGAATCTGGGTAATTGGTTGCTGCGGGGAAGAAAAGTCAAAAGACTTGGGAAACGGGAACTAACTTTGGTTTAAGCATAGTTGGGTCTTAGGTCTAAAGGAAAGAAAAGGATCAGCCCAATATTCTCATGCATGCTCACCATTTCATTTGTCGGTCGAAGTCATTGGGCTTGGATTTCGGGCCCAAGACCGAAATCACCAACGACGTCAAATTAACAAATGAGCATTTTGCGTTTCCGTAACCTTCCACACCACACCTACATCTACAAGCCCCAAAGATGCGTGGATGTGGCTTGGGTCCACATCAATGGGCATATTTGCTTAGCGTGTTAAAATCCTAATTATTATAGGATTTTGCATGAATTGTGTAACAAATTTTCGCGTGGCAAAGTGCATGATTTTTCGGGTATCAACACATACAAACCATAAAATCGATGTAAAACAAATCAACCAAAGCTCCTTAAGCTGTGAGCTACGTCCCATACTCAGACTTTTGTGAAATAAATCCACAATTGTATGAGGAGTAACCCCCAGATCAAAAAGAGATAAGAAATAAGACCATATAGCAGCTGTAAAGGGACAATGCAAGAAAATATGTTGCAGGGACTCAGTACATGCACCACAAAGCTCACATTTTGAAACCCAAGCCACTCCTCGACGTTGTAGAAGCTCATCACAAATTATTCTCCCTTTCAAAACCTTCCAAGCATGAAGAGACATTCTAGGCAAAATAAATATTCTAGACCATAAGGACTTACCCCAAGGCATGGACTGAGATGGATGCCGTAGAAATTGGTAAGCATGCTTTGCAGTCAAATCTCCTGTAGACGAAGGCATCCAAATAAGAGTGTCCTCCATCGAAGCATTAGTAGCAAGAGGGACATGCTCAATTTTATTACACAAAGCTGGAAAGTGAAGTTGAAGTAGATCAGAAAGCACCCAAGAACCATCAACAATAAAAGCAGAAACCAAATCCTAGCTTGTTCCCTTGCAGACCATCATGGGCACCAAAATAATCAACAATAGGTCTTCCCATAAAATTATCATGCCAAAAAGAGATATTGTCTCCTGAGCCTATCAACCATTGAGAATTTTCTTTGACAACACCCCAAAAAGGACGAACTCCAGACCATATAGAGGAGGAGGCATAAGAGTGACGTTGAGAAAATCTGTTCCTGATAAAAGAACATCCTTCTGATGGACATGAAAATATCTCCCAACAACGCTTTGATGTTAAACCGTTATGGTATATTGGTATATAGTTTTTCTTGAAAATATAGTAGCCAGCCAAATGATTCAAATCAAACTAAACTTGGAACTATATATTCTTTATCTTTTATAATATAAGAATAAAGTTATCTTAACGTGGTGTCGCATGCATGCAATGTCTTGATCCATCTTTTGCCCTTGCGATGGAAAACTGTTTCAAAGGGATGCGAGAAGCGGTCGCCATGCCTATGCCTTCGTCACAGGTGGAGGAATAACAAGGCAGCACTACTGCAACACCGGTTCCTAACCAATGAGGCTATAAATACACAGACATTCATGGTAGGTATAACAACTCCGAGCACACATTTACTTTCCTCCACAGAACAATTACCAGATCGAGTGGCCGGAAGAGAATGATGGCCAGCAAGATTTCAACTCTAACTGCGCTGCTGTTATGGCTGACAATGTCCGTCGGGAGTTCTTGGGCTGGCAAAGTGGAATCATGGACTGAATGGTCTACCAAGTATGCATGCAGTATATTTTTGAGACTTGTTTTTGTTCTTATTATGATGACTATGTTTAACTCTTTGTTGTGGGTATTGATTACTATGTTTGTTGTGAATCAATTTAGGGGACTTGCACTGTCGCAGAAGGATGGGGAGAATAATGGGGAAAAACTATCTGACGTTCCGACGAAGCCATGGCTAAATCTTCTGCATGGAGCCGAGGTTGCTCTCGAAGCTAATAAATATCAAACAGCTCTGACCTTGGTTACCGGAGTTAATGCAAGGCGAAATGAAATGGAATGGTCTAACGAGGACGACCGCCACAACTTCAGAGACGCTGTGAATTTAATTGAGTAGGCAGTCGAGGCAGATAATAAAGTCAAAGCTGTAGCTCTCATCAACTCTTTATTTAACAGCGGAAATTACAAAATCTGGACTCCATGTATATCCTGATGTAGCAGGAGGAGGAGGAGGAGTTCAACCGAGGGGGTTACTCGAAGAAGAAGATGTGCAGAGAAAGAAGCAGGAGCTAGCGAACAATTTGCGACAAGCCTTTGCAGCTATAAAAGAGCATGAAATGCACAAAGCAGAATAGATTCTGAACGCTGTGTACCAGCTTCTTAGGGATAATAAGGAGTTATGTAAGAAAGAGAAAGCACTATTATTTATTGCAGCCATCGACCAAACTGAGAAGTATATCAAACAAGATGCGAGAGATAAGGCTGAAGAGGCTATCCAAGCAGCTGCGCATGATCTTGGAATTGAGCAGCTACATGAAGAAGAGTTGGCTACAGCATCCAAAGTTGAGCAAGACTAGGGGGAGGAGGAAGACCATGATCCTAATCAGGAGAGAAAAAAGAAGATGCTAGAGACCTTTATGCAACAAGCCTTCACAGCGATTAAGGGAGAGCAAAGGGCTATAGCTGAAAAGATACTAAGGACTATTTACCATATTCTTAAGAATGATAAGAACTTGGCTAGAGAAGAAAAGGCAATTAAGTTTCTTCAGGCCATCGAAGAAACTGAGAAGTATGTTAAAGAAGATGCGAGAGACAAAGCTGAACAGGCTCTCCAAGGAGCTGCCATCGGTCTTGGAACTCAGCCACCACAAGACCAATATGTCAGAAATAGGAAGACCGGCGCTTCTGGTTCAGAGCTCTAAGTTTCATCAACCTAGCTCTCTGCCCAAATTTGATTTACAGTTAATCTGCGTGCAATGTAAGGAATTGATGTAATAATTCCCATCATTTTGGATCTAAAGCGTACTTAGGCGCTTGAACAGTTCAGATTTTTTTTATTATTAGAGGAGCTCACTCAGCTCAGAGAGTAGTGCAAGTATTGAAGATTAAAATCGTCCTTTTAATGTATATTGTTGAACATCTACAAATTTTTTGTGTATACTAACCTATACGTATTCTTGTGAAATTTAGAATTTTCAAAAATATCAAAGTGAACACAGGTCCACTTTTATATCCTAAAGAAGCTAGAGTAAATAACACTTTTATATCTTTCATCTGCAATTCAATAGTCTAGCAAATCCACAGGTCCACTTCTATGTAGGGCTGGGCACGGGACGGGATTTGGTGAATCTCGTCCCGTCCCGAAAATAAAATAACGGTACGGGACGGGACGGAAATGCGTTTTTAGAAATCTGTCCCTTACGTCCCGATCCCGATCGGGACCGGGATGAGACCGGGACGGGATCGGGATCCCGACAAATTAACCCTCAAATTAACATATCCAAAAATCACACAAGAAAAAAAAAAAACATCAATGAAATTAAAAGCATTGAGATAAAACACTTCCCAGTTCAGCATCAATTGTCCACCAATGTAAGTCTCCCACAAACAGTGTGGTCGACCATTCTCAACTGGAGGACGGATTTGGTTATCATTAACTATTGGACGATTAAGATTGACCTTCATATTCATTTGATTAGCAGGCACCTGTGCAACAGCTAAAGGACCAATAGTGCTAGAATTCATTGACTGAAGAGGATCATTAGCAAATTTTCCAGTAACTTCCAAAGAATCAACACCAACATTCGAGGGTATAGTTGTTGAACCCTGAAACCCCATATGCTTGACTTGAGTTTCAGGCACATTAGCCACTGGTGGCTGAACCTTCTGTTCAGGAACAGTAGAATAATTTCCTCCAACTGAAACCCCCGGAATTTTCATTTCCTGAGACGCACCAACTTGAACTCTTAGTTCGGGAGCAACAGTTTTCTGAGCTTGAAGTCCTCCCTTCCCAACACTACCAGCCCCTGATGGTGCCTCAGATCGATGCATCTGGAGGAAACCCTCTCCAACATTAACATCATCTTCCACCATTGATTCTTCATCTGCAGCTTGGGTCGCATCAGATTGGCTGGCAGCAGGATGGGTCGCATCAGGTTGATTTGCAGGAGTGGATTGACTTCCAGCTGGTAAGAGAAGTGCAGGTCGAGTTGATCGGCTTGCTGCTAATGAAGGACGATCCAATTGAGAAGAAATTGCTTCAGCCTGCAGACCAGAAGCACTTCGTCGAGGACGAACCAATGTTTTCTTCCCTCTAGCCATTAACAAACTGGGAATCAAATTGAGGTTTAGGTTTGGGAATCGAATTTGGGAGAGACAAACTAGGTTTCAGGTATTTGGTTTAGCATTTGGGGATCGAATTTGGTTGAGAGGCTGGAGGGAGTGAAGGGAGTGAAGGCATTATGTTTGAGAGAGAGATCGAATTTTCTTTTGTGTTTAAGTTTTACTGTTTTAGACCGAATTGAGTGTGGTTGAGTACACTGTAACATCATATGCAACCTAAAAAATCGAATATAAAATGATTAAAATCAGGTTTTCTAATATTACGGGACGGGCCGGGATTTTTCGGGATTGTCCCGATCCCGTCCCATCCTGTTTCAACATTACCATAACGGAACGGGACGGGACAGGATTGCTATTTTCAAAACCTATCCCGTCCCGTCCTGCTAACTTTCGGGACGGGACCGATACAGGATCGGGATTCCGGTACTAAGTGCCGAGCCCTACTAGACAGGATAAAGAGAGCACTGGTTTGAAAGAAAATGGATTAAAAACGTGCAGAAACGAACACTAGTGAAGAGTCAATACGTACCACGATCACATTATTGTTTCATAGACTGTAATTGCCATAGCATCAATTCAAAACTTTTCTGTGTGCCGTTCTTGGAATCTATGGGTTTACTGTAGATTAATCGGGTCAAGGAAACATGAAAGTTCATTGGGAATGTGCTTCATCAAGTAAATAACTATCGAACGAGATGTTAAAAATATAACAGGCGCAAAAGTTTCTACCATATGGGATATGACAGACGTTCAACTCCTACTTCTATTCACTCAAGCCAGGCCAAAAATGCCATCACCACCTTCAGCTGCTAGTTTTATCCTCTGGTGATGCTCCGCAACTTTGTAATCTACAATCTCCTTAAACAATTGGGAGTCCAGTACACAATCTGGGCGCCCGTACACAGCTGCTTGAACACCAGCCATGAGTTTAGCTATCTCGCGGCCAGAGAACCCATCTGTCTTCCTGGCAGCCTCTTGGATCACCTCATCGGACAAATCCTGCATAGTTATCTTCTGTTGCTGCTTCTTGTACAGAGTGCCCCATTTAGAGGTGTTGTCTTCACCAGAAAGATACTTGTTTAAATAGAGTTTCAATAATTTAAATCGCTCCTCCTCTCCAGGAAGTGGGAACTCAATCACTTCATCTATCCGGTCAGTGATAGCACTGTCAAGATCACCTGGCCTGTTTGTAGCAAGTACTAGAACTATGTCTCTCGACTGGTCTCCAGTTCGGAACAGCAAAGCATTTAGAGCACTGCGCTGAGATTCACTCATATGTGTGCTGTTACGCCTGCACGCGAACAAATATTCATCAGAGGACTAAACCTTCCCACATATGAATGATACTGATAGAATAAATGAACGAAGCTATGAAGTAAAGAACTCTTGGTGGTACATCTGATACAGAATTAACTAAAAATATCAATCCTTTTGGAAAAAATATTTAATTTGAACAGATGAAATAATTAATTGCGTGAAAACTGGGAGTAAGATGGAAATATGTTTAGAGATGTTTAACGTACTCGCATAGGAATGCATCTGCCTCATCAATGAAGAGTAGTAGACCTTTGTTCGACTTTTTTGCCCAATCAAATATCTGATGGATCTTAGTAACAGCCTGGGCACCCAAGGGTGCAACATCTCCTCCAGTCATCATAGCATAATCCAAACCCTGCCAAGGATCAAAACCTTCAGGCTTCAGTATATGAATAAAGTTACAAGCGTATTATCATTTAAAAATCCTCCACTATTTGGACCTCCTAATTGTTAAAGTAGTTTCATTTGTTTGACAATGGAATAGAATACTTAAAAAGACCAGTAAGACGTATATAAATGAGCAGTTGAGCACCAAATAAAGGAGATTGCTTATGACCATGAATCAGTGCCATACCGATTTTCGAGCTATTTCCCTTGCAACCATTGTTTTACCAGTACCAGGGGGGCCATAAAACATCATGTTGCGAAAGGGTGCCTGATGAGCCTTAGTGTTTGCTGTAGCTCGTGCGAGTTGTTCTATTCTCCTCTGCAACGAAGGATGGAGAACAATATTTCCAAGACCATTCTTCAGTGACCCAGAAGCTGCAGCTGCTGTACCGTAATTTAAAACCTTATTCTTTGCTTGAGAAATAATATCTGCACCAGGATATTTTGCAATGGATGATTCTCGAATCAGAGATGGCTGCCCAAGTATCCTGTTGACATAGCCCCATAAAACCCTAGAACCTTCTCTGTAAAGAAAAGAAGGAAAATCAATTACATGATTGCATATGCAAGCATATGCAAGGAACGATATTTATCATGGATAAACAACAGTTCTGTAATCCTACTAAAATTTCTTCATCAAATCAAAAAATTACAAGGCATCACTGGGTAACTTTGCATATATTTATGAAAAACAAATTTTTATCATCTTTTTCTGTGCATCAGTTTGATTGACCATAAACAATACGGTTGCAATGCAATGATTGTTGTAAAGTCAGCAATGAAGTAGCGTTTCTGGGAGGTATCAACCAGTTAGGTTTAGTTTTCTATCGGCATACAAGCTGAGATTGCATCTAGCCTTCAGTTGTGTAAATCCATCTCCAAAAGGTTTTTGCTTCCCCTTTTCGGTTTAAGCAACGGATGTTAGGGGAGAAAAAATATTGACATATGTAGTCTTTTCTTCAACATAAATGGATTTGTATTCCTACTTAGGTTGAAAGATATTTCTAAAAATCTACATGATTGTGCATTTGCTATTTAAGAGCATAATAGCACAAAAATTGAAGCGTAAATGCAATTAAAAGATCAGCATACCTAGTTGTATAAACACCTGCAGCCAATGCTGTGGCACCTCCGACAGTCATAACCAATTTATTCCTATCAGTCAGTAAAGTTCTAAAACCCCCTGCAGACGGCAGATGAGAAACAATTACGAACAGGTTGAAGTAAAAAAGACATACAACAATAACTAACTCAACTCATCTGCTAAGATCAATATTCCAAAATATCCCTGAAACTGTGCATCTTACCCTACTATAGCATTTCTTCAATTTTTTATTTATTTTATTTTTACATTTCTTCAAGTTTTGCCCATCCAAGTTGCTTATTCATGTGAGAATACAAGAGTCTAAATTTTCTCTTAAAAGGTACACACCTACTCGATTTGCATACCTTCAATGTGACTGAAAGCTGTATTTATTGCAGCAAGCCATTTTTCCTTTTCACCATTCATCCGCTCTATAAGCATTCTCCTGTTTTGGTCCTCAGTCAATTTTGCTTCATGGGCCCGACCTTCTGCCTCTGCAATGGCCTTCACTCTTATTGTTTCTCTTTCTAGTTCAGCTCTCTCTTTTTCAGTCTGACGATGCTGAGCTTGAATCTGTTCCTCAGTAGCCTGTCTTGCTCGCTCTTTCCTCATAGAGGACTCCTCTTGCATCCTAACTAACTCAATATTATGCTGCCTCTGGGTTTCATGCTCTGTCTGCAAACAAGAAAACAATGCAATGTCACAGATATCACCAAGGTTTCACTAAAAGCGTAGTCAGAATGTCTTGGACCTTTTATAGACTTATTGTCAGAGAAAGAAATGGAATGGGAGATTATATCATTATTAAATTTAAAACCAAGCCTACTAATCAACTTTGTCTAAAAAATCAGAGAGTAGCTACTAAACTAACCAAAGTTTCAAAAAGGGAGTAGTAGAGTACTAGTGGTGCAATATCAAAAAGGACATAAAGCAAAGCAAGTCTTGCCTATATGTTCCCACCACCACTGCAGGCTCCAAGTGACTTCTCTCAGTATTAAGAACATAACTTTCAAGTTCAAAAACCCATAAGAAGAAAAATATTCATTTCATTTCTCGCACCTGCATTCTTTTCCTGGCCAGTTCATCTTCGTAGCGCATAACTTGTGCCTTCCGCTGTGCGTCTTGCTGTACAATATTTCTTTGTTCTTCAGCCAATTTCCTCTGCCTTTCCTGTAAAAAGAAAACAGCGTAAGCTAGAAATGCACAACAGAAAACGTAAAGATCTAGATCGTCTTACAAGATAAATTGGCATGCTGGCACTCAAACTTCCCTAAGCTAAATGCTAAAACCCCAACACATAACGACTTGCAATACAAGAGGTAGTCCATGAGAAAGCAGAGATAACCGCATGTGTAGGGCAAGGACCATGAAACTCATCATTAACCTCCCCGACTAAACACTAAAACATCGAGATAACTAAACACTTAAACATCGAGATAAGCTGTTTGATTCATTTCACTCACCAACCACATTTTGCAACGAAAATGTCTGTGTTCCAAGTTTAACTAATAGTAACGCAAAATGAACAGAAAAACAACTTACAATGTCAGCATGAGATTGCTGAGCTTGATAATGGGCCTTCTCGGCAGACAGCTCGGTCTGGCGAGTCTTTTCCTGTGTTCTCATCATGTCGAAAATCTGCAACACAATACAAGCTCACCAATTTAACACCTTCTAACATTCATCTCCAATCCCATAACACATTTTGCATATATAAACATACAATTCATCATCTTAGTCCCAAAAATAAAATCTTCACCTATTTCCAAAAAAAAAAAAAAAAAAAAATCAAGCAGACAGAAAACAAGACCTGCTTGGAACTCTTAGAGCTATTGATTTCTCTGAGAGCTTTAGCAGCTCTTTCCAAAGCCTCTGGGTCCATCCCGGACCCTCTGGGCTCTTCGGGTTCGGGTTCCGACTTGCCGCTCGGACTCGGGTCCTTCGGATCCGACGAAGAAGAAGAAGAAGAAGAAGAAGAAGAAGAAGAAGAAGAGGAGAACGGAGAAAAGCGAAAGCCGCCGCTGTCGGCGTAGGCGCGTGTGGAGAGCGACGGCACAGCGGCCGCCGCGATGGCCATTGCTACGTAGGAAGAGAGCTTCGAGGCCGCCATTGATTAAAGGTTGAAGCTTTTTGAATCTGATTTTTGTTCAAGGTTGAGAATTCATGGGTGTGTGTGAAGGAGCTTAAACCCTGAGAGAGCTGGTTTGGTTTTTGGGTTTTAGGGTTTAAGCGGAAACCCGAAGCATTGAAAAGGGTGGGATCGATTTGGAGGGTTTTGCGTGGAGGGTACACCAATTAACCAAACTGGGGTTTATTGTTCGGATCCATTTTCCCGACCCGGCCTGTGGTTCTTTGTAGAAGATGGTAGAAGTGAATTCGGATTGGCCCATTACTAAAAAGACCAGTTACTCAGACCCGGCTATGTCGATCGGCTTATGCCATTCCGACAACGGCCTACAAACTTCCGGCAAGATTGAGCCAACCTAGCTTACCTGTTTCAAAGCCGGGTGTTTGGTAGGTATTTCGTACGTGGTGGTAGTTTGGGCTTAGGGTTTGGACTTGAAAATTATGTTCATCTAAACCCTAAACCCTAGATGGACAACACAAAAATGCACGTGACTTGAGTCTTTCAGTGTTAGTCAAGATGTTTTGGGTAAAAGTCAATTTTGTTACAAGCACAAAATGTTAGCCTCTCAACGTTTCATTTAGAGATTTTTACACTTGAGAAATGGAAATTTCCAAGTGAACCGTGAATACCACAGTAAACTTAATAGGCGTTTCAATTTTTTGTAGATTTCAAGTTTACATGTCAAGTAAGAAGTGTATGCACGCATTCCCCTCTTTTATTAAGAATCAAGAAAGGGTAGAAATCTTTTTTTTATTTTTTATGGTAAAAGAATATTATTATGAGAAATTTTAAATACACACCTCTAATATCTTAATACACATCCCTATTATTTTATATTTCACATCAGATTCTATAGGTATGCTTAATTAAAAAAACATCCATCAATTATTAGGGAAAAAAAAAGAAAAAGAAAAGAAACTTCATTTTTTCTAATACCTAACTCTTCTCCATTATTACTACGTATCAAAAGAAAATAAATAAAAACTGTTTCTCCAAAATTCATCACCTGAATTTCAAATACTGTCATAATCACATGTACAACTTTAGTTTTTATCTTGCAGACTAAAAACTAGTTTTTATGTTATTATACTTCTACTAGTTTCTTAACTTTGAAAAAATTATGTATGTTCAATTATTATTTTTTTCTTCAAATTCAAGCTAATTGATGTCATATTATTGGAGATTCGGAGTTCAAATATAATATCACCATTTTGATTATAAATTGAAAAATATCAAGAAAAATTTTCTAACCTGATAAAAAGAAATCTAACAGAAAATAAAAGAGAATACATAAAAAGAGTTGTGAATATATGATAATTATATTAAATACAAATTATTATTATTTTTGGATATTGAGGGTATTTTAGACAGTTTGGGATGTGTATTTAGTATAATATTGACTAGATTGGTAGTGTATTAAGTAAGGGGTGTGTATTAAGATATTAGGGGTGTGTATTTAAAATTACTCTATTATTATTCTCTACCATAAAGTGGAAATATATACGGTTCTTGCAGTACATGACTACATATCTCCTAGTCTCCAACATGATTGATGATTCTGATCCCTGAGGATGGGCAGTTGCAGCAGGACAACAACAGTGAGAGATGAGATCATGAGATATGGAATGGGATACTACGTACTAAATATCCCATTTGTCTCATACATCCACAGATTGACACGAAAAACAAATATATTTATGTTCTCTCATATGTTGAGATATCAATCTCACATCGGGAATATTATGAGACATTGTTTATGGGTTTATAAAGGTTTGCGCTACTCAATCTATTGTCAATTGGTTTTGAATGTGAACCCCAGACTACTGTATCATAGTATTAGAGCGGGTTACCCACGTCCACGTGTGAAGCTCAAATGACCACACGAACTCCACATCACCCAAATGTTGTCCAAGTGTTAGGCTTGAAAATTCGCCACACGTGCGGGAGCGTGTTAAGATATCAATCCCACATGGGGAATATGAGACATTGTCTGTGAGTTTATAAGGGTTTGAGCCACTCCATTTATTGTCAATTGGTTTTGGATGAGAACCTCAGACTACTTTATCATCATAGACTTCATAATCATAGTGGTATTGAATTTCATAGACGATTACTTGGAACAAAAGCTATTACAATGGTTAACTTGCACACTACCCAACTGGGTTCTTTACACACATATATGATATAATCTGCATCTGCTAATCTTCACAAATTCGCTTCTTGAACTTCATCTTTGATTCTTCAAGAGCCTGCGAATCGAGAAAACGAAAGCTTTAGTCTGCAGAAGAATGTAAGAATGCCAAAGTGATGCATGATGAGTTAAGTTTGAGGCAATTGTATCTGATCACTTGGTATTTGATTCAAGAAGGAAGTATAAGACCAGTAGCATATTATCCAAAAGTGGTGGGATCAGATCACATGTGGAGGAGACAGGATAAGAAATTGAACATAGTGTAGTCAGCTTCTTCCTTTTTGCATTCAATACATTATTATAGTGATAAGCTAGTAGTTTTGCAGTTAGGTAAGTTGGATGTTAGCCTAGCCTTTGTATTAAAACTGATGGACCACACTGAGGAACTGGCACTTCACAAGTACTTCTCAACTTCACTTTCCTGGACTTTTGCAAGGAGAAAAAAATAAATAATTAAAAGCAATTCTAAGGGGACCAGGAATGGAGCTACACAAATTTCCCATCTCAGAAATGGTCATGCCCATCTTGTTCAAGTTAGAAAGTTAAACAATACCACACGTACTAATACCGAGGCCTTCCTGGTACTAGTTTGGGCACCAACTAACTTAGCGAAATTGGGAGAAATGAAGTTATTAGTGTTTTCCTTGTGTGACAGTAAGAATAAAAGTAGAAAGGAGGCTAGTGAAGTGAAATGTAAGCAAGTACCTTTGCACTTCAAACTTAAGGAGGAGATGAAGGCTTATTAACTATTAGTCACTGTTCCTGTAATCAGGATATGGGATTCTACCAGCCTCAATGTGCTTGACATCCTCAATGAGAATCTCATAGTGCCTCTTCACCTCCTCCGCGGACTTCCCTCCCACGGCTCTGGCCACCTTCTGCCAGCGGTCGGGGGTATCCTTGTCGTACAAGGCTAGCGCCTTTTCGAACTGTTTGTTCTGCTTAGGAGTCCATGAGGAGCTCGAGCTTCGTGAAGAGAGTGAGTTGGATGCCATTAGTACTAATGAGCACTTTGAAGGGAAAAGGGTTTGATGGTTGTGTTTGAGTTTAAGAAAGAAGCAAGTGAGGAGGTCTCCTTATAAGGAGGAGGGAGAGGAGTGTGGTGGGGTTAAGCCAGTTGGGCGAATATATATTCAAAAAGACTAAGAATATGAAGTAGCACTGACCCGTTCCCTTAAGAGCCACAAGATCATGAAGAAGAAGGACAAAGAACACCAAAGCTATAAGAATCACTATGAAAGGACTAGTCCTGGTCCTTAGTTGTTTTTACTGTTACAATTTATATTCCCAGCTTTGATTATAAACACCAAGTTGTGCCTCTTCCATTAGTTTTAGTTACCTATGTTAATTATCTTTGCAATTACTCTTCACTGCACTTGTGCAGATTGCAGCAATCTTGGATGTTTCTCTACTGATCTTTGTACTTATTATGTCCAAAACGTTTTCGGGTTTAAGGTTTAAGAGTTGGGGTTTAGAGTTTTTAGGTTAGATATATAGTTATGATATACATGGAAATATTACTATGTGAAAGTTAAAAATGATGCAATATCAGAGCCAAGAACTCAACATGAGCACAATATCGACTGAGGTAATTCTTTTGCCATTTTCTATAGATATTGCTTTTGTTTGGCACCTGAATTGAAATGCATGAGATTTAAGATTAATATATCCACCCTGAAAATGTATCAATGCATATGTTACTTCAGCTTACAGAAATATATAGGGCATTTCTTAATGAAGATATTACTAAAGCATTATCAGTGGTGCCGAAAAGCTGTATATATTCCAGCATTGCTCCCAAATTTGGACTACAGAATATGACCAGACCTACAAAGATTTTGGTACCAGCCATACGTTTTCAGTAAGCATAGGACCTTTGGGGATAAGGTGGCTAGTGGTCTCATCTCATTGTTGATGTTAAATGTTGATTTTGACAGCAATTTGTTAATGACTGATCAGCGTTTAATCATTGTCCATAAACTCACTGCAGGAAGCTTGTGAAAGAAGAAAGATTTTGTGATTATGGAAAAGGCAAGGATATTGACATGGCTTAATTGGTCAGAAAGTAAATGTCAATCTCAGAGAATCATACAGGAAATGTAGTATTTGCTTTCAAGGCCGGTCAGGTTGATCCGATAAGGTCAACGATATAAAGGTTTGTCACTGTGTCTCTGGTTGCTCAGAACTTCAGACGAGTTAATTGTTCTTGTTAATTTCCTGCTCTTTCTTTGGCTTTTGGTTTACATTCACCAGCCTGCCAACTGAAAACCACACTTTTGAACTTTGGAAATTAGTGTAACTATGCATGCCTCATTCAAAGAGTTCAATATATATAGCCTCAGCATGCTTGGAGGAATTTATCAGTACAGAAATGTATCAAGTTCTAAGGCTTAAGACTACCTGTGAGAATCTACAATCTTAGTCATTTGGCGATATCAGTATGATAAAGTAACAACTGCAGAGATACATATGATCAGTTGATTTTCGGTATAAGTCTCCATCCTCAATCCTGAGTTTACTGCTTAGATCATGTCAGTATACGTACTAGCACATTGGTATTGTTAATTACGTTCTGTCCACATGGAATTCAAAAGCAGAACAAGGGGTTCCATTTTTGCCTTTTGGGATTGGAATCCAATACTGTTAGTACGTGCTGTACAAATGGTATATAGTAGCCTGCTATACAAGGGACTTGGTATGTTGTCAAGTTCAGATGTTGATCGAATGAAACTGACCTAAAATGGTCTGCGTATGCATTCAACTGGACCATTTCCAAGATTTCTGGTACACATATCTTGGATTTTTATTCTTCCACTTGCTAATATATATTCCAAGCACGATATGGACTGATATATATGTTCTTGGATCAAAGTTTTAATGGCTAGCTGCTTGGAATTTTTTGGTATATTCTTGAGATAAATTGCCAATTGGAAGATACCAAGAATCCACTTAATTTAATCTCTACCAAGCAACTTGTTAAATTGCCCTTTTACGAATGCAAGTTGAATTCTGATATTTTTGTTTCATTGCTAGCGCTCTAGCTAGAATCAGAACTTATGAAATTGTTCAACTAACTTCAGCTGGACTAATCTGCAGTTATTCCGTTTTCAATTAATTTCATAGCACGATCACGACTAAGTTCAGGCTGTGGTATAGCTCTGTGGTTTCTGGGTTGTCAGTATGTTGCATCTTGATGGAAATTCGATCACCGGCTTCATAATACTGCAATTAAAATTCTGATTCATTATTTGATATATAGTGCCTAATCAACTTTGATATATATAGTACGTGTTGAGGGTGACTGATCATATCATTGGGTGAGAGGGACTTTTGTGAAAGTGGAGGGGAATCTCTAGTACTGTCAAAGTGGCAATGGTCCTTGAATTGCACTGCATTGATATAGCTATATAATCTTTGATAGTTGCAGATTTATATACATGGAAACTTGGAATCTTTATCACCATCAGTTCATCTATGGAAGAAATTATGCTCATCTATGGATTCCTTCTCTTTTATTACCCTTGTAGCTTAGTGGGAGCAGTTAACAACTTTGTGTGAATGGAAGATATGAATGCTCTTTGTTCTTCTGTGAATGGAAGATATGCTCTTTGTATTAGTCTGAACCATTATCTAGGATCATGCATATGCAAGATATCGACCTCAAAATGTTTCTGTTTTATATATTGCTCGATAAACAACTACAAGAATGTGATCGAGCCACGCTTGCCCATGCTCACAAGTTTCTCTTTTCACAATTTTATGACAACAAAATTCGTGGCTGCTTCACTGAACACAAAACTATATATCACACAGAATCTGCTTCTTTATGAACATATCCAAGACAAGCATATATATGAATCTCTTGCATCCATCAATCGCATTCTGTGTTGCACGTGTGAGAATGGTTGCATGTTCTTCTATATACATGCATATATAAAATTATACAAACGTATGTACTTTTCCAGTAGAGTGTGTATATACATATATATTACATATACATAATGCACTTTTGGTCGCGGGCAATCTATCTAGCTCTCTTAATCTTGTATGTAGCTAACTGGGAACCATATATATCTAAGCTAGTGGAACTCTGAGGTGATAACTGATAAGAGGTCGATCTCTACGGCTTGAAACAGGAGGACAATATCTGACTTTCGGGATAGGGTTTGTGATCAACTCCATTGATTTTGAACACCAGTGAACTGGATATATGCCTCGAATCACACAGAATTATAGAAATCGATACTTTCCATTTTCCTCACATAAGTCTATGTAATCAGAGAATAAACTGCGCATTAGAATCGAGTTTTTAACATTGGTGTTGTTTACCTTCAGATTACCTAACAATCTCATTCAGGCCTACAACGTTTGTTGTTGCTACAATCGACTTATTATTGGATATCTGAGAGGAACTGAAAGTCTGAAACCCTAATCTATACCAACATTTTTTGGGCCTCCAAAGTCTCAAACACATATAGGGCTAAAGCCCTAAAACCCGATCAATCAGAGACTGACTTCCGAGAATTGCACAGCTTCCCTTCACATTTGAACACTCTCTCAGTCTCTCACTTTCTTCTCAAGTTCTCATCAACCTCTTTCATCACTACATACATTTTTTTACTCCTCGAAAGTCAAGAGTAAAAGTAATATATATACTAGGTTATCTCCTGTTAATAATGTTGTGTAACTCAAGGCCGTGTGCTCAGTCAGTTTTGCATGCTGAGGCGGAGGCGCTGAGGGGCAGACTCTTGTTGGTGGCTATACACCAAGGCTGGGATGAGGTCGAATTGCTTGGCAATGCACTCAAAGGGGATGGAGAAGATCTTTCTTAGGATTGTTGGCAGGGACGGAGGATAGTAGAACCCTCTCTGGGCTGTAGCCCAGAACTTTTCTTTCTTTTCACATAGGATACGTTAGGGATACATAAAATAAAGAGATATATAAGCACTTGCCCATATAAAAGCTTAAAAGAAGTCAAACAGTCTGCATTTTTTTGGAACATAGACGCACAAATATCAACCAAAAAAAGTAAAAGAAGCATTATTTAAATTATTTTTTGTATATGTAATAATAAAAGTATAAAACATATATAATCTAATGATTTTATTTAAATTACGAACAATTAATTTCATTAAAGTTTGAATTTTTTTATTAAAGGAAAGTTTAGCCCAGACTGTTTTGGAATCCTGGTTCCGTCTCTATGTAGGAGGTATGCTCAATCTTTCATTTTCTTTCAATTTCGACATAATTGTCATGAAGCAAATGGGGTTGCTAATAGATTAGTCTAGTTGGAATAATGTAAATGCATTTTAGATTGAAGAGACACATTATTCTCGGGATGATATTTTCCAAGATCGTTGTAATATGACAGGGTTTAAAGTTTCTTATGCATAAAACTTATAATTGAACACTTCACCATCTTTCGTGTCATAAACAAATTAATACAAGGGGAAATGGTTGACATGTTCCAAACACTTCTGAACCATTTGGTATTTTCTTGACAATAGCTCCTTTTCCACATATAATATATATTAGACAGTACTAGTAATCCATCTCAGTCCCTGCTGACCACCAGAAATGAAGAACATTGTAATACAATTTTTTGAACATGAATCGATTGAGATAATTAGGCCAAGTGACTTCCATGAAAATTGTTCTTGGGTCCCTATGGAGCACATGTTTCATCATCCAGTGTTCCTTCTACATCACCCATACTCACTGTGCTTATACATCTTAAGAATCTTAAGCCCAGATTTTCTACAACTTAGCTTTCAAGGATGCCCTACATGTCACCACTCACTCATCACTTTATTGGTTCCTTTCCTTCGATAAAAGCAGGCCTCACCCCAAAAACAAAGATTATATTTTGGAACCAAACAAAACTCAACAGTATCATTATTCATTAGTCAACAAATTCTTTGGCAAAATTAGATGACAAATATCTTCTTGAAGCATTCCCAGAATCTTGATGATGATAATATATAATGAGTTTCAGTGGGCGAGAAAAAAATACTGAAATGGACAGGTTATTTGGCAATTACTTGGTGACAATGGTAATGTAGTCATGCACTTTCGTAATCGTTTCCTCTTTGGACTTCACTGTTGGGTGTACCTACAAATTTAGTCTGCGCTTTGAAATGTCAGCACTCCTTTTACATTTCACTAGTGCTTCAACAAAACATCATCACGGGCTTCCACAGCCATCACGAAAGAACCAGGGTTTCCATTTGAATGAAGACTTTGGTACTCAAAAACTACCAAAAGTATTATCTTAAAATTCGAGCCAAAATTTTACTATACATGCTTATATGGTTATGTATTCGCATCAATCTAACACCGCTTTAAACCATGTAATACAGTAGAAATCGAATGTATAGTAGCCATTCTCAAATCCAAGAACTATAAATCATTATGAATTTTTTTTACCACAACTCATGTATTGCAATTGCAATTCACAATCAAATTTTACAAGGTGGTGGTGGAACCCAAATTGCACACCATTTTTCATTTGTTCAAAATCGTCACAGGCCTGTGACAATTCACAATTTCACAAAGCCATCTTGTGTTTGTGATGGCTGTTTTGACCTTATGTGCCTCTCTTTGTTCAAAGACCAGGAAAGCTACTTGTTCGTTGACTGGTCAGAAAACTATACTAGCAGATAATAAAGTTTCTTTCTTTAAGCAGTTTCATTGGTTTGGTTTGGTTTTTTTTTTTTTCAGTGCAGAGACTTGGTTTTGCCCCAAGACTTGAACCGCTCGTCTCAATTGTGGGGTTGCTTCGCTTTCTCCATTATATAGTGCACTTTTATTAATCTTGTCTTGGTCTGTTTTCTGCTTTTTTTGATTGGTTCTCTGTGATAATGGGTTTCTGGGCTTCATTTATCTGCAAAAAAGCTGAGTTCTGCTTGAAATTGGAGAACTTTGTGGTGAAGTTTGTAGTTTCATAGCTAGGCTGGGACTGTGGGGATTTAAGTTGTCATAGGAATCTTAGGAGTTCAAGTTTTTGTGGGAGGTTGATCAACTTGAAGTGATATTCTGAGTGGTGTGTGTGAATTGGGTTGTGGTTATTTTCATTATTTGGCCTATCTCTCTAGCTGAAGAAGACTGAGGAGGAAGTTTATGGTTACAGTTGTTTTTTCTGCTACTTGGTGAGTCCTTGTTTCTTTTTCATTATTTTTGTTTCTTTTGCTTCACTACTTTATCAAGATGACCAACCTTTCCTTGTTATTGAATCCCAGATATGAGAAAATTTCCCCTGAATGGGTACCGATGCTGCTGAAGAAGTAGAGACAGTGAGAAAGCCTCGTTCCTTTAAGGTACAGTTGTGTCTGATTTTGCTTAGCATGATGTTTGACTTTGAGTTTGCATCCAATTTTGTAGCTATGATATCAATAATCAGCTTTTGCATCATTTTCTTGACAAACCTGATGAAATTGTTTGGATATATGAAATTTGAAGTTCAGATGTTTACAAAGTGGCTTATACAATCTTTCTCGTGGTTGATGTAAAACTAATAGTTGTTTTTTGAGCATGGCTTTATAAATCGTTCTCATATCTAATCAGCTTCCAACATCTATACAGCTAATAGTTGTTTTTTAGAGAAAATTATACGGTGCTCCTGAGCTTTCATTAACTGTTGTAAAACTTGCCAGTTGAGAAGGCACACCAAAGCTTATACTGACTTTTCTTCGAGAAAACACAAATCATGCTATGTCTGTTTGTGCAGTGGATTTTTTTTTTAGGTTTTTTTTATTGATATTTTTTTTAGGTTAAGATGTATCGAGTTGAAAACTATTATTGGAGCTAGTTTTTGGATAATGACAAACGGTGAGGATACTTTGTAAATGTTATTGAATGTTAGACTTGGAAATTTTGTATCAAGTATCAAAATTTGAGTGCATTGATTCAAATGTCTGTTCATATGTGTTGGATTATAACATATCATGCCTCAGGTTCACCATTCGATGGGCATTGAACTTTGGAAGTTGGTGGAGAGAATTTCAGAGATATTTCCTGACATAGAAGCAGCAAGACCTCGTTGCTCAACAGGAATACAGGCTCTATGTATGTTAACTCGTGCAATTGAGAAAGCCAAGCAACTGGTTCAGTATTGCAACGAGTCTAGCAAACTCTACCTGGTGTGTAACCTCAGATGATTAATTTTAACAAAGTTGATGGAATGAAAGATTTTTTATTCATTTGTCAGCATGATAGTCACTATTCCAATAAATGTAACTGAAATGATGATATAGATATGAATAAGGCTCCTGTTGGAACAGCAGCTCTGGTTGCTCTATGCTGCTGCCAATCTGCCATGGTAACTTAACGATTTTTGGCCATCCTGCTGAATAAACACTTGGGTAGCTAAGATGATTATCTGCATCTTTTTCCTCTTTCTAGGAAACCTATTCAATTGATCTCTGTAGCTCCCTGTCATCCTATGGTTGATATTTCCCTCTAATCACTTGCAGGCATTGACAGGGGATGTGATAGTTTCAAGATGTCAAAAATCAAGGAACTTGTTGGAGCAAAGTTTGTGCCACATTCAGAGTTGGGTTCCAGTGATTTTGGTGGCAGAGGTTTGTCAAATTCCTTCTCAAAAATGTAGATGCCCTTTTGATATTCTCCTTTCCCTGAAGGCTGGACTCCCTTTTGATGGGGGGGGGGGGGGGGGGGGGGGGGGGGCACTGAACATAACCTTGGATGTTGGTGTTTAGTATTTAAAAATAATGACAGTATCATTTCTATTTAGGTTGCTGTACTTTCTCCATATGTCTCTTTGTTTGATTCTTATTAGTTTAGGTCTTTGTTATCGAGCTGATTACGAGGTGTCAATTGCAGATCTCTAAAATAGTTGATGATCTTAAGGCTGCAACATTTAAACTGGATCCATCTGAAGATGAGGCTGGGAAGGTTGTCCGAGAATTGCTCCACCAAGGTGCTTCTGCATCAGATTCAATAGAAGATTCTGAACTCAAGGCTCTTAAGCTTGCATCTGTGAGGCTCCATATTACCACATCAAAGGAAGTCTTAATAGAGAAAAGATCTATTAAGAAGTTGCTACAAAAAGTTGGTGACAGTGACCCTCGAAAAAAGCAGATATTGACATATTTCTTGTATCTATTCAGGAAGTATGGAAACTTGATAGTGATAAACAAAACAGAGAGTGCCCCTGTGCGGCAACAAGACTTGGGATATAATCAGTGTGCTGAAGTGAAACCTCACACAGGTTATGGGGAGTATGAAGCACAAAGTAACATGTTGCTTAGAGCTGAACCTCCTGAGGAGTTTTTATGCGGAATATCTTCCAGATTGATGTACGATCCTGTTGTCATTGCTTCTGGACAAACATATGAAAGGATGTGGATACAAAAGTGGTTTGATGAGGGAAATGATACATGCCCAAAAACTAATACCAAACTGGCCCACCTTTCATCGACTCCAAATGTTTCCATGAGGGAATTAACATCAAGATGGTGTACGAAGTATGGAGTCACCATTCTTAACCCAAGTATGCAACCAGAAGCACTTAGCTCATGGGAGAACTCTTCCACTTCCATTGCTAGTTTAGGCAGTTCTATGAATGATCTACGTCTACAAATGGATCTCAGTGCTATGTCATTTGGATCCTTAGATACTAGTATCAATTCTAAGACAGAAGATGGCTCAAGTCTGGTGCAGATTGATGATGATTCTCTGAAATACCGATATGCTAAACAATGTGAGACAGATTTGGAAGTTTTATCTAATATTAGTGAGCTCAAATGGGATTCCCAATGCAAGGCTGTTGAAGATGTTCAAAACCGTTTGAAATGCAATCCTCAAGCTTCTTATGCAATGTCCTCTAAGAATTTTGTTAAACCTCTCATCAAATTTGTAAGGGATGCATATGATCAGGATGATGTAGAGGCTCAGAGACATGGATTTGAATTATTATCTACCTTTGTGAGGAAAAACAGGTAAATTCCATTTATGGCTGAGAATCTTACTCTTAATATTTTTTTTTCTCTCAAGTTGTGGGATCCTGGGCTAGGGAACTGTTTGTTACAAAATGTTATGGCAACTTTTGGGAGTACTGGGTTCAGAATAGGGAACACACCTTTTCCAACTTTTCTCTGCTTGACATAAGGTACTTGATTCTTTTGAAATTGGTTTGGGTTTTAAGCTTATAGCCATGCACTTTTATGGGTATAGAATTGCATAAATTTTGAATCCATATTGTTGGTTTTTCTTGTATGTGCCTTTTGTTATTACTCTATTGTTGATTGTGCTCTTGCTCTTGATACCCTAATGCAGAAATGGAATATCCTATTTATGTGAAGACGCGTACACTCTGTTAGTATCTTCTCTTGATTCAAAGGTAGAGGAAGAAGGTCTTGGCATAATGGAAATTATGTCCGTCCACCAGGATTGCAGAGGTAACATCTCATCATCTGGTGCACTTACAGCCATTCTAAAACTTCTCGACTCCCAGATCAGTAGTATACAAGGAAAAGCTCTTAAAGTTTTGTACAATTTGTCAATCGATAGAGATATTTGTTCAGAGATGGTATCTATGGAGTGCATCCCAAAATTGGTTCCTTTCTTTCAAGACAGTGCTCTAAGTGGAAACTATATCTCCATATTGAAAAATCTGTGCGATTCTGAAGCGGCCAGGACTGCTATTGCTGAAACTGATGGATGCATTGCTTCTATTGTGGAAGTCCTAGAGTCTGGCAGTAAAGAGCATCAAGAGCATGCTGTTGATATCCTCCTTTCTTTATGCTCTCAACGCATTGACTATTGTCGTTTGGTCATGCATGAGGGAGTTATTCCTGCTCTTGTCCATTCATCTACCAATGGGACAGAGAGAGCACAGATAAACGCAATGGAAGTTCTACGTCTCTTGAGAGATATTGATTATGTCCCTGAGCAAGAATCTGCTGAACCTGAACCTGAGCCTGAGCCTGAGCCTGAGGCACCTATAGATGAGCTACCTAGAGACAATGGAAATCATTCGAACGGGAGGAAAGCATCCAAGGTATCAGGTTTTTTTGCAAAGAAAATAGCAACATTCTCAAAACTGAGTTCTCTTTCATCGAAGAAGAAAAAATGAAGCCTATGCCTTCAGCTTGCATCTCCGCAATGCTGATCAACACAGAAACTTCCTTGGAAGAGTCACTGCTTTGAACTGAGGAAAGAGTATCGTCATTGACATAGGTTAAGTATATAGGATTGGGGTTTGATGGGTTTTTGTGCTGATACTGATCCAACATAGTTTTTATCAGGTTTCTAGATATTAGCCGAGGTTGTAAGCTTTTAGTCTTCATTCAGAATGTAACATATTCCTTTTGCAGCTATGAATTCATGATTACAATATATAGTATCATATAGGTTGATATGTATTGCCTGGTTTTGTAAAATTCTATCCCATTGGTTCTTTGTCCTGGAATTAAGTTCAAGAGAACTTGAACTTGAACTTTGACTTTTAGTATTCAGATACATGGTGACCGTGTCACCTATTCATCCTTCTGAAACATAGCTCGTGCTCGACGACCTTGACATATTCCATTCTACACTGATGGAGACGATTGAAGTTGAATTGAATTCACTGAGAATCTGAGATGAGTTCACATGGTGGAAGAACAATTCTTCTCTCCGCTTATACAAAGAGCTATTCTTCTTGCAACCTGATCACAATTTGGAATTGTTTTTGGGTGGTGCTATTAACACACCCATTTTTACTATTAACACATCCTTATATAGTGAGAACCAATTATTAATCAAATTCAATGACAAGTTTGTAAATAATAAAAAATATGTGAATAGGAAAATAGACGGTTAGTGTTAATAGCAAAAAGTGATGTGTTAATAACAACAACCTTGTGTTTTTTATGTTATCTAATGATATAGTCTTCCTTGCACATCTCAAACTGTTTACGCAGAACATCCCAATACAACTTCCCTATAACATTCCACTTTGCCTACATAGCACTGTTAGTTGGATCAAAATTTATCTAATATTATTAGTGGTCTTTTGTACACGGCGTGTAGATATGAAATACTACGTAGATAGTTAAGATCAGATGACTTTAATACACAATTACAGATACATGGTAGTTGCTAGATATTTGTATACGAATGTTATATCAACAGCTGGGGTAGCTCAGTTGGTTAGAGCGTGTGGCTGTTAACCACAAGGTCGGAGGTTCGAGCCCTCCTCCTAGCGAGTCATTATTTTTTATTAAATGTGTATATTTTATGCTCTTACTCTCCCAGATTTGATTTTAAAGGGTTTTTGCTTTGCCTGATAAATCTAGGGTTTAAGGTTTAGAGAATCCGAGAATGGCGGAATCATCGGAGGGAGAAGAGGAAGGGAAGCTGACAGTAGGGAACCAAGTGCTGATGGTGGAAGACGACCTCCGAGAAATGGGCAAGAACGCCGCCTGGAGCGTCAGCTCTTGGAAGTCCGGCAACGGCGTGTCGTATCTCCGCGACGACAATCTCGACACTTACTGGCAATCCGACGGCGCTCAGCCTCATTCGGTCAACATTCAGTTCCAGAAGAAAGTCAAGCTCCAAGTAGGTGTCAAACTTCACTGCTTTTTTTCTTTTTCAAATTTTGAAAATTTGTGTTTCTGATTTTGATGGGTGTTTTGTGTTGTTGGGTAAAAATTCAAGCTTGTTGTTCTGTACGTGGATTTCAAGCTTGATGAGAGCTACACGCCTTCGAAGATATCGATTCGTGCTGGGGATGGCTTCCACAACTTGAAGGTATTGTGTTTATGTATATAATGTTGTATGATTTTGAGGTTAAGTTCCCAATTTGGTTGAAATTTGACAATGTGTTTCGAATGATGGTAGGACATCAAAACTGTTGAGCTCGATAAGCCGAGGGGTTGGATTCATATATCATTGTCTGGAAATGATGCAAGGTAAGCAATGAGAGCGTTGTTTGTTTTCTTAAGCGGTCGAACTACATTTGCATATTTGTTCCGTGTTATTCTTGGGTTGTAAACCTTTAATTTGATTAGACCTACGTAGTCTTGTGTCACTGCATATGTGCAGGGAGGTTGTGTTGCAAGAGCTTGCATGAATAATGTGTAGGGTATTACTGATATCAAATTTGAAACTTGTTAGCTACTCTAATATGATTATCCAATCGGCGGGAACCCATCTTACGCAGTTGGATTCAATAGCACCTTGCATTTTATGATACAGTGAAATATTCCCAACTGTGAGTGTGTTTGAGGATTGATAATGACATGCTGAAGGAAACGATTGGCGAAATAGATTCGTGTGGGGTTGTTGTTTGATTTCTTATGTTTTATGCTGATTATTTTGGCAGGGAAACTTTTGTGAACACATTTATGCTGCAAATCTCTGTTTTATCAAATCACCTTAATGGGAGGGACACGCATGTGCGCCAGATCAAACTATATGGCCCTAGACCGTGCGTCTGCTTATCATTTCCTTGATGTTTGATTGTTGATGATTAAGAATTTTGTGTGATCTTTTTAAGTTTGTGCACTGCAGGAACCCTATTCCACATCAGCCATTTCAGTTTACTTCGAGGGAGTTCATTACCTATGCTTCTATCAGATGAGAAATGCGGCTCAGCATAGACAGATGGAAATCGGGTCTAAACACCGCAGAGAAGTTTGTGTAATATATTTGCATGATGTTCATTGTTAAAAATAATGTGATTTGATCTATTGAGCTCCCAAAAGAAACGAGTTTCTTTTGGGCAACCCTATATGCCTGTACTAAAAACATCCTTGTTCATCAATCTCTATCTTGAACTTGGAGAGCCCTATATGCCTGTACTAAAAACATCCTTTGTTCATCAATCTCTATCTTGAACTTGGAGCAATGTCTGGATACTAATTAGATTCTAAACCCCAGCAAAAGCAAGAATCCATGCCATATCGAAAACGAAGTCTGTGTCACCTAAAGTGCCAAGCATGATAGAGTAATCCTCCAACTGCGGATTTACTCGACGAAAAAGATCTGCACCTTTAGATAGTTGTCAGAGTTTCATCATCAATGCCATTCCACAAGGATCACAATGCAAAATTGATTGCCAAAAGATGGTGATGCTCGAGAATAAATGGATTATGACAATTGTAGTATAGTCTGGGTAACTGTAAGTTAATGTGTTCAATACGAAAATCACCTTCTTGATTCAATTTCAGTAGTACCAATGAGACAAAATGTTAACGGAACCGTCAATGGACCGCAGCATATCTACAATTTCCAGCAGCATGATCAAAGCATGAAGAAGTTTTATGTAGAACATAGTGATCATACATTCGATTCAAAATTAATAGCGAGATTCAGAAAATGGTGATCATGTTCTACAATAAGTTTCATTCACAAGCTGGTTTGGTGTCGAAGGTGCTTAAGCAGATTGCGAATGCTTGGAAACAAGACAGTGGGTAGCGATAATCCATGGTGAAGATGTCTTTTCCAATCTTTCCAAACTGCAGGATTACCCTATCTTGCTGTTCGGCTGAAACATTGTGGGATGGATCAACAGCTGCGACAAGCTGGAAATTTTTAACGGAAGCCACTGTAACACGCCCTCTGAAGTTAAGGCACCAGCATTGTAGCTGCTCGTGCCACCTAGGAGACTTGTTTTTCAAAACCAGCGGTTCTGCACCTGGGTTAGATGCAAGAGGTGACTGCAAAAAGGGTGTAGAGGGTGTAGAGTTGAAATCTGCGGCTAGCTCCTTGTCTTTCAAACTAGGTGAGGGAGAAAATTGTTCATCGCAGACTTGTGGGAAAATTGTCGGTGTTGGGGCGGTGCCTCCCTCCTGAATAGAAGAGACAGGAATAGAGTGCATAGCACACTGCATTCTTCTTGGGCCTCTTGAGCGAAGAAGATTGAGTTCATAAGAGACAGTCCCAACATTGTAGGTACACGCTGAAACTCTAGGAGACACCTGCTTAGAATTAAACCTTCGAGATGATCGACTATTTGCTTGGACCATTGCATCACATGTCGTCGGCTGGCTATCATATATGGTAAACTTGGTGCCCAAGAAGTTGGACCTGGCAAAAGTTTGTGGTATAAGTTTTTAGCAAAAATAAGAATAGATGAGAAAAGTATTTGCAAGTGTAGCAGAAATACTTGCCTCAGTTTACCAACATATGTACTGCTAGCTCGAGAGAAATCATCTGCGACCAAAGATACAATAAACTCTGTGCTTGTTGCCCTTCTGATCCTTTTGGCTGCTAACAGTTTTTTATCTCTCACGCCCTCACCTGTCATTGAGCAAGATATGTCAGCACCACATTGCTACTAAAAATTTTACTTTCATTAATGATCCAGGTCATTCTATTATGTAGTTGATATTTTGAGACAGAGAATGTTAGATGGAGCAATAACTCGTAGATGAGGTCATCCTATGAACCAAGACTAATATCCTTATTGCACAATATTTCAGTGTTGGGAAAATAACATTCTGTAGAAATGCTATATTCAGTTAACCAACTCAGTTCTTGCACCAATAAAGCAACAACGGGTTACAACATGTCTATTAAGAACTAGACATACCAGGCACCAGACCAAAGTACAGATAAAATGTGGAAGTCGCTCTATCCCTTTTGATGAAGCACTGCATTGGAGACTCGCGAGGCCCCGGCTACACAAAAGCACACCAAAATAACACTATTTCAGATGAGGCGGTGACAAAATACTATATTTAGACAATGAAGTCAAAGGTGATACCTGCTTCAATGAGATAGGAAATGTGAGCCTTCCACATTCTTCGGGAGTTTTGACAATCTCCTTCGTAACATCCCTCCACGACTTACAAACCGATGCACAAAAAACAACAGATTTTCTAGCAGGCCATGACACTTCACTCTCTTCAATCCTCTCTATTATATCCAAAAGCAACTCCGGAGGCAAATTTGCCCACTGGCCCTGTTGAATCACATGATTCGGAGTGGTTGAAGCCAGATCAGGAGATATATGCGACATGGTTCGGCTGTGCCAAAGCTTCCTTTCACCCACTCTCCTCGACATGCTCCCAATTCCATCTTTCATCTCTCTCAGCTCGCGAACAATGTGTTTGAACGACATCCTAACAAAGCAATCATACCAATTGAATATTCCTCCCCCAGACTTCCACAAATCAAAATCAATCAATACCAAAATATGACTATGAACTCGAAACCAGGTTCAATATCAAAATGTGAAATGCTCAAAGTTCCTTACTTTAAGTACAACAAATTCAGAAATCTCATGTTAAATTCCTCTTAAACTTGACGTCTTTTTCGATGCATGTTAAATTCCTCTCATCCATTACACTCTTAGGACCACCATCAAATGCTCAAAATTAAAAATAAAACTGAAACAAATTTATTTATTTTCGCTTCCATCATTTTCGATCAAAGTCACATCCTTTCGGCGATCTGGAATATAAAATTAAATAAAAAAATCAATCTGCAGAAACAAGAACCAACCCGCTGAACCAGCTCGAATCCTCAGCAGAATTCCAGAAACGACGGATGAGCTGGGGAGAAGCTTCTAGGACGTTTCTGGATCGCAAATCGGAGAACCACGGCCAAACTCGATGACGACGAAGAGGACCATGCGTTCTCCGATTTGGGCTATTCCGAGGCCATGGAGATCACATCCTCATGGCACGAAACCACCGCCGCCACGTCAGCACCGGAACGGCCAAACTAGAGCTGGGATCACAGCCAGGAGCGAGGTTCTGGTTTTGTTTGGCTCGCTCGGAAAAACGGATCTCCCTTTTGCATTTTTTGGGGGGCTTCTATTTTAATACTCCCCCGTTAAACTCGGAAAAAAAAAAAAACAATTATATTTGTGAGCTGTAATATTATGGAACTTATTTTAACGGGTGGAATCACCTGTCTGGTTACTCGTTTGAATAAACCAATAGATGTACGACACGTAACTAATAAATTTTCACTTCGTGATTGATACGACTTTTATGGGAATTTGATTCAGTAAATGAAGATATGGGGAATTCGAATTTTCAAGAACAAAGTATATATAAATTATTTTGATGTACTACCGGGGTTGGAGTTATAGAACTTATGCTGTTTTCTTTGATTTGAATCGAGTTCAGTAATGCCAGTGTTGAATAGATGTTGGTAGTTTTAACTAGGATTCTGGAGTTTATGATCATTCATCCATATATCTACACTCGAATCATCTTCTTCCAAAACGTGCGTTGCCTTGTGAAATGACGCCTCTGAGAGCACAAAGGTCCCACCGAAGAAACCCAGTTCCTAATGTTTGGCAGTCGAGACGGAGACACAATGCTAATTAGTAGTAAGAAAAGACAGAGAAAAGAGAGAAATCACGAGCACTGTGTCTCCGGCGAAACGACAGTGAAGAGGAGGAGAAGAGGGCATGGCGCTCTTCCTCTTCGGCGATACAAGTCTGGGTCTTGGAGAATTTTTTTGTCTGAGTATTTGAGAAGAGGACGATGAGCCTAGTAAAAAATATAAAACAACAGATTTTAATTCCATTAAGCTTTTAGTAAGCCTAATCCGACGGTTGAACGGGACTGCTGGTTCTCTAATTGTTGTTCAAAGAACGATTAGTAGTTTAGTATTCTATTTAATTATCTTATTTCTGTCAACAAATATTCATGGACACTGAGGTGGAAATCTTATTCAAAATGAGTCTACCTGGTGTGCATGCATGTACCAACGTTGGCTTGTAAATGGTCGTCTTATCCCATTGTCTGCTAACTTCATATAAGAGCGTTTAGCCTAAACCAGTAAACCTTATCTCATTTTAAGTTTGAATAATTAGGTTTCCCTTTTTTCTTGAAAGTATTAATTGGGTTTCCTTAAGTAGGGGCCTAAAATATAGAGAAAGCATAGATGTGTTATTATCAGCATGAGAACAAAAATTGTTGCTTTCATTTGATTTGAAAGCTTGGGATCAACTTTCTCATGCGACTGAACTTGGACACGTTGCAAGGCAAACAATAATGGCAGGTAAGTTTTAGCTCTAATATGCTTGGAAATATCCTACAAGCTGAATCATTCAGTTTGTTCTATTGTAATCTAGAAATCTCTAATTAAAGTTAGGGAATATATTACAAACTCCTTTGTTTGAATATATCTACAAGAAATAAGCGTTAAACAGAATTGTATCATTTTTTCGTAAAACATACTCTATTTTTCATCTTGTAGATATAACATATTTCATCAAAAAGAGATTGTGATCTCATTTGTTGTTACGTCATACTTCTTTCATGTTTAACTTTGATCACCTCTTAGAATCCGTTAGTAATAAAGATTTTTAACTACATTTCTCTTCAAAGAAAAAAAAAACTTTATGGGTGTAACACAAACCGACTCATATCAGCAGCTTCATATATCTATGTAGTATCTAAACTTTTAAAATCACCCTAATTAATCTACCTATATATATTGTTCATTTCAGTCATCATTCCCCATTTGATTTTCCATTTACAGATCTCTATGCCCATGGAGAACAATGAAGCCCTACGCCCCTACCTACACAAACCCTTGCTCGGATCAGTGTCAACTAAGAGGACCAAAATATAAACAAAACCCAGTGCACGTTTGATTGTCCAAAGAAAAAAAAAATGATGAGAGACGAGATATTGATTCCTAGCTACAACTACTGTTGCATAGAATAGCAGCTGGAGAGGTTGATGAAGTGGAGCCCTGATGTGTACGACGTCCACTAGATATAATGCAAGCATGTTATTTGTCTCGTCAATTATTTTTTAGGGTTTCATTGAGGAGGAGACATTATATACTGTATATATACCAGAGCTGCTGCTATGATAATCAGTTGGTTGGATTTCGATGGCGACTGTAATATTTTGCTCCAGCTCCTTGCCAGCCATTGTCGACGTGCGCTCCTATCTATCTATCTCCATCGCAGCACTGTTAATGAACCTTGCTTTTACAAATCATCCATCGATCAGTACTACTCAGTAGTGTTTTGTTCTTTTTTTGAATTGTTCCACAAACTCTTCGCGGATTAATATGTCTGTTCCTGTCTTCCAGAAGATCTGATCATGTTAGACATACAGCAATTGAGGATTATCATAGACTATAATAGGTTAAATTGTCCGTGAATGTGACTATGCATAGCATGGTCTACATACAATGTATATCAAATTAACACGTTCATCATATTACTTGTATATATGTAAATTGTGTAGCCCGAATTAGTTAAAGTTACATGGCTTTGCTGTTCAACTGTTGTGAGGAACATGCAATTTGATGGCATATCACTAGTGTCAGATACAAAACTAGTGACAAAATGATTTTGTTCCCAATACTATTGCATGACGAAACTGAACAAAACAGCTTTGGGGTTTTCACTTGCGCTGATTCTGCTGGCTGTTGGATAAACTTGACACTTTCTGACTAATATTAGCATATGTCGACCTAATATTCTCCATAAGCTTATACACTATGATTAATTTAAGGGATATATCAATGTATGTCATTGTGAATCGAACTCAACTCCAAAGAATCTGGAATAATAGTGGCAAATCAAAGAGAGATGGAAGAACTTTGGTAAAATGATTATAACGTAGTTAAGCCAACAATACGGGTGTGTTTGTATGTTATGTATATCTGTATTTGTTCCATTAGATAATGCTTTGCCCAGAAGCAAGAGGAAATCTGTTATGGAAGTAGCTTAATGAAACGATTCCCCAATAAGTAAAAACGAAAACAACCCTAAATGCCAGGAGGAAATCTTGCAAGCAAGTCTCTCTGCATCAAAGAAATAATTCTCTATCTTTGATATATAAACATAAAGAAAAATCGTCTATAACTTAACCAGGCTTTTAGAGAATGACATCTGACCCAGAGAAGCATACCAGTAGTAAAGCATTTCCATTGCATAGTTGGCACTTAGTTTGAAACCAATGCTTAGTTTCCATTGTGTATATCATCTTCATTCTCAATTATATTCCTTTACCTTAAAGCTAAAGCTTAGCAGAGCTAGCTTAGCTCTGCATTTCGGTCTTGGTTAATGTTCAAATATATCCTTTAAATTTATGGATTTTAAAATCTGGGGTTTTTGAAAACCTCTACTTGGGTTTATGGCAATCCCAGCCTTTAAGTCAGTCAAAGCCAATGTTAGTCCCTATCAGTGTTTTGCTTCCAAGGACCCTTCTCAATTCTCACCTAATGAGCCACAGCCCCTGTAACAAACTAATAGAAGAGTTCGTATAAATATTTGAGATCTTTGGCTCCAATATGCATCATCACATAGACACATTACAGTTGAAGTTGTTCATAGCCAGAGAAAATGGCTAGCAGTAGCAGCTGGAATCAGATTTTTTGCGGGTTGGCCTTCGTTTTCTTTGGCTTGTTTCTTGGTTCATTCACTTCTCCTGCAGAAGCTGCCATAAAGAAATACCAATTTGATGTAAGTAATTGTTCATTAATATTACTTGCATACAATCATGGCTAGTCAAGAAATAAGAGATAGAGGTGTAGTACTCAATTTGATGACATAAATCCTTTGTGTTTTCACAGATACAAGTGAAGAATGTGAGCAGATTGTGTCATGCAAAACCCATTGTTACCGTAAACGGGAGGTTTCCGGGGCCAACTATCTATGTCAGGGAAGGAGATAGCGTTCTTGTCAATGTTACAAACCATGCTCAATATAACATGTCAATTCACTGGTAAGGATTAAACATTGATATGGTAGACAAGTATGACATCTTATGTTTGAGATGGTGAAAAGATAACATTGATTGTACTATTCTTGCAGGCATGGATTGAAACAGTACCAAAATGGTTGGGCGGATGGACCAGCATATGTGACACAGTGTCCTATCCAGACTGGGAATAGCTACACCTATTCCTTCAATGTAACAGGCCAAAGAGGAACTTTGTGGTGGCATGCACATATTCTTTGGCTAAGAGCCACTGTTTATGGCGCAATTGTTATCATGCCTAAACAAGGCACCCCATTTCCTTTTCCACAGCCACATAGGGAAGCTGAAATTGTGCTAGGAGAATGGTGGAATGCGGATGTCGAAGAAGTTGTCAAGCAAGGAACCAACATGGGCTTGCCGCCGAATTCCTCAGATGCTCACACCATCAATGGCAAGCCAGGGCCATTGTTTCCATGCTCCGAGAAACGTAAGCAAGCCCTTCAGTTCCAGTCTCTTTTGCATTGATTTTGTGCCCGAAAGACTAAAGCTACAAGAACCTTTGAACATTTTTAGGCCAACTTACCATACAAACTGTAACTTGACCATATTGTTCTATTTTGGTTGTTCAGACACATATGCAATGGAGGTTGAGCAAGGGAAGACATACCTCTTGAGAATCATCAACGCAGCACTCAATGACGAACTTTTCTTTGGCATTGCTGGTCACAACTTGACAGTAGTGGAGGTTGATGCAGTCTACACAAAACCATTCACTACTCAAGCTATACTAATTGCACCAGGCCAGACCACAAACGTTCTTGTACAAGCTAATCAAGTCCCAAACAGGTACTTCATGGCTGCTAGGCCTTTCATGGATGCTCCACTTCAAATAGACAACAAGACTGTCACGGCCATACTTCAATACAGAGGAGTCCCCAACATTGTTCTACCTATCCTTCCCCAACTTCCTTCCCCTAATGACACCACCTTTGCTTTAGGCTACAACAAGAAGCTCAAAAGCTTAAACACTCCAAAATTCCCAGCAAATGTACCTCTCAAAGTCGACAGACACCTGTTCTACACTATTGGTTTCGGAAAACAATCTTGCCCAAGTTGCCTTAACGGAACACGATTTGTTGCTTCCTTGAACAATATCACTTTTGAGATGCCCCAAGTTGCGCTTTTGCAAGCTCATTACTTCAACATCAAAGGGGTGTTTAAGACTAACTTCCCTGATAAGCCACCAACTCCTTTCAACTATACTGGTGCACCGCTCACAGCCAATCTTGGGACTTCCAAAGGCACCAGACTGAGCAAGATTGCATTCAACTCTACAGTTGAGTTGGTTTTGCAGGACACCAATCTTCTAACAGTGGAGTCACATCCATTCCATCTTCATGGATACAACTTCTTTGTTGTTGGAACCGGTATTGGGAATTTTGATCCTGCCAAGGACCCGGCTAAGTACAACTTGGTTGATCCTGTTGAGAGAAATACCGTCGGCGTTCCAACCGGTGGTTGGACTGCCATTCGTTTCAGAGCTGATAATCCAGGTATGACATTACCAAACTACTTCATTTTCTGAAACCACATTGTCTAAGCAATTCCACATTATGCATCATATTCTGTGTGTTTAGCTTTTCCTTGTTTGGATGTGTAGGCGTTTGGTTCATGCACTGTCATTTGGAGCTTCATACCGGATGGGGATTGAAAACGGCATTTGTTGTCGAAGATGGACCGGGCAAACATCAATCTGTTCTGCCTCCGCCTAAGGACCTTCCAAAATGCTGATGATTCATGAACATCAATTTGGTTTAATTTGAAGTAACGCATACTTGCACCTCTTGCAAAAGTTGCAGAAGGTTATAAGGTTTCTCAGAGTATGCAAACAATTGCAACTGCAAAAAGCAGAAGTTTATTTGTGTGAGATTAAACTGTAACATATACACCAAGCCTTACCGTGTGATAATCTTCTTCTTCCATGTACATTTCTCTTTTACCTAGTGAAAGTTCTTCAACATTCTACTGAATTGTCACTTTGATTCCATATACACTCACAGAAACACAAAATACCATCTCAACTCGAACTGAAAAACCATGAGATCATACAGTTTATATACACTCACATTACACCATGATAAAGAAAAAGATTCAATGTCAATCTCTACACTGTCCCTGCAGTGGAAACCGTTCCCTCTTTATATCCTTACAAATCATTTGAAATGTGTAAAAAAGCAGCACCAATATGTTTCGTTCTGTTGGCTGGAGTATTCAAATTCTGATGGAGGAATGATACTAACTTTCAGACTAACTTGGACCAATATAGAAGCATAAAAGCCATCAAAGAGAACATGAAGCCGAAGCACAAAAATGATTATTTTAATCACTCAGTCATTCTTATCATTCGGCAATTAGGACCAGGTTATGATCAAATCCTGATACAGCTTGTAAAACTTCACAACCCTCAACAGAGTCCAGCACAATTGGTTCAGGTTCATCGCAGGAGCTTCCTAACCCAAGCCTTCCATTCTTACCAGAACCCCAAACCCAAACTTCTCTCTTAGACGTGAGAGCAATGGAATGCACACGACCTCCTGATACTGATACGGGAGTTTCCCCTTCCAATCCTTCAACTCCTAATGGAATATTTTCTGGCCCACCCCTACCGAGCTGAGAGGTCTGATTCCAACCCCATGTAATAATACCTGTGGCTCCTCCCATAACATCTGATGATGGAACCTGGCAAATTGCCAAAGAATGGCCAAGCCCGGCTGCTATAGACATTGGACGGAAGCTTATATCAACAGGAAGTAATCCTACATTCTGTTTTTCTCTTCCTAACTGACCATATACATTGCTCCCACAACTCAGTAGTGTCCCATCACCTGAAACAACTCTACAATTAGAACAAACAAGCATGAGCCGATATCTATATCTGCATAAGCGTATAAATGTGAACAGCACTACCTACCACAAAGAATTAATGAATGATCAAGACCACATGCAATGTCTACAACTTTAATAGAATGTAGTTCCCTCACTAAACTGGGTTCCCAAACTATTGGCATGTTATTCTCCTTGGCCATTCCTTCTAAAACCAGCTTCTCAGCAGCTTCCAAAGATGAACTTGACAGTTCTTGATTACTCGAAGTAGATTCCAGTTGAGATGTCTCTAAAGATTCTTTAATGCTTCCTAACCTACCGTCAGCAAAATAACCCCAACCAAACAACTTTCCATCCTCAGTCAATGCAAGAGCATGCCCCCAACCAAGTGCAACCTGCCACAGAACATTTGTGCTCCAAAACTTCCATCTTAGAAGTAAACAGCATTCAAGAATCCAAGACAAAGTTTAAACATTTTATTTCTGTTTCTGGCCAATCAGGGAGTCACTTATTGCATCACAGTGTATCATTCAGTATTCCTACCTTAAGCATAAGAGCGCACCTTAGTAATTTTCTCACCGGCAAGCGCTTCAACTCGGGAAGGCACCACAGCCTCCATGACTTGCTCTCCCAGACCAAGCTGGCCACGCTTCGACTTCCCCCAAACCCACAGAGAACCATCATCTCCAATAGCCGCAGAAATGACACCAGACGCAAATGCAGAACACACATTTACTCGATCCAATCCCGTTACTCTCCTCGGTTCATTCCACGAATCTCTGCCAATAACAACAACTCACCATTTATCAATTCATATAAAAGGCTGAAAGTAATTGACTTAACAATCAAAAACTCCACCAAAATGGGGTCTTCCTTATCAATCCAGAAAACGAAAAAAGTCCCTGCCTTCGGTTAATCGTGGCCACATTAACAAACTACAATGCTGAATGTTACTCTAAGAAATCATCATCGACTAAAATTAGTAACATTACAGTCGTCAATTGCTACATTACCAGAACTATTTATCTGAATTCTGAAACTGAAATCAATTTCTACACAATCCTGAAACACTAAGGGTTAAAAGGGTCCATTTGTGGTGCTTCTAAGAGCTCAAAGAAGCTGTAAAGCTGAAACCTTTACCTGGGAGAAGGACCGCCACGGCCAAGCTGGGCCTCGAGGTCTCTTCCCCAGGCCCAAAGCTGACCTTGAGAGGTGACCGCCAGGGAGTGATAATGGCCGGCGGTGACGGCGGTGATGTCGGAAGGCAGAGAAGGGACCCGGGTGGGCTCGTAGGCGTCGACACCGAGGCCCATTAAGGAAGTGGGTAACCCCAGAGCGCCGAGGTTGCCGTCGCCGAAGCTCATCACAGCTGTTCTGGTGCTCATGCATCTCTCAAACCTTCCAACTACCGTCTTCACCAGCGATCCCAGTCCCGGCATGATCGATTTCAATCTACGCCGAGGATTAAACGACGCCGTCTGAGTCATAATTAGATCGTAGGTTGGCACTTTGAAACGACGTCGTCTTCTCGTATCCCCCCGGCCCCGCGGATGAGTGTCAGAATTTTGTAATTAAGTTTAGATATTGGGGTAAATATGTCATTTGCGTCAACCGTGCCACATAGGATATGAGCTCCTGAAACCGTGGAGATAGAGAATGGGTCTGTGACCGTCTGTCCCTAGTTCCGCGGCTGACGAGTGGAAGATGAAGCAAACCCTAATCGACTTCCTCAAGAGCTAGCATAATTTACAATCATCGCCATGTGAAGTTAATCTTCTGGTGTGGGTTGGGAAGTAGTTTAGGGTAGCCCCAATATGGTAAGCGGAGCATGGCGACCATGAACTTGGTGTACGTCAGTACGTGGTGGGTTTCAAACGGAGAAGACAGTATTCCGGCGGCCGGGAATTTTAATAGGATGAAGGTGAGAAGTATTAGCACTATGAAACTGAAAATGGCGAAGGTGGAAAGGGCTACTTGTTTTGTTAAATCCACAAGAACGAGGTTAATACTTGATAGCGAAAATCGGCCATGCATGGGTTTGGACTTTGGATAGAGGTATTTGAGGACGGAGAGAGCAGGAAAAGGAGGAGTGAAATCAGAAACGTACGTGCGGCTTGGTTTTCTTAAGACTGGCTTTAATTGGGAACAATCAGATGGAGAAGGGGCATATTGGATCTTGATTGAGGAGGCAGGGAAGGTACGTGAAAATTCCTTCTTTGTGAGGAAATGATTGGCACTCTGAACAGTGAACACAGAGATGGAGCATTAATAGAGTTCAAATGTGAAAAATTCTGGGGTTCCTAGCAAATGGGTTCATTTTGTGAAACGATATAGAACTAGAAATTACCATTCTGAATTGGCTTTTAACAAGGGCTGTGCTTGAGCGATGGCATGATGGTTGTAGGATTCATCTGGCTGGGAACTGTGATATTGTTATTTTGCCAACAAAGTAAGAATTTTCGAATAAAAGAGATCGAAGGGACGTGCTCCATCGTTTCGTTGTCACGATCGATTAAGCAAGAATTATTGGGTTCCAAACAATAAAATTTACTGACAATGACGGAGTGTTTTTTGTTTTTCTTGTTTTGAGCTCCAACAAAATAGAGGGGTTCGGATTCGCATCGTGGGTTCTCCGAGTCAATTGCATGGGACCGCATGGAGAAGAAAGGAAGGAAGAAAGTAGAATTTTAATGCCAAACATTTGCATGTTCGGGACTTCGGGGTGTCACCAGTCACTCAGTCAGTCTAGAGGAATATACATGAAAGGAAGAAAATAAGATTTGTCTCTTTGTGGTGCAACAAGTGCCAGGGGATTTGCCAAATGACTTAATAAATAACAGTGTTTCAAAGGAACCCGGATCCTCTCCTAACGAGAGATTGCCTAATATTGCCTCATAAATGGATCTGAGCCATTCAATATTACCGGATGGTCAGGATTTCTCTTAGATTATTTTAAGTGATATTTTGGGCCATCTCCTTCTCTGCTTAAATTCTTGTCTCCCATCTCATTCTCTCTCTCTCCTCTTGCAGAGAATGAATTGATGAGGAATAAACCAAAACTGAAAATTGAAGAACAAACCAAAGCTGAAGTGCGCAAGGCATGTACTCAGAGACGCAATACCAACTCCTATGAGTCTTATGACTCTTATCTAATCTGACAACAAGAACATATAGACAAATCTATAATTAGTAACAGGGTTGGTGATTGAGCTATAAGAAACTAAGGGCTAGAGCAGTTTGAAATGAATTCGCCACTAGGAAATTAACTGGAGGAAACCTCCTGTGGTGGCTAATCCTCCTACCAGAGTGATGACTTCGTGTCATATCGAAAATTTGGAAATTCCCATTCATGCATCCTATTTTCTTCTGCAAATTTGGGTAGTCATCAGCTAAACAATGCAAAAGTTTTGCAACCATCTCCACCTTTTCTTTCCAAATCAATTATTTACTCCCCACTTTTTGTATACATCAAACTCAAATTTCTCCAACCACTTTAGATTACCCCCTATTTCGAATCCAAGGCCCTTCAATGCGGGAAACAAGCTTTGCACAATACACAATCTTTCACTCAGAAGCTGTCCACTTATCTCTTGGAGTTTCGATGGAGGACGCCGGAGCCGCGACGCGGAGGTCGCTGGAGACGCTGGAGTGAGGTTTATGGGTTATAGTGAGGAAGAAGAACGAGAAATAGGTCGAGGGAGAATGAGATGAAACACATAAGAAATAGGTTTAAGTTAGATAGAAGTGATCTGCGCCGTTGATTAACAATAGATGGTCAGGATTTCTTTATGAGGAAATATCAGGAACTTTTTATGAGGAGAGGATCCCGGTTCGTTTCAAAGGCTCTAATTTAGTTACTCACCTAATACAGCGCTTTTTATCGAAGATGATAATAAGTCTTTAAAATATTAATATTGTCCTTAAAGTGCCACATATTTTCTGTTACAATTGAGTCTCAAAGTGGAGCAGTCAAAATGAGTGTTTCGAGTTGTAATAAAAATTGATACATGAGAAGCATTATACACTATAATTAACTTAACTCGTTTAGTTATGTTTTAAGTACTGATGGAACGATCGATCTTTCACTAGTACAAATATTGCGATGTGCCATCCTAGCGTGCACCTTATTCTATGATAACAGACTTGAACCGATATCCTCTCCTAAGGAGTGTGTCTCCTTATATTGCCTAATAAGTCGATCTGGACATTCGTGCATGTTTAACCAAAGGCCTAACTAATGTACAACATCAATTACTTGCCACTTATGAGGCAAGTAGAGAAATACGAGGAGAGGAACTCAGTTATGGCTTTACAACTTTACAAGTGCTCCTTCACATAACAAACAATTCCACACAATTATAATCTTTGTTGTTACACATGGTAACACATAACAACTAACAGTCTGTGAAATTTAAGATCTATCGCTTCAGAAATGAAAACATACCTCGCTGATCAAACAAGAAAGCAAAATCTTATTCAAAAACAACAAGAAATTAAGTAAAATTAGCACCCGTATTTTTGCAAACTACCCGTCTCATGCTCATGTTGCCTTTTTTTTGCAAACCACCCGTCTCATGCTCATGTGCCACAAAAGGCAGACATGGTTTGATTTGCAAAAAAAGGTAAACTTGTTATTCAAGCAAACAAAAAAAACAAAAAAGCGAAACCGAGCCGAGCTAAGGCAACAAATACACATTGGGTGAAGCACACGAGTTACTAGGGGAGGGTTCAGACTTCCGTAATTGATCCATGCCCACTGAGTGTCACCGGCAATGGTGTTCGCGTTGTTCTCAACCGCCGGTGACACGCGCGTAAGGCATGCACAAATCCATCCGGGAAATAATAAGACAGACAAATATTTCGAACAAAGCAGATACCGAGGCCTACCAAATAGAAGACGTACATCACGTACGGCACCTGGTCCCATGGCTGTGGAAGCAATATTGAAACCAGTGAAGCTACTGAGATAGTAGCCGTGAACTTCATTGCCACCCGAAGTTTTCCGGTGTGAGATGGGAAACAGTTTAGGGTAGCCCCAATTGCGAGGCCAGAGAACCCTAGTAAGCTGAACATGGCGAGCATGAACTTGGTACAGAGGGTTTCGAAAAATGGAGATGAGTACAGTATTTCGGCAGCCTGGGATTTGATCTGGATGAAGGTGAGAAGTATCGACACTATGAAACTGAAAATGGCGAAGGTGGAAGGGGCTAATTGTTTTGCCAAATCTACCAGAGCAAGGTTAACGTTGAAAAAGAAGATATTATTAACATGTAGACGTGGTAAGACCGAGGGTTGTCGTTGATAGCGAAAATCGGCCATGGTTTGGAGAATGGTATATATATGAGGACGAAGCTAGGGATCGAGCAGGAGCTAGCGGAAACAGAAACGTACGTTCTTGATGTTATAACGAGTGCAAGAAAGAACACAGATTTACGTGGTTCACTAACAACGTGTTAGCTACGTCCACGGACAGAAGGAGAACAGTTTTATTATGTTGAGCAACAATACAGAATGGCATGTACACAACACACAATAGGTTGTATATATACAGCCCTAAATCCGATATACTAGTCCTAATAGGTAACCATAACCTAGTATAACCCGAATATGTAACCATAACCTAGTATAACCCGTCAGCACAGATTGGATGGTTCAAGGCATATATTAACAAATCTCCACCTTGACTTGAATCCTCTCACAAATAACAGATGTACCAGATGCACCATAGTGATGCCAGATGTACAGATAACTCCTTCTGCCTCAGATGTCGCCCCCAAAGGGCAACTAACAGCTTGTAACATTTAGCAAGTCCAAACAATGTTGGAACTTGCTGTGTGGAACCGACTTGGTGAACATATCAGCGGGATTGTCAGCAGTGCCCACCTTCTTCACCTTAATTCTGCTCTCATCTCTCAGAAAATGATACCTGACATCAATGTGCTTAGTCCTCTCATGATGAACTTGATCCTTAGCTAAACATATTGCACTCAAACTGTCGCAATATACTATAGCCTGATCATGATGCAAACCAAGACTACTGACCAGTCCCCTCAACCATATGCCTTCCTTTGCAGCGGCTGTCAGAGCCATGTACTCTGCTTCAGTAGTAGACAAAGTCACTGTAGGCTGCAAAGTAGCTTTCCAGCTAACAACAGAGCCACCAAGAGTAAAGACATAACCAGTCATAGATCTCCTAGTGTCAACATCTCCAGCATAATCGCTATCTGAATAGCCTGTTACCAAACAGTTTGTATCACCTCCATAAATGAGACCAACATCAGACGTACCTTTGAGATACCGAAAAATTCTCTTCACAGCCTGCCAATGCTCCTTTCCGGGATCACCCATAAATCTGCTGACAACACTAACAGCATGTGCAAGATCAGGCCTAGTGCAAACCATAGCATACATCAAGCTTCCTACTGCACTAGCATAAGGAACTCGAGACATGTATTCCTTCTCCTCAGCAGATTTAGGTGCAAACGCAGTAGACAGATGAATATTTGCAGCACTTGGAGTATCTAAAGATCTGGATGTAGACATACCAAACCTGGATAATATTTTCTGGATGTAGCCTTTCTGAGATAAGAAAAGCTTCTTCTGACTTCTATCCCTGTAAATCTCCATTCCCAAAATTTTCCGGGCTGCTCCCAAATCCTTCATCTCAAACTCTGCACTGAGAAGACCCTTCAACTTCTGAATATCAGACTTGTCTTTTGCAGCTATCAGCATATCATCTACATACAGGACCAGATAAATGAGGGAATCATTTGTTAACTTGTTGTAGTAGACACAACAATCATACGGACTCCTGATGTAGCCGATTTCTATCATATAGCTATCAAACCTCTTGTACCACTGTCTAGGAGACTGCTTTAGTCCATACAAGGACTTCTTCAACTTGCAAACATAGTCTTCCTTTCCAGGGACTTGAAAACCATCTGGCTGAGTCATGTAAATCTCTTCTTCCAATTCTCCATGTAAGAACGCTGTCTTCACATCTAGTTGCTCAAGCTCCAGATTATGATGTGCAACTATGGCTAGTAGCACCCTGATAGAAGTATGTCTGACCACAGGTGAGAAAATCTCATTGTAGTCAACTCCCTCTTTCTGATGGAACCCTCTTGCAACTACTCGAGCTTTATACTTGATGCCCTCAGCAGGTGACAACCCTTCTTTCTTCTTGAAAACCCATTTGCAAGTAATAACCTTTCTCCCCTGATCAGGTCGTTTGGTCAATTCCCAAGTCTGATTTTTCTGAAGTGATTCCATTTCATCTCCCATTGCAGCAAGCCATTGAGCTGACTCTGTACTTGTAACTGCTTCCTTGTAGGTGGACGGCTCATGAGGATCCACCTCTTCAGCAACCTGTAGTGCATAAGCCACCATGTCCTCAAAACCATACCTTGTAGGTGGTTTCCCAAAGTTTGATCTCCTAGATCGCTCATGAGTCAAACTATGCTGATTAGCAGCCATTTGTTCTGATTCTGAATGTAGGTATTGATCTTCTTGTTGTGGTTCACTCACATCTTCAGTGACTTGTTGCTCCACCTGTTTCTCAACACTACAATTTTCACAGAAACTAAAATCCTTGACCTTGTGACCACCAAGAAGATCATTCTTTGACAGAATTTGCATCCCTCTTTCACTTATATGACCAAGCCTCATGTGCCATAGCTTGGTCATATCATCCTTGTGAACCTCTGATGATGCAACAGCAGCCGAGCCTGACAGCGTTGAACCTTGCAGAATATATAAAGTACCTCGCTTGACACCTTTCAGAACCACATTGACACCTTTGTAGACATTTAAAATTCCACATGAGCCTTTGTACTTGAAACCTTTGCTATCTAGAAGACCCAAAGAAATCAGGTTTTTCGTCATGTGTGGAGCATGCCTAACATCATTCAATGTACAGAATTTACCATCATGTGTCCGTATTTTTATTGAGCCAATTCCAACCACCTTACTTGCAGAACTGTTTGCCATAGAAATATTGCCTCCATCTATCTGCTCATAGGTTGAAAACCACTCTCTGCGTGGACATATATGATAAGACGCCCCGGTATCCAAAATCCACACATCCCTGTGATGTATGTGTGCATCTGCAACCAAGGCCAGATCTTCTTCCGAAATGGTGTCAACTTCTGCTACAACAGCAGTACCTGATGCTTTCTCAGACTGCTTCTTCTTCTTTGGACATTCGTTTTTCCAATGTCCCTTCTCTTTACAGTAGTTACAGACATCATTGGATTTGGAACCCTTTGAAACTGGATTCTTGTATTTCTTCTTCCCCGAGCCTTTTTGTCCCAAACTTCCACTGGCTACCAACCCTGCAGCCTGACTGTCTGAACTAGTACCGGTCACCTTATGGCGCATATCTCTAGTATGTAAAGATGATCTAACATCCTCCAGAGTCAGAGTATCTCTCCCACCAATAAAAGAATCCACAAAATTCTCATACGACGAAGGTAGAGATACCAACAGGATTAGAGCAGCATCCTCATCATCAATTTTAACATCGATATTACGCAACTCTAATAGAACAGTGTTTAACTGATCTAAGTGATCTCTTAGAGATGTACCTTCTTCCATACGCAGACCGAACAGACGTCGCTTTAGAAGCAACTTGTTGGTTAAAGACTTCGTCATGTATAGACTCTCAAGCTTCAACCACAGACCAGCCGCAGTTTCCTCCTCTGCGACCTCGGTGATTATATCATCTGCAAGGCACAACATAATTGTCGAGTGTGCCTTCTCCTCCAGACTGGCCATCTCAGCGATTTCTTGATCCCCTGACTTCTTAACCAGCGGCGCCCACATCCCTTGTTGTTTTAACAAGGCTCGCATCTTGATCTGCCATAAACTGAAACTGTTCCTCCCTGTGAATTTATCAATCTTCACATTCAAACCAGACATCTTTCTTGGCGGAAATCACAACCAGGCCAGATAAACCTTGCTCTTGATACCAATTTGTTATAACGAGTGCAAGAAAGAACACAGATTTACGTGGTTCACTAACAACGTGTTAGCTACGTCCACGGACAGAAGGAGAACAGTTTTATTATGTTGAGCAACAATACAGAATGGCATGTACACAACACACAATAGGTTGTATATATACAGCCCTAAATCCGATATACTAGTCCTAATAGGTAACCATAACCTAGTATAACCCGAATATGTAACCATAACCTAGTATAACCCGTCAGCACAGATTGGATGGTTCAAGGCATATATTAACACTTGAGTTTGGGTTTGGGAACAATCAGACGGAGAATATATAGCAGCACTAGCATATTGGTCGAACAATAGAGTTCAGATGAGGGAAATTCTTGGCTTTGTGGAAAGGTGGAATCGCTTTTTCTAAGAAAGGGAAGAAGGGTTGTGTTTTTGGTGCTAATTCTGAAAAGATAGTGTTTCAAAAAATAGGAGGGAAGAGACACGGTCACAAGACCATAGGCTTTTCCACCTTCAACAAAACACAAGGATCCTCCGACAAGGATACCGAACTGACTTTGGTGACTAGAAAAGTATTAATAAAATAAATAAATAAACGCGTTCACTAGTTGAGAGGATACAATAGATGGTGGAGGACCTCCTTTATTCAATAAACAATTAGGAAGACGAACGAATGAACCAATGTCCTCATCATTAGCCAAAAATTGGCTATATATATATATATAACGGTATCTTGAGCTCGCTTTTCGCTAGTTCAGTATGCTTTGAGTGATTTTCTTACCAGAAACTTAGCTTTCTTTTTAATTGGGTTGCTCTGGTACTAGAGGGTATATATGACCAAAGAATTAATCAAACTATCAAAGCATACTGGTTCAGTTTGTCGGCCGGCATTTCTTATTTCTTATTTTCTCATTCTCCGTGTAATAATTAATAAATACTGTCAAACAGCGACAAACGTGACCCGCGACAAACGTGACCCGTGGATCATCCGTGTACCCATACTGTCCCAACTTAACCACTTTTAAGGTGTTGGGTTTTAACCACAAAAGACCTCGGTACAATTAGAAATGATTTACCCACTTATAAGTTATATTTTATTTGTCACTTTTCCAATGTGGGATCTCTCTTCTCCAACACTTCCCCTCTCGTACAACTTAACTTTTAGGTATGCACGTGAAACTGATTAACAAATTGAAATTGAAACTGAACCTGGGCTCCATGACAACCGAAAAAACCTTAAACTCGAAAGAACCGAACCAAACTGAATTAACTCCAAACTCGAAAGAACCAAACCAGGGCCATAACCCCTAAAAGAACCAACCCGGGCTCATTAGAGTCGCAACTAGAGATAGACCCGCTCTGATACCATGTCAGATAGAACTAATACGCTTAGAATTTTTGATGTATATTGATCTTCTCAGGAATAGGGCTAATATACACAATACATAGTAACTTATTAGGAAACTAATATTTCTACCATTAATACAAAAATTGCATTCCTAACACTACAACAGTACGTGACTCACGCTAACAAATACGTGTGTGCTTCATTGATCGAGGTCGTAGTGATAGGGTTGTGGTAAATTTCCAAAGGGTTGTAAACTTTCGATCTCAAAGCTAGTGTTTCATCTAACCGGAATCTTCTGTTGCTCTTTATCTATTGGATTTCGGCTTTTTTCTTTATCATGCTCAGACTTTGTATTTGTATTGTTGCTTTTCTTTAGTTATTTGGTTTATTTGATTTCTCTAGTCTTGTTTGTTTTGACATATGACTATGAAAATCATGTTTGCAGACTTTGTCTGCTCCGGGCTGTGTCCCATGCTCTTCTTTGGTCATGTGCCTTGATTGATAGACCTGCATTTCGTCCTTAAGGTAAATTTCCCTTAAAATGATGGAGAGGAAGACACAGAAAGAAAGAGAAAGAGGATCTGCAAAAGGATTGTCTATTTGTCCCCCACCATCATTGATCAGAATACTATCAAGTCTTATTGATCCAAGCGAATTTGTTCATTTTGTGTGAAGAAACAGATGAAAAGAGAGGAAGAGAAGAAAAGAAGATCATGAAGAAGAAGAAGGGAGCAGTAGATGATCTAGAAGCAGATAGAGCGAGGGAAAGCCAAGCAAGGAATAACATAAAAGAGGGGAAAAAGTTAATATAATAACATTACTTACTTGACCTTTGGTAGTAAATATCAAATTTCCATGTCATCGTTCAAATTCGAACTTAGGAACTATTAGGTAGGTTTACTTGCTCAACAAGTGAACATCATAGAAATGAAGCTTTTACTTTTTGATTATAATGGGTGATTGAATGTGTAGCTATTCTTGCGTCTGTAAATGAAAAGTTTAGATTCTTATTGTAATGGGTTATTGTATGTGTGGCTGAATTTGCATAATGCATATGAAAGTTGAGATTTTTGTTCTGATGGGTTATGGAATGTGTTTGTTGCAGTGAGGCAGATGTGTATCTATCTATTTGGTGGATGCATTTCTTCTTGGAAAGTACCGAATGGGAAAGATCTCCTTTTCGCGAGACCTGATGTTGTGTTTAATGGGCAGAAACCGATCAGGTTGTTTTTTTATTTTTGTGTGCATCTTTAGTTTTGATTTTGAGTTTTTTTCCAACAGAAAATTGGTTCCTTTTGGTTTAAAGTTTGAATGTATTCACTTTGTATTGTGTATTGGACAGAGAACATCTGGAATGATCATTAACAAATCTCCAATATAGAAACGTCAAGTGTTTCCTTTTTAGTTCTGAATATACACAAATTATGAAGGAGAAAGTAGTAGAGCCTTTTGAGTTCTGGTTTCTGACGAAACATGCAAGTATATTATATATGCGCAAGGGATACAAGTAATAAAGGAGAAGTTCTGGCTTTTTGGGTTTTGGTTTCTAACTAAACATGCAAGTATATTATATATGGACTCTCCGGTTCTTCTCTAATGTCCAGAAATGTAAACACATGTGCAATTAGGGCTGGCATTGGTAGGTATACAAACTCTATTTTCCTTTATCATGTACCAACCAACTTAAGATTGGTAGACAAAATCTTGTACCAAAACCAACCGTCAAAGTTGGTATACCAATTTAGTTGGTACGGTTGGTACTCGGTTGGTACGGTTGATATTGGGCCTCTACCAAGTTTAGATTGAGGCCCAACAAACTGAAAAGCCCAGTTCATTTAAATCATTTTTTTGGCCTTATACCAAACTTCTATCAATTATCAAACTATTCAAAGTTCAAACACATTCAAAATTTCACACATCATATAATTTCAAATGCATAAACAAGCAAGATCAAAACTTCAAAAGTTCAAATATAACATGCCAACAACGTCTAAAGTCTTATACAGAAAATTAAATAATACATGTCCAATGAAAACACAAAAGTCCAGATTAGCAGGGAAAGAGGGATGCTATGAGGCCGGGAGAGTGCTAGAGTAGCTAGACTGCTAAACACCAGTCTGAACAGAGGTGTTACTAGGTGTGTTTCTTGTTGCCTTAAAGCCTTGGACAAAAGCATTTTCTGTAAACACAACAACAAAATAAAAAAAAAAAATATATATATATATATACACACACACAAGAATTATGATTATATAACAACACAACAACACAATACACAAGAATTATGATTAATTGATTATACAGCTGTCTGATATGTAATTCAAACATAATATTAAACATTCCATTAATTAAAAACTGAATTTGAGTTGAAATTACTGCTATCAGACTAATGAACGTCACATAGAACTCCTAGGTTTCAAGATCATATCGTCAATTTGGCATAAAAAAAAAAGAGAAAGGAAAATGGAATGGAGTTGAGAGAGAGCTACCTTTTTCAGAGTTGATATTCTTGGAATACAACCAGCAGCTTGATTGTAAATCTTGATCAAAAGGGTCAAAACGAGTTTCCACCAGCAAAATGAGAGCAGACTGAAATTGAATTGAGGAGTAAACCCATAAAACACATTATTTTTTGTATCATGTATTCTGTATAATGCGTAGTAATTTTGCCAGAACAGAGAACTCATAACTTCATAATCATACACATGAACATGAACTTGGTATTATTAGTAATCAATTATGCATTGCATGATTGACAGGCTACGATGATTCCAAATCTTTTGTACACAGTACATTGTACCTTTGTTTTGGAACACTGGAATTACTTTATTTCAATAAATCAAACCCAGTGCTTAATTTGTGTAATGCATAAGTGGACATATGCAATCAAACTTGTTTTATGGATTAAATCTGTACGCCAATCGACAAACCCAGCAAACAAAAACCAATTCCCAAAACAAAATCAAGAATCGAATAAGAACAAAGAAGCCCAAATATCTGAGTTCCAAATCGTACCGTAATCCTTGCTGCGGTCTTTGATTTCACCTTGAACTGCAAGCGGAAATCAACAATGAAAAACACAAATGGAAACCGAACGAAGCAGAAGGAAGAAGCTTAGGTGCTGCTGAGTCGACAGCGAGAGAGGCGAGGTGGCGGAGCCGCGGGGGTGCTGCTGAGTCAACAGCGTGAGAGGCGAGGTGGCGAGAAGCTGAGTCGAGGTGGTGGAGCCGCGGAGGTGCTGCGAAGTCGAGGTGGCAGAGCCGCGGGGGTGCTACGAAGTCGAGAGATGAGAGAGGCGAGCGCGAGAGTGACTCTGTGAGTCTCTGTGAGTAAGGATTCGGGTTAGATCCACTCATCCACAGATCAACGGCTTAGATAATTAATAGTTTTAATTATTTTTTATTATTTTTAATATAACTCAGTTGGTACATGGTATACTGTATTTTGAGAAAATCTGTACCACGTACCAACCGACTTCTAAAACTTGGTACGGTACTACTGTACCGAAAACTCGGTTACCAACTACTTGGCATACCAATTTGTTTGGTACGGTTGGTACATGGTTGGTTGGTATCGCCAGGGTCCAAATTGCCACCCCTATGTGCAATCAAATGTGTCGATTAAAGAAGTCCACACTTAAGAATACATTATCTAAAACACAATTAGTAAGCTTACTAACCAGCCTTCAACATCAGTCCGTTCACAAAATTATGAGTCAGTTAAAGAAGTTTCTAAGAACATGTCCACCCCTCTTCAAAAATTTAACCCAAGTTAGAAGCCATACAGGCAGTCTAACCCGACAAAAATAAACTCTAATCCACCCATGAAATGAGTTTTCTCATATTTTAACCCATGTTTTTTTTGGTGGGGAGTAATTCAACCCATGTGAGTTTTGACACATCAGCCCATGACCACATTGTGGCTTACGTCAGCCACATTGTTTGAAGACGCCTGACGCACCTCTCCCTCAAGTTTCGAACACGAACCAGTAGGCGCGTGGACAAAACGCGTGAACTTCAATCTTCTGTTGCGTAGTGGCGATAGCTTCAGCCCTAACTCCACGCGTCACCTCCAGATAGGTGGACCACGGGTTTTCAAACACAACGTTCTTCAAATCTCGGCCATTGCTTTCCTTTCATTTTGCAATCCGACGGCTCAGAATAAATAGTTGTTGGGTTTAAAAGGCTTATAAGAAAATACTGAAAATATTAGGAAAAATTACTTAAATATTATAAGAAATGGTTTTATTATTAAAATGCGTTGGTTTTATTTTTTTTACATCCCACACTGAAAAATGCATTGGTTTTATTATGCATTAGAGTGTTTCCATTTTGTTCTTTTTGTTTTTTTTTTCTTTTGAGTGCTTGAATGAATTTTATCTATTTATTAAAATTTTCTTTAATATTATTTATTCATAAAAACGAGGACTACGTAACAAATGAACCATGCGAAACCACATATGGAAAACCTGAGCATTCTCCGTGCATGCTACTATAACCCTAGATGAAGCTCATGTTGTGACCAAGTGACCATGACATGCATGTTAGCTAAGTTTACTTATGGTTCAAAATCATGTGTCGTTCTGGTGTATTTGATCTGGTTGATGTTGGGCCAAAAATTGAGACCGAGCAAGAACCGAATGGTTCAACCCATTAACCTAATTGGATTGAGCAGATTGCTTGGAGCCACTCAAAAGAATATCCGAATTTTGGATACTTTGGGCTTGGCGGGTTGTGGCGCACCCATGGAGTAGATATAAATGGAGCGAGTCCAATAGAAGGAGAGTCACAGAGAGAATGGCGATGGCTTCTATGCACATTTCACTCCCTACCCTCACTCCACCAAACCTTCGCCGAGTCAGTCGGTCTGTTTATTCTTTCTTCTCTCATTGCACCCTCACTAATTCATTAACCACTAACTGTAATATTCACAACCACACTGAATCAGGTATCGTTTGCAAGCACAAAAAAGGTCGTCTGTTATTGCTATGGCGAGTTCGTACAAGGAGATTGCTACTTCTGGAGTGAAGGTTACAGATGGAGAAGGGAACTTACCCAAGGTTGTCTTGACCGGTTCAAATGGCAGGTACATTGTACTGGTTTTTTGCTTTGACTTTTTGATTATAATGGGTGATTGAATGTGTAGCTAGATTTGTATATGCAGATGAAAAGTTTAGATTTTTATTGTAATGGGTTATTGTATGTGTGGCTGAATTTGCATAATGCATATGAAAGTTGAGATTTTTGTTCTGATGGGTTATGGAATGTGTTTGTTGCAGTGAGGCAGATGTGTATCTATTCGGTGCATGCATTACTTCTTGGAAAGTACCGAATGGGAAAGATCTCCTTTTCGTGAGACCTGATGCTGTGTTTAATGGGCAGAAACCGATCAGGTTGTTTTTTGATTTTTGTGTGCATCTTTAGTTTTGATTTTGAATTTTTTCAACAGAAAATTGGTTCCTTTTGGTTTAAAGTTTGAATCTTGAGAGACAATGAGCTTAGGTTCTTAAGGTATCTGCTGGGTTTATGCCTTGTATTCACTTTGTAATGTGTATTAGATAGAGAACATCTGGAATGATCATTAACAAATCTCTTTTGGGTCGTTATGCAATGAATATGTGATTTGTGGTGATATGTTGGAAGGAGATGAAGTGCATGTGATTTTCATTTAGTTTAAAGAGCAGAATACGTCTTGCATGATCACGAGAATGTGATCTTGAATTATAATTGTTTCCTGAAAGGTTGAGATTTTCATCAGATACTGACTATATCTCTCTTCGGATAGTGGAGGAGTTCCGCATTGTTTCCCACAGTTTGGACCCGGCCTGATGCAGCAGGTACCGCCCCCTCTATTTTTCTTCCTATACCTACCAGTAATCATGAACAAAATCATCTTCTTTTTGAAGGATAAAACGAACAAAATAAAAGAATAACTCAGGAAGAAGAAGATAATGCAATGGAGTTGCTATTTAGGAGGTGTAGTTTGCAATTCAGTGATGCAGCATTAGCAGTAATCTGATGCTATCGACATATATTTTAGCGTAAGCTGGAGATAAGATATTGGAGAAAATTAAACCCATCTTGCAGCAGACCTTATGCATATTGAGTTTTTCTTCCTCCAATTCTCACCTACAACTTTGCACTCTGATCATTCGCAGTAATCTGATGCTATCGAAATTTACTTTAGTGTAAGCTGGAGATAAGATATTGGAGGAAATTAAACCCATCTTGCTGCAAACATTATGCATATTGGGTTTAACTTCCCCCAATTCTCACCTACAACTTTGCACTCTGATTATTAGCAGAAATCTGATGCTATAGACATGTACTTTAGTGTATGCTGGAGATAAGATATTGGAGGAAACTAAACCCACCTTGAAGCTGACATTGTGCATATTGGGTTTAATTTACTCCAATTCTTACCTACAACTTTGCACTCTGATTATTAGCAGTAATCTGATGCTATAGATATTTACTTTTAGTGTAAGCTGGAGATAAGATATCGGAGGAAACTAAACCCACCTTTAAGCTGACATTATGCATGTTGGGTTTAATTTCCTCCAATTCTTACCTACAACTTGCACTCTGATTACTAGCAGTAGTCTGATGCTATCGACATTTACTTAGTGTAAGTTGGAGATAAGATATTGGAGGAAATTAAACCCACTTTGCAGCTGATATTATGCATATCGGGTTTAATTTCCTCCAATTCTTACCTACAACTTTGCACTCTGATTTCACTGAATTTTCTTGTAACTTTCATCAGGAAACTTAAACTAAACTGCTGCAAAAGCTGGAGGTGAGATATTGGAAGAAATTAAACCCAATATTTAAACACAAGTACATGTCAATGGGACTGGGATTAATTTCTTCCAATTCTCACATACAACTTCTGCACTATATCTTCCTTAGTACTTGGACCTTCAACTCTAATTTTGTGTGAGAATAAGAAGCCCACCCCTATCTTTTATATCCAGAAGAAATAGGTCATGTGAGATGCATGCAACACTTCCACAAGATAGTTTGAAATGCATGTGAACTGTGCAGCCTGCAAGGGTCAAAAAGGTGTGAAGGTTGTATAGAATTGTTGGTTGGTTGACTAGTTGACTAAAAGTCTTGGACCAACTAAGAAGACTATGTGTTGTCGAGTGATAATTTAAAAGCAACCTGTCATATTTGGTTTAGTTTTTTTCCCTTTTCTTTAGAAAAAGAAAAAAGGAAAAAAAAAAAACATTCTTGTCCTGCCATCAAGGATACCCTTCTGGAGATCTAGCTCTTTGTGTTGCATGATATTATCACTGCACTATTCTATCTTCTGATATTGTTCTAAGGGTTGATGATGTTTGTTCAATTACTAGCATGGATTTGCAAGAAATCTAGACTGGTCGATCGTTGATTCTGAAAATGTGCAAGGAGATCCTGTCTTAACTTTAGAACTGAAAGATGGTCCTTACAGTCGTGCCATGTGGGATTTCAGTTTTCAAGCATTGTACAAGGTCAGTTTTCCCATTTCTATATGAAAATGATGCTCGTCTAGTTCAACTAGTAATTCATTTCCCCCTTGGTGTTAGATAGCGTGCATAATTTGTAACTTTGTAATTGTAATCTGTTGACTGCACCATATAGTTTTTTGTTCTGGACAATGTTGATTGGGAAAAAGATGCTAATTTCGTATGTGTCTTCCTGATTGCAGATTACTTTGCAAACAAAGAGCCTTTCCACCGAACTTGTTATTAAAAATACAGACAGCAAGCCATTTTCATTCAGTACCGCGCTGCATACTTACTTCAGTGTAAGTATGATCATTTTATGTCAAGGGATTCAGTTTTTCTTAATTGTGCTCAGAGAAAAATGATGAAAATCATTCGTCTTGTGATTTATGATGCAGGCTTCTGCACAAGCAGCATCAGTTAAAGGTTTGAAAGGCCGTAAAACACTAAATAAAGATCCCGATCCCAAGAATCCATTGGGGGGCAAGGAAGAAAGGTTTGTAGCATTTATTGGCATGCTTCTATTATAGGACAAAAGTGAAATGAGTTCATCATTTGTGTTCTGTTGTATATTGGCCAGCTAAATTAAGGTCAAGAGTGCGGTAACCTAAATACTATGCTTTTATCCCTATCTGTTTCGATTGAGAAATATCTTTAGTTCTTTACCAATCGTTTGGAACAAGTAGTTAGGGGTTCTCTGATTGTTATCTTAATGACACAGGGATGCTGTCACATTTCCTGGATTTGTGGATTGTGTATACCTGGACTCTCCTAGAGAGTTGCATCTTGATAATGGATTAGGTGATATAATATCTATCAAGAACACCAAGTGAGTGAATCTCAGTTGATTCTCATTTTGTTTGGCCAAATTTTTACTATGTCATGGTTTCACGTCTCTCTCTCCACAATCGTTTTTCCCATGTAGTTGGTCGGACGCTGTTTTATGGAACCCATATCTGACAATGGAAGCATGCTACAAGGATTTTGTTTGTGTGGAAAATGCACAGGTAATAAACCTTCCTGTTTCTTCAGTATTGACTATTTGAACTTGTTCAAACTTCAAAGAATGAGTCCGGTCACTTGAGCGTAATTTTTCCATAACTCTTCTCCGTGCATAGTGAACTATATACCAATTCTAACGTGAGAGGATAACTTGAATTCCTTGTGTTCATGTCAGATTGGAAATGTCCAGCTAGAGCCGGGTAACACTTGGACTGCTACACAACAACTCAGCATCAACTGAAGAGTGGCTGATTACTGTTCTTCAATTTTGGAAATAAAATACAATATTTCTCTATCCCTTCACTCGTATTTCATGTTGTAAAAAGATTGAAGCTAAAAGGGAAAGCATACTAGAAGCTTTCAATTGAAGTGTAGCTCTCTACTGTTCAATAATATATGATCCTGTATAGGCTTCCATTCTGTGTATAATGTTCCATTTTTCAATTAATGAAATGCATTTCAATTAGCATTTTATCTGTGGACTAGTTAGAAAGTGATAAACCTGTGTGAATCTTATGAGAGCAAAGTGCTTTTCTTACCTAAACAGAGTAAAAACTGAAAAAGTAGGAGACATAAGGTAAAGAAATTTACTTCATTAACATTTACTGTTGGTTAAGAGAACATCAAAGAAGTACTCTTCTCCACCTAAAGGAAAACTAAAAACCAAAAAGCCACATCTAACTAACCTGAAGGCCACAATGCAGTAGCTAAGCCACTCTATGAGCACAGAAAGCTCAGCAAAAACATGTATTCACAGAACTAGTTAGTCCCCCTAAAATAATCAAAACCCCTGTGCTATTCAAGAAGCCAGCATTGAAATTAAGCACACCAGAAATATAATCACCACCACAGCACAAAGCCAAAGCACCCATCTGTTATTCTTCTTCTTCATCTGCTTAGCATAGTGAAGACTATTAGTGCCACCACTGATATACTGTCCCCCAATGGCCACATTCTCTTCAATATTGTCAATCTGTTCACCTTGTGCCTCAACCAGCACAGCCATGTCAAGAAACACCTGATGCAGCTTAGTCAAGCTCCTCTGAATGTCCATCACTGCCTCATGCCTGACCTTATTCCCGATTTCCAACTCACTCTTCCCCTCGAACATTGCAACCTTCCCACTCCCGGAAATCATCTTTTCAAGGTCCTCCTCAGTCGGCATTTCCCCCACTGCACTGTAGTACCTCCTCTTGAGATCCTCCTTGTGATCAGCCAAAATCTTCTCCCTCAAAGACTGGAAATCACACATCAAATCCCTTAACTTGACTCGCAAGCCAGCCGTAATAGACATCCTAGTCCTGTCCACAGTGCTCCCTTCCCTATAATCCACAGACATTTTTCTACTAATCACATTGGACTGATCAAGTGACTCAAGCCTGGCTTTAACAACCCTGGCCTTTCGAAGCACTGCAGACATATCAGACTCCATTCTGTCCCTTAGCCCTCTGAGAATCTTGGAACTGTGAGTGGATTTGGCCTCTTCATTCAGGCTTTGAAGGTCTAACAAGAGAAGGGTTATCTCTTCCATGTCAGCCTTGATTGCTGAGACTTCATGAAAGAACTGAGAGAGGTTTTCTTGGTCTTTGGGATTGAGTTGTCCTCCTAGGCCTGCTTCAACGTCAAGCTCAGCTTCCATATCCATCTGGGCCTGCTTCTTCAGGTCCACATAACTTAAGAACGATTTGGTCATCAAATCATTCATTTTTGCAAGAATCTGCAAAAACCCACCTGCAAAAAATGTTAAGCAAATCAAAAAATTTGCAGAGAATTATAAAAACCCAGTAGAAATTTAGAGAAGGAATTACCGAGTATTACCCTTATTGAATGAAAAATCGAATCTTTCTTGTCTAACTTTCTCTTTTTGGTGCTCTGGATTCACAAGAACACACACTGCAGAAATGTAAAACAAGATTAAAACTTGCACAGAACTAAGATTACCCAGTTGAAATTAGAGACAGAATCGACGAGAATTACCCTCAATGAATGAAAAGGTCGAATCTTCTTCTCAAGATTACCGGATTTCCTCTTCTGAAATTCTCCAAGAGATCTGGAATTTTAAAGAAAACCGCCATGAAAGAAGTGAAGAAAGTAGTGTTCTTGAAACAGAGCAACAAGAAAAACCCAGAATTACCAGAAATGAATTACCCTTTAAGAATCAAGACCCACGTAGAAACACAACAGAAAGATAAACCATTTGTGAAACCAAACGAATGAATCAACAAAATTACCAGAAAATGCAAAGTGTTCTTGAAACAGAGCAAGAAGAAAAACCCAGAAAATACAGAAAGCAATTCATCAATATGAAGCAAAACCCAAGTAGAAACCCATAAAAAGATAAACCCTTGAAATAAAACGAAGTAGAAAGAAGGGTTTAGTGAAAACCTTGAAGCAAAATCGATGGGTTTGGCTCTGTTTGAAGCCCACTGGGTTTTTGGCTATCACTGTCTCTGTGATAGAAACGGCGGCGTTTTGGGGGATGAGTGATCCGGGTTCTTCGAGAAGAAGGAGGTTTCCGATTAAGGAGGGAGAAAGAGAGAGAAAGTGAGAGAAGGGATTGTGATGTTTTGGGTGAGAGATGGGTTTGATTTCAGGTGGTTAGTTCTTTATATAACCGTTTGAGGTTTCAAATTCTCGTTGACGATAATCCATGTCTTTTCTGAAAGGCGGTCATGTTAGTTTGCTTTGCAAGACTAAACGACAGCGTTTGGACCTAATATCACATTCTGATTTAAGCCCAAATGCTGATTAACAAGTATTAACATGGTATTAAGCCCAACTCTGATTAACACGTATTTTATATGCTAAACAAGTCTAGGGACCTACCCAAAGATTACAACAAGAAAGCTGCAAATCAAGCCTTGCTTCTATGTGCTATTCTTTTAAGTCATAACCACCAGATTTCTTTTAGAATACAATGTGTATAAAATGGCTCATTAGTCATTACAAAGTGCCAAGAATACTTGTAAGAGGTTCCCAAAATGGAGACTAGATTTATCATACAAAGACCTTTGAAGAATTCTGTGTTGTATACTTGCAAAGCTACATTCTACGTAGATCTTATTTCCGGAACTTTATACCCTCTGGAGCCTCAAAACATGGCGCATTATAACTTGTTTCCAGTAGGTTTATCAGAAAGCTGTTGATTTTTGGCCTTCTCTGCTGCCTCGAGCTTCCTTATTGTTGTTGAGCTAAGCTTGTCTCCACCAGTGCCTTCAGAAACGAGATCTACAACTTCAACCTGCACAAGATCCACAAAAGTAAGGACTATAATGCCATATTATGATATAGTCATTTTCAGTGATAGGGAAGCAGTGTAGTGAAAGATCAAGTTCACAGCAACTAACTCAAACCTTCAGTTGCGAAAGACCTCTGTCAACTCTCTTCTTATTAACAGACAGACCACCTGGTAAAGTCTCCTTGCTGCCAGATACCAAATGTAGAAAATTAGTAAAGAATGGGGTTTTCTTCCGTTTTAAAGTAAATCAACAAAGTGCAATTCCAACTGATTTGTTTCAACATAATGTCTTAGTCTATCAAAACCCCAGAATACATTACAAGTACAAGTTAAGCATTGTAAAAGTCCAGAAAATATAGACATGTAAAGCTGTACGAGTAGATTTTGATTAACTGCTACTCATGCAACATTCACATGAAATTAAGACTACAAACCTGACAACAATTGCATCCAAATCTTTATCGACTATAGAGGGGCCATAAGGGTCCGTAATAGGCTCAACTTGCACTACCAGCTCCGGCTTGATAGACTGTGCAAACATTTGTAAGAAATTGAGAGCTACAAATCATCATAGACCATAAGAGAAGAGCGTGTTTACTAGGACACAACCATACGAAAGGTAAACCTGACAAAATTCACTAAATGCAATACCCCCTAAGGTAGCTAGGTTGATGGTCCATGTGTATTGCCACACATTACACCTTTCAGTAACCCATACAAAAACTAAAACACAGAACCAAAAGCCACCTGCTTAAATTGGACAAATAGATATGCTGGGGGTTGAATATTAACACGTGAACCTATTAAACCCCAATTCAATTAAACAGGCCAAATTACATTGCTGGTGTGATTAAGTTCAAGACCTGATTGCTGACTCGGCATAGAAAGTAACAACTATAAAAAGAGGTATTCAGAACTGCTTAACACAATCAGTTTGCATAGATGATGCGTCGTTTGAGAAGATAATTGGCTAGTTAAGTGACATGGGAAGGGAATGATGCGGACCTGTTTCTTAAAACAGTTCATATGTGGAAATGAAACTTACATATTACTAGTTCAACACCATTTCATTATCAATTTCTCCCGATTTGAATCAAGTCGAAAAAAAATCTTAATCTTATCTCACAAGTCGAGGTATGATACCTTGATGTAAGTTTCAACATTATGCTTTCTTTCCTCAATGGGTTGAATCATATCAGCAAACTGCAAAAGTGTAACCAAAAACCAAACCATGTCATCAACTTCACAACAATTCTGGAAACTCAGTACGAACTAGCCAACTAGGAAGTATACTCCAAACTCCCACAATGAAACTACGAAGTAAATTTAGGCAAAAAGCAACTACAAACACCTGTTTCTTTGCCAACATGGGTCCGACGCAAATTCCGATCACAATCCGTTCCCGTGCAAGCTCCGCCGCCGCCTGAATATTCCAACCGCCGCACCCAAAAACCAAAGTCAGTACCTTTCAGCTCACAGACCCACCAAACAAGAAACAGAGAAGATAAGAGAGATAAGACCTTGAGAAAGAGGCGGTGGCCGTCGTGCAATCGGTCAAATGTGCCGCCGAGAACCACCGCTCCATAAGTATTGGCCGGAGAGAGCTTGGAGCTGACCAGCGAATCCTCCAAAGTCGACATTTTTGACCCAAAGAGTCTAAATTTAACTGATATTCTATCTCTGAGCTTTTATGGTTGGTCTATTAAAGTACAATGAACCTGGACTTGTTCACCTAATAAATGCAGTAAAGCTTCAATTTTTATGCGGTGAACGGCCGGCGATGGCCGCAAAATGGCCGGAGATTGATGGATTTATGTGAAGGATCAGAAATCCACTTTGCACTAGATATTAGGTAAGAACTTTCTGGGCTTTTATCCAGGCCCAACAGAGGGGAAATTCACTGATGGTGATTTTTGCTGCAAATAGTGAATTGAATATAACTTCAAAAACGAGTTTATGTATTCATTTCCTGGTGAAAGTTACAGAAAGAGGTTGTTCCTGTTGCCACAATACCGGCAGAAACGGACAGACTCTTACTAATCTACACAAATCTGGGTTTGGACTAGTTTATGTCTGCTTAACTGTTGTAGCCAAGCATTCTTTCAAGAAATAGTTGAGCTCTTGAGAGTATATGTTGGGGAAAGTTCTGTAATGGTCGACGTGCGGGGATGTGCCGAAGTTGAAGGACTTCACTGCTCTACCAATTTTCCTTTGCTCTGCGATGAAGGACTCGATGGATTGGTGTGGGACGACTTTGTCACCTGTGCTGTAAAGGTAAAGCTGTGGACAATGGGGAGGGTTTGTCGAGAGGACTGAAACTACCTTGGTTAACCTCCTGCAGGAAAGAGTCATACATTTGGTTAGAGATGTTATGTGCATTACAAAACAGCTAATAGTGAGTAATAACAGAATTAGGACCCAGTAAGATTACGTACTTGTCCACATCAGGCAACTTTAAAATGAATGAGAACAGCTTCTCTAATACCATAAGAAGCATGGTTTCAATTGCTGGAGGTTCCTCTTCTTGCACCTTTGACAAGCTCGCTGCACCTCCAGAGGCATTTAACTCTTTAGTCTCAACCGCAAGTTTTGCTAAAGAGCTGCGTTTCTTCAGAATTGCAGTAGAGAATCCCGCTGCCCACACCTGACAAGGTCAAACCAAGTTACAATCTCACAATCTACAAACAGTATCACAAATGCAAAGCAACAACAACCTTCTAATCAGTGCCATATAGATCAAGCAAAACTCAAACTGAACAGATACAAGACTAACTATAGAACTAACCACAAGAGGGTGAATAAATTCTCTAAATCAACTTTGTAGTCAGCCAAATTGATTAAACTTTATGTCTCACATTCAATTACAGTAGAAATTCTACTCATGAAACACAGTCTACTCCAGTGTCATGCTGCATTCTAGGTTTCTAACTTTCTAATGAAGCAATGTGTCATTTCGGCTTCTACTTAGCAAACAAGTCTACTAGATCAAAATGTTAAAACCAATCAAAAGCACAACACATTCATCAAATTTTCAGTACTTCTGCTATTGAAACCTGAAACGAAAACACGAAAAACAAACCTTAGGATCAAAAGGGGCACCAGCTCCTGAATCAACAACACACCCTCTAATCTTCTCGATCAAGTCCGGCCTATCCTCCCAAATCTCAAGCAATGCACCATATCTACACACAAAAATCAAAACCATAAACAACCTCAAACCAACTATGCACTACTCAATTCTCACAGCAAACAACAAAAACCAAGAGTACCTACACAAACCAACCCGTATTACTAAAAGTGTGAAACACCAACCACCGCTCTCCACCTCCCTCAACCCACGAAGCCACCTCACGGGCCAGCTCCGCGACCCGTTTCTCGACCCGGTGGCCCAAATCAAACCACAACATCTCCTTCACGTCAACCACAAACGTCACGGCGTCAACGCCTCGGGAGTTGTACCACTCCACGTACCTCTTCAGGTGCTTGCTCTGCCCGCCCAGCCACCCCAGCAGCACCACCGCCACTTCCGCCTTTTCCGGCCCCAAAAGGCCCACATTTCCGTCAACGCCGCTCCGGGAAGCTCGGCTCCATCTGAATCCGGCGTCGTTTTGATGATAGAGAGAGTAGTTGAGGTTGGAATTGATGATCGGAAACGGCGATTGGGAAATTGAGGCGGTGAATTTGAAGGGGTTAGGGTTTGGGGAGAAGGAGGAGTGAGAAAGAGAAAAAGGGGCTCGCTTTACGGCGTCGTTTCGCCGGAGATTGGGAAATGCGAGTGGTTTTCGAGGTCGGTGGAATTTGGGAGGAGAGAGAAAGAGAGCGGACGGCGTCGTTTTGAGGCGGAGAAGTCTCAGTGGGGTGGTTTCCATGGCGGTGATTTTGAAAATCGGTTAGGGTTGGTTTAGCACTATATAGACGAAGAAAACGACGTCGCAGAGGTCGAAACGGCAAGATTCTCTTATATTACGACACGCCGTTTAGTATTGTGACCTCTCTGGTTTTGGGTCCTCCACAACTCCAATTGTACATCAACCACAGAACCAAAGGTCGAGACTTTTTACACTCTTTTCTTCTTCTACACTCATTCTTGGAGGTTTTCAGAGCCATTGCAATGTCGTCGTCGTGTACAGTTTCGACTTCAGTGAGAACAGAGCTGTTTAGCTCAGTACCTGAGAAAAGGTTCACTGCACCCACAAGGCCATTTCAGTACCACAGTAAGCTTTGTTCATTTTTTTTTTTACCCAGCTTTGCATTTTGTCAGTAAAGTTTGAATCTTTTGGTTATTGGTTGTGAAATATTTACTGGGTTTTTGTGGTTTGATTTGAACTTTGAAGGAAGCAAATGTGTGATGAACAGGAGGGGTTTTGGTTTTAGAGGAGTTGCAGCTGCAGCTGCTGGGCTTTCAGTAATGGGTTCTTCATTGGCTACTGAGCCTGTTCAAGGTTTATCTCATTTTGTAGTTCTAGTATCATTTTACGCGTTTTAGATTAGTGGGTTTTTATTAGAGTTGGGGTTTTTGGTTACTATAGGTATTGAAAGACTACCGTTCAAAGCTGAGGGGTACAATTTTTGGACATGGAGAGGTCATAAAATTCATTATGTGGTGCAAGGAGAAGGACCTGCTGTTGTTCTTATCCATGGTTTTGGTGCTTCCTCATTTCACTGGAGGTTTGTTTGCTACTTTGCAATGCTTCTGTTTTTCCTGAAGTGTTCATGATTTATTGCATTTGCATTTGCATGGTTGCTTGTCTATTCCTTTAGCTCCAGTATATGTGTTTATAGTTGCTTGCATAGTCCTTTGGCTTCGTCCACGGTTTGGTTTTTCTTGCTTCTGCAATTGAAAACAAATTGTTGTCATTAAGTTGCGGAATTTTGTTTCGTAACCATTGTTACTATTTAAATATTTATGCTAATGGTGGCTATATGTTTAGAATCTTTCATGCTGAGAGTTCTTTTAATCTCCCATATGACAGGTATAACATACCAGAGTTATCTAAAAAGTACAAGGTTTATGCTATAGACTTGCTGGGCTTTGGGTGGAGTGAAAAAGCACTGGTTGAATATGATGCCATGATTTGGAAAGATCAAGTAGTGGACTTCTTGAAGGAGATCGTGAAAGAGCCAACAGTGTTGGTTGGAAATAGGTGATAATCTAAAGTTTGAAGTGTTATTGAGTTATCTGGATATTCCTCAGTAGCCAAATTTAATGAATTTGAGGACTCTTGAATGGGGATAGTTGTATTTTTGAACCATCAAACAATCTTCTTAAGAGCCAAATTGTATTAAATTCACTCTTGCAAGCTGGACAACGCATGGTATTTTTACTTCCTTTATGATGACGTTTTGGAATATTGATTTACCACTTGCTGTGGATTTTCAGCCTTGGAGGTTTTACTGCTTTGGTTGCAGCAGTCGGATTGCCTGAGCAAGTAGTTGGAGTTGCACTACTGAATTCAGCAGGACAGTTTGGAAATGCAAATAGTGAACCCGAGAAGTCTGAGGAGGAAACAGTTCTACAAAAGTTTATCATAAAGCCACTGAAGGAAGTTTTCCAGAGAGTAGTACTTGGATTTTTGTTCTGGCAAGCAAAGCAGCCCGCTCGCATTGAATCTGTTTTAAAGAGTGTATGTTCCTTGAAGTCTGAGTATATACAGCTTGGTGCATTGGTTTAAATAATAGAACGAAAAAATAGGCTGTAGCCTGACGTGTAGCTCGCCGTTATGAGTCCAGCTTTGTCGTAATCCCCGGTTCCTATGATGTTGCCAGTTTATAATTTACTGCTTCTTGAAATCCATTTGCCATCAAAGTCCTTCATATAATTTTAGGAGATCACATGTCTAATTTAGTTATTTTTTCCAACGCAGGTGTATAAAAATACCTCCAATGTGGATGACTATCTGGTGGAATCAATAACAATGCCAGCAGCTGACCCCAATGCGGGAGAAGTCTATTATAGGTATGTCTCCAACATTCATATCATTTCTGCTCTGCATGAAATGATAGTGTGGCTAAGAATGAATAAGATAGGTGAAATCTTGACAATTTGTTCAGACTTTGTCTAGCAAAAGTGGCATCTGATTACTTTGTATTTCTGATGCCCCCTTTTTGCTCATTGTGCAGATTGATGTCCCGGTTCATGTCAAACCAGACCAAGTACACTCTAGACAGTATCCTAAGCAAGATGTCATGCCCATTGTTGTTGCTCTGGGGTGACTTGGACCCATGGGTAGGTCCTGCCAAGGCTAACAGAATCAAAGAGTTCTATCCAAATTCGACTTTGGTGAATTTGCAGGCTGGCCACTGTCCACACGATGAGGTTCCAGAACTTGTAAACAAGGCTTTATTAGAATGGCTACCAACTTCAGCACCTGAAGCCTCTCTCCAAACAGTATGAACACAGTACAAATTTCTTAGCTGCTAAGCATTGCCTCTTATGCTTGATCTGAGGTCATACTTGTAATACACTTGTAAATCCATCTATCAAAGTACTACTTGAGCCATCTTACCTGCCTCATGTAAATTTGTTCTTTCTCCAACAAACTCATAGGATTTCTTGTCCAGACGGCAGGCATGTCTCCAGGATATGCTGTCATGGCGCCATGCTATGCCGGGCAGTGATTCCATTCCATGTTACTTTATCATTGGAAAGACAAGAAAAATACAAAAACCTTAGAAGTTACAGGAAAAACTAAGACTTATGTTTTTCTTTTCTGTATTTAGCTGTAAATTTGACATCCCCAGCATTGTTACCTTCACCAAGGTCTCTTCTTCGTAACCATCGGTGCTTCATGTTTTAAGCATCTCCCTCTTAAATTTTAGCCTACCTCAGTATCCCTTTTGTCAGATATCCTTTTCCTTGTTGTTGTTCTTGTTTTTATCTGTCTATAATAATAATAGAATATTTTCAGATTTCAATAGTCCAAACTTTAAGTTCTTGTCTTTTTGAATATTTGCAGTATTGAAATCCAAAACTTCAGCTTCAACTCTTCGATTCTGGCCTTGTGTCTTCCATTCCATCTTAAAGCCAGCAGAATACTCTAGGGTTTGCCTGGGTTTGTTGTAAGCTCCGGCACATAGTCAAAAATGGAGAATAACTGGTCAAGACATAGTAGAACTTCTCAGACCTCACTGAAGCCCCGGCGCAGTGGTTATGAACCATCTGATAACGAGACTGATTTTCAAGATACGCCGTTTTTTGGCCACAGTAGGAAGATCAGTGGAGGCTTGGAACCTGAGGTGACAAAAGCTGCAGGGTTGGAGTTGGCAAGAAACATCAGCCCTTTGAAGCACAGCCGGAGGCACTCTTCGAGGTTTGAATATGATGCTTCTGCTGCAAGAAATGATGCAGTAGTAAGCCCTGTCCGAAGAAGAACCAGCAAGTCACCATACAAGCAAAGAAGGGAGGATGGTACAGTTCGTTCACCAATAGCAGGTTCTGATACTCGCAGAAATATCAGTCCCTTGTCAAAAGCTGAGCGCAGAAGATATGTTTCTCCTTTGAAACGAGAGATAGAAGGGCATGATGCCAATGATGCTGATGAAATTGTGAACTCAAACAGGAAACATAGCCAAAGAAGAGCCGGTAGAGACCCCCAAAGCAGAAGATCATCTACTGCCCCGAGAGTTCGAGCAAGATCAGAAGTAGAACAACAAAATCGTGATGTGACACCAACTAAAGGTGAAAGAAGACCATCACCATTGTCACAGGCCCTGGTTAGAACAACACCAACTGTAAGGGAGAGAACACCATCTCCAATCACAAAAGGGTTGATCCATAAACAAAGACAACACACGAAATCGCCGTCTGTTGGTGAGATCAATGAGATGATTGCCAATGTAAAGCTGTCTAAAACTCCTCCTAAGGCTAATGGTGCTCCATTAGCTTTTGGAAGTTCAGACTCTATTGCACCGGGTGATATCTTCTTCTCTCGTGAGTGCCAAATCTTGGCACTGCCCAAAACTGTCAATCCCATACCAAAACCAAAGAATGTCAGTGGTTTTGAGAACCGCTTAAGTATGCCTAATTTCGATCATAATGCTCGAGGGACTCCATCAAGCCATGGTTTGTCACAGACAACCCCAACAACAACAACAAGCTCTGCATTGAGCAGGCAAAGCAGTAAGATGAGTGGTACAAGTGGGAGCACAACTGCGAGTGCCAAGAAATTCACAGCGAACAGAAGGAAAAGTGAAAGTCACTCACTGTTTGGTTGTATGAGAAAGGGAGGGTCTTGTCGAAAAACAAAATCACCTGAGCGTTCTCCTGTTTTCAATGAAGCTTCATTCATTCAGAAGGCATATGTGGTTCAAAGTCTAAGACAGTTTTGGGCTGATAAGCATCAACCGGCTTCATTGAATGGATTCACTAGCCACAAGCAAGAAGCTCAACTTCTCAAGGATCTGGTGAGCTATGTGCATAGATATATATACACTCTATTCTCTCATGCATATGTTTTCCTTGGTGATTTTCTTATTTCTACTTTGTTGAGTTTTGCAGGTAATTGACAATAAATTTCCTCACATTTTGTTTACTGGACCAACTGGTTCTGGGAAAAAAGCTCTAACAATGGCTTTCCTTAGAGAAACATATGGCGATGCAAGCTGGGATGTATGTCTGTTTCCTTCTAATGCCACAAAGCTGAGTTATTATTTTACGTTTCCTTAAATATTGCAGAACTGATCTTCTGTGTAACCCTTGCAGGTATCTCATGATTTAAGACACTTCCAGATTCAGGTATTCTGTACTGAAATAGATATAAAACTAATGAACAAACTACCTATATTGCGACTTTGAAATATTAAAGAAGCCTGGGGAACTTGTGTTTTCAATCTAGGGTACACTAAGACAGCAAGTAGTGCTCATATGCAATATAACAGCTATGGAGTAACCAAATCTTCTCCATCTTTGAAAGATCTAGTGAAAGTTTCTACTTCAAGCTTAATTTGAACCACATTAACATTAAAATTGCAATAGTATACATATTCAGTATCTTCAGGTGTCCTTTCATAACCTAATACTGGACCTCATTTTGTTTTTAACAATTTCTGGCAGGAACAAATGTCGATGCAAGTAATGGTTCCATTGACATCCAGTGCTCACCATATAGAGCTCAATGTGCGCATGGAAGCAAATGCTAGATATGCATTGATGGGTTTAGTGAAGGAAATCAACAGTGAGAATGAAATTGCTCCTGAAGTCAGCACTGTTCATATCAAGGGAAATCATAAAGGTTCAATCTGTCATGTACATGCATAATCCCCTCTAAAACACTTGGATTTATTTAGCGATTGCTAATATAGTTCTTTTCTATTCCAGTGCTAGTTCTTTACGATGTTGACCAAGCAGCAGAACACATTCAGCATTTGATCAAATGGATAATGGACTGTTACTCAGAAGCTGTTAAACTCATTCTCTGCTGCGAAAATGATGATGACATTGTTGAATCAGTGAAAAATCGGTGCAAAGTTATCAAGCTCGAAGCTCCTGTGAATCAAGAAGTAAAGTATTACATTGTAGCAACTATGTATGAGTTCTGACTTTTACCACTAACACACTTCAATTGTGCAGATTGCAGAAGTTCTTGCTCAGATAGCAAGGAAGGAAAACTTTGACCTACCTGTGAGCTTTGCTAATAAGATTGCTCACAAATCTAAGCAGAACCTCCGAAAAGCAATCATGGGTCTTGAAGCAACCAAAGCACACAAGTAAGAACTCAGTGAAAGAGCAGTGTCAAGAATTTTACTTCATTGGTATATTATCTTACCTAGGGTTGTACTGCCTATGTAGTTATCCTTTTGTAGATGAGCAACCAGTTCCAATCGGATGGGAAGAGGTACTTGTTGAAGTTGCTGCAGAAATTCTAGCTGATCCATCACCAAAGAGGTAATAGTTTTATTGCCTATGCTAAGCACTCTTATGTCTTAGCACAACCTGAGGTTCAGAATACATATTGTGAACATTCTCATTATCAGTCACTGATTTCTGTGAACCCTAAAATTCATAGTCGCAGACGGTTATGTGGAAACTTAGATTAGCCATACATGTTCTGAACATATATTTGTCAGGTTATTCTTCATCCGGGGAAAGTTTCAAAAGCTTCTTGTGGGTTTTGTACATCCAAAACTGATTCTACTGGTAACGCATCACACCCTCTATTGTTCATCTGCTTGTTCCCCATTTCAATTTTTTAAAGGTCATTTTGTAACAAGAGTAGCACTTTTCCAACATGCAGAAGCTGGTAGAACAGTTTCTTAAAGCAATGGATGATACTTCTAAAAGGGACTTATATTATTGGCATGCTTACTATGTAAGCTCTCTCCCTCATACTTGATTTGCCTTGTTGAAAATGCGAACCTAAATCAAACTTGTCCTCGCAGGAGAAAAGACTCCCAGCAGGAGCAAGTGCTTTACTAAAACTAGAAGGTAACATACAAACCACTAAAGTGCATCCTATTCAGGGTTTAATCACATCTATGCTAAATTATGCACTTTTTCTGCAGAATTTGTGGCGAAGTTCATGAGCATATACCGTAAGAGTGCCAACAGTCGCCAGTATGTATAATTTATACCGCCTCACTGAGAAGCTATTCTCAAGAGTTTCTTATAATAGGTCTTTGTCGAAATTGTCTTGCTGCAGCCTGCAGCTAGTACTGAAAGTCAGAATGAGAGAAAAATTCCCCTGAAGCTTTTTTCCAGGGTCAGAATGATTCAGATATAGCACAAAATCACACATTTCTCTTGTTAATAATAGCGCACTCATTCTCCGTTTGGCTTTTGAATCTTTCTCTTAACGTGAACAAGAAAAAGCAGGTGAAATAAAATTCAGTATGCAAGAATGAAAATACATCAAGACCAGTCCATTTATTTTAACTTCTAAGCTAGAGAATCTAACCCATGTTGCAATATACCGGAAGAGTGCCAACAGAGTTTGTGTATACGGCCTCATTGAGCGGCAATATTTGAGAATTTCCTACCACATGTCTTTATCAAGACTGTCTAACTGCAGCTGATACAATTAGTGAGATTGACGGACAAATTCCTATAAAGGTATTTCCTAGGGTCAGAATGGTTCAGATGTAGCGCAAAACACAATCTCTTGTTTAGCCTAACACAAATAGATAACAACTTCTCATTCTCAGTTTGGTTTGTAAATCTTACTCCTAACACGAACAATAAAAGGCAGGTGAAATAATATTAATAATGAAAACACATCAAAGGCACAAATCTGAAATGTGAAGAAGTTATCATGCTTCAGAATTTGCTTACAACAAAACACACAAACATTGGGTGCATAACCCCCGTAAGTGCATACACAACACTAATACTGCGTCTGCTGTAAACATTAGATGTGTTTCAAGACCTGTCATCCATTTCTCCTAAACTAGAGAATCTAACCAATGTTACAAATGCACTAACAATATTACCTTCAAAAGCGTATTTAAGATCCCAAAGTTATCATTTTGCTTTGACACAAGTTCAACAAACTGGCAGCATTTCTCTGGGATATGTGTTTAGATTTGTTGAGAGAGTGCTTCTATCCAGGTTACTTCTTTCCGGTGTACCTCTGTTAAAAAACGGAAATGATATTATAGCTGCTTCGAATTATACTGAGGATGAATAAGAAGGAACAACCACATAGATGAGAACTCACCTGCTTTCCAATATCAAATGGGACATATTTGTATTTGATCATGTGTAGGATCTGTCGTTTCATTGTGAGTACAAATAGCACAATCCAGTAGCATAACAATATCGGCCAGAAAACAGGCACATCCAGCACAGAAATGAAGGTCATGACAAATGCAATAAGGAAAGCCTTTGTGATGGAATACCTGAAAGTCAAAAGAGCCAGTCAGTTCAAAATCAATACAACATCCGTATGCTTAATAACTCCAAGGCACTTTCTAATAGCTTTTAATTTAATGAAGCAACCAGCTTTTTCATGAAGCTGGGGTATACACCAGTGCAGTATACTCCCAAGATCATGAGCTAAGTTGCAGCATGAATCTGAGATTTATTGCTTGATTATGTCAACTAATTACTCCGAGTAATAAACACCCCATCAACAAAAGGCATTCAGCAACTTCGGCATCCTGATCACAATAGGCCAGCAGCCAAGAGACCAAGCTCACTGTCAACTACCGAAACAGTTAATGTAATTCCTGATCCGAAAACATGGAAATTAGCATACAGATAGCCGATTCATGTAGTGAAAACACCATTTTCCTACTGCGCAAAAGTCAACTAGTCCTACCGCACTTACTCTGAAACACTTGGACAATTTCAGACTACTTAACATCTATTCAAACAGTCATATATCATTGTTATACACACCACTACTGCACAATTGAGCTAAAATCATGGGGAAAATTTACCAGAACTTAAACTCCGGGAGGCGGCGAACGAAAGGCCTGAACTCATCGGCACCTTTGGTAGGCAACGAAGCCCCATCGAAAGCCTCAAGCTCCGGGTCAACCTTGGGCGAGAAGAACCCGATCAAGAGGTTCAAGACGTAGATTCCGAGCCCATACGAAACCACATAGAAGCCCTGGACATAGTAGACGCGCAGAATGTAGATCATCGCCACCGCAAGGGTTCCTAGCCACCTGTGAAGCGTGTGAGGCGTCGACCGATCCAGATAGTACTGGAACGCTCTCGAGAAATCCCTCTTCCACTGCGCCACCGGTGACGTCACCGACGCTCCGTCGCTTCCGAGTCCTTCCATCGCAATCGCAGTTGTGATTTTTCGCCGTCAATCTAAGTGAAAGGAATCAACAGAAGGTCAATTGCGAGCGGTGAAGTGGAAATGACTGATCAGGAAGGTGAATTGAGAAAGGGCCGGAAAGTTTACCTGGAATTAGGGTTTGGAGCGTTGAGAGAGATAAACGAGGAAGACGATGAAGTCGCGACGGTTGCTGCTAAGCTATTGGGTTGCGTCTGATAAAGGATAGTGTGATTCATCGCCCGCGTACTCTCGTCAGAACTCAGAAGAGGCCTGGAACGGGTCGGGTCAAGAAGCCCAAGTTTACTTCTGTTTTCTAGGCCCAATAAATTTTGTATGGTTAGTTTCTACTTTGTAGTTTGTGGAATCACAATCTAAAGTAGGGAAATTCTGCTAGGCAATACTGCATAGAGTATGCAGTCAGGATTCGGGCTACCTGTGGTTGTGATTGCATCTTAAAGGAGAAGTGAATTTTCGACCGTATGATCATCTTAAAGGAAAAGTGAGCTTTGCATTTTCAACCGTCCGAACAGTGTTGCATAGCATGTAGTGCTGCACAACATCCAAACCCCTAAAGTAGGTCCTAAACATATGTAAGAGTAGTGTAGCCTAATTTCGAGTTAGTCCACCCATTGTGTGGAGTTGTTCATTCTTGGACCCGTATTTGCGATCCTCATGGGTTTTGTATTAGAACGTGGGATTCGGGTCGATCTTGTACTCATATTTGGTTTGCAATGCTCTGGGGAAGCACCATCTGCGTAAGATGGTGCTAGAGGCATAAATTAAGGTTTGAACTTGACTGGTTCGGTTCATTCCGCAGCAGTGCAAAGTTACTTGGTTACGTTAGATTACACCAATATGCAATGCGTCTTTACTTAGGGTTTCTAGGTTCTCAAGGGCCTCTAGGCAATAACTCGATCACGAGGGTGTCCTTCATAGGGTGCGTTATTATGTATTGAATGCATGTTGTAACCTATTAATGGATTGACACCCCATGGTCATAAAAAAGAATGCCCAAAAACATAAATTTGATTGCATGAAGTTAACAATATTTGAGATTATGATACTTGTGTTTCTTGTCAATTTTGTCAGTCAAAAATTAGGGCTAAAATAAGCGGAGCACATGATTCGTAATTTTGGATGTTAACATGAATTGTTTGTGACTGAATTAGGAAATTGAAGTGTTTATTTTCTTATGAAAAGGAAAAATAGAGTCGCACTATACATTTCTACCTTGGTTTATGTCTTTATGGTATAATAATTCTCTTATGCCTGGAAACTTGAAAAGAAAAACACATATATAACAATAAAGTACATAAACATCATATATATAATGAAGATTAGTACAACCATTTGTGGGGTGGGGAGTACCACTTTTTAAGGTACTGTTGCCGTCACATGGTACATGAAGTTTGAAGCACATTACATGATAGAGTAATTAGTGGTAGGGTGGGTGTTTACCATTTTATAAGCTAATGTTGCCATCACATCTACATAATGCATCAGTTTGGTACATGCACTTTTCACTTGTGGCATCAATGTGCTAATGTCTTATTGAATGATGGACACTTTCGTGTATCCGTTGTTTTTCCTGTGATAATGCTAGTTTACACATGACATTGCATAGAGTAGCAAATTTAGTGACAAAGAACTTACAAATTTATATATGTTATTATCATGTGGACTATAGAGATTCTCGTGCATCAACTACGAAAATCATATGGAGTATAAAGATCATCGTACATCTACTGTTTCGCAGTTTGATGCATGAAATATAAAAACTTTTTTCAAGAGAACTAAATGAAAGGCAACAAAAGTTTTTTTTTTTTTTTTTCATGATTTTTGCCCTCATGAATTTGCAAGCATTATCATACTCAACCACGACTTACATAGTTACATTAATACACTATATTCCTCATTTGGGATATACATATTTTGGAAGTCCTTATAGTGAGGACCCTTAAGTTGAGGATTTGTTAAAGATTTTTCAGCTTATCCCACCTTTTGATTTTATATCTACATCTTGACCGTTCAGTTTATAGGTATTTATGAATAGATTATTTCTCAAAATTTTCAGCTATATTGAAAATTTTTAAAGCATTCATAAGTCTGATTTATCAATTATGAACTTGAACGGTTCATATTTGACAGATTTGGGTTGTCCATTAATTTGATCTAGTTTGTTATCTTAACAAACACTAATTTGGCTGAAAATTTGTAGAAATGATCTACTCATATAAATGTAAAAACTAAACGGATAAGATGTCAAAATGTGATCGAAAAATGGGTCTTTTAAACCATAAATCGAAAAGTCTTCAATTAGTTCTCAACTTAAGAGTTCTCATTAGAAGGATTATTTACATATTTTTTACTTTAGACTTCATTGTTTGAAAGACTGTTAAACAGGAAGCATTTATCAAAATCAATTTTTTATTATTTTTAGTTGACCAAAAAATATAAATTTTCTTTTTCTTTAGTTTGACAAGTAATTTTTTCTTCATTTCTTTTCTTACAAAAATGAGACGATGACCCAGACGCCTGACAGTTCTAACTGGAGTGGCAATCGTACGCAAACTCTCATCAAAAGCACAAAAAATTCTAAACTATTCCTCCACGTGTACCTCTCAAATTAGCTCTTAATTTTCCTTAACTCACAGTAAGGGGACCTCTGCATATGTTTCACTGTACCCAAGTACCCAGCTTCCAAAAACCCCGACACGTGTCCCCTCAGCCACCGTCCAAACACACACTCGCACAATCCAACGACTACCGTGGACTGATGACTGACCGCTGTAAGAAGAAGTTGACAGAAGCGTCTCTCTCACTCGCCTATAAATAGAGCCAAAGAATCAGAGGCGCTCGCTCTCAGTCTCATTCGCTACACACAAACACAACCCAGAGCCCAATTTCTCTCCAGCTGAAAAACCAGAGCTGCTTCGTTTTAGCTTTATCGGTAATCTGTGAGTGCTTTTCCTCCTCTCTTCAATTTCGTCGGAAGATTTCGTCTTCGTTTTCTCTGCATCTTTCAGTTCATATATGTTTTTGTATGCTGAATTGGTAACTATGCTGTGATACTGTGAATAAGATAGAAAATCAAGTAAAACTGTGCTTTGATCTGAACGAATTAGTGTAGATGATTCATTGCGAAGCGATTTGCTTCGGTTTGAGTAGTTTTGAGCCAAGAACACTTCGATGTAGTGGTTTTTGTTGATCTAATTGAAGCGGTGTGAGTTTTGGATTGTTGACTTTAGCTCTAAAGTTCTTGCATGCGGTGAGTATAGCGATGAGAGATTTTTCTTCGTTGTATCTATTTTTGTTGTGATTATTAGATTTCGACGTGCCTTTCTGAGATTTTTGGTCTAGATTTTGTGTGAAGAAGTTGCCATTTCACTATCTATGAGGCCTATATTGCGGTATATGTTTTCGAATGAAAATCTAGCAGTTTTTTTCTTACTTATTGTGGTTTTTGTATGTATTTTTGTTAATAGTCCGCATGATGTGAAAGAAGTGTTGTTGTTCTGATTGCATCATTGCGTGTGAGTGCTTCGCTATGATTTATACTTGGGTGAAATATCACTGATATCTGTAGTTATTCGATGTCTAAATACTTATTTGGTTAGGAAGGTTAATGTGTGGTTCTCTGTTCTTATTTTGAAGGGTGCAAGGTGTTGAATATGTCCAACACTGGTGGAGAAGGGAGTGGAAAGAATTCAGGATCCTCATATAGAAATGTTGCTCTCAATGAAAGGATTCTTTCATCGATGTCGCGCAGATCTGTTGCTGCTCACCCCTGGCACGACTTGGAGATCGGTATGATTTTGTTTGGAGATTTTTCTTCTTAGTTCTGAAACTCCCTTTGTGATTGTTGTATGAATAGGCCATGTCAAGGTCATATATGTTTAGTATACCACACATCATATAACACGTCAAATACTAAACCACAGTTTCTTTTTATGCAACATATGTGTTGAACATTCTCACCAAGAAACTAATACAAGTGTGTCAGACACAAGTGTGCAACAGACACACTCAGACATACATGAGAGCTTCTCTGAACAACTCTCACTTATGCTCCTTTTTTCATCTCACTTCACTAATGTGCACAGAGACATAGAGAAAGAGAAAATTCTCTTGAAGAACATGGATAGAGCAAGTCAATGATGAGCTAATCTGAATTCTGAATTTAGCTGAACCGTTATCCCAAGTATGTCAACTTCGATGCACCTTATAATGCATGAACTTGGGTCTGACCTTCATTGGCAAAGAAAATATCTTTCAATCAAGCATCAGTGATTGGATACGCTTAACTGCTTAAGCTGCCACTCAGTCTGGTATCCTTAGCTGAAACTCTAGAGACCTCTCTTGCATCTCTCATTTTAGTTGGTTGACAATTCCTTCAGTTGGTAAACTAACAAACCCTTGTTTTTAACGTATAGAGATAACTTAGCTCCACTTACTAGTTATTACATTACAGGCAAAAGTCAAGTGTCCTGTGTTAGAAGTGATGTTTATGTGTGTATTTAGTAGTGAAGTGACTAGAAGATTTATGCATGAGTATCAAAGTGTTGAGTCTGATAGGCTGCTGTTAAATGATCTTTCATGCTGGGTTTATAATAACGTTTAATGTTTTCATCTATGCAGGACCTGGTGCACCAGCAGTTTTCAACTGTGTAAGTCATCTTTTGTATTAGTCTTTGTTGTTTGTACCTTTTGCAAAATGGCATACCATAAATTTGATTTCTCTAGCTGGTTTTATAAGTTTCATTGTAAATATATAAATGTTTTTGAAAATTAAAGTGAGTTTGTATATTGAATGTGTTGCATAACGGTCACTCTGATGGATGAGAAGACCAATTAGAATAAGGTATTAAGGTTGTGTAGTGATTCTTACAGGACTTCTAAAAAGTAAATAAATAAAGATTTATGCATGCTAATTCAAGACTTTGTATTAAAAATTTGAATTTGTGTGGCAGGTTGTTGAAATTAGCAAAGGCAGCAAGGTCAAATACGAGCTTGACAAAGCAAGTGGCCTCATAAAAGTGCGTGTCTTTTTTCTTCATTCTATCTGTTTACAATTATAGCAAATGAAGGAAGTTCTACATGTATTATTATGTTAGTGTTCATTAGTTGCTTTTCATAGAGGATATTGATGCTGATGTTCTAAAATGTAGGTTGATCGTGTTCTTTACTCATCTGTTGTTTATCCACACAACTATGGTTTCATCCCGCGAACAATCTGTGAAGATAGTGATCCCATGGATGTCCTGGTACTGATGCAGGTAAATATCATTTTAGATGCATAATTCTTTCCATAATGAAATGCCTTGATTGTGTGTTCCACTGAACGCTCATCTTGTTTTTTTCTCCTGTATAGGAGCCTGTTTTACCTGGTTCTTTTGTACGTGCTCGTGCTCTTGGATTGATGCCCATGATTGATCAAGTATGTATGATCATCTTATACTATCTTATTTGACTAGCGTAGAATGAACTATATAATTCACCGACGTGTTTTTGTCCTCCCCTGGGTCTTTGATGACATGAGTTCTGTTCCAGGGTGAGAAGGATGACAAGATTATTGCAGTATGTGCTGATGACCCCGAGTTCCGCCACTACAATGACATCAAGGACCTTCCTCCACATCGACTAGCAGAAATCCGTCGATTCTTTGAGGACTGTATCCTACTACCTCATGCTTGCTAATAATTACTCTAGATACTTCATTTCTGGTACTGCTCGTTTATTTACATAGTTTACTGGTATTTGCATTATGCCCTTAACTCTATTGACAGACAAAAAGAATGAGAACAAGGAAGTTGCTGTTGAAGACTTCTTACCAGCTGAGGCTGCTGTCGACGCCATCAAATACTCCATGTGAGATATAAACTTTAGTCTCGCCATGTTCCTGCTGGCCTATATACCTTCCAAGTAACAATACATTTCATCTTTATTTCTTCTCATGACAATGGTCTTCTGTTGCAGGGACCTGTATGCATCTTACATTGTGGAAAGCTTGAGGCAGTAACTACCTGGAAACTAATAAGTGAATTGGAATCACTTAGTAGTATAACGAGGCTGATAGAATTCTTGCCCAATGCCTCTGTCCAAGTTTAACGCTTCGACTATTAAAACTGTGTCTCTGTGTTTTAATGAATCTTATGCTGCCCCTTCGATCATAAGCTCGTAACTGTACTTCTGTTTGTTGCATGCTATTTCTGGGAAGGAAATCCATTTGGTATTATGCCTTTATGCTCTCTATACGGCCTTTATATGTAGGCAGAGGAATCAGATAATCATATGTGGGTGTCAGTGTGTCACTTGTTACGTTTATTTTTTATTTGGGGTTCCATGTGCTACTGAAAGCCCAGTCCAACTACTCCCAAAGCCCACCACTTGTGACAAACCCCTATAAATAAGCCTTTCATTCTTGAAACCCTAAACCGGCGAGACGAGGTCTTGGATTCCGGTATACCGACTGCAGCAATTTCGGATCTATCTATGCAAAAGCATCACAATTTTCCCCTTCTCTAACAGAATGGAAATCGATGGAAGAACCACTTGTTTTGCCGGAGATGTTGTAGTTGAAATACTCTCAAGACTACCAGTGAGGTCTTTACTCCGGTTTCTGTGTGTTTCAAAGGGGTGGCATGGTCTCATAAAAAGCTCTTATTTCACTGCCATTCATCTCCAAAACTCGGATCCTAATCTCTCTTCACGTCAAGAGAAAGACACTGGACTTTGAAGATTCAATGTCATTGTTTCGCAATGAATCGATACATGTGAGTTTGGATTTACCTTTCATAAACTGTCCAACCATGCAGTTTAGTTTTCCTCTCGGATCTAGTAATGGCTTAGTTTGTCTTAGTTTATGTGATCTTCGTGAAGAGCAGTTGGAGTATATAGTTGTATGGAACCCAGCCACGAAGCAGTTTAGGTTTCTTCCTGAGACGGATGCTCATTATCTAATGGGGCTTGAGTTCTTTCATGACACGAGATTACAAAGTGGTCAACATTCTCCCATCCGGTCTTCACAACACAAGTCGAGCTAAGGTCTTCACCAGAAGTACAGGTTCTTGGAGAGAAGTTCAAACCAGCAGTTGTTCGTTACCAGATCCGGGAGTGACATACGATATACCTTCTAGAGTCACCTTGAATGGGGTGCTGTATTCGCCTCTGTGGATACAGGAACAAAGATCGCATGTCTTGTCGTTCAATTTGCGCGACGAGGTCTTCCATGTGATACCATTACCAGAGATAATTAGTCCAAGAACTGCACTCTTCTCATGGAAAAAAATCCTTGGCATTTCTAGGAGGTGAACACGAATTACCTCGTGAGCTTTGGATTATGACTGAGGTGCCTTCTGCTAGTACTACACAAATGCCTTGGGCTAAACAGTTTATACTTAAACCGTCATCACTGCCCAAATATATATTAGGATCTTGGAAGGAGGACCATCTTTTGGGGAAAGACAACTGTGGAGACCTGCATTGTTACGATCCTGCGAGCCAGAAATCAACAAAGCTTGCACAACATGATCAAACAGACAGTTACAGTTATTACAAAGCAATCAACTATGTGGAGAGCCTTGTTTCAGTAGACTAAGCTAACCATGCATGAAGTTGCGGTAAAATTCAACTTGTTCTCTTCAGTATATTACTTTTTCCATCAGCCTGTATAATTTTAGTAACTTTTTGATTGATCACTTCCTTGCCTAGGTAACAAAATTGATGTACAGACTCTTCAGAGTTCAGCTTATCAGCTATCCATTGCGGCGACAAGTGCGTGTCTAAGGAAGTTTGGGGTGTCATTTCCAGGATTCGACTGCTCTATAAATAAGCCCACAGTGATGAGACTCTGAAGCTTTCTTCACTACTAGGTCCTTTCATTGAGATAAAGGCTGAAGCTTGTTCATGCCTGTGGTGATTGTGTTTAGTTTCTTCATAACCAAGTATATATATACTCATGCTTTTTTCTCACACTTTGAGTGTTCCCTATAGATGTGCGCTTTACACAAGTGTGCGTGGTGGTCTAGACTCTAAACAAATAAAGAATCGGCGTCGGCCGGTGAGAGCGAGCATTAGCCTCGCTAGAGAAGGCTTGACACCTAAGAGGGTGTGAGAGGAGTTGTATGGCAGATTAGCTTGGTGCCATGACGCTAAATATAGTGTACAATATAGTGGTGGAACTGATGCAGTGATGTACAATATAGTGGTGGAACTATATATGCTGAATCTTAAGTCTTAACTCTTAGCTATAGTTAGTTATGCTTTTGTTTTGTGTAAGAGATGATTAATATATGGATTAGTTATGCTTTTGTTTTGTGTACCCGCTTTTTCTTCAGCTATAATACGTAGTTCAGGCTTTGAATAAAGGGTTCGAAAACTGGCATTGTGATGGTGGCATTGGCGGCAATGGCTATGATAATCCGGATCATAACATAAAATTATATATGGTATTCATCATGATCCGAATCTTGCTCAATGCCTCTAGTTCCAAATTCTTGAAGAACTATTAAACTGTTTTGTGTAATGGATCTTGTGCTGCACTTTGATCATAATAGCTGAAGTATCAACACAAAGAGATATTTCTAGCCGGAAGCCAGCTTTTGTTTCGTTTCCCATTTGTTTCGGGATGGATTTCCAATTCGTTTCGGGATGGGTTTCCAATTTGTTTCAGGAATACGTTTCTTAAACGCCACAACAACACTAAAAAAATTTATGAAGTGAAATTTTTAAAGAAGTTGTTCCAAAACCCCACCCAAACCGAAAGGTATATATAGCACTTGAAAATTCTCTATTCTGCGAAACAAACGAAGCCATAATATTCGTTTACCTACTGCAGCAATTTGCAAGGCCTCTACAAACGCAACACAACTTCCTCTAAGCTCTCGACTTCTTTGAAAGAATGGAAATCCAAGGAAGAAGCACATGTTTTGCTGAAGATGTTGTGGTTGAAACACTCTCAAGACTACCGGTGAAGTCTTTACTTCGAATTATGTGTGTTTCAAAGGAGTGGCATGCTCTCATAAAGAGCTCTTATTTCACTGCCGTTCATCTCCAACGCTCGGATTCCAATCTCCTTCTTCTCTTCAGCAGAACCACGGTTTATGAAGATTCAATTTACACAATATCATTGCTTCGCAATGAGTCGACATATTTGAGCTTGGATTTACCTTTCATAAACTGTCCAAGCATGCACTGGTTGGTTCCGGCGGGATCTAGTAGTGGCTTGATTCGTCTTAAGATATCGGATCCTCTTTCGCAGTATATAGTTATATGGAACCCGGCAACAAAGCAGTTTAGGTTTCTTCCTGACTGCAGGGATGATCATTATCTACTAGGGTTTGAGTTCTTTCATGACACTAGAGATTACAAAGTAGTCAGCATTCTCGAACCAATTGACAACACAATTCGAGCTAACGTCTTCACCAGAAGTACAAATTCTTGGAGAGAAGTCAAAACCCACCATTGCTGTTCATCACATCCAATTTATTTCTTGGGAACGAGTCGTTCAATCACCTTGAATGGGGTGCTGTATTCGCCTCTGTGGATAAATAACCTAAGATCCCATGTATTCACTCGAGTGTTCCCTTTAGATGTACTTCGCACAAGGTGATGTGGTCCAGACAACAATGAACTAGGAAAGAATAGGAACCAGCCGGTGAGTGTGAGCATTAGCCTCGCTAGAGAAAGCTTGACACCTATATATACTAGGAGGGTTTGATGAGAGATCGAAGACTGGTCTTTGTAGCAGATAGAGTAGCTTGGCGCCATGACGAAAGGTAATTTGATTGTTTGACAGATGTTAGCTAACAACTTTGAGATCATAGGTTCAAATCTTATTGACATATGATACGTAAGGTGTGTGAGTTATTTAATAAAAAGTTTAAAAAAAAAATAAAAATAAAACTAGTACTGATCGATCAACAGTATAAATCTGGTGGAACTATCTTAAGTTTTAAATATCGTTAGTTATATAACTAACTATATGGTTAGTCAAAAAACCCTAAACCTATATGCTTTTCTTCTGTGTAAAAGAAGATTAATGGGGTTAGTAGTACTAGCTGTCTCTTCAGCTATGTACGTAGTTATGGCTTTGACTTCATGCTTCAAAGGGTTCAAAAACTGGTATTGTGGACTGGCAGCGGTGGCTATGATGATCCAGATATTAAAAACCACTGATGTTCTTCACCCGGAGTTATATGCGACGCGGTTTCTTCAATCACCTTGGATAGAATTGGATGGGGGCTGTATTCGCCGCTGTCGACGGAGACATGTATATTCTCTCATTTCTCTGTGTTGTCCTTCAACTTCTGCGAAGAGGCCTTTGATGTGACAACATTACCAGAGAGTAGTACTTATCATATACGTACATCTACTTACTTTCATGGAAAAATTCATTGGCATTTATACGAGTGCATGAAGAAGATCTAGACTGTGAGCTTTGGATGATGACTGAGGAGCCTTCTGGTACTACAAATATGCCTTGGGTTAAACAGCTTATATATAGTTAAACCCTCAAGACTGCCAGCAAGAGTATGTATCTTTGGATCTTGGAAGGATGAGTATCTTTTAGAGAATACTTGTGATGACCTGCATTTTTACGATCCTACGAGCCAGAAATTGACAAAGCTTCCACAATGTGATCAAACAAATCGTTACATTTATGTCAAAGCAATCAACTGGAGAGCCTACTTTCAGTAGTAGACTGAGCTAACCATCAATTGTTGTATAATTCAACATCTTTCTTCAGCTTCTATTGCCTAGCTAGCATAATTAGCAGTGATGTATAATATGGCAACTATCCCTGGCTAGTTATGCTTAGATGGAATTTGAACATCATCGAGTTTTTTAACCATGCCAGTTTAGTGCCTTCGCCAACGGGTCCAATTTTTCCGCTCAAAGCTAGCCCACAATCTGTTACAAACCCTAAAGATCCAATATATATGAATAGGGATATAAGCCGGCCGTCACAAGTCACAACCCCTCCCACAATATTCCGGCGAAACAAATAAGCAACATAACTACCTAACTAGGCTCTCTTGGTTCTCTGAAAGAATGGAAATCAAAGGAAGAAGCGCTGTTTTGCTGAAGATGTTGTTGAAATACTCTCAAGACTACCGGTAAAGTCTTTACTTAGGTTTATGTGTGTTTCAAAGAAGTGGCATGCTCTCATAAAAAGCTCTTATTTCACTGCCGTTCATCTCCAACGCTCGGATTCCAATCTCCTTCTTCTCGTCAGCAGAAAGAAGGTCAATGAAAATTTAATTCACACAATATCATTGCTTCGCAATGAGTCGACACATTTGAGCTTGGATTTACCTTTCATAAACTGTCCAAGCATGCACTGGTTGGTTCCTGCGGGATCTAGTAGTGGCTTGGTTTGTCTTAAGATATCGGATATTCTTTCGCAGTATATAGTTGTATGGAACCCAGCCACGAAGCAGTTTAGGTTTCTTCCTGAGACGGATGATTATTATCTACTAGGGTTTGAGTTCTTTCATGACATTAGAGATTACAAAGTGGTCAGCATTCTCCAACCTGATCTTAACAACACAATTCGAGCTGAAGTCTTCACAGCTGTTCATCACGTCCATTTTTCACGTCCATTTTTGGAGAGAAGTCAAAGCCACTACTGCTGTTCATCACGTCCATTTTCTTGGGAACGAGTCGTTCAATCACCTTGAATGGGGTGCTGTACTCGCCTATGTGGATACAGGAACAAAGATCGCATGTCTTGTCATTCAATTTGCGCGACGAGGTCTTCCATGTGATACCATTACCAGAGAGCAGTAGTACTGATCGAATGAAACTACTTTCATGGAAAAATTCATTGGCATTTCTAGGAGGTCCTAACTATGAACCTCTTCGTGAGATTTGGGTGATGACCGAGGAGTCTTCTGCTGGGACTGCACAAATCACTTGGGTTAAACAGTTTATACTTGAACCATCAGCACTGCCGCGATATATATTAGGATCTTGGAAGGATGAATATCTTTTACGGGATGATTATTTTTCCAATGAGCTGTATTGTTACGATCCTGCGATCCAGAAATCGGCAAGGCTTCCGCAACTTGTTGAAACTGATAGATACAGTCATTACAAGGCAATCAACTATGTGGAGAGCCTAGTTTCAGTAGACTAAGATTCAAATTATTTTCTTCAGTAAAGTACTTATTCAGCTTGTATAATCATATATATTAGTAATTAACTTTTTGATCAGTTAATAAGTTCTTATCAATTCCAAGAGTCCTTTCAATTCATTGAGATTGATAAAAGGTCCGGTTGAGGAAGAGTTCATTTGGTGATTGACTGATTGTCTTTACTTTTTTCATAACCAAGTATGCTCGATGATCGAGTTAGAGACTCATACTCTTTGTTGTTTGTAGTTTTTCAGTCTCACATTTATGAGTGTTGTGAATGAGTTTGTCCCGTAATGAATGAATTATTCATTTCTCACGCCCGATATGCCCATGCTTTCTCTATAGATGTGTTTTAGATGGAACGACCTGTCAATCTACCCCCGTACGACATGCCGTTTCTTGGTAGTTGCTGAGGGAGTGAGCCCAGCACACAGCCCCCCTTTCTTCTTCATTTCGTCAAAGCTCGCTTTCGTCCTCAGAAAAAACCCAAAGCTTCTGCTCTCACCGCCTCACCTAATTCTTCACAAACCCTACTCTCTCTCTCTCTCTCTCTCTCTCTCTCTCTCTCCCTCTCTCTCTCTCTCTCCTCCAATCTCACACTTCTCAAAGCTCGCTCCGCCGTCGATGGGGACCCTCGGACGAGCCGTCTACACCGTCGGATTCTGGATCCGCGAGACCGGCCAGGCCATCGATCGCCTCGGCTCCCGCCTCCAGGGCAACTACTTCTTCAAGGAGCAGCGTACGTTTCCCCTAACTCAATCACACTCCACTTATTCTCTCTTTAGTTTTCGCTTCGTCGAAAATCGGATTTTCCGAGATCCAGTGGATTTTGATTAGGTTTGATTTGGCTTTTGTTTAGTTTCGCGACACCGGACGCTGATGAACGTGTTTGACAAAGCTCCGGAGGTCGATAAGGAGGCGTTCGTGGCGCCGAGCGCGTCGATTATAGGGCAGGTTCAGGTTGGGAGAGGCTCGTCGATTTGGTACGGTTGCGTTTTGAGAGGTGAGGTTAATTAATGTGGAATTTGATGAGTTTTGATTACTTGTGAGGTGAATTTAGTGCTTGAAATTTAGTTTGTTAGGGTTAGATGTGTGGTTTATGTGTGTGTCGAGTTTCGCTGATTTTGGATTGGTGGTGATGAAGGTGATGCTAATAGTATCAGCATTGGCTCTGGCACCAACATACAAGACAATTCGCTTGTTCATGTGGCGAAGTCGAACTTGGATGGGAAGGTTTTGCCGACTATAATTGGAGATAATGTCACTGTAGGTGAGTTGTTTGAGATTGTGTTTTCGGTGGTTTTAGCGTGGTTTTGACAAGTGAGAGCTTGTTATTGAATTGTGATTTTTGATTTGGAAAATGTACAGGTCACAGTGCGGTGTTGCATGGATGTACTGTGGAAGATGAGGCGTTTGTTGGTATGGCCGCAACTTTGCTTGATGGGGTTTATGTTGAGAAACATGCCATGGTTGCTGCTGGAGCTCTTGTAAGGCAAAATACAAGGATCCCCTGCGGAGAGGTTTGTCAACGTTACTGTTAATTTTGAGTTCAGTGATTGTAGTTGGATTAGTTTCTTGCTTCATCTTGAAAGGTTAGTACATAGTAGACAATGGAAGTGCATCCTAGTGATAGTTGACATTTTAAGTCAAGGCAGTGTTTCTGTTCATCCTATGCTTTCAAAGTGGTTGGTTAATGATTATGATTCTATAATAACCAGGTGTGGGGAGGTAATCCGGCAAAGTTCCTTAGGAAGCTCACTGAAGATGAGATGGCCTTCATCTCCCAGTCAGCCATAAATTATGCCAACTTGGCTCAGGTTCATGCAGCTGAAAATGCCAAGGAACTTGATTCGGTGGAGTTTGAGAAGGTGTTGCGGAAGAAGTTTGGACGCCGTGACGAGGATTATGACACAATGTTCGAGGTTGTTCGTCAAACACCACCGGAGGCTACTCTTCCGGATAATGTAGTGCCACCACCAAAGGCTGCTTAAAAGTAATTATAACAATGCTGGCAAAATACCTCTTGAGATTTAGTGTAAGTGAGTGTTTTGTTTATGTGCGGATTTATGGGGAATGGCTGCTTTACATTTCCAATAATTTTGGGGGCCAATCTGAAGTGTGAAGGTCAAACATGGAGTGCATTTCTCATCATTTCCTGTTGATCAGCAACTTCATTTTCTATCTTCTGAGAAACGAAATTGTTATGATGGAACATATGTTTGGATGTTGTCAAAACTTCCTGGAAGGTCTATTAGATCTGTAGTTTTAGAGATTAGTTCACTTTGAATATGTTTGAATGAAATAAAGAAAGTGAAACCAGGCATCAGACCTGCTAGAAGTTCTGGGGCAGCTTTTACTTGGTATATGCCTCTACATTGTTCTTAGTCAGCTTTTTCTAGTTGATACTGAAAAATTAGTTGCCTTTCTCTCGAAAGGATTCATGTCCAACTTGAGACCAACTCCATTCACATTCATGACTTCTGTTATGCGGGACTATTTTGACATTCATTCAAAACTTGTAACGGGCTACACAATCCCAAGGTTTTATTCATAATTTCTTGTCAATATGATCAGTAACTTGTACTGTAGGTTGTTGAATAAACTCTTCTCGTGTAAGACCAACTCGATTCACATTCATAGCTTGTATACAGCTGCAGCCTGCAGAATCTTGATATATTCATATATCACTCGTAAGTCGTAACTTTTGGTAGTGAAGAGGTGATGAGAGTTGGGAGGAGATAGAGCTATTAACTTCAAAGTTTTGCAGTAAGCAAAGTAGTGGATAAACAAGCCTAATTGCAGTCACCTTTGGCTAAACTGTTCATGCATAAGATCCAAAGTTCTTAATAATTTTAAGTCATTAACATGCGAACCATGTCCTAATTATCCTGCGACGATACAAGCACTTCTTCATATATCATAGATTACATATATGATTCAAATTGTATAATGAGCTCAATCCCGTTTTTTAAATAATGAAGCAAAATTGTTATCTCTTAGTTATTTTTTATGGGACTTAGTTATGCATGTGTGGTCATGCATGATTGCATCATTTGCATGCAGACATATTTATTATGATTCAACTTCAATTGGCGCAGGGCTAGCTTACAAATGATGAACATAACACAAATTAACAAACACAAGAAATTACTACTGCATGTTGCACAACTCCACAAGACCAGAAATTAAATTACATTACACACTCTCTCTAGGGCACTCGAATACGTAACGTAGAGGCTGGGAATAGCACACGTTGCACCAAATCACTATTGCACAAGACTATTCATCACCTAATATTGCTGCTTGAGTAGTTGCTGCTACTAGAATTCTTGGATTTGTAGGTCTGTAGTTGATCCAGTCAGGATCAAACAAACCCCTTCCTTCAGACGGTAAATCTGCGGAATACTCAGTATCTTGAATGTAGTCTAGGACACGCTTCTGGGAAGTGAACTCAAGTTGCTTAAACGACTCTTCGAATCCTCCTCACTCTCCTCCGGCAGCTTCTCAATTGTATCCACCGATTTCAACTTCGCCGAAAAGTATAAGTTGAACAGGATTTCTTCGAATATTGGCGCTTTTTGCTTTGAACCAAATCAAACAAGAGTTCGTCGTAAGGATCAGATGCAGTATGCAGTTGCAGGCTATAAGCTTCAGGCCAGAAAATATTTCCCCAAGTGGAAAGGTGTGTGATACAAATCTTATTGAATCTTCTAAACCTGAAATCCTCCTCACTTTCACCAGAGAATTTCACAACTATGGCTGCCGTCCCCGCTGTTATCCCTTTCAGCATGTACTCGATTATCTCCGTTTGACTCTTGGAGCCTAGTCCCCTGAAGACACGAACCGCCTCAGAATAGGAAAACCTTCAGCTGATCAGAGAAGGGAAGCTTCTTGAATAGCTCAGCAAATGTTGCCAGTAGTCTGGAAGCCTCATCACTTTCCTCCATGAATCGCACATGAATGTTGACTGTGCGACTGATTTTCGCTACTTGCTTTCGTTGATCACTGGGAGATAGTCGGTTGAAGGCAAAGAGTGAAAGACGAATTAGTAATTCATCATAATCAGGTTCTGGCTGCCAGAGCAACTTATAATGATTATCGTCCAAATCAAAAACAGAAGAAGAGCTGTTTCTGGGCTTACTGTATGATGGTTTTGGAAATACAAACGACATTGTTGTTTGTTGATCGGAGTATTCAAGGAAGAGTGTTTTGGCCACGATCCTCAGCGCGCGGAACAGAGGTTTCTAGCGAACAAAGAGAAGGGGGGAGTGTTGCGGGCGTGCCACCTCGCGGACGAGGAAAATGTTGCAGGGGTGCGCTTGACTTCTTGATCAGGCGAAGGGGATTACATGTGCCACCTCAGACGAGGATTTACGAGCACAAGCGATCGATACTCACGGCGGCGCGAGCAGAGCAACTCTAGGGAGTTCAGAGAGAAGCTGGGAAGTAGAGTCGGGAGAGCTCTGAAGAGGGGAACCTAAGCGGCGGCGCTTAGGGTTAGGTTTTCAAGGAGCTCGAAGGGTAACTGGTTTCAGTTTGTATTGGTGTTTTTGTGTGTTGTTTGAGAGAGTTCTTGAGACGTTTGTCTGTTTTTGTTTGAGTGTATTGAGAGTTGTCTTTTTCTGTATACCTTCAACCCCTTTATATAGTGGTTCGACTTGAAACCCTAATAGCACAAGGGCACTGTTCCGTCCATGCGAACCAACCATCTTGTGACACATGTCCAGTTCGCACACTCCATTCTGCGCATAGGGCATTGCTTCCGCGCCGCCAACTGTAGAGTTCTATGCGGACTGAAATCCATCCCGCGGGCTGTCACAGGAGGCTATCTCGCGTGCTCCTGATGTTTGCTTCCATTTCGCGGGCTATTGCAACTCGCGAGCCTTAAAAGGGCTTTTTATATTTAATGGGCCACAGGGATTGGCCCGAAGCATATCAAAGACTTGTAAAAGTCTTCAACGTTTGTCGTGGTGCGCGCAGACTCCGTATGTGTCTTCTTTGCGAAGTCTCTTACGCGAGCCAGTTCGCCAGCTCGCCTCGCCTCACCTACGCGGAGAGTCAATCTCGCCTCGCCTACGCGGAGTGTCAACCTCGCCTCGCCTACGCGGAGTGTCAACCTCGCCTCGCCTACGCGAAGTGTTGAATAATAATTCCGCGCGAAGTCATTCCACGCGCGAGCTAAGTGTTCCACGCGAACTGCGTAGTCCGCCTATGTCTATTCCGCGTGAAGTCTAACTCGGCTCGCGTGATCTCACTGGCGGGCCGACATTTGTAAACTTAGAGAACTTTGGGCTCGCCGGTATGACATGGACCAAGAATGTAATTAATATTTACATAGACATTTACTGTCCAGTAAAATATTAATCTAGGTGTAAACAAAGAGTAACAGTTTGTTTTTGGTTTGGTGTTGGATGCATGGATTGATGGAAAGCTCTAGTTGTCTTATAAGGAAGTGCAAAAACCAAATGTGAACGATGATGAGGTGATTGAGGTCAACTCGATCAACTCACTGTTAGAGGGAAAGATATATTTGGTTTGTTAATCCTCTGTTATGATGTATTGATGTAACAATTAGAAGGGATAGCTATATTTTATAGCAGGAGACCAAATAACCTAGGACTTGGATGCATATGGATGAGAATAAAGTTTAAGTAGAGTTGTTTTGTTTTTAATCCTTAGATGTAAATATAATGGTGACTGACCATAAATCTTTTGATCAATCGCTAACCATGTAAACACTACTCGAGAAGAAGATTAATTAAATATTGTTTTTGGTGAAACATATTGCAACACTTCATCATTTCCACAGTGAGAATTGCCAAGTGAAAGATACCTAAAATATATAAAGGACAAAATACTGGTCACTCCTCTTATTTTTTAGGGTTCGACAGTTTAGTCCTCCTTTTTTCAATTTCAACAGCTCACTCCTATTAATTTTCAATGTCATACAATTAGGTCCAATTTGGTCCAACTGTTTAAATTGACTATTAAGTGTCCATATCGGGCTGTAAAATTCCTAATCTACCCCTAGCTTATTACACCCTTATCAACGCAGGAAAACCCAGGTGTGATTCTTCAAGAGAGCATTGATTTCCTCAGCCATAGCCGAACGTCATTCCTTGGATTGAGATGCCTGGGTATAACAAGAATGCCATATCATTGATAACAGAGAGTAGAGCACGAGGAACCGGATATATACCTGACGGTTCCATTAGTGAGATTTCTGGGTTTTAAAATTCCAGAGCGAGATCGAGTTTGGTTTTGGTGTGCAGCAGCAGCAGGTTGGGCTTCAGAGGGAACCACCAGAGGCGATGGTTCAGTCGGATCGGGGAGTGGAGCGTCGGAGGCAGGCGGAGTAGCAAGACAAGCAACCTTGTGTGGTAGTTGTTCGGGCAGAGGCAACGATGGCGACGGAATAGACGGGGATGGGTTGGGGTCGAGAGTGGTGGAATCGAAGATTGGTGGTGGTGGGTTGGTGGCGCGGCGACGGTAGACGCGCACGGAAGGCTGAGCAGGTAGCAGTGGGAGATCGGGGATGGGTTGGGGTCGAGAGTGGTGGAATCGGAGATTGATGGCGGTGGGTTGGTGGCGCCGCGACGGTAGACGCGCACGGAAGGCAGAGCGGGTAGTAGTGGGAGATCAGGGATGGGTTGGGGTCGAGAGTGGTGGAATCGGAGATTGGTGGTGATGGGTTGGTGGCGCGGCAACGGTAGACGCGCACGGAAGGCGGAGCGGGTAGCAGTGGGAGATCGGGGATGATGGTTTTTGGTGGAGGGGGAGTGGCAATTTGTGTTTGGGTGAGAAGGAGAGAACTGGTGTCGGCAATAGGAGGTGAAGGGGAATGAGTGGGTTGATGTATCAAATTAGAGGGGTTTCCTGCGTTGATAAGGATGTAATAAGCTATGGGTAGTTTAGGGATTTTACAGCCTGATGTGGACACACTTAACGTGTCACGTCATCATATTAACAGTCAATTTTAACAGTTGGACCAAATTGGACCTAATTGTATGACATTGAAAATTAATAGGAGTGAGCTGTTGAAATTGAAAAAAGGAGGACTAAACTGTCGAACCCTAAAAAATAAGAGGAGTGACCAGTATTTTGTTCATATATAAATTTCACAAACGTGACGCATTGGCGACATGTGTAAGGTTTCGATCAAATGACTAACGTTTCGATCAGATGATTAAGGTTTTCAGATGAACTGGACAGGCTAGGAAAGATATAAAAAATAGAGATGAACAATATTAGGTCGTGTTAATAAATTAGGGCACGCGAAATGCGAGAGTTGAAACATTTATTAATTTATACATAAATTATAGATTGATAACTAGATAATTGCAGCAAGTCAATTCGAAGCATAAAAGATCATGCATAAGCTTAAAATCCCCTTTTTAAATGAAGCAAAATTCCAGCAGTTCAGTTAATTATATATACGACTGATTCATGCTGATAGAGATTTAAAGATTTTTAAGTGACTTCATAATTTTCTTCACATATGGCCCTTTTCTTCAAACGTTGTTCATCATTTCCTCTGTGTGGGATGCAAAAAGAAAAAAAAAGAAAAAAAAAACTTTCATGAATGAAGTGAAAATAAGGGAAGTGTTTCGTACTCACAATAATCATTTTATTATATTAATTACAAATTTTTATTCAAACAAGAGAAAGACAAGGAAAACTAGTGACAGAAACGACTGCTACTGAATCGGAATTGTGCAGGGTGGAGGGAATTGTGCATATGCTTCCCACCTCAGGCAGACTTCTGTGGACGGGAATACTCATAAACAGTAAAGAAGGTCTGAAGTATCGTAAGCAGTAGAACTATCACAGCAGCTAAAGCAGATAAGAAAGACCAGGGGGTATCAAAGTACTTGAACTTGAACTCTCCCCATGTCACATGCCAAACATTTCTCCGATACTTGTTCACGTCTTTGAACAACTCGCAAAGATGGCTCTCACCAGTATAGAATGTCACATCTTTCCCTAAGCTTCTAAAGAACGTGCAAACTTCCTCGTCGGTTCCGAGATAGTTGTCGATAATGTCTCTATTGCGCAGAAATGTTGCGTCCTCAGGCGTGCGGATGAGGAAACTCATGAATGCTGCATAATTTGTTATGTGCCTTGATGAGCAATGCCAGTAATGGTACTGTTCAAATGTAACAAAGTTTAGAAGTAAATCAGCAAGAAGATCATCTATTAATATGTTTGGAATTTGAGTACTCCTTTGCGAAATCTGATGTCCAAGAAGCTCGTTGCCGCCACTGTCTTGAACTTAATTCCAGACTTATAGAGCTTTCTTGCTGATTCGATCAGTTGAACTGACTCGCCTTCGAGAGGTGTTTCTTCTGATGCCTTCACTGCTTTCGGTTTAAGTCCTGCTAGAAACTTTTTCACCGCCTCCCATGCGTTCGACTTGATGCCTTTGATAGGTGTTCTTGCAGGTGGGATTGATAGGAGCAAGGAAGGAGTGTGTTTCAGCTTCTTGTCTTGAGTTGGATGAGAAGGATGATTACGAGGTTGAGGTGCAAAGCTCAACCGCACTAAATCAAGCAAATGTTTGGCTTTAAAACGCTGGTTCAAGACTTCTTCTGGTCTTCTTACTGCGTAACTAATGAACTGCAAAGCGAGCTTGGAGAGTGACAGCTCTATATCTAATCTTGATGCTTTGAATTTCTCAAACAAGATTCGAAGAACAAAGAAAGGGATTTGGTTCTCCAACCGGAGAAGATCTCGTATGAGATTAGGCTTCACCCATGCCAAGTTAAAGATCGGATCGTTGCCATGACTCGGTGGTAATGACACTAGTCCAAATTCTCTGCAGAACAGTTCGATAATGAAGAGTAGACCGTCCAGCACCATTATCGCAACTAGATCACTGCTGCCGAACTTGATGTTCTCCGAGTAGCAATCTCTTATGTCTTGTTCCCTAGACGCAACAGCCTGCAGATAGTCATCAAGTTTCGGACCGGTCGATTGTGTTCGAGCTAGCAGGCCGGTCACGAAGATACCTCTGTTTGTGCTCCTGCATCATCTGTAGGTCTTGGTTTCCATAGTGGTAAGGGCCGATGGAGACTATGTGAGGCTGGTAGGTCTTGGGGTGTATTTCTGCAAGGCACCGGGGAACTCTGAAAATGCAACAAGACTCGTTTCCGGCTAATGGGTGAAGTAGCCACTTTGTTTTCTCTGCTTCAATCGTAATGACAGCATCACCTCTTCCTCCGTTCGCCATAGCTATTCTGTAAACTAAACTTCTTGCAAATTTTTAGCTAAAGACTGAAATGAAGCAAAATAATATCGAAGGCAGTGTTCTTATATAATCTAAAGAATTGAAATTTGTTTAGTCCTTGTGGTTTGAAGTCGACATCTGTTTAGTCCTTATGGTTTTATTTTAATCTGAATAGTCCTTAATGTCACAATTTTTCATCCAAATAGTCCTTATGGTTTTATTTTAATCTGAATAATCCTTAAAGTCATGATTTTTCATCCAAATAGTCCTTCCGACAATTTTCTCAGTTAAAGGCCATAAGGACTATTTGGATGAAAAATCATGACTTTAAGGATTATTCAGATTAAAATAAAACCATAAGGACTATTTGGATGAAAAATCGTGACTTTAAGGACTATTCAGATTAAAATAAAACCATAAGGACTAAACAGATGTCGACTTTAAACCATAAGGACTATACAATATTTTACCCTAATCTAAAAGCAAAAGTCGATGCCTGGAACCTTCTCTAACCTCTTTTTGTTGTTTGATTTGCGGAAAATATAACATACCTCACAAAATGTGTGGTTATCATTGATTGAAGAAACAATTAAATGACCATGTAATGACTATTTGCCCCTTCAAAAGCCTCTATATGTCATACAATTTAACAGATTTGTAATAGGCATGTCATTTGCAATAGGCATGTCATACCATATGGTATGAGAGACAAACGCCTGTTAATTTGCATTATATGTTTCTTCTTCTTGTTCTTTTGACATAGAGATGCTGAAGTTGGGCCTCTTTTGGGACTTGTTTAGGCACTTAGCCCACCTAAAGCTTTTGGGCTGCATACGAAACTTTGTCGAACAAAACGTTTTTTCTTCCGTTGCCACTATCACAGACTACTATATCACAAGTTCTTTGTTGCCTTATTGAAAAATTGAAATTGAAGATTCAAGACTTCCATGGATATCAGAGCTTTGCATGGTCATATTGTTTAAGGTTCTGCCACAAATAGCAGGATTCAGAGGTTTCAATTCAGGTTAGTATCACTGTTTTAATCTATGGTGTCTATATCTGTCCCCTTTTCTCTTGATTTCGGACTAATCTCTCTCTCTCTCTCTCTCTCTCTCTCTCTCTGGAGTACTAGACTCCTAGAGAAAACTATTATTGCAAACATGGTGGGTGATTACTGATTACCATCATAGTTAAGTTAATAATGACCTTTTCAGTGAAAGGTTATGAGGACTTATCCTACTAACAAACCATAAGGAAAAGTTGAGGGGCATCTGTTCCCAAAACTTGAAAGTTAAAGTTGTTGGAGAGGTTTGTAATGATAATGCCAACATCATCTCAAAATTTGAATAGTTACTTTGCCAATCCAAAAATATAATGGTTGACAAGTGAGAACCCTTGATTTTGAAATTGAACTCACGAGGTTACAGTCTCTTCCATCTCTTGATTCCATGCAATGCTCGTTGTTTACCCATTTTTTAATTGTTGGTAGTTTGTACTACTTGGTACATTGGAACCTGATTGATGATTGTCCCGGTTACAACTTGGTTATTGTTCTTTTCTACTTGGTGACAAACTTTTTTATATAAAATTAGGAAAAATTTTAAGAACAGTATATAACAAACGGTCCATTCCTAATTTTGATGTTTCAAGTTTCAAAACAATCATAAAGGTACATGAACTTCTAATCTCAACCAAAAATATGTATATGCCATTATGTCTTCCGTTATCTTGTGTGCTTTCCGTTAAAATTTGAGAGACAAATCCGTCACTCTCTAATTTAGCAGTAATAAATTATTAAAATTTAAAATTACTAAAGAGAGATAAATAAAAAAGATCCAATTCCCATTGCTGAACTAGTAATAATTTTTTTGAGGAGTAGCAAAGTCTTTTCAGTACAGAAGATCAAATTCTCATTGCTGAACTAGTAACAAAACAACAATTTCTGGAAAACCTAAATTAAAACAGAAAATTGAATAGAGTGGTCTACTTGCAGACAACAAAGTCATTAAGATTATGGTATGAGTTAATAAAAAAATTTAAAAAAAGTATATAAATAAAAAAAGAGTAAAACAAATATAAAGAAAATGGAGAATAGAGAAAACCCGAAATCACAATTTGAAAATTAAGAAATTACATAGAGTTAACAACGTTACTGTCGTCATGTACTAAAAATGTGTTGTGATTCTAATGTCATGTACCTTAATGATTGTTTATAAACTTGAAACACCAAAATTAGGAGTGGATCATTTGTCATGTACTGTTTTTAAAATTTTCCCATAAAATTATCATAAGATGTCATTAGGAATCCACTATAATATGAACAATACTCATGTCGATCCGGAACTCCAAATCAAAGTAATTGGAAAACACTAGTTTAAATTTTTTTTCTTATTTACATATATATTTGTACTCCTTACAAATTTTCAAAGCCAGTGTGTCTTCTTCACTATCTATCCAGAAGAAACATGACTGATTCTAAATGTATGTGCCAGCCACTAAGCATGCCAACCAAAATGTATGTCACCACGTCTTGTAATTATACAAGTAGAAATATACAATTGATCACTTTTGTAGAGATCGACTTGAGACGACCAACCCTGCATTTGCGCTCTTACCCTCGTATGGGATTGTATAATTCCTCCTTGTTCAACATTTGATACTCTAATGTGTACTCATTGTTTTTATATTCTGTATGATAAACTATACAGACCAAGTCATTATTTAAGTCGAAGAATGATGACTTTGTATGCTTTAGCTGAACTCAGAGTTTCAGACTTGTCATAAAGTGGCAAACACAATGGCCCCAGAAGAAGCCCCCCCCCTTCTTTTCTGGTATGAAGCTTATGGAAGAGCCAATCCTCTGATCTTTCTAGGGTTTAATATTATCATCACAAACCTTTGAGGAAGAAGAAGAAGAAGAAAGAAATAAGTGTCAGAAACACCCATGCAACTTGCTTGAACACACAGGGAAACTGTAATTTTTATTTGATAAAGAATGAAGCAAACCCAGAACTGCAGGGTTTCTTTGAATCTTTGAATCAAGAAAAAAGAAATGGGTTTTTTCTTATCTGTAAGAAAAAAGGAGAAGTCCTTCTGCTCTTTAGGACTGTTTGATAGGGTATATGGGGACAGGTGCCAAAGAAATGTAAAAGAAGGTGTTGTCTATGTTTAGCCAGAATAATCAAATAGTTACATTTGTTTAGTCTTTGATTAAGTTAACTATATTCAGATTCCCAGAACCTTGTTTGAATGGTTTTATTTATCTTGTCCTGGATTCAGACTAAGAGAGACAGACAGTGTCTGTTTCTTAAATCTTTCCTTCTTTGGAATATGGAAATCCTAGGCAGGTTGTGGCTCAAAAATAATGTTTCAGACCAGAAGAAAGTCTTTGAAGAAGAAATAATAATAATTGCTGTCCAACCAGCTGCTAGCTAGCTGTGGGTTTTCTTTAAAGAAGAATAAAATCAAGTAGCAATGGTAGCTTGTGCTTGATTCTTTGTTAATCAAGCTTTGTCCTTCATGATGGTAGGAGGCTAGGAGCTTCTACCTCTTTGGAAAAGTATGAAACATCCTTAGATATAACTTTATAATCATACACATATTCTCTTATTACATGATATGAAGGACAATTTGCGATCAAATATAGATGTTAGTTGCTTGTCAAACTCACAATTTAAAGATAATGATGTGAAGTTTATAGTATATGCAAAATATCCATAAAGTTCGATTATTGTACTTATTTTCTTTTTTGGAAGGGATTGTTCTTTTGTAGATGAAGATATGGAGGTAGTTGTTTTCTATGAACACTCAAAAACCTACCGGCATGAAGAAAAAATGTATGTTAATCGTTCAGGACATAAATATTTGTGTTGTTATGGATAAAGAATATAGTTTAATACATGTAATTTAAGACGCGTTAGTTATTGATGAATACACAACGACGTACAATCATTGAGTTTGTAATCCGGTAGAAGGTCCACCCCGTCACGACCTAAACCATGCTTGAAATCAATGCCACAGTCTATAATGTAACCATCAAAACCTTCGTTTATTTTCTCTTAAAAAAAAAAAAACGTCAAAACCTTCAAAATGTGGGGAAAAGAATCAGACCACACATAACATGCACATATTATCCACATTGAATAGCTACACCAACCAAAACCCTCATGGGTATTTATGCATTGTTAATTTTGACACCTAATTTTTGCTGCTTATTGCAAGTTGTTAACAGACTTCATATTCCTTTGATGATTGAATCAATTTTAAAGTGATGGATTAGGTGGTGTATATATGAATAAAAATGCCTCTCAAAATAAGAAAATATGAAGAGGAGTGGTTTCAATGCCTTCCAAAATTTGATGATGATATTGATTTTGTCCAAGTTTGAGAAAAATCCAAGTGGGTGTTTCATGGAATTTTTTAGGTCTCACCTTTTGGCAGAAAATATAATGCCAAGAAAAAGTAAATAAGTGAAAAAGTATTATGTTGCTTACAAACAATCTGTTGTGTGCATGGATGGATGTTCTAACATTATTGGGAATAGGCATTGCAAATTTGGTGTTCCTTTATGCAATAAAAAAGCTCTATTGTAGCCTACCTTTTTTATTATTGACTGTCATTTAAATCTTACGCATCATATATAGTCGAACATCAAACACCTATGATAGTTAAATTCTTATATCATCTATATCAATGTGTTTTAAATCATCATTATTTTTTTTACTCTTAACCGTAATAACAAGTTGAAAACTTTTTCAAATACAGTAGATGCATTAGTCTCAAACATCATCATCCACATAAATCAATCGCATATGTAAACGAATGACAATGATATTCCAAAACAAATCAACAATGACAAACCGCCTTTTCACCAAATCAAATCAAGGGATCTCATACTACCCTATTGAAATTCGTTCATCTACCTCAAACCATACAACCTCTACCATTCCCTTCCTCAATAGGCAGCTCCAAGTACTACCATATATATCCTTCCCAACTATTAGACATTGAAGTACAAAGTTATACAACTAGCTAGGTTGTGACAGGACAAACTTCCAAACATGCCCACCAAACTTGTTGGTATTTACAACAACACCCCATAAATAGTCAAATAGCACCAAACAAGAAGCACAGTAGAACATTGGCATTATTCTGCTGTTCAAATCCCTTCCCAAAGTGCTTGTGTGGGAACCAGATTTTCTCATCGTACCAAAACTGGGACAGTTTGGTTGTCCACTTGGATGCATGCATAATAAAACCAATCCAAGTTTCAAACCCAAATTTGCGCATTCCTGGGTTCCAAACACATTAAATCAAAACTGTTTGCTGCTTCATGAGTCCCGCATTCTTCTTTGTCACCGGTTACCGGCTAAACCAATCACTTTGATTTCATTATTTATTGATGATAAACATATTTCTTTTTGAATGGTAATAATAAATATTGAGATTTATAGATTTGTAAGGCTCACCAATATGTTCCATGATTTGCATGCTATCTCAATAGTCAACTTGAAGTCTGATAATTATATATCTTTTTCATAATGTGTATGTGATTATTTTAATTGAGAAACGAAAGCGGTGTTGATCTCTTGTAAAGTCTATAATACCTACCATGACAATTGATATCTTAATAGTAAGAATCAATAACATGATACGTCTTATTTTGATGTTAAATATGATAATATCATTGTTTTAGGGATTGAGCTCGTCCTCACTTATATTCGTACATGAACTAATTCATCAAATCTCATTTATTATATCCGTTAGAGATTTAGCTATTTAACTTGGTAAAAAAAATCTGACCTAAGACAAGTATTTTGGCGGGACTAGTTTATGTAAGGACATAATTCTCCTTTTGCAGTATTTCCAATGTTAAAACACGCACTATACGTGTACGCAATAGTAAAAAGAAAAAAAGAAAAAAAAACCATAACAGAGTGTAGTAGAAAACGACATATAAAGTATACTTATTCAAAACATGGGTGCAATCAAAATGTCAAATTCTCTTTCTCTTTCTTTTTCATAGGGAAATGAAGAGCCACATTACCATGAGAGCAAAACTAGTAAAAAACTCAAAACTAAACAAACCAAAAAAAAAAAAAAAAAAAATCAGAACCTTCCTACAAGACTAATCCAAAAATAAAAAATAAAGAAAAGAAACCGGAGAGTCAAGTCATGCAAAAAAATGCAATAATTGGAGAGGAGAGTCCTTTCCCGTCATTTCACCCTTTCTTACTTTTCATTTTCCTCCCACTTTCATCTTCCTCTTTCCTCACTCAGACTCTCCCTGCAGTCTGCACTCTGCTGCAGCTCCTCTCTTTTGCTGCACAAAACCAAACCCCAAAGAGAGAGAGAGAGAGAGACACAAACAGAACCCCAAAACGCTGCGTTTCAACCCTCCTCTCCTCCTCAAACCCTAATTTCAAACCTCGCCTTCTTTTTTCACCATGGACAACCTCTCCCATTCTCGCCGTCCCAACCCCAAAGTGATCACCAATGGCGGCGGCGGCTTCCTCGCCAAGACCCTATACGACGACGTCTACGGCGGCCCTCCCAAGTTCGGTCTCTCCTCCTCCTCCTGCTCCTCCCTCTCGCCGCGCCTCGAGGACTACGGCGAGATTTTCGGCGCGTTCAGCGCCTCACGCGCCTCCTCGATTCCCGTGCTCGAGCTCCCCGTCGCCGGCGACGACGAGAATGACGAGTTTTTCGATGTGCGGAGCTCCGGGTTTGACTACTCCGAGGTGTTCGGAGGCTTCGACGGCCTGGATTTCGCCGTCGCCTACGACGACCTGGTCAAGCAGAAACACGACGGCGCCGGCGACGGTGATTCCTCCGACGAAGCTTGGTATGAACATAAAGCTTTAAGCTTTTTGGCTTTTGGTGCTTTCGGTTTGCTTGATTTCTCAGTCAAAATGAGAGCAAAGCGCGTTTTTTAAAGTAATTTTTTACTGAAATGTGTGATTCATTAGTGTTTTGGGTTTGGTAGAGCTGTAAATTTTTGAGCTTTATGAACAAGGTTTGTTCTTTTGGGAATTTTTGGGGGAAAAAATGTGTTTCCATGTAAAACAAAGCTTGTAGATTAAGATACATGGGCTAATTTTGGAGGGGTTCTTCGGGTTTTATAAGGTAAGGAATGGTGAGATTCTAAGATGAGAAAATGGGGTTGAAGTAAGTTTTTTCGTGTAAAAAGGTTGCGACTCTAATCTGGATTCAACATTTTCTGCTCGGGAAACTTCTTGTTCTTAATGTCTGCTGCAGACGATATTCTAATTTATCTGGATGAGTCTTTTAAGAATGAAACTGTGTTGTCTATTTTTGTCATATCATAAGGAGAGAGAAAACTGTTATCACCTAATTTGGACTTTGTTTGATACTAGAATTTGATGTTGTGATATGTTTTCATTGCTTTCTCATTCGTAGGACTCCAGAAGGATCTGGGTCTGTCTCAGGAGAGTCGAATCATTCGTTGAAGAACCAGATCTTTTCAGACGGAGATCCTTACTATTCATTTGATGGCAGCTCTGAGTTTGGCATTTCATATAACAAGGCTCATAAAAAAAGCAATAAAGAATCTTTGAATGGGAGGACTCATGCAAATCCGGTACCTGCTGCTAGTGCATACAGATATATGCCAGATGAAATTACTCCCATGCGACACACAAAATTCGACAATCCAAGCTTGCAGGTGACTGATGATAGAAAGTTCAATATGTACTCTAATGTGGAAATGGTAAATGAAAAGCATCTCAGAAAGACTGTATCACTTCCCTTTAATGGTAGTTCAGCTGAACAGGCTTATGGAGACAGCCAGAAACCTGAAAGAGGATCTGGTAGGAATGGTTCTCGTCATAAAGAGCCATTTGTAACTATATCAGATATAAATCTCAGGACTCAGCCCTCTCATTTGCCACCACCTTGTCGGCCGCCGCCCATAGTTGATGGCAACAGTGGAGATTCTGGTAGATTGTCTTCCAATTCTAACACCGTTTCGTCTGATGAGAGATCAGGTGATATTTCACCCCCTTTCTTTGATGTAGAGGTGGATGCAAGTTCATCTGCTGCAGTGTCTGCGGCAGCTATGAAAGAAGCAATGGAGAAAGCTAGAATACAATTGAGAAGTGCAAAGGAGTTAATGCAGAGGAAGAAAGAGGGTTCTCATAGCCGTTCAAAATCCCGGTCAAAGAAAGAAAATAAAGAGGAAGGAAAGGTGGGTAAGTTGGATGATGGTTCCAGTAGTAAGAAAGATGATAGAGTCCAGGGAACTACTGAGAGAGAAGACAGTAGAATGAAATTTGCTGTTAGTGAGGAAAAGCAGAAGGTTTTGAAGAAAGTCAAAGAAGATCCAGAATCTTTAAGAGATGAAAAATCTTTGGAGGCAGCTAAAAATCTTGTTCAGGAGAAGCATGCGAAGGGATCCTGGTCATCTCAGGGGTCTTTCCAAATTGATGAAGCTAGTGAATGGCAAGAAGCAACACAGTATTTTGAATTGGTGGCATTAGATGACACCAAGAAGGCTTTTGAGCTAGCAAATAAAGATAAGATTTTGGTTCAGACTGCAAAAGCTGATAAAAAAGTTAGTGCTGTTATTGAAGTTCATGATCCAGAAGATCTAGAGAAGAAACGTTGTGAATTGGAGGAATGCAATGCAAGATCAAAAGATGCTAAAGAGTCACGGGGGCGGAAAGAGCATGAGAAAATGGTAAAAGTGACTCGAGAAACTTTTGAGAAGGGGGAGAATGAGATGAGTTTGGGAACGGGCAAGCTGCCTGCAGAGTCTGTGAAGCAAAGAGGCAGATCTGCGAAATCAGAGAAGTATGACAATATGGCAGAGATTCAAGGTAAAGAAAATAAGTTCAATGTTGAAAATGCTATGCAGCAGAAGGACAATGAAGCGAAGTTAAAAGAAAATGATAAAGCAATTAGAATTGAGGAAAGACATAAGGAATCTCATGGAAGGGAAGGCATTGAGAACAGACAAAAGACTTTGGAGCATGAAAAGAATGAAAGAAGGCTCGAAGAGGCATTAAAACAAGCCGAAAATGAGAAGAGACTGAAGGAGGTTCTTGAGAAGGAAGAAAATGAGAAAAGGTTAAAGGAGGCCCAAGAGCAGGAAGAAAATGAGAAGAGGCTGAAAAAGGCTATAGAGTTGCAAGAGAATGAGAAGAAATTAAAGGAGGCTCTCGAACAAGAAAACAAAAAGAGACAGAAAGAGGCTGCTCAAAGAGAAGAAAATGAGAAGAGACTGAAGGAGGTTCTTGAGAAGGAAGAAATCGAGAAGAGGTTAAAGGAAGAAACTGAGCAGAGGCTGAAAAAGGCTCTAGAGTTGCAAGAAAATGAGAAGAGAATAAAGGATGCTCTCGAACAAGAAAACAAAAGGAGACAGAAAGAGGCTGCTCAAAGAGAAGAAAATGAGAAGCGGCTAAAAGAAGCTCTTGAGTTTGAAGAATATCAGAAGAGACTAAAGGATGGCCGTGAAAGAGAGGAAAATGAGCGCAGGCTTAAAATGGCTCATGCTCGTGAGCAGCAATACGCCATGAACAGATTGAAGGAGTCTCAGGAAAAAGCATATAAGCAGGCAGAAATTCAGCAAAAGTTAGATGAGGCTAGTGTGTCGGACGAGACCAAGAAGAATATTAAAGTTGCTGATGACAGGGAAGAAGTGGAAGTCCTAAACAAAACACAAAAGGGAACAGAGAGGAATGAAAATGTTCAGGAACTCAGGTCGGTTAAAGGAACCCATTTGCCCATGGAAGAAGTAGAGGATCACAAGTTATCTGATGAGACATGCAACCAGGATTGCAATGAGAACTCTCAAGCAACTCAAATAGCAAGAAATTATGATGAAAACAGTGAAACAATGAAGGAATATCAAGAGGTGCATGCTCATGAAGAAAATGGAAAGAAAAAGTCCAACAACAAACATAGTGATACAATGTCAGGTCCAGAAGTTGTTGAACCAGTAAAGGTGTCTCTTGATTTAGAAAACAAAGAGAAGCAGTTCAGAAGGAAAAATGCTGATGAATCTCTTCCTTTAGATCCCTCTGTGAAGAAAACAAGGGAAGAAATTATTGCTGAACCTCGAGTTCGGAAAGGAGAAACGGGGGGAGTTAAAATGACAAATGGGCCGGTTGATGAGCAGTTCAAAGCATCTTGCTTATCTGGCTTGGCCCAAGTAGGCACAGAATCTGGAAAGAGCTATATCAGAATGGATGATGCCTATGAGTCAATTCCTTTTGTCAACTTTGTGAAGAAAGCAGTAGAAGCTAGCTCTGGCACTGAAAAACCACAGCCACAGTTCAATAGTACCTCTCAGAAGGACTTTGACCATGAAACTCAAAAGATGGAATGTGCCCAGGAATGGAAAGAGAGAGAAAAGGACTCGAAGCAAGTCCATGCTTCCTCAAATCGGGAAGAAAACTTGGCAGCTGAACCTGTGAAAGAGTTTGTTGACAGTAGAAGGAAAACCGAAGCAGCTTATCCAGCTATGGCAGAAATAAACAACCGGAAATCATCTCAGCAAGTTAATGCAAGCCAGGCACCGGGGAGGAAAGTCAATAATCTTAAAGAAGACCCACTAAATGGGGAGAAAGAAACAGAAAGGTTGAAAAGAGAAAGAGAGCTTGAAAATGATCGCCTTAGGAAGATTGAGGAAGAAAGAGAAAGGGAGAGGGAAAGAGAAAAGGACAGGATGGCTGTTGACAGGGCAACACTTGAAGCTCGCGACTGGGCTTACGTGGAAGCTCGTGAGAGAGCAGAAAGGGTTGCTTTAGAGAGAGCAACAGCTGACGCTCGACAAAGAGCAATGTCAGAGGCTCGTGAACGATTAGAGAAAGCATGTGCAGAGGCCAGGGAGAAGTCATTAGCAGGGAAGGCAGCTATGGAGGCCAGGCTCAAGGCGGAGCGTGCTGCAGTCGAGAGGGCAACTGCAGAGGCTCGAGAGCGTGCTGCAGAAAAGCTAATGGCTGAAAGGGAACGAGTACAGAGATCTGTTTCTGACAAATTTAGTGCGTCTTCTAGAAATAACGGGTTGAGACATTGCTCTTCATCCTCGGTGAGTATCTTTTTCTGCTGGATTTTTCTAGCATTTGATGAATGCAAATTCTCCGACATCAATCTAAAATGGCTGTTAATTCACAGGATCTTCAGGACCCACAGAAACCAAGACACCCATATTCTACAGCTTATGGTGGTATGTGTATAGCACTCCAGTGGTTTTTCCACGGAAATTCTTGTTTAAACTTGCTTTCAGTTTCTATCAAATTTAATTCTTGTTTGATTGATTCTATACTAATGGTCTTTTTGCGAACTTCATAACACAGAGAGATATGAAGGAGAGGAAGGTGAATCAGCTCAAAGGTGTAAGGCTAGATTAGAGAGACATGCTAGAACAGCTGAACGAGCGGTATGATTAAACATCTTTTGAATCTCTCAGAACTCTGATCGAATACACAAGATAATAATTCCAAGTTTTCTTTCCCTGCTTCAGGCAAAAGCTCTTGCAGAGAAGAATATGCGTGATCTTCTTGCACAAAGAGAGCAAGCAGAGAGAAATGTATATATTCTCTAAACATTTGATAAACTTGGGAACTTAAAACTCCTTGTCGCTGATTTGGTTGTCTCCGATTTCGTTTGCAGAGATTAGCTGAGACTCTGGATGCAGATGTCAAGAGGTGGTCAAGCGGAAAAGAAGGGAACTTGCGTGCCTTACTTTCGACTTTACAATATGTAGGTTTTATCATTCTACGTGTATTTCGGAATCATGGCATAAGTTATTTTTCTGACATCTCTCTCTGAGTATTGTTGTTTTACTAATTTTTCTTCATTGGCAGATCCTTGGGTCTGATAGTGGTTGGCAGCCTATTCCCTTGACAGAAGTGATAACTGCTGCTGCTGTAAAGAAAGCTTACAGGAAAGCCACTCTCTGTGTTCATCCTGACAAATTACAACAACGTGGTGCCAGTATTCATCAGAAGTACATATGTGAAAAAGTGTTCGATCTACTAAAGGTGTGTTGTGTGCCAATGTGTTTTGTTGCTTACAAATATGACTGAAAAGATGAATATTAATGCTCCCTCTATAAACAATTTGATTTCTTATTCACTCTATTATTTTTTTTTCCGTGAAATTGGTCTGTTTTAACCTTAAACTTTGACTACAGGAAGCTTGGAACAAATTCAACTCAGAAGAGCGGTAACGCGGGCCTTCATGCATGATATGAGATGCGGCAGAGTATGTAATTGTATGCCCCCAGTAATTATATATATATATATATATATTCATCGGATGATTATTGCCGCTAGTAATTATATATATCCATGTAGGCTTAGTTTCTCTTGTAAGGTTTTTAGCTCCCTAGTTAGTTTTGGCGGCCTATATATTATTGAATGACATGGGGGGGTTATTTGTTCAAGCTTGGAAGCCATGCTTGTTACTCTGAAGCAAATGCTGAAGGGTAATATCCTCGTCTCAATTCATAAAACTCATTAAAACATGACCGTCGTACCTCTCTGTATCTGTTTCTTCACCTTACTGCCAAATGCAAACTGTAGGGCTGGCACACACGCCATTCTGTTTCTTGAAACGATCCTGAAATACCCACACCCTGTATTCATCTATTGCATCCTATACCTGAACCGGAGACTCTTCACATGGCTCGTCTATATTGTGCTGAATCCAACCTGATTGTGCGTACTTCTGGTCTGGTATTGGGCACTAGTAGAGTTGTGGGGGTGGCGCCGTGTGCCCAGATTGTGGCAGACAAGTCCACGGTCTTATGATTAAAAGGAATACCGAAGTAACGGTGTAAGACTGTAAGACTATAGTATTTGGAGGAGTGGACGACTGGTATGGTCTTTGTAGTGTTCGAATCCTTGCGACTTAAAATCATTTGGTGTCAAGCTTTTCAAGCCACGGGCATGGTCAGGAAGGGCTTGGAGTGTTGGAGGCAACGAGGGAAGGAGCTAGTGGAGTTGAGGGAACTCATTTCTACAGGGTTGGTGAAGAGCCGTGATACTAATTTTGGGTACTATTTTGGTTAACTTCATACTCTAGTCTGGTTGTGAAGCCATGATACAGTTCCGTATCTGGAATTGTAGAAAGGACATCGTCTAGCTCTTCTCCTAAGGATGCATATGCTTTATCTGTTATATTACCAAGAAACAAAATGCTGTTGCATTTGCATTGTGTGTCGATACAACATCGGTTCGCAGCTGATATCGATTTTGACATGTCTGCTTCTTTGATCTGTTAGGCCGTGACAGTATAGATAGACGATAAGATGTTTGTGTTTTGATGATATGGTCAGCCATGGCATTATGCCTAGAGCAGCAGTATGGGCAGCATTGGTAAATGTGTAGCCGCAATATGGATGTCACGAGTGGTGGTGGCTTTGCTGCATATCACCTTCTGCAGTCGGAGCCAAATTAGCCTGCGAAGGTGTGACTCTAGCTCAAGGTTACAAAATCAGTGTTGGAAAGATAGATCAGTAAAATATAAATTTTTACGAGCTAACTCTAAGCTAATTTTATTGGATGTCCCTGAAGATATTTTAGATTGACGATAATATTGATTACTTTGGAGATATTTAAAACATGTTGCGGCGGGAGGGAGAGGCATTTCCTATATGATCTGGGAAATCTCTGCATGATCACAGTAGGATAGCTACGTTCCTGGGAGAAAGAAGGTAAAAGATAAAATCTAAATCTGAGTGAGATAGTGTTTACTGTTTCTCATTGTGTAGAAGTAGAACACGCTAAAATATCAGACAAAATAAGTCTCATTTTCCACGATATGATGAGAATCTTAACCCATGGAAGGCTCCACCAGAGATTCAGAATCTTTCTGAGGTGGCTTTCAATATTGGAAGAAAAGGTTAATGGTAGCTGATGCTCCATTTGTCTTGGTCACATCACCCCGTTTGGATTTTGGACCATCTCTCTTTTCTGCTTTCTTTATTCATATTAGGAGCGAAAATATCAATAAAGAAAATTCAAACTCATTCTTAGTCTGTGACGACGTCTTAATAGGATCTTTGCTTTTGACTTCTCCAGAAGCACTTTTGCCCTTCCTTACCTGCGTCACCCTCCATGCTTTTGCTAATCGCTTTCCAATAGGTCTTGAAGAATGTGGAAACTTCCATAGTAGAACCCATATGAGCTGCAGCTTCTTTTTCTACTCCCAAATTTGACATTGTCTATGAATCAAGTCATCAACTATGATTCTCGCTGGTTTGCTTCGGATTCAATGTTGACCGCAAGGAAGAACAAGGGGGAGAAGACATATCATTTTTTAACTCCAACTCTATTCTAAAATATAGAGCATTCTAGTTCCATCATGTTTACAAGATTTTTTCTTCTTTTCTAAGCTACGAAACGTAATAGATTTTTTAACTTATCGACTTGAGATTGCATTCTGCATATTATTTCTATGTAAATAACTAATCAAACACATTACTTTATCTAAATACATAATCTACAATGTGATTGTCATCCCAACCATTCCAAAATGACTTTGTTTGCTTTTCTCTCAATCGATCAACTACATCTCTATAATCTTATATGTTTGTTTCTCCTCACGAGTAATAACTTTCTTATCCACATAAGTGGAAGTCATAAAACTTGTGCATATAGGTTTAGTTTTTTCTTATGGTACTATAAATCATTCTTACTAACATTTTATAATGATGGGTGCTTGGATTAACAAAGGGATCATTTTGGAACTGGATTAATCATGGGTTAAATCAATCAAATGGTAAAAAGATAAAACATGAGTGGAGTGAAAGCCAAGAAAGAAAGAACACCCTTGAGATTTCAAAGCAACAAGCAAAAGAAATGAGAACTAGTCATACCCTCAAACTCAGAAGTCAGAAGAAAACATAATGATTCCCACACTTACCAACCCCTCTCTCGCATCCTACCTTATTTCCCAAGTCAGACTTCCACTTCCACAAGGCAAAACCGCCAAACGCTCCCTTATTAAACCACACCAAAAGTCCATAACACCCTCGAACTCCCCGTCCAAACCGCAAACCCGCCTTTGACGTTTTCGGTAATTACATATAAAAAAAAGCCGCGTGGGCAAGAAGTGCTTGGAGGACAGTTCAGCCCAAAATAGCAAAAGAGCGTTTGAAATATTTGCGGGGTGACCAAGTAGTAGTCCTTTTCCGTCATTTCAAATTTTCCAGAAAAAATTAAAAAGAAGAAAACAATAAAAACCTGGGAAGGGCTTTTCCTTCTCTTCTTCTCTAAACCGGTAAAAAGAGAAGAAGGGTGACGACGCCGATTTCCGAAACCTGTAATTTTCTCTCTCATGGTGCTTTGTAGTTTCTCTCTCCTTCTTCTCTCCCTCCTCGCCTGAAGAAGCAGCCTCCGGCTCTCGCTTTTGCTCCTTCCGGTGATTTTTGCAGGTGATTTTTCCGTTCTTATTTCGGAGAATCTTCGAGTTTTGATCTTCGTTTAGTTTTTTTTGGTTTGATTTTGTGTTTTCGAGGCTTGATTTTGGATTCGGCTCTGTTTGGTTGCTGAGATTCTGCGTTCCGCGACGCTTGGAAGCTTGATTCTGTGGCTGTTTGTTCTTTCTCGGCGGCCAAACAAGGCCTTAGGTCTCGTACAGATTCGATTTTCTTTTTATTGTAGTTTGTAATACGTAGGGTTTTTACTTGGTAGAAATTGAAATGAATTGAGTGAGCTTGTTAGGTAGGGTTTTCTTGTTGAAATGAATTGAAATGATTGTGCATGTTTGGTTGCTCGGGTTGTGGTGTTAATTTTGGCTGGTTGATGATGTATAGCTGTTTTGCTGATTGTAATTAAAGGAGTAAATTGGAGATGTTTGGTATTAGGATTACTGATTGTTAATTTCGGTGTGTGGTGACGGTTAGGAGAGTTGAAAATGCTTTTAGAGAGGTTATCAGAACTTGAATGTTTTCACTAGTTTTGTGGTAAATGAATGTGTTGGGAGTGTTTGGTTTTCGGATTACTGAATTGGTTGAAGGAGGAGTTAAGGTTTTGTTGCTAATATTGGTTGTTTGATACTGCAGAAATGCCGACTTTCTCTGTCATAGCTTTAGATAGGTTATTAGAACCTGGAGCTTCTTCCAAATCTACCGACATGTCTGCTCCTAATTCTGGTGCTTCTTCCAAATCTGCCGACATGTCTGTTCCTATTCCCAAGCCTGTTTCACATTCGATGCCTGTTCCTGAGGGACCCACGAAGCTGGAGAGGAGGAATAGTACCTCGGTTATGGAGGGGAGGAAGAGCACCTTGGTTATGGAGAGGAAGCCTCATCGACCTCCCATAAGGCCAGCACTATATGCCACTCCTGAGACAACTCCACTACCGGATTCACCCACTTCTTTCCCTCCCTCATCACCTTACATTGTCAACCACAAGCGTCGTGGCCCACGCCTTCTCAAGAGTTACTCGGAGCAGGATGTTTCGTTACACCAAAAATCTGGAGATGAAGAGAAACTGAATGGTTCCTTACACCAGAAATCTGGAGACAAAGAGAAACTGAATGGCACAACTGACATTGCAGAGGCCAAGGTGGGAACTTCTACAGTGGACGATTCACTTACTTTTACTGTACCCAAGCCAAGTCAAGTACAACATTCAAATGGTGTCCATCCTATTGGTAGCAGCAATGGGAACCTTGAGACCAGTAATGGGGTACTTAGGAGCAGTGATGTTGAATTGGGTACTAGTAGTATGACTAATGGTTCAGTCAGGGAAGATGATTTGTTCCAGCAAGGTGCCATGGCTTCCGAAAGAGATAGTGATCGTGATGATTTCTTTGATCCAAAAGATAACATGAGTGTCACAAGTAACACAGATGGAGAGGGAAATGCTGGGGCAGAGTGTTCTGTGCCTATTGGTATACCTGCTGGGGAGTTTTATGATGCCTGGGAAGGTATTTGGCTTTAACTTTGTTTTCCTTTTGTGTTTTTTCCCCATCAAGTCTTTTGGACTTTCCTTCCTTTTGTTTGTTACGTTAATCCAAGTTACTGCATATCATGTTTTTTTTTTTCTTGAACAAGTACTGCATATCATGGTCAAAGATTGAATAGTCCTATTGCATTACCAGAGTTGGTGTCTTCAGTTAAGTAGTATGTGGTGTAATTTTCTGGTGTGTCGCTCTTTCTGAAGTTGAAACATCCTTTTTTGCTTGTGATATCTCCTTTCTACATATCATCTTTTATTTATCTGTTCAAGCACTAGGGAATTTAATCTGGATGTATTTACTTAATTTATTAGATGTTTGAACAAAAGTTGAAAATGACTTGACTATGTACCAACTGTCTCGTGTTGAAATTGAGAACCTGACATACATGTCATGAACAAAAAACTTCACACTAAGATCCTTTTGTTTCAAACCAAAGTTATTACTTGTCGTACTGCTTATAAAACAAATTGCACTCCAGTTGACCGTACATTTTCTTCAAATGATAGCAGTTGAACATGCTTGCCTTGTTAAAGTTAGTTATGTATGCCAAGTAATGGATTTATGTTACTAAGGCAACTTTAACTTGGCCTTTCTAAAATAGTTCATATTAATTATTAATCTTGTTAAGTAAAGGTGTTACATTGTGTTGTTTTAAACGTCAATACTAACTTTTTCAATTTATATTGAGTTCAATGGCCTGTCTATAATTGAAATCCCAGCGTATGTTTCTCATAAATGTTGCACTATGCTTCAGAGTACTAGCAAGTGGCTAGTTCTAATTAAAGGCATGAAAACACTTTTTTCACAAAGAAATATTCAACTGTTTCAATGTTGAAAAGATTATGTAAAGAAAATATATTTATATTCCCTCTGCATGATATTTGCTAACCTATGGATGCAAATCCTATCTTGTTTGTCCCATTCAGAAGTTTAATTATGACTTGTAGATTTTGAGAATTTGTCATTTTGGACTTTTTGGTTTTAGTTATTAGTTTTTTGTTGTTGTTGTTTTTCCTCTGAGAAAGAGAGATTTCAGTTTTTCATAGTCTGCATTACTGCATATGTGTCTTTTATAGTTTCTTTCAGCAGTAATGAAAGCTTACATTTATTCTTATTTTGTATAGAACTTTCATCTGAGGGTGGTCATAGCCAACAGCTTTCGGGTTGTGATCTTGAAACTGAGCTACGTGAGATGAGATTGAGTCTTGTGATGGAGATAGAAAAGCGGAAGCAAGCTGAGGAATCCTTGAATAACTTGCGGAACCAGTGGCAGAGGATCAGGGAACAGTTATCTCTTGTAGGATTGACTCTTCCTGCAGATCCCACTGTTACAACAGACCATGAGCAGCTAGGTTCTGATCCGGTGGGAGAGTTGGGGCAACAGCTTTATCTTGCGAGGTTTGTATCAAATTCTATCGGGAGGGCCATAGCAAGGGCAGAGATGGAGGGAGAGTTGGAAGATCAGATTGAGGCGAAGAACTTTGAGATTGCTAGGTTGTGCGACAAGCTTCATAATTATGAAGCTATGAATCAGGAAATGGTCCAGAGGAATCAGGATGTCATCGGTGAGATTTCAATACCTTGTACCAACTCTTTAGCAAGTTATAAGTTCTATTTAAAGTCAATATTAGGTTAGAATATGAAAGTAGCAATAATGGAACAACCCAGCCCTTCAAGGGGAATGCAACTGGAAAGCTTGCTTCCTTATCAAATCATTTTTGACAGTCATCTCCGTACTGCTAAAATTGCATTAGATGGATAGGTGTAACATAGAGTGCTCTATGTATGAGTACTGGGTGTATATTTCTACTACTCTTTTTGAACCAGTTTATGTCCGGTTGAATCTTTCTCCCTTTGGTAACTTATAATGATGTTTTTTTTTAATGTAGAGCTGGCACGGCGTGACAGGGAGAAGAAGGCAAAACGACAGAGGTGGGTCTGGGGCACGATTGCTACTGCCCTCACACTTGGTACAGCAGCCTTGGCATACTCCTATTATCCATCTGGAAGAGGATCTCCGACCTGCGATTCTGAGGCTTCCGGGAGTGATAAATGAAATTGTTCCACAGTAACTGTTGATCGTATGCCATAGAGAATAAGAGGTCTTACATGCTACACACCTTGTGGATAGCATTCTCTTGATCTTTTATCAGTTAGATTTCCTGTGATCTGAGGAGGATGTGCAGAACCGAAAAAATAATTCTAAGTTTTGCTCGATGCATGCATTTTTGGAAATGCTATAGATCATGAAATAGGATCGGTCATTGTTGTTTAAACCTTACATTACAGCTCAAGTATGTTTTGAAGTTTTTACCCATTTTACCTTAGCCCCTTCTTCGTTTCGGAATCTTTTTAGTAACTTATTCTAGATTTTCATCCAATTCATACGGTCCATCTTTCCTATTGAACTGATCTTGTACTTGGTCACCTACGCGGGGCCGGGGCCGGGGCCTGTAAGTTAACAAGTTATGATGTTTTTAAAAAAAAAAAAAAAAAAAAAAAAAATCAATATAATAGGATGGAGAGGGAAAATAACAACTCCTAAAAACGACGTCGTGGGGGTAGAGGTTTATCCAAAACAGGGCTGAAGAGACTCGTCAGAAAACAAAAATGGAGCTAGCGCTACACAGGTCCGCAACTCTCCCCAGAGACTACTCCCTCTCCCATTACTCCAATTCCAAATTCCTCGCTACCCAAAACCACCACCACCACAACAACCGCTTCCCTCGTCCCACTAGAAAACCCAAATTCCCCGCCAGAATTCCAACCACAATCGCCACGTGGAAACTCTCCTCCGCCGCAAAACCCCCGCTCTGGATCGCCGAGCAAGAAGAAGACGACGACTCGGAGTACTCCTATTCCGACGAAGACTCCGCGCTGTTGTCTCTGAGTGAGAAGCCGGACAGAAACATGGCTTTGCTCGATGACTACGAGCTGGAGGAGCTTGACTATGCTACTGACCCTAACCATAGGAGTGGTAAAATCTCTCTTTGATTTTAACCGTTAGGGTTTACTTGCTGTGGTTTTTGACCGTTGGGGTAAATTTGATGCAGGGTATGTGGCTGTTCTGGGGAAGCCTAATGTGGGAAAGAGCACTCTCTCAAACCAAATGGTGGGTCAGAAATTGTCAATTGTTACTGATAAGCCGCAAACTACGAGGCATAGAATTCTTGGTATATGTTCTGGCTCAGACTATCAGGTTTGATTTTCGAATTGTTAGCTGAAATTACTGTCATTTTCTTTGTTTTCGGAAACAATGTTACGGTAACATGTGGAGTTTAAATTGGTAAAAGAGAATACTGTAAATGGTTCATATGCTAATGTTTCAAAAAATGGAAGACACTTGGGGGTGGTTGAACTCGATAATTGGTTAATAAGAACTGCTTCTTCTGTAGTTGCCGCTTGTCAAATGTTTCTGTTGGAACCAATAGTTTCTGGATGTTTTCTGAATTTTCACCGATTGCGTCTGTTTCTTACTTATGGATTGGTTTGCAGATGATACTTTATGACACACCGGGTGTTATTGAGAAGAAAATGCACAAGTTGGATACGATGATGATGAAGAACGTGCGCAGCGCTGTTATTAACGCGGATTGTGTACTTGTTCTTGTTGATGCATGTAAAGTGCCTGAAAATGTATGCTTCTTCATTTGTAGGTTTCTCATGTTAAAATTTGTGCTCTTGTCCTAAGATCACTCTCTTATTTTGGTAGATTAATGAAGTGGTGGAAGAAGGTGTGGGTAACCAGACAGATAGCCTGCCTCCGACTTTGCTGGTCATGAATAAGAAAGATTTGATAAAGCCAGGTGAAATTGCAAAGAAAGTAGAGGTCAGTAATTGTTGTTGATACCTATGTTAGCACGTGATTCTGGATCTTGTTATTCCAGTAGAGTTTTTAAGACTAAGTATGTATCACATTTTACAGTGGTATGAGAAGTTTACAAATGTTGATGAGGTCATACCAGTGAGTGCCAAACACGGTCAGGGAGTGGAAGACGTGAAGCAGTGGATATTGTCAAAACTTCCCTTCGGCCCAGCTTACTATCCAAAGGTACTCACAGTGTCAGGTTTTGGGCTCTAGGCTTTTCTTTTACTTTTGGGAAGTGAACTTTTGTAGTTCCTGTTTTATTTATGCAAGCCTTTTATCTTGGTTTATCTGACTGGTAAGATTAAAAATTGCAGAAAGGTATGAATACCTTAACACGAATTGGCCAGTAGAGACACTGTGGGTTATGGATTACAAAAATAGATATATGCAAGTTACTTCAATAAATTCTGAAGACAACTCGATTACTGTTTGACTTTGGTGAAACTGTTCCTTGAGCATGTGTGGAAATTTTCATACTCAGTATCCCAGTGAAATAACAACTTTCAAATATCCAACTTTGCTTTTTTCATGTTTGAAGTTTGAACAGGGGGGTTAAGTTATATTGATATTTGTAAAACTCTATCACCAACTTTCTTGTCTAGTTCAGTTATCTACACATTATCCTGTTATCCCTTTCTTTCTTAAGTGCAAACTTGTTATTGTAGGAAATGGATTTATCCTAGAGCATGAACACTTTATCTGCTCAAGTAGTGAAATGATGGGGAGGTGGGTAGGGTGTTCATATAAATGTCTTAGATAAATAATTATACAGTGTAAAAATTAAATTTGAGGGAGGAAGTGATATAATGCAGAGGAAAAGTACTGATTTTCTTGTGTATGCTTCCTCAGGACATCGTAAGTGAGCACCCGGAGAGATTTTTTGTATCAGAGATTGTGAGAGAAAAGATCTTTATGCAATACAGGAAAGAGATTCCTTATGCATGTCAGGTGAGTCATTGAGAAGCTAAGAAGATATGATTTGTGAGGAATGAAGAACAAAATATTAAAGGAAAGAAGATGGTAGTATCTCTAGTAGCTTTAATCTTTACCCTCACTTGGTTTAATATCCAGGTGAATGTCGTGAGCTATAAAAGTAGGCCAGCAGCAAAAGATTTTATACAAGTGGAAATCGTTGTTGAGAAAAATTCACAGAAAATCATCCTTATCGGAAAAGTAAGTAATCCTTAATTGTGGATTTGTTGGTTTGCTTGATAGAAATTTATGGCTATCTGATGTATAGAATGCTTATTATTAGTTTTGGAAGCCTTTTGCTATGGTTATAGGAGGGTTGTAAACTTATTAGCTATTACGGAATAACATGCTCATATGCTTTGCACACTGTATAGATACATCTCTGTTATATTTTTCTTGATCAAAGATTTACTCTGGAACATGTACGTGAGTGTAAAGGCATGTATCTTGCGAAACTATAGAGCTTTGATGTGCCATCACAGTTGGAAGCAAAAGTTCACTTACTGATTGTCTATACTGAACCGTTGTAGGATGGGAGAGCTTTGAAACTACTTGCAACAGCTTCACGGCTTGACATAGAAGATTTCTTACAGAAAAAAGTTTTTCTAGAGGTGCCATATCATCCCATGACCACTGTTCAAATTATTATGTTTTAATTCTGATAGTTTTTGTAGACTTGCTCATTCTTTTAAGTCCCTTCTTTTAACAGGTTGAGGTGAAGGTTAAAGAGAATTGGCGGCAAGATGAGGGGCTCTTGAAGAATTATGGGTATGGGGGTCAAATTCAAGCATTATGATGCTTGTTCATAGCCATTGGAAAACCCAAGTGACGATGGCTGTACCACTCAAGTTACATGATTGTATGTTGTCTCTTGAAATTGGTTTGATGCTGTTGATTAACGCACGTATATGCTTTGATTAGTGAAGTAGGATATAGTTGTAATCTCATTTGGTAAGCATGGCATTTTCCCAAGGCCAAGGTTTTGTAATTGTAAGAACGCGTGGGGATGCTTGAGATAGTTGGGCAGCCTCACTTTCAGTGCATGCCACATATCTCCACTCTATCATGCTTTATTCATGTATAAGTTTTAAGCTAAACTCAAAATTTTGGAGGGAGTGAAAGAACTCATGAGCAACAAGGATATTAACCTGACAATCCGCCGGAAAAGATCAAATTTGTTTGCCACGAGGTTATTTCAGATTCAAATAAATAAACAACTCCTTGTACGTGTGAAAAACAAAGTAATTAACGATTTTGCATATTACATACCAATATGACTCCCATTTCACCTTATCATGAGAAGCGACATAGTTTTCCTTTCCTAACATCGATTGTATACAATCATTTGTCTGTCCATCTCATCGATTGTACTACGGGTAGCAACCACGGGCTTTGACCGTTTTCCTTTTGATGCAGCGGAGACCAGCCGGAGACATTTGTAGTATAATTTACGGATACCATAAAACATCTTGATCCCCAGCCAAAAGAAGAAAAATGATGAAAGAGTCAAAGGCAATAATGATGGAGTTGCCTGCATTATTGCTCTTTGATCATAAATCATTAATTCAACTATGGCAAAGAATAGAATGAAGCCAAGAACACAAACCGTAATGCCAATCCTTGAAGAATGACCCAGTACTGCATATGTGCCTGTAATAAACGCAATCACCATCGCAATCATAGCCAGCATGGTGAACGTGTATAGAAAAAAATATGCCTCAGACAACACTTTTCGTTTCATATACGCAAGGTCATAAAGATGCAGTATGACAGAGCAACTAGATAAGGTCATGGCTATGGTATTTGTAACAACAAAAGCTTGGAAAGCTGCACTCCGGGCTAGAATTGCAAAACCTTGGTCTGATCCTTTATCACTTTGGTAACCACCAGGCATCGTAAAACCTGCCGCGAAACTTACAGTTGCTATGAGTGTAGCCACTACGAGATGGGTATCCTTCATTTTACTGTATGTGTCTTCACTTGATTTTTCCTTTTCTTTATTCTCAACCGGTACCTCCTCTTTGTCCCTTACGTGTCGACAGCCTGGTATGACACCATTCATTTTTAATTTTTCTTTCAGTTGGTCCTGTAACACACACATATATAAGATTAGTATTTTTATTGAAACTATAAATAACTTCAATTTACTTACATACTTGATTAAAGCAGTTAAAATGAAAAAGTAACCTGTGTTGTTGAGAAATAAGCATCTCCTTTAATTTGTAGAAGGATATCAAAAGCGTTTTGATTTGCTTTGTTGAATGTCATCTTATCAACTCTAGCATCTGTTGCTAAAGCGCCATATGACATGCGGAGGATGCAACTAGTATCAGCAAGGTAGTGGAGGGGTGTGTCTCCATTGTCGTCCTTGCCATTTAGGAGGATGTTGCTAAGCCATGGATCTTCTAGCACGATTTCCACTACATTGCCTTCTTTTGCAGCGATCATACTGATGTGTAGGAAATTGCGAGATTTCTTGTCCACCAATTCGCAACAATCAGGACACTGGGATATTAGTTGTTTCATTACGTCTAGATGGCCTTTCGATGCTGCAAAGTGAAGAGGTGTCCTGTTCTCATCTTTCTCCTTAACGTAGGCAGCAGATCTGTCATGTTTGAGTAATAGTTTCACAATTGAAGTGCGACCCAAGGACGCAGCAAGGTGAAGCGGAGTACATCCTTGTTCATCTACTGCTTTTGTTAGATCCGTTATATGTTCCAGTAACTTCTTCGTCATCTCTTAATAACCATGCACAAAAAAGAAAAGGCAATTAATAATTAAATAGATATAATCAACTAACAGGAACTTCTCAAGTAGCTAACTTCTCAACAATTCCCTTTCATCTTACATCTAGCCACCGTTTGTAGACAATTTCTTTTCCAAGTGCATTTCAACAGTGCAAATTTATAGGAAAATTACTGTCCCATGAATACTTTCTTCTTTTTTTTTGAGATGAAAGTTTAAAACACTTTCAAGTAAGTGGCGAGCGTGAAATTGGACTCATGGTAGTCTTCCAATTTATGTAATCTCAAAAGAAATAGAAAAGTCTCTAACCTTGATCGTTGCGTATGACTGCAGCATGCAGAGCAGTTCTACCATTGGGGCCTTGGTAAGCTGGATCTGTGCAACTGTGTAGGATTTGAACAACCACATCACGATATCCCCTTTCGGCAGCCATGTATAGAGGAGTCTCTCCGGCGACATTAGCAGAGTATAAAATCTGCTCATGAACATCTTGTGCGGTCAACACCTTCACAACATCAAAGTGATTAAACCGCACGGCCTCGTGCAAGGCTGTGTTTCCCTCCTCGTTGGTTGCGCTGATGATTCTCGGCCAATTAGCTCTTCCTCCTTCGTCACGATTCTTTTTGCCAATCTGCAAAATCATATCAACTATAGCAGTGCGTCCGTATCTTGCCGCAATGTGTAATGCAGTGTCACCGATCTTGTTGGACTGCAGCAGTAGTGGTGGACACATTTCAAGAATCTTCTCGACGACGATGGCTGAATTGCTCACTTCTTTGCGATCGGTTGACGTTGCACATGCTATGTTGATATGGAGGACTGTGTTTCCAGTTGGAGTCGATATTTGGTGAAGATCATCCCTATGTTTTGAAAGGGCATCAATGTCGCCTTGTTTTGCGGCATTGTATACAGCAAGCTCCATGCCTTCCAAACATTCATTGCCTCCGGTTGCTTCAGGGTTGGCCTCTTCAAGAACATTAGGCGGCGTTACCGGAATCTCAGATGAATTGGCCGCCATTTGGGTAGTTGTGGTTGTGGAGGCACTGAGGTAGAGCCACCGTTTGGCACCCTTATTTATATTAATATACCCGGCGGCTTCACTAATTGAAGATGCAAACGTGCTTAATACAAGTTGCCACGTACTATAGGCCCGCAGACCAAATGATGACCCCTGAGCAAAATCAAGTGTACTTCAAATATTATGTTATATATAGTCAAGCCAGCCAGTCAAGTCAACATATGCAGCTCATCCGCGTTTCATGAATCTGCAGAAAACTGTTGTTATGAAAAGTTAGTTAGCAAAGAATCTTCTATACACGACGTGTAAATACACGATATTGTGGATTATTAAGATTTATGACTTTACTGAACATGGGGTTCAAATCTATGAATGTCTCAGATTACACTGTCTTTTAGGTAATTTTGTAATTTTAAGTAGTCGACACCCCATCCCAAGTAGATCCACCGATTCAAGATCTAGGCCTCATTGCCGCCTAGCCCGCTTTGGGCCCAGTTCCCCTACGGGACCCACTTCTTTGTAGAAATTAGGAGGCGCCAAATGCTTTCCTATTGTACAAAATACAGAACATGGTTAGACCGATCAGATCTCAATTTCGAAGACTATTTACAAGCTCACCCTTGGCTCACCCACAATGCAGATGCCTTGTTCTGGCTCCCGAATCAAAAACAGAGCAGCGAGATCACAAAACCCATCAGGCTAATCATGTAGACATCCCCGATCTCAACTCCCAACTGAAGCAGCTCATAAAAACTGGTGATCTCAATCACGCCCGGAAGGTGTTCGATGAAATGCGTAAGAGAGATGAGGTCACATGGACCAATATGATCTCAGGCTACGTTGGAGTCTCCGATTCCTCTGAAGCATTGGCTCTGTTTTCAAACATGTGGGTGCAGCCGGATATCGGCACGGACCCTTTTCTTCTCAGCGTTGCGCTCAAGGCTTGCGGACTTGGTGGGGAGTTGACTTACGGGGAAGTTTTACATGGGTACTCGGTGAAATCGGGTTTTGTGAACTCGGTCTTTGTGGGGAGTGCTCTTGTTGATATGTATATGAAGGTTGGTGAGATTGAGAAGGGTTGTGGAGTTTTCGATGAAATGCCGCTGAGAAATGTGGTGTCATGGACTACTGTTATCACTGGTCTTGTTCGAGCGGGTTATAATGTGGAGGGATTGGTGTGTTTTGCTGAAATGTGGAGGTGCAGGGTGCAATGTGATGCGTACGCGTTTGCTATCGCGTTGAAGGCGTGTGCTGATTTGGGTGCTGTGAAGTGTGGGAGAGAAGTTCATGCACAAGCGATGAAGAAAGGGTTTGATGAGAACTCTTTTGTTGCCAACTCTCTTGCTACTATGTATAACAAGTGTGGAAAGTTGGACTATGGAGTGCAGTTGTTTGCGAAAATGAGGACGCAGGATGTTGTTTCGTGGACATCAATCATTACATCGTATTGTTGGACGGGTCAAGAGGATTGTGCAATGAAGGCATTTATGCGGATGCAGGAATCTGGTGTGCGTGCTAATGAGTACACTTTCGCAGCCATTATCTCTGGATGTGCCAATCTTGCTAGAGTTGAATGGGGTGAACAATTGCATGCCAAAGTTTTACGCTTGGGTCTTGCAGATTATCTGTCAGTAGGAAATTCAATTATAACCATGTATGCCAAATGTGGGCGTTTGGCTTCAGCTTCTGTTGTGTTTCATGAGATGGGCAGAAAAGATATTATTTCATGGACCACTGTCATTGCAGGGTATTCTCAAGCAGGTTATGGGGAAGAAGCTTTCAAGTATTTGTCGTGGATGAGAAGGGAGGGACCAAAACCAAACGAGTATGCTTTTGCTAGTGTCTTAAGTGTTAGTGGAAGCATGGCAATGTTTGAGCAAGGCAAGCAATTGCATGCTCATGTCCTAACGGTTGGTCTAGATTCTGAAGCTATGGTACAGAGTGCCTTGATCAATCTGTACTCGAAATGTGGAAGTATACAAGAGGCTGCAAAAAACTTTGATGTGACAAAAGATGGTGATGTTATTTCATGGACGTCCATGATTAATGGATATGCTCAACATGGGTACTACCAAGAAGCCATTGATCTGTTTGAGAAGATTCCTAAGGTTGGTCTGAAACCGGACTCAGTGACCTTCGTTGGTGTTCTTACTGCGTGTAGCCATGCTGGACTAGTTGATCTTGGTTTCCACTACTTCAATTCAATGAGTAATGACGTTAAGATTAGTCCTTCAAAAGAACACTACGGCTGCATGATTGATCTCCTTTGTCGAGCTGGACGGTTAAGTGAGGCAGAGCACATGATCAAAAGTATGCCAATTCAACAGGATGATGTTGTCTGGTCTACTCTACTTACAGCATGTAGGCTTCATGGTGATGCTGACTGTGGAAGACGCGCTGCAGAAGAGATTCTTAAATTAAATCCTAACTGTGCAGTGACTCACATAACGCTAGCTAGTATTTATGCTGCCAAAGGAATGTGGAGGGAAGCAGCAGAGGTAAGGAAAATTATGAGATCAAAGGGGGTAATTAAGGAACCAGGATGGTCTGGGATAGAGGCCAAGGATGGGACTTTTGTATTTGTTGCCGGAGATAGGTCAAAGCATTACTCGGATGGTATAAAACCTCTTATATCTATGAGATTGTCCTCATTCTGCAGATTCAAAAGTTAACAACAAAAGACACCCAATCCCAGATACTCACCACATCTCAACTCCAATGGTTAGCGTAATCACATTTATCACTTGATTGCACTACTGCAATGGCACACAAAGAAACAGCACGAGATGTGTACAGAGTTTGCAAACTAACCAGAAAATGACACGAGACAGATTTATTCTAAATTTCGCAGCCTCGAATGTAATGAAAGTCTTAGTCCACTAAAGCTTACTTTTTGTTCCAGCAGAGTCATGGTGTTGGAATCCATGACTGTGTTTCTTACTGAAACAAGCTTTCTTGGTGGACAAGTGCTCGAATGACTTGAGGGTGGAAGAAGGCAGATAAAGAGTTCAAGGCTGGGTTGGTGATTAATTGTGGTTGCTTATGACATGTTGAGCTGACTAGAGACTGAAACTCAATCATCAACAGCCATTTCAAACGTGTTTTATGTACAGGGGGTATCAACTGTTTGAGTGATAGTTTCTCATGTTTTAGGGCACGTTTACTGACTTGAAATAGAAATTATCATGAATCGGTATCAACAAACATCAGTATGAGAACATTTTATATCATTATACTGTTTACTTACCATAAGGAATCAAAACATGAATGAAACTAATTACGATTGATGTTGTTTACTTACCATATAGAATCGAAATTAAAACTAGTTTGATCACTAAAATACCTCTACAAAAATGAATTTAAAATACCCTTAAAATACAATATATATTTTTAGGGTTGGGTAATTTAGAAATTTTATAATTATGTGAGGATATTTTGGGAAGAAAAAATTGATTCCATTACCTTGATTCTGATACACATCTCCTGATAGGAGCATAAATATGTGACGATATAATGGTTAATTTTCCTCTTTACTTTGTTAGTTTATCGTATTTTCCATTTGATTTAGTTATTTTTATGTTTATTAGGTGTTTCGGAGTTAAGAATGAAATAGGAAGCAAAAGAGGAGAAATTTTGAAGGATTAAGAATTCATGTCGTGGAAGGAAAGAATTATGAGATCTGCCAGAAATTATCATTTAACTTCGACAGAGGATTGTGATCAGCTCACAATGATCCAGACGATGAGTTATATATCAATAGAAAGCACAAGAGTCTACTTTCTAGAACTTTTTACGGATCGCTAATAACTATTTTGGAGAAGAAGTTATGATTATTTTAGTGGCTGAATGTCAATCTGCCCGAATTTCTGATTTGGATCAAAACTTCAATTTCAAGGCCCAATCCAAATCAACAAGCCCATGGACGAAAATTGAGGGTCCTCTAACCATAATATCATCTGATACACAAGACGAGAAAGGCAGCAGAAGAAGTCGGGAAGAAAAAAAACGCAAGAATCAGAGATCGCTCTCTTCTCAGGGATTCTCCAAGCTCAATTATTGTTGTCTTCCTCTTTCATGAACTCTTTTATGTTTTCAATTTTCATTATGTGTAACTAAACTCATAGTAGCTAGGGGGTTGTTGAAGCCCCTAGACATGATTCATAACATGCTTTGATTTTCAATTTGTTTTTCCAATTAATGACATTGAGGTTTTGTTTACTGATTGTTCATCGATGAATTATTTGTGTGTGTGCTTTGGAGGCCTACTTAGTATACATGCTAAGGTTCTAATACTTTGATTATTTGATGTCTGGGTCAATATCGGATCCCTCAAATTGTCTAGAGAAGTAATCGGTAGTTTTCACTAGCGAGTAGATGAAACCCTAGGTTTAGCAAGGCGCTAAGTTTATTGCGATGCCTAGTGATTGCTCAAACTCTTTTCATGCTTATTGATCTCTGCTTGTTTAACCTAATAAACGTACATTTAGGTTACAATATTTGAGAATAATTTAGGTGTAGAGCACTTCCTACCTAACGTACACAGTAAGAAAGAGTAATAGATTGTGCTCAAGCGTACCGAGTCAATCTGAGCATCTTCAATTGAGTTAGTTGGTCACAAATTGGACAAAGTGTGTTGTGTGATTGTCAGGGGTGGATATTTCCTCCCTAGCTAGTCTTATCATCTTGATTATCAACTAATTTGAAATCAGTTTTCAGTTTTCAGTTTTCTTATCTTTTGTCCATCATCTTCCCGTATTTTATTTACCTATCAAATCAACTCCGAATTATCTCAAATTTTGTGTGCTAGACGCTCTGTGTGGCTTGTACACCTCTGTAAATTTTCATGTTTTTCTGAGCATTCTAGGTTAGGTTTATTTTTTATTTTTCGACTGCTGTTCAATAGGAACTGCAATCACGTTTTGTGACTTTTGTTGAAGCTTTTAGTTAACTTAATCCTCTGCGGGAGACCTTTATTTCTCTATCTTACAATCGACAAATTTGCAGGAGAATAAGGAAAATAAATAGCTTTTAATTTAGCTACCCTTGGGTATCGAATAAGGGGTTTCGTCAGGAATTGATTCCTGATAAGCAAGTGGGACCCACATCCATTTCAATATCTTGACATGTTAACAAACGCCGGAATTCACACATTCCGAAATCAATTACACTACTCTCAATTTCATTCCAGGTTAGTAAATATGCCCTTAGATTTCCATCACTCGATTCAGCATTTTTCACTCGATGTATATGCTTTTATGGTCTGTGCTTGGCTAAGTTTTTAGACCTTTTTCAACTGGATTGAAGTCCGTCTCATTTGTACTGAATCACTTGAGAAACATTAGATATGAGATCCACTGTCAGAAATGAGGTATCAACTTACATAATTCATCGGTCATCCCTAATCCAATAACGAATCACATACAAAAGGAATCCTGCACAAAACACAGCTGCCCCCAAAATAACAACTATTCGAACCCACAAAAAGGAAGTAAATGCTTCATGAACAACAGCATTCCATGACCAGTACCACAAAATGGAGAAAATCGTTCCAATTGCAGCACCCACAACCACTTGGCTCATGGTATGAAGTCGCTGAGAAATTCTTAACCATGACTGCATAGGCAAACAATAAAGGTCCATAAGCATCCTATCACCTTTTGAGTGTGTTTACTCTAGAGCTAAACTAAGCTTGCTTAAAAACACATTGTATGGTGAACTTTGAAGTTAAAACTTGAAAAAAAAAAAAATGGAATACTTACAAGATATGCACCAAATGCCAAGGCAAGAGCACTAGTAATCAGGCTAATCTCATTTATCCCTAGCCATTCCACAACTGCAATAGCACAGAGTACATGCATTGCATCAGTAAACGGAGACAGAAGGATTGATAACTGACGCAAAGTATTCAACACTGTCCATTGTATTGAAATAATACCATACTACAAACTCTAAAAGATGTAGTCTTCCGACTCTTCTCCAATCAAAACGACATCTCTTGAACCCCATTTAAACTTGATTGATTAAAGCACTGCTCCATTATCCCCAATATCACACAGAATGCAACTGTGATTACAAATTTAGAATCCCATCTAGCTACCTCAGTTTTTGCAGTCTCACACCTTTCAAATTCTAATCCAGTCTACTACTAGCTTTTAGGTATATGATAAATAATCCTATGCAAGACATTCCAAACTCATACACACTCCACATTATATCTGACAAAACAGACCTTAAATTTCCAATCCCCAATCTACTAAAGCTCCAAAAACTTAACAGAGAAACATGAGTTGAACTCAACTGTTCAACAGGAGTGAGTAAGAGAGCTTACTTGAAAAAATTGCAAACATAAAAATGTAGAAGATGGATTGAGAATGCGAAGACGGCATTCCAGGCTCGGATCTCAAAGAAGGAACAGGCCTTTCTTGATTCAATATCTTCTTAAGTACAATAGAGAGTATGGAATTCACCACAGACCCCAGTGCAGCCCACATAGCTTCCCCATCATGCCTACATAGTATAACCACAGCAAAAATGCCAGACACAAGCCACTTACTCTGCAGCCACCAACACAACTCATTAGCATCACCAAACCCAATAAAAATGGTAACAAACTAAAACTGAAATTCATGGTTCATTACCTACCAATCGATTGAGTGTGGATTCAAACCTATTGGATACAAGACCCGAATCCTCAGCGCCATGTTGGAGCACCCTAACAGCTTCGTCGCCGTTGTTCCGAAAAGGGAGCAAATTTGTGAGCTCAACGATGCTATTGTTGGAACCCATGACTCTGTTTCTACGTGAATGAGCTTTCTTGGGGTCTAATCCACCGGAGAAGGCCAGTTTGGATATGGGAAATTTGGGTTTGAATGATTTGGGGGAGCAAAAACGACAGGGGAAGAATTGGAGTTTGGGTTGGAGAATATTAATGGCTGCGGATGATGTCATGTTGGCGGAGAAGAGAGGTTGAAACCCAACAGTCAACCGCCATTGGAGGGCTTTTTAAGAGCAGAGGAGGGAGAGCATCAAGTGTTCGAGTGATAAGCTCAGAAAAGTCCAAACATGGCATCTGTTTGGTTTTTAACCTATAATTCTCTGTCATTAGTTCTCTCTTTTTTTTTTTTTTTTTTTTTTTTTGCTGCTATAGTTTGGCAGTTTGGCTTAATCTCGTATGTCTCGCTCAAGTTGCACTCAAAGCACCACGACTTAAGCAGCCTTAATTCATGAGGTTTTCAAGATTAAGGTCGAAGGTAATTCAAAGATCCTTATTTTGAAATGACAACGTTAAAGTAATTAAGCAGGATTTTGGTAAACCTAAAGATTATTTTTGACTTGGCTTAAGCAGCCTTAATTCATGAGGTTTTCAGCAATTATAAAATACAGTCAATTACAACATGTTAAACATATAACAATCATACCATCATTACGGCGCGCATTCTATATATTGACTTGATCAGCAGCTTACATGAACCAAAATAATAAGAACAGTAACTTCAAAATGACTTGATGATTTTAAATGTTTGGTAGTTCCTTTTCTTTCCTTTTTTTATGCTTCTTTTCTCAAGTAGTTGTTGTAAACAATTTACAGTGTCTGAGTCTCTGAGATAGACTCAACTGGATTTGGATAGCTTCTATTTGTAGAATAGGTTTTGAATATATATATCCGAGTCCCTTTGAGCACACTGGGTTTTGATTTATATAAAAGTTGCATAAAATGGAAAGCATATTGGTCATCCAAATAATTAACAACTTGATACTTGAATGAAAACGACTCGTATATAAAAGTGGTGTCTATTGTTTATGTTACTGGAAGAAACACAGGAAAATCCACAAATGCGTACCTCTACATTTCTAGCCCAGTTATGATAACTGGTTGAATGAAAGCCCATGATAATAAATCTGTTAGGCGTATGATATGTGGGCAGAAAAGGTGACCAACTCACCACTTAACATAAGGTTTTTTTTTTTTTTTTTTTTTTTTTTTTTGTTATATCAAGGACGTAAACCACTTTGTGTGGAGCTTACTAAGACCACATAAACCACCCACCACAACCAATAGAAAATCGAGTTTTAAAGAGTTAACTCGAAGGAAAAGTACTATCTCCAAGGCTCTAAAACAGGATTAATTTACATATATTCTCCTAGTCTTTACAGGCAGGATAGTCCTCCACAAAGCCTCTCACTTTGAATCAAAATCTCTTATCAAATTTAATCACAATGTTGCAGACTGTGAGAACAATGCAACTTTAGCTGACTGCATCCAGATTCTGGAGAAGCATTTTTCCACCGTTAAAGCTCCTTTCTCTGTTTTGTTTACTCCAATATATCCAATTGCTTTTGCGTTGATAATGTAAACATATTGAACTGCTAGCTCACTGATAATTGAAATAGTATGCCTCCAAGGACAAAAGAAATCTAGCTATCTCCAATCCAATAATGATAGAAATTTTTAAAACCCAAATAGCAGAAACGATGCATGGACAAATGAAGCCCATAGATTGCAAATATATTCTGTTTGAACTTAGGTAGTGGAGACATATATATATACCTCTCTCTTTTTCTCCTATAGCTTGAATTATCATGAACCTATTAGCCATAAATATTTGGTCCGACATGAATTGTGAAGCACATGCTTATTTTATTAATGTACTTCTACGGGGTGAAATGTTTGTATTATGTTTTCCGTAACTAATATTTATCTTGTAATAAAATAAAGAAAAGATAGAGAGAAGACATATAGAGAATAGTTAAGAGGAGGTAGAAGTGTTCTCATTTATTCTCATTAGCCTTTTTATATAGAGGTAAGGTTTACATAAGAGTACATAATTAATGAGTAATTACGTGGACAACCACATAGATTATAATATTTATAACACTCCTCCTTGGATGTCCATCAATGAATGATGAAATTGAACACGCTTAATGTTGTCTCGTTAAAAACCTTGATAGGTAACAAAAATTTAGTGGGAGAAAAATAACTCTGGTCGAAGGAGAAAAAGAGTACAACGCGCATATGTCTTAGATAACATACTTTTAGATGCTCTCCCTGATGAGAATCTCCCCCTAAGCGTTGCAAGCTTTATGAGCCGTAAATAACGGTTCTATTGTTCATCACTAAAATGACATCATGCGTGCTTTGCATATGGAGGCTCATCATGAAATTTCAAACCTGCAAAGTTAAAACAATACCAACAGAGCTAGACGATTTTTAATACGTCTTACCTCATTTAGTCATATGATCAAATTCATACACTAAATAATAGCTAGACAACATAAGCAAATTGACATTAAAACATTGAAATACCTCATGGTGTATCTAGCCATACACATCAACATCTTTGTGTATTGACACGTCTCATATATATAAGCTCTTCAACAACTCTAAGTAATTCATAACTTCGTTAGAATATGTAGCAACATAATGATCATAATTCGAACTCGATTTTGTAGTCCAATCATAGTACTCATTGAGGCAATTTTGATCACGTTAACTATAACGGAATGAGTATATATGAGCTAGTTTTAGACTATTTGATTCTATGAATTAGCTTCAGGCTCTCTCAAGTATTCATGGATCGAATTACATTAGAATCATTCATGTATTTGAATCTTGTAAGGATTTGACAAGCGATACGCATGTAATGACACTTCATTTTGAGAATTTGCTTTTGGCAACATGTCTTTTATGATCCTCATAATATACAATAACAAATGCCGTAAGTCTCGTCAATAACAACTATATTTATTATGTAACACTGTACTTACAGAAAATTGTCATATATAAAGAAAAATATTCATAATCCCCATGTATCTTGTAGATATTATGCCATAATGATTTATTTTCACTATAATTAATACCTTTTTGTATCATGTAGGGTTAAAAGTCCAAGTATCTCATCACGTTTCAAATATTTAGTTTCATTGGAATTGCCTCTTTCCAATTTGGTCAATAATATGCTTTGTCGACATGCATAATGAAACGTGGAATAACATTGATTAATACAGTCCTTAATGGTATTTGGTAGCTACCATTTGTAATTTGTCATAGATGATCATCATTCATAGATCCCACATTCTTATATGCATGCATTTGATGTTTGGGTACACATGCCACTTCTAGGGCAAATATTGTCACTTCTAGGACAAATATTATCTAGCGAATGTGGATCTTTTACTTGTAATATTATGTAGACCATTAAATGACATGTATAATCTTCCATTTTCGTGAGCTTAAAACTTTAGACCTGGTGGATACATTCCACACAAAATCACGCCGTTATTCAAATAATAATAGTCTTATTCTCCCCCTAACGGCGGGAAGACTGTCATGTTATGACCATCTGCAAATATGCGTTTAAAGCTCTATCACTTTCTTTCGAGTGAGACATTCATTGGCTGGTGACGAACCTAAACCAAGTATGAGGTCAAAAACATTATATTCATTAGTATCAACCAAAATATCATTATCTAATGGCGTACCTATAATCTTTGTATGTGTAGCCGTATTAGGAACTCTAACATTGTATCATGACATTCTCTTCAGGAGAACCATGTCACTTAGATACACATGCATCCCACAAATCAAATGGGGTAGTTTGAGTTAATATGGATGATCTCATGACTTAAATCCAAGTTGATGCCTATGCTTTTAGCATATACATTTGTCAAGATCTTTTATCAATCACGTACTAACTGAGACATTTCTCAAAATCAAAATAATAAGATGATGGAAAAACAACTCACATCACGTACTTTACATCGTTCTTCAGGAACAATCTCTCTCCCCCTCATGACGGACAGATTGTCTCATTAAAGTACCAACTCAAAAATATGCGACAAATAAACAATCGGCTATGAGTAGGGTTAGTGGTCATCAAAACTTGTAATTGATTCCAGGCAGCACTATAAGTAAAATATGACATAACTTGTCATGCCAAATAATGTATTTGGTTCAATGAATTCCTGGTTCATGATATTATGTACCTTAGTTCACTGTAAAATTTGGCACAATCTATAACATATATTAATAGATTTTGAACCGCATTGGAGACACTTAATTCAAAGAGGGTGCTCTTCTGGAGTCATCAATCATATGTGATAATCGAAGCTTCAGGTTCGAATTTATAATGTTAGAACGATAGGTTCTTAGATTTCATATGTCAAACATCGGGTTCAAATAATTCAAGTGCTCGAAACTTCAAGCTCGAGTAACCCAAGTGAAACTTCATGTTTATTTTATATTTCAAACTCAAAACTCCAGGTTTGAGCCTTTATCATTAGAACTTCGGGTTCTACTATACAGTAGTTTGAACTTCTAGTTCAAATACATTCGAAATTCCCGTGTTCGAGATATACGGTTGCTGACCCATATGAATAACAGTAAATTTAAACAATATGTAACGTAATGGAAGTACATAACAAATGAGACAAAACATAGAAAGTAAATAAAGTTTACATTGGAAACTTCTGGCTCCATGAATGAAGAAAATACACAGAACTTCTGGTCTGGTTTACTTCACAAATATGATAATCTTGATCTTCCGATCTCCCCTAGTTACACAAAAACGTAATATCATATCAGGCGAGGAACTTCGGGCCCTCGTATAATTAAGGATCACAAGATGTGGTTCCGTCATATTATATATGACTTTAAGAGACTTCTGACCCTTCTTGATTGCATGAGCTTTGAGAATCTTCATATCGCAATTTCATTATTGAGGAATTTAAGAAACTTCAGGTCCTCTTGTAGTTTGATGAAGCTAGAGACTTCAAGTCTAGATCTGTCTGCAAAATCACAACTAAATGTAACCGTTAGTTTAAATGAAACATATATTATGTATATGGGATTCCATATAATTGCAAAGCCACCAGACAGTAGGCCAAACAAGATACATAATGGAAACGTATGCATAAGAAAACATTTGCCACTTAATGGAAGATTCTGTGGGCATAGTAAATAATAGAAAACTGAAACGAAAATAAACTGAGCATTGATCGATTACAATTGAATCTCAATGTCATGGTTGTATGTGAGAGGTGTCATGCGAACAAAGAAAACAGAGGGCTCGTTATGCATGATAAATGGATGTATATACAACAAACTACATCTAAAATGGGTAAACACAATAGTATAATCATGCGATGCAGAAAATTTATCAAAAAGGATTACTAATTATTCATGAGAAGAAATAGTACCAGCAAACATGGCGATTGTATATAACATGGATATATATATATATATATATATATATATATATATATATATATATATATATATATATGAAAAGCTCTGACTCATAGATCATGAATTGGGCATAAAAACCAATTGAGGGTGCACCAAATACTCTTTGATCATCATCGAATCTAATCAATATGGACAAGGATGTGCGTGCTAGCATGTCAATCTATAGCTAGCGGCAGAAGAAAAATTATGAGATTTTCAGGGTTTTGACGTTATCAACTTAATGGTAGAGTCGTGCTGATAACATGTAATAAAATAAAGAAAAGATAGAGAGAAAACACAGAGAATAGTTGAGAGGATGTATAAGTGTTCTCATTCATTCTCATTAGCCTCCTTATATAGAGGTAAGGTTTACATCAGAGTACATAACTAATGAGTAATTATGTAGACAACCTTATAGATTATAATATTTATAACATATCTAACTTTATTGTAATTTAGAGCGGGATAAACACAATTTCTTCTTCGTAAAGTTAGATTCTTAGTTATCACATGTCCCTTAAAGACGTCTCATTATTCATTACAAAAGCTTTGCCAAATTCAAGATTGGATTACGTACACACTAATGATACGTTTACTTACTTGAAATGAAATTCATCAAGAATGAAAGATGGAAAGAATAAGAGACGGAATGGAATAGTATGTGGACCTTTCAATTCTATTGAGTTGTTTACTTACCACATGAAATTAGAATATGAATTAAACTAATTACGATTGATGTTATTTACTTATAATAAAGAATTGAAATTAAACTAATATGATTACTAAACTAACCTCTGAAAAAAAGTATCGGAATTTGGGGTTAATGTAATTATGTGAGGATATTTTAGGTATAAAAAATTCATTCCGGATGGTATTATTTCCAAACCCACCTCCCTTCTTGATGTTACAAATCCGGCTTATTAAGAAATCAATTCCGGATTTGGAAGTGGGACCCACAATAATTCTCATTCCACCATGAGCAAGTAAACACATGAATTCCCTTATTCCGTAATCATTCTCACACATCTTAATTTCATTTCAAGTAAGTAAACGTGTCATAAACGTTGTTCAACAAGTAGCTCACTTCATGGTTGCTCGATTAAAGTCTAACTAAGGAAATCGTTTAACCTTCTTTTATTTCGATTGCAATTACAGCTGATCTAGCTTCCTCATACGAAATAGCTCAAGTTTTTTTTTTTTTCTAAGAATGTCTGAAATTTTCATTCAAAAATGGGAATGCAAACTAAAGTCGGAATATTTGAGGGATTCAAATGACATGGTAATAAGCATTTGGGTAGATTATATACATGATTCAAGGGATGATTCAAACCCTAGCTGGCTTCCCACGAATTTACTACCTAAATTTTGACCTGACAGGGACAGTGTTATTTAGTCTTGTCAGTAATAAATATCGAAAGAGGGAGCTGAAACAAAAGGGGAAAAGAAGACAAGTCAAAAACCCAGAAAGAGTCAAAAGCAAAGTAAAACATATAAGGTGAGATTCACCCCCACAAGCTTTCAACAGTATCGATCGGAGTAGTGTGGGGTTCCTCCAATCCTCCCGCCACGTGTGGGAAGCAGATACGAAAACCCGAACGGTGTTAGATTCGCAGTACTTAGCAGAAAGAGACGGTGGAGCTGAGGCGTTCCATCAGTACTCTGCCAAAAGCTGCATGAGGCTTCTTCTTCTTCCTCCTCCTCCTCCTCCTCCTCCTCCCTCTCATGGCTTCTGCTTTCTCTTTCTATCTGCAGCAAAAACAGAACCACGCCCAGAAACAGAACCTGCAATCAAGTACAAAGAGAAAGGGAAAAAAAAAAAAAAAGCGAAAGAAGTCACCACAGTCGCACAGACTCACAGGAACCCTGTTCCTCAAGTTATTTCACTTATTCATAGCTTAGTACTGTGTAAATGTTACTACTGTAGGAAGCAACTTTCACTTATTATTTGGAAGTGACTTGAGAGTATTATTGGGGTTGTGTTTGAATTATCGAAAGGAAGGAAAGAAGGAACTGAAACCCTAGTCAATTGCATGCCCAGTGCTTCTGAGCTAGCTTTGGCTGAGCTAGGTAGCTCACTGTTCTTGAATGTATAATTGGTCCCTGCTGTGCTTCTATATTATTGGCAAACCAATTTCCCACATGGACTTCAATTCATCATTGAAGATTACACGACTTGTCAATCAATTTCACGCTCGTTTTTGTTCTCTTTTTGACCAAGAAGTTTTTGGTGGGCAATGGTTGATACTTGTGTATGTGACATATTATCATCGAGTTAGGATTTTTCTAAGGTATGCGCATTATTTAGTTGAGCTTGAGCATACACTATATAGCTTTTGAGGTGTTCCAATCAAAATGAGAACTCTCTTTACTAATTTGATGAAACCTTTATCTGAAAGTGTATGTGTATGCTTACTTTATCGTAGGAGGCTTCATGTTCTTCAGATCTTTACTTCGCGCTCTCATTTATCAATTCATCAAAGCCTCCGAAACTTAGTTGCACACTCACTACTCAATGTCTTTGTTGAGAGATATGAGGAAAACGGTAAGAATTACAATTCCTTTTCTCGATAATCATTTTGATGACACAAACTACAGAAAATTATAAATTAGGTAGAAACACTATAGTAAACACGCATAGCCAAGAAAACGTGACGTCCTAGTTCTGGGTCGAACAAGTTGTCGATTCAGCTTCTTTTTCTGATAGGTTTGAAACGAATAGTTAGAGATCTGCAAGGATAAAAATCTCATATCTCATATGACAATAGAACTGATATATCGACATGAATTGTTTTTGAAAGTAACCTTTTTACCTAGCTAATTATATATCGACTAGGAATAAATCCGAGCACACTGCACACTCGCTCAAGTATAGATTAGGTCGAAGAACTACTTCAAAAAAGATCGAAACAAAAACCTCTCACAACTATACGTTCTACCGCATAATGTTTTGAAGATTAAAGAAAAAAATTTGTATGGCATAACTGCATAAGTAGTGTGAGCTTGTGATGAGTTGTCATTTGCATCAAGTGTTGACTCCCACCTTGACTGGTCATCATTGATTGTAGGAATTGAGAACTTGTCCTGGGAATTCAGTAATTCCGGTCGCGTGCACCTTCTTCCTTTCTCTGCACTCTGCACTCTGCACTGAGTTTCCTGACAATTTAATTTCCAAAAACCATTTAAGCAAAAGTAGAGCATCAATCCAATTTATGTTTTATAGATTACACTTGCTGCATGGCCTTCAAGTAAATTTCTGGCATTGTGGTACGTATTGATTCTCTGATATATAGTACGTATTGATTCTCTGATATATAGTTTCGTCCCAACCCCTAGCTACATATATGCATTTCGAATTCTATAGAGTTTTTAGAGGGATTGGTTCAGAAGCAATAGTTAGTAAAGAAAAATTACATGCTTAATTAACACCAAAATTTACAGTCATAAATCTTAATCGAACATGAACTCATCCATTCAAATTTTACTGTTAATAACTTAATATAATTGATAACACACACAAAATCAAATACATCTCATCCAATGGTACTAGTTCAAGTTTTCATAATCCCAATAACTTCCAAACTTCTAAAAGTTATAAGAAATAGTTTGAAACGTCCAAAAACTCTCCGAAAAATTCCACAAACTCAACATGTCACATAAATCCTTGAAAAGCGTTAGTAAAGCACGATCTCGGCCATATTACGTTTTTAACATTTTACATAGTATATATATGACTTCTTGTGTATGCACATAATATATATCATCGGTATGGGACTCTAATTATTGTAGAAACTGATAGAAATAATTGGGAGCAGAAAGATAGGAAGAAGTGGAATCTAGCTAGCCACAGCTGAATGTTAATGTTTGGACCAAGTCTGTGGGAGGTTAATGCATAGAGAAGACTAAGTAGCCAATGAAACCATGGAAGATTGGATTCAGGAGCTGCTGAATTGGTAAACCAAAAACCACATGAGCTGGGGGAATATGTAATGCAAGCTAGTAAAAGTATACGTATAATGGAAACAAACGGCCACAAGACTTGCACGAGCAGAAGAAGAAGACTGATTCGACCGAATCGAACCACACCTCACGTGAAAATGCTTCCACCTTATCATCGTCTCAGAAAATTTCAGGCCCCCACCCCACACTGCCTAAACCAAACCCGGCCAACCCTCTCAACATTTCAGGCCCCCCACTCCTTCGAATTTAACCAAACCCCGGCCAAACCCCTAGTCTCTCTCTCACTCTCTCTCTCAAACCCACCAGTAGGTTGCAGAATAAACAAAGAAAAAAATATTAACAATACGTTTCCCATAATTGGTTTTTCTGTTTTCTGGGTCTGAGAAACCTGGAACTGTGTACTTGTGACTGGTCAATGTCCCATGTCTTTCTCAGCTTCAGTTGTATTTAGGCGTACGTTCTTGTTATTACTAATCCGTGCACCTATAATTAGTTCCCCTATGTGTGTACCACATTACTGGAGGGTTGGGTTTTAGGAGTTCTAATTCGGAAAATGTAGTAATCAAAAACCCTCCCTGAAAGTGAATTTCACCCTGTATAATTTTATACCATAGCTAATTTTTGGATTCAAATTAAATGTGAAACAATATATATATATATATATATATATATATATATATATATATATATATATATATATATATATATATAGACACACACAGTCCGGATCAGAGGAGACGTCCCCGATCACTTTCTCTCCCCGGTGAGTCCGCTGAATTCCAGTTTCCGACGAGATCGATCTTGTCTGAAGTTTTGAGTGGTGGTTGCTGCCCAGACCTTCAAATCGATCTCGCCGGGAAGAGAAAATGATCGGGGACGCCGCTGGAGTCCGCTAAGGTGGAGGCGCACCGTCGTCGGAGCCATTCAGTGGAGAACGGAGAGACATCCGCACTTTAAGGGCTGTGCGGACGTCCTTTTTGGAACGGCTCCGTGTGTGTATATATATGTTTTATAAATAATAAAAGATTAGACGATATTAGCTCCTCGGAGACAGATAATGTAGGGAACAAGTCTCACCCTCAATCCCAAAGAAGAAAGGTTTGCCACACTCTGGGAAATGTGAAACAATATAACACTTCAAAGTTAAAACTTGCATTCCTCATTTTATGTTAATTACTTGTCTATGTGTAGAGAATTCTGGCCTGGCTTCAGGGTTGAACTCAAATATATATTCTTTTCGAAACTGAAACTAATAACCAAAATAGAATCAAGTAGTTTTAAAAAAAAATAAAAAATCGGCACCATATTAGTCGTGGATTCGAGAAACCCTCATCTGCTAGCAGTTTGAAAACCCTAAACCCTTCAGCAAAGGTAAGGGTTAACTGACCAACTAGCTAGCTAATTATAAGGAGGGTCCCACTTATATCCTCCAAAACCTCCTGCTAATCCATAATTTAGTGAAGCAAAAACCAAAAAGATTGTGGAGCAGAGTCTATAAAAGGGAGAAAAGAATGGTCCGCACACAGAAAAAACTTCACTCCAAGGAATAGCTAGCCTTCCACCAACAAACACAAACCCTCTCTTTCTCTCTCTCTCTCTCTCCCAGACTCCCACGCACTCACTGCTCTCTCTTCTGTACGGTCTACTCCACACTCTTCTCCATATCTTCACTCCAATCCCTCCTTCATCTCTAGCTTCCTCCATTTCTGTTTCGATTTCTTTCTCTCTAAAATGGATTCTTGGAGCTTCGTCGACAACGTCAAGGACGAAAAAGCCAGCGCCATGCGGAGGTACAACCGCCTCCGCACCATCGCCAGGCTCTTCCGCCTTGCCGAGCTGTGCCTCGCGGCCGTCCTCCTCTCTTGGACCTTCTCCCGTCTCCCCTTCGCCCTCCGCGTCTCCGTCGACTACCTCCGCCTCTTCTCCAGCGTCGTCTCCAGCCCCCTCTTTGTTTTCCTCGTCTGCAACGCCATCATCGTCTCTCTCTTCGCCAAGTCCCGCCACCTCGCCACCGCCCCTCCAAACATCGAAGTCGAGACTCACCTTTACGATCGGTTCACCGAAGGAAAGAAGTCGAGCTCCAGTCAAGACGTCGTCTCGAAAGAGGAGGTTGTGTATGAGGACAAGCAAATCATCTCCGAGGTGATGAGCACCGGCGATCCTAAACGTGAAGCGATCTTGGACTCCGGCTCGGAATCGGACTCGGACTCGGGTTTGGAGTTTACAAAAGCGATACGGAGGACGAAGTCAGAGAAGTTCGAGAGAGATGTTCCGGCGAAGCTAAAAAGGTCGGACACGGAGAATTGCCGGAAAATGCTGAAGTCCGGCGAGGAAACGGTGCCGGAAGATTTAGATCAGGAGGACGGCTTGAGCAACGAGGAGTTTCAACGCGCCATTGAAGCTTTCATTGAGAGGCAGAAGAGGTTTCGTCATGAAGAAGAGTCTATGGCCATTGTGCTTCAAAACCAGAGCTGATAATGTGAAAAGAGTAAAAAATAAAAAAAAATAGGGGAGAAAGTTAAATGTTATGTTTCTACGGCTACTTAATTAGAATGTACAGTAATTTTTCATCAAATTGGGGTTAAATTTCACAATTTTACCACTTCTATAAATTTTTCTGGGTATTTACTTTTTATGATATTTTACTTGTCCCGTCGGTTTTAAATTTTAAGGAATTTATTCCGATCGTCGGGGTGTTGTTAAGAAATTAGAAAAACAGGTTGAAAATCTGAAGATTACAGATGCTTCATGGCTGTGTTAGCAAGTGGGATTTGGTATGTTCTGGAATAATCATATAAGGGAATGGAATCGAATTCCAATCTCCATAATAAGTTAGCGTGTGAATATTCTTTGTTGGCTTTGGTTGAAACATGCATATTTTCATTTACAAAATTCAATAGTTTACTGATGAACGAAACCCACTTAATTTGGGACTGGGTTCATGGTTCTTGAATGATAAAAATTTCGACCAAATTTCTGATACCGGCCATCAATTAGCCGGATTGTTAATCATAGTGGTAGAATTTTCTCTTTTGTGCCGAAATTGTTGTGTGTTTAATAAATACTGATTACAGTCTGCAATTCTTTCATCTGAAACATTGTGTGATTCTTGTATCTCTAACTTTATATATACATGCACTAGTTCTTGTTTTGTTTATGTTTTGTTTGATCTCTGATGCAATTTTTTGTTCTAATTTATTTGGCTTTTGTTTATGTTTATCCATTAGAGAGCTATCTGTGAACGCGAATTGGGATTATCGAAACCATGTACGGTTACTGTGGAGTGTGGAAGAATATGATGCTTCAGCTTTTACTTTTATTCTTGATAGCTACCTTGTACATCATACCTTGCTCTAGAGGCTCTTCTCAATTGTGCTACGGATAGAGCGAGTATTCTGATCGAAGACTTCAAAAGGATTACGGTTTGTTAAATGGTACTAAATCCTCTCTTGATAGTCGATCGATCACCAAGCGGCATTTCAATTTCAATTGATGAGTAACAAATTTGATTCATGTCCATAAACAATCATTTTCAGGAAAAGAAGTTCCACATTTGCTTCTAGCTAGCTAGTAATCAGTTGTCAATTACAAAGCTTTGTCACATCAACATATAGAACCATAAATCTATAAGCATTTGTCCCACGTACATAAGGTGAAGGAAGCTGTTCTTGTCAAGAAATACAAACTTATCAGCGCCAATCATCTGATTATACGAAATGATCAATTTCTTGTAGCCATAACTTAAATGTTTTATGCATGCATCCATTACGTACACCTCTCACAAATGCGAGTAAAACGTCATGAGGGGCTAATATGTCACCCTCTTTCCAACTACTGTATATGGTTCTTCAAGAATTAGAACCATATGTATTTACAAATTTGAAGAATCCGTGTGCTTCTGTAACATGGTTAACAACTTGACTCGGTAATTAGAATAGCGACTTAATTTGCTCTGAAGAATACTTGACTAGTTTGGTACTTTGGTTTAACCAGTTTCCTTTCTTTGCTAAGTATGATATCAAGATCCCACTAACTAGCTGGGAAAGTAAATTGAGCTCATCTATATTCTCGAACCCACTTCAACAGTTCATCAACTCATTCATGAAACTACACTTAGATAAAGCAGATAATCATTAACTAATATGCACAACAACAAATTTAGGTATAAACTTGGATACTTTATCTACCAGCACAACAAAATCTAATGATCTAAATAACAATATGCCGTGTCTCTGAAATTTCGATCACCTTTGTCATCACACTACCAACCATTTTAGAAGGCATCAATTCCCTTAAGTCGTCAACGAGCACCATTAGTTTCAAGATAATTTGATGTCTTTTCCTGGTCTAGAATTAAGCTGCTGCCTCATTGCTTAATCAGCAATATGCCTTTTCCATATATTGAATCAGATTCTTGGGAAATATAACTAGAACATCACAGCGTGATGGATATGTACACAAAAATGGTTCTTATGATATCACCAACTTAGAGTTTCAGAAGTACAAGCTTTCCAATTCAATGTTAGCTGAAAATATGAGATGTTGAATGTGAGCCATCATTGCAGATTTACAATTTCTGTGATACTTAATCGTTTCTCATCATATGTCCGCATAATATAGGTGTTTGAGGCATGAAAATTTATAATTTTGGATTGTTGTTGGTGACCAGTTTGCCCCACGAAAGACTTTTTGGACTGAACAAGAGCTAAGAAATCCTAACTTCATCACCAGAATACCATCATATAGATATTCCACAAGTGATTCTCGACTGCAAGCCAAGAAATCCTATGTCATAATCCAGAACACCATCATATATATAGATTCACAGATCATGATGCTCATCATCTTCCTGTGAAAGCTCAAAGCTTTGGAAAATGTCGTCGAATCTAACACTTTGCAGTTCTCAATGCAACTTGTGATGACTTGACAATATATATCATATAGACATACTGATCGATCGAACTGGTACCCAAAGTATAAATCAAAGTATGACACAAGAAATAATGTATATCCATTTGTATAGTTTAATTTATGTCTGAAATGTATATGCTACGTGTCTAGCAGAAAGTATAGCTCAAGTAACCATTAGAGGGGTCCCTGAGACAACAATGGTGTGACAGAAGAGACTAAATAGTGAAGCTAGCTGGCTAGAAAGCCAGTCTGGATAAATAAGATATATAGTTTTGTACGTATAGGGTAGCACCAGTACTAATTGTTACTTGTTGATTAGTTATTTTGAATTTGTTTTCTATCTTTCTTCTCGATGATCATTGTTGTCCAAATTAATGAAAGAAAATTTGAGCTTAGTCAGCTCATTTTACTGAGGACTCGACTTGGTGACTAGGTATGGTCACTTGCAAGTGACCAACACCAATAAAGAAGGGACACATGTTTTGTTAAAAAGTTTAAATTTGATTTTAAAGACATTGTAGGAGATTATTTGTAATTGATATTTATATTTAATTGTTTTTCTGGTCATCTTGTCATATAAGTTTTTTCCTTGTCACAGAAATGAAAATGACTGTGAGACAAGTTCGTGATGGCTAACAAGAACGGCTAGCTAGGCCATAAATTAAATTCAGATTTCTTGAATTCGAGCTTTGAGATGATATTAATCTGACAAAACGTTTAATTATAGTTTCGCACCAAGCAGTATATATAGTACTGATCGATATACTGGCCGGCCTCATGAGGTACGTCCTAATCGTCCTATATATATCATACTGCAATTGATGGTTAATTATATGAACTTATGCCTGATCATTCAGGCTTACGTGAATAAGGATGAATATGAATGAATTAAACTCTGTAACACTGTAAAACGCCATATATGCATGCAAATGATATCATTTGGTATTTTGTACGAGTTTAGTAGCAAATTATTGGGCTTTTCCTGATGGACTACTCATTTGGATTTAGCCTTTTAGGGCTTTCCCGGTGTGGATTCATTGCTGGTTGATAATGCGTATGCAAATCTTGGTTCTCTCTAAGGATGGGTATTTAACCGAACGTGTGCAACAAACCGATCGAGCCAAATCGAAAATCTGGATCGGATAACCGAACTAAAACAGTCGGGTCAAAATAAATAATGAAACGATATGAACCGGTTTAAATCGGATTAGATCCGATTCAAGCTCTTAAACAAACCGAAAATAACCGAACTGACCCGAATTATTTAATATATATATATATATATATAGATACATAATTTATATACGTAAAACGCATTAGTAGTAGATTCCCTCTCTACTTACAGTGTACTCTCCCACATTTAATCTCTCTAATTAAATAAATGACAAAAATCCTAACTTGACATAATGTCTCATTCAACTCATTTCTCGGAGAAATCTGTTGGTGTAAAAAAGATTGGGAGTGCATTAGATTACTTGTTCTACTTTGAGTTTATAAAAAAACATGTTACTCAAGTAAAAAACTTGAAATTCAACTTTACAGTGAGATACTAGATGAGCCAAAAGTTTTTCAAATATGGGCCAAAATCGAAACCGACCCGAACAGATCCGAAAATTCAAATGGGCCAAATATTCAGGTCAAAGATTTTAAAATCCGGATTCGGTTGAAAAAAAAAACCTTAAACCGAATAATTCAGATTGATTTTAGTTTCGTGCCCTAGTTCTCTCTCATTCGGATTAGAAACCCTGCCAAGCAAGGAAACCTTACGTTTAGTTATCAATAGGGAACCAGCGCCTGTGATTCCCTCACTTAATCGCCGGCTTCTTCTACAAAAACATAACATGGATTCAAGTTTGTCGAATCCAAGCTCAGCGGGCGAGACAGAGCTATCAACTGAAATCCAAAGCTCTGAAATACTGCCAAGGTTACCGGCGGAGTCTTTGATGAGATTCCGGCAGGTATGCAAATCCTGGTGTTCTCTAATCCGCGAACCTTCCTTTGTTAAAGCACACTACCGCCACTTCCCGCTCCGCCAAGACCACACTCACCTTTTCCTCACCACATCCAGCAGAAACTCGGAGCCATGCCAGCACTTCTTCTCCCTCCAAATCAACCGGAAAGGACAGCTGACATTACCAACCCACATCCTAACACTTCCGGCGTCTAACTTCTCTTTTCTCCGCGGCACACACAGTGTAAATGGTTTGATCCTCTTGTCCGAACCACGCTCACAGTCCGAGCATGTTCACATAGTTAATCCATGCACTAGAGAGGTACTCTTCCTCACGCTTTCACATGTGACAAAGTTGTACACCGGCTAGGGTTTAGTGATCTTACAAACGAGTATAAGGTTCTGCAAGTGCACAAAACCGGTACCAAGTTGAAGTTGAAGATTTTCAGTCTAGGTAGTACAAGGTTGTGGAGGGATTTGGACTTGGATCATCTCCCTTTCAATCCAAAATCTTTGAATTTTTCTAGGAGGAGCGTGTGACTCCGTGGAGGCATACATTGGATGCACGAGGATGAGAATGTGATTGTGAAAGGTGGGGGAACATGAGTAGCATTCGTTTGCCTGACAGAGTTGCTCTCAGCAGCTTACTTACTAGTATGATGAAACCATTCAACCATTAACATGAAATACTCGGTGCATAGGTAGTGTGTTCTGTGGGTTTGTGACTGTGTTATCAAACAAGGGTTTTTCATCATTGATATATACTTCAACGTACTCCAAGGTTTTATATTTTAGTGTTCTACGACTAAGTCACGTGACAACAAACTACGTCATGTAACATAGAACATCAATAATATTTTTTTTTTGTTTTTAAACAAATGTTATTGTTGTCCATTTTAATATCAATAAGGTAGACTTCGCAATAATTTTGATAATTTTCTTTCAAAGCTTGTCGAATATGGGGAGTAACTATTGCTTCAAAGAAATAGCTAGTAAAACTAAATACTTTGAGATCCACACAATGTGTGAAGCGCAATGTGGCTATATAGATACGTTTTTCTTTGCTTTTTGTCAAACTGATGTAATGAATAGTGGAAACCACTATGTTTCAATGATGCTGCAAACAAGAAGTTTTCCGGGATTAATTAGAATATGCAAGAGCAAAATAACAATCATGAGGCATTGCTATTAGTCAATGCTTCTATCATAGTTTTCTAAGTACAATCCCAAAAGTAGTAGGCTTAATATCTTCTTTGGCAATTTCTTCGCCTACTAATCTTCTATAGTTCTCAAACAAACTGTCCAAGATTTCTTCTCCAAAATGTTGGCCAATCATAGATTCTTGAATAGCCCTCACAGTCATTGCAACACTTGTTGCATAGCTTTGATTGTCCTTGTGATGATCCCTCTCTAATTCAAACATCTCCAACCTGTCCAATTGAAATGAACCCTCTTTCCTCACTGCATCTTCTAACTCATCTTTGGATGGAGCATAGAAATGCACATCATATGAATCAAGTTTTTCCTTCTCAACTTCTCCCTAACAAGAAAAAAAAAACAAAACCGAGTCGCTTTCAGGTGGGTGAAATATTCAAATTCTACTGTATTACTGTTACTGTTAGGCATAATAGTACCTTGGAAACCAAAATGGCAAGGGATTGATATAGAAGCTCCCAGAAGAAAGAGTTGCCTCTGTCCACATGATCCGGGCCGCTCCTACCCAACAAGATCAGCACCATTCTTCCTCCTGAAAGCAACTCCTCAGACCTTGACTGAAGAAACAAAGTGAAGTCTTCCTTGAATTGCTTCAAGTATGCCTCAGCCACTACAGGAGGGCTTGATTCAGAAATGTAAACACTGCCTTTGTTTATGGATTTTCCTTCCTCTGAGTATATAGCTGGAGGAACCTGCATGACAATATAGCCCACCAGCACATAATTAACTATTCTCCACGGTAAAACAGTAAATTAAATGGGTAGTAAATAATCAGTGTTATTATCTCACCCTAGACAGCCAGTGTAAACTGTAGGATGAATAAACGAAGTGCAAGGAGCTGTTGGGAAAAAGCCTCCCATAAAATGAGCCTGGATAACCTCCTATGTAAATGGAAGGAGACCCCCCATTGTTCATTTCTTTGTTGAGGTCCTTTGAGAACTCTGGCAAGGACTTGAAGATTGAGTTGAAGTCATTGGTGGGAAGATCATTAAGGTACACTCTGAATTCTGGTGCTGCATGAAAGGCTTTTCTACTTGTTCCCTGGACTACTTCAATGATCTCTTTCATGATTGACAAGGTGTTGGGTCCTGATGAGCAACCCAGATCAGCTATGCCTAAGCTCTTTGGAGCTGTTGTAAGGTAAAGCTCTTGCACTGTTTCTAAGGTCATGTCCTTCACCATATCAGATGCCTTCTTCTATAACACAGAAAATGAACACAATGAGAGAATTCATAAGCTTGCATTCTGAAACTAATTCAATAAGGATGAGATAGAGAGATAAAGAGGGAGAGAGTACTTGGAGAGAAGAGTTGTGTGCATAGCTTCTGTGGCCAATGCCTCCAGTCATGTGAAAGACTTGCTCTACATCCATGGTGTGGTTTGAAGCTTGTTTGCTTTTCTCTGCTGCTTTGAACGTGGGTGGTGGCTTTACTGGTTTATAAAGGCAAGTTTGAATGATATAGAGCTTTACCCGTCTGGGACACCTCTATGGTTTTATTAATACATATATTTTTCATCATGGTAGTTCAAAGTCCATATAATTCAAGTGCCATGATTAAAGGCACATTCTTGGCTTGGGAAATAGATGGTCCAAATCAGTCCATCTCAAATGTGGAGCATCATAGCAGTGCAACTTACATGAATCTTTGAGGAAATTACTGTTTCACTAGTTAAGCTTGGTCTTAGTGTAACAAGCATTAACGCTTAAGATAAACAAAACTAATCAGTCTCCTAATTAGGGTTTAGGGGAATTAGTGGCAAGTTTGAGAGCTGTAAACCATTCATATCTAATAATCGATAGCAAGTTCAGACAACCACTGTGATAGTGCGAGACCAATTATTACACGAAATCAGTGTTCAATTAGTGTATTTGTGTTGAGTTTATTGGTTACGGTTTAGCTTCAAATCTTGATCTCTTCTCAAAACACGAGCTATAAACACAATACGCGATCATCTTCTAATTAATACAGCTGAACTGTTAAAACATTCCATAAGTTAAGCAAGACTTCGTGATACACCATTGAGCATTTTCACTTCAAACATTCGAGGTACAAAATGTAGTAGTAGGCAAACATTCACACCTAAATCACATACAACCTCAACCAGAACCAACCTCAGAACACATGGATTCCAAACATGCATGCATGCTAGAACAGATGCGAAACTTTTGGAATCAAAGTATCAAACAGAAGGTTATAAAGATCTGTAAGAAAACTAATGGAACAGTGGGTTGATTAGATGCTCAACTGAACAGTTGGCTCGCGTATTGCATGGTTGGACCAATGCAGTATCTGGTTTCTGAGTTGAAGTCTGTAGTACTCGTGCTTCCAGTGCATCGTGATAAGGCTAGCTTAGCAGGTGTACTGTGCTCCATTGGTGTTTTGGCCCCCCAACTTTTCTTTTTCTTCGTGTTGTCTGGGGAAGCAGCAAAGCAAAGCATGCAAGTATCAGATCGAGTTAGACTACTCGATCAATCACCAAGCAAAGTGAAAGTGGGACTACTGAAAGACACCTTACCATGGTTGAAAAATATTGATGTTGCCACAAAGATCACGCCTGCGGGACACATGTTGGCTGAGGGGCTACAACTGGAAATGTATACGGCTATGAGTACGATCATGCGTGAATAGATTACCATTTCGTTAATATAAGCGTGAATAATATGAGGCCCAAAATTGTGACCGTCCTTGTAGCTGATAGTACAGGTTCAGTAAGCACTTATCCATCAGTATTGCCTAACCCCAGTGAAACCTAGCTAAAAATATCCAAATTGATTTTGGTGAAATTAACTCTGGTTTTGTGTTCAAATTCTCCATTAAGCATGTCTAACCGTTCGCTTAATTAGGTATATCAGTTTGGTATTTTGAACGATATGCATATCTAATTTGAATATAAAGAGATGGAATCTTTTTTCTTAGGTTTCGAGTTTGTGAGTCGGATGTACCAATGTAGTACCAATGTAACTACTAACTACTAAATGTGTGTGTATATATATTGGTTTATATGAGGGATGGAGGATTACACCAACTTTTCGATTATATTTTTAAATCTCTACCGTTCAGTTTGCTGGTCCTTATATATAGATTAATTATGCAAATTTTCAGCCACTTTGGTGATCGTTAAGATGTCGAACAAGATTAAATCAATGAACGAACCAAATCTGCCAAACATGAACCGTTCATGCTTAAAATTATAAATCGTAGTTTTGAATGCCTTAACGATTACCAAAATTTCTGAAAATTTGCAGAAGTGATCTACTCATATAGAACTACATATTAAACGGTGGAGATGTGATTTTGTGATAAAAAAAGATAGTGTAATCCCTCATCCCTTAGATATGTCAAAAAAAGGTATCCCTTAGTGGAAGGGCCTTGTGTGTGTGTGTGTGTGTGTGTATATATATATATATATATATATATACACACACACACACACACACACACGAAAACGATGTGGAGCGCACGTCCGCACAGTCCTTAAAGTGCGGACGTCCCTCTTTTTGCCACCGTCCGGCGCCGACGACGGTGCGCCTCCACCCGAGCAGACTCCGGCAGCGTCCCCGATCACTCCCCCTCCCCGGCGAGTCCGCCGAATTCCAGTTTTCAGGCGAAATCGATCTTGTTTGAAGTTTTTGGTGATCTCACCGGAAAACTGGAATTCAACGGACTCGCCGGGGAGGGAAAGTGATCGGGGACGCTGTTGGAGTCCTCTCGGGTGGAGGCGCGCCGTCATCGGCGCCGAACGGTTGAAAAAAGAGGGACGTCCGCACTTTAAGGACTGTGCGGACGTGCACTTCATATCCGACCTCTATATATATATATATATATATATATATATATATATATATATATATATATGCACACAGTCCGGATCAGAAGCGAACCTCTGCAAAGGTGTAAAAGTGCGGACGTCGATCTTCAAGCCGTGATCAAGCGTTGATGGTGGCTCTGCCGTTGCCGGCGCTGAACCAGGCACCGATATGGAACATCTTGTTAGGGTTGCGGCTTAAAATTGATTCCTTGTCTGTTTTGGATTCTTTACTTCTGAAGGCTTTAGATAAGTTATTCTAGTGTATCTAAGATTCTTGGAGTTTATCGTTAGAAGTAATGGTTTAGGATTCATGCTATGGTTCTAAATCCTACTGTAAGTCGGACTAATTGTGAGTCTATAAATAGGACCTTAGAGACATAGTTTTAGGTGTGGTGTGATGTAGATAATTTGAGAGTTCTAATCTTGAGAGTTGCAAGCTACGAGAGATCAGATGTATTTGAGAGTTCTCTGCTAAGAGTCTAGAGTGTGAAGAGAGAGGTTATTTGAGGGTGGAAGAACCAAATTATTCTTAAGTTGTAATCCTCTTCTCGTTTAGTGGATCCATCATCATCACCCGAGGACGTAGGTCAACTGTTTTGACTGAACCTCGTTAAATATTTTGTGTTCGTGTTACATTGTTTCTGGTCATTGTCTTCATTCGGTTTCGGTCATGGGCTAGGGAATTCAGAGGGTGACCCGGATTTCCTAATAAATTGGTATCAAGAGCCCGGTTCTGTGGGCTAGCAGAAGCTGGGGATTGAAGACGTTGGAAGGGAGCTTTGTTTGAGGTGGAACAGTTGGTTTCGTTGAGAGTTTTGTTCGAGGTGGAAAGATTGGCAATCTTGGTTCCTATTAGCATTCAGGGGAGATGAGCAATAGTAAACGGGGAGGAACGAAATTTGCTTCTAAGAAGGTGAAATTTGAGGTGTCACCTACTTCAGAGAGTAGTCAGAAAGTTGAGAAGCAAACTTAGTGTTTTAAGAGTGATGCATCTAGGAAAGATATCGTTCATGGTGGAGAATATGTTCAGAGGAATGTTGCTCGAGGTGAGTTGTGCAAACCATTGAAAATGACTCCCATTAGGTTTGGCAACTTTAGTGGAGACTTGGATTGCATGTAAGTGGCTGCGTTGTGCATGTTTGAGGGAAATATTTATTTTCTAAGGGCCAAGTTTGAGTGTTTATCAAACTTGGCTAACTCGTCTTACTGTTGAGGGCGTCATGTGGCGCATTGAGGTGCGGTGGTGATTGTGGCTCGTTGAGAAGATCTAAGAAAGCTTGCGTTTAGAGGAAATTGTTAGGGTTGCGGCTCAAAACTGATTTCTTATCTGTTTTGGATCCTTTACTTCTGAAGGCTTTGGGTAAGTTATTCTAGTGTATCTAGGATTCTTGGAGTTTATCGTTAGAAGTAATGGTTTAGGATTCATGTTATGGTTCTAAATCCTACTGTAAGTCGAACTAATTGTGAGTCTATAAATAGGACCTTAGAGACATAAGTTTAGGTGTGGTATGATGTAGATTAATTGAGAGTTCTGATCTTGAGAGTTGCAAGCTATGAGAGATCAAATGTATTTGAGAGTTCTCTGCTGAGAGTCTACAGTGTGAGGAGAGAGGTTATTTGAGGGTGGAAGAACTAAATTGTTCTTCAGTTGTAATCTTCTTCTCATTTAGTGGATCCATCATCATCACCCGAGGACGTAGACCAACTATTTTGACTGAACCTCGTTAAATATCTTGTGTTCATGTTACATTGTTTTTGGTCATTGTCTTCGTTCGGTTTCGGTCCTGGGCTAGGGAATTCGGAGGGTGACCCGGATTTCCTAACACATCTCCTTGCTGCTGGACTCGTGGTTGAAGAGTTTGATGTCAGCGTTGATGGTGTTTGAGGTTTCCGGCGAGCTCGCCGTGGACACCTGCAACTCCGATCACCTGAGCCATTTACCTTGATTGTGATGTAGTCCGGCATGTCCAAAGTCTCATCCAGCAACAGTAGAGCCGTCATGGATGCTTGATCGAGGCCTGGAGATGATCGTCCACACTTTTGCGTCTGTACAGACGTCCTCTTTAGAACCGCTCCGTGTGTGTGTGTGTATAATTTTCTTCCAGAGCGAGACACCGCTTTGAAATTAAAGTGTGGTGCTCCTCATTTCACTCACTTTTAGGTCACATTTTCACATCTCCACCGTTCAGTGTCTAGAACATAGTGTGTCAGGACCTACCCCGAATTTCATCCTGAAACCCGAAGTAAATCCTGCGGGGTCCACCTCCAAGGAAAATTTACCGAAAAATTTGGCATAACTTCCTTTGGAAATTGACAACCCTAACCTGAAAAATTTAGAACACACACACACACACACACACACACTCCTATAATGAAACAACCATCCTTAACTCCTGTAGCCATCCGCTCCCCACAAACAACAACCACCATAATATAACATTTAAACCATCTTTCAAACCATCACATAAATATCCAACTAATATATCATAGGTCATCCTTTGAGTATCCCAAAATATACTGGAAGACTTAGCGCACAACCGAAATATTATATATTATCCTTAAGGTAATCAAAGCTGCTAAAACTAGAGAAAACAAGAAAATACACTGGTAGGTTAAACATGTAATCTACTGGTGAAAAGTGGCCGAGAAATGGGTAACTATGGCTCGCCTCCTACTAGTGCCAACCCGTACTCTGCAGACTCACAAAAACCAATTCCAAGCTTAACTAGGTCAATCGAACAAAAACATTACAAGAAACCCTAGAACTTTCACTCACCGATTCTCCTCACCTGAAGCAAACTGGATTGAGTCCTTTTAGGGCAAGGCAACTGGGTTGAAGACCTTCAATACCATATAACGCTTGCCCGGATTGGTGGCCGGAGGAGGAAGTTCCGGCAACGGAACACCACAGACGACTGGTGATCTCGGGCGCGATATCTCCCTCACGGCGGCGCTAGAGAGGCTGCCATAGGTTCAGGAAGGAAGAGGAGATGATGGCCGACCGTTTGGGACCGGTGCGGCGGTCTGCGGTGGCCGAACGACGGTGAACTGGCGTGAAGAAGATCCGGTAGGGAGAGAGGGTCAGGGAAAAGGGGAGAGAAGAGAAAGAGAAGAAAAAGAGAAGGAAGGAATTGGGCCTCCCAACCGGTCCCCTAACCCAACTAAATACCAACCCAACTCCAAAAAATAACACCACAAAATAAAACCTTAATAAAAATTGCCTTTTACAAACTAAAATTTACCATTTTTACTGTTGTCACATTTTTCTCCTATGAATTATTCATCTGAAATAATCGTCCCTCAAAACCCCTCTAGGGACCAATTAAACTATAAACTCATTGACGAAGACGGTAGAACTCTTATTGATACCGAGCTAGTAAATAAGGTAAAAATTTAAGAGTCGGGATGTGACATAGTGTGTAGATCATTCCTGCAAAGTTTCATCCAATTTGGAGATCATTTGAGCTTCTGTAATTGTGATTTACACGAACGGTTTCGTTTAGACAAATTTTGTTCAGTTGATTTATTTAATCTAATTCGGTACCCAAATGATCTCCAAATTAGATGAAACTTTACAGGGATGATCTACATACTATGTTTTAAACACTGAACGGTGAAGATGTGAAAATGTGACCTAAAAGTGAGCGAAATAAGGAGCACCATATTTTAATTTCAAAGCGGTGTTCTGCTTTTGAAGGGAACTAGTGTGTGTGTATATATTAACATGATCTACTTTCAGTATTTTAGAGAGGACTGGAAAAATGGAATGCCTTCTGTACTATAGAGAATCAATCAATTTTATTCCCCACTTGTTATTTCCTTTAGTCGCTTCTGGTTCTCTTCAGTGTACGTAAAAGTTAATGCGTTTAGGAATCGGTGTTCTTCTTCCGATCCATGCAAATCAAAACACGACACACTATAATGCATGGTCGGAATTATTTCCATATTCCAGAGGCTAGGAAAGACAGGTTTCTAATTTCTTCACAACGATGATTAGGTCGGCTACATACGACTCCGTCTTCTCGTAATGATCAGTTTCTTACTGGTGGTTGATTTGTGGTTTTTGTACTTGCTGTTATTTCTGGAAAATGAGCAAATGTTCCAATTAGTGTATCCTATATCGAATCACTCGCAAAGATTTTCTTTTAGTTAGTTGGTCACTGCGCTTCCTTTTGGAGGCTTTCCTTTGGTCATTCTTCCATGGAGACAAAGAGGAACATTGATCATAACCAAGAATATAAGACAATTAGTGCTGACATATAAAGTCAAAAACTTGGTAGGTCAGTTTCTATTTTCATGAAGAAGTTGAGAGACAAAAGAAAAGAAATTATGGGAGTGGCCGGTGATCGATGACTTTAATCATAGATCGGCTTTGTTAGTTAATTATAGGTCTATAAGCATTTCGCATAAAAGATGAAAAGAAGAAATTGAACACCAAAGCAATTTGGTCCATTGTTGTTCGATCTTATTGTTTAAAACGTAGTCGCAATGCAGTTCATTTAGCATTGTTTTTATTTATTTTTAATAACTTATTGAATACCCAACATCTTGTGATGCCATAAACACGTATCTAAGCTAAGCTGGATGACTTAAGAGTCAAATTAGTCCTCTCATTTTATTTGATTGCATTTGTCTGTATGCTTCTGTTTTGTAGTCGTCATGTATATGTTTCTAAGCTAGCTCGTTAAGTTTCCTCGCATTGGTGCAACTTCCCCACACCTTTTAGGTTATGATACACATTAGGGTTATTTAAATGTGAATTAGTACTGCCATATGGTTCTTGGTGGTTGTCTGGCTGATCCATCCGGAATCAAATTGCCTATATATCAACAAATCGAACGTAACAAGTCAATGAAACATAGGTCTCATCTCAAATTAATTAATTAAGACCTAAAATATATGTTCTTGTAGTTTTCATTCAAATCAAGTGGTTGGTTATATATGTTTCTGAGGTTCTTAGAAAAATAAATAAAGGAGAAAAATTGGACAAAGACAATCTCTAGCAGATGAGCATAAAGCTAGGAAGGTGAGCAACCCAAAGTTCTCATTTCTCAGCTGAAACATAAAAGATCTTCTCCTTAAAAACAACTTCATGCCAAGGATGGATTGCTCTGGCTACATTTCATAAATTTAGGAGAGGAAGTGAGAAATCTGGCTCTAGCTTCAATGGCACAAAGGACTGTCCTCAAGGTTGATATAACATGCCTAAAATGCAAGAAGAAGCTTCTCAAGGCAGTAACTGGCCTAGAAGGTATACAATCGATTTAGTCTCTTGTTTCTCTATCTTTTTTATGTTTCTTGTTTGTCTATTGCTATCACTTCGCCCTAAATTGTGGAAGAAAAAAAGTCATCAATAAGTAATGTTAGCGTCAATCGATCGATCCGTTATGCATGTATAAGTAAACGTAGATTCTTGATTGGCATGGATCTTACATTAACTTTCATATAAACCAACGTTCAAATGTTCAATTAGATTTTTCTTTCTCGCGAGTGTGCATATTGACACAAGCAAAACATCATATGTGAACATCAGCATGAGGTTACATCACTTACATGACAAATAAATATTAACGTCAGTCATTCAAGCGTGCGAAGATAATTTTTATCGTTTATTGATGTAATCACAATAAGTTTTTTTTTTTTCCTATCAACAAATAAAGACATCTTAATTAGCCAGCGTGCGTGCGCATTGTCGCATACATATTGTATATATTTTGTTATTGTAAGGTAAGTTCTGACATTGAGGATCAAAGTGGCTCATTAGATATTTAGATTAGAATCGAAGTAGCTTTAACATTAATTAAACTACTCAAGTTATAGACGCCTTGGTTCAATTCAGAAATGGAGTTTAGGTAATTGGAGATCCCAAGCGGTTGCCTAGTTTAATTTCTCTCCAAGTCGGTTTCCTGGGTGTCGATTAATTATTAGGCTCTTAATCAATAGCAAAGTTTGTCTCAAGTGTTTTTGTTATTGTATAACTTCTAAGTTGGCGTCTCAACCATTACAGGTGTGGATAAAATTGAAGTTGATGCAGCCAAGGGAACTTTGACAGTAACAGGAAATGCAGACCCTTATGAAATAATAGTCCGGTGCAGAAAAGCCGGCAAGTTTGCTGAGGTAGTGACCGTCGGGCCTCCTCCGGCTCCACCTAAACCGAAAGAAGATGAGAAAAAGAAGCAGGAGGAGAAGAAACCAGTAGTCCAAAAGGATCAACTTCCCAATTATATGTATCAACCCCATATTATCATGATGCAGCCCCCTTGTTACGAGCCGAACCCATCCTGCATTATCATGTGAATTATATAATTTGAGTGATCAGACTCATCGTAGTATTAATTTTAAGAGTTCATGATCTGATGTTATGGTCTTTTCTATGATCGAAGAGATGAATCATATTGTTTTAGAATAGGTCGATCTAAAAATCTTGTAAAATGCAGATCTTTATTGTTTTGATCATGATGTAACATATGCACATTCGTACATTTTATTTTCACATGTGGTTGCTACTTCTAAAATTATTACACGGTTTAAAACATTAATTATGTCAATAATCGATAACTCATTCGAAGAAAAACTTGATTTCAAACAGACATATTGTCGCGAATAACAAACTACGTTTACTACAATCTACGACGTCGAAGAATGTGTGTGTTATTAGAGTGCATACCCTCCTCATCCTTTTGCTCACTTTGCTGCCTGGAAGTTTGTTATTGCTATGCGGACGAGTAAGCACTTGTAGAATTATCAATTATCCAAGTTCTATTTTCTATTTTCTAAGTTCTATTTTTTTAAACTCGGTAAAAAGATAATAAAATCTTTTGCTGTTTTTACCTTTAGCGCCATAATTCACCGTCACCAACCATTGTTTCTTACTCTGGTTCTGATCTCACTCTCAGCTCAATTCTATCTTCACTCTCAAATTACAACTCGGAGAGCCAAGTCAGCTAACAATGCCGGCGGACGATAAAACCTGCCGAGTTTTCTGTATCGGAACGGCCGATACTAAGCTCGATGAGCTCCGATTCCTCGCCGACTCTGTTCGATCCAACCTCGCCGCATTCTCCTCATCTTCCTCATCCAAGGTAACTACCTCCTCTCTCTCTCCTCCTCTTCCGATTTCACTTCAATCACGCAGCTCACTATGTAAATTTCAATCTCCCGATCAGGTCGATGTCACCGTCGTCGATGTCTCCGTCGGCCGGAACGACTCCGGCTCCGGTTCCGTTCACAACGTAACCGATTTCGCCTTCGTTTCGAGGAACGAGGTCCTCCGCAGCGACTCCGAAGCGGCGGATCAGCTGCCGGAGGACAGAGGCGAGGCGGTGGACCTGATGAGCAAGGCGCTGGGGATTTTCCTAACGAAGTCGCAAAACGACGGCGTTTTGGCTGGTGCGATTGGCGTCGGAGGCAGCGGAGGCACGGCTCTGATATCGCCGGCCCTTAGGTCGCTCCCGATCGGAGTGCCGAAGGTTATTGTGTCCACGGTGGCGAGTGGCCGGACGGACCATTATGTAGGGACCTCGGATTTGGTGCTGTTCCCGTCGATTGTGGACGTGTGTGGGATTAATAGCGTGAGCAGGGTCGTATTGAGCAATGCTGCGGCTGCGTTTGGAGGGATGGTGATTGGGAGAGTTGAGAGGGGAGAGAGTGGTGGTGAGGGTGGGAAGTCAACGGTGGGGTTGACCATGTTTGGGGTTACTACTAGTTGTGTGAATGCTGTGAAGGAGAGACTGGAGAAGGAAGGGTATGAGACTCTGGTGTTTCATGCTACTGGGGTTGGAGGTAGGGCCATGGAGTCTCTGGTGAAGGAGGGGTTTATAAAGGTAATGTCTTTTTTTTTTTTTTTTTTGATGTGAATGTGGATTGTATGAAGTTTCGAAATTTTGATTTGTTTGAGTGAACATGTAAATGTATCAACTTTATGCTGTCTCGTGTTTCGATTCACTTGCAAGAGAAGTTTAATTACTTTCAGGTTGCTATGCAGTTTCATTTCTATTAGCTTTATATGGGAAGTTCATTTTTGTTTCGCTTTGCTTATTTTTTTCTAGGGTGTTTTGGATATCACAACGACAGAGGTTGCAGACTATGTGGTTGGAGGTGTCATGGCTTGTGATGCTTCTCGCTTTGATGCCACTTTAGAGAAAGATATACCTTTAGTCCTGAGCGTTGGAGCTTTGGATATGGTAAACTTCGGAGCTAAAGACACCATATCATCCAATTTTCAGAACAGAAAGATTCATGAACACAATAAGCAGGTGATAACCTATAAGTCTTTTTGGTCCACTCTCTTTCGAGTCTTTCCCCTTCTATATCTTTGATCTTTTGGATCTGTTTCCTATGCATTCTTTGGTATCAAAATCTCCCCTTTATGGAACCTAGGAAAGGTTTTGTCATATTGTCTATAAATGAGATGCTTAATTGGAATATACCCTTGTAATACTAATGTGATTCACAGTTGGTCTGACTGCGTAACTTCAATAAATGATCAACTGTCTCATATCCCCCATTCTCATGAATCCCCCATTCTCATGAATGAGGTATTATAGTGCACACGCGCATTTAACATGGAGCCTTAGTTACCATTGTTGGTTCACTAATAAAGACAATAAATGGCCTATATCAGCTAAACCCAAATAATAAATTGCACAAGCGCGCAATGTCCTGTTCTAGAGCAGTCCTTATTTATAAACCTTACTGAAGAACGTCTCTATATACTATTAATAGGGCAGTGTGTGTGTCTAATGTGGAGTGAATGTTTCATTTTCAGGTTTCATTGATGAGAACTACAGTAGATGAAAGCAAGAAATTTGCTAGCTTCATAGCAGACAAACTGAACAAGTCATCATCAAAGGTTGTTGTGTGCCTGCCACAAAAGGGTGTCTCTGCTTTGGATGCACCAGGGATGTCCTTTTATGATCCTGAGGCCACTGCTACTCTGATAAATGAACTTAAGAGTCTAATTCAGACAAATGAAGATCGACAGGTACTGTTTTTGCCAACTAGCTGGTGTGTACAAGTGTATCACTGTCCCGACCTTCTTTTATTGCCTTGATTTATGTGCAGGATCAACTTTACTATTGAAAATAGTGCGTTTTTAATAGGTAAAGGTGTACCCTCATCATATAAACGACCCTGAGTTTGCAAATGCATTGGTTGATTCATTTTTAGAGATTAGTAAGAAGAGTCATCTGCAGTCTACTCCACAAGTTGCTTCTCCTGAGCCCAGTCAACAGGTTCATGAAAGTTCTGTTGCCCAGATAAACTTCTCAAGCTATGAAACCAATCCACGCAGCCTCAGTGATTTCCCAGGAGCTAAACCAGGTTGCTTTTTGCTGTTAATTTTATTTTTTAATTTTTTAATTTTTTTTATATAACATACATTGGTGGTTTTAAGTAGATCAGAGTATATCCATGTCCAACAGATGCATTTTGTTGCATTATACGATTAGCCATTTGATCCAGGTTTTTATGTCCGGATTTTGGGCTTCTAGATGGGACTTTGTTTAGTTAAATGAGAACAAAAAAGAGCTACACCGCATGAAGCTGCACATTATGTTGTTTCACCTATTAGCTACAAGGAAACAGGAGATAACTTGATCACATTGAGATATTACTTTAAACAAGTCCCCTTTTAATGCATTAATATGTTGCACCAAATGATGAATAGATTTGGAGTGGATTTTGCAATATGAGGATTTTTCATGTGTCATTAGAATTTGAGCAATGAGAAATGTGTATCATGCATATTTTCTGACCTGTAACCTGTTACTTCTGTGACAGAAACTTTGCAAAGAACTTGGGCGATACTACAGCAACTAAGGGATCAAATAAATAAAGGAATACCAATTATAGGGGCTGGGGCAGGGACAGGTATATCCGCAAAGTTTGAGGAAGCTGGTGGAGTGGACCTAATAGTGTTGTACAATTCAGGGCGCTTTCGCATGGCAGGAAGAGGTTCATTGGCAGGCTTATTGCCTTTTGCTGATGCAAATGCTGTAGTTCTTGACATGGCTAATGAAGTTTTACCAGTACGTCTTAACTGCTTACATGTTCCAAAATTTCTAACGAAGTGCTTCTTCAACTACTGTTGCTTTAAACATGCTGAACAGTCATCTTCACTGATTGTTCAAAATTATTTCCTATATATATTGACAAGCACTGATCTGCAAAACTAAAATATAACATTCAACAAAAACCTGATGAGTCATGGTAGTAGGGCAAACATGCTCCCTTTTAGAAAAATTTCTGATGCCTTCTGATACTGTATAGGTGGTGAAGAAGGTACCTGTTCTTGCTGGAGTATGTGGGACTGATCCTTTTCGCCAAATGGATTTCTTCCTGAGGCAGGTGGAGTCAATTGGATTCTTTGGGGTTCAAAATTTTCCAACTGTTGGATTATTTGATGGTAATTTTAGACAAAATCTTGAAGAAACCGGAATGGGATATAGGTAGGTAGTACAAGAGAGTTTACTTCAGGCGTATTTGATATCAATTATTTATGCATTTTACAGTTATTGATTTTTCTTAATCTATGGTACAGATTGGAGGTTGAAATGATTGAAAAAGCACATAAGATGGGTCTGTTGACAACCCCATATGCTTTTAATGAAGATGAAGCTGTGGAAATGGCAAAAGGTGGTGCTGATATTATAGTCGCTCATATGGGACTCACTACAGCTGGCTCTATAGGGGCAAAGACGGCTGTTTCACTTGAGGAAAGTGTAGTTCGCGTACAAAATATTTCAGATGCTGCACATAGGATCAATCCCAATGCTATTGTCCTCTGCCATGGTGGTATGATCTCTGACATTTTTTGTGTTTCTTGTCTGTAGCTCGTACGATCATGAAATTAAAATTTGGCATAGAAAGAAAATGAAAAACTTGTACTAAATCCGTTGCTTTTAGCTACCACTTGTAGCATTTCATGTTCAATTAAACATTCTTGCTTACTCTTTCAATTATGTTCTGTAGTATTGATAAAAAAAAAAAAGTGTTCTCAAGTGTCAGCTCAACAATTATATTTACTTTAACCAACATAAGATTATTTGGTGCATTTTACAGGTCCCATCTCTAGCCCAAAAGAGGCAGAATTTGTACTTAAGAACACCAAGGGAGTTCATGGCTTTTACGGCGCATCGAGCATGGAGAGGCTACCTGTTGAACAAGCTATAACCTCCACAATGCAACAGTACAAATCAATCTCTTTCCACTGAAGTATGTTCTTTTCACAAAGCCGATTGCTTCATTTTCTTACTATTTTCAGTCCTTTACTGTATCAAATTAGCTTGATTTAATCATAATATACAAGAAAAACATAGAATTTGGTTTGCTGTTAGATATGATGTCAACATACTTGTTTACTCATTTCAACAATATACCGAGTGTACTATTATATGATCCGATCCATGATGAATCATGTATGCATCAATAATGATATATCTTTCTTCTACAATTGAAATTCTATTCAATCGGACTAACGGACCCAAAAGAAAGGAAAAGAAAAGAGAAGAAATCACAAGCCCAAACTAGATGTCGACCTAATACTATAATACCCTCGATCCTCCCCGCCAGACTCCATTCCATCACTTTACTAATTTTCACCACCGTCGGCGTCAAGCAATGAAGTACCGATCGACATCCCCACCGCAACTCCGATCGGCGAAACGCTTAAGCGTCGTTAGGCATGAGACGGGTTATCTCTCGGATAGCGAGATCTTGATACAAGGCTCAGATTCCTCAGAACAAGAAGAACAAGAAGGACCAGAGGGTGCTGTAAAACTGCCTGTTGGTTACTTTTGGTTTAAATTCGTGAAAATTATACAGCGCACCCGGGTGCGCTGAATAGACTCTCTTAAATTCGAGACTGCAGATCTTATTACTACATCTTAAGATGAAAAGGCAAAGAGTTACAACTTGGACTCCTTTCCTAAGCCATCAGCCTTTGAACCAGAGGCTGCCCCAAAGCCTGCTGCTTACTATTGGCCTAGACTGAAGCTTGGACAACCTCTTACCCCAGCAGAGAAGGCAAAGGCTGTTCATGATTACAGTTTGGAGGACCTCCTCGGGGACAATCTCTTATTTTGTACCATTTGTGGTGAGGAGGATCACTGGGTTTACAACTGTGAGAAATACTATGAGAAATATAAATGTCCATACGGGACTGAATAAATTCCTGCAGGCATTACCCAACATGATGAGAAGCTGGAGAAGCCCTCTGATGTCTGGACCGACTCGGATGAAGAGTACCTCCGATCTCTCTCAGGGGGATTTTACTACATGGTTGGACTCAGTGAACTAAAAAACATACATAGAATTATGATTAACCAGCACAACGATATCGAGGCAGTAGTTAGAGCTGGAATCCAGCCCAAATGTGCGGCTGATTACGAACACCGGACGATGAAGAAGGCTGCAATGAAGGATGAGGAGAAGGATAAAGAATGAAGATGGTATGTATTGCTGTTGTGTGATGGACTGTTTGTTTCTTTTCTTTTTCTGGTTGGATGTAGTAGATGATTTGGTGTCCGTTGACATTGTGGAAGTATTGTGATATGCTGCCCACTTTTTAAGTACTAATTTCAGTTTTCAAGCATATCAGGTTGTAGGGTACATGAAATTTTCTGATAAACTGAATCCCATCTTCTCGTTCATAAGGCCTTCAAAGTAATAGGACATCCACTTCTTAGTCTAGGAATGTGTGCCTTCTTTTCTAAGCTAGTATCCAGATCATCCACTGTCCACCTAAACATTAACATTAGGAAGAGTTTAAGAATCATAAACTGAAAGAGGAAGAATGAAGGTCTAGATAGGTATTGCAAACTCACCTGTAACCACTAGTTAGACGGTGTAAAAAGACCAACATTGTCACCTTTGCCATGTTGATTCCTAAGCATGTTCTGGGTCCTGACCCAAATGGAATGAAGCTATATGGTTTTTGCATTTCCTGGATAAATCACACAAGCAGATGTAACATTTCACTCTAAGCCTAATAGTTATGAGTTATGACTATGGTAATGTCAATCTCATTGTCTAAGTTTCAAGGTAGGAGTTGTTTACATCAAATCTATCTGGGTTGAACTGCATAGGTTCTGCATACAAATCTGGATCGTAGTGTATGCAAGTCGCGTCTATATTCACATGCCATCCTTTCTTAATTTCAAAACCTGCACTAGCAATGTCGCAGATTAATCTAAAAAATCTGGTAAAGAATCTCCTCAAGATCTTTCAAGATTTCTGAATTTTGTGGCGTGAAAAAGGCTAGTCTATCAATCTAACTATCCAGAAAATAGTGTGTTGATACAATAATACACTCTAGAAACCCTTAAAGTCTGAGGGAATTGAAAAGGAACTTGAAAGCTTGCCCTGTATAGTGCAGTCACTGAGTGCAATGCGAGGAAACCAGAGAAGGACATTGGCCATCCTCAGTGTCTCTTTTACAACCTGGAAAACAAAGAAAATGGAAGGTTGAAATGGCATCACTATGTATGATTCCCATGATGTCACTACTATCAGTAACATACTATTACAAATGCAAGATATGAGAAAAACAAGATCTAAATTGAATGTAAACAGTGAAGCACTAAAGACCTATTCTGATTAGAAGATCAGATTAGGATGTGCTAACCTTCAAACAGTAGGACATATCTTTGATATCTTCTAGTGTAACTGAAGCTTTAGCTGGCTTAGACTTTGATATAGACAACTGTTCTTCCTGTACAATACATGGTGCTGCTGTTAATATGTTTCATTAACAGTGATTATAATACCCTAGTAAGCATCAACAACCGCAGCATCAGGTTTGTGGTCAGAAAATATGGTGCCTTTGTTACTTACTCTGAGTCTGTCTTGGGCTTCTTTGTTCTCATCCAGAAACTTGACACTCCACATTATCGCAGCTGCAGTGGTTGTCTGCCCTGCAATTATCAGTGTCAATAGGTTGTCCATAATTTCTGAGTCTTGAAGCTTTTCGTTGGGAGGGTATGAATCTTTGTCTAACATGGACTGTAGGAAGTCTTCTCGATACTCCTTCCTGCTTCGTCTTCTGTCAATCATGTTCTTGAATGTTGTCATAAGACGTCTGCGTGCCTGCTTCAACAAATCTGTTAGTGTGCTGTTTAAAAGAAACCAAATGTTTCTGTAAGAATATGTTTTCTTCTTCTTTGGTTTGTTCTTTCCTTGATCTTGGGCAGGCTGCATTACCTTGATGCCTTTGTAATATCTAGTGCCTGGAATCATGACAGGAATGGATAACATTGCATCTGAAATAGTATTGCAATCTTTCTCAATCTTCCGTAACAAGGAATCCTCAGTGACACTTACTAGCATGCTGCACATTGCATCAAATGTCATCTGCAAATCCAGTAACATTCAGAGAGGTCAGACACAACACTATATATAAGAGTATATGCCATACTCAGTCTATTCTAAATGAATACCACTTTACTATATTTTCTTTTTCTTGTTTGTTCATATCAAACTGACAGTTGAAATGTTTTCAATGATGCCAGTGTAGTTATATGAAAAAGACTTGAGTAATGGCTATGTAAAGTTACCTTCATACTGAATTCAAGCACCACAAAGCTTTTCCCACCTTCTTCTAGCTTCTTCAACTTCTGGCACAGCATTTTATCAAATTTCTGAACAAACTGAGATAAAGAGTTCATGGAGAAAGGATCTGATAGAAGGCGCCTTATCCTTCTGTGCTTTTCATGTGGCACACAAAGCAAGCTGTTCTTCCCAACACAATCTGCCATTGATTTCACATACCCTTTGTTGAACTTTGCAAAATCATTTGAAAAAATAATTTTTGCACCGTCTGTGCTTGGCACAAATACATGGATCTTTCCAAAAATCCTTGTCTTGAACCACTTCCCATACCTAGTTTCATCACAGTCATCAACTCTATGTTCGATCAACATGAAAACAGATAACTACATTGTATCAACTAAAAAGATAAACTTTTCTTTGCAAGTTTTGTATAGACTTGAAATGAAAGGAATTATGTCATGCATCTTCGTTGTTTTCTTGCTGATACATATGGTTAACAGCTTAACATCATCTTCTGGTGTAGCCTAAGCATCGTTAATGGTGGTGATGTTGCAGATTGAAAAATATAGAATTAGCAGGATATCTGATGAGACAAAACTTATTGATGTTCATGAATCCTGACTACTCAGTAAATTGTTAGTAGGTACGTAGATACTTCATATACTTGTGTAATAGAAAAACTAACCATTGTCGTCGGAGTCTGACAAACTCGTAGCATCCTTTTGTGCTGTTAGTTGCTGAAAGAAAAGAAAAGGTTTCACCTATAAAGGGTAAACCCAACCGGCCACGGATTGCAACCGTTTTCCAACCCAATTTACAGACCAAAAATGTTACTCCAATAGAAAGCACTGCAAGAATGAAGGTCTCATAGTGCTTCTGAACAAGAATTAGGACATCTTCTTTTGATGGAATGAACATCTTTAGCTTATTCAGTCTACTGCTCAAGAAGCTAGAGATTGACAGTCCAAGGTTGAGGCAGTCATGTTCTAATGGTGTGTTATATATAAGAACAGTAAAGATGAAGTTTCAGATGAGACAAAATGCCTTTTGTCAGATAATTTTCTTAAATGTGGAGCATATATACCTGTTCAAAATAAAAATAAAAATAAAAATGTGGAGCATATATGTTATAGGAAAGCTGAACAGAGACATGCATATTTGGTTAAATTTCTATCAATTATGGAAAAGTGTAAAGGGAAAGCACCCACATTGAGTCTGTAATCCCTTCTGGATCTTCTATTTATGTCTCTTTACTGTATGCATTTTTATTAAAAATGTAGACCCTCATCTAAGTGCTCAATTTTATACCCCCAAACGCTGTGGAACGAAGTCGTTTTAGACATAAGCACAATACTAACTCGGAAAATTAAGCATAAAACCATATTTTCTGTCGGAAAGTCTAAATGCAGAAACTGCACATGGATGGTAACTGAACATAATAGTGGGATTGTGTTCAACTTTCAATTCGTTACATAATTCCAATGCAGACTAAAACTTCAAAAAGGCCAACCTAGCTAGCTGGATGCTTTTATTTTTGCCATATGATTCTATTGCAGCTCCCATTATATGTGATAATTGAACACTGACTGTGATTGAGATCTAACACAACGGCATTCAAATATTATTTGACAAATGAAAAAAATGGAATTCGATTATGTAGGATAAAGAGTATAGAGAAATTTTCATATACACCCAATTTTGAAGAGTGGTTTTAAATAAAACCCACCTAATATTTCTATCTGATAGACATCTAAAATGTATCAATTATGATAAATATTATGTCTTAGTTTTTCTAAATTTTACACAATTGCCACCATTCAACTATAACATATTAATATAATAAATAAGTTTAATTGATGATGTCTTAAATACCTTGATTATGAGTTTTTCTTCTAACACTAACATTTTTCAATCAATTTGCAAGAATCATGTAGTTTTCTTTATTTTTATGAAAAAAAATCTAGATTAAAGGAATTCATTCTCTAATCTATACATAAGGTAAAATATAATATGAATAAGATATATGATATAAACCCTAAACCCTATACCCTATACCCTAAACCATATACCCTACACCCTAAACCCTAAACCCTATACCCTGAACCTATACCCTAACTCTATACCCTAAACCCTATACCTTAACCCTATACCCTAAACCCAATTTTGGGTTTCTTCTTTTTAGGTATATTATCATATCATGCCCTACTTAATAAGTACATTAGAAACGTAAGTAGTAGAGAGTAAAATGTTCTCTCGATTAGGATGAGAAATGATATAATAATATACCTAAAAAGAATAAAATTAATCAAAGAACAAGAACGTGTACCTTACGATTAGACATTTTTCGACTATGTAGAGAGACATCAAATGTGAGCTTAGGAATGAAAAATATCATCCTATTACAAATGACATACTTTTGTATATAGCATATATATATATATATATATATATATATATATATATATATATATATAAACTCAAGTTAGTAATAACAAGGTAATAAATTAAAGAATGTAATTGATTATGACAAAGTTAAATACAACTAAATTTTAGCTAGTATTTGAGTTTCAAATTGATACTAAAATTGAGAAATATACCAAATTTAGTTTTCTACTGTCTGAATGACAAATTAGAGAAACTGAAAAATGAAGAAAACTATTAATTATAGACATTTGCTCTATATGGTATGTTTGCTTATGTGGAATGTGTGTAAAATAAAAGAAAAATATGTATGAGTTTATCTTAAAAGAGGTCTAGTATTTTAGGTTTTTATCTAATTTTCTCATATATATTTGATTGAGAAATGAACCCACCTCAGATGGCTCAAGGGTCATGAACAAAGTGGTCCATTATACCCTGCATGAATGGAATGGTATGAGATCATGAACATCTGTATGTGTTTTGAAAATATGATCTTGTATGGTGATTGATATTGTAGTTCAATGAGAGGAAAAGAGACAGATTGGAGTGGGGTGGCCGATCATGGTTTTAGTAGAAAGATTCTGGTATGCTCAAATTACCAATTTAGTAGCCGGAGAATGTGTTCCTTTCTTTATAGTGAATAATTGAGACGAGACTAAGAACCGTTCGCGCCATCTGTTTGTGACTAGTCGCTTCCTACTAAGAGCCATTAGTCACCTTGCAGGTTTTCTTCATTCTGAACTTGAACCAGCCCATATTGACTTCAGTCTTGAGAAGACTTAACCATGATTCCATGAAGAATTGCGAGCGGATAGTAAAAAGACTTTGACCCCTCCCTTATTTTTTTGGGTTAAACCGGTTTTCTACTTTATTCTTTCCTCTTTTGGATAACGTAAGATTACTGATTAGTATGATCTGTTGATCTAAATCTAATATCTTTTGTAATAATAGTGAGTCATGTATCCATCTTCCCTACACCATTACAAAATAAAATTCTTATAAAGGTGATACAAGACTTAAAAAAAAAAAAAGTAAAAACGCGATGAATGGTTAAGTAAACAACTACATGCACGTATCCTTTCTTCAACAATTCGCCTATAACACTCTGATTACTCAGGCAAATGTAGCTGATCAACCTTAGTGCGTAACCCTAACCCAAGGTTGGTACGGTCTTCGTCTTCCTGGTCTCCACTGAAACCAAAGTTACAAAAAAATGATCGGGTCTGTAATACTTGTATATGACGTTCACACATTCTCAGCCTGCATTTCTTGCGTGATTCCCAAGTCTCTAGCAGTCAACAAAACCCACTCTTACTCTAGAAATTAAACAACCTCCGATCCTTCCTTCATATTTCTTAAAGTCTTAAATTCAACACCATTTCCCCCATAAAAATCAACTCAAACTCACATTTGCTCTATAAATAGAACACCATTTCTTCGGAAGTACCATAACTTGATCAAAACCCAATTACTCAACCAAAAATGGCATCTTCCTCTTCTTCCTCATCAGCTGAAGCCAACCTAGCCACGGCCAAGACAGTCCTCTCGGCCGTGGCTTCCGTGGCTGCCACGGCAATGCTAGCAAGGTCCATAGCCCAAGACTTACTCCCCCATGAGGTTCGGGACTACTTCTTCTCCGGCACAAGTAGCTTCTTTAGTCGCTTCTCTAACCAACTCACCATGGTCATCGACGAGTTCGATGCCCTCGTCAGCAACCAGATCTACGAGTCTGCCGAGGTCTACTTGGGATCCAAAGTCTCTCCAATGACTCACAGGCTCAAAGTAAGCAAGCCGGAGAAGGAGAAGAGCTTCACTATCACTATGGAGAGCAATGAAGAGATTGTGGACTTCTTCAATGGTGTCAAGTTCAAGTGGGTCTTGGTCTCAAGGTATGAACATTTTTTGAACCCATTTGCACATTCAAGAGCTTTTTTGATGTTTTCTTTACTGAAAGTTTGAAACTTTTTGATTTTGTGAACCCATTTGGACATGGAATATGCTTTCTGATGATAATTTTCTTTTGGCGCATTTTACACAAAGTTTGAGTCTTTTTGTGAATTTTATGATCCCCATTTCTCCAATTTTGATATTGATGATTAGCTATGCTTACTTTTAGTACATTTAACTTCTTCTTCTTCTTTTTGGAGAAGTTTAGTACATTTAACACTGGAAACTTTAGGTAAATTTTGTGAACCCATTTGATCCGTTTAGATACACTGCAACTTTTTGAGGTTTTTCAGCTGCTACATTATTTACAAAGTTTGGAACTTTTTATAAATTTTGTGAACCCAGCTTTCTGATGGTCATACCATATGGTATGACATGTCTATTGCAAATGTGTCAAATTGTATAACACATAGAGGCTTTTGAAAGGGCAAATGATCATTACATGGTTATTTAGTTGCTTCTTCAATCAATGATAGCCACACATTTTGTGAGGCATGCTATACCATATAGTATACTATACCATATGATATACTAGAATTTTCCCAAAGTATGAATCCCTTTGTGATTTCAGGCAGGTTGAGAGCAAGGACTTCTACAACCCTCGTGACCTGAACTCGACTCTGAGGTCACAAGTAAGGTGCTTTGAGCTCAGCTTCCACAAGAAGCACTTGGACTTGGTTTTGGACTCTTATCTCCCCCACATTTTGGAAGAAGCAAAATCCATGAAGCAAGACAAGAAGACAATCAAAATCTTCACCATGGATCCTAACAATCTCTACTGCAACTTGGCAGATGCTTGGACTCCCACGAATCTCGATCACCCTGCAACCTTTGAGACCTTGGCTCTGGACTCAGAAATTAAGAACTTCATTCTTAAAGATCTTGACAGGTTCATCAAGAGGAAGGAGTACTATAGGTATGGTTTGAAACATCAATGACATGTTTGAAAGTTTTCAACTGCATTACACTCACAATTTATGTACTAATTTGTTTTGATTTTGGGTGTATAGGAAAGTTGGCAAGGCATGGAAACGAGGATACTTGTTGTATGGACCGCCGGGAACTGGAAAATCGAGCTTGATTGCAGCAATGGCTAATTACTTGAACTTTGACATCTATGACTTGGAGCTCACGGGACTCAGGGCCGACTCTGAGCTTAGGAGGCTGCTCATTTCAATGGCGAATAGGTCCATTCTGGTTGTGGAAGATATTGACTGCACCATTGAATTTCAAGATCGAATGGCCGAGTCAAATAGAGAAAACGGGTCCCCAAATAACCAGGTCGGTTTAAGATTTTCCTTGTCTCTGTTTTCTTCTGCTTCATTGGATTATTCTGCTTGATACATTTGAACATTGACACCTTATTGTGAAAGTGACTAAGGAACAGCTACATTTCACTGTTTTAATGAAATTATTTCACATGTATATTACTTCTGGAGTTGGTTGAATTTGAGATTTTAACCAGGATCTTAATAGTGAAAATCCATTGGAAGGACACACCCAAAAAAGAAATCAGAAAAGTCAGAAAATCCAGAGTTTCAGACACCTAATGAGAATAGCATGAGATCAATGATTGGAAATTTTAGGAACTTTTGTCATGCACATTGTGTAGGATTGGACTATTAGAAAAATCTGTACAGAAAAAAAGACAGAGACTTTGAGTCAGCTTCAGGGAAAGTTCCTTTCAATAAAAGCCAAATAATTTGTAGCACATTTGATACCCTTTTCTTGTTATGATCTCCTTTGTAACTTTTGCATTAGCCAACCATAATAGTTTTGCATTTTGTTATGGTGCAGGTGACACTCTCAGGATTGCTCAATTTCATTGATGGGTTGTGGTCGAGTTGTGGCGATGAGAGGATCATAATCTTCACAACTAATCACAAAGAAAAGCTCGATCCTGCGCTCTTACGCCCTGGTCGCATGGACGTTCATGTTAACATGTCCTACTGCACTCCAACTGGATTTAGGCTTCTTGCAGCCAATTACCTCGGAATCAAAGAACACTCACTGTTTGAGGCAATTGAGAAACAGATTGAAATCACTGAAGTAACGCCTGCGGAAGTAGCCGAGCAGCTGATACAGTGTGATGAATCCGACAATGCACTGCAAGGCCTGATTGAATTTCTCAAAATGAAGAAGAAGGAAAATGAGGAAGCCACGGTGAAGAAGAAGCAAGAAGAGCTAGAAGCCAAGGAAAAGGAAACCGCTGCTAAAGAAGCCGAGACTAATAAGAAGGATGAGAAACCAGATGAGAATGAGAAAAGTAACAAGAAAGTAGACAATTGATGATGATGATGAAAAGATTAATAAAATAGTTTACATTTTGCTGACGATGAAATCAAACAAGAGATATCTAATTAGATTATTAGCTATAGTAGTTTGCAGATCAAAGATGAAAGTTTTGATCACATCTTGGTGGGGCTTTATTTGAAAATGTCTTGTTACATGACATTGATGAGTCATGAGTCTTTGTAAACTATATATGAGGAGGCCTATTCCAGCTTCAGTTGAATTCATTTTCTCTAGTAGTCAGATTATGAACAAGACGTATCAGTTCTAGAACGTAAGCCACTATAAAATACAGTGCTGAAGAATTGAGAAATGAACTTACAGTGCAGAAGAATTTAAGAAATGAAGTCACGAATTAGAAGATAAAGGACGATGTGCACGACTGACTTGGCAACTTTACTACCTAGGGACTTTTCTCTTCCACACCGAAAGCTAGCAAGCATGTCCCATACTCTGGTCAGCTCTGTCCAATATCATATTCTATTTGGTTTGTGTTTCCTGTGGATCAAGAATTCAAGATAATAATAATAGATACAATTCCCAGCTAATAAAGATGAAGAAGAAAAATGAGGTTTGGCAAACACCAGTGGTCCAGTGCTTTGTGAATGTGAATCTATAATGTTGGAGGATAACATGAGATTCCCAGATATTATTTTCTACCTAGCTAAGTGAAGTTTGATGTGAGCCTGCAACTCAAATTTTTTGATCATGAAAGATTGGTACTCCTACTTCCCCAATTCCTTGCGAGCCTGATTTAGTGCTGCATTTGCGACACTGGATTTATATCATCAGCACTTTCATATGTCAAACAAAAGGTAAGAGCTAAAATCGTAAAAGAGTATACTTGCACAAATTATGTAGACAACCATTCTTACACTAGATACTTAAAATTGAGCGATTGTTGCAGCCTGTGCAACACAAGCTGCACAATTACGTGTCTAATCGCGCGATTAGACATGTGATGTATATACATGTTATAAGCAAGTACTGTATACACAAGCGAACCTCACGACTGAGGTAGAAATCACCACCACACATGGCCTTGTTACTTGGGGCCGAAGCAAGCTTTTCTAGTTTTCGAAAATAATAGTACATACCAAAGAGAAAAGTGAGACCAAAAACAGACACAAAAGAAGTAGATGGAAAAAGAAAGCACGCGCCTCTCTCTTTCTCTTTTTTGGACCCACTATTACTAGGAATTCCACTTTCACACAGAAAGACACATTTTTACACACACACACACACACTCGGTAGTCGGTACCTAAAAAACTCCAAGAAAAAGAAACCTAAGCAAAGCATAGTCATCAATCATATATATTACTCCCTACTTTTCCTCCTCTGCTTCTCAAACACTTCCTAAACATTGAGACAAAGCCAACACCAAATCAGTTCCAGACCTTCTAAACTAGTCGATCATGATGTTCTCCACCAAAGAAATGCCTTCTCCTTCATCATTGTTCTCTGCCTATGCATCCATGGCAGCCTCAATGATGCTATTTAGATCCATGGCCAATGAGCTTGTACCTCAGCCAGTTAGAGGCTACCTTCACTCAACTCTCCGCTACATCTTCAAAAATCACTCCACTATGCTCACACTAGTCATTGAGGAATCAAATAGCATAAGCCGAAACCAACTCTATGATGCTGCAGAGGTTTACTTGTGCACTAAGATCAGTCCCAAGACTGACAGGCTCAAAATCAGCAAAACCCCGAAAGCAAAGAACATAACAATTCGGCTTGAGAAAGGTGAGAAGTTGGTGGATGTCTATGAAGGGATTGTGCTCCAATGGAGGTTTGTTTGTGCCGAGTCTGGACAGAACAACCCCAATGATCCATTTTCGCCTCCAAGGTCTGAGAAGAGGTTCTTTGAGCTCACATTCCACAAGAAGCACAAGGAAAAAGTCTTGGAATCCTATGTGCATCATGTTCTTGAAAAGGCCAAAGCAATAAAAGATGAAGAGAGGGTCTTGAAGATGTACACATTAAACAATTCCGGCCACCACCACCCTTACAATGGCTTCAAGTGGGACTCCATCAACCTCGAACACCCTTCAACATTTGAGACTCTAGCCATGGATTTGGAGCTGAAGAATGCTGTTATTGAAGACCTTGACAGGTTTGTGAAGAGGAAGGAGTTCTATAAGAAAGTAGGGAGGGCATGGAAAAGAGGGTACTTGTTGTATGGTCCTCCAGGCACTGGAAAATCAAGCTTGGTTGCAGCCATGGCTAATTATCTCAAGTTTGATGTCTATGACCTGCAGCTGGCTAATATTTTACGTGATTCTGACCTGAGAAAACTGTTGCTGGCCACCGCAAATCGGTCCATTCTTGTGATTGAAGACATTGACTGTAGTGTTGATTTGCCTGATCGGATTCGACATGGAGATGGACGAAAGCAAGTCCCTGATGCACAGGTTTGTTTAACTTGAATTCATTTTCAAACAATTTTAAGCTTTTTATATGCACAAATATGATTTAGGTACCAAGTATTTTTAGAATCTGTTATGTCATGTTTCTTTATTGATGCATTCATTCCTCTTGTATAGAATATTAGATTGTTGTTGTTCCTTTTCTTTTCCTAGCTTACCTAGTGAGTGAACAGTGAAGAGCCAGGGACTAAAGTGCAGGCTGACATGATTTCTGGTGTAAAATGAAATGCTTTGAGTGTGATTTGGTGAATCTTAATTTGGGTTGTGTTAGCATCTGATTGGTTGTATTAGCATATATAATTAGTGTAGAACTACTTGAGCATTTCATCAATTGACAAATCATAACCCAGAAAAGCATGCCCTTTCACAATGAAGCAACCCCACCTCATGACCTACTCTCTTTTTCTGGTGCTGTATTTTTGTTTTTGATTCAAAGGGGGTAGCTCTCACATGGCAGGAACTTGCTTTGTACTTGCTTTGTAGTTTCTTAACATTTAGTTTGGGTCCTATATTAGCTTTCAAACAAATTCCTGGGGTTCTCATTGGCCTCAACTTTAAAACAAGACCTTACAAGTAAAGATCTAATTGATATATTACACATCTGTTAAGGTGTTACCATATGGTGTGATGAGTTGATGTGATTTTAAAATGTTATTGATAGTCTTAATCAGAGTTAGAAAATGCACTTAGCACTGTACTAGATTTTTAACTATTGTAATCTTTGCAGTTAACACTCTCTGGACTACTGAACTTCATAGATGGACTGTGGTCAACTTAGCACTGTACTAGATTTTTAACTATTGTAATCTTTGCAGTTAACACTCTCTGGACTACTGAACTTCATAGATGGACTGTGGTCAAGTTGTGGAGATGAGAGGATCATAATATTTACCACTAACCACAAGGAGAGGTTAGACCCTGCTCTTTTGCGCCCTGGACGCATGGATATGCATATTCACATGTCCTATTGCACATACCATGGCTTCCAACTCTTGGCCTCAAACTACTTGGGTATCCAGAACCACCACTACCTCTATGATGAAATCGAAGGCTTACTGAAAGAAACAGAGGTGACTCCTGCGCAAGTAGCAGAGGAGTTGATGAAGAGCGAAGAAGTTGATGTTGCACTTGAAGGCCTGGTCAAGCTGTTAAAGCGGAAGAAGATGGAAGGTGATGAATGTGAGGTTGAGAATGAAAAGAAGATTGGTGCTAAAGGAGCAAAGCGGCAGAAAACTGAGAACAAACTGAAGAAACCTGTGAGGAATAGTAGGAAAAACACCACAAAAAGATGCAGCAACCGTTTATCAGCAAAAGCAAACCATTATGCATAAATTTCTCCCTGATCCTAACAAAACAACACTGATGCTTGATTTTGGGCTCAGTTCACTTCATGGAGACCTATATTGTAATAAACAAGTAAGGGTCGTGTATATATTAACGTCAGTTTTATTAAAGCCATCAGCACAAAACTCTCTGTTTTGAGGATATTACTATCTGAATAAAACTAAAATTTTTCCAAACCATGTTTTAAAATCCCTGCAATGGCTTTAGGTAGACTCCTACACCAAAATCAAAACTGAACCCAACTTTTTGTGGCTTGCAACTGATTTTGAAAGCTATTTCCTTCATGCTGTTTCAAAAACAAGTCTACAATATCAAAAATACACGCTACAGATCTCCAAAACTATTCAAGTTCAAAACTGAACTGGCCTACTCAAAGCTAGTAACAAAATCACATCTCCCATTGTTGTGTACCTCTTTAATATGCTTCCTTCTCCCCTTACCTAACAAGTTTCATATGTCAACCTTGGCCAAAGATGTTGGAAATCAAATTGAGGTCTACAATACTCCTACATTGGCATGGATGACAAAGATAAACCCTCGAGGGATGAGTATGAAGGTGGAAGTGTATCCCGTCTTGCTGACAGAGATTTGATTAATTCTTCTATCTGATTTGTCAGCATGAAAACCTCCTCAACTACATCCTTTGTTACTGAATCTTCCAACATCCTACACAAGTTCCCCTCATATTATAAAACTAGAAAACAGAAAGCATATAGGACAAAAAAGGGGATAGATGGATACTAGTCTGAACTACATAAATCCTATGGCACATAGCATAGCTGTCTAACACAATATCTTCTAACTAAATCACAGGTAGAAAATTATATCCTTGTAAGTTCTAAGGCTACTCTAGCACAGCTCTCTAACACAATATCTTCTAAGTTCTAACTAAATGGAGACAAATATATTCCTGTATGTTCTAAGGTAGCAACACTTTTCACAATGTGCATTGCATATTTTATATGACTCATTAGAACATAAAAAAGCTTAAACATAAACCAACCTTAATTGAGCTTCAGTGCTGCTGCTGCACTCGGAAAATAGCACCTTGATGACTGGATGCAGATCAATCTTTGGTACTGGTTCGGTATTGCCCTGTGTGGCCAAACAATGACCAGTGCCAGACCAAGAATTTGTATTTATGAGAACAATGTGCAGCATTGGAGATTTGAGTTTCAGGTCCCTAACCACAGTCCTGTATGATAATTGATCTTTAGCACATTCGAGTAGCTGGTTTGCAAACATTCTTTCCAAGGTATACTTCCTGTTTAATGAAACAAACAAAATGAAATGAAGCTTATATCCTACATGAATACTGAAACAAACTTCAATGTTCATAGAATTAGAATAGAAAGGGAAAAAAGGTGGACGGTGAGCATATTACTGAGTGCCCACAGAAAGAGCAAGATTTTCTTCATAAAGTACAGTAAAGGTGAAAACAGATAAGAGAGCTAAAGAAATGATAGATCATTATATGCTAACCTGAAAATGTCTCTTGTCCCTCCAACTGGAAGGCTAGTGCCAATATTGCATTTAAACAATCGAACACCACCATCAATAAGTCTGCCACCATTATCACAAGGGTAAGCTCCAAGGAGAGACGAACAATGAGGGCAGAAATATTCAACCCATTCAACATCTACTGAAAGATTGGAGGACCTAACCATGAAAATATTTTCAAGATACCCATTTAGCAAAGATTTGTGATTTTTCAGAATCTCTGTGTTTTGCTCTGAAGAAGATTCAGACAAATGATGACTGCAGCATTCACCATCATAGTTTTGCGCATGACTTTCGATATCATCACAACCCACTCCATTCTGTTCTTTCCTGGATTCGCTCACAGAACAATCCAATTCCGAACACCTATGAAGTACACCCTGACTCTCATCTTCTTCCTCAGTAGCATCACTTTTATAATTGGCATCCACATGTTTTTCCTTATTTTCTGACTTAGGTATCTCATTACATCCAACATTACTTCCAGGAGCAAGTTCAGAATCATTTGGACCACACTCACCACTGGTATCTGATTCAATATCACGTTTTTCACATACACCTAAGTCGGGGAATTCACACTTGACAAGATCATCTTTGCAAAGTGTGATATTTGTAGCACTCACCAGGCACACACCCATCTTACTGGTGTACGAATTTGCATATCCAGCAACCAGCTTTTCACTAACTTCTCCAAACGAACAGCAGCAATTCCCAAACCAGTTATCCGCCACCTCCCGCCAGTTCACTGACGGCATTTCCACAAAAGTACTACATTAAATAAAATGACAAAACATGTCAAACAGACTCCCACTACATTTACTTCAATCAAACTTATACACACAGGAAGTCACCACATCTTACCTAAGAGGACTTGCAGTCAGCTTATATGAGCAACTTCTGCAATAAAAGTGAACCTCTCCCCTCGAAGATAGACTCTTCACATCTGAAACCAACCAAAATCAGCATCACATCATATGGACCATACACAGCTACACATTCAAAATCAGTAATTCACACATGAAAAACATCTTAAACATATATAACAGCAAATTGGGTAGTAAAATAGTAACAAAACACAGCTATTTACTCTCACAAACAGCTTTTAATTCTCAAAACACTAATCACTCGCTAACAATTACACCCAAAACAAAAGAAGCTAGAATCTTTGAGCAAAACACAAATAAAGTTGAAAACTTTACAAGATAAACCAACAATCTGAGCTCACCGGAGTCCACCGAGAGCGGTTTCGAACCATTGTCTTCATCTTCATCCAACCTCATCTCACCCAAATTGAGTAGAGACTCAAAGTTGAGCACAATAGAGTGATCAACAGGTAGAAGAAGAGCGAGCTTGACCTCAATGTGGTCGTCCAAGGCTTTGAAGCTGACCGGAGACTCGTCGTCGAGCAAAACCCTAGGCATGGGAACACAGAGAGAGACCACGGCGGCGTCGGCGGCGGCGGCGGTCCAGGTGAGGAGGAGGAGAGAGTGAGGGAGGCTGAGGTGGACGGTGAGGTTGTGGCATTGGGTGGAGGGGGTGGTGGAGGAGTTGAAGAGGAAGAGGCGGAGGGTTGGGATGTGGGATTGGGATTCCCATGTGAACCTCCATTCTGTGCTGCTTTCGGCGGTTTCAAGCTTCAAGCTCATTTTGGTTTTGCTCTGCTGCTCTGCTAGTGTTCTCAAAGGTACACATTAAAACATGTATACAATGATTTTTTCTTTTTCTTTTTAAATTACATTATTCCATTTTTTATTATTATGGCAGAGTTTCCATATATAGGGGAGGTTTAGGGTTTACGAATTCAAGCATGTGTGATAATAATGTTGTCGAATGCATAATGCATCCGAAGTTTCCAAACTACGAGAGAGTATTTCATAGCTTCTGTATTTTGTTTCGTACATAATTCTTATTTGTAGATAGAAATATATTTTTGTGTTTGTCGTAATTGATAACTAAGAACATCTTCATCCGATAAACCATTTTTGAAATTCCTTAAAAATACATGAGAGCTCTGCTAGGGTTTCACCTTGGCGGCACTTTGGCATTCTTGATTGGCGGGATCAGATCCTCCAATCTCATTGGCGGCCTATTTGATGAATTTGGGGACAATGAAGATATTTATTGGCATTCAGATCGTATAGTCAGGGTTCATACTCCGTAATTTGGTTTGCGCCAATGTAGGATTGTGGTTGACGGCATGACGGCACCAGTAGGATTGTGGCTGCTAATCTGTTTGTAACCGCCGACAACGGCGGTGGGAGGACGACCTGGGTTGTGATCACTTTGCGGGTCAGAGGCTTGGATGCTTTTTCAGGATTGGGCCGTATGGCCTCTTCTTGGATTGGCCTAATAGGGCCCTTCTCTTTGGGCCTGTGGATTTTGGAGCTAGATCCCGGAAAAACCTCTTCTTTGTAGGATGGTCCCGGGGAATAATAAAATTAGGATCGGGGCTCTCCCAATTCTTCCTGTCATGTTCTAGTTTTCAGTTTTTGGATTTTCTAGTTCCGTTTGAGTAGACTCATGCTAGTTTCGGTAGGATGCTATAGAGCACCCTTGCATGATATATATTCTCGTGCCCTTGCGGGCATGTCATGTTGTAATTATCATTTCTTTTTAGTTTATTAAAGACTTGACGTTCAATCCATCAATTTTATTTTTTTAATGTACGGAAAATATTCAAAATTTGACATTTCCAATTTAGCCAAATTAATAAATGTTATTTTTGCCTTGTCACATATCAAATTTTGAATTTAACAAAAAAAAAAAAATTGGATGTAGCTAGTTCTTCTTGCAATCCATATTTTCTGGAAGCTCATCTTTATGAGTCGGAAAAATTTGATTTTACTTCTAGTTCTCGATACGAATTACAGCTAGATACATATTGGTTAGAATTAGCAGATATATATTCAGTCAAATATTAAACCTTATGAGAACTATATAGATATGGTCTAAAATGGACGAAAGGGCAACCCTATTATTTTTGATCGTCACATTCTCATTCATAAAAGTTGAGTACTAGCAATTTTGGTATTGTTGTTTAATTATGGATTAATTTGAGTTTACACCTTTAAGGTTTAGGGTTAACATTATTTCATTCCTCATACTTTTAATTTTGAAAATTTACCCCTTAAAGTTTTCAATTTTCATAAATCATGCCCAATTGTTGAAATTCTGTCTAATTCAGACGTTAATTTTGACTTCATAACTCACTAAAATGACTAAAATAGTCTTATAACAACATAAATCGCTTTTTAAGACATTTTTTTCTAAGATTTTATGTTATCATTTAACCTTTAAATTTGACGAAATTTTAACAATTATGTCTGATTTATGAAAATTGAAGACTTTGGGGGTAAATTTTTAAAATTAAAAGTATGAGGAGTGATACGATGTTAACATTAATTCTCAAGAGGATAAACTAAAATTAATCTTTTAATTATTCATGATTTCCATTTGGCACTAACAACTTACAAACATAGAATCACAAAACTTGGCCACCAAGTATATTAGAGCACATACATGGTCAGCCAAATGATAATTAAACCTTTACCAGAATTGGATTATCTCTTAAACAAAACCCATCACACCCAGCTAAGACTACGATTTATGTAAGGAAATCTCATGCCAAGTGATGAGTCCCAAATGAATAGTCCTTCTCCATATATATGACCTAAACTTCTCCTCTACCAATATGGATTGCTCCCCGTGTCATAGACCGACTAACAAATACAAATTGCTTCAAAACTAAGAAAATTCCTTGCTCCCCACTCATACAACTCTATAAATAAACCCCTTCACAAAGTTCTTCATCATCGTCCCAAACCTGAACCAAAATTCAGAGGAACAACAATGAACTCCACCATGATTTCATCCCTGAATTTCACAAACATGCCCACAACAGCCTCGTCCTTGTTCTCCGCCTACGCCTCCTTGGCCGCATTCCTCATGTTGGCTAATTCCATGGCGGACCAGCTCATCCCCCCCTGGCTCCGCTCCTACCTCCACTCCCTCCTCCCCTTCTTCTACACCCCTAAATCCTCCACCCTCACTCTCATAGTTGACGAGAGGTCCGGCATGAACAACAACCAAGTCTACGAGGCGGCGCAGGTCTACCTCCAAACCAAGATCAGTTCCATCAACGAACGTCTAAAGGTCAGCAAAACCCCTAGGCAAAAGACCATAACTCTCTCCATTGAGCAAAACGAGGAGATCATTGACGCTTTCGAGAACATCAAGCTCAAGTGGCGCTACGTGTGCACCGAAAGCAAGGATCATCATGATGGTGGTGATAAGAAACACTTTGAGCTAACGTTTCTTAAGAAGCACAAAGCGTCGGTGGTGGAAGCATACTTGCCATATGTGTTGGCTAGGGCAAAGGCGATTAACGAAGAGGAGAAGGTGCTCAAGCTCGATTCGAGTCACTCCGGTTCGGTTGATCTTGAGCACCCTTCGACTTTTGACACATTGGCTATTGATCCGGAGCTAAAGAGCATGATTATCGACGATTTGGATAGGTTTGTGAAGAGGAAGGAGTTCTATAAGAAGGTTGGGAAGGCTTGGAAAAGAGGGTACTTGCTATATGGTCCGCCTGGCACTGGCAAGTCTAGCTTGATTGCAGCCATGGCTAATTACCTCAAGTTTGATGTGTATGATTTGGAGCTTAGTAATGTTTACTGCGACCGTGATTTGAAGAGGAGATTGCTGGCTACTTCAAATCGGTCCATCTTGGTAATTGAGGACATTGATTGTAGCGCCGAGACCGAAAACCGGGAGACAGATAGGCAGGTTCGACGCTCTAGCAACAATACGTTTTCGCTGTCAGGTCTGCTCAACTTCATAGATGGTTTGTGGTCAAGTATTGGTGATGAGAGGATCATTATCTTCACCACTAACCATAAGGATCGGCTAGACCCTGCATTGTTGCGACCGGGACGTATGGACGTGCACATTCATATGTCTTATTGCACTCCAAGCGGGTTCAGGATCTTGGCCTCGAACTACCTTGGGATTCATGAGAGCAACCCTCATCGGCTCTGCGGAGAGATTGAAGGGTTGATAGAGAGCACAAACGTCACCCCTGCGGAGGTTGCGGAGGAGCTAATGAAGAGTGATGATGCTGAAGTTGCTCTACAAGGACTTGTCAATTTCCTCAAAAGAAAGGAGACTGAGAACAATGAGACCAAGGATGAAGGGACTGATAAAACTGAAGATCAAGAAGCAAAAAAAGATGGATAAAAAGGACCTTGATCATGATGAACTTGCATTGCCCTAAAATCCTGAAGCATGCTAAACTTCATCGTGGCATTCATGCATCTTGCGTCTTCTCTCAAAAACAAATTGGGGTTCACTGATCAAAATTAACAGAAGGAACAAAACAACGATTGGGACCAAATTCATGAACATTCTTTGGGCTTCCTAATGAAAGGGAATGAGTCTGTTTTATCTGAATTATGATGTAATGACTAGTGACTCACGTATTGATGAACTTAATTACTTGACTGGAGAATCAATATATAGATAGTTCCATTCTAATTTTGGTGTGATGGATCCAACGCCCAAAGAGATACATAGCAAAAACATCAGTGCTGCTACACAAAATAAAAAATAATAATAAAATTATTGTTCCCAGATTTCTACATGTATATTATGATATGGTGCTTGTTTAGTGTTACTATGAAAGTTGGTAAACCAAAAACACTTGGCTAATGCCCCTAAGAATTAACTGAAATGATGAGAGAAGGTAAACCACCCTGGAAGGCTGGAAGCTAGCAAGATCACGTCCATAAACCACGTCCATAACCAATATAGTAAACTGTGAGCTTGGATCTCCATAAACCATGCCATCAAGAAGATTTGCTAAAGATCAAAGATCCATTATATATATATATATATACAGAAAGATAAATTGTCTCTATCTAGGCCTGAGCTCAATACCTTCCACAATGAGACCTCTTTTTCTCTCAGAACTTTCGGATCCCTCTAGTATACACTCTATAGTAGCACTATCATCAATGTAGGAGATTTCACCGAACTCAATCTCCATCCATCCATCACTTCTCGTTCGAGCTTGTGAAGCCATCTCTCCTATCAGGAACACACGATTATGATGCGCCACAACTTGGCGTTGAGTATTAACAACACGAACTACACGCAAGCTAACAGGCCTTTCATGAAATCCAGATCGAGATGTATTTGAAAACTTGTATACAAAGTAAGCTACATAGGTTGTTCTTGGTGACAACATATAGGTAGATATGGATCCCTTGATCTTAAGACGACGTACAAATCTGAGCTCAGCCACTTGGGAAAACCTGTGATTATAATAACAGCATTGTTAACAAACCTGACGGGAGCATCCTCAACTGTTCCCTCAAACAAGCTCTATTATTCTATGGATAACCCTAGTTTTTCTTTATTCCTCTAACAATTTTTGTTTTTTGTGTTTGTTTTTGAACTTATGGAATCAGATGATAGTACCAAAAAAGGGAGACATGAGAAAAGAGAAAAACCTGGATTCAGGCAGAGATATCCAGTTCCAGTAGTCTGGAATTTCTGCCAAATCAATAAGTAAAAGCCTGGCTCGCAGCATCCAGCATTTCTTACCAGTCGCCCGATCATACGCCAAACTCTGTTGATGTACACAAAACAAAAGCAAAAAGTTATTACAGTGCTACAAGAATGACAAATTTACATTGCATATATGCGTCAATCTACGGAGTACAAACCAAGTAGCCATCGTCAAGGAAGATGGGGGAAGCACAGAGACCCCGGTAGAGGTCATGCAGAGAAGAATGATGGGGCACTGGTGGAACAGCTCGAGAGATGATTTCATGGATATTAGAATCATCCCAAGGGATTTCCATATTCGTCGTCGTCGACATGGAATACTGCATCACCCATATTACTAGGGTTTCTATTCCCAAAAGACAAACTGCATGAAAACATGAAACTATATCAACACCCAAAAGAAAAAACGAGAAGAAGTTCATTCCATATTTTGGTGTTACCTTTGCCAAGCAGACCTTGTGCTCGGTAGAGTAGCAATAACCCAAGCCAAGTACTTGCAAAAAATGCTAATCCTTTTTCGTCTGTCAGGAACAGCTTGTGCCAATTATGGTCTCTCCAAATCAAATAGGAAATCCATACACCTAAAGCAGAAACTACCACAGCTAAAACTTTCCAAAGCAATCCTAGAACAAAGGAGATCACCAAACCAACCAATCCTAGTGCGAGGTAAATGTTATGAAACGTATTAAACCATTCGATAACACTACTTATCAATTCTGAGTCTGCAATTTGACCAGCCAAGCTTTCATGAATCTTCACTACCGCATCCCTTAACTGAATTGCTTGCGGCACCATAGGCCCTCTAACATAATTGTACAACTCCACAAATGCTTCTGCTGTTTTGACAAACATTTCTCTTGCATTCATCTTACTGTATATAGTTATACACCTCTACAATACAACTTGAATGATGAGAAAAACCTAAAGTATCAGACAAGAATATACACAATTCTAGAGGTCCTTGTGAAAGAACAACAACCTGCTTCAGCCTTCTGTAGAGGAATCAATCATGAAGCTGTGTATATATTCTTCTTTTCGCTTTCTTGGTGAGAAACCATGCTTACTTTTCTGATGAATCTCAGAAATTCACAAAATATTTCTAGTCTCAATTAGATATAATTAGTTTCAGTTTACCTACTACCTACCACACTTAACTAGACGTTTATTATAACAAAGTAAATGTAACACACGGTATTGACTATTGAGAACTGGATGAAAAATATATGATACTTCATACTTGACTACGTCGCATATCAAATTCTGTATAGAGAATGCAAATATCTTATTAATATGCATAAAAAGAAGCTACTAAAGAAACAGTAGAATCTGATTTGCTAACCAAAAAGATTTGGGATCATATGCCTAGCTCATCTGCTTGTTGTTTGGGTTCAACCAACATCTTATTTAGATCCTACTAAAGCAAAATAAATTGGAAGAGAATGAATGACGAGACCATTTACCATTTTGATTTAGTGAAACTGTTATCTAATGGGAGTATCTGAATTCGGATGTAATGACTCACTCGGTGAACTTGAGCTAAGACATTAGCTTTGGTTTTATTCCATCTAGAAGTTAGGCTAGGCTAGAACTCTGCACAAAAATTCTAGCTAAAAACCAAGTTTACAAATACAAATCCAATCCAAAGTGTTCCAATTATTGGAGGGAGTTTGACAAGACAAGTGCAAAATGTGAAATGATTTAAAGTGGGGTAAAAACAGTACAGTGTTCATCTTCTTTAATTGTGAACAGAGCAGGCTTGTACTATATTGCTATTTCTGTATGAACTTTGATTTCAGGAATGGACAACTAATTAATCTCTTGCCAAAATCGAATACTTCCAACTACATGTACATCAGTCCTCAGAAATCTCTTTTCAAATCAACCAACCTGCACATAAAGATTCCCATTCATCAATTTTCTGAGTAACGCTGACATTGATTGAGAAGCAGAGCAGGCTTGTCCTCTCTTGCATTATCAATGCCTGACCTTTCATTTCTACAAATGCAAACCCAATTCATCTCAGACTCAAACCAACCTCTGTTTCCTCCAAATCCAAATCCAAAACCAAACCCTCCCAATTCGTCATCAAGTTTCTCAGCAAACCATGTTTCCTTTCAAGAAGTTCAGTCTTGAAGACATACCAACAACTCCGGCCGCCTTGTTCTCAGCCTATGCCTCCTTCACCGCATTCGTGCAGTTGGTTCGTGCCATGGTCGAGCAAATCCTTCCCAACCGGCTCTGGTCATACATTATCAACAAACTCAAGGACTACTTCTTCCCTCCTCTGAGCTCTGAAGACATGACTCTAGTGATCAACCTATACTCTGCCTCTCGGATGACTGAAAACCAAGTCTATGACGCCGCAGAGGTCTATCTTGCATCCAAGATCAAACCCTCCGAGAAGCTCCTCCTAGTGAGAAAAAGCCGTGATCAGAAGACCATCAGTTTCGCCAATGCGAAACGTGACACCATCATCGATAGATCTGAGGGGATTGAGCTCAAGTGGAGCCATTTCTGCCCCTCAAAGAGATCAGATGCTGTTCAAGATGACTATGAGCCACAAAAACATCGCTTTAACTTGACGTTTCACGCCAAACACAAGGCAAAAGTGGTGGAGTGTTACTTGCCCTATGTGCTTGCTAAAGCCAAGGACATTAAGCAAGATGAGAAGGTGTTGAAGATCTTCAGCTGCGGCGGTGGCAATAGCTCTCGTTCCATAAGCCTTGAGCACCCTGCAACGTTTGAGACAGTTGCGATGAATCCAGAGCAGAAGAAGATGATTATGGATGATTTGGATCGATTTGTGAGAAGGAGAGGCTTCTACAAAAAGGTTGGGAAGGCTTGGAAGAGAGGGTATTTGTTGTATGGTCCTCCGGGAACTGGCAAATCAAGCTTGATAGCAGCCATGGCTAATCATCTCAAGTTTGACATATATGATTTGGAGCTTTCTAGTATTTCTAGAAACTCAGACTTGAGGAGTGTGCTTCTCTCTACTTCAAACCGTTCTATTCTGGTAATTGAAGACATTGATTGCAGTGTGGAAGCCGAAAACCGGGGCGCAACTGGGATGTTCATGGGGAGTAGATACAATAGACCACCTGATATGAAGGTCAGTAAATACTTGAATTAAGCTTGAAATCATTGCCTCTAAGTATCTTATGGTTATTCATATATATATATATATATTAAGATTCTGAGATGATTTATGATGATCGTGCAGTTTACACTCTCAGGCCTACTCAATGTCATTGATGGTCTGTGGTCATGTGTTGGAGATGAAAGAATTATCATCTTCACTACTAACCACAAGGATCGGCTAGACCCTGCATTGTTGAGACCTGGACGTATGGATGTGCACATTCACATGTCCTATTGTACTCCAAGCGGGTTCAGGATCTTGGCCTCTAACTACCTTGGCATTCATGAGAACAACCCTCATCACCTCTGCGGAGAAGTTGAAGGGTTGATAGAGAGCACAGAGGTGACCCCTGCCCAGGTTGCTGAGGAGCTTATGAAGAGTGATGATGCTGATGTTGCTCTTGAAGGGCTTGTTAATTTTCTCAAATGCAAGATAGAGGCTGATAGCAAGAAAACAGAGGATGAAGGGACTAAGGAAGTAGAGACTTTCGAAGAAGAGACGGATTCTGGATTTTAGGGAAAGTCAGGCTAGTTTTATTGGGTACCATTAGTATTAGTTCTCAGCTTAGGAGCAGAATGAGTTAGTTTTATGATTCCTACTGTTAGATTTGGTTTCTAGGTTGGGGTTCTCCATATGAACATCCTTTCAATTAATCAGAATATCATGGGAACTATTTCCTTCAATGCTTATTGAAACGTTCTGCCTATAGGTTTATGACTGATTAATTTCTTGCCATGAAGAATGTTATAGAAAATTCGAATCCACGAAGACGAAAATTGAAAACATGACAACATCTAAACCAAGCATAACAAGAACCACCTTGTTTTCTTCATTCATGAGTATCATGAAATAGCCCTGTTCTAAAAGTAATTCAAAATAATAATACTATACCAAAATGGTTGCCGAGGAGCTCATAGATAGATCATCAAACCCAAGAATAGGTCGAGATCAATGACATAAAGATGAAGCGATCTTATAAAATGAACTTCGGATGCACAAAAGTGAAAAGCAATGTGAAGCTGTGAACAGTGATATAACTCTGTTTTTCCTAACACTCTTCTCACACTCTTCTGCACTACTAAAACAACCACTCACATTCCCCTTTCCTCAAATCCAAAATTTCCACCTTTTTTTTTATTAGAAAAAAACAATATGGCTTCCTAATCTTTTCCGTAGTTACTATTGTTCATCTCTGATCAATGGTAGATCTCAGGGTCTATTTTCCTGTTGCCAATTAGGTGAGACTTGTTGTGCAACAAGAACTCCATATAGTTTATCCCAACTTCTGTTATAGACTTATAGTTCAATTAGAATTAGGACTGGCCGTGTTTAAAGGGTTTAAGGTTGTAATCCAAGTTCCCTACAAAAGCACGTACCTAGCTACAGAATCGTACTCTATAACACTGGAGACATTCTCCCACCTTAAACACCTCAACAGAAGAAACCCTAGAGTTGAGCACAATGTTTGCTCTCAATCCCAACTTACGCCTACAGACTACATCAGTGTCCTCACTGTTGTCAGCCTATGCCTCCTTCACTGCATTCATGATGTTGGTCCGTACTGTTCTCAAAGAACTCAAAGACTTCATCCCCCGCAGGGTTCGATCATACATATACTCCAAGTTTGAGTACTACTTCTTTGGACCTACTTCGAATCAGCTAACTCTTGTCATAAACAAGCACAGTGGCATGACCCTCAACGAGGTCTATGAGAAGGTAGAGGTCTACCTTGGAGCCAAGATTAGTCCCTCCGATAAGCGTCTCGTCCTGAGCAAAACAAAGAAGCAAAAGACTGTGAGCCTAGCCATTGAAAAGAGAGGCCAAGTTGTCAGTGACACCTTTGATGGCATTGAGCTCCAGTGGCAGTACCGGTACAGAGAAAAAAACAAGCAGAATAATGAGGTTGAGTATGAGTGGTGGTTTGATTTAACGTTCAATGAAAAATACAAAGCCAAAGTGATAGACTCCTACATTCCCTATGTGTTTGCTCAAGCTGATTCCATTCAACAAGGACAAAGGGTTCTAAAGCTTTATGCCTTCAACAATACTTATAGTGGCACCACCACTTCAGGTAGTATAGATCTTGTGCACCCTGCTACCTTTGATACAGTGGCAATGGATCCAGAACTTAAGAAAATGATTATAGAAGACTTGGATAGGTTTGTGGAGAGGAGAGAATTATATAAGAAGGTTGGGAAGGCATGGAAAAGAGGATATTTGTTATATGGTCCACCTGGGACTGGAAAATCTAGCTTAATTGCGGCCATGGCTAATTATCTCAAGTTTGATATCTACGATTTGGAGCTTGCTAATGTACATAGCAACGCTGATCTCAGGAAGGTATTGATGGCTACTACAAATCGGTCTATTCTGATCATCGAGGATATTGATTGCTGCATGCATATAGAAAGGGAATCAAGTCAATCAACTCAGTCTTCTGCTTATTCAAGCAATAAGGTCAGTAGCTAAACTCTAAATAGGTTTCTAACTTAAGATTTCAATCCATTATCCTAAATATCAGTAGAATCATGTTATACTTAATCCTCTATATTGTTAAGCATGCGGTTATGTGGTACAAATATATGTTATAGTCAATATGCACATTGTGACTTGACAACTGCAGCTCACACTCTCGGGGCTACTCAACTTCATAGATGGTTTATGGTCGTGCTGCGGAGATGAGAGAATAATTGTGTTCACAACCAATCACAAGGAGAGACTAGACCCTGCATTGTTGCGTCCTGGTCGCATGGACGTGCACATTCACTTGTCATACTGCACTCCGAGTGCGTTCAGAACCTTAGCCTCTAATTACCTTGGCATTCAAAGCAATTCTCATCACCTCTGTGAGGAAATTGAAAGCTTAATAGGGCGTACAGAGGTGACCCCTGCAGCAGTAGCTGGGGAGCTTATGAAGAGTGATGATGCAGATGTTGTTCTTGAGGGGCTTTTAAAATTCCTCAAAGAAAAGAAGGCCGTTGATGATAAGAATAAGTTAGAAAAAGCTAAAACAGCAGAGCTGGAAGGGACTAACAAACAAGAGAAGCAGGGATGGGATGAGGTTGTAACTAAAACCTAGGAAGAGAGAAGCCACAGTTTGATCGGAAAACTTTTAGTAGGCTGTCTTCACAAGTTGATCAGTTATGCACATTCTCTCTGTATAAGTGTAGTCTTTTAGTAATTCTATTGTTAGGGTTGAATTGGGATCTGTTCTACCTTACAAAGTTGCATATTCTCTGGTAAACTTATGAAGTTGAACTCAGGAAGCAAATTAGGATGCACAATAGCACATAGCAATGTTATCAACTAGAGTACCAGCTTGGTGTTTTAGTCTTTTTCGTGCTTATTTTTGTTAATCCTTTGATAACTATCACTTTAATTTGAAGTTAAATATCTTGCCAGGATATCTTTCCCGATTTTTGTTACATGATAACCCTATACCTTATTCTTATTTAATTCAAGGATCCTTAATTCAAATAGGACTACTGGACTAGCTAGTCTCCTATATAAAATCACCATTATAGGGGCATCAAATCTACATCCCCTAGACGCTCAAACAGAAAACCCTAGAGCAGTGAACACAATGTTACCTCTCAATCCCAAAAATATGCCTAAATCAGTGGCCTCCCTAATCTCAAACTATGCTTCCCCCTTAATCTCAGGCTATGCTTCCATTACAGCATTAGGGATGTTGATCCGTGCAGTTCTCAAAGAACTTAAAGACCTCATTCCCGACTGGGTTAGATCATACATATACTCGAAACTCCGGAACTACTTCAAACCTCCTCCTCCAAATAATCAGCTAACTCTTGTCATAAAAAAGAAAACTGATATGGCGCTCAACGAGGTCTATGGCAAGGTAGAGGTCTACCTTGGAGCCAAGATCAGTCCCTCTGATACCCGTCTTTTACTGAGCAGAACTGTCACGCCCCGACTCTTAAATTTTACCTTAATTACTAGCATTGTGGTAATAAGAGTTTTACCGTCTTCATCATTAAGATGATAGTTTAATTGGTCCCCAGAGAGGTTGTGGGGTACAATTATTTTGTGGGATTTATTCGAAGGAAGAAATTGTGACGACGGTAAAAATGGTAAATTTTAGCTAGTAAAAGGTAATTTTTATTGAGGTATTATTTTTAGGGTGTTAAATTTTGGAGTGGGTTTTTATTGGTGGGTTGAAACCGGTTTGGGCCAAGCCCAATTTTCCTCTCTCTCTTTTCTCTCTCCTCCCTCCCGATTCTCACTACCTCTCCCTCCGCCCGAAAAAGTTTCCCGAGCCCGACCGCCGCCGTCCGACCGCCCCAGACCGCCGCACCGGTCCCAATCGATCGGTCTCCAACCTAGCTTCCGTTCTAGACCGGTGGCAGCCTCCCTAGCGCCGCCGTGAAGGAGAAAACAACCCCGAAAGCTCCGACTGCCGGTTTGGTTTTCTCGCCGAAACTCCCTCCTCCGGCCGCTATAGCTGGCGATCCTTGGCTCAAAAGGAAGCCCTCCTCCCGTGCTCCAATCCCTCCAAAGGATTCGCTCCCTCTTGAGCTAAGTAAGGAGAAATCGGTAAAGGAAATTCTAGGGTTTTTATGGTTGTTTTCGTTCGATTGACATTGTTAGGCTTAGAATTGGAGTTTGTGCTAGTTAGGAATGTTGTAGAGGAGGTTGAGAGGAAGGTGCTGCCAAATTTTGGTGGGCATTGGAGGTCGCCGGAGCTGGCCGCCGGCCGCCGCCGTTGAAAAATTGTTTTTAGTGGAGATTTTTATGAGGAGTTTAATGGATTGAGTTTTAGAATTTTTGAAAGATTTTTGTATAGGTTTGGAGATTGTTAAGTTTGGTATTTTTGGCGGATTAATAAGTTAACATCCGGTCATTGGATTGTTTTTGGTTAGGAAGGTAGAAGGTGCTTTTGAGGATGTCGGAAAAATTGTGGAGCTTTATGGCTGGCAGTGAAGTAAAGATTTAGGGCGATAGGCATGGTTGAGCGCGAGAAGCTCATATTTAATTATGCCCATTTTCTTTAAGCGTCGGTATTTTATTTAAGGATTTATTTATGTTTTGGAACAGGACGTGAGGAGGCCCGAACGGAGGAGACCTCCGACCGACATCAGGCTTAGGCCTAAGTTGTGAGTGGACCTTTGTTTTAAATAATGTGCTTTAAATGTTTTATTGTTGAATAATTTCTTTTGTTGGAATTTATCCTGAATTGAGAATTTCGGTGTTTATACTCATTTATTGACGTTTATGAGAATAGTATGTATATAAGTAAACGCTAGCTAGCAATACGTGATTTCCCCCAATAATGAGGAAAAATGTCATTATGGGGTGATGTGGGCGTTAGACGCCAGCGTCGTAGCCTTGTACGACTTTCTATTTTTCGTATTCATTCATAGACTCGTACAAGGAGTAAGCACGTATATATATATATATATATATATATATATATATATATATATATATATATATATATATATCCACTCGTGCGATTCCCCCATAATGAAGAAAAATGCCATTATGGGGTGACGTGAGCGGTAGACGCGAGCTTAGTAGCCTTGTATGAATTTCTGTTTTTCTTTTATTCCTTCAAAGAAATCATACAAGGAGTAGACGAGTGCATATACATACTGATATATTTAATTTTAGCCTGAGAGGCTGTATTTGTTTAAGTTTTGGAGACTAGCCGGAACTAGTCGTGTCCTTGAAAGTTTTCTTGGGGAAATATTTATTTGGCGAGATTACTTTTGTCCACTCACTCTGACGTAATTAAATATTTTCCCCTGGGCTTTTCTTTCGTTTTTAAATGCCCAGTCTGCAGAGTTCGGGTGGGATCTAGAAGGAGGCGACGAGGCATAGTCACCCACATTTCCGCTACTGTTCGCCAATAGGTTATCCGTTTAACCCACTAGGATTTTTATCAGCTTCCGTTGTCTTTCTTGTAGTAGCTCTGAATACTTTCGGAAAAATAATTGTGTATTATTTTATTCGGTTATTTGGATTGAGTTGAATCTTGATATTTTGGTTAAGAGGGTGTTCTATATTTTTTCCGGGTTAGGGTTGTCCATTTTCAAGGGAGGTTTGCCGAGTTATTCGGTAAATTTTCCTTGGAGGTGGTCCCCGCAGGGCTTACCTCGGGTTTCATGGTGAAATTCGGGGTGGGTCTTGACAAGAACAAACCGGCAGAAGACCATGAACCTTGCCATTGAAAAGGGAGGCCAAGTTATCAGGGACACCTTTCATGGCATTGAGCTTCAGTGGCGCTACATAGCCATAAAGTCCTCCAAAACCAACAATAGTCCTGCTGCTAAAGAAGAAGTTAGCTATAGGTTCGAGTTAACATTCAATAAGGAACACAAAGCCAAAGTGATGCAGTCCTACATCCCATATGTGTTTGCTCAGGCTGATTCCATTAGCCAAGGGGAAAGGGTTCTGAAGCTTTATAGCGCTGGAAGGGATCACTATGGGGGTTCTAAGAGTTGCATCGATCTCGTGCACCCTGCTACCTTTGATACAATGGCAATGGATCCAGAACTTAAGAAAATGATTACAGATGACTTGGATAGGTTTGTGGAGAGGAGAGAATTATATAAGAAGGTTGGGAAGGCATGGAAAAGAGGATATTTGTTATATGGTCCACCTGGAACTGGAAAATCTAGCTTAATTGCGGCCATGGCTAATTATCTCAAGTTTGATATATACGACTTGGAGCTTTCTAGTATTTGCAGCAACTCTGACTTGAGAAGGGTGTTGCTGTCTACTACTAATCGTTCTATTGTGGTCATTGAAGATATTGATTGCACTGTGGAGATTAAAAATCGGGAATCAGTTGGAAGACCTGGTACTGCTGCAAGCAAGGTCAGTATGTTATCCTAAATATGTTTAGTCAGTCTTATTTCTTCTGCTTTGGTATGCCTACTGTTTTCTGGTATACGTCTTATATATTCTATTGTCACTAGGCATTGAGATTATGATATGACAATTGCAGTTCACTCTCTCGGGGCTGCTCAACTTCATAGATAGTTTGTGGTCATGCTGCGGCGATGAGAGAATAATTATCTTCACCACCAACCACAAGGACAGACTAGACCCTGCATTGTTGTGTCCAGGTCGAATGGACGTGCACATTCACTTGTCATATTGCACGCTGTTTCTACCTGTCCCGAGGTCAAGGGATGGGAGGTCGAATTCTTGGAACCGAGTCTTGCACCTGCACAAGTAGCGATGCGTCAGGAGTCAGGACTGGGGTGGCCCAGTCTTCGACTCTCCGATGCTTAAGTTAGCGCTTAGTTGCTACTTGCCGAGTACCAGAGTTTTTAGAAGAAGTTTTGTGGACTTACCTCTTTTGGGAGTTTGTGCCTGTTTTATAGGCCAATGTTAGGCGCTGCGGCCTCAGTCCTCGATGTGAGACTGTCTGTAGTCCTCTGCGACGCCTCCCCTTTGGGGGGGTGTTTTGCTGCTGGAGAGCGGATCTGGCAGGTGGATTGCTGTCGGACCTTCGCCCTCTGGGTACCCGTGAAGGGCTTGCCGGTGCTGTCTTGCCCGGAATGATCTCCGGCGACCGGGTAATTGTGTCACATTCTCGGCTTGGCCAAGTATTTTGGCTATGTACTAACAAGTCCCCAAGTCCCCGGTCCGAGAGAACTCTTGGGTGGGGAGTTATTCATTAGGTGCCGAGAATATGTTTTACTTGGTCGCTAGAGGCATGGTGTCGAGTCCCCAAGTCCCCATGCGAGGGTCGCGAGGTGACAGGGGAAGGTTCCGAGAATCTGAAGCGGACCATCTCGCCATGTCGCACGTGTGTCATAAATGGCGAGTTTATGAGGCACGTGGTCATTCACACCGAGTGTTAAGGTCGTAACTGTCCGCGCTGGTGGCGTAACTATCCGTGCTGGTGGCGTGACCGTTCGCGCTAGTGGCGTAACAGGTCGCGTTTGTGCGTTTCGTCTTCGCCCCACGTGCGTAGTTAATGCGCGTACGTGGGGGAATGGATGCGTCGTAAATGCATTTATGACCGTGGTCCACGTGGCTGTGCCCTGGCTGTATAGTGGTAGGGTCTAGTTGGGATGTCTATAAATAGACTTGGGGTAGAGGTGGAGGGGGGGGGGTTATTCGCGATTTTCTACATAGGTTTTTGGGTTGTACTTTGAAATCAAAGCTGGGGAACGTCCAATTTCACCCTCGATCGATTGGGTGCAAGCGCTCGGCTGTTTGCAACCAGCTTCACTGCCACTACGCGTATCCCCCGTTTCAAGGTATGAACTTGTCGAGTTTTGTTTTGTTGCTGGGTTTGTGTTTTTGTTATCTGGAGTTGATAGGGATTGTTCGTATTTTTGTGATGTTGGTAGGAGTTCTAGAGTAAGGGATTGACTGGTTTGTTGTCGGGTTGGTTAGGGTTAAGGTAGTGAGTGTAACTTGTGAGGGTGTAGGGTATGACAGATCCGGTGTGGGTGTCCAGCGAAGAGACTGTGGCTGTCTCTAGTTCGCCTGATTCTGATTCGGACACCTTGCACCGGTGGGAGGAGTTAGATGAGCTTATGGCGGAAGTTGCCTTTGATTTAGGGGAAGGCATCCCTGTTACGGATGTCGGGTCTCACGTGTCCTCGTCTGACCCTCTCTTGCAGGAGGTAGAGGATTTTAGCATGGCGAGATCCCGGGAGGAGGATGATTCGTTTTGGGAACCTCCTGGCGAAAGTATGACCGTGTCGGAACTTAAAGCGCTTCGACAGAATTAGAGTATTCCGGACGAGGTCTTGCTGCGGCCGTTTGGCAAGGGTGTCAAATTTTGGGACCCGCCGGGCAATTTCACGTTGGTATACGAGTACCAACTTAGGTGCAGGCTAACGTTCCCGCTGCCCCCGTTCGTGCAGTACATACTGGCGTGTTTGTATGTCGCCCCGGGGCAAGTTACCCCCAATATGTTAAGGCAGATATTGGGGACGGGGGTGCTTTTTCGCCTCCTGAAGCAGGAGTTCCCCAACTTTGAGGAGTTTAATGCCTGCTGGCATATGGGGTGGTGTGCAAAGAAGGGTAGCCGGGGCTGCGTGACGATGAAGTCCCGGGGGAAGTTCAAAGTCTTGGTGGAATTGGCGGCGGAAGTGTTTTCTAGTTGGGGGGCAGTGGCAAGAGTGGCATGGACATCCCTTCCGGGTGCCCGGGGCTTTCTAGAAAATAGGTACCGTGTTCTCGTGTCTTTGTGGTTCTTTACTTTGTTCTGTTCTGCCCTTGTTGACTGCTGGCTTTGTGTAGTGCCCCAAGAATATAATCTAACCGAGCTGATGGAGCGTCGGATACGCCGGGTGACATGGGCGTTCGAGTGTAGGAGCTCTTACCGGATATGCTGCCTTGGCATATACAGCCATTTCGGCTATGCCCGGGTTCCGGGTCTGTATTGTGGTTGTTGTGATCCATTTTTATGTTTGTTGGTCTCTTTCAGACCTTGCCCCCCACCCCCCCCCCCCCACCTTTTTTTTTTTTTTTTTTGCAGTCACGATGCCACGGGACGGCGGATCACGGAAGAAGGAAGGTCCATACGACAAGGTGTCGGATAAGGACGTGTTGGAGGGGTTGCGTGCCGAGGCTGACCACGCCAAGCGGTACGACTTTGACTTGGAGACCGGGGAGGGGAAAGAGGTGGAGCTGGGTGATTGTGAAGATTTTTTGAGGTTGAACCTGGCGGATGAGGATTACGCCTATGTGCCTCCTTTGGTGGCGGAAGCAATGGGTTTGGGCGTCCAGGAAGTGGATGTCGAGGAGACGCATACAGAGGGTGGTGATCGCGAGGACGAACAAAGTCAGTCCCCATTTGAGGAACCTGTCGCGGAGCCAGAGGGTGTGGAGGACTTGGTGGTGGAGGATGTGGGCGGGCCTCGCTCAGGTGGCGAAGACGTGCTGGAGGAGTTAGCGGGTCCTGTTGAGGAGATTGGCGTGGCAAAGTCACGGAAGAGAAGGGAGAGTGTCGGGCCAACTCGCGGGGGCCAATCTAAGAAGCCGCGGAGGGAAGGGCGTTCCTGGAGTTCGAGTAGCTTAGCTGGGATCACTCAAGCTTTAGAAGGGACAGGGGAGGCGCAGCCGTACTTAGCCCAAATGGCATACGACATGCGGCATTGCTCCCGCGATATGCATGCTTTGGAGGAGGTGGATGTACGCTGCGAGTGAGAGGGCGGTCACTCATTTGCGGGATGATGCCGAGGCGAAGTGTCAGCGGTTGAGGGAGGCGGAGGATAATAACCGCGCCCTCGCGGAGTGTCTAGAGCAGGTGGAGCAGGATGCTGTTGTCTTCCGAGACCAGGCTACCGTCGCGGAGAAAGTTGTGGCGGAGCTGAAGGGGGTGATGCAAAAGAAGGATGAGCAGGTGGAGGCTGGGCAGTTGGCGATAGCCAAGGCAGCGTCCTTGGAGACGTCCTGGAAGGCCAAGTGTGGGCGAGCTGCTGGGGTAGGGGAGAGGTTGTTTCGCGAGAGTGAGGCCTACAAGCAGCAGCTGAGGGGTGCCTACAATAAAGGCCAGGATGAGCTGAGTCGGACTGGTTGCCAGGCGGGCTGGATTAATGAGGCAGCCATGCGTAAGTGGTATGCCGATAGAGATGCTGCCAAGAAGGCGTGGGAACAGATGACGCCTGAACAAAGGAAGCAAGCCGAGATCTCGCGGTCTTTGGCGAAGCAGCATGAGGCTTGGCGTTCGACGTCTTTTGCTGGGCGGCAGGAGGTTTCGGCTGTGGGTGTGTCGTGGCCTCCGGCCCCTTTGGCTGCGTCAGCCGCGAGGGCTGCTGGTTCCGAGGGGTCCTTATCCACGCAAGTGGTGGTGTCCCAAGTGTCGTCTGAGTCTCTAGCTGTGGGGCCTCTGGCGCCTGCTCGCCCCGATATGCAAAGATCCCCGGTGAAGAAGTCTTCTGTTCCTGAGGTGGCCCAAGTGAGTTCGCTTGTGCGCCCCAATGTTCCTATGAGGCCTCCACTTGTGTCACGAGATCGCGCGAAGCACCTTTTAGGGAAGAGGGTTTCAGTGAATGCCAGCACGTCTCGCGGCCGTGGTAGCGGGTCGAAGGGTGGGGGAGTGTGGACAAGTCTGGCGGCTCGTCTTCTGGGGGGAAATGATTGATGTGATTAGGAGTTTTTGGTTTGGTAGGTGTAGGGAAAGAGATTTTTTTTTTTTTTTTTGGAACAGTGTAAGTGGCGTGGTTAGCCATGTTGAACATGTTTGAAATATAGGAATTGCCTGGGAGTCCAGGTTGATGCTTGGCGTTATGTGTAGCCATATTGTGTGTTTGTGTTGCCTTACTAATGCTTTTGTTTGTGGTCCCGTGTTGTCGGGACTTAGTTCAACTTGTTGGGATGATAAGGTGATTCATCTCATTTAGATTTGGCCGCTAGCGGGCAAGGTGTACATATTGCTGGAGCCGCTACTGGGCTAAAGTACACAAGTATCGGCTATGATGCCGGGTTTAATACTGATTACCTGGGGTAGAGGTGGAGGTGGCGAGCGTTCCAGGGATGGGGTAGCACGCGACCGTCACAATCTCTAAGATAGAATGTGGCAGATCCCGGAGCGTGAACTATCTCAAGTGGGCCTTCCCACTTTGCCTTGAGGCTGGTGGGGTGGGGGATGACCTCTTTCATGACCCAGTCGCCGACTCTCAGGGGTCGGGGTACGACTTTTTTGTTATAGTACTTGGCTATTTTTTGCTTATTGTTGATGGTCCTGAGGTGCGCCTTGTCCCGGGGTTCTTCCAGGAGGTCCATGTTAAGTCGTAACCCGATTGTATGTCTCAGGGTCGTAGGCTGTGACACGTTCACTCGGGACCTCCATTTCCACTGGTATCACTGCTTCGGTGCCATAAGCCAAGAGGTATAAGGATTCCCCTGTGGCTGTTGTGGGGGATGTGCAAAGTGTCCAGAGGATGTCTGGGAGCTTGGCTGCCCACAACCCTTTGGCCTCTTTTAGGCGTTTCTTCAAGTTTTGTTTGATGAGTTTGTTTATGGCTTCCACTTGGCCATTGGTCTGGGGATGTGCTGGGGAGGCATAAAAGATCGCAGTTCCTTGGTCTGATAGGAATTCCCGGAATGTGTCATTGTCAAACTGGGTGCCGTTGTCTGTAATGATGGTCTGGGGCACCCCGAATCGACAGTATAGGTTGCGCCATAAGAAGTTTATCACTTTTTCATTGGTGATTGTGGCAAGGGGCTCTGCTTCTATCCATTTTGTGTTGTAATCTACAATGACAATGGCATACTTGAATTGTCCCGAGGCTATGGGGAGTTGCTCGATGAAATCGAGTCCCTATTGGCTAAAAGGGACTGGTGAGATGATGACAGAGAGGGGCACTGGGGGATGATGTGCGAAATCTGCAAATTTATGGCATTGAAGGCATGCTTGGACAATTGCCTTGGCATCTTGCTCTAAGGTTAGCCAATAATACCCCGCGCGAAGCGTTTTGAACATGAGGTTCCGGGCCCCTACATGGTTCCCACAAATGCCACTGTGGATGGACTTTAGTACCTTGTGCCCTTCTGTCGTTGGGAGGCATTGCAGTAGGGGACATGATTGGCCTCGGCGATACAGTTTTCCGCCTTTGAGCAAGTAAAGTGAAGCTTTGCGGCGTAGTCGCTATGCTTCATTCTTGTCTCGGGGTAGGGTGCCATCAGAAAGGAAAGCGACAAATGGGTCCATCCATGAGGGCTGGTGGATGGGCTCGAGGGCGAAGATCTCTGAATAAGCCTTTGAAATGCTAGGCTTGTCCAGCGTCTCGATGTGCACATCAGGTGGCATGGACTCGGGGGGAGTTGTGGCGAGTCTCGCGAGAGCATCGGCCTTGGAGTTTTTCGCTCGCGGGATTTGGGTGAGTTTGTATGAATTGAAGTGTTGCAGGAGGGCGCCTGCAAGACTTTTGTAGGATCCCAAGTTGTGTTGGTTGGTCTTGAAGTCCCCTGCCACCTGACTTACTACGAGTTGAGAATCACTGAAGATGTGGAGGTGTCGGGCTCCGAGTTCTTGACAGAGTTGGATGCCTGCGACGAGGGCTTCGTACTCAGCTATGTTGTTGGAGGCTTTGAATTCAAACCGGAGAGCATACTCATACGAGTTGCCCTCGGGGTCTGTGATTATGATTCCTGCTCCGCTGAGTTTGTGATTAGAGGATCCATCAACATGGAGTTCCCATATGGCGTCCCGGGTGGGGGCGTCTAGGTGTGGATCGTCATTGGCCAAGGGGATAAACTCAGCAATGAAATCTGCAGCTGCCTGCCCTTTGATAGACACTCTTGGCTTGAAATACAAGTCAAATTCGCCCAGTTCAATTGCCCATTTTACCATGCGGCCTGAGGTTTCAGGTTTCTGCAGTATTTGCCGTAAGGGGTGGTTGGTTAACACATGGATTGTGTGGGCTTGGAAATACTGCCGGAGTTTCCTGGCGGCAGTAATGAGGGCGAGAGCGAGTTTCTCTATGTCTGGATAACGAGTCTCGGGATCTGTAAATCCTCTGCCACAGTAATAGACCGGGAGCTCGTTATCGTGCTCATGGCGTGTAAGGGCAGCACTAACGGCAGTGGCAGAAACAGCCAAATACAGGTAAAGCACCTCTCCCGGGGCTGGCTTCGAGAGTAGAGGGACCTCGGCAAGGTAGGCTTTGATACTGTTGAAGGCGTCGTCGTGTTCCGGGCCCCATGTGATATCCTTTTTATGTTGTGCTTTGAGCAGTTGGAAGAAGGGATTGCACTTGTCCGTGAGGCAAGAGATGAAACGTGCCAAAGTTACCAAGCGTCCCGTGAGGCACTGGACCTCGTTTCGTGAGGTCGGGACGGTCATGTTAAGTATGGCCTGTACTTTTTCTGGGTTGGCCTCAATGCCTCTTTCACTGACCATGAAGCCTAGGAACTTGCCGCCACCGACGGCTAGGATACACTTCTGTGGGTTGAGGCGCATCCCGTGTGCTAGGAGCTTAGTGAATACTTTGCTAAGGTTGGCAATGTGGTTGCCTTCTGTTTTTCTCTAAATCAACATGTCGTCAACATATACTTCCATGACTTCTCCAATTTCATCTTCAAACATGGCGTTTACCAACCTTTGATAGGTTGCCCCTGCATTCTTGAGGCCGAAAGACATGACCTCGTAACAATATAGTCCCTTGTCCGTGACAAAGGTAGTGTGAGTCTGATCCGCGGGGTGCATTTTGATCTGATTATAGCCCGAGTAAGCATCGAGGAAGTTGAGTGTCTTGTAGCCAGCTGTAGAATCAACCAATTGGTCGATTCGTGGCAATGGGAAGCTGTCCATGGGGCATGCCTTGTTGAGGTTCGTGTAGTCCACACACATTCGCCACTTGCCGTCAGGCTTGGGGACCATGACGACATTGGAGACCCATGTTGGGTAAGAAACCTCATGTATGAACCTGATTTCTTTGAGCCGTTGGACCTCGGCTTGGATATCTCGATACTTGTCTGGGTGGAAAGCACGTCTTTTTTGTTTGACAGGGGGGTGGTCTGGAAGAATGTTAAGCTTGTGGGTGATGATGTCAGGGGAAATGCCTGGCATGTCGGCATAGGACCAAGCGAAGACTGTTTGTTTTTCTTGGAGGAAGGTAATGAGTTGTTGGCGGAGTTCTGGGCTGAGGTTTGTGCCAATGCGAACTTTCCTTTCCGGGGCGATAGGTGACAGGGATACCCATTCCGTGTCTTCCGCTGGATTAGGGCGTGGAGCCCTCTTTTCGCTCCCCTCAGGGTCGTCTCGCGGGTCATCAATGGGCTCTGAAGGGCTGAGGGGCAACATCTCATAGGCGCCCCGCCCCTGCTAGATGGCATTAAGATGGCAATGCTCGATGGCTGCCCGATCACCCTGAATTGTCAGAATGCCGCCTGGGGTGGGTACCTTCATGAGTAGCATGTGGCCGGTGATAAAACACTGCAGCCCCCAAAGAATGTCCCGGCCTAAGATGAGATTATAAGACGAGGGACAATCAACTATCAGAAAGCGGGCTGTTATGGAAAAGCGGCAAGGAGCGGTTCCCACTGACACGGTTAGGCGGTCTGAGCCTAATGGCTACACTATCTCACCAGAGAAGCTGACAAGGGGATCATGGTTATTGTACAATTTGGCTCGGTCCCGTCGGAGCCCTCTGTAACAGTCGGCAAACATGACACTGATGGTGGCCCCCGTGTCTACCAGGGCTCTATGGCACCTGTAATGATCCACCTGCACGTTTATTATGAATGGTTCACTGTGGTGGCATTTGATTGTATCCTCCCCTTTGCGAAATGTCACTTGATCCCACGCTGATGGGGTGATCGTGACACCTCGCTAGATGTCAAAGACTTCCAAGAGGGTTGTGCATTGCCTTTTTGTAGAAGGCTGGCGAGAGGGGGGGGGGGGGCGCGGGGCTCCGCCGTGTAGGGTTAGGATCTGGCCATGCACCTCGATGGCATTAGCTCATGTTACAGGAGTGCAATATTGGTGGAGTTGTCCATTCCGGACCAGATGTTCTATGGCATTGCGGAGGCCATGGCACTGCTCTGTTGTATGGCCATTATCGTCATGATAAGCACAGTATTTATTGTCTGTTGCCCGCCGGGGCTTTTTTGGATATTTGCTCTTAGGAGGTGGAGGAATGAGGTCTTTGTGCTTGGCCCATATGTCCGCGTATGTGGTGGTTAGAGTAGTGTGGACCTCGTAACGAGGTGGCGGGGAGGAACGACGCTGTTGTTGCGGAGGGCTCTGGTTCTGTGATCGGTAAGGGTGGTCGCGGTTCCGCTGTCCCCCGTGACGACGGTCGGAACCGCGTCCCTGGTCCCAGGAGGAGCCATGTTGTTTACTTTTATCTGGCCCTCTGTCAAATTGCTCATACTTCTGCTGAGGTTGCTACTTTGGGGGAGGAGCGGGGAGTGTTAATGTGGCTGGGGCAGAATGCCCAAAGGTGGCAAATTCAGCGCGTGCCCATCGGACAGCCAGGTCCAACAACGCATCATAGGAAGCTGGAAGGTTCCTGTTGATCTCCATTAAGAAATTGCCAGGGAGCAGGGCCTGGCGGAAAGCTTGCTCGTCCACCCGAGGCTCCAAGTTGTGGCATCGCGCGGTGGCGGATTGCAACCTGGACAGTAACTCGTGGAGGCCTTCGCCGTTCTTCTGCTTGATGTGGAACAGGGCGTCCATGCTGCGATAAATGCTGGCATGAAGTATAAAGCGGTTAAGGAAGCGTTCCGAGAGTTGGTCAAAGTTGTCGATGGAGTTGGGTGGTAGGTTGAGGAACCAGCTGAGTGCTTCGTCAGAGAGGGTCTCTTGGAAGGCGTGGCAGGCCATGGCGTCTGTGTAGCGAGTGGAGCTACATAGCGAGAGAAACGTCTCAAGATGGAGATGAGGGTCCCCAGTGCCCTTATACTTGTCCACTTTGAAGGGCTTGGCCTCGGGGGGGGGGCGCTTCTCCACTTGTATCTGTGGCATGAAGGGACTTGGGCGATGTCCACAGCCAAAGAATAAAGGTCGCGGGTTCCCGCGACTCTCGACCCCGTCAATCCGCGAAGCCAACTGAGTGACAGATTGGCTGAGCTGGAGCAGCAGGCGGGTTTGCATGTCGAGAAGTGGGTTGGAGGCGTTGGCAGGGGTGGGAGTGGGGGCAGGCGGAGCAGATGGGTCCAGTTGATTTAGCAAGAGGGTGGGGATTGTAGATGGTTGAGGGGTTGGTAGTGGAAAAGATGGATTTGTAAGTGGGTGGGTGACGTGGACGATCTGGTTAGGACCTCCCGGGATCACGGAACTGCTTGGGCCTTGGTTAGGGAAAGACGTAGTGGCGGGATCTGGGGTACCAGAGACCCGTGCCGCGCGGTCCAAGCTGTCATTGTACACGTTACGATTGTCTAACGTGGCGCGGAGCAAGAATTGTTCCTTCTCCAACTCGGCAATGCGTACCCGGTATGCTTTAGCCTCCGCCCTTTCTCTGGCCGCTTGCTCGTGAAACGAATGGAAGTCGCGCTTTAGAATTTCGAGGGCTGTGGCGGGGTCGAGATGGTTAATGGAGGTTGCATTGCTGGTTTGGGGAAGGGATGCATCTGCAGATTGGAAAAGTTCTTTCTCTATCTGAGTGCCAAGGTCATTGGGGTCATCTGCGGTGTCCATTGTTTCGAGCTAAACGCGAGTTCCACAAGGTCGGAGGTTCTTGCCCCTCCTTCTAGCGCCAATTGTTTCTACCTGTCCCGAGGTCAAGGGATGGGAGGTTGAATTCTTGGAACCGAGCCTTGCACCTGCACAAGTAGCGATGCGTCAGGAGTTGGGACTGGGGTGGCCCAGTCTTTTACTCTCCGATGCTTAAGTTAACGCTTAGTTGCTACTTGCCGAGTACGGGAGTTTTTAGAAGGAGTTTTGTGGACTTACTTCTTTTGGGAGTTTGTGCCTGTTTTATAGGCCAATGTTAGGCGCTGCGGCCTCAGTCCTCGATGTGGGACTGTCTGTGGTCCTCTGCGGCACCTCCCCTTTGGGGGGTGTTTTGCCGCTGGAGAGCGGATCTGGCAGGTGGATTGCTGCCGGACCTTCGCCCTCTGGGTACCCTTGAAGGGCTCGCCGGTGCTGTCTTGCCCGGAATGATCTCCGGTGACCGAATAATTGTGTCACATTCTCGGCTTGGCCAAGTATTTTGGCTATGTACTAACACACGCCAAGTGGATTTAGAACCTTAGCATCAAATTACCTTGGCATTCATGAAAGCAATCCTCATCACCTCTTTGAGGAAATTGAAAGCTTAATAGAGAGCACAAAGGTCACCCCTGCAGCAGTAGCTGAGGCACTTATGAAGAGTGATCATGCAGATGTTGTTCTTAAAGGGCTTGTCAAATTCCTCAAAGAAAAGAAGGCCGCAGATGATAAAAAAAACTTAAGAAAGGCCAAAAAAGCTGAAGACGAAGTGATTAAAGCAAAAGAGGATGAAGGGACTAACAAAGGTTCCCTGCCTCCCTCAAACGAGGATGTGAGCACAAACTGCTAGAATGATTGGAAGAAGCAGAAGACAGAAGCCACATTATCGGGGAAATTGCTACTTTATTGATTGGGAATGCAAACTGTCTATTAGCAACAAATGAGAAAAGAGCAATACCAATTGTCAGTGGAAACTTTCCAATCCAACCACCTAAAGTAGCTTGCTTGATAGTTTGAAGTAACTATCACCTGCCTTAGCGATAGGGATTTCTATATTAATTGTTTTGGTTGCATTTTCCATATTTAGGGAATTAGGTTTCTGTTTTATTCATCTTCTTTCTAATTGTATGTTTGCAGATCAGTTTCCTTGGCATATAATGCACATTGGAATCCTTAGCCATTTGCTAGTCCTACATTTCTACCAATGTACGTCCATCTTTAGCGTTAATCAACTTATTGCCATGAAGAAGGATTAAATCAAGAGGCACAAAGATGAGAAACACATGAACCACAGTTAATCAGACTGCAATTGTAACAATGTCAAGTTGTAATCTAGTAGAGTAAATTGCAATACCTCGTTCGTAGAGAAGCATAAGGCCGAGCCTCCCAAGTCTTGCTCTCAGCGAGGGCCTCCCAACTAATTTGAGATATATCCAGCTTTGAAGCTTCAAATACTCATATAGGCATTTCATCGAACATCTGCATCAATTGACCAAGTTGTGTTTAGCTGGCTGTTTTTGTGAGTTGACCAGTACATTCATCAAACAACCTAATTGATATAGAGGGCTAAGCTCAACCTAGAAGACAAAAGATCAAACCTGTGGTTTATCTTTATAGTTCAGATGGATGCACATTGTCTGTGTAAAATTCTTTTGGGTTAATAGTTGCAACAACCTAAATACTAGCTGGGTTTATTTAGTATTGTTTGGATCAGAGTAGTTTTTCATGTCAGTCTTCTGTCTAGCAGTAGGGATTAGTTAGTTTCTGGTGTTACTTGTGAATTGGGTTATAATGTACGGAAATATATAGTTATCACCATGGGTTATAATGTATGGTCATGTTTGGAAATAGATTTATTGCCTTACATACATGAGAACCCTCGTAGAGTTAGTCACAAAGTTCTGCTATTTCACCCAGTCATTAGCGATAAATAAAAGCCCAAGAACTATGAGAAAATCAATGTCAACCAAGACCAAATTTTCTACCCCAAAGTATTTTATTTCAGAAACAACCGAACTAGTCAAATCTGAAACTACTTTATCATCCCATGTTGGGGGATCTGACCATACAAAAATAGACAACAAGCTAGGTAAAGAAAGTGTGGAAATTTGGCAGTCAAAAAAGTATCCAATGTACTTCATCATCTTTTCTGAAGAACCACATGGAGCTTGCAGGCTTTTACTTGGCATTTCTAATGCCTCTGAACTTCAGTACTTCATTGCCTTGAATACATGGAATCAACCTCTCACCAAAAACTTAGTTCCTCCAAGTTCTCCAACTGGTTTCTGCAAACTTAAAATTAAGCCGCTGCACCTCATTCTCAGTTTCTCACAAACCCCCCAACCAAAACCACTCCCACTTCTCTTTGATTAGAAACTCGTACAAGAGTTGAACACAATGTTTCCTCTCATTCCCAATATAACATCAGTGTCCTCAGTGTTCTCAGCCTATGCCTCCTTTACAGCACTCATGATGTTGGTCCGAACTGTTGTTAAAGAACTCAAAGATCTCATCCCCCTCCAGGTTCGATCATACATATGTTCCAAGCTTGAGTACTACTTCTCTACTCATCGCCCTGATGATCTAACTCTTGTCATCAACAAGAACTCTGGTATGGAGCGTAATGAGGTCTATGACAAGGTGGAGGTCTACCTTGGAGCCAAGATTAGTCCCTCCAACAAGCGTCTGGTACTGAGCAAGACGAATCAACAGAAGACTTTCACCCTAGCCATTGAGAAAAGGGGCCAAGTTGTCACTGATACCTTTGATGACATTGATCTCCGGTGGAGTTACGTGGCCAAACCTAAAAAGTCCAAATCCAAGCAGAGCTCTGCTGGAGATGATGAAGAAGAAGAAGAATGGAGCTTCGAGCTCATGTTTAATGACAAACACAAAGCCAAAGTGATAGACTCCTACATTCCCTATGTGTTTACTCAGGCTGAATCCATTAAACAAGGGGAGAAGGCTCCAAAGCTACATTGCGCTGGTAGGGAAAGTTATGGGTCTTTTAGAAGTTGCATAGATCTTGTACACCCTGCAACTTTTGAGACAATAGCAATGGATCCAGAAGTTAAAAACATGATTATAGCTGACTTGGATATGTTCGTGAAGAGGCGGGAATTGTATAAGAAAGTTGGGAAGGCTTGGAAAAGAGGTTATTTGTTATATGGTCCACCTGGTACTGGAAAATCTAGCTTGATTGCGGCCATGGCTAATTATCTCCAGTTTGATATATATGATTTAGAGCTTTCTGGTATTCACGACAACTCTGCTTTGAGAAGGGTGTTATTGTCTACTACCAATCGTTCTATTCTGGTTGTTGAGGACATTGATTGTTGTGTGAAAATCAAAAATCGGGAATCAGCTCAGCCTTCCGAACCCTCTAATGGCCTAGATTATAGTCCTACAAGCAAGGTCAGTACTGAAATTTAAAATTTTAAGTAGGTATCTAACTAGAGCTTTAAATTCATTACATATCCTACATTAGAAATAAATCCTGTCATCGTATTGGTAACCATTATATATGTGGTATACTGGTCTATATGTTATATATGTGCATTGAGATAGTTTGAGGATATGTGCAGTTCACACTGTCAGGTCTACTGAACTTCATAGATGGTCTGTGGTCATCGTGCAGCGATCAGAGAATAATTGTGTTCACCACCAACCACAAGGAGAAAATAGACCCTGCATTGCTGCGTCCAGGTCGAATGGATGTGCACATTCACTTGTCATATTGTACTCCAAGTGGGTTCAGAACCTTGGCCTCTAACTACCTTGGCATTCATGAAACCAACACTCATCACCTCTGTGGAGAGATTGAAGACTTAATAGAGAGTGCAGAGGTCACCCCTGCAGTTGTAGCCAAGGAGCTCATGAAGAGTGATGATGCAGATGTTGTTCTTGAAGGACTTGTGAAATTCCTCAAAGAAATGAAGGCCGTGAATGATGTAGAGAAGTTTAAAAAGGCCACAAAAGCGGATGAAGAAGGGTCTAAGAAAGCAGAGAAGCAGGAAAGGGAGGAGGATGCAAACAAAAACTGCTAGAAGAGCTGGAGGAAGACAGAAGCCACAATTGATATGGGGAAAATGCTACATCTAGTACGTTGTTTTTATACTTAAGTTGATCAGGAACATTGTTGCAAACTCTTCTCAAGTTAATTTCTACTTTCAAGTTTCAGCAACAACCTGAATATTAGCTAGGGTTTATTTGGATAGTTTTTCAAGTCGATCTAGAAGTAGGAATTCCTAGTTTAGCTTAGGATCTCTATTGTTCGGCAGTTAGGGTTGAATTTGGTTTCTAACATCATTTCAGGAATTCAGGTGCTACTGTATTGTCATTTCATTGTTATAGATATGTTTTAGTTCCAAACTTGACTTCTTACGGTACGCTAGCTAGTTTTTTTACCATGAGACATGGCAAAATCAAGGGGAACTATAGTCGAGAACATAAAAAACTCAGGAATTTGGAGAGTAAAATAGACAATCTCAGATAAACGTAAGTAGTGGTTTAGTCGAGTAACTTACTGAACTCGATTCTATCCTGGTTCAGAGAAGTAATTAACGGCCTCCCAAGTACTCATGCATGTTTTGCTCTCACATAACTGCAGCTGGGAAATTCATCAGACACTTCGCCTCTCCACTCAAGTAAATGTCAAGAAGCCTGTCAAAGTAAAGAAATTAACATACCAATATCAAACCTTAGTACAACAACCTCAAATAATTTATTAACAAAAAATTGTAGATGCCGAAAAACGGAAAGAGAAACTTAAAATCTTCCCATTGTGAATAATGCCAACCCCTCACAGATGCATAGCTTTCGAGTTTCATGGAGGCATTTCATCGAACACCTTGCCTTCATTCATAAAACAAACTCAAGAACATAATCGCTACAAAGAATGTCTGCGTTTTCATCAGGATATGGTTACTGATATGAAAAAATTCATGGGTTGTATGCAAGTGGTCATTTTGTTTGCCTTTGGTTGCCGTCGGTGACTCAATGCCATGCCGGAACTGGTGGAGTTAGAGAAACAAAGGCGCGGGAACAGGAAAGTGAAACAAAGGCATTTGTGCCTGGGCTTGGATGTAGGGTTTGCTCTTGGGCCAACCAATATATTATAATTCACATATAAAAGAAATCTTAAGCTTACGAGACAAGATTTAGGAATTAGGTTCGATTGGTTCATAGATGTCATCGATGCTGATAGACCGGTAACTAATTATGCTAATAGCAAAACAAGTAGGACATCTTTTGTTTACCACCGATATTTTCTCGTTTCCAAAAAAGCTTACAAGACAAGATTTACGTAGATATAAGAGCTGTAGAACATTAACAATGATCGATGACACCTAAAAGTTTAGAATTTGTATCAGTAGTGAGTAGTGACCAGTGACCAGTAAGTTTAGTGCTTACATTAGGTAAAGTATAAAATATTAAACTAGTTATAGTATTATGAACGTATGTATAGTTGTATACCGTTATGATGTGTCATCCATAATGTAACCTTTTGAGAAAATGTAAAACTAACAAATACTTTTTATAATTATGTAAAAATAAATTGTATTGTGCATTTTAAAATTGTGTAACCTTACGGCACGACCGTTTTGGTCATCGTTGTTTTCACTTTTAATCCTGCCAAAAAAAATAGAAATTTCAGCTACTTCATTTGGCTGGCTTGAGAATTTGTAAATGGAGCACTTTAGTGACATTGACTGGCAAGAAAATTGAAGCTTTTGTCCTAATTTAACCACTACTGAAGACCAAACTCGATTTATATTTCTCCTTCATTGAGCTGAAACCGAACCACCATCGCTAAAATCAAACACAATGTTTCCTCTCAATCCCAAACACTTGCCCAAATCATTGTCCTCTCTCTTCTCAGTCTACGCTTCCTTTACAGCACTCAAGTTCTTGCTCCAGACCGTTGTCAATGAGCTCAAAGACTTCATTCCCTCCTGGGTCCGATCATACATATACTCAAAGCTTCGGAAATTCTTGTTTGGACCTCCCTCAAATCATAAGCTCACTCTTGTCATCAACAAGAAAATCGGCATGGCGACCAACGAGGTCTACGACAAGGTGGAGGTCTACCTCGGATCCAAGATTAGTCCCTCCGATTCTCGGCTCGAACTGAGCAAGACTAGCCGGCAGAAGAGTGTCAGCCTCGCCGTTGAGAAAAGAGGCCAAGTTATCAAGGACAAATTCGATGACATAAAGCTCCGGTGGAGATACGTGGAAAGATTATCAAGGAAGAACAAAACAAAGTACAAGCCTCATGGTGATGATGATGGAGAAGACCAGTATCAGTGGAGCTTTGAGTTGACTTTTGATATGAAACATAGAGACAAAGTGGTCGACTCCTACATGCCCTATGTGCTTGCTCAGGCGGACTCCATTAAACAAGAGGAAAGGGTTCTGAAGCTTTATAGCACTACTGGCAGGGAGGAGTTTAAGTCTTCCTACTCTTCCAAGAGTTGCATAGACCTCGTGCACCCTGCAACTTTCGAGACGATGGCAATGGATCCAGAGCTGAAGAAGATGATTATAGATGACTTGGATCGGTTTGTGAAGAGAAGGGAGTTGTATAAGAAGGTTGGTAAGGCTTGGAAAAGAGGGTATTTGTTGTACGGTCCACCCGGTACTGGTAAATCGAGCTTGATTGCAGCCATGGCTAATTATCTCAAGTTTGATGTGTATGATTTGGAGCTTTCTAACATTTACGGAAACTCTGACTTGAGGAGGATTTTACTTTCTACATCAAATCGTTCTATTGTGGTTGTGGAGGATATTGATTGCAGTTTGCAAATCAAAAGTAGGGAATCAGCTCAGCCTTCTAAAAGCTCTGCAGTTCAGGCAAGCACGGTGAGTCCCTAAATATAAATTGTTATTATGCTTAAACATTTGAACTGGTAAGCATAGCACTACTATGTAGCATAGATGTTATATGTTCTAGTTAATAGGGATTGAGACTGTGTTGTGATAATTGCAGTTCACACTATCTGGTCTGCTGAACTTCATAGATGGGCTGTGGTCGTGTTGCGGCGATGAGCGAATAATTGTGTTCACCACCAATCACAAGGAGAGATTAGACCCGGCATTGTTGCGTCCTGGTCGAATGGACTTGCACATTCATTTGTCATATTGCACTCCAAGTGGGTTCAGAACCTTAGCCTCTAACTACCTTGGCATTCATGAAAGCAGCCCTCATCACCTCTTTGGAGAAATCGAAAGCTTGATAGAGAGCACAGAGATCACCCCTGCAGCTATAGCAGAGGAGCTTATGAAGAGTGATGATGCAGATGTTGTTCTAGAAGGGCTTGTCAAATTCCTCAAAGAAAAGAAGGCTGCAGATGAAAAAATGAAGTCAAAAAAGGCTAAAAGAGCTGAGCCGGAAAGGATAAAACTCAAGGATAATCCTAGTTCATTCTCTCCTTGGAAATCCATATTCGGTTTGGGTTTGCCATGGTATGGCAGATGCTCTAAGAAAGCAGAGGAGGAAGAGAGTAAAAAAGGAAAGGAGAAAGTTAGGGAAGAGTTGGGTTAATTTTTACTTAAATCTTATATGGGCTTTATTTAGTGGATAGTATTAGCAGTAGGAATCCGAGTCAAGTTAGGGTTTCTATTGCTTGGGATAAACGCAACTTGGTTCCATTTCGAAATTTACACTTGGTTAGCCAATTTTACTTTCCTAAATTTTCAATTGACCTCCCTTTTGCTATCTTGTATTTTCAGGTTCAGAACTCACCATTACTTTGACGGAATAATGAACGAATTGATATAAAAAAAAGTATCAAAGTGACTAATTTTGAAGACATTAGTGAAACAAACAAAAACTTAAGATAACAAATTGTGAAAAAATAATAAATTGGTTGAAATAAAACTTAAGGTAGCAAATTAACACTACGGTAAAACTTAGTTATTCAGCCCAAACTAAAATACTAAAACCCTAAACCACAAAAGCCAATCCACAAAGCCTCAAAAGCTAGCACCGAGCCTCATTCGAAACCCACAGTTTTGTGCCACCACACCGTGGCTCACATATCCGCCGTGGTGACCCGTCACTAACTCACCACAAACAACCAACTCGCTTTAAGCTAGATCCCATCGCATGCTGCCATCACGAAACCTGCAAAGTAAGGAGGCCCAACAGCGAAATGGCAAGGGTCATTGCCTTCAAGCCCAAAGATCCATATATCAGTGGTGCATCCGATGCCAATTTGTTGTCGTCTGGAGTCGCACCAAGCCCCCGTCCTCACCTTCTCAAAATGGAGCGTACAAAATACTAGCCTTGACCTGTCATGGTTTGAACAAGCCTAAAACCACTCTTATAGAGCCTTAATTAAAGCAAGTCTAGTGGAAAAAAGGCTAGGGTTTGCTCGTCGCCCATCTGGTAGCGTTAAAACGACGGTAGGAGGACGAAAAATACTCCACCAGACATAGAAATTTGGCTCAGTTACATATCAGTCTACTTTGAGACATTTTCTTTAATATAAGTCCATCCAAACATTTTTACTCACATAAGTCCACCCAAGCTTTAATAGGGTTCTATATTAAGTATTAAAGTTCAACAAAATTATAGACTGTCATCCAAGCAAAAAAAATTAGATTCTTTTTTTTATATTTACAAAACTGCCACTAGGTAAAAAGTCAACAACCACTCTTCTCTCCAACGAGGTCCCTGGCTAACTCCGGCGGGTCACCGGCCGACCTCCGGCCAAATTCCGGCGATGTCTCCGACCGTCCTCCAGAGATAAAGTTCTAAACATATATCATAAATAATTAAAATATTCTTTTTAAAGTTTTCTTTATCAACCTTTAAAAAAAAAAAAAAAAGAACAAGCCGCTTCCTCTCTCTCACGTACCATTAACCCTAATCCTCCTCCTTTCTTATGGCGGCGAGACTGGGTTGTGGGATGATGGTGGCAGCGAGATCAGTAAAGCCAGCCCCAACTGGTTTCAGGCAACAAGAGTGTTGCGATCCACCCTCTTATCTATTCCTCCTTCTCCCGCAGCAGTTGTGTGTTAAGAAAATAAGTAGTTTCCTGTGCTGACTAGGAGAAGGTACTCAAGTCTCAGGTGCAGCACGCGTGACCTCATTAGAGTTGTTATTTCAGTTAATTAGTTTGTTTAAACTAATTAGGGTTAATTAAGTTAAAGTCATGGATGTGTGACACGTGTCATCCATGTTGAGGCCATATATCCCAATTTGTAACCCTTATTTTGGATTATGAATGAAAACACTGAAAATTCTTGTATGCACGACGTGTATTTACACGACGCAATCTTAACCGTTCATAACGATTCATATGTTTGGTCACCATGTTTTTATATTATTTCCTCTAATCATGACCATCGATGCATGTATGTGAAGATACACGCCGCGTACTGAAGATGCTCTAATGAAAACACATCTTTTCACTCTAGTCTTCTTCCGATCTCTCTTCTTTTCTCTCTCAATTCTCTGTTAAGGACATCACCTTAACATGGTAGAGGTTTCCATGCGGCGTTTGGTTCTTGCCTGGTGTGGTAAGAAGATGATGGTTTCGACTACAACGGCGGAGATCTATTTACTTCGTACATGAACCTGTTTGCTGGTGGAGAGACCAATGCAGTGTTGAGAAAGTAGGAAGTCTTGATCTGTGGGTTATTGCAAATTGAGAGAGAACTTATCGCTTTAAGGCACGTCGTAACGACGTTTTCTTTCAGACTATATTTGCTCCCACAACTTGTGTGTAAAGGGGTTAGTGCAAATAAGCCTTGTGGATACAATGAAGCCTAGCAATCCTGCTATTGTTGATCGGCGTTTTGCACTTGCGACGATCAACCAACACTCAATTGAAGGTTTTAAGAAGCTCAAGGTTTCTGGAAATTATAACTGCAACCTATAGTTTCCAGGTTTTGTTTTGTAAAGCAAAGAAGTAATAAAGAGAAGATTTGAATGAATAAAACAATGTATCTCAGGTTATAGGGAAATCAGATATATCTCCAATCTACAGAATACCATTCTTTATAAAGAGACATATATGTCTCTTCGATATAGGATACAAGCCTTCATAAAAGTAGTAACCTTTCGTCCAAAAGTTACGAGTAAATGCTTTTGATATTAGCATAATTTGAATACAGATTGGTCATTGGTCATTGTGAAATAACGCAATGCTTCACCTATATGTATGTTCAACAGTTTCCTATTATAACTGAGATCCTTTTGAACTTTGTATTTTGGCCACGATCCTCAACGCACGGAGCAGATGTCTGCGCGAGCAAAGAGAAGGGGGAGTGCTGCGGGTGTGCCACCTCGCGGACGAGGAAAGGATGATTGTATGCGCTTGACTTCTTGATCAGGCGGAAGGGGTTTCCAGGTGCCACCTCAGAGGAGGAATTTACGAGCACAAGGCGATCGATACTCACGGAAGGACGCGAGCAGAGCAACAATAGGGAGTTCAGAGAGATCGGGGAAGAGTCCAAGATCGGGGTAGAGTTCGGAGGGCTCTGAAGAAAAACCTAGGCGGTGGCGCTTAGGGTTAGGGTTTTCGAGTAGCTCGAAGGATAACTGGGTTTCAGTTTGTATTGTGTTTTTGTATTTGTTTGAGAGTGACTTCTGTTAGGGTTTGAGCCCCATTATATAGTAATTCGACTTGCGGTAGAAGAAAAGTAATTAGAATCCAAGTCGGACTCTGAAACCTTAATAGCACAAGGGCACTGTTCCGTCCATGCGAACCAACCATCTTGTGTCACATGTCCAGTTTGCACACTTCATTCCGCATAGGGCATTGCTTCTGCGCTGCCAACTGTAGACTCTCATGCGGACTGAAATTAGGAACAATCGTATCTTGCGGGCTGTCACAGGATGCTATCTCGCGTGCTCATGTAGCTTGCTTCCATTTCGCGGGCTATTGCAGCTCGCGAGCCTTAAAAGAGCTTTTTATATTAAAAAGGCCACAGGGATTGGCCCGAAGCATATCAAAGACTTGTAAAAGTCTTCAACGATTATTGTGGTGCGCGCGGACTCCGCATGTGTATTCCTCGCGAAGTCTCCTACGCGAGCCAGTTCGCCAGCTCGCCTCGTCTCGCGGAGAGTCAAATAGTAATTCCGTGCGCGAACTGTGTAGTCCGCGCGAGATACGCATCTCGCGCGAAGTTCATTTAAGCATGCGCGAAGTACATTCCACGTGAAGTCCGTTCCGCGCGCGGACTGTGTTACTCAATCCGCGCGGCCTCACTGGTGAGCCATTATTTGTAAACCCAAAGAATTTGGTCTCGCCGGTGTGATGTGGACCAAGATTTAATTAATATTTACATAGATATTTACTGTCCAGTAAAATATTAATTTAGGCATAAACACTTTGAATTGTGCTGATCAGTCACAATTCAGTTTGAATTCTTTATAATTTGAAAATCACTCCAACAATCCTCCACCATTTTCAAAATATAAAGTATGAAATATATTGTAAAATCCTTGAGCAGAATCTTGGAAATCATAGTGCATAAACTAAGGTGTCTTGTGGACTTAACCTTAGCTTAGTGAGAATAGATCAAAGTTAGTTCAAGATGGCAAAATAGCGTTGCTTTGAACTTGCGATCTTATGTACCTAACCGGACATACTTCACACATGCACTATTTTTCTATTTCTTTCGAGTGTTTAAAAGCCGACACGTGAAATGGCCTTGTGTCTATATCCATTTTCATGAGTGCTCTAGAGACTAGTCCAAGTCGCATAGAAAGCGGCACCACTTTCGACACTCATATTGGTAAGCATGTAGTACCCCTATAACTAAAGTACTTTCCGTCATGCCTATTAAAAGTTTTATAAACTCAACTTCCACCATTCATTATTATAGGTACCAAGCACTCTTACATTGGGATGGATATCATATATGTATATATATATATATATATATATATATATATATATATATATATATATATATATATATAGACACACACACATATGTATAATGAATTTATATTAGTGCTTGCAATCACTACATATGATGTACTTTGCTCATTGAACTCAAGAACTTGATATTTCAAGTGTTGAGTTGAGTTTCCATCATTGGTGATTAATTAGAAATGGACTTTAGTCCATCCCCTTTGATGTCTTCCACACCAATTCTCTTGCAAGTCCTTTAGTTAACGGGTCAGCCAAATTTTGACATGACCTCACATAGCTAATGGTAATAATTCCATCAGTAATCATTTGTCTTACCGAACTATGTCTCAAACGGATATGCCTCGATTTGTCATTATATACTTGGCAATAGGCCCTGGATAGTGTTGCATGACTATCACAGTGAATAGAGATAAGAGGCATTGGTTTAGGCCAAATGGGTATCTCTATTAATAAGTTTCTTAACCATTCAGCTTCTTTACAACATGAAGCCAAAGCAACAAATTCAGATGCCATGGTGGAGTCTGCTATGCACGTTTGCTTTTTAGAACACCAAGATATGGCACCTCCACCAAGTGTGAAAATCCAACCAGTAGTGGATTTATGATCTTCATGATCATTTATCCAATTATCATCTGTGTATCCTTCCAAAACTGAAGGATATCCACCATACCATATTCCATTATCCATGGTGCCTCTTAAATATTCCTATATTCTAGAGATTGCTTGCCAATGTAATTGACTAGGATTGCTAGTAAATCTACTAAGCTTACTTACAGTAAAGGCTATATCAGGCCTAGTGCAAGTCATGGCATACATTAAAGATCCAATCACCCTAGAATACTCTAATTGATCTACTGCTCTACCATTATTAGGATATAACTTTATGTTTGGATCAAAAGGTCTAGAAACAGATTTCTGATCAAAGTGATTGAACTTTTTCAGTATCTTTTCTATGTAATGTGATTGTGTTAACAACAAACCATTACTACATCTTTTTATTCTCATACCTAGAATGATATCAGCTTCTCCCATATCTTTCATGTCGAAGCACGATGATAAAAATTTCTTAGTTGAGTCTATACTCTCTATATTAGTTCCAAAAATAAGCATGTCATCAACATATAAGCAAATTATAACTCCTCTATTATTTTGGAACTTACTGTACACACATTTATCAGATTGATGAATTCTGAATCCCTTTGATATCACAACTTTATCAAACTTCTCATGCCATTGCTTAGGAGCTTGCTTCAAACCATATAAATATTTAGTTAATTTGCAGACCTTTTGTTCTTGTCCAGGCATGACAAATCCTTCCGGTTGCTGCATATAAATCTCCTCGTCTAACTCACCATTTAGGAATGCCGTTTTGACATCCATTTGATGAATTTCAAATTTATAGATGGAAGCTAGAGCTATAAGTACCCTTATGGTAGTTGTTCTAGCTGCAGGAGCATATGTATCAAAATAATCTATTCCTTCTTTTTGGGTGAATCCTTTAGCAACTAACCTTGCTTTGAATTTATCTATGGTTCCATCTACTTTCATTTTCTTTTTGAAAATCCATTTACATCCAATTGGTTTGGATCCAGAAGGTAGATCAACTAGTTTCCAAGTTTTATTTCCCATGATGGAATCCATTTCATCACTGATGACTTCTTTCCAGAAGATAGCATCTTGAGATTTCATTGCTTCCTCATATGTTAAAAGATCAGCCTCTATACTTGGAGAAACTATAATTTTCTTTTTAGGTGAGTCTCTTGTACCTTCTACTAGATATATTATAAAGTCTGGACCAAAAGATTTTTCAATTCTCCTCCTTTTACTTCTTCTAGGCTCATCAGGTCTAGGCTCTTCAGGTTCATTAGAACTACTAGAAAAACTTGAAACAATTAATCTATTATCATTGTTGCCTTCTGGAATTTCTTTTTCCAGGTTAGTATCTTTAGGCAAAGACTTGAATCTATTTTCAAAGAATTCTACATCTCTAGATTCTAACACAGTATTGATAGAAACAGAATCATTTGGTTCTATGACAAGAAACCTATAACCCTTAACTGTGTTCTGCAGAACCTAAGAAGATGCATTCTATAGCTTTTTGCCCCAATTTCTTTATCTTAGGTTCATGTAATATGACTATGGCTCTACAACCCCATACTTTAAGGTAATTTAAGTTAGGCTTTCTTTTAAACCATAACTCATAAGGAGTGATTCTAAACTTCTTAGTAGGAATCCTATTAAGAATGTGACAAGCTGTGAGCAATGCCTCTCCCCAATATCCCTTGCTTAGACTAGCATTTCGCAGCATTGCATTAACCATCTATACAAGTGTTCGATTTTTCCTTTCAGCTACCCCGTTTTGTTATGGGGTGTAAGCAATAGAGGTTTCATGTACTATACCTACAAATTCACAATAAGAAGGAAAATGATATTCTCCACCTCTATCGGATCTTAGGTATTTTATCTTAGTTTCACAAAGATTCTCTACTTCATTCTTAAAGATTTTAAATTTTTCCAGAACTTGATCTTTACTGTGCATAAGATAAACATAACAAAATCTGCTAAAATCATCTATGAAAGTGACAAAATATTTCTTTCCTCCTCTAGTAGGTGCACTTTTTAAATCACATACATCACTACAAAGTAGAAGTTCTTTCAATCTTAGGGAATGGTTTTCTGGTTATCTTAGTTTGCAGACAAGTAACACATTTATCATGCATATCGTTCTGATGCTTGGGGATTAAATCTAAGTTTGACATATCATTCAATTTCTTAATGTTAACATGACCTAGTCTATGATGCCATAAAGATAAAGAGTCAAGCATATAAATAGAACTTGTAGATATATTATTAATATTGAGTTTGAACATTCCATCAGATATATACCCTTTCCCAACAAAAGTACCACCTCTGGTCAAAATGATCTTGTTTGATTCCATGACAATCTTGATACCAAACTTATTCAACAGACTTGCAGAAACTAAACTTTTCCTAACTTCTAGAACATGGTAGACATCAGTAAGAGTAAGCACTTTGCCTGATGTCAACTCTAATTCAATTGTTCCTTTGCCTTTGATAGTTGAAGTAGAAGAGTTTCCCATGTACAACATGTTTTCATCTCCACTTGATTCATAAGTCTTAAACATATTCTTGTTCTTGCAAACATGCTTTGTAGCACCAGAATCTATCCACCAAGATTCTGCATCCTCCATCAAATTGACTTCAGATATCATTGCCACATATTTTTCATTGTTGGTTCCTTGTTTGTTCTTGAGACGACGACAATCCTTCTTGAAGTGACATGGCTTGCCACAATGGAAACATGTTCCTTTCTTCTTTTTGTTTGTGGCCAGACCTTGGTGGGACTTTTTATTAGAAACTTTTCCCTTCCTCTTATTATTTTCATGGTTAATTTTGGGGTTTTTAGGCCCTTCATCAACCATATGAATTTTGGAGGAGGAAGCTTCATCAGTTTTCTCACGGGCTCGGCACTCTTCTTCTATGTGAAGATGTGTTCCCAATTGCTCTATGGACATGTCCTCTTTCTTATGTTTGAGGCTCTTTTTGCATTCCTTCCAAGATGGTGGTAGTTTATCCATAATTGCAGACACAATTATAGAATCATCCATATGCATTTCAAATTGATTGAACTAATTGTGTATATGCATAACTTCATGGAATTGTTCAACAATTGATCTATCATCAGTCATCTTATAATTAAAGAACTTTGAGACAAGAAATTTCTTACTTGTAGCATCTTCTGAAATATACTTGGCCTCAAGTGCATCCCATATCTCTTTTGCAGTAGCCTTCTCATAATAGATATCAAATAATGCATCAGACATTGCATTGCAGATGTGACCCTTGCAGACATAATCATCTTGTTCCCATTTCAGTCTTTCACTTTGTGCAGCAAGTGTTTCATCTTCTATCTCTTCAGGTTTTGGAGTAGTAAGCACATAGACCACCTTGAGGCTTGATAACAGGAAATGCAATTTCTTTTACCATCGTCTGAAATTCACTCCATCAAAGCGATCAAGTTTCACGAAGTTTGTGGTGAACTCCTTCAAAGATGCCATATCGTGATATAGTCTGAAAATTGTTGAGAAAGTAGGAAGTCTTGATCTGTGGGTTATGGCAAATTGAGAGAGAACTTATCGCTTCAAGACACGTCGTAACGACGCTTTCTTTCAGACTATATTTGCCCCCACAACTTGTGTGCAAAGGGGTTAGTGCAAATAAGCCTTGTGGATACAATGAAGCCTAGCAATCCTGCTATTGTTGATCGGCGTTTTGCACTTGCGACGATCAACCAACACTCAATTGAAGGTTTTAAGAAGCTTAAGGTTTCTGGAAATTATAATCGCAGCCTATAGTTTCCAGATTTAGTTTTGTAAAGCAAAGAAGTAATAAAGAGAAGATTTGAATGAATAGAACAATGTATCTCAGGTTATAGGAAAATCAGATATATCTCCAATCTGCAAAATACCATTCTTTATAAAGAGACATATATGTCTCTTCGATATAGGATACAACCCTTCATAAAGGCAGTAACCTTTCGTCCAAAAGTTACAAGCAAATGCTTCTGATATTAGCATAATTTGAATACAGATTGGTCATTGGTCGTTGTGAAATAACGCAATGCTTGACCTATATGTATGTTCAACAGTTTCCTACTATAACTGAGATCCTTTTGAACTTTGAATTGTGGTGATCGGTCACAATTCAGTTTGAATTCTTTATAATTTGAAAATCACTCTAACATGCGTGATTGTTAGAGGGTAGCACGCTATTTACGGCGGCATTGTAGGGTCGTTGTCGGGTGGATGGATTATCCAATGTCCCAACGGTGGTGTGGTTAAGAAGGTTAGCTGCAGATCCCCTGATGGTGGCTGGGTGTGGACGTCGTCTGATCTGGACAGCGGTAGGATATTGTCTCTTGGTGGCGGCGACTACTCTTGCTTGGGTTCTTTTCTGGACGTTGGGCCGGGTCAGATGCTAGGGTTATAGAGATGGACTTTGGGCCTTGCAGTTGGTTCAATTTGGGATGACCTAGTTTTATTGAGTCTTAGGGCTTTGCTGGCCTAGATCCTAGGGATAAGTAGTTTGATTGTGGGTTCCTAATAAGTTGGATGAATCCAACAGTTACTGATTATTGATTGAGGTGCCAACTTCAGGGTTTGCGGCATTAGAATGACTTAAGTTGCTTGGGTTTTTTTTGAGTTTCATAGGTTATTATAACATAATTCGATTTTTACATAACCTACGAATGTGAGTTATGTATGTGTTGTTCTCCTTTATTTGATCAATAATAACTTTGCGTCATTTTTTTTTCTTTTTTTTTTTTAAAAACCCTTCAATTTTTTTTATCAAGATTATTCTCAGTGGATATGACATATTTTTAATATACTAGCATTTTACTGGTGCATTTGCACGGGCTCACATTTCTTAATAACACTGTTATTTTCTCTAGTCATAAAATCCACTACCCACTTTTCTCTCTCTAATTATCTTTTTATTTTATTTATTTTGTTTTTTACCATATTAACTTTTATTCTTAATAATCTAAATCAACTTAATATAAGTAGTATTGTCAGAACATATTGCTCGTTTTATAGCAGTAGAGATACATAAAGGAGGTCTCATATCCCATTTTTTGCCTTCTTGTTTTTGGTTATGCCAATTCATACTACTTCCTGATGGGGCATACATATAGCAAAACCACCAAGCCAGGAAGCCTCTATTTTTTTATGTGATTTTTTTAAATAAATTCCTGTTTATTCTACTAGGAAAAAGGTATCATCAAGTGTCAATTGAACTTGTGCAACACATAAAGCGCACTGAACTGTAGCTTTGAGTTCCTGATCAAGCTAACATCTACTTCATCATGTGATACAGAGAAGAGAGTCACAGAGAGCTGCAGATGTTGCAGGCATTTACAGTTGGACCTTCCTGTATTTGCATACCATCTACATTGCATTGAATGAATAGAACTTGATCTCATACCCAAAAACTGAATACATCCAACTTCTCCCTTCTGGGCTCTGCAAGTCCGCAACACATACACTTCAAATATTGATTGTAAATTAAGCAACCTACCCCATCAATCTCACAGTAGGATCAATCGGTTCTTGTTGTTTCTTGGTAAGAGGCAAAAGGCGGGGATAGAACTCAGAGGTTCTCCATGATTTCAAAGTTGAAAATTTCAAAGAGAAGAGTACAGAGATGAACAAGGACGCGTGTAAAAATCTAACCGGAAAGAATTAGAGTTTTTGGACAAAGAGCTCTACGTCATGAAGAACAGAGATCCTCGGTCAAAAGATTTTCTGCTTGACTGGTTGACTGGCATGAAATTTTGATGCTTTGGTTCTATTAAACCAGAGACTCATTTCTCTTCCCTGAGCTTGAAGTCTTAAACAGAACCACCATAGCTAACACACAACACAATGTTTCCTCTCAATCCCCAACACTTGCCCAAATCATTGTCCTCTCTCTTCTCAGCCTACGCTTCCTTTACAGCGTTCAAGTTCTTGCTCCAAACCCTTGTCAATGAGCTCAAACACTTCATCCCCCCCTGGGTCCGATCTTACATATACTCCAAGCTTCGAAAATACTTCTTCAAATCTCGCCCAAATGACAATCTCACTCTTGTCATCAACAAGGTCATCGGCATGGAGCTCAACGAGGCCTACGACAAGGTGGAGGTTTACCTCGGAGCCAAAATTAGTCCCTCCGATTCGCGACTCGAACTGAGCAAGACGAACCGGCAGAAGAGTGTCAGCCTTGCCATTGAGAAAAGAGGCCAAGTTATCACGGACACATTCGATGACATTGAGCTCCGGTGGCGCTATGTGTCCAAATTATCAAAGAATACTTGTACAACCAAGGACAAGCATCCTGGTGCAGTTGATGGATATGCGGAAGAGAAGTTTCAGTGGAGCTTTGAGTTAACTTTCGATAAGAAACACAGAGACAAAGTGATAGACTCGTACATGCCCTATGTGCTTGCTCAGGCTGAGTCCATTAAACAAGGGGAAAGGGTTCTGAAGCTTCATAGCACTGGCAGGGATCCTTATGGGAGTCCCAAGAAGAGTTGCATAGACCTCGTGCACCCTGCAACTTTCGAGACGATGGCAATGGATCCAGAGGTGAAGGAAATGATTATAGATGATTTGGACAGGTTTGTGAAGAGAAGGGAGTTTTATAAGAAGGTTGGGAAGGCTTGGAAAAGAGGGTATTTGTTGTACGGTCCACCCGGTACTGGCAAATCAAGCTTGATTGCAGCCATGGCTAATTATCTCAAGTTTGATGTGTATGATTTGGAGCTTACTAGTGTTTATGACAACTCGGAATTGAGGAGGGTGTTGTTGTCTACTTCAAATCGTTCTATTCTGGTTGTGGAGGATATTGATTGCAGTGTGCAAATCAAAAGTAGGGAATCAGCTCAACCTTCCAAAAGCTCTGCAAGCAAGGTGAGTCCCTAAACTTTAAGTATCTATTTTACTTGAGCACTTCACTGCATTATCCTAAATATAAATTGTTATTATGCTTAATCATCTGCACCGGTAAGCATACTGTTATGTAGCATTGAGATTGCGTTGTGATAATCGCAGTTCACCCTATCGGGTCTATTGAACTTCATAGATGGGCTGTGGTCATGCTGCGGCGATGAGCGAATAATTGTGTTCACCACCAATCACAAGGAGAGATTAGACCCGGCATTGTTGCGTCCTGGTCGAATGGACTTGCACATTCACTTGTCATATTGCACTCCAAAGGGGTTCAGAATCTTGGCCTCTAACTACCTTGGCATTCATGAAAGCAGCCCTCATCACCTCTTTGGAGAAATCGAAAGCTTAATAGAGAGCACAGAGGTCACCCCTGCAGCTATAGCAGAGGAGCTTATGAAGAATGATGATGCAGATGTTGTTCTAGAAGGGCTTGTCAAATTCCTCAAAGAAAAGAAGGCTGCAGATGATAAAATGAAGTCAAAACAGGCTAAAATGGCTGAGCAGGAAAGGATTAAGAAAGCAGAGGAGGAAGGGACTAACAAGGCAGAGGTGGTAGGGAGTGTGAGAGGAAAGGAGGAAGTGGCTAACAAAGCAGATATTCAGGAAATGGCAAACTGGTAGAACAGTTTGAAGATGAAGGCAGAAACCACAATTTGATCATCTGTAATAACTAAAGTAGGCTATCTTTATGAGTAAAGTAGGGATTCAAATGTCTGTGGAGCTCCTTTGAGTAAAATTCTACTTGCAGTAATCTTAGTTTGGCTAGTTTAGTATTATTAAGAAGCATAGCTTTGAAGAGCCGGTTTAGCGGTAAGAATTCCTAGTCAAGTTAGAAATTCTAATGTTTGGGTAGGAGTTCTGTTGCAGTGTCATCTACTTTTAAATTCCATGTTTACAGATCAGTTCCTTGGCATTTATATTAGATGGGAACCCTTATTAGCCAGTTGGAAAGTCTACATTTCTACCTAGGTCCATCCATATCTTGCTTTGAAGAATTGTTGGATTAAGGGGCAAATTAGCTGAGAATAATATTAACAATTTCAGATAATCTTGGCATGTATAAGTACATGGGATATGTTGGTTCATCAATTCATCACCATGGAGAATGCTCAAGTCAAGGGACAACAAACTTGAGATACAATATCTCAGTTAATTAGAAAGTAGTGTAAAAATATCAAATAAACCTAGTTGTAGTCTAGGTAGAGTAACTTACCGAACTTCCATCAATCTGGTTCATTCAGAGAAGCATATAATGGCCTCCCTCCTGATGATCCAGAAAAGTGTCACTATTCTAACTCTTCAAACAGTTGCATATATCGTCAACAACCATGTTGTGCACTCTATAATTCCGACAAATAATACATCACCAATTTTGAAACATAATTTCATCTATGATAGGCAAGAAGGATAATATGCACAATGAAAACTTTGTTTAGTTACCCCTGTATTTTACCTAATGCTGTTCTCTAAAGTCCAAGCACTACACCATAAAGAAAGTTACTGATGGCTACGGTCAAGTTCCCAACGGTCTTGTTCTCAATCATGTTCACTTAACTTCAGTACTTCACCATCTGAAACGAAGATCGAGTGGTATTCACAATTTCACACTCTTCTTGTTCACCATGTGATAACAATGATGAAAAAAAGATCACACATAATTTGTTTGCAGAGGCTGCAGGCTTTTCCAGTTGGCCTTTCCATATTTCCATACCATCTTCATTGATGGGAGAATCAATACCATATCTCTCTCTGCAACACACACACACACTAGAACCATTAACAATGCCTCAAAGCTAGGACCTCCACCCTAACACCCTCATTTTGCTCTTCAACCCCAACAAAATGTTTGCTTCCAATCCCACAATGTTCTCAGCCTACGCCTCATTTGCCGCCTCCATGATGCTCCTCCGTTCCATAACTGACCAGCTCATCCCAGCTCCACTCCAAACATACATTTACTCTTTCCTCCGCCGCCTCTTCACCCCTCTCTCCACCACCTTAACTCTCGTCATCGATGAGCACACCGGCCTCATTGCCCGCAACGAAGTCTTCGACGCAGCAGAGCTCTACCTCCGGACCAAGACTAGTCCACTCACTAACCGTCTCAGGGTCTGCAAGACTCCTAAGAAGAAGACCATCAGCTCCGCCATTGATAAAAACCAAGAGCTGGTCGACACGTTCGAGAACATGAAGTTAACATGGCAGTTTGTGTGTATAGAGCCCACAAAAGGTGGAACGTACTCTTACGAAAAGCGTCACTACGAGCTGAGCTTCCACAAGAAGCACGGGGAGAAAGTGATGGAGTGTTACTTGCCGTATGTGTTGGCTACGGCTAAGGCTATAAAGGAAAAGGAGAAGGTTCTGAAGCTTTACACACTCGACCGCGATGAGAACTCACGCGGTTCGGGGTTGTGGAAGTCCATTGATCTTGAGCACCCTTCTACATTTGACACGGTGGCGATGGAGCCGGAGATGAAGAAGAGGATTGTTGGAGATTTGGACAGGTTTGTGAGGAGGAAAGAGTTTTACAAGAAGGTGGGGAAGGCTTGGAAGAGAGGCTACTTGCTTTATGGTCCTCCGGGAACTGGGAAATCGAGCTTGATTGCCGCAATGGCGAACTATTTGAAGTTTAGTATCTTTGATTTGGAGCTGAGCAGCATTTCCACCAACTGTGAGTTGAGGAAGGCCTTGTTGTCTACGTCGAATCGGTCTATTTTGGTTATAGAGGATATTGATTGCTCTGTTGAAATCCAAAACAGAGAAGCATGGGAGGGTGCTTCTAAGAACAATAAGTCCAAAAAGATGGTGAGCATTGTTCCTTGTGTTAAATATGTGATCTTTTTCCCATATTCTGGTCATTTGTTGTGTTTACTTGTGTATTATCTTGAAGATGATAACCTTACGTGTTTGTATGTGCTAAAGATTTGAGCTTTAGTTTCACAATGTGGCAATTTCTAGTTTTGTCTAGGCTACGGTTAAAACGTGCTTGATGATTTGCAGCTGACGCTTTCGGGGTTGTTGAACTTCATTGATGGCTTGTGGTCGAGTTGTGGTGATGAGAGGATCATTGTGTTCACAACAAACCATAAGGATCGGCTTGACCCGGCACTGCTGCGTCCGGGGCGAATGGACATGCACATCTACATGTCCTATTGCACTGCAGGGGCGTTTAGCATTTTGGCCTCGAACTATCTTGGGATTCATTGCAGGAACAGTCACAGGCTTTATGGCGAAATTGAGGGGCTAATTGAGGGCAGTGAGGTTACGCCTGCTGAGGTTGCTGAGGAGCTTTTGAAAATCAATGATGCTGAAGTTGCTCTTGAAGGACTATTGAGTTTGCTCAAGAGGAAGAAGGTTGAGCGAGATCAAGCAGTGGAGGGGAGTAACAGAGTTGAGATTCAAGAAGAGGCAGAAAAGTGAGCCAAATGTTAATGGTGACGATCATAACATGTCAAGCTGAGTTTACAGTAGTGACTTCTAAAGGTTGGATCTTCAAGTATGATTCAATAGGAACTTGTGTTGATTTTGAACTAGCTGTGATTCTGAACTATGAATATGTTCTGTTTTAGCCTTTAGGGTAACTTATCTACAATGAAACTGATATGTCTAGGCATCTTTTGTGTGTTATCTTTTATCGAATTCGAATTTCTTGCTTATATATGTCAGTTTATCAGCTCATTAAAAATCCTGTTGGTGTTCTTCCTTCCCTTTCAATCAAAGTGTGCCTATTTCGAACTTAGAGGATTCTTCTTTGTGCTTCAGAATTTAGTAACAGATGAAACTTAGAACTAATAGTCCTTGTAGAAATGGTGATACTGGGAAAGTCTTGGTAGTAAAAAAACAATAGTTCTACTGTTTCAGACTTTTAGTTAGTTCAGTGACTTCAATCTTTATTTGTGCTCGAAGTCTCAAGCCGCGTGAAGCTCCCCTCTTCAAAGATGCCCGGTTGACTTTGGGTCTTCTCTAAGCAAGTGGTGAGCTGAATTACCATGTTGCCTTTCTGAAACAATCCAACATTGGCTAGGTAACTTGGATTAGTCACATAAACGACCCAGTTCCATACTGAGCCTCTGAATCATATACCCCTTGTCTTCCATCTGAACAAAAGCTTGCAGCTTTGCTCAGAGTTGCTAAAGATTTCCAGGGGTGCTAGTTGTATGTGTGATCGATCATACTCTCATCTGCATCAAAAGTTGGCAAGTAAACAAACAACTATTCAAACCCCAATTCATGTAAGTTCTACTTGCCCCCAACTCCGTTGAGTCAAATCTACAATTTTGATTCCATTGGGTTTTGTCAGTCAATGAAATTGGGTACATTACTTTGAGTTCTGTGATTCTATACATGTTTTTTGAACACCAAAATCTTCCTAGTACTTTCAGTTTTGGAACATTTGTTTTTCATAAGGATTGAGGAGTCACGGAATTGAGAACCAGTCATGTTGGAGAAGGAGCTTTATAGATATCCAGCTAGATTGATTCTGTGATATTAGGAATTTCTGGGTAACTAGCTAAATGATTGTACTGATTGTTCGTCTTGGGTTCCTATAAACCCTCATGTACACAAATCTTTATGCGATATAGATAAGTCTTCTCTTCTGCTTCTTAGGTCTTATATATGCAACAAACACCAACTTACCGCGAAGACTCAGCAATTGATAGTTTGCTAAATGAGTCTATAGGTTCGGCAGCCTAGATGTTGAAATTTATGTCATCCTTTTTATGTTGATTTTCTTACTAGATTTGTGCAAGATGGTGGATGCTGTAGTAACTGTATTCTTGGAAAAGCTGCTAGGAGCTTTATCAGAAGAGAGCCGCATATTTAGTGAATTCAGAGACCATTTTGAAACACTACAAAATGAGCTCCTACTGATGCAAAGCTTTCTCAAAGATGCTGAGAGACTCAAGAGAAAGAATCAGACTGTTCGCAGCATCATGGCTAATCTGCGAGAACTGATTTACCAAGCTGAAGATATACTAGCAGATTGTCAACTTTACTCGAGTGATGATGTTCCAGTGTCCAGTGGTTGGTTAATGTGCATCTACCCTTCGAGACTTCGGTTTCAGTATCAAACCGGAAAGAGCCTTGGAGAGATCAACAAGAAGATTGCCAGTATTAAACAGAACATTTCATCATATCTTGGAGTTCCACTTCTGAGCCAACTGGAGCCTATAAATGCACAAAATGAGCTAATGCCTAGATGGAGCAGCCCTGTGTATGATCATACTCAAGTTGTTGGTTTGGATGGCGATGCGACTAAGTTAAAGCAATGGCTATTTGAGGCTGACAGTGGAATATTATCTATTGGAGTTGTGGGAATGGGAGGACTTGGGAAGACCACAATTGCTCAAAAAGTATTTAATGAGAAGAGTGTTGAGGAGCGCTTTGAAAGAAGAATATGGGTATCTGTTTCTCAAACATTTACAGAAGAACAAATCATGAGAAGTATGTTGCGGAACCTGGGAGATGCTAGTGTAGGAGATGATAAAGGCGAGTTGATGAAGAAAATACATGAATATCTATTAGGCAAGAGGTTTTTGATTGTGTTGGATGATGTGTGGAGCTTAGATGTTTCTTGGTGGCTCAGGATTTATGACGGATTGCCTAAAGAAAATGGAAGCAGTATCATTATAACAACAAGGATAGAGGAGGTAGTACAAAAGATGAGAGTCAAGGAAGAAAGGTCACATTGGCCAAAATGCCTCAACAAGGATGATAGTTGGGAGCTATTTAGGAATGTTGCATTTGCAGCTAGTGGAGGTAAGTGTATGCATTCAGAATTAGAAGATGTAGGAAAAGAGATTGTTGAAAAGTGTAAGGGTCTTCCGTTGGCAATCAAGGCAGTTGGAGGAATAATGTTGTGTAAACCATCGCGCTATCATGAATGGATGCGAATTGCTAATCATTTTCGTGATGAATTAGCTGAAAATGATAACTCTGTTATGGCCTCTCTACAATTGAGTTATGATGAACTTCCACCCTATTTGAAGTCATGCTTCCTATGTTTGTCAATTTACCCAGAAGATTGCATCATAAACAAAGACCGACTGGTGAATTGGTGGATTGGAGAAGGTTTCATTCCACTTAGAAATGGTCGGTCAGCAGTTGAAGCTGGGGAAGATTGTTTCTCTGGGCTAACAAATCGGTGTTTGCTAGAAGTGGTGAACAAGACCTATCATGGAACAATCTCTGCTTGTAAAGTTCATGATATGGTTCGGGATGTGGTGATAACTATGGCTGAAGATGATGCATTTTTTAGACCAGATGGCACAAATTGCCGTCATTTGGGCATCACAACTAGCACTGTCCAAAAAGCCAATCACAAATTGCGAGCACTGTTATCTACAACTAAGACTGCAGAAGTGAACAAGATTTCTTCAAACACTGGCAAGAAGTTCTGTGAGTCTCGTTACTTACGGGTAATGGATCTTTCCAGGTCAATCTTTGATACGCATCTCTCAAATCTTTTAAATCATATTGGTTTTCTTCAGCACCTAACTTACCTTAGTGTAAGCAACACACATCCATTGATTCAACTTCCACATTCACTTGAGAAACTTGGCAACCTTCAGATTTTAGATGTGAGCTATTGTCAGAATTTAAAGATACTCCCCTCCTGTATTGTGACCTTCAAGAAGCTAAGGATATTAGATGTAAGCCATTGTGGTTCACTCAAATATCTCCCTAAAGGATTGGGAAGACTCTCAAATCTTGAGGTGTTATTAGGATTCAAGCCTGCGACTTCTAGCCAAGTAGAAGGTTGCCGGATTATTGAGCTCAGAAATTTGATTCGACTTAGAAAACTTGGGCTTCAATTAACTTGTTCCGATGAGATTGGAGATACAGAGGTCAATGTATTGGTAAGTCTTCAAGAGCTACAACAGTTGTCAATCAGTTGCTTTGACGGTCATGGTGATGACCTCATAACAAAGCTGGATAATTTATTTCCTCCTCAACAACTCCATGAACTTAGTATAAAGTTTTATACAGGGAAGACGAGTCCTATCTGGCTGAATCCCATTTCACTTCCTATGTTGAGGTATCTATCAATATCATCGGGCAATCTTGCAAAGATGAATGATAGGTTTTGGGGAGATGACAATACTGCATGGAAAATTGAGGGCTTAATGCTGGAATCTCTCTCAGACTTGGAAGAAGATTGGGTGAAGGTTCAACAAGTCATGCCATCATTAAAAGTTGTCACTGTAAGTTGGTGCCCAGAATTAGTGTCATTTCCCATAAAAGATGTTGGCTTTAGAGGTGGCATATGGAAGTAGGAAGATCACACAATGCATATCCTAGTGTCATACTACTGAATTTTAGCATGTCTGAAATTTTATCAATTTTCCATAGTGAAATGTACGTACACACAACTTTGATTTGTTAGATTGTATAAAATGCATCTCTATTCATCTATTTTGAGTTGCAATTTGCAATAACATCTTGTTGCAGCCTTGCAGGCTAGTTCGATTCAGATCAATGAAAAGGATAAAAAAAAATGTATCCAACCATACATATTAGAACTCCCTGTTGCCCATTATGTATGCTCCAACTGAACAGTGGAGCTATTACATCAGAAAGACTACAGTGAAGTGCTGTTGTGGGCATGTCTTTAAGATTCAGATGACACATATTGTAGTTAATGGGATTAATATTGTAATTCTCTGAATATTCAGGTTTTGAGGCAATGTAACCAGCTTAGTAACAAGTGCTTGATTTATAGTAGTGAACTACTGAACTGGAGGAGGAGCAATCTTGGATTCTTGTCTTTGTGATTTAAGCAAAGTAATACTGGCAGCTCAAACCAATTATGCAGCTCCTCTGCAACTGAGCAGAAATTTCCATGTAGCTTCGTGTAGGGTTGCCATTCCTTTGCCTTATCATAGAAGTTCTTGACTTCATGCAAAGTTATTAGTCAATTCCTACATGAAGAAGAAATATTAACAAATTTGACAAAAAAAAAAAAAAAGAAGACTTAAATAGAAAAGGAAAAGAAACTGAAAATGACTTGCACTGTGATTAGCCCCAGTTAGGTGGGAAGCGATGCTCTATGCTTTTCAACTTCGATTCTCTGCTTCGTTTGAACCAAGAGAAGGAGATGAAATTCTAGCTTATTAACATGTCTGGTTTAATCCAATGTCTGCTTGCTCTTACTGCATATGACCATCCTTGCAACAAAACATGTTCTGAATTTCTGAATTGATTTACCAAATTGAGGCTACACTTAGACTGATATCTCAACATATAATGAACACACTAACAGATGCTATGCAATTAAGCACCCAGAGATGCTTTAAATTTAAGTTAAAAAGAAATTAACTCTTCCTGCATTCTCATTCTTAATCTCTGAAACCGAGTTAGCCAAGTCGCTACATCAGAAATATTGCAGTAGCATGAGGGCTCTAGGAGATCATCTAATCTAGGATTACATCCAAATCATAGAAGAGACGCGCTTAGCAAAAAAAAATGTCTCAAAATTGACAGGAACATTCAGGAAAGGAAGATGCAAAATATATCACCAACTTACTCAAGTCTGTTTTCTGTCTACATCTTCATTTCTTTCTTCAGTTTCAATGTTGTTAGTCCCCTGACTCCGGATCCCCTCATTGTTTATTTTACTGCTCTCGGATTTCTTTCTTTTAAGGAAATTGACAAGTCCTTCAAGAGCAACATCAACATCATCACTCTTCATAAGCTCCTCAGCAATTTCAGCAGGGGTAACCTCAGTGCTTCCTATCAAACCTTCAATTTCTCCACAAAGGCGATGAGGGTTGCTTTCATGAATACCAAGGTAGTTAGAGGCTAAGACCCTGAACCCTCTCGGGGTGCAATACGACATGTGAATGTGCACATCCATTCGACCAGGCCGCAACAATGCAGGGTCTAATTTATCCTTGTTGTTGGTGGTGAACACAATAATTCTCTCATCACCACAGCTCGACCACAGACCATCTATGAAGTTCAATAGGCCCGAGAGTGTTACCTGCACACATCAAACATCAAAACACCATGTCAATCCCCATATACTAATTAGAAACCAAATATACAAAACAAGATAGTTGATGTATTTAGATAACTTACCCTGGTGTTAGATTGTTCATTGTTGTCCTCCTCAGATTCCCTGTTTTGTATGTCCACGCTGCAATCAATATCCTCAATGACCAAAATAGAACGATTTGAAGTAGACAACAATATCCTCCTCAATTCCGAGTTGTCACATACACTAGTAAGCTCCAGATCATACACATCAAACTTGAGATAGTTAGCCATGGCTGCAATCAAGCTTGATTTGCCAGTACCAGGTGGACCATACAACAAATACCCTCTTTTCCAAGCCTTGCCAACCTTCCTATAAAACTCCTTCCTCCTCACAAACCTATCCAAATCCTCAATAATCGTCTTCTTAAGCTCGGGGTCCATAGCCAATGTGTCGAAAGTTGAAGGGTGCTCCAAATCTACTGAACCGGAACGCTGAGAATCAAGCTTGAGAACCTTTTCCTCTTCTCTAATTGCATTAGCCCGAGCCAACACATGTGACAAGTACGAGTCTATCACCTTGGTCCTGTGCTTCTTGTGAAAAATCAGCTCAAACTGACGCTTTTCATCACCACCAGAACCACTATCCTTGTCTTCAGCGCACACAAAACGCCACCTTAGCTTAATGCCATCATAGAAATCTATGATTTCTTGGTCTTTGTCAACAACAACGTTGAGACTCTTCTGCCCTGGTGTTTTGGTCACTCGGAGACGCTCATTCGAATCACTAATCTTGGTCTGGAGGTAAACTTCCGCTGCGTCATAAACTTCATTGTTGATGTAGCCACACTTCTCATCAATGATGACTGTCATGTCCAAACATCGAGGGGTGTAGAAGAATTGGTGGATGAACGAGTAAATATATGAACGCAGCTCATGAGGGATGAGTTGGTCTACTATGGAGCGGACCAACATGATGAATGCAGCCAATGAGGCATAGGCAGAAAACAAGGAAGAAGCCGAGGTAGGCATGTCTTTGAAATCGAAAGGATACATTGGAAATGTGACTGTGAATATCTCTGAATTCAGGTAATGGGATGGAGCATGAAGATGAAGATGACCTTGATTTATAGTGAGTTGGATGTGTGACACTTTCGGACAAATGTCAAAGGGGCAGTTATGAAACTTGTGTCTGCGCTGGTTTTGCTTAGGCTCTAAGTGTTGTTATCTTCATTCCAATAGGTCGGCTATAGTCATATATTGCATGTACAACAAATCATGACGAGGCATCTCACTAGACGAAACATGACATATGAAACATGACGAATGATTTCAAAAAGCAAAGCATGGTAACTATTTCAATTTTTCAACAAACAAGGCATGAGAAATGAGTTGGCATGGAACTGGGTGCTAGCTTTTTGAGGAAAGTGAATAATTTGAGTGGGGAATTTTCATATACACATGATTTTAAATAGTAATTTTAAATAAAACTCACTTAATATTCATATGTGATAGACATCTAAAACATATCAATTATGATAAATATTATGTCCTATTTTTTCTAAATTTTACACAATTGTCACAATTCAACTATAACATATTAATATAATAAATAAACTTAATTGATGTTGTCTTAAATACCTTGATTATGAGTTTTTCTTCTAACACTAACATTTTTCAATCAATTTGCAAGAATCATGTAGTTTTCTTTATTTTTATGAAAAAATCTAAATTAAAGGAATTCATTCTCTAATCTATACATAAGGTAAAATATAATATGAATAAGATATCTGATCTAAACCCTATACCCTAAACCATATACCCTAAACTCTAAACACTATACCATAAACCCTATACCCTATACCCTGAACCTATACTCTAACTCTAAACCCTATACCTTAACCCTATACTCTAAACCCAATTTTGGGTTTCTTCTTTTTAGATATATTATCATATCATGTCATACTTAATAGATACATTAGAAACGTAAGTAGTAGAGAGTAAAATGTTCTCTCGATTAGGATGAGAAATGATATAATAATATATTTAAAAAGAAGAAAATTAATCAAAGAACAAGAACGTGTACCTTACAATTAGACATTTTTCAACTATGTAGAGAGACACCAAATGTGAGCTTACAAATGAAAAGTATCATCCTATTACAAATGACATACTTCTGTATATATATGTATATATATATGTATATATATATATATATACATATATATATATATATGTATATATATATATGTATATATATATATTGTTTTGGCCACGGTCCTCAGCGCGCGGAGCAGAGGCTTCTAGCAGACAAAGAGATGGGAGAGTTGCGGGCGTGCCACCTCGCGAACGAGGAAAATGTTGATGTGGGGGGTGCGCTTGACTTCTTGATCAGGCAGAAAGGGGGGTCACAGGTGCCACCTCAGAGGAGGATTTACGAGCACAAGCGGGTCAATACTCACGGCGGCGCGAGCAGAGCAAACAAAGGGAGTTCGGAGAGAAGCGGGGATGCAGAGTCCGGAGAGCTCTGAAGAAAGGCCTAGGCGGCGGCGCTTAGGGTTAGGTTTTCGAGGAGGGCTCGAAGGGAAACTGGGTTTCAGTTTGGGTTTGTCTGAGAGTTGTCTCTGAGTTGTTTGTTGTAAAGTTGTGTGTGTTTTTGAGAGAGCTTTCGACCCCTTTATATAGTGGAGCTTTACTTGCGGCAGAAGAGAGAGATAATCCTACTTCAAGTTGGATTCGGAAAACCTAATAACACAAGGGCACTGTTTCGTCCACGCAAACCAACCAACTCGTGACACATGTCCAGTTCGCACACTTCATTCCGCGCTGCCAACTGTAGACTCTTATGCGAACTGGAATTATGAGCATCCTCATCTCGCGGGCTGCTACAGGGTGCTATTTCGCGTGCTTCTGTAGCTCGCGTCCATTTCGCGGGCTATTGCAGCTCGCGAGCCTTAGAAGGGCTTTTTTTATATTTAATGGGTCACAGGGGTTGGCCCGAAGCATGTCAAAGACTTGTGAAAGTCTTCAACGTTTGTCGTGGTGCGCGCGGACTCCGCATGTTTGCTGCCTCGCGAAGTCTCCTACGCGAGCCAGTTCGCCAGCTCGCCTCGCTTCGCCTACGCGGAGAGTCAATCTCGGCTCGCCTCTGCGGACTGGCAATCTCGCCTATGCGGACTGTTGAATAGTAATTCCGCGCGAAGGTTAAGTGAAGTCCAGCTCGCATGCAGTTCGTTCCGCGCGAAGTCTAATTTGGCTCGCGTGGTCTCACTGGCGAGCTATCACTTGTAAACTTGGAGAAACTCCATCTCGCCGGTATGACCTGGTCCAAGAAATAATTAATATTTACATAGACATTTACTGTCCAGTAGAATATTAATTCAGGCGTAAATATATATATATATATATATATATATATATATATAATGTAATGTAATTGATTATAACAAAGTTAAATCCAACTAAATTTTAGCTAGTATTTGAGTTTCAAATTGATGCTAAAATTGAGAAATATACCAAATTTAGTTTTCTACTGTCTGAAGGACAAATTAGAGAAACCGAAAAATGAAGAAAACTATTAATTATAGACATTTGCTCTATATGATATGTTTGCTTATGTGAAGTGGGTGTAAAATAAAATAAAAATATGTATGGGTTTATCTTAAAAGATGTCTAGTATTTTGGGTTTTTATCTAATTTCTCTAATTTGAGGTGTTCGGTAGCAAATTCAAGTTGAGACTTTTCACAAATAATCAGTGAGAAACAGCTGTAAGATACAAGTTACTTTGTTGAGATTTTAAACTTTTTTTGTGTCGTAGAAAATTGGGATGGCTGAAAATTGAAGTGATGTATCATTAACAAAGTGAGGACTACAATGACGAAAAGAAGATAGTGAGATGATTAAGCCTATGACAATTTGATCTAGTGACGTAAGAATGATCAATTTTTATGGAAAAGAAAAGAAAAGGTGTACACATTGTAAAAATGAGAAGTACAATGGCCTACTTTTTAAGCAGAAAGCCAGAAAACAGTAGGAAATGGTGCAGGCGGTCATAAACTCATAATGCAATCTCACGTCTTAAGTTGACAAAGAAAAACCATCATCATCATCAACAACAACAACAAAAACAATAAAACATCTCAACACTCGGATTCAATACCGGATAGCCGGATACTCAAGGTGCTCGCGCACTGAAAGATTCAAGAGAGAACAGTGTAATGTAATGCGGCTAGATGCAGAGTGTTAATGATCATTAAGATATGCCAATAGTATTATACAACCCTGGTTGTTTGAGAAAAAAACATAATCTAATTCTGCCTATCTTGTCCTAACAGGTTTTTGGTGGAAGATGAGTCTCCTCCGTTGAGCTTCAATTCAAAGCCTTGGATGATCACTACGAGTTGAACTTCGAATTTGTACTTAAAATGTATGTTTGGTTAATACTTGACTATCCTTGCAAGTTGCAATTACTCATTTATGAATGATTTTGCAAAATTGTTTGGTTAATACAAGAACCTTTTTTTGTATTTGTCATTCCGAGGTTCAGAAAGTCATATTACATTTCTGGTTACAAGAAGGACAAATCCTTCATACTTCAGTATTTGAAAGAGGAGACCCATCTTCATCATTGCTACTGACTGAGCTCCCCCTTCTCTTCATCTTGATCTGTTTTTTGAATTTTAGATTTATCGGTCCTTTCATTCTCAATTTTATTACTCTCTTCCTTCTTTTTCTTTAGGAGCTCTACAAGTCCTTCAAGAGCAACATCAGCATCCTCACTCCTCATGAACTCCTCAGCAATCTCCGCGGGGGTGACCTTTGTGCTCTCTATTAACTCCTCAATTTCTCCGCATAGGTGATGAGGATTGCTTTCTTGTGTACCAAGGTAGTTAGAGGCCAAGATCCTGAACCCGCTAGGAGTGCAATACGACATGTGAATGTGCACATCCATTCGACCAGGACGCAACAATGCCGGGTCTATCTTGTGCTTGTGGTTGGTGGTGAACACAATGATTCTCTCATCACCACAGCTTGACCATAAACCATCTATAAAGTTCAATAGCCCCGAGAGTGTTATCCTAGTGTTAGATGGTTGATGATCATCTTCCTCACAATCCCGGTTTTGCATCTGCACACTGCAATCAATATCCTCAATGACCAAGATAGAACGGTTTGTAGTACTCAGCAGTATCCTCCTCAACTCCGAGTTGTCTAGAATACTAGTAAGCTCCACATCATATATATCAAACTTGAGGTAGTTAGCCATGGCTGCAATCAAGCTGGATTTGCCAGTCCCGGGTGGACCGTACAACAAATACCCCCTTTTCCAAGCCTTCCCAACCTTCTTATAAAACTCCCTCCTCCTCAAAAACCTATCCAAATCCTCAATGATTGTCCTCTTCACCTCCGGATCCATGGCGAGTGTCGCAAAGTTAGCCGGATGCTCTAAATTTATAGAATTCCGGTCCGAACTTCCACCATCACTATCATACATTTGGCTGTAGAGCTTCACAACCTTGTTCTCATTCTTAATAGCCTCGGCTCTTTCGAGCACATAGGGCAAGTAGGACTCGATCACTTTGACTCTATGTTTCTTCTTCACTGTCAGCTAAAACTGACGCTTCTGTTGCGCATGGCGGTTCTGCTCATCCTCTCCTCCGCTGCACACGCAGCGCCAGTTGATGTTTATCCCCTCGAAACTGTCTTTGATTTCTTCTCCTTTCTCAATGGTGACAGTTATGTTCTTCTGCCGAGGTGCCTTTCTCACTCGGAGACGGTCGTTGGTGGGACTGATCTTGGTCCGGAGGTAGACCTCGGCAGCCTCATAGATTGTGTTGTGTTCCATGCCGCAGCTCTCGTCAACGATAAGAGTGAGGTCGGAGGAGGGGAAGGTGAAGAGGCGGCGGAAGAAGGAGAAGATGTAGTAGCGGAGCTCGTGGGGGATGAGCTGATCAAGCATGGAACGGACCAACATTATGAAAGCGTTGAGGGAGGCATAGGCTGAGAACAAGGACGATGCGGTTGTGGGCATGTTTGTGAGGTTGAGGCTCTCAAAGTTGAGTGGAAACATTGTCATTGTGATTCTATGTTGGATTTGGATCCTCCTTTAGGTTTGGGAGGAGGTGACATATTGAAGGGGGTTTACGCTTTTATTTATGGTGAGCTAGCTAGATGAACTTGGGCAACAAGAAAAGTCTATGTGGGTTTGCTTAGTTTTGAAGCAATTTTCTGTCTGAGTCGGTTCATGACGTATACCATTTCCATTTTGGGTTAGAAAAGGTGTGTTCGTATATATATTCATGTCCAGATTAGAAAAGAAGAACTGTACAGCCATTGTAACTCACAAATAGAGCATGTTACTTGATTTCAGAAAGCAGAGGGTTTGTGGGTGCTGAATATTAGGTTTTAGGTATAGAAAATACAACTTTACTACCATATCAACCTATAGTAAAACTTAGCAGGTAAACAGTGATTTATTAGCTCTGTTCCACTGCTTTATGCCTCTATAGACAGAAAATTTTGCTATGCATACTTGATTCCTAGGTAAACTTTTTTTAAAATTCTCACCCCACCACTCCTTGCTAACACATACAACATCATCTTAGTTGTATATATGTCATACCTATCTGCGCCCTTCTCATTATTCATGGCAGCTTCTTTCTTTCTTTTGTCAAACTTTTCCGCTCTTGACTAGGCAGATTTCAGAATTGGCACTCTCTCTTATTGATGAGTCTGATATGCTTATTTGGGAGCCTTCTACCTCTGGTGAGTTAACTTTTTCTGTTGGGTATGAATTTCTTAGACACTATAACACTGTCAAAGATTGGGCTTCTAATGTATGGCAGTCTTTTATCCCACCTCGTTACTCTTTTTTGGTTTGGAGAATTCTATTTGATCGGCTTCCAACTGATGATAGAGTGAAAATTGGCGGAATTCATATTGTGACTATATGTCAGCTAAGATATTGCTCTTGTGAGACATCATTGCATTTATTTTTACAATGCTTTTTTTCCCAACGGGTCTGGAGATGGTTGGCTGCTCAATTTGGCACTTATTTATCTTCTTTCGACTCCTTGTTAGAATTTTGGGAGAGCTACTGTCGAAAGCATTTCTCCTCGCAGCTATTTAATTTGTGGCTAGTAGCTGACATGTTTACTTTCATGGGTATATGGAAGGCTCGGAATAAGCTAAGGTTTGATAATCGATCCCTTAATTTCTATACAATGTGTTGCTCAATTATGGCATGGATTCGTCAAATTAGCCTTTTTGCTCCTGATCACTCTAAGGGTGTTCTTGATGCCTAATTATTGACCTCTCTTGGAGTTACTCCTAAATGTGATGAGGCTCCTAGAATTCAACATGTCTTATAGCAGTCTCCGATTTTTTCTTGGATTAAAATAAACACTGACGGTTTAGCAAAAGGTAATCCAGGCCCAACAACTTGTGGGGGTGTGTTTTGTGATGCCTCAGGTGGTTTTTTAGAGAGTTTTTGTCAATCCTTTGGATGAAATACTTTTTTTTATTCTGAACTTTATGTCGTTATCTTAGCAATTGAAATTGCTCATGATAGAGGGTGGGTCTATTTATGGTTGGAAAGTGATTCTGTTAGTGTGGTAGCTTGGTTCTCTTCCAGGACTTTTTCTCCTCCATGGAACTTAAGAGTTCATTGGCGCAATTGTTTTTCTATAATCCGCCAAATGAACTTCCGTTGCAGTCATATTTTTAGAGAAGGAAATATGGTAGCTGACAAGATGACAAACTTGGGGTTGTCAAATGCATCATTTACTTGGTATGATAATCCTCTTACTGAGCTTCATGGGTTCTCACAGGCGGATTATTTGGGTTTTCCAACTTATCGGTTTTCATAGTGGAAGGATTGTCTGGTTTTATGGGTAGAATAAACAATGTCATTTGGAATGTTGTTTTGGTTTGTTGTTGGAATGATTTTGGTTTAGTCCCCAATTCTTCACCTCATGTAATTTCTTTTTATTATAAATAAAAAATCTGATAAGGGACGGGCGGTGGGTTTCCGGTTGTAGCGGTCTCCTTCGGGGTAGAGTGAGTTCTGTGTCACCCAACGGACTGCTACAGATGAGTTAATATCGCCTAATCTTTGTCAGTAAATTATGAAAAAAAAATAAAATACCTATCTGCGCCAAAACCAAATCCCTATCGGACTATCTCGCATACAATATGGGGAAAACTACTAACTGGGCTTCATAACTGTTGATCCAATATTAAGTGGGCTGCCTGAGGCCCAATACCCAAATACTCTAATTCGCGGTTCACCACTTTCAAGAATTTTGCAATCCCAGACTTGCTTTTTAATTCAAGAATCCCACACCAACTGAACCAAAGTAAGCTTCTTTTCCCAAACCCAGATCTCCAATTCTCAAATTCATTCACTTTCAATTTTTCAAGGGAAAGATGGATCCAGATGCAGTCAAATCCACTCTCCAAAACCTAGCATTCGGAAATGTAATGGCCGCCGCTGCCCGCAATTACCAGAAGGAATTGATCGCCGGAGAAAAAGCTCCGGCCACCAGCTCCGCCGACCAGGAGGTCGACCTTGACGAGCTCATGGATGTAAGTTCAATTCAACAAAATTGCATTTTAATTTTTACAGTATGATCTAATTTGTGAATTTTGGTTACTGCTAGGATCCTGAGCTGGAAAAATTGCACGCGGATCGAATCGCAGCGCTAAAGGTTTGATCTTTTCGATTTCTTTGTGATGTTATAAAGAATTAAAGACCATGTGAGTGTCGATTTCAATCGTGTTTTATTTGAATAGAGAGAAGCTGAGAAGAGGGAAGCGTTGAAGAGGCAAGGGCATGGAGAGTATAGGGAAATTACTGAGGGGGATTTCTTGGGGGAAGTCACTGGGAGTGAAAAGACAATCTGCCACTTTTACCATAGAGAGTTTTATAGATGCAAGTAAGATTTTGGATTTTTGGTTTATGTGAATATAGATGGAAATGTGAGGGTTTCGTGTGTGTGCTTATGTGAAATGTTTGTGTCTAGGATAATGGATAAGCATTTGAAGACCCTTGCTTTGAAGCATCTTGATACCAAGTTCATCAGGCTGGACGCCGAGGTCAGTGTCTGCTCTTATGAATTCATCCTGTTTTGCATGTTTACAAGGAGTGAGAGTATATTGCAAACTGCGTTGTGGTCATTAAGTAAGCATCAACATTTGACTGATAAATTTGATCATTTGGAAATCAACTGCAGAATGCACCCTTCTTTGTCACCAAGCTAGGAGTCAAAACTCTGCCTTGTGTCATAATATTCAGGTCAGAATATTCCCATTTTGATTACTATAAATGTATATGCATATGAATTTCCAATATTGATATGCATACAGCACACGCTATATGTGGTTGGAATCATACCACATTTAATCATTTGAGCCCGACTTGCAAGTTGATTATACCACACAGTTTCTGGTTGGTGATGGAGGGTTTTGCAAGTTCTGGATTTTTTTGTTTTGGTTTGGCCAATACTTCAGGACATATCAAAGTGATTACCCAAAGTTGTGTTTGGCATGCCTTAAGAGCATGTCACGTCCTTCTCCTTACATTGGGATGCTGGTTTAGAACTTTTATATTTACGGATCCAACTTTTTGTGTTTTAGAAAAGGAGTTGCTGTGGATAGGCTGATTGGATTCATTGATATGGGTGGAAAAGATGATTTCAGCACCAGGGCGCTTGAGGTTGTCCTAATCAAGAAAGGTAATGTTTTGTCAGATGTGTGTGTTTGCATTTCTTAGCCTGTGGCACACTCTAAACTGTGATTTTAACAGGTATAATTAGTGAGATTAAAGAAGAAGACGAAGATGATGATTATCTTGAAGGTGGTCGCAGGACAGTGAGATCCTCTCTGAATCATGATTCTGATTCAGACTGATAAGAATACAGAAGTTTCAAATGCTTTCAGTTGCATGTTAGTATACTTCTGATCTATGTATTTTCTTTTGGAAAATCAAAATTACATTGGAAATGTGTTCTCCCTGGCTTGAATAGAGAATGTGTCTCCAATTTCCTCCTTATCTCTGTTGTCCACGATCAAACTTTTTATCTTTCCCAGTAGGATTAGCAGCTTTATAATCATTTTCGTGTGAGGCCTCATTGTCTCCTTGTCTCTTCATATCCCTTATTGACGTTTCACGGGAAACTCGTATAGCTTGTAGCGTGATGCATGTTATCTGGAAACTTTGATGCGTCATGATTGAATGCAAAACCAACTCCATTTACCAGAAACTCTCAACTTCAGGATTATGAATCCATCAAAAATCATCTTGTTTGAGCCGAATTTTTTCATTCCTTGCTGATTTGTAAATTTGGCCTTTTTAATTTCATACCCTAAACTCCAAATGCTTGATCCCACATTATCATATCACTTAATTGTATTCAGATTAGAGTAGCTGGATAAGGAAAGTATTGGTAGATCAAGATTATGGGCAAGATGATAGAAGCATATTACACTATTGAAATACCAACCTAAATTCAGGGATTGTTGAGAAAAATATCTGATTGTTTTGAACTTTTAATGTTTGATGGCCACAGCTAGTCTCATAGTCTCTTGCTACAATAAGAAAGAAACTGGATTCTTATACTAAAGTTGGTATCAAAATGAAATAAATTAACACACAATCCATGCAAATATTGTACTGTACTTGATGATTATCTTCTAAGATATGAAATCCAGTGTTTCCAAGTTCCAACTGTATAAATTTATGAGACACTCTCCAAATGATGTAACGCTGAGCAGGTTGGACTGGAACACTACACGTACGGCTGCTGGTGAAGAAAAGAAGGTTGGACTGGAACACTACATGTACGGCTGCTGGTGAAGAAAAGAATACCAAAAACCACTATGGCTTTACTATCACTAACCCAGTGGTTGAATATTTCATTATCTTCAACTTTCTGGTTGATCCAAAGTTGAAACAACCAACAAGAATGGCATACAGATAGTATGAACTTGTATAGATTTCGAATCAATTCAACTTTCAAGAATATTCGTTTTACCAAAGCGTAGGTTTCCTTCACTGATGGACAAACAACTCGTCGTATTGAGTAATTTTGCCGGGAAATCGGGTTTACTTGAATCAGAAATTGAGCGGAAATGCCTTGCATTCCGTCAACGTTGTCTCCTTTTTTGCATGGCTTTAAGACATCCTCAACTTCTCTATCCCTCATTCTTCCAAATATGCCGGAATCTCCGACTATGATTCAGGATATTTATACCCATTACTATCTCTCGCCCCCAACCTCTTTTTTTTTCTTTTTTTTTACTTTTCTTTTTCTTTTTTCCTTTTTTTGGATTTGATTTTGATCTCCATTTGTGAATCAGAGGTAATAATGTTGGTCGGCTTAATTTTGTTCCATTTTATCCAATTTTCTTTGTTTTCAATTTGTGTTATTTGAGTTGCTTTTGCTTAGAAATTTGCGTATTAATTGATTTGTTTGTGATGTTTGTTTTCCTAAGTGGAATGTTACAGGCATTTGGGCAGGGCTTTGCTTCTGGGTCCCTGCATCTGTGATTGTGAAGTGCTTGGTTTCTCTTCTGCTAGCTCTCTGATTCTACAACCATGTCTGGACCTCAATCCACAAAGCAAGGTGAAACCGTGACAGACCACTTTCCTCTCTATGCATGGTTAATGCATTTTCTAAATTTAATGTTTTGATAATTATCAATGTATGTATTCAGCATGCGATGTTGAAATCTCTGAGGAAGAGAGAAAGACGAGGATGGGGTCATTGAAGAAGAAAGCAATGACTGCTTCTGCCAGGTTCAGAAACTCTTTGACAAGAAAGCATAGGAGGAGCCAGAGTAGAGTCCTGTCTGTGGAAATGGAGGATGTGCATGACATTGAGGAGACAAAGGCTGTTGAATCGCTTCGTCAGGCACTTATAGCGGAGGAGCTTCTTCCTGCCAAGCACGATGATTATCATAAGATGCTGAGGTACCCTTTTGTTTTCCACATATAGTATGTTGCATATATGGTTTTCATGATTTTTCTTCTGGTGTGTTAATGTGAATTTGAGTTTCATTTTTGTAAGAAAGATTCTTGAAGGCCAGGAAATTTGATATCGAGAAAACCAAGCAAATGTGGTCTGATATGCTTCAGTGGAGGAAGACATTTGGTGCTGACACAATACTGGAGGTAAAGGCTTTTGAAATTTTCTTAATTTCTGTTACAGTGCTTCATTTAACAATATTAACTATTTTACATGTTCATAATGTGTCTTTCTTTTCATAGGATTTCGATTTCAAGGAACTTGATGAAGTCGTGCAATACTATCCTCAAGGACACCATGGAGTTGACAAGGATGGACGACCTGTGTACATTGAGAGAATAGGCCAAGTAAATGCAAACAAGCTGATGGAAACCACAACAATAGAGCGCTATGTGAAATACCATGTCCGCGAGTTTGAAAGGACATTTGATGCTAAGTTCCCATCTTGTTCAATAGAAGCAAAGAAGCACATTGATCAAAGTACAACTATTTTGGATGTGCAAGGAGTGGTATGATTATCATAATCACTACTTTTGGAGACAAACTGTTAAATTGTTTATTGCTATGTCAATCATTAGGGATCATTTAAAGCTCTCTGCAAATTTTACTCAATGGTGCTAAAAATCTACTATCTTTGTAGTGCAATTTCCGTATTTCTTTAAATGCTTTAATGTAACAAAAGTAAGATGAATGCCTCAGGGACTTAAAAGTTTCAACAAAGCTGCAAGGGAACTTATCTCTTGCCTTCAGACGATTGATGGCAACAACTATCCTGAGGTACTATATGAACATCTTTTGCTCTATATTATTTTTGTGGACGGCAGAATTGTGAGTTTCCTTGTTTTTTTCATTGCAGACCTTGAATCGTATGTTTATCATCAATGCTGGTTCTGGTTTCAGAATGTTGTGGAGCACTGTGAAGTCCTTCATTGATCCCAAGACTACTGAGAAGATTAATGTCAGTATACCTTTTTGAGCTAAAAGTTCTAGTTCCTTCTCAGGACCATATTATTAACCTGTGAAATTATATTCCTCCAGGTCCTTGGTAACAACTACCAGAGCAAGTTGCTTGAAATAATTGATGCTAGGTAAGTCTCTAATTGAGCAACAGCTTATTTTAAACAAAATTTTCTTCTCTTGCCTTTGATCCACAATGTTCTACCTTTTCTGCCTTTGGCATTTGCTATATCTAGCCCAATAGCCAATACTTAAACCTGTATTATTATCACGATAACGCTCTGTTTAAACATGTACACAGAACTGCTCACATTCTTTATTAATGTTCAATTTTTGGCTACTTCAGTGAGTTGCCAGAATTTTTAGGAGGTACATGTACTTGTGCTGATCAAGGAGGGTGTATGCGTTCTGATAAGGGCCCCTGGAAGGACCAGTTGATAATGGCGGTAAATAAAGACCATTGTTTGCTTCTTTTTTCTTTCTGTATATTATAACTCAATAGACTGTATAATGGTCAGTTTGTAGTTGAGTTCAAATTCTCAGATACTTGATATATAAAAATGCAGATGGTCCAGAATGGTGTTCATAAATGTACAAAGAAACCTCCTGTTCAAATAAGTGAAATGGAGACGATATCAGAGGTGAACATAGCAAACCCAAATGTCTTGCATGATTTTTTAAGATAGATCCACTTTTCCTTTATCTTTACCTTACAAACTCCCCTTGTAGACAACACAAGTTGTGAAGGATAAAATGAAGCTCGTCCAATTTGTCACAATTTGGGCACTGAATCATCTCAAATTTTCCATTATGTTATTGTCTTCGTGTGTCTTCTTGCATTTTTGTGACAAAAAAGAACTAGCTGATTTATATAACCTCGCAGGAACATGACGCAGCTGATATGCAACCTCTGTCTCGTGGACTGTCTCACTTCCACAGAGAAGTAAGTGTGGAAGACTTCAACTTCAGTTTTTTTTTCATACAAACAATTTATGCATGACACAGATAGAGAGGGGGGTAGCAGTAGTGTTGAATTGTTGATAATTCTGCAGCACTGGAACAATTGTATTTTTGTTTATCTTTTGTTTGAAACCTGAGTGGTCGGATAATCGTGAACTTCTAGTAGATTCAAAAGAACTTGTGTGTTGAGTAAAGTGTGTTCCATAGGGGTGAATGAAGAGAATGTTGCAACTTATAATGTCACTGTGGCACTATGTGCCACATCCATTTGAATCATATGTTCACCTTGGTATCTAGGAGTCAATGTTTGCAGAAGAGATGGAATTGTATTGTTCTTCATGTCGCTAAATCTGTAATGAAGTCATGTTATCTGTCTCGCTTGCCCATCCTAATATGGCTTTTTAACTTCCTCTGAAATAATTTTCACAGCCATCCATGAGTAAAAGTATCCAAGGACCTTTCAAGTATCCCCCAACTTCAGTGCCAACTTGGCAAACGGCAGTTAGGAATGGCAAAGGTACATCAGCTAACCTATGTTGCACGGGGGAGTGTAAAATCATCATTTATCAATTTTTTTAATTGAAAAAAAAATGGAACCAAAACCTAAATAAAGCTATTGTCCACTTTTAAAAGCAAACTACTGCACAGTTTTGTCAGTAGCCTACTGCAAATTTGATGCCCAGTTTTGTCAGTAACTTACTGCAAATTTGATTTTCTTTAATGTTATGTTTTAAGTTAGAGGTGTGCTACTTCTAATATTGTTAATTATGCACTTCTATCATTTGCATTTGACTCTCTTTAATGTTATTTCTTATGGTTATGCAATGAATTAAATTTAGAACATTATTTTGGTAATGTAATGAACTTATTTTATATTTTAGTATATTTTTATTTATTAAAAATAATAAATATATAATTTTATTTGCCGTGTCCAAACCGTGTCAGATATTCAATTTTTAAGTTTTGCCGTGTCGGCGTATCGCGCCGTGTCGTGTCGTCGTGTCCGTGTTCGTGTCTGTGCAACATAACGGCTAACCAATATGTGACCTTATACATGTATTTTCTTTCCTTTCCAATCCAACATATATAACAGTAGCATTGCTTTGTGTTTTGTTTCTTTTACAATCATTATGAACTGATTTTCCTTTAACTTGCAGCAGGAGGATGTTATGAAGCTCCCAAAGTTTATGATGGCTTCGGCTCTCAGATTATTGCTGGTATCATGGCATTTCTTATGGGGATTGTTGCTATGGTCAAACTAACCCGTAACATGCCAAAGAGGCTCACAGATTCCACCTTCTACTCAAGCACTGTCTACGGTGATGACACAACGTTCAAACACCAGCCTTCGTGCTCTACCATCCCCGGTTCAGAACTCATGTCTGTCATGAAACGTATGGCTGAATTGGAAGAGAGAGTTAAACCATCTTCCAAACCACACGAGAAGGAAGTTCTACTGAATGCTGCTATAAGCCGAGTTGATGCCTTGGAGCAAGAGCTTAATGAAACAAAGAAGGTACCATCCTTGGCCTCTTCAAGTTTCTTAGTCTGACACTTTGTTCTACAGGACTTTAAAACCTTGCATAAGAAGCTAGTAACATATGACATTCATAGTACAAAACCAAGCAACAGAAAAGCAAAAGCTGTAGTTTGCATCAATGACTAGAAATCAGTACACAACTGCTGCAGTCTCAATAGAGTAGTGTATGATCTAATTTGGATTTCTTTCCGTTTTTAGGCTCTCCACGAGTCCCTAGCTCGACAAGACGAGATCTTGGCACCTAGGAAGAACAAGAAGAACAAGAGGAAGAAAATGATGAAATTCATGTGCTATCATGGTTGATCAAGTAGCATATTCTTGCGGTAGAGTTGGGTCATTCCACATGGTGAAGGGAAACCTGAAGAATATGCTTGGTTTCATTGTTGGTTTTTCAAAGCCGCCCTCCAAATGCAGCCTTGCATTGTAACATCTTCCACATCTGATTTCATGAGTTTTGGCCACATGCTATAGTTTGGCATAGTTTTGTTTTTGTACCTACTCTTATTATGTGCAATTGTAATCATTAATATACTTTCTTTCTTAATAAGTTTTCTACTAATATCTTCATGTCTCGAACAATCTAAAATACTTTTAACCATTAAACTACAAACTCGATTTCTCAACCAGTAGAAGTGTAGAACTACAAACTCTATTGCCAAGCGCTTAGACTCTTAATCATGCAACTCATGTAACACGAGTATGATGGTAACATTCTGCCAGATCGGGTGCATGAACGTACATGGAACCCTACCATGTACCCGACGACTTTCCAGTTTTGGTTGCCGGAAAGCTAGTGAGCTACTTTGGATTTTGGTGATGACTGATGACAGAACAAGATTGACAGGTGAAGTGGGGCCAAAGCAAAGCTAAGCAAGGAGGGGAGGAGGCCACCGGCGGCATCTACCAGCTTTCCACGTGGCGCCGCCGTTGCTTGGTAGTGGAGGCAGAGTTGGAGTGAGAGGGAGAGGAAAATATATAAGAATGTCTCCCTTTGAAATGAATTGTAGGGTAAGCAAAGGCAGATAAACTAGGATCTTTACCATATCTTCAAGGTGGAACTGCCGCCCTTTGAAGCCATATAGTGGCTTTTAGGCTTTAGGCCTGTCCCAAGACTTGGCTTTGGCTTAGCTTAACCCCCACAGGGTTTAATGGAAATTACTGCATAAACATTAGAGGAAAATTTCTAAACGATGTCTTAAGTTAAGTCCATTCATCATTTTAATATCTTAATTTTAAAAATTATGATAATGGTACCTCAACACTTAAACTCAACCCAACATTAGTTCCCTCTGTGATTGACATTGTTAAGTTAGACTTTATTCATGGGCAAAATTGTCTCTTCATGTTTTCTCTCCACAAACCTTATCAGTTGAATGGATTGAATCGACTAGTTGACCGACACGCCATCTCAGCCTCCGACACGCCACATCATCAATTATTAATATGTATTTTTTTTTTAAATGAGAGGTTTAGATGGATTATGGAATGATTGGAATTTTCTTGTTTATTAGGTGTTAGAGAGCTGCTATATATGTTACTGAGATACTGCCTAGTTTTTTTTACAACCTATATCTACCCATTGATTCTCTTTAATGTTATTTCAATATGTTTATGCAATGAATTGAATTTAGACAAAAAAGAAAGAAAAAAGATTGAATTTAGAACATGATTTTGGTAATCTAATGAACTTATTTTAAATTTTAGTATATTTTTTATGTATTAAAAATACATAAATATATTATTTTATTTGTCATGTCCAAGCCATGTCGGAAACTTAGTTTTTGAGTTATACCGTGTCGCGTCGTGTCGTGTCGCCGTGTCCGTGTCCGTGCAACATTGTTCATGAACTTATGTACTTGATACAAAATGCATTTTAATCAATATTGATTGTTTCTCTCACCGGTGGGTTGCAAAAGCTACATTTAATGATGAATATTAATGGTCAATGGTGTATTATAATTTCTAGATGTCTCAAATTTTTGTATGCAGTCAACACATGGCTCACCACAAATTCTAATACTGATGGGAAAATAGACATTATTCTGGAGGAAAATGTTTGTGAATGAAAAAGATTTGGAGAGAGAAAACATAAAAAGACAATTTTACCCATGGATAATGTCTAACTTAACGGTGTCAATCACGGAAGGAACTAATGTTATATTGGGTTAAAGTATTGAGGTACCATTATCATAGTTTTAAAAATTGAGATGTCAAAATGATGAATGAGCTTAACTTGGGGTACTATTTGAAAAATTTCCTCTAAACATTAACGAGGTAACAAGAAGAATGCTAGTAGAGCTAGAGGGCCATCCTAATCTTATGAATCACAGGTAGATAACAGTGTGTTGAAAGTAACATAATTGGTACATTAATGGAGAAGTCTATTCTTTGAAGGTTTGCATATAAGTTAAGAGATTTTAACGCCGGTTGCAACTTTGTACGACTTTAAATCATACAAGTTGGAGTGATATATAGGGGAATTTTCATATACACCCAATTTTGAAGAGTGGTTTTAAATAAAACTCACCTAATATTCCTATCTGATAGGCATCTAAAATGTATCAATTATGATAAATATTATGTCCTATTTTTTCTAAATTTTACACAATTGCCATCATTCAACTATAACATATTAATATAACAAATAAGCTTAATTGATGTTGTCTTAAATACCTTGATTATGAGTTTTTCTTCTAACACTAACATTTTTCAATCAGTTTGCAAGAATCATGTAGTTTTCTTTATTTTTATGAAAAAAATCTAGATTAAAGGAATTCATTCTCTAATCTATACATAAGGTAAAGATATGTTCTAAACCCTAAACCCTAAACCCTAAACCCTACACCCTAAACCCTAAACCCTACAGCCTACACCCTACACCCTACACCCTAAACCCTAAACCCTATACCCTATACCCTGAACCTATACCCTAAACCCTATACCTTAACCCTATACCCTAAACCCAATTTTGGGTTTCTTCTTTTTAGGTATATTATCATATCATGCCCTACTTAATAGGTACATTAGAAACGTAAGTAGTAGAGAGTAAAATGTTATCTCGATTAGGATGAGAAATGATACAATAATATACCTAAAAAGAAGAAAATTAATCAAAGAACAAGAACGTGTATCTTACAATTAAACATTTTTCGACTATGTAGAGAGACACCAAATGTGAGCTTAGGAATGAAAAGTAGCATCCTATTACAAATGACATACTTATGTGTGTGTGTGTGTATATATATATATATATAAACTCAAGTTAGTAATAACAAAGTAATAAATTAAAGAATGTAATTGATTATGACAAAGTTAAATCCAAAATTGAGAAATATACCAAATTTAGTTTTCTACTGTCTGAAGGGCAAATTAGAGAAACCAAAAAATGAAGAAAACTATTAATTATAGACATTTGCTCTATGTGGTATGTTTGCTTATGTGGAATGGGTGTAAAATAAAAGAAAAATATGTATGGGTTTATCTTAAAAAATGTCTAGTATTTTGGGTTTTTATCTAATTTTCTCTATTTTTAGATATATAAAACGGTTTTTTTACCTGACATCTTTACCGATGTTGAATTATGTAACATTTAAGAAGTATAAATGAATAATATTTTAAGAATCGCCAATTCAAGTCATATTTTGATCGAAAAACAAAATTATTCGAACAAATGATGCATAAGCTTCCTAGCTTAACAAAGAATATGGATAAAAAAAAATTAGAGCTGGTGATTACTCAACGACTTCATTATATATACATCTAAATGGGAAATGAGCAATGTTAATTTGTATGTTTTGACGGTGTCATGATATCCCAAAAGGTTTTATAGAACATTTGACATGATAACTAATTTTTTAATTCATCTGAAATTACTTTAAACTGTTACACAATATAGTGTCTGATCAACAGTTTTGTAACTTGAGTTGAGCGTATTAATTATTGCTTGAATCACAAAGGAGAATGTACCAAACTTCTAAGATAATCTAAGAATGTACATAAACTCCCAAGATATTTTACTTCAAACACCAGAACAAAATCGAACGAGTGAAAAACGTATCCCATAAGAATTTCCAAAAAAACAAAATGGTGTTGAAAACAAGGTAAGAGTACACATGGCTGATGTGAGAGACTGCGCCGGTCACTGTAACAAGTGAAAGATGAGTTTGACTACTAAGCCGAGCTCAAAGCGTGAGGCGTGTTTTACTTCAAACTCCCAAACTCCATGATAGGGTCGTAGACTCATAGAGAGATTTTGATTGTGCATGAAGAAAAAGAAAAAGAAAGAGAGAGAGAACTCGAGCTGTCGTTTGTGTGTGTGCAGTTATATACGTTGCGAATTATGCCGTGTGGTACTGTCATGGGTGGGTTTGGGTTTGGCTCACTCTCATCCTCTTCCCCATTCCCTCATTCTTTATTTTAATAACAACTATCTTCCGCCCTTCTCTCTCTATCTATATTCTCTGCTCTGTCTCGCTAAGATCTCTCTGACGAAATCACGAATCTTTATTTCGTGATCGATTCGATCCCTTTGATGTTTCAAATTTGAAGTGTTTATATTGGAACATTGGATAAGCAAACATCTACTTTCTTGTGGGATCTTGCTGTGTTTAATGTTGGCTGGCAGTTATTGAGGTGAGGCTTCTCTTCTTTTAGTCTCTGTTTCTGGGTTTCTGTTTTTGTGGTTGATTGTTAATTGTGTAAAGCTGTGGAATTGAGGATTTGAATTTGTGAATTGGGTATTGGGGTGTGTGTTTTGGAGGTGTTGGGTTTGAAAGTTTGAGGCTTTTTTTTGGGTGTGTGAATGGGATTGGAGAGTTGCTGGGTAGGCAAGTAAAGGAAGAGAGAAAGATTAGGACTTAGGGAGTTGGCAGAGTACAGAGTGGGGTTTTAAGAGAAAAGAAGAAGGCAGAAAGTGGAAATGAAATTGTTTATAATCTGAAAAGTGGGAGAAAAAGTAACAAGAATAACATAAACTGGGAACAGGGTGACTGGAAAAGATCCAAACCCAGCAGAAGTGGAAGGGGCAAGTAAGAATCGATTCTAGTCTAGAGGCTATCTTTTATACCTGCGTATTGTTGTTCGAATTATTGCATGTCATACTCTTTAATCTTTCTCACTTGGTTATATTCCCTGTTCTAATCAGCTTTTTATGTAAGTTCATAGAGTAATTCATGTTGTTCATAGTAAACCTTGCTGGTTCGAAAGTTAGTTGGAGGTTTCTGTGCCTCAAGTTATGATGTGTATTGAGTGATTTAGATTGTCTTATGGTGATTTGCAGGGAAATGGCAACTTTGGTTGAGCCTCCGAATGGAATCAGGCAACGGGGGAAGCAATATTACTCAATGTGGCAAACATTGTTCGAAGTTGATTCCAAGTATGTTCCGATCAAACCCATAGGGAGAGGAGCGTATGGTGTTGTCTGCTCATCCATCAACAGAGAAACGAATGAGAAAGTTGCAATCAAGAAGATCCATAACGTGTTTGAGAATCACATTGATGCATTGAGGACACTGAGGGAGTTGAAGCTGCTTAGAAATATCCAGCATGAGAATGTGATTGCTTTGAAGGATGTTATGATGCCTACTCACAGGACAAGTTTCAAGGACGTGTATTTTGTGTATGAGCTCATGGATACTGATCTTCACCAAATTATAAAGTCTTCACAGCCACTTTCCACAGACCATTGCAAATACTTTCTATTTCAGGTATTAGAATTCTCTAAACTGTTGTTATGTTGATTGATTTGTTCTTCTTTCAAGTAGTTAGTTAATGCTAAACTTCTGCTATACTAATTTATGGAGACAAACATGGTTCTGGGAAAAGGAACACAAACTTGATGACTATAACGCATCCACTAATGTATATATTAACCAAGTTTGATAGACATTGCAGCCTCTTACATTTTCTTACATGGGACTCAACACTCGGGCTTGAAAAAATGTGACTCCATATATACCTAGTATCAGTTAATTTTCAGCTCTATTTCTTTTAGTTGTTATTAATTTGGAGTATGCATTGCAGCTGCTTAGAGGGCTGAAGTATCTTCATTCAGCAAACATTCTTCACCGAGACTTGAAGCCTGGGAACCTGCTCATCAATGCTAACTGTGACCTAAAGATATGTGATTTTGGGTTGGCCCGAACCAGCAGAGGTAATGACCAGTTCATGACAGAGTATGTTGTCACTCGCTGGTATCGTGCACCAGAGCTGCTATTGTGCTGTGACAATTACGGAACATCCATTGACGTCTGGTCTGTAGGATGTATCTTTGCTGAGATTCTTGGCCGGAAACCAATCTTTCCCGGAACTGAATGCCTCAACCAGCTAAAACTAATCATCAATGTTCTTGGTAGCCAGCAGGAACCTGATATTGCGTTCATTGACAATCCGAAAGCCAGGAAGTTCATCAAATCACTGCCCTATTCGAGGGGAACACATTTTTCCCGTCTGTACCCTCAAGCTGATCCTTTGGCTATAGATTTGTTGCAAAGGATGCTTGTGTTTGATCCAACTAAGAGAATCACTGTCTCAGAAGCACTCCAACATCCTTACATGTCAGGGTTATATGATCCCAGAAGCAATCCTATTGTTCATGTTCCCATCAACCTCGACATAGATGAAAGTTTAGGGGAACATATGATTCGGGAGATGATGTGGAACGAGATGCTTCACTACCATCCAGAAGCTGCTGCTTCCAACCCTTTTGCATAGGTAAAAGTCAAAAGACTTTAATCCCTCGACGATGTTTCTTTGTTGACATTTGAGAAAATATAAGGTGGTTAGTGAACTTCTGATATTGGTTTTACCAAGATTTTGTTTCCTGTTTGTTCGTTAGTTTGAGTTCTCTGCAAAGAGACATTGCTATCTTGTAACTGTGTATATAATTATGCTTGTTTATCCCTAGTCTAAGACGATGGTCCTGTACTATCGATCATGTAAGGCATTTCCTGCAAGAAACTAAAGGAATTGAATAAAAATCATCTGCTCTTGTCCTCTCTTTCCCTGTACATGTTCATTATCAGTTACTCATTCTTCCACCAAATGCAAAGTGAACTCCTTTATGTGTTGTCCAAATCACGAGAAGCGTCTCTTTCCACTCAGAGGTTTCTTGTTGCTCTCGACTTTGAACTCTTCGTTGTGATCACAGCGAAACAGAAGGATTAATTGTTCTTGGACAATTTCGGATGCTTGTTACATTCTGAACCCCTGTTAACACTGAACACACCCTAGTTTTTGTTACATTCTGAACCCCTTTTAACACTCAACATACCCTAGTTTTGAAGTGTTGATGACTTGGATTTCAGCTCAAAATTTGCTCCTCTTGAATAAGTACTGGAATGGAGTGACATATTATATCATTAGTGGTGAAATGGATTTCAGATCAAAATGTGGGTTTGCTTTTGGATGTTTGAAGCCCAATGCCAGGTCATGACTTGCAGGTCAACCTGAAACAAGCCCATCTAAAACCAATTAGCCAGTGTTCCATTTGGGCTTATTATTCCCTGTTTTTTGTCCAAAACATCCCACGACACGTTTGTTTCCCAAGACCAAGACTAGGAGGACAAGACTGCACTATCTAAAGAAAGACGCCTCCCATGTGTAGGAGAGACACCGACTCTTTTAAATGAGGTTACACAGTCCCCGTGTTCACCTCCAAAAACCACAGGACTCTAGAAGCACGTTCTCGCTCTACTCCTCCAAAACAAGCAGAAATCAATTCCTTCAAACCCCCCCCCCCCCATCAAATCGAAAAGTCATGTACACCAGCATGTGTAGCACGAAAAGTAGATCAACTTTCATGCCTCTAGCGACTCAAAACATTGCCGGAGTTTTTGGAATTTGTAGAGATACCGATGGATAGCACAATACTTTCAACATTCGATTCTCTCTCAACATCCGACAATAAGACCAACCGAGGCTACAGTGACTTTGGCGACCACGAGCCTAGTCGATCATGACCGGTGTGCCGGCGGAGTATTGATCATATCACCGTTTAGAGATGTCTAGGATCAAGACAAAGATGTTGACTTTAGTTTTATAGATCCCAGTAACAAACACGATGATTGGGTTGATATAGGACGAAGCTAGTGTCAAACAGTAACAAGCGTGGCCCGTGGATCATCATTGTATCGATACTGTCTCAACTTAACTACCTTTAATTAACCACTTTTAAGGTGTTGCGTTTTAATCACAAAATGTCTCGATATAGCATAAGCCAGGACGAAGTTAGTGTCAAAGTGTCAAACAACGACAAGCGTGACTGTCCCAACTTAACCACCTTTAAGGTGTTGAGTTTTAATCATAAAATGCCTTAGTCCAATTAGGAATAATCCACCCACTTATAAGTTATATTTTATTTATTACTTTTCCAACGTGGGATCTCTCATCTCCAATAGCTAGGACTCTTGAAGAAATAAGACTGCCTATTGATTGTCCATAGAAAAACGTGTCCCGAAATAGCACATGAGGATCTTCCATAACAAACAAAAACCTTATATATTGAACTTTTTGCATTGAGATCGAACTTTAAGCTTCTATCCTAATGAAAATATGATGACAAAGCACTAGCATTCATTTTTGAGACTTGATCGATATGGTCTTTTGTTGTCGATAAATTCGAAAATTAGACGGGAAAAGACTAAATTCTAAAGACAGTTTAGTTATATAACTATCACATGAAAGATCATTGTCCGTAGTTTCTTTTGCCTGAAAGAAGAGATCCTTGCAAAGTTGAAAACTTAAGAGGAAGGAAAATGAACATAAGAAGGAGAGTTCGGAGGACGAGGCAAAGACGCAACTAAAGGCTTCTGAAGTAGAATGTATCCTAATGACGTACAAATTAAGAACAATGTATATCTGAACTCTTTAATCAAATTCCTACATATCAGAAATTAAATGATTGGAATTTGGAAATGATGGCCGTATAACTACAAAAAATCAAGAAATATTCTTTGCCATCCTGGTCCATTAGCCTCCAGCTGATTAAACATGTTTGATTTTATATTAATATCTTCAAGAAGTCAAAAGTGCATCGATGTTTCGAAGACGTGAAGGCGTGTTAATCATCACAGTGGTTAACACGCCTACACAATTACATCGTAATGATTTATGAGATTGAATCCGCTAAGTTTAAACCAATTTCCTTGATCATACGAGTATACGACCTCAGAAGATAAGAGGCTAGCTTCTTTACACTTGTCCTTTCTTGAGTTTCTTCTCTTCATGTCTTGTACATCTCAAGCTAGAACACCTGATTAGGCAGCATGAAAGTTAGTATATGTGCAACTATATATGCATGTAGTCATTATGTGATGAAGTATAGCAAGAAAAAGTGCTTATTATGAAGCTGCTTTTGAAGAACTTTTGGGCAAACAGATTAAAGAAACAGCGCTCACCACCATCCTACTAGAAAAGCATGTCACTCACAAAGTGCATAACAAAAGAAGCACACCATTTGAGACCCAAGGGCTACTTGCAAGTTGCAAGACTATGTGCTTAATTTCTAAGGCACCACAAAGTTGCTTTTGGATCCATTTCATTCTTCTCGGATATTTCCTTTGTGTTCCTGTTAACTATTGATCGAATATGCATATAGATCAGATTTGCAGTTTCAGTTTCGGTAAGATTGGTACAATTTTACAAAGTAACAGCGAAAATACTGACTCTTGATTTAGATTCGATAAATACTAGCAAGTACTTAAATCGGTAAGATCAAAATAATCCGTCTACAAAACCAAATACGTGAAGGAATTTACATGAAGTATTCTTTAAACATGTATTAGTTTTACCTAGAGGAATATACTATGATACTTTTCTGAGCATGCAATACGTACGTTAATGGAAATGGGGTAGACTTCAAGCAATTACAAATTAGAAAAGGACCCCAAAAAAGAAACTGCATGCTTACATTCCCAGATTTATTACGTATAAAATCAGCATAAATATACATATGATATATATAGCATCACCAACAAGCCAGGAAGGGTTTTGCAGTTTTACTTCATTCTGCCTTTTTCCTTTAAACAAAAAATAACACACACAGCTAAGCTGCCATTGCTGGCCATGTAAAACCTTATACTTAATCAATTCTTAGGGACCAGCTTTCAGAATTCTGGCCACACTGCATGTGCAATTGTACTGCTCAGATTGCATTCAGATTCACTTGGCCTTTTCACCAAATTGAATACAATTTCTTCCTTAATCAATTTCAGCTTGAAAAATAAGGAAACAAAAAAAAAACTCAACCTAATTTGCCTCACCAATATAATCTACCATAAGAACATGTACATAGAATCTGGCCCTTAGTTTGGAGCTGCATTTTATATATATTAACCATTTTCCTTGTTTTCATTCTGAGACATGTTCATCTTTATATGCTTATCATATTCATTTCCATATAGTTTGTTCCTTTACAGTGGGCATTCTTGATCTATATATTCAACCCTCTACCACCATTCAAAACCTCCTCTTCCTTATCTTTCTTCCTACCATAAACATTTGGTCTCTCTAGCTCTCTCTCTCTCTCTCTCTATCTTTCTCTCTTCCACTGGTTCTGAAAACCTTTGTGTTCTTATAGCTTTGATTGTTGTGTTTCCTCATACACCAATAGAGCTCTCTTAGTTTGGTCCTAGCTAGCTTCTGTAATGCTTAATATATACATATACAGCTCTTCATGTTTGAGCTAGATGTCTCCAGTGCTCAGTGAAATTCTCCTCTCTGAGTTTATGATAAACTCCACACTCAGACGAAGGACCCATTTAGTTCAATCATTCTCTGTTGTCTTCCTCTACTGGTTCTACGTTTTTTCATGAATACCTGCCCCTAAAACCAAACCCTTCATATATAAACTAGCTTTGCACCACATTTTATAGATTACCCTATTTCTTATTCAAGTTGTTTTCACCCTTTTTTTTCTTTTTAACATAAATTAGCATCTGCAATTCTGCATGGCTACTTCTAGCGGAAACTCATCAGGCTCCAGCGCGCTTCAGATTATGAACTCCGGCTCCGATCAAGAGGGTCTTCATCAGGTCATGGACCTGAGGAAGAGGAAGAGAATGGTGTCCAATAGAGAATCGGCGCGCCGGTCTCGGATGCGAAAGCAGGAGCATCTGACTGATCTGACGGCCCAAGTTGGTCTGTTGAGGAAAGAGAACAACCAAATCCTTACGAGCATCAATGTCACAAACCAGCTCTACCTGAACCTTGAGGCTGAGAACTGTGTGCTCAGAGCCCAGGTGGCTGAGCTCACCAACAGGTTGCAGAGTCTGAATGATATTGTGGACTGTATTGACTCGACCAAATGGCTGTTGGACAATGAAGAAGAAGAAGACATGACTGCACAGTTTGGTGGTGATGAGTTTCTTAATCCATGGAGTAATCTCTGCTTCAATCAACCAGTTGACATTTTCATGTGCTAAACTTAATCGGGTTAATTTGTGTGGTTAATAATGTTTTTTTTTTAAGTTAAATCAATGAAAGGTACTTGTTACTTGGAAGAACTCTGTGGCCTGTGTAAGTTTATTTCTATTATATGAGCCTAGGGTTTTGGATTTGTAATCAATCTTTTATGTGTTTGTTTCAATCAATGGAAATAAACTTGTAAACAAGTGGGAAACTCTTTTCGAATGCTGTGTTTGTTTTCTTCTCCAGCTGCATATATTTCCAGTTTTAAATGTATGATTGGTGCCAAGTGATTGGTGATGGCGTCTGGGATGAGCAATAGGATTGGAGTTGGACAAAAGAAACCAAGCATAGAATAGTGGCATTATTGTGTGCTGGTTTTGTATGGTTTTCATTGTTGGATTATAAGGGTATGACAAATTTAGTGGACTCTAGAGTCTGATAATTAAATTTGGGTGCTTTCTTGGTGGGGAAAGTTTACATATAAACAATATTGAGGGGAAAGCTTTCACATAAACAATGTCAAGGCTCTTTAGAGGTTAGACATTCTAAATGGTGATGATGATGATGATCGAAAATTTTCATCATATATGAACACAAAGGCGTGACCAGCGTCACCCTAACTGATTGATAAAGCTGCCGAGTCTTATGAGTCAATTTGTTTTTGTTTTTCTGAAACGATATGCTACAGATTTCAAACGAATACCATGATCTGAAATTACAAAAATTTAATTTACAAGCAACACGAACATACTTGTACCGATTCAGTTGTTCCTAATTCTTCTCTCTGCTTGCCATCATATGTTCGAAATTGTTGTTTGTAACGTATACCGACATTTGATCCTAAAGTTATGACATATCTACCAAAATGGATTCAAAAGTCCTATCTAACTTTCATCACTATCTGATGATGTTTGATTGTTCGCACTCTTGATATATCAGTTAAGTTTAATACTCAATGGCTTATGAACAACTACTTCATTTTTATAGGCTTAAATGAAAGAAAAGAAAAAACTTGCCAAACACCCCCCAAAAAAAATAGATTAACATTATTGAAACACAAATCCAGTGACATTTCAGAACACACAAGTAAGGAATCTTATTTCTCTAGTTATATCAGTAAAATTAGAGCTCAACTACATCACCAATGTAAACAAATTATATACAAAAAAGCTAGGAAGCACAGAAGTTTGGCCTCACTCATGTTTCCCGTTTCTGAAGCGGAAGCGAAACGGAAACGCGTCGGAAGCGCAGGGAAGCGTCCGGAAACGCGCTTCCGGAAAAAGTGGTTTTGGAAGCGCAAGCTTCCGGATTGGAAGCACGACGGTGGTCATAGTGTCGGAAGCGCGATGGCAATTTTTTGTAATCAAATCTATTTGTGAATCAATTGATATGATATGACAATCTATTTGTTCAATTTCATTATAAACAAAACTGAAATTGAAAATTTTCATTAATCTATGAGTTACCACTTATCAGCCACTGTTCTGAAACTAGAGAAAAGAGAGACAAAGAGATAAGAAAGAGGTATGAGGAGCAGAATAATTTAATAAATGAAGACATGCAAAACCTTCTCTACGTAGATTACATTCTTAAGTATAATGTAAATACATATTTTATTTCTTATATTATAATATACACATATATATATATATTATATTTATTTTATTCAGCGCTTCCAAAACGCTTCCGCTTCCAAATATTTTTTTTTTAAACAACGCTTTTGCGTTTCCAAACGCTTCCGCTTCCAATTCCATGCAACGTAGCAAAAAAGTCAGAAAATGAGTGCCTCGCAAGCAAACATAATGCCCATTACCACAGAATTAGGTTTGCTTATTACTAATGATAGAGAAGTCTTCATTAACAAACCTAATTTAAAGTCATGAGGTCAAGGTTTAGGAGATGAAGAATATGAACTCGGGCATGATTTGCCTAGATGCTAATTGTTAGTATACTCTATAGCCAACGTTTATATTGTGGAGTTTTGCATAATAGTTAAAGTATACTGGGTCATAAGTATGTACTTAAACACTAAGTCATTGGCTATATTAATCCCATTTTCACAATTTAGGTGGCCAGCAAAAGCAAAAGGGAAAATCTAAGAATTGATCTAACAAAGTAATTAACCGTTAAGCGTGTTTTGTAAACCCTAATACCCACTAGACCAATCGAAAGGGCAAAATCTAATCAGCACAATTAGTTTTAATGTCGAATGGGAAATGATGAAAGCATGTGGCCAGCCAACTATGACAGCAAAGCTAACATGAGATTAAGAAAGTTGATTATATTCTTTGATTGCTAAAGTGCAAGTTTTTCTATTCTTAAACAAAAGTATCTTCATCTTCATCTGCATACCTAATGAATCATAATGATTTTGTATTTACAATTATTGACTGCTAAACTACATATGCATCTATCTATGACCTATAAAATGTGTATAAAACAGAAACTGTCACATAAATAATACGCCTTTTGAAGTTGATAGGCTCATGTCCTCAGCTGATCAACCTAATATGGGGTTGTAGTAGCAATATGATTTAGATTGAACTCTATCACAAGCAAGTTGACAAGAAAATAGCAATCTCATGTTGCGCAGTTAATGAATGGAAAACGGTAAACCTAAACTCACCTCCTCATTGAAGCATTTGTAAAGCAGCACGAAAATGAACAGGAATCTAAAATTTACCTATGCCTAGTGTATAACACACAAGTATACTTTAAAAGAGGTGATGAGGATCTGAATCATAAGGATTTCAAAACTTTGAGACCACTGCCGCTGGCAGTGCTACTTGTTCCCTAGAAAATAGAAAGGCTCATCTTGAATGAAAACTAGATGAATAAACATACATCAATTGATTATCTTCTATAGATCAAGCCGCAGACTGGGGTCTGCTCTTCTTGATGTAACTTCCAAATCTTTGGGCAACGGCAGCATCATATGATGTATCCCATACCTGAAATTTCAGTAATATATCAGCTATCCAATGTAGGAAAAACATTCCAAAACTAAAACACGAAAAAGATCTGAAGCTCACTTCCAATTTCCCTTTCGAGCCTCCCATGGCCAGCAAAAAGGGGTTATCTTGGGAGAACGAAATAGAAAACACAGCTCCCTGACAACATTAAGAACAGTTCAACAATCAATCTCATATAAAAACATATATATGTATCTATATATATACATATTGAAATCAGTAGAATTCGTCATCACCATATACAGTAAAAAAAATCATTAATCACTTACTGCTTTAGGATTCATGGATGCAATGCATGAAGGTTGATTATTTGACATATCCCAAAGCTTCACCTGCAAGTTATAACCATTATGATTATATGAGAGATAGTGGCTTAACATTAAATCCCAACAGCACCCAGAGAGACAACAATGTGCGTAAAAACTTACCATTTTATCTGCGGATCCGGTTGCAAGAAGCTGGAGAAGAAAAAAAATGACACAAGGATGAGGTGACAATTCAACGATGCCAAAAATATGCCAAAAGATGAGGAGAAAGAGGACTATACATTAGGTGCCAAAGGATTATAGGATATTCCACAAACAGCTTTGTCATGTGCATGAAGAGTAAAACTGGGTTTAGATTCAGAAGTAGGAGCAGAAGTGGCAGCCCGAATATCAAAACCTTGTACTGTACCATCTTCAAGACTCACCTGGATGGATTCAAAAGTGGATGGTGATCATCAAATTTTAATTCTTATCTCTCCACAGAAACTATATCCAAACTAAATGCATGTATAGACACATCACACACAAATAAATAAATAAATATATATAGTTTAAGGTTGCATATGCATGTTGTGAAATTTGCACACCCTCAATTACATTCCACACACCCTGACCCACTTTTAACTCTGGAATTGTCCAAAATGTCCCTGTCTTCTTCTCTTCAAATTGTCTAGGGCAGGGACTTTTTGACAGTTGCACAGTTAAAAGTGGGTCAGGGAGTGTGGATTGTGATTGAGGGAGTGCAAATTTGGCTCTCCTTTTTGAGAATAAATAATTAATGATAATAATATGTTGCATATGCATGTTAATGAGCACCGAAATTGGAAAAAGTTGTAATGGAAATGCATTGTGTTCGTAGTAAAGGAATCCTTCCATCGAAACTTCATAACCATCTTTAGAGGCAAGATCACACACACCACAAATGAATGCTCAGTATGTGGATCCCATGCTAAGCTTTCTACATCAGCTGTCACTGTCCACTTATAACCGGAATGTGTTGGCACCCTTCCATCTTTCTGGAATGCATAACAATTGTCAATCCATGAGGAATGTTTCAATCAAGCAAGCTCATTGATAGGGGTTAAGCTTCTAGACAACATAAATAGATGAAAAGATCTACCACTTGGGTGGCAACAATACCAAGACAATTGAATGATCAAAAGATCCACTGAGAAGAACTTGGGGGGCAAAATGATTCCACGCAACCGCCTGAACCTGTAGAAAGTAGTATGTAGAAGGTAAGCATTGAAGCCAAACAATTTGACATTTGAACATATCTTAAAATTTCTGTGGCACAGCATCCAGGCACTGATATCAAGACAATGTATGCAATCTCTATTCGGTAAAAAATTCTTGCCTTGTCTGTATGATGCTCCATAGTAATGTTACATTTTCCGGTAGCCACATCCCAAATTTTAACTTTTTTGTCAGCACTTGCACTGGCCAGTATATTTCTGTTTATTAAAAATGGTCAGAATATATACAAATCCGCTGAAGTAAGAACGGGTGGTACAAATTTTATTTTTATTTTTTAACAAGTGAACAAACCTGTACTCCTTATTCCAAGCAAGCCCCAAAACTGAATCTGTGTGACTGTCTTCTTTGTATTTAATTGAGGTCTAGCAGAAAAGAAGTTGCAGAATTGGTAAAACTGACAAGAGTTGCATGTTTACCAGCTTAAATATTGAAGGACTGAGGCCAAACCTTTTTTCCTTTCTTTTTCTTCTTCTCAGCAATACCGCCCAATACGACACATGGTTGTACTTCATCAATCTAGAAAACGCAAAAACATTGTTAGAAATTCAATAACATCTGTATACGTCAATGAGACTACTATTAGGAAACAACATACAATGTCAAGATCCCATATCTCAATGGTAGGTTCCCCCATCAAACCAACGGCTATAAAATTTCCTGCAACATATACAAACCAACAGCTATAAAATTGCCTGCAACATATACAAACACACATTTAGACGTCAATCAAATACAAAGATAAATAATGTAGAAACCAGAAAGCATATCTAATTTTTAATAAAACTGTTGTTGGTATGAAGGGAATGGAAGAATTATCTACATTTTGACAATCTAAATACTATGAAGGAAAAACAAAAAAAAAAACAAAAAGTAACAATGCACGAAATTCAGCTGAACCAAATAGAGCTAATTCTTGATGGAAATTAAGAAGATGAAGTATAAGTCATGTTTATAAGTAATATGATGCATACCATCAACAATTTTCAACCAAAATACATAAAAAGCACACAACTCGTACCTTTGTCTCCACCTTTGAGAGGACAGTCAAGCCATGCAGTGCATAGGGGAAATGCTGAAATGATTATGTCATGGTGAACATAAACATCTGGTTCACCATCCTCTGTTTCAGTATATAGCCAAATCTGCTCAAACATAACTCAAGAATTATTAGTGCCAGACAGATAAAAAATGAAACAAATAGTTTCAGCCAAGTATTACATGCCTCGAGCTGACTGATATCATCCTCATTGCGAGCACAAACTATGACTGAATCATTTGGGTTGATGGTCATGTCCTCACTATCTTCAGAATCCTCATCCTTTGAGAAAAGATAAATGTAAACAAAATCCCGAGTTACTCTTTAATCCTCACAATACAGGGAAACAAACTACATTTTAAGTTTTAAACTTACATCATCCTTTTCCTTCTTGAGATATGGATCCATATCGTTACTTGGGTAGTAAAGGTCCCCAAACCCACCACTGAACAAATCAATGCCTTAATTCAAACATAAAAAAGATGCATTGTCAGATTTAAAACCTTAACGACAATTTCAAGATGAAACTGGTACGAAACCACCGTGAACTTAAGCAAAGTACTATCAGTAACTTTAGCAATGGTTCAAATTCAACCCTTGTCCTACAGTTTTATTACCCGTCCAATCTCACCATTTCAATTGACATGGAAAATCCTATTCTAAAACTATCTAAACAGGCCAAAGCAAATAACAACTTCATAGATTCCACTATCTTTCAAAGTTTAACCTTGACTAACATTCTGACTCTCCATTTAACGCCTCCAACTTAATCACTACAATAACCAACCCCGTCTTATATTCCAAAAATTGAAATGAAAAAAAAAAAAAACAAAGATCAAACTCCAATACCATCATCATCCTCGTCGTCATAATGATCCATGTCAAGTTCCTTCAACCCTTCCGTAATGTCGTCATACTTGCTCCCTGACTTGGTCACCTTTTCAGCTCTGCCAAGCGCTTTCGCCACCTCTAATGCTTGCGAGACTTCGCCACCCTCACCCGTAGTCTCTTCAACCTCCATTTCTCCCTCATCATCCTCATCGCTCCCACCGCCTCCACTGCACAAATTATAACTACATTAACTCGCAAGACCCACATAAACAACACACATTCTTAACCATTACACAAACACATTGCTCCTAAACTAGTTCAAAAATCCAATCTTTCCCTATTTACTATCTAAAGACTCCACCTTTCAGGGAAACTATACACACCCAACAAATTTGCTTCAACCAAAGTAAACATCGTTGTCCAAGTAGTACCAAAAAACAATGAAACAAGTTGAGAGCATACACTAACAAACAACATAGGAATGAAAAAAAGGTAGTACTAAGAGAAAGACAAGGAGTTGAAGAGGTTGTTAACCTTTTGTCTAAGATACCGGATTTTATTAACTCGTCGATTTCTTCCTGGGTGGGCGGCTCGGCAACTGCGGGGACTGGCTTCGAAACTCCTTTGGGCACCCATGAAATTGCTGATATCATCTTTTGCTGTTTTTCTGGGTTGAGTTTGGATTGAGGAGCTAGGAGGAGTGTTAGAACTTAGAAGTATACGAGGAGGTTTTGAGGATGCAAACACCAGTCCGTATTGCCCCCATGTATCCTATTATTTACGGATACGTATTTTTCCGTATTAGATGCGTATCAGGCGGTGCCGTTTGGTATGTTGGGCTTTGTTGGGCTGTTCGTTAAATAGAGTTTGGCTAGTAATAGGGCTTCTAAGAGGTACACTTGGTTTCTTGAATCCTTTTTTTTTTTTTTTTTGATACAGTTTTGTGGTTTCCTTTGATGACTGTCACATTACTTACATATCTCAATTATTACCTAATTGAGGAGTGGCTAATTTCTTTTGCTTGATTTGATCCTGGAATCCCATCAAGTTGTGGTGCTGTAATTTTCAGAGGTTTAACCGTTTAATGTAGGGTTACATGGAACACTAGCTAGCTAGGCGAGGAAATGTCTTTGAAGGTTTTGTTTTGATTACATACATATGGATTACTGGTTCAGAACTACCAAAAAACTATCAGATTTTTGGCAATGGCCGACACTTTGTTGATACTTTTTTTGTATGGATGGAGCTTTACTCATGAAGAATAGCAGCAAGGTATAGCATACGAGATCGACAAAATTATCAACTTGAGCCAACAACTTATAAAAGATTATTCCAAAACGAAACTCGTTCGAGGATCGATCATCATCATCACCTGGCATGGCCTCGATGTTATGGCTCGCTCACTAAAGTGATCCGAATCGAATTCAAACACAGTAAACATAATAAACTATTCTCATGTCGGTCCAGCGTCCAGAAATATCTGCATGGATAACATCCAGCTCCATTACCTAACAGCTATATGATAAAAACAACCTCCGCACACATCCTATCCAACTGTCAAACTATCGCAGTGTCACACCAGATCAGGGTTCATCCTCATCGGCGACTCTCAGACCACCACGTGTCCACTCCCCCCTTTTGGCCGGCCGGACGCGGTGAACGTGTCACGAGTCCGCCACTGACTCCACTCCACTCCCCAGACAACGACCTCACTTATCCTCTCCGTTACCGACACTAACGTTGCACTTGTCAGTTTTATAGACGACCACGTGTCTAGGGCTAGGGTAGGTGTCCATGCGTTGGATGCCTATATAAACGGACCCGAGTCTCCATAGCTCAAACACATCTCATCCACGAGCTCAAATACAATCCCGATTTGCAGAGTCTTTTGTGTTTTCTTTGTTTTACTTTGATTTGAAAATGGCGCATTACCAGAGCGATTACCCCACTCAGTCTCCCACTGACGAGTACGGAAACCCCGTGGGACGTAAGGACGAGTACGGCAACCCAATTCACAACGGGGCAACCACCGGCCACGGCGTTCATGACGTCACCGGAACTGGCTACGGACATCCCGGCACCGGTACTGGTTTCGTTGGTGGAGCTGAGGCCGGTCACGGAGGCGTCACTACTCTCACTCGCTCCGGCTCCGGCTCTAGCTCCGTAAGCCTCGCTCTCCATCTACGTACTCCATATTTAATTGATTGTTGTGTTTATATTTGAAACTTTGAATCAATTGGCTAATGGTATTTTGTATGTTGTATCATGTAGTCCGAGGACGATGGCTGTGGTGGAAGGAGGAAGAAGGGTTTGAAGGAGAAGATCAAGGAGAAGCTTCCAGGAGGCACCCACAAGACCGACGACCCCTACGGTACAGCCCCGACCACCGCACCTTACGGTGGACAGCACCAGGAGAGGGGAGTGATGGACAAAATCAAAGAGAAGATCCCAGGTGGTCAAAAGCAGGATCCCTACAGCACTGGTCATCATACTACTACACCAGGTTACGGCGTGGCCGGAGAGCACCATGAGAAAAAGGGCATGGTGGACCAGATGAAAGAGAAGATCCCAGGTGGTCACAAGGAAGATCCCTACAGCACTGCTCATCATACTAGTGCTACACCGGGTTGCGGCGTCGCCGGAGAGCATCACGAGAAGAAGGGGATGGTGGACCAGATGAAAGAGAAGCTACCAGGTGGTCTTACCGGTGGACAAGATCCCCACAACACCACTCACACACACACCACTGCGGCACCAGCTTACGGTACCGGAACCGGGGAGCACCAGGAGAAGAAGGGCATGATGGACAAGATCAAGGAGAAGCTTCCCGGTGGACACAGCACTACTCGATGAACGGAATAGCTCGTTTGTGATTTGAAGCTGATACGCAGAGTTAGGGTTCATACTTCATAAGCGTATGTAGGCCGTGTTGTAGTTGCAGACGAGTGTTACGCAGCTAAGTGTGGTTTGTATAATAACGTGCCTGGTGAGTACGTTTAGCTCACCATGTATGTACGAGTATGTGTTTACGTTGTATTATGTAATCTGTACCTTTCTATGTTTGAGGTGTACAGTCATTTGTGTTTTCAATATCTACATGATCTTTATCTTATTATGTAGCTATTAGCCGAGTGAAGGAATTGAATTTGTTGATGTCGAAATGGATATATATTATCCTATATATACCTACTATGCTTCACTTCTAGGACAAAATAATTGAGCGCTAGCGCTGGACTGCAATATCGAAACTGTAAAAGCAGTAGCCATAACTAAAAACAAAATAATAATGAGATTTATAAATAGAAAAATAGAAAAATGCCCATTTACACATGAACATGGATTTTAAAACCCATTTAAATAAAAATAAAACCTCATAGCCCATTCTAATAAAACTAAGCAAAAAAAACGACCTTACCTTCGCTACAATTCAACTAAACATCTCTCTTTCACATCCTGATCTGATTTCTTCTCTCTCTCTCTCTCTCTCTCCATCATCGCCGCCCATCATCACTGCGCAATGTCTCATTGGTCTCTCTGACCCCGGTGACGAACGGCGACTCGGTCGAGAAACTCGACCAATTCCTCCACCATCTCCAAAGGCGAGGACATCGACCCCTTCGTCTGCAAAGCCAAACCCAAGATCCTCCTCTTCCTCCTCCGGCAAACCCAAGACCCTCCTCCTCCACCTCCGCCCCTTCTCCCACGTCTGAAATCGAGGAGGTCTACCGCGCTCTACTAGGACTTCATCCAAGCCGTCAACGACCTCCGATCTCTCCTCTCCGACGTCGACGTAATCTTCTTCGTCATCGGAGGTGAAGATGGAGATCCTCGAGGCCGGCATCTTTAAGGCAAGGAGGGAAGATGCAATGGAGCAGTCTGGGTTATGATTTTGGATAGAAATGAAATCCCTCAAAACTGGACAGGTACATGGCTTTGACTAGTTTTTCTCTCTATTTTTATGAGATGAGAGTCTGAGAAGAGAGGAAGGGTGAATAGGAAAAGGGATGGTGGAATATTGAATGTTTACGATGATAAAAATGCAGTAGGATGTTTATTGGTCCAGAGCCTTTGTTTTCTGAGTCCTTTGGAACTTAAAAAAATATGTTTTAAATGATTATTGGGTGACAGTAACTGAAATACTGGGGTTATTAGTAACTCAATTCCGACGACCAGTTGCCGGAGTAGTTCAATTACGGGGTCAGTAATTTATTATTAGAGTCAATATCATGTTTATTAGGGGGTCAGTAACTGATTATTGGAGGTCAGTAACCAAGTTATTGGGGGTCGGTAACCTGATTATTGGGGTCAGTAACTCGATTATATTATGATATTTCTTCTTTTCTGGTATTATTAAGCTGAAATAAATTGATTATTGGGGGTCAGTAACTGATTGTTGGGGGTCAGTAACCAAGTTATTAAGAGTCGTTACTGGTGACCGGAATCCGACGACAGGAAAAAATTCAAGTTACTGGGGGTCAGTAACTGAGTTACCGGTGATTGGAATCCGACGACCGGAGAAAATATGAGTTACTGGGGGTCAATAACGGCAACCGAATAAATTTCCGGCAACCGGTGACTGGAATCGGGCGACCGGACTCCGGTGGCGGGTGACCGGAGTCCGGTGATCAAGGTTCCGGCGAAGTATTATCTATCTTCCGCTTTCTCTCTTTATACATGTTGAAGTGATGAGAGTAAACTTGTGTTAAAAATATACAAAAAATATTTTTTTATTATGACATTTATAAAGATTTATGCATTTAGGCATTAAAAATGTTATCTTATATTGGAATGGACGGGTTTATAAAAAATATTATCATTGGAATGAAAAATAAGAGGTTTAAATTAGTATTAAATGAGCATTTTCCTATAAATATCCAACTATCGTAATCGATCAACGTTCAAGGCACTGAAAATAAATATCTCTGGGCTAGGAGTAGTTGTGACTCTAAACGAAGTCATGGTTCATCCGACTTTTCTGCTCGACCAATTTTGTACTCTAGTCTCGTGTAGTAGGGGAAAACCCCGTGTAGTATTGTGGAAAATTGATTGTATGTTCCCTGTTAGTACAGGTTCGAGTTGAAAATATACTTTGTGGTGAAGAAGATTTGAGTCATCCAATATACAATTTCTAAACTTGAAGTTTATGCACATTACCAAAAAAAAAAAATTCAGTTTATGCATGGTTTGTAGGCTCTACTAATTGGGGTTCAGAATTGAACTTATTTGGATTCGACCACTTTGGGGAAAGAATCTTTTCTCCACCTATAATATTCGATCATTCTACGCTTAACTATATAACAATTCCACGCAAGGCAACAAGGATGAAGCATACGGATAGAATATAAACATTTAGATAAAAAAAAAAATAATTAATAAATGAAGCTTCTACTACTGCTTACACTTGTTCCTAATTAATTGAGAGCTTCAAGATTTAGGTTTAGTTTGATATTGTGGTTTAAAAACTTAATTTTTTTAAAACTCAGTTTTAAATAAGTAACTTTTAACCTGTTTTTTAAAATTGTGATTATTTAAACTAAAAAGTTATAGATAATCACGTTTTAAGATTTTACCAAATATAAAATCTATCTAAAATGATAATTATAAGTGATTTTAATCCCCAAAACTCAATATCAAACTGGGCTTTAGTGATTTACATGCGTATGCCTTTTAAAACTTGTCTTTGGTGCGAGGTGTCATACGAACAAATCTAGCTACGTGATTGACTAGTCATTCTGGACACTATGTTTCACTTAATTGGACAACGTATGGTTCGATACTTCGATCAGCTTGGTTTCACTGTATGTTGTGCTTTTTTCTTGTGACAAAAGTATCCACTTAGTAAAGATCACGTACTTGGCATTTTCACATTCAATTTTCATACCCTACTCGTTTGAAATTTTAAGATCTATATATCCTAGCCGGATTCATATTGCATCGGATAAAGAGGCTCGATCATCTTGGTTGACAGAATTAGGTTAAATAACCTTTAGACAAAAAAAAAAAACCGATCAGATTAAAGGTTATCTAACCTAATGTGCAGCAGTTAATAGTCTTCAAATATTGTGTACCAAGTTACTAGTTTGTTTATGTAAATTAAATATATATATATATATATAAGGTGAACAAGAGGTGATTGCACATGTTTCTCCAAGTTAAGAGTAAGTCCCCTGTCGGAAAAGAACCCCCAAAAAAAAAAAAAAAAAAAAAAAAAAAAAAAAAAAAAAAAGTGTACGTCAAACGAAAAAATGTTATCTCCATGTAATTATGATTCTCGCCAAATAGATCTATGAGTAAGCAAAGCAACTCCTTTAGGTTCATAACAAGGATTATCTTTTATGGCGTGCACATGTTACGTTGATGTTTCGTCTTTTTTGCAAGGTTTGTCAATTTACGAGTTTTTTTAATAGAATGTACGTATAGTCAATAATTGATATCTTAAACCAAAAATCACATTAATGTTGAAGGAGAAAAGATAACGAGAATAACGGTCTACTCATTCATTGATAGAAAAACCTATTTATAGGCATTACATAGAGTTTCCCGAAGGATCTAGAACATTTATCAACTGTAATATATTCTAATAAGGAAACTGTATTAACCAATCCTACGTGTATTACGGTAAGACACATAACAGAATGACGGAAATATAATTTCCTTAAACAATTACATATATTTCCTCTACCGACATATAGATAAAGAGTTTGTCCTCCCTCTAATCATTTGACTGTTCCACGCTCATGAAGAGAGCTATGAGCTATAGACGAGACGAGACTTGATGACACTATCTAAAACCTATTGAACTTTTAGTATACCGTGGAAATTAAGTGATGCAAACGATGTTTATAGTATATGGCTTCCCATGCGATTTTTAATACAAAGTGAATCAGAATGTACTATATTACCCCACATTTTATCAATAAGTTGTCCAATAGTCGTGATTTGATCATGTTTGGACTCTGATACCTCTACCCAGTGACGGAGCCAGCCCAATATGAATAAAGTTGAGTCTAGTTCTGTTGGTTAGGTGTTAGCACTTATTTCCATCCCCTCATGGGTTCGAGTCTCAATGAAGGCAAATCATGTTTGTTTCAGTTTTCCTCTCCTTTTACCCAAAAAAAAAAAAAATATTCGAAAGCCATTAACCCAACGGAAGATCACATCCTGGTTTTACCTGATTATTGAGATAGCAAAGAAGTCATTCGATGATTAAGCTCCATTAAATCGAATTCAGCTTGTAACAACCAGGCATTATTTGGCATCCTAGACTACTAGCCAAGGTTTCCGGCAGCACTACGTCAATTTTGCCTTCAGACGAGCGGCAATGCCTGTCGTCTGATCATTTTTTTGCGTGTCGTCTATCCAGCTGCCATCTGATAAGCTCTCAGACGACAGGCAATGTTCGTCGTCTGATAGATATTGTACGACAGACAATATAAACTCATCTGTCGTCTGTGTGCATATAGATTTGTAACAAACTCTAACTTTCTGTCGTTAGACATTGGCTATAACGACATAAAAGTATCGTTGAAATTACTTTTATACTAAAAGTGAGCAATTGTATGTCGTCTCACACAAATTCAAACGTCACTTATCTGTCGTATGAGATATAATGTATGTCGTCTCACACTAATTCAAACGTCACTTATCTGTTGTTTGATATATATCTCAGATAACATACAATATGATCTTTTACTTTAAGACGACATATAAATGTTGTTTGAAAGATGTAGAGACATCAGAGTCCATGAGACTATCTGTTGTCTGATTTTGATTTTGATGTCAATTTTATGGGAATTTAATGTCTCAACAAAAGCATTTGCACAACATGATTCAGAAATCTCAAATTCATTCTAATTGCCAAAAACCAACATATTTTACATAGAGTTACTTGTTCTAAATAGACCTATAAGCTATAACATAAAAAGACATCAAACCAAATATTAGCAACTGCAATAGTGGTGTACTTTATAGTGCAGAAAATCCTCCTAACTGCAGTGATGTACTCTGTTACTTCCTTCATACTCAAACTTCGAAAATCCTCCTAACTAGCAATGTTAGTTACATACCCTAAACCTTAAACATCAGAACTTGTTTTGCCCATTCAGCCCGAACTTCATCAATTTGCTTTGGTGTGTAACGCAGACCCTGCTTAGTTTTCCACTGCAAATATTAAAGCAAACACTACGTTTATGGTACGAAAAACTTCAAGTCAAACATGTAAATGAAGTCAAATATAAATACTTTAGCATCAAAAGCACATACGGTAGTAGCAAACTCCAAATCCTTGTCTGCAATAATATCCATCATGTAACGCATGACCAAATATGCACAAGTCTTGCCATCTTTTTGCTCTGGAATGCCCTGCAAAACATAATCATCACAAATTAGAATCAATTAGTGTGCAAAGCTTGATTGAGAATCATATGGAACATGTTACAACACTTACAAAACGGGGGATCCATTCAACTGATACTCTTGAAGATTTCTTCATCTTCTGTGCATAGTAGAACTTGACGCCGCTTCAAAACCAACAACATAACATAAAACATATGTAAACTAATAAGCCTAATTTGCCTTGGATATGTAAGATTAGAAAACCAGACACCTATTATTGCATGGACCAAGGAAACTTTATTTCATAATTTATAAGATAGAGAAAATATGAGAGCCTCTAGGCTTTCGTTAGTCACAATATACAATTCACGTTAGTCACAAAAACCTGATTCTCCTTTCTATTAATTTTATACTATGTCTCTCACTAGTTAGTAAGTTAATTACAGGGTATATATTGTCCACAACATCATTTCACAAAAAATTAAAACGGATTTTTATAGGGTAAAACTTACTTGTCCACAACATCTTGCCATTCACCAGGCTGCACCTCTTCCTCAGCAGCATCTTTACCATTAGTGCAGCCGCCTAAAACCAACCTCTTCTTCACATAACAAAACCCTCTAATGAGCATATTCCAAACAAACAGTACCACTATTTAGTGGAATTCTACAATGTGTCAATCCTGAATTTCTTTTAAAGAAAAGAGTTCCTCATTCAAACCCAAAAGAGAGGAAGACATATATTTGTAGCCTACTCTACAAAGAAGACGCCTAGTGGTGAATACAAAAATAGTAATCTTTATTGTAGACTGGTTGGAAAACAAGTTATGATTTCGGAGAAATGAGGAAGAGGCAGATTTACTTTGAGATAGGTCTATGTTATTAGTTTCACTCTGGGAAACTTCAGCAAATAATGCAGTGACCTACTAGTTGTTTTTCAAAGAAATAGCCTACAATGGTGTATTAAATAGCCTCAATAGTCGATATAAAAAAAGTTCCCGGACAACATGTTAGAATTCTTTTCCAAACAAGTTTTCCACAAGCTCAAGTTTCCTGCCTAGAATAACACCTTGACCATTAGCACATAAATAAAAGCAATTAAGATTCAAGATTGTGAAACCTCATTCAAGTCACCGGGAGCTAACAACGGAGCAGACACATTCCATGAACTGCTTTTTGTGACCAGGATAAAACTGGGTGGCTTTGATATTTTTCCCATTTTAATTCAGGTGCTGTAATTCTGTTTCCAATTTTGTTTAGGTTTTATTTTCTTTGCAAGAATAAGTTAACTCGTAAAGCCAAATCGATGCTTAAATTTGGTTCTAAGCTAGCATAGCTAGACATTGAACTTTGGGTTCTTACCGTCAGCTTAACATGTTTTTAATGTCTAGGAGAACTGCATAAACTCTACCCAAATTGAATTTAGTCCAAATATGATAACCTACAACTTCTGCCTATATTCCTCAACTTATAATAATCTCAGCACTCAATGCAACATTTCCTCTTTATTCTTATAGATGCATAATCGAATTTAAAAAAGAAAGGAGGACTATTAAATTGAGAAAGAAAATAATCCCAAATAAGTTTTTATAGAAAAAACAGTAATACTTTCTGACTATGAAAATTAGGCATGGCTCCATGGCAGCGTTACCACAAGCACCAAATTCAAGGTGGATGGTATAATGTATTATGCAATAACACCGAAATTTATCACGTGTTATAAATACGACACAAGTTCTCATTTATTTCTTGCAGATGGTTAGATGCATGTTTTTCCTTCATCGTAGCAATCAGATTCATTACATTTAAGGAAAAACTACTAACACAGAAACCATGTAAACGATAAAATATGGAAAATTGGAAATATAGACAGTAGAGTAGATAACATTCAATGACAAATCTATTGAGAACTTTATGTCTTGAATCAAAATAAAGACAAGTTTTTTAACCCTAATCGTTGTAAACCAAGCCTACCTTAACACCATATTTCCACAATTCACCAATTCCTAACATGGATTGATGAGAAATCAATATAACCCAAAATCTATTCAACAAGAAATAAAGATTACTCCTTTAATCTCTATGTGTACTGTATTTGATATGAAAACTAAACCCAACAAGTTCTCTGGGATCAAAATCCAGAGAGATCCCTATTCGCAATTTCAAGAATAAATGACACTACTGGATTGTAAATAATGGAATAACGAAATAGTACAAAAGGGAAGAATCCAGATACTTTAAAAGAGAAGAAAATGTATAGACTAGTATCCTATTATCAAAATCACCGCATAATTTCGCCAAGAAACAATGAGAAAAATCAGCCATAGGATGTGATTTCTGTTTTCCTACTACCTCAAATTGAGTTAACCAAAGACAAAGTGTATCAAAGAAAAGAGTTCTTGATTTCTCAAGCGAAATGTCAATAATTGAAATGGATATTTGTGCCGTTCCCCATAGGAATGGTCGTCATCAGATGTATTGTCCTACATTGCCTCTGTCTCTATGCCGATATATTCTCCATACCCTCTAATGCAATAATGAAACAAAGAAAGACTACATATAAGTCTCCTCCAATACAAACTGGAAATCTCTACCCTATTTTTATTTATTTTTAGTTGAAGGTGTGACTGGTACTAAATAATTGGAACACAATAAAGAAAATCATAGTCCCATTGAAACAAATTTAAAAGAAATAACAGAATCGCTTTCCAGCATAACTACTAATGCATAGATCTAACTTCATGGTTACTTAAATCATTTGTATTAAGTCCAAAGATAAAAAGACTTGATTCCATTTAGTACATGGGAATGTCTAGTTCTGGAACATTGGTGCTTTCAGACATGATTGAATAGAAAGCTAGTCAGTAACATAAATAAGAACTTAGTACTGGTGTTGTTTTAGAAAATTATGCAGCAGACATGTAACTTTGAAAAATCATAACTAATTCCACGAAAATCGTTTTCAGGATATTCCAATTCTGAAACGATCCTTAAGATGTCTACTGCAATTCTTACGAAGACACCAACTTCAAATTCCAAAACGAAATTGTACAGTTTCAGTAAAAAAGGTAACCAGTTCAAAATCTCATAAACACAATTAGATTTGTAAATTTTATTCCTACCTTAAGATTAACCCATGAATCCTAAACATAAGAGTTGGAAAATAATGAAACAAATCAAAGGGCTTGGAATCAATTTAAACACCTAACCAATTCAATAAACATACCATGGATTATGGAAAAGAAGAAACTTATAATGAACACAGTTACATTAATGTATCTTGCAAATGAAAAATAGGTAACCCAAATTGTACAGGAAGAACAACACATTGTCAAACTCAAACCCTGATTCTATTAGAATGGTACAAACTAAAAAGGAGGATTGATACCTGTGGATGAATATCAAAGTAAAAAAATAACAAAATTAACCTGTTTTTTATTTCTCCATCAAAGAGTATCTGGTTGTCCAATGACCAAAGCTTTAATCTCTTCCATCACATCCCACTGTAAACCAATAACAGCAATACTTTGATTATGTTCAAGCCTAATTTACATAACAAAATCATAACTTCACATCAAGTAAGCCAAATTATAACAACTTAGTAAATGGTCATGAGTCGTCGGTCATTGTAAAACCTAATTTCCCTGAAAACATGAAATCGAAATGACAAATCTAGTCTGTCATCGATGGAACTCAAAGCATATAAATCAGACAAGGAAAAGAAACCATATACAAAATCGTGAAGGAGAGACAGTTACCCATTCGCATGTTCACATCCCCAATTCGTAAAACCTAGCAAAACTAAATCGAATTTCAATGGAAAAATGCGAAATTAAAAGAAATTAGATTGAGATAGAACCCTAGAAGCTAAAAGCCTAAAACGAATCCAATAGAAACCTCAAACCGAGTCATAGTGAATCAAAACGCTTACCAACAATATAGAACTTTGCTTGTAGAGACTGATGAAGTCGACGATCTCATAGATCATAATTTCAACACCCACACAAATGCGATGGAGATGGGGATGAGGTTCTTCGGTGTTTGTCGAAGAGAGATGGGAGAAGGGAATTAGGTTCTTTTGGATTTTCTCTTTTGGTTTGAGGGGTTGAGGTGTTGGGTTTTCAGTTGGCGCAAGGGAGGGATCGAGAGAAGAGAAGTTTCAGTTAGGGTTGAGAATGAGCGAATGAGGGAACTGAGAGTTGTTGAAGAATCTATTGGGGAGAGAGAGTTTATCGAGTGCCCAAAAAAAAACCTTTATGTTGTGTCAAAAAAAAAAACAGTTTGGTCCAAATAAATCTTTGATTTGTCTTTTGTACGAGACGACAGAAGACTATCGTCTTAAAACTAGCATATTTATCGGTTAATTTTTCTTGTGTGTAAGACGACACTCATCTGTCGTTTAAAAAACAAGCTATTTTTAACAATCATCTGTTACGATATTCAGACGACAGATTTTTAAATGTCTGTCGTAAAAATTTATCAAACGACAGTAAAAATCAATTCTGTCGTCTGATCCCTGTCGGCTGATTGCAAAATTGGCGTAGTGCAGACTTGTGATGATTAACATGACTGATCTAATGACAGTCTTTGATAAACTAATATGATTAGCGGCCAAGTAAAAATTTCAAATTAGTTATCTCCAAAAAAACATAAAGAGAAGTTGAAACTCGCCCTCACAAAGTCACAAACCACATGTATTGAGCAATGTTCTTATCAAATGCACTAGTTCTCTTAGTTCTCTTCTTCTTTTGATTGTGAGGGATGGAGGAGTTCTGTGTGTCGACCACCAAGAACCCTACACATACAGCTAGTTTTTGAGTTTGAGAAACAACATCCAGATTCGATATGAATTAACTTCATTAACGCCAGCGTTCCATCGACTTATCAAATCTTGGTCGACATTTAATCGTGGTCGATCTGTTTTAGACCTGCAAGTCTGCAACGCCATCCTCAGTTGTTAAATCTCGACCAAGAAATATGTCGCATTACATGTATAATATTACAGAAGTGGTGGAACCTCATTTCTATGTCATCGTTTTCTCACAACAGTTGCAAGCGCAACAATCATGCCCTAACATTATTTGATGCACCACACAAGAAGCCATGGAAATCTTCACAAATCCTAATCTGAAGAGTCGACACAATGAGCCAATTCGGTGCACCACGAGCTTAGTTGTTCCTCTCCTAACTAGGAGACAAGGATTTCTCTTATCTTCTCCAACTCAGACGTACACGTGTCGCCTCCAGGCAGTTCCACGCCCTCAGTCGTACGTAGGTTTCCATGCAGAGCTGCCTATTTAACCTAGCCAAGTCCCAAGTTCCACTCCATCTTCCAAAAACACAAGCTGTAATATTACACTTTCAATCATTTGCACACCAACTGTTTGCGTCTTTGGGAAACTAATTACTGATGAACATGGCGCACCAGAGCGAGAACGGCAGAGACAAGACCGCCGACGAGTCCGGAAACCCGATCCGCCGGACTGAAGACCCGGTTCATCACCACGGTGTAACTGAAGCAACCACCGGGAATGGCACCCATTACACTATAACAGGGTACGGAACTCATGAAACGACCGGAACGGGGCACAAGACTCATGGTACAACTGGTACAGGGAACGGAACTCATGAAACGACCGAAACGGGGCACAAGACTCATGGTACAACTGGTACAGGGAACGGAACTCATGGCAAGGCAGCCAGGGCCACTGGACCAACTGGTTTCGCTGCAACAACGGCCGGCGGTCAGGGACTCCTGCATCACCGGTCTGACGGCTCATCAAGCTCTGTGAGTCTCACTCTCTGGATGCTAATCAACTCAGTTTGTCTTGTTTAGATTAATAAACTTTGATGCTTATTTGATTAATTATGATGTGTATGATTCGAAACTGTGAATAGTCTGAGGATGACGGGTACGGCGGGAGGAGGAAGAAGGAGGAGAAGGAAGAAGAAGGGCTTGAAGAGAAGATTAAGGAGAAGCTGCCAGGCGGGAACAGTGACCATAGCGGCACTGATAATACGCCACCGTCTGATACCATCCCCCATGAGAAGAAGGGCATGATGGACAAGATCAAAGAGAAGCTTCCCGGCCATCATGAAATAGACCATTGATCGGCTATATATATATATATATATATATATATATATATATATATATATATATATATATGTACGTAAATGCTTGGCTTGTTGTGAACTTGTGATAGCTGAATATGCTGATAAGCATCTACCTACAGTACATGGTATATAGTATATAACTATATACTGCTGTGTATAAGGTCTGCATGGTAAGTCGATTTGTTCTTTCTCTTCGTGCTGATTTGTATTGTTTAAATTTGAAACCATTCGTATTGGTCTTCAGGGTATGGGTCTTGTGCTATCCTATTCGATTGTATATTGTGGTTATTTCAATAAATTTGGGGTGAGGGAGCATTTTTCTCTTCCCGGTTGTAATAAGGGAAGGATTTGGAAGTAAGAAATAGCAAAACGGTCACTGTAATCGTTGCTTAATTAGCTATGGTTTGATTGATTTCATTGATCTACATATGATTTTATATGGGTGACTTAGACGCATATGGCTGGATTGTAGCTTGGTCTACAACTCTACGTATATATGGTTTTATTGATCTCTTTGTTTAGCTCTTATTAATTAATTTTAATTAGATTTCATTATTATTGGATCATAGGTTATATATATAGGGAAAATTCTACAATGTGTTAATGCATGTGATGCATCAACTTTGTCCTGAAGTTGTAAAATGAGTCCTCAAAATAGTAATATTAATTGTAATATTTTCAAGTTACAACATTATAGTCATCATGTGTCTTTAAAGTAATGAAATGTGTGCTTAAAGTTGAGTCCTTAAAGTGATTAAAAAAAAGTTGTTACAACTTTAAAAACACATTTTTGACTCAATTACCTCTTTAAGGACACATGAGTACTAATGTTGTAACTAATTTTTTTTTTACAACTTTAAGGACTCATATTATAACTTTGAGAACTAATATTACTACTTTGAGGACACTTTTTACAACTTGAGGACAAAGTTGATGCATCACATGCATTAACACATACTTGGATTGGCATGGTTAATGATTATGATACATATAATGATTCTAATACATGACTATCCTTTGAGTCTACGTACTACAATGCAAAGTGAATGAGAATGCATTATGTACCAATATATCAAAACTTAATTATTAAGTTCTCCAAATTTCTTTAGTGATTTGATTATGCATTTGGGCATTTTCCCTTACAAGTATCATGATTTAATTATTTTTGAACTTATCCCTAATTTCTAAAGCTTCGTAGTATTGCCCTAGTAACAATCATTATTTGGCACAATTGGCCAAGGTGTCTTGCGGGGCTTGTCATGATTAACTTGATTCAATCCGTTTTATGATAGTCTTTGATAAGCTACGTACGTACTATTAATATTAGCATTGGAAGGCCGGTAAGAAACTTAAAACTAGGGTAATCACCAAGCAGCTAGTATGGTTCTGATATATATCAGATCGATGCACTGCTCGATCTGTTTTGACACTATGCTCGATCTGTTTTGACACTATCTTCAAATCTCCTGGTTCATCAATATGGCCAAAGAAACATGTACCATTACAACAGTGGTAGAACCCATCATATGTTATCTGACTTATCTCTCTCGAATCTCGATCAACCGTCGCAACAAAGAACCCAAACATGTTCTTGTGACTCGTGAGACTTCAAAAGCTTTGCTCTTGACATTCTAAATGTTAGATGCCCTAAAGAATTAATGTAATTTTTTTTTCTTCTTTAGAAAAAAAATAACGTGTGATGTGCCACGCATGCAGCCATGGTGATCTTCACAAATCTTAATCTTAATGGTCGACGCAACCAGGTGCAACACGAACTCGCTCAGTTTCGCCTCCATCGAAGCTAGAAGAAACCAGGGACGCACGTACTTTTCTTATCTTTATCCGCACCGACTCAGACGCACACTCGTCGCCTCCAGGCAGCTCCACGCCCTCAGTTATACGTACGTGTCCATGCAGAGGTTGCCTATATATATTTAACCTAGCCCCACATTCCAGTCCATCTTCCAAAACCAGAAGCTGTTTATACACATCATCATATACAATTTCGATCATTTGCACACCAACTGTTTGCGTTTTTGGGAAGCTGATCAATATGGCGCATTTCCAGAGCGAGTACGATAGAGACAAGACCACCGACGAGTTCGGAAACCCTATCCGCCGCACTGAGGACCCGGTTCACCACGGTGTAACTGGAGCAACCGCCGGGTACGGCAGTCATGACACGACCGGAACAGGCTATGGAACTCATGGTACAACTGGTACAGACTACGGAACTCATGGTACAACTGGTACTGGCTTCGGAACTCATGGCACTGGGCCGACTGGCTTCGCTGCAACAACGGCCGGTGGCGTGACCTCCGTCCCACTTCACCGCTCTGACAGCTCAAGCTCTGTGAGTTTCACTTCATTGGATTCTTAATCAGCTCATTTTTTGTGTTCATGATAACATGATTGATATATAAATGAATGTTTATTTATTTTGTAAGCAAATGAATGTTTATTTGATTATGATGTGTGTATGAATAGTCTGAAGATGATGGATATGGCGGAAGGAGGAAGAAGAAGGGTTTGAAGGAGAAGATAAAGGAGAAGCTACCAGGTGGAAAGCACAGGTCCGACGATCCCTACGGTGCGACTACTACACCTTACGGTGGTGGCCAACACCAGGAGAAGGGAATGATGGACAAGATCAAAGAGAAGCTTCCCGGCCACCACTAAATCGATCAATCATGATCAAAAACTATCTTATAGTTATATATGCATATGTAGATGCTTGTTGATTAGCTCTTTGAATAAGCTGATAAAGCACCTATTGTACTTCTAATAGGTATAATCCGCAGTGCTGTGAATAAGGTCCAGGAGGTTGTAAGGGAAGGATTTCAAATGTTTATGTTGATATGCGCCTTTTGAGTTTGTACTCTGCCCTCTATTGATCTTGTTTCACCCAGTTAATGGCATAATTATTCACCTCATAGAAAAGGGAAGTGTGCCGAACCGAGATGTAATTGCTTAAGGCTTCAATCAAAGGCTCTAGGCGCCTTGAAAATTATATGGTTACCAGCCTTGGCTATGAGATGTTGAGGCAGCTATATTTGCGATTTTTGAGAGACATAACCACAGTTCAGCACCATAATCTTGGTCAAGTAGACTGAACAATACTTCAATCACCAAAAATTGCCGCAGTTACATTTCCCATTTTCGAAGTGGTGGAATCTCATGTTGTCTCTCACAATAATATGCCTTCCTGTAACCTGTGATGCACCACACATGAAGGCATGACAATCTTCACAAATTCTTATGTTCTTGATGATCTTAATGGTGGAACCAGAGTCTGCATTGAGCAATGCGTATGCCAACGCCAGTTTCTCGCTATGAGCCATCAATATACGCATCTTTTCTTCATCCCTCACATCATAATCCACCGAATTCAGGTTTGGCCTATAACCATGATCCTGTAATCTGTTTAGAAGATCCTCCAATGCCTTCTTGATATCTTCGTAATCGGGGTGACGTGTATCACCTGCACTAAACTTTTCGACACCTCCATTCTTTGTTTCAACCCAGCTATATGCAGGATTCTTTTTCAGACCCTTCTCTCTCATCAGCTTCCTAACACTTGAAACATCACCCCACCTTCCTGCTGATGCATATACGTTGGAGAGCATCACGTAGTTTCCGATATTTTTAGGTTCAAGCTCAAATAGATGACTTGCAGCAATTTGAGCAATGTCTGGGTTTTTATGGATACGACATGCACCAAGTAGCGCTCCCCACACACCTCCATGCGCGACTATTGGCATCGTCTCAGCTAGCTTGAGAGCTTCTTCCAAGCGCCCAGCTCGACCAAGCAAGTCTACCATACAAGTGTAATGTGCAGCTGATGGAGTGACATTGTAATACTTCTCCATGGTTGCAAACAACTGCCGACCTTGATCAACCATCCCGGCATGGCTGCAGGCAGTTAGCACCCCTATAAAAGTAACACGGTTCGGCCTTACATCAGTTGTGAGCATCTGATGAAACAACTCTATTGCCGCATTGGCATTTCCATGCACTGCAAATCCCCAAATCATGGAGCTATACGAAAACACATTCCTCTGCTTCATTCCCCGGAAAATATTGTACGCATCATCCAAGCTCCCACACTTTGCGTACATATCTATCAACGCAGATCCCACAAGCACATTCTCAGCAGGGCTGAAACCAGAATCCTCAGCAATGCCTCTCACCCAATTGGCATACCTAATTGCACCCATCTGCGCACAAGCCGAAACAACCCCGAGCAAAGTAACCTCATCAATCCCCACACCAGCGCCCCGCATTCTCTCAAAGCAATCCAACGCCTCTCTCGGCATCAAATTCTGCGCATACCCCGTAACCATGGCAGTCCACGCCACCATATCTTTCAAACTCAACTCCGCAAACAACTCCCTCGCCGACCCCATATCCCCACTCTTGGCATACGCCGCAATCAGCTCGGTCCACGACACCACATCTCTCTCACGCATTTCATCAAACACCTTCCGCCCACAACCCAGCTCCCCACATTTCAAGTACATATCAATCATAGTGTTCCCCACGTACAAATCCGCCGCGAACCCACCGACCACAACCGTCTGCGCATGCACCTGCCGCCCCAAACTCGCATCCCCAACGCTCCCGGAGCCCTTAAACAACGACGAGAAGGTGAACGAGACCGGCCCGGTGCCCTCCCTCCTCATCAAACCATAAAACCTCACCGCTTCCGAAACCTGTCCTTCAATCACACATCCTCTAATCATAGCCGCCCACAGAAACGGGTTGGGGCGCGTCACGCGGCGGAAAACGAGCTCCGGGTAGGTCCCCGTTGGGACGCCGAGCTTGGTGAGCGTGCGGATGAGCTTGGTGATGACGTAGCTGTACTCGCTGAGCCCATTGGTGATCACGTGAGCGTGGACCTGCTTGGCTTGGGTGAGGGTGCTGCACACATCCAGAACGGTGATGATTCTGCGCTCTAGGATTTTCCGGCAGTGCTGAATCTCCGAGTATGGAATCAACGGTCTGATGGGTTGCGGCGGAGAAGCTGAAAGCTTGGCAATTTGGAGAGTTGAGAATCTGCGAGAGAAGTTTTGCATTTGGAAAGTTCAAACTTCCATCAAGGTATTGGAGTCTGTATTTTACAAAGAGAAAGAAGAAACGGTGCGTTTTGAACGACCACGAAACGGTGCGTTTAGCTCGTCTCTTAAATAATACAAAACTGCCGCAAAACCCAATTTGCAGGAAGAACTCAACTCTGAACGGCGATTCTGACGTCAGCAAAACAGGTAACCTCTCCTGCGTCGCTTTTTCTATTTTGGGTTTTCGGGTTCATGGGTTTTCTTATGCAATTCTGGTGATAATTTCATGAATAATTCATTTCTGAATGTTGTATTGGAGTTGTGATTTGTGACTTGAATTTGTGAGCTTTGCTTGCCCTGTTTTGTCGAAACAGTGATAGAAAATCTGTTGTTTATGATTAGGCTTCTTTGATTAGATAATGGATAGTGGGTGGCAAAGGAATGTGTTAGAAAATGGTGACAAGGAGGATGAGCTAAGAGTGGGAACGGTGGTAGAGAATGAAAATGAAGCTTACGAGTTATACAACACATATGCCTTCAAGAAAGGGTTTAGTATCCGGAAAGGGAAGGTGAGAAGGGATGCACAGAATAAGCTACGCCAGCGGGACTACTTTTGTTCAAAAGAAGGGTTTCCATTAGACGAGGAGGTGGGGGAAGCGAAAAAAGTGAGGAGATTGGACACGAGAACCGGTTGTAAGGCGATGGTTCGGTTCAATGTTGAAGATGGGAAATGGAGGATTGTGCAGTTCAATCCGGTTCATAATCACGAGTTTGCTAAGCCAGAAGAGAGGCAGTTTCTAAGATCAAGTCGGCATATATCAACTGTTCGTGCAGCTATCACTGGTTATAACTCTTCTAAGGTTGATGCGAGTGTAAGACCAACCAAAACACTCTCGTACTTGGAGAAAGAAATGAGCAGTACTGATAATACAGGGTTTGGGTTCACTGAAAAAGGTGTCCATGATTGTTTGCACAGGTTGAAGGAAAACATGATCGGAGGAGCAGATGGACAAAGTTTACTTGATTATTTGAAGCATCAGCAACTGGAGGATTCGAGTTTCTTTTACAGTGTGAAAGTGGATCAATATAACCGTGTCACTAATTTTTTCTGGAGAGACAGTAGATCAAGGCTGGACTATGATTGCTTTGGAGATGTTGTACTCTTTGACACCACATTCCGAACCAAGAAATACAATCTAGTTTGTGCTCCATTCGTCGGGGTTGATCATCACTGGAAGAACGTCCTATTTGGTTGTGCTTTTCTATTGGATGAGAGCACTGATTCATTCACTTGGTTGCTTGAAAATTTTCTGGAATCTATGGGAGATAAACGACCAAAAACCATTTTTACAGATGAGGATAATGCCATGGCAAAAGCGATTGAGGTTATACTTCCAGGGACACATCATCGACTATGCACATGGAACATCTCTAAGAATGCTTCACAATACCTTGCTAGTCACCTTGCTAATCCTGAGTTCAAGGAGTGCTTCAACAAATGTTTTCATGAGTGTGTCGCTGAAGCAGAATTTGAAGCTACGTGGGATGATATGGTTAAAAAGTTCAACCTTGAGAATGATTTGTGGCTGAAAAAGTTATATTTACGTAGACAGAAATGGTCTCCAGCTTTTAGCCCAGACACTTTCACAGCCAATATCGGATGTGACCAGAGGGGTGAGAACATTGATACTACTTTCCATCAAATTTCTACAACAACAATGGATCTCATTGGGTTGGCACAGCATTATGAGAAAAAAACAAAAGTTTTACGATTAGCGCAGGCGGAAGAGGATTTTCGTTGTAAAAATGGTATACCTCGTCTTAGAGTGAACACGGGTATCTTTAAGCATGCAGCTGCAGAGTATACTATTAAACTGTATTCATTCTTTGAAAATGAGATTTTAAGTACCTTTGGGGTGAGGATGATGGAAGTTGGTAATGATGGCTACCAATATGTATATGAAGCAGTTGAAGAAGGTCATCAAAGAGTCTACATAATTCAATACAACTCCACTACTTCGACGATTTGTTGTTCTTGTAAGTTGTTCGAATCCATGGGAGTGCTTTGTCGTCATGCCCTGAAAGTATTGGATCTTAAGAACTTCACGAGCATACCAGCTCAATACATAGTGAAGAGATGGACTCGAGGGGCGAAAAATCAGAATGTGATGAGTAGTGGTTTATGTGAGCCTTCATGTGAAAGGGCAAACTCTGCCCAGTCTCTGCGCCTGAGTGAGCTGATGCAAGAAGGGAACAATGTTTTCAGTATAGGCTCATTGTGTGATTCTGGAACAAGAATTGTCAAGCAAAAGTTGGTGGAGGCCATAAAGTTACTTGAAACTGATAAGGAAACTACATCCATGCTGGGAACTTCGAACAAGTAGATGACCAATATGTTCGGAATGTGCTTCTTGATAATTGAAGGTGTTAAATCCCCTAATTCTGACAGCTGAAGAGATGACATACTCTAGGTTGAGAGGTAGTAATTTGGGGAAAGAAGAAACGGAAAGAACATGTGTTCAAGGCTTTGAGTTGTTCTGTGTAGGATGTGTGTTATTTGTTTCTTTGGTAGAAGCTATTAGTATACATTCTTTTCATATCTGGTTATTATGCTTCTTGTAAAGTGTAAACATTGGAGTATGAGAATTTTATGGGTTGGGCATCGCTATGTGCTTGGTATTAGAGTGAATTCCTATAATTTACTTGGTACAATACTACAATTAATGGATATGGGTTGAAATTGTCTACTAGAAAATAAAACTCTGGTCTGGCCCTTGACAATACTTGCATATAATTTCATTGTTTCTCAGTTCCCTCTTCAGGTGGTGAGCACCTCTTACAGCAAACTGAGAATAGTTCAGGAAAAGAAAAGGCTTCGTCAACATGTTTGGAACAGCAATAAGGCTCATTGGGAGAAAACCGAAACCGAAGATGAAACCGATAGAGCTCAAAACTCCACCTGAGCAGACACAGACCATCACTAGGGCCATCTTTGATATCGTGAAGGAGCACGGTCCTCTCACCATTTCTGAAACATGGGATCACGTTCAGGTAATTCGACTCCCCTTTGGAAGTCTTGTTACTGTTTTGAGCTCTATTAGTTTTTTGTATCCGGAGCTTTCTCTATACTTATCTCTGATGTGGGTAATGCTTGTGAACTGTGACTAAAAGTCTGATCGAAATTCTACTAGGAAGTTGGTTTAAGAGGACTGACGAGCAAGAGGCACATGAAGATAGTGTTGAGGTGGATGAAGGAGAGGCAGAAGCTCAGACAAATATGCAACCATGTAGGACCTAATAAGCAGTTTCTGTATACGACTTGGTTTACAAAACCCAACATCAAGCAGCAGCCAAAACCAGTAAATGGTTTTTCACACCCCAAGTCCTCTTGAAATCCATGGTTTACTAGCTGAAATGCTTGCTCTGCAGTCTGCGTAATCAAACTTTAAATCGACTTGCCCCCAATCAGAATGTTAGTGGTTACTGTCTGTTATCTTTCTCTTACCAAAATGTCGTGATTCTACTTAATGTTATATTGATTGCTATGGTGGTGTTCTATGCCTAAGTTGAACTAGTTCACGATACAAAAATTAACAACAAAATGGGAGCCAAACATTTCAATAAGATGTCTGCCTAGATAGACCTTCATAACAAAAGCTAAAAGCGATGTGTTATATGTACAATAAAATTGATCGCAAATTGAAACTGTCCTACTAATCTAGTGTATTTCATCTTCTTTCTGATAAGCACTGAAATCCCTAGAGAAGTACACATGTATATTTCACCCCAATAGATTGAATCATTTGGCATTCTACTTGACAGTGAAGGGCCTCTAACCATCAGGCATCTGAGTGGCTCTTTGACTTCTGTAACACTGCCTTCAGAACCCCAGCAATTCTATTTGCCATGTGATGTTCCAAAAACCTTTCTTTGACCCTTTCGTAGCCTCTCTTCCCCATTGTAAGCCTCCTCTCAACATGAGTGGCAAGTTTAACAATGTTTTTCGCAAGAGGGGTAACCCCTTCTTTCCCGACAGGATGCAAGAGACCTGTTGTTCCATTCACTACAATCTCTGTGGTTCCACCTGCTGCTGTTCCCTGGCAAATTTTTCATTTGAAAACAAGATTAGCAGCTGCAATAAAAAAGAGAACTTACAAGATAACTAGGCATATCAAGAGGAATCTTGAAGATTCAATACCAGTACAGGCAGCTGAAATGCCATGGCTTCAATAGTTATCCTACCAAAGCATTCTCCTCGTGCCTATATGGAAGGGTCACAAAGCGGATTACAAGTTGAAGAAGATAATATAACTGAGATCTATGTAATTCCAACAGCGTTAGGGTCAGAAAAGGTGGAACAATCATTTCAATGCCTTTTATGCATCTCGTGCTTTATCTGTTATGCTAATTGGGAACTGCTTCACATTACAAGCAAGTTTAGTATTCTACTTGTACATGCAGTTCTTGAAACCAATATATTAATTCATTAATAAATGAATAATATTCCAATACCTGAGAATTTTGCACAAGGACATCAATGGCGGCTAGATATGGAGCTACAGTCAGTGTCTTGTTTACAAAATGAACACGATCTTCAATTTTCTTCATCTTTACGAAGTTACGCAATTCAGACTCAAACTTGGTGTGAGCAGTCATGTCACTTCCCACAACAACTGCATGCATTTTTGGCAGTTGCAGCTTCTTCTCTTGGACCAATCTCACGCTTTCATAGAACGAACGCAGAAATAGATCCTGGCCTTTTCCACGCGAAACACCTGTAATCATCAATTGTAATCAACTCAAAAGGGATATGGATAAATTAATCAGAGACTCTTTTCTTTTCCTCATGGATATAACCACAAGTTTTAGATGCATACTACAAATGACAGAATAAAGACAAAAATATAGTAGAACAGGCTAAATCAGTGTGCAATATATACAGATAAGCAATAGTGAAGTCACTGCACTGGCCAATTATAACTGGTCACTGGACAAGACTCAACAATTTAAATCAGAGACATGATCAAATCAGCTCAGAACACATACTGTTTATGATGGCAAATAGTAAGTCTTCACTTCGTACTCCAAGAGACTCCCGAACATGCTCACGCAAAACCCTTTTTGCTACAGTGTCTTCAGCAACTTCCATAAGCTCTTTGCTGTTTCCGAGGTGAACAACAAAGGTTTCCGGCATTTTGATCCTGCAGAGAGCAAATAAATGCAAGTAAGAGACCAGAATGAGATAGCAAGAAATTGGAAAAAAAAATAAAAAATCCTATGAATTAAGAGCATTGATTACAAGTTCCAAGTTTCAGCTCTAGTTCTTTGCAATATGATAGTGTTTCTTTCAGGCTAATGTATTACATAATAAGTATATCAGGATTTTCAAACTCTACCCTAAACTATGTGTACAGAGCATTTATTAGATGTATCTAGAGTTACTAAGCAAAGACAGGTTTTCAACTCTACCCTAAAAGATGTGCGCAGAGAATTCATAAGATGCATCTAGAGTTACTAAGCAAAGATGGCTCATTGGCAAAATGTTGAAGCATACCCCAAACGTTCTCGAGTTCTATTCTTCCAATATTCTGCTGTAACATGTGAATCAATCATAGCACCTGCAACAGCGGGGAGGTGCTTGACATAGTCCAGCTTAAAGTAATGACCACGCATTTCATGGATCCACCACAACACTTTTGGGAGAAGATGGGGAACATTTTCCTTGAGAGTGGCATCCAACTCCATCCATTTCCCAGCAACTGCTGTGTTCAAGACAATCAAATCAGCCTTGAGAGCTATATTCGTAGATTCTTGGCCCTTTTCCGACAAGACCTACATATCAAACAGACTTAGAAACTTGCTGAGAAGTTGCACAGAAACCAAATAGAAACCTATCAGAAACAGCAAATAGCATGTAGCAGATCAAGCCATAATTCCATAAAGCACATTATTTAGATCAAATAAGAAAACATGCTTTACTTCTCATACTTCCCTAACCAAGCAGTTAAACATACGTCCAAAAATTCGATATCGATAGCAATAACTACAGTACAACACAGACAACAAACTGCAAAAGAAGACATCCAAAACAATCACTGGAAACAAAAAGGTCCATTTCGCTAACCTGCACACCCCGGTCCAACATCTTATTCTCCAAGCTGTATGTCACTTCATCACTATGCACTGGCCTCTGAATAGTCACCCAACAAACTTCTGTACCAACACTTCTCAACAAAAACGCCAACTCCATCAACAACAAAGGCCCACCTGCAAATTCAACATTCATTCATTTCGAAAACCAGTCACTACTAAATTCACTGTAAATTCCCAAAACTTACATCCAAAAGTCACCAACTTGCTACACAATCCAAAGCATTGAATTCACCAAGTCAAAAAAAGCAAGGAAATTTTATAACAATACCAGAGAGCGAAAGCTCATGTGAGACTAAGAGAACGAGCTTGGACTTCATGAAGGTCAATGGGCTCGGACTAGTCCCAATCGGCGAGCCCAAAGGGACCCTTTTTCCGACGACGTCGAGGTTCCGATCGCAGGAATCGAACGCCGCTCTGATGAAGAAAGCGATCAAGGTCGAGACGGAGAGCATCACCAGAAACACCAACAGCCACCGCTTCTGCGACGCCCCCCACCCCGCCGAGTGCTGCTGCTTCGCCATTAGGGTTTTCTAATGGGAGCAGAGGACGCATTTTAGGGTTTCGAATTGGGGATTGTTGTGATGGGTTTGGTACATTTGGCTTGGTGTGATTGCTGACACTTGGAGAGTGAGGCTTTTGGGGTTTTGGGTGTGTGTGTTGGTTTGTAAAGGTTGAAGCTTCGGTTAGGATTGAGGTCAATGGCTTCTGGGTTGGTCTTGGATTTGAGGTTGTTGGGGTTTTGCAGAGAATGAAGAGCAGCTATAGCACAGAGCTCAAGAGTGTGGTTTTTCTCTTGTTGCTCTGTGTGTGTATTTGAGACTTTTTGGGAAGAAATGGCTCCTGTGTTTTTTTTTTCTTTTCTTTTTTGGGGTTTTAGGAACAATGGGAATTATGGAAATGCCATTTTGGGTCTTTAGGACCATTTTGTGTTGCTTTTGCTTTTGGATTCTTGGTTTTGCTTTTGGCTCCTTTCTTCATATTCTTGACATTTTTAAAGGGGGGCTTTATTTGCTGTAATGAAATCTCTCTTTTTCTTATGTGTTCTATTTTGGTGAGTGATGAACATCTCTTGCTGTCATCATGCTTTTTGGGCAAATAGCTGAGCTACACCCTTGTATGTTTGTGTGTGTATCTTCTTCAGACTTATGTTCCTCTTTAATACAATTTTTTTTTTAGGGCTAATTTTAATTTACTTCTATTAACTTTAGGTCAACCATCATGTTAGTTTTTTTTCTTTCAATTCCATCAAAAACACCCATCGACTTTCAATTTTCATCAACCGTGTTCAAACTTCTGTTTTTCATCCAATTCTCTTGTCATGTGATGACATGACATTAAAAAGAAAACCAAATTTGAAGTCGCTGGGCCCGTATAAAAAAAGGCAAAATAGACAAATTGCTTTCAATCACACCAAAATCATTAAGATTAGGGGGGTTGTGATGGGAACGGAAATGTGTATCGATATGGGAGAAAAATGATCAGAAATGTTATTTTCGGAATTTGACTTTCTTCTTGATGTCACGTCATCACTTGACGGAGGAATTAGATGGAGAACGGAGGTTTGGACACGGCTGATGAAAATTAGGAGTCGATGGGTGTTTTTGATGAAATTAAAAAAAAAAAGACTAATATGATGATCGACCTAAAGTTTATAAGGGTAAACTGAAATTAGTTTTTTTTTTAATAATCTCAAACAATCTCATTATTCCAATAGAGGTTATAATGCATATCATAATTATCATGGTATCTGCAACCGCTAGTTTAATATGACAGAGGATTACTATACATTTTGAGAATGGTCGAGATTTTTTAATCATCCCTTCCGATGTTTGATATATTAAAAACAAACTATAACAAAGATAAAAAAAATTAAATTTGAGCAAACGATCAACAAAGATATCACCTAGTAGTCATGAGTTTTATGAGTATATGGTCAACATAAGATTTTCATACCAAATATGTGTCATACGATTCTGGGTTATATACTTCTATTTTGTTTAGGTATTGAAAAAATTTGGGGTTTGATCCATATTAGAAAATGGTGACAAAGGGGAGAACAGTTTGAAGGTTGTTAAAACAAATTGATATACAGTTAGGAGCTAAACTCAAGACGTCTCTTTGCAGTGGATGTACACCACCGTTTAGTGTTTAAGGACGAATGCAGTAAGCGGAAAATGAAAGAGGAAAAACATTGAAGTTCATCTATATTACCAAATCTTCGGGTCACGAAGAGAATGACTCATATTAGCCATAGCGTCTCGTCATAAAATGCTGATAGCGAATCAGCCTCCACGAGACACCAATTTGAGCAGTGAGCACATAAATTACGTGGAGTGAATGAAGATCCTTGTGGTTAAATTTTTAAGGAGCTAAAATCCTGAGAGCAAGGCATTCAGCTACTAAAACATTAGCAATCACAGTTACTAGTAGAGCCTTAGAACAAACTCAGCAGGTTGCAACAATGGAGGAATCCGAGGGATACAAATTTGCCGATCATCTTTATTTACCCACCAAATTACCCACCTTCTTAATCTATTGACACATGTTTCTTCAAATTGTTTAACTTTATTGACTGATCGATCAAAATTAAGTTTAATCCAGTTCAAGCAGGAGAGATCCATTTCATGACAAGAGCCTCACCAATCTAGACTTAGAACTGAAAATATTAACCTGATGGTAACCATAAGCCATTGTAGCAGACTAAAGTGAAAATTCTTGTATGCACAACGTGTATTTACACGACACAATCTTAACTGTTCATAACAATTCATATATTTAACCACCATGTTTTTATATTATTTTCTCTAATACAGACTAGTGAAGATATTCTCATACACTTTAAATATGAAAAATAATATTATACTATGCTCTAACATTCATATCCTTGTTTAATCCTAATATATATATATATATATGAACCGGGTCACAGCCCAGAAAATCTGAAGCGCGCCCTTCTTCACCAGTCACTACAATGCTGACCCTGCGACGTCGTTTCACCTCGCCTTCTTCGTCTGCCTCCCTTCGCATTCTGCTCTCACTAGCTTCAGGTTCGTCCTCATTCCCTCACATTTCCCGATAATCCACGGCGGCCTCTCCATTCCTCTGAATTTCAGAGCTTCCGATTCTTCTCCTTTTCAGTTCTCGCGTTCAACGCTCTTCCGGCGGCCTCGGTTGTGGCGCCGAGATCCAATTGCTACGTCTTCGATAACTCTAGCCGCCTCGTCGATTTTGTATCCTTTCTGAAACGACTGGTTTTGGCTTTTGAATTGCTCAGTAATCATGCTTAATAGTTAGTACTGCTTTTAAGTTTGGGATTTAATTTTGGTTCAAGCTGTTTTTCTCTTAATTTGATGATCAGAGTAGCTGGATTGGACATCATTTTGAGTATGAAGGGAAGGTAATTTCAATTTTTCGTTATGTTTACTGTAGTAATTAATTTTCCTCTGGAAGTTTGAATGTGATTGATAATGTAATCCAGAAGCCAAAAGGTGTGATTTTTAGTTCATTTCGATGCAGGATGCCGATTTGGTGGTTCGATTTTGCAAAGATGTGGAGAGTAGATCACAAACGGTAGTACATTACATGTTCTCAACTAATTTATTTTTTGTTTTCCTTCAATTTTACATCTTTTTTAATGGTTGTATATCTTAATACACATGAATATGAGACGTTGCGAAGGTAAATAGACATTTTGGATGTGTTCATTTCTGTGTACCGAGTCTGAGTGCTCCTTGTGATGCAGGGATATGTTGATTTTGGTCGATTTGACAAGTTCAACCACTTTGTTTCTGGTTCAGGGCATATAGACTTTGTTCAAGTGAGTTTTCTGGTTTCAAACTATTCACCATTTCTATGCGTCATGAGTAGGAAAATGTGTTGTTATAGTTATCTCAGTTACTTGATGTGTAGGGGTTTTACAATGGGGATCTGGTGAATTGTGAACAAAGTTATGATAAAATGGGACGTACAGCTCAGGTAGGTTTATGCTGGAAAATCTATTCCCCCTTCAACACCCTGATTTTGTTTCCTAAGAGGTGGACATTTGGAAGGGGATTATTTGTTTAGCAATCCCAGGTATTGTACTTGTCTCATTATCTTGTTTAATTTTTCTTCCTTCTATAAACTCAGGTTAGCATTATATGCGGGAATTGTTTAAATGGACAATGCACAGGTTTGTGAACCTTTCATTTCAAAAGTTCATGTTTGGTTGTTATTTATACTAGTAGATGATATGGTCCCTTGTTACTAGGAATCGATACTTCCAAATAAATGGAGAAGTTTATAAACCCCTACTTTAGATATTAAACCACTAATAAGAGTTTAGGTTTCACTGCCACACCCTTTCTCCAAAAAGCTTCTCTTCTACAATTTTGCTGCTCCTTAAATTGCATCTATGACTATCATCAATTATGTATGTGACTGTTTATTACTTTTTCAGGTGGTCTTGGGTGCATCTGCAATATCACGTATGAGTCGCCTTGCAGGTATTTAAAATAGAACCTTGAATTGTACTTTGTGTTGCGTCACAATTTCCCAAATCTGCCATTCCGTGTATGAATTGATCTTTGGAGTTACTTTCTGAAGACAAATAGGGTGGGATATGAAGTCTGTCTTATATTGATGAGAACTTTTAAGTGCATAAACCTGTAAAGTTACTGGAAGATAGTAATTGTGTTCATGCAAAGTGAAATATAGCACCAAGTTAGTTAACAAAGGTTGCATGCTATCAGCATAGGAGCTTACCAGGGTGAAAAACATTTGTGTGTCTCAACAACCAAGATGTCCTTTTCTATAATTTGTGATTTTTATGGGATGGCTTAGTGTATGCTGTGTACAGTGTAGTAAACATTGATGTCCAATTTCGTTTTAGTTTAATCTTTTGGTATTAGATTATCAGAGCTAGGCTGCCCATCAAGTCTTTGGTTTAGTATCACTAGAAAAGCTTGCTTATAATTCAATATTGCTGGGTTTGTGATGTGTCTTATAAATGGAGAGGGTTAGGATAAGTTAATATTTCAAACATTGATTAGTCCATTACGAGAGAATCGTGTTTCCACAATTCTAATGCTGTTTCTGCATGTCTTAGAGTCTTCCTTGAACTTGCAATTCCATGCGAGAAACCAGGTCCTCGAGTATTTAGGGGATTCACTGTTGGATTCCACCCCAGGTCGTGGGAACTTGTAAGAATTTTTATGTCCTTGCTGATGCAAATGAGTTTGCATGTAAGCCTCGATTGTTTACTGAAGAATCAGTTTTCTCAAACTTTCAGGTTTATGATGGCATGACTCAGTTGGGATATGAAAAGCCTCACCATGAATTTAGGCATGCAAGTTACTATGAGTTGTTTTGATTCATTTAATCTGCCCCAAACGTAAATATGCCATCCATCAAATAACCAAAGAAGTTTGCATTTTGCAGCTTCGGGACTCAACAAATACATGTTACCCTTTATATGACTGCAATTGCTTCCCGGTCCACTTTGGTGCAAAAACCTATTGTTAAAGTACGTAACTTACACTTGGATGCATGAGAGGCCTTTCATTATTGAATAAATTGGTCTAACTTCACTGCCTTTGTTTGATGTAACAATTGCAGGTCTTTCCAGAAAGTGGCCTGGAGGTTAGGTTATCAGGGTCAGGATTAAAAGGGAGCCCTCCTACAACTTTGTCACCCACTGTGTTGAATATTGATTGGAGATGTAAGGTTTATCCTTTACTTCAGTGGCGCCAGTGGTGTACTGATCTCCCTTTTTTATTTTTTTTTATTTTTATTTTTTATAAATGCTTTTAATATCTATTTTCAATTTTCAGGTAAAAGAACTCGTGATACTCCATATGAAGTTAATGTGACTATTCCAATAGAGGGTCATGAGCCTGTCCAATTTATTCTTGCCAAGATGTGTGGTAAGCTCATATTGCTTTCACTGTGGATCTTCCCTCTGTTTCATACCATCAAGAGGCACCCTAGACCTACTAAAGGATAATACCATGTTACATTGGAAAAAATTAGGTCATAGCATTTTGTCCGCAGGGCCTTTAAGCTCCACGGAGGGGCCTGGCCAGTACTTGGCTGAGCCAGCCATTTTTTTTCCAACCAATGTTAGTAGCATAAGTTTTGGAGATGTAATGTAGTATGTCATATGAAAGCAATTCTTCTTGCTGCATCTTGCTGGTGAAATGTGATATTGACAGACCGAATGAGTACCTAGATAATGTCATCTACTCTTTTTAGGAATCATTAGGGTCAAGTTAAATGGCCAATTAGGGAAGCTGGAAACAACTTTTATATCTGTTAGTATGGTGGAAATAGCATTAACTGAAAGACGTACGTCAACTTAGCTCCATTTTGAAATGAAACCATAGCTTGTTTCATTCATTTTTGCAGAATATAGGCAGAACCAAGGTGGTGACAGTACAAGAGGATGGGCTATATTTGGAGTCTTATCGTGCATGTAAGGCAGTTCCTGCACTGAATATATATGTCATGCACATTCCCTGGATGTGTGTTATCTGATATTTGTAGCATTGATTTAACTCCATTCAATAGTATAAATGAAGTACCTGATTAATATATGTTTTATCATTTGAGTATATATGTACCTTTTATCTGAAGCTTGATGTTTGAATGAATCGTCTTGGATCAGATTCATTGTGTTGTCAACTCTTTTCTGTTGTGGAGGGTTTATTTACAAAACTCACGTTGGTGGAAAGGTAGGCAGTTTTCTGTTAACTTCCAAGTTTTACTGGTTTTTTAAAATAGTCTCAGTTTCGCCATGGCTTTTATTTGATCATGTGCAGCGTGGTATTGATGCATTGCCGGGCATGACAATTGTATCTGCTTGCTTAGAAACTGTGAGTATCCATTACCCACCACAACTTACATAGCGAGTACTAGTTACTGATTAGAAACTGTGAATAAATATTACCACCATAACTCACAGAACAAGTACTAGCTAGTGATTAATTTCTTTATGGCTTATTGCCTAATTGCTTATGCATGCGAGATTAATGAGCTTGAGTTGGTGTATTCGGGTGATTTACAAAACCACTGCTATGATGTGAGACATCTTGGGGATCCTTATTGCAAAATGGAAATTCCTTCCCAGAAAAAATAAAAAATAAAAAAGAGTGTAAACAGACCTTGCCAAGGCAAGAGGAACTGAGCTCCAGTCAGTAACCAAAGAAATCTGCAATAAGGTTTAGCTCAACATCTCTAATTCTCTAAGTTTTCTAATCGTGTTTTGGGTTACAAATATAGGTAAGTGGAGCAGGGCAAAGCTACAGCCGAGCAGAAGATCTTAATAATTCCTTTGCCAGTGAAGCTTCTTGGGAACACCCTCCTGCTTCTTATCAAGGAATACAGAGGCCAGCAACCGAAAGAAAATATGGTGCAATTTGAACGGTATGACAGGCGAGGGTTTTCTTGGGAACACCCTCCTGCTTCATAAGTACCTGTGACAGTGAATTTCAGCTAACTTGAACCGGTATGACAGGCGAGGGTTTTCAAGTTTTTGAACCTGTTTAGTGTTTCCGAAACAAAATCTCAATGCACAATGTTGTAAGGTTTACATGTAATATAAGTTACCAATTGAAATCAATGCATACTCATCTCGGAAGTTCCTTGGTAATGTGGAAAATTTAATTCGGCAACTGCGAGGATATTTCAATTCCCATACAATCAGGTATGCCATGATAGAATAATTTCACACTGAGAAACCAATGCTTCGATATTATTTTGTTGCATTATTGCCATAGAACACGATAATTGTTCCTATCTGCAATGTTGCTAGAAATAAAAAAAAAAAAATAGGCTAGACTGCTAGAGTACTGTGAAACTATCCAAGTTACTGTATAGCATCCTCTATTTCACTTGCACCGTCTTCAGACTCCAAGAGGGGTACTGTACCAGTTATAGTCCTCTAATTCAGTGGAAGAATAGTCCTCTAATTCAGTGGAAGAAGCTACCGGTGCTTTTACACTTGATGGGGGATTTTGTATGCCGTAAGTTCTGCCTCTTACATTATAGGACAATGAAACCGCCGGACCTCCAGGTCCTTCGTTCTTTAGGTCGATGTCCTTCAGCTCGATATCTTGACAAGGCACACTTTGGCTGCATTTGAGAGTAACTGCCTCCTTTGTGGCAGAACTGCCTCTAATGTCATTGAACTTAACATCCCTAATCTGGACTTTCGATGATTCCTGCACAAATTGAAACAGTTTAACCAAAAGTTGTAACCAATTGTTAACACTCAAGTAGTGGAATACCAGATATAGTTGCGTACCTGTTTACTACAACCACCACCAGGGCAATATTCTTGATCAATAACGATGGGATTGTCCACATTATCCATTTCGATGTGCTCAAAGCTAACACGTGAAACAGTTCCCGGTTTAGCATCCACAGCCCATGTTTTGATTCTCACACCATTCTGAGTACCCACGAATCTGCAGTTTTTTACATACAAGTCACTAACAGATTCACCAGCATTTCTACCGAGGCTTCCGATGCTTATTCCATGGCCTGGACCGCAATGGACACCGGTGACGTTAATGTATTGTGATCCGGGGAGGACGGAGACGCAATCGTCTCCGGTGGATATGTATGTATCCACGATATAGATGTTCTGTGAGCTGCCAATGTGGATTCCATCGGTGTTGGGACTGTCTCCCGGAGCTATTATCTTGACGTTGCTAATAAGCACGTCCTTGCATGCAAAAAGATTGATGTGGGTGTTTTTACTGTTGAGCGATGTAATGGTATCTATGTGTCCTCGTGTGACAAAATCCAACCGCAATGTCTAAATTAACAAGATGAACAAACAGTTATTAATGTTAAAACTAAATCCAATATTAAACTCACCGAACTCAACAAACATCTAGCACCGTTCTTGTTATCCCTAATTTTGCAAGTATTAGTAATGGAAGACATATTTGGCAAATGGATATCATAAGCAACTAGTTGAAACAAAAACTCTAAACCCTAAACTCGAAAGCGGCAATGTTTCCACATTTTTTTCATTCAATTCCAACTAATGCATGTAGGAACAATCGAGTTTAGGGTTTAGGGTTAAAAAAACTAACGTAGGAACAATTAACACCCCCAAATATGCAGAAAGAACCAGCAGTGTAAGAAGCACTTACAGCAGGGAGTTGCTTGCAAGCGCCTGGATTTTTCAGGCAATCATTATAACCCCAACCATCGGCTCCGAGGCCATCTAGGGTTCCTCCACCACTAATCATCAAGCCGTTAACGCGTTGTACGGTGATCCAATGGTCAATACCAAGGAAATCACTGGGTTTCTTAGAAGCCAGTAGGTTACCCTGAAATCGCAATTCCATTGATCCCTTACATGGACCTAGAAGAACCACCGGAGCCACCATGAAGGTGCCTTTTGGGAATAGCACCGCACCTCCTCCTATGTTTTGACAAGCTCCATTCCATGCATCAATGAAGGCCTAGAAATTAACCAAATAACAAACCGAAATGAATTGTTAACCAAAATCTTCAACTGATCACTGACTTACACCTTCATTATCTTAATCTCTTGTATTAAAAGTAAGAGTATATTGTTAGTATTACCTTTCTGCTATCTGTTCTTCCGTCTCCACGAGCACCATAATTTGCCACATCGAAAACCCTTTTCTGAGCATGAACTAGGGTAACGGATAAAAGCAAGGACACTAAGCAAGCGGACTGGATGAAAAAGCTTAAACCCATTTTTAATCAGTGATAGTCTTTTCCTCTGATTCGAGTATGATTGTTGTTAGGGTTGTGCTTCATTTATATAGAATGTTAGACCAAAACGAAATAAGGTAAATTTTAATGACAGAAGGGCGTCTGAATCAAAATGATGAAGATGTAAATGGATATTCCAATCTTGTTTTAAAGAAAAGAGTCATATTCTCCTTAAATTATTCTATAATTATGTATACATAGTTGGATAAAAATCATCTTTTGTACGCGGCAGCCCAGTAATTATAGCCTTGTGTTTATTAATCGGAAGGTCACCCCGGCCCCCCTTCTAATATCACCAAAATTTCTCCTAAACTAAGGTAATATTTTTTTGATTGAAAAAAATAAGGTAAATTGTTTATGACAAAAGAATGTTAGAATCAAAATGATGAAAATGTAAATACATTCCAATTTTGGGAACACCCCTCTGCTTCCTTGACCAAAAAAAAAAAAAAACTGGACTTTTGACAAGGAAGGCCAGCAACCGAAAGAAAATATGGTGAAATTTGAACGTAATGTACTTATGACAATGAGTTTTAGCTAACTTGTACCGGTATGACAGGCGAGGGTTTTCAAGTTTTAGAACCTGTTCAACATTGCACGATGTTGTAAGCTAGGTTTACAAGTTGTAATACTATGTTACCAATTGAAATCATTGCATACTCATCTCGGAAGTTCCTTGGTAATTAATCATGAATCGGCAACTGTGAGCATATGTTTCAATTGTACGTCATACATTCAGGTATGCCATGTACTGTTGCCAGTCTGTGAATCTAAGTTGTATACAAGATTTGATAACATCAGATGCCATACATGCCTTATTATTGCTCCATAATCAAATAATTGATGCAAATCACACTGAGAATTCGAAAGTTCGAAACGACCAATGGTTCAATATTATTTTGTTGCATATGATCACAGAACATGATAATGGTTCCTATCCGCAATGTTGTTAGAAATAAAGAACAGGCTAGAGTACTGTGAAAGTATCCAAGTTACTATATAGGATCCTCTATGTTGTGTTTGGATAAAATAATTTCAATTTCCATAGCAATTTTAAAATCATGGGAATTACAATAATTCCATGAATTTAAATTCCATTAATTGAGAATTCCGTTGTTTGGATTTCATGACGTAGAGTTTTAAAATGACAAGAATTTTTATTTAGACTAGCTAACCTCAGTCAAGGGAATCGACAAAAGACATCTATTTTGTGAGGAATTCAAGTCGGGAATTTAAGCTTTTAAATTCCATAATTATTTTTCCGTGAAAATTGCTAATTCCACATGATAAGAATCCAAACAGGAAAAACAGTCATAAGAAATTATGAATTTCTTATTTTTTATTAAATTCTCGAAAATTCACTTGCGCGCTGTCCCTTTAGACTTGACTTATGGAGGTGTGTTCTATACTCAGTTATATTCCTCTAATCCAGTAGAAGAAGCCACCGGTGGTTGTAAACTCGATGGGGGATTTTGTATGCCGTAAGTTCTACCTCTTACATTATATGACAATGAAACCGCCGGTCCTCCAGGTCCTCCGTTCCTTAGGTCGATGTCCGTCACCTCGATATCTTGACAAGGTACACTTTGGCTGCATTTCAGGACAACTGCCTCCTTTGTGGCAGAACTGCCTCTAATGTCATTGAACTTAACATCACTAATCTGGACTTGGGAGGATACCTGCACGTACGTACAGAATGAAACAGTTTAAGTGTTTAACCAAAAGTTGTAACTAATTGTTAACACTAAAGTCGTCGAACACCATATATATAGTTGCGTACCTGTGTACTACAACCACCACCAGGGCAATATTCTTGATCAATAATGATGGGATTGCCCACATTAACTATTTCAAGGTGCTCAAAGCTAACACGCGAAACAGTTCCCGGTTTAGCATCTGCCCATGTTTTGATTCTCACACCATTCTGAGTACCCAAGAATCTGCAGTGTGTTACATACAAGTCGTTAACAGTGTCACCGGCATCTTTGCCGAGGCTTCCGATGCTTATTCCATGGCATGGACCGCATTGGACACCGGTGACGTTAATGTATTGTGATCCGGAGGAGACGGAGACGCAATCGTCTCCGGTTGATATGGTTGTGTTCACGATATAGATGTTCTGTGAGCAGCCAATGTGGATTCCATCGGTGTTGGGACTGTTTCCCGGAGCTAATATGTTGACGTTGCTAACAAGCACGTCCTTGCATGCAAAGAGATTGATGTGGATGTTTTTGCTGTTGAGCGATGTTATGGTATCCATGTGTCCTTGTGTGACATAATCCAACCGCAATGTCTAAACAAGATGAACAAACAATTATTAATGTTAAAACTAAATGTTAAACTCACAGAAGTAAACAGACATCTAGCATCAGTATTCTTGTCCAAAAGTTTGACGAAGAAGAAGAAAGCAAAAGAGAGAAAATAGAAACTAACAAAGCTGAATTGATTAATGGAAATGTATGACGTACAAGAGTATATAAGATGCAGGAAAACCACAGTATAAAGCCACAGTATATAAGATGTTTTTGCTTTAAAGCTGATTAATTAGCAGCTAAACAGACTTAGGACTGTTTAATTAATCACATAACTAGATATAATCCTAACATTGTCATCCCAAATTTTAAGTGTCGACCAACCATATTATTAATGGTCTAATGGATAACAAGTATTAGTAATAGAAGATATATTTTGCAAATGAATCTCATAAGAAAGCAACTTGAACGCAACAAAAACCGAAACCCTAAACCCTAAGCTCGAAAGCGTCAATATTCTCACCTTTCATTCTTAATTTCAAGTCTGATCCAACTAATGTAGGAACAATCGAGCACCGTACCCCCCAAATATGCAAAAAGAAAACAAAATGAAACCTCAACCGGGCAGCAGTGTAACTAAGAAGCACTTACAGCAGGGAGTCGCTTGCAATTGCCTGGATGTTGGAGGTAATCATTATAGGGCCAACCATCGGCTCCGACGCCATCTAGGGTTCCTCCACCACTAATCAGCAACCCGTTAACGTATTGTATCGTGATCCAATGGTCAATACCAAGGAAATCACTGAGCTTCCTAGAAGCCAGTAGGGTACCCTGAATTCGCAATTCCATTGATCCTTTACATGGACCTAGAAGAACCACCGGAGCCACCATGAAGATGCATTGTGGGAACAGCACCATACCTCCTCCTATGTTTTGACAAGCTCCACTCCATGCATCAATGAACGCCTAGAAATGAAACCCAAATAACAAACCGGATAAAACGATGAATTGCATGTTAACCAAAGTCATCATCAACTCACTGATCGACTTACACCTTCATTATCTTTTTTGAGGAAAAATATCAAAAATTTCATTAAACAGGAATGCAATAATATTACAACCATGAGGGATAACGGTGGAATAAATAAACTCCCCGCTCTCCTCCCTACCTACCCGAAAGTTACAGTAGACAAGAACCGATAAGGGTTCAACCGTAATCTAACCTAATCCAGAAGCCTCGATACATCCTTACAGTTAACCTCAAGAAGAAACAACTTTTTCAAACACTACATCTTCGTTATCTTAATCTCTTGGATTAAGAGTAAAAGTATTGTTAGTATTACCTTGCTGTTATCTGTTATTCCGTCTCCACGAGCACCATACTTTGTCACATCGAAAACCCTTATCTGAGCATGAACTAGGATAACGGATACAAGCAAGGACGACACTAAGCAAGCAAATTGGATGAAAAAGCTTAAGCTCATTTTCAGTGATTATTTTTTCCTCTGATTCAAGTATGCTATGTAGATTGCTGTTAGGGTTGTGTCATCAATTATATACTACCCCTATACAAAAATTGAATAGTCAGAATCTGTTTAAACCAAATCAAACTAAGGTAATATTTTTTTTAAATACATTAAATATTATATGACAACAGAAGAATCAAAATGATGAAATAAAAATACATTCCAATCTTGTTAGTTTTTCCAAATTAGATTTGTTAATTTTTGTCTACACCAATTTTTGAGAATATTGAAAGGATAATGCTATATTCACACACCTTATTCCTTCTATAATTACTATAATTCAATTTATTTACAAAGCACCTATTGAATTTGCTTATGATTGACTGTAATCATCATATATACATGGTGTGAAACTGTGAATAGCACCACCCATTTTAAATACCACCCTTACTAGCTTATTGTGTTAAATGACTAAAACATACATTAATGTAATAGAAGAAAAAAGAGCCATAATTATAAAATGGTATATTTTACAATTCACACACCCTATTTTAGGCTATCTCCAATCGATGTGCTAAAGTACCAATTATTAGGATTATAGCTCAAACTCATCTCCAACCGATGAGCTAAAATGCTAAAGATTTTAAAAAAAAAAGTGTAAGAAAATTACATAAACACGATTTACCTGCAAGAATTACGTAAGAAATGACCCATGTGAAACTATCTAATTAAGCGATCTCTATGCTGCAAATTATAAGATGAAACATCAAAGTTTAAGCTGGGTACATTAAAGAAACCAAAAGAAGAAATTCTAGAAGTATAAACGAGCTATATGCTAATATCTCTTTTTAGAACTATAATTAATAGTGTTCCCAGTGAAGAATATGAGCCTTGAAGGGAGCTATATTTCTTTGTAACAATATTATTGGATAACCACGTACATATTAATTAACCTAATATTCCCAAGGAACATGCATGCTTTAGATTAGTAAAATTATAATCTCACTTTTCCCATGCCATATGCGATATGCCCGGACACCTGTTAAAAAGACAACAAATCCCCAATTTAGTTTACTAATATCATTGATCCTCAAGTCAAAAAGACACACTGATAAAGCTTGATGAATAATGCAAAGATTAATGTGATGTTAAAGTAGGTCTAGGGTTTACTTTAGAGGAATCAAATACCGAACCCTAACTAGTTCAATGGTATTCCTCCCTATAATTGTTGACGTGGTCTTAAAAATCTTTTTTAGATAAAGGAAGAACCCTATGCCAATCCATGAACAGTTTAGGGTACAGAAACAGACATGCACGTAGTGCTATTTGATATTGACTTATGGAAGTCGATGGATAATCCATTGAAATTCAGTGTGAAGATAGCTTGAGTCAAACTTTGGTCACAGGAGGAAGGAAGATTGATGGAGGTTTCAAATTTTACTTGCTATTTCAGAAACTTCGAGTCATCGACTCTTTTGTTCTTGTAGCTTTTATCGACAGAGCAGGTGAAACTACTCCTACTATCTATCCTCCTTTTATTTTTCATCTGAAAAAGGATCAAGAACATTTCCAGGTTGACCAGCTCTTGTCTCATATGGAATGGCGAAACCTTTTCACCCAAGAGTTGCATGAGAAGGACCATGTGTTATATTGATCAAAACTTTTCAATCCCAACAATATAATTTGTCATGATTCATGAACACTTACAGATGCAAAAGCTAGCAAAGTGGAATGGAACAAAGAGGTGATTTCAATATGTTTCACTTCAATCTTGATTGCTAGCATGTTAATTTTTATTGGCTTTTTGAGAATCCAAGATGATGAGGGTGTGGGATTGATCTAAATAATTTACCTAAAATCCCCTAGATTGCAATTGTTTCCATGACAAGGAAACTCCCACTACTACAACCCACAAAGGTTTGCTTCTCTATAACCAGATTGGAATCAATTCCCAACTAATTAATCATCGATCTGCTTTAGGATGTGTTATAAAAACCTTATAATCATGGTGAACATATCAGCAGCCCTAAAGCTTCAAAGCTGGATACCAACTCCATAGTATAGGCTATACCAACTCCAACTTTTATGTTCCTCACTCTCCTTCATTGTGTACAAAGTGTCCTCTATAAATACCTCAAATATATACAACCTATCAATCATCAAAGCAAAGACTTCCAACTTTTCTTCCTCCTACACAATTTCAACTTGCCTTGGCAGAACAGTATTATGGCTAAGTCTTTGCTCTTCCTCCTGTCTCTTTCTCTCCTTGCATTTGCTCCACTTTGTTTCTGTTACACCAATAATTACAATCATGGTGGCTATCTCTACCCACAGTTCTATGATCACTCTTGCCCCAAAGCTCAACAGATTGTGCAGTCAATTGTTTCCAAGGCTGTTGCAAGAGAGGCGAGAATGGCGGCTTCTTTGCTTAGGCTGCACTTCCATGACTGCTTTGTCAAGGTCTCTGTCTAATTCATATCCCATAACTCTAATTTTTGCATGATCATTATCAATGTGAGACTTAAAGTTAAAAACTTGTCAATCCTTTTGCAGGGTTGTGATGCATCAATCCTTTTGGACAGTAGCAAGAACATAATCACCGAGAAGACGTCTAACCCGAATCGGAATTCAATCCGGGGGCTTGAAGTAATTGATGAGATCAAAGCTGCAATAGAAAAGGAATGTCCCAGGGCTGTGTCTTGTGCTGACATTGTGGCTCTAGCTGCTAGAGACTCCACTGTTTTAGTAAGTGCTAACTAGCTACAATGGCTTAACTAATTGGCCTGAATTCACAACCTGACCAAGAAAATGTTACATTTTGCAGGCTGGAGGACCACACTGGGAGGTCCCACTAGGAAGAAGAGACTCCAAAAGCGCGAGTTTAAGCGGCTCGAACAATGACATCCCTGCTCCAAACAACACATTCCAAACCATTCTCACCAAGTTCAAGAGGCAAAAGCTTAACATTGTTGATCTTGTTGCACTATCTGGTAAGATTGCCCACCATTTACTTATGTCCCAAGTGTTCAAAATCACCAAATAGCTAAGTCACAGTTTATGGGTGTAAAGTCATTCTTTTACATTATTCTCCAAAGATCAAGTTGTTAATGAAGCCCCAAAACTACTATATATCATGGGATTGGGATCCATAGATATCACTAGCTATTCGAAATGTTATTTTTTCTTTCTAATATTTCTCGTCAAAAATGAAGATTTTGGAGGATATTAAAGAATTTTCTGACCTAACTTTTATCTTGTGACATCTGATATACAGGAAGTCACACAATTGGAAATGCCAGGTGCACCACTTTCAGACAGAGACTTTACAACCAAACTGGAAGAGGGCTTGCTGACTTCACTCTTGACCAGTCACTTGCTGCAAGTTTGAGGAACAATTGCCCAAGATCTGGTGGAGACCAGAACCTGTTCTTCCTGGACTTCGTGAGTCCGACAAAGTTTGACAACAGCTACTTCAAGAACTTGTTGGCTAACAAGGGCCTGCTTAACTCTGACCAAGTTCTTGTTACAAAGAGTGAAGTAGCAAAGCAATTGGTTCAGCAATATGCAGAGAACAACCAGCTTTTCCTAGATCAATTTGCCAAGTCCATGGTCAAGATGGGGAATCTTTCACCAATTACAGGTTCAAGGGGAGAGATCAGAAAGAATTGCAGGATGGTCAACTCTTGATTACACTATGTGATTTCTGGGTCACTGGAAATTGATCACATGTAGCACTTGATGATCATTATGGGTGTTCTATTACCTTCTCTTTGTTTTTGATGTTCTTGTTTCCAGTCATTAGCTTTTGTATCAGCCAGCAGAGATGTACTTTCTTTACTCTTTAGTATTCTCATTAATAAAAATACTGTTTTGAAAAGAAAAACAACTCTTCCATATCATAGCTATATTTACATAAATCAACTTAACAATGGACTCCCACATCAAAACTTAATACACAAGGAACATCATACAAGATCTCGAACCTCTCCACCTATTGCCAATTGATTTTGAGTTCGATGCCCCGTTTTCTACCCTATCATGAGAACATGTCCTAGGCACAAGGCTAACTGTAGTGCACCTTTGTCTATGTCAAGGTCAAGCATACTATGATTATAAACCAAAAAGGTTTGTTCTTCTATTAGCAGCTTAGCTTGTACCTATCTAGGAATCTCATTTTAACTCATAATCATGAACTAGTCAACCGAAAAGCTTGAAAGCTGCATACCAACTCCAACATTCTCTTGTTTTTAGGAAGCTACCAACTCCAGCACCTCATCTTCATAGAAAAAAAACTCCAGCGCCTCATAGCTCTCTACACAGTCTTCTATAAATACACACAGTAAGCTAGCCACCCAAGAACTCATAATTTAAAGTCATGTTAATTGTCTTGAAGTGAAAAATACAACAAATTATTATTTCCTCGTTAGTTTTCTAGTATTCCTAAATATTAATTGGAAGGGAATTGGCTTCTTATTAGTTTTATCTTCTAGTAAAAAGCGCAAAGGAATAATTTATTTCCGGAAACCAAACAAGATTATTAGCTTTGTCTTAAACAAAAAAAAAAAAACATCTCTGGACATTTACAATTGATCCAAAAATGATTCAGAACAAGTTCATTTTATTCATGACTACTCAGGCTTCTGGTTCTACTCATTATTGGTAGCAAAATGAAAAAAATAATAAACCAGGCCCAATAAATTGATCTTGGCCCAGCATGTCATTTCACTCTTCATCTTCTCAAGCCCAACTTAAGCCTCCACCATAGGGTTCAAGCCTCTCTGCAACCTCCAGAGCTCACACTCTTCCCAGCACACCAGTCAGTCTCTCTTTCCCACCTTCAAAGCCATGAACAGACCAACCTTATGATCACAATGCCTAGATAAACACCCTCTACTAATCCCAATCCTAACCCCAACAAAAATGAGATATTTACGACTCATCTCCCCGCAACTTTCTCGAATCCACAAAACCCTCCACCAAAACCCTAATCTCCGATCAAGTCCCCGTCTTTCCTCCCACTTGGCCGCCACTTACACCACGGCCGCGCCGGAGAATGTCCCGGCGATCGCGGACGAGGTCTCGGGGCTGACCCTGCTGGAGATCTCGGACCTGACGGAGGTGCTGCGAGAGAAGCTGGGGATGAAGGAGATGCCGACGATGGTGATGATGATGCCGGGGATGGGAATCGGCGGGCCCCGGGGAGCCGGGAAGGGCGGCGCGGCGGCGGGGAAGGTGGAGGAGAAGAAGGAGAAGACGGCGTTTGATTTGAAGCTTGATTCTTTTGATGCGGCGGCGAAGATCAAGGTGATTAAGGAGGTGAGGACGTTTACGGCGTTGGGGCTGAAGGAGGCTAAGGATTTGGTGGAGAAGGCGCCGACCCTGTTGAAGAAGGGAGTCACGAAGGAGGAGGCCGAGTCGATTATGGCCAAGATGAAGGAAATTGGTGCTGTGGTTTCGATGGAGTGAGGTAAATTTGTGCTCTTTGATTTGATTCGTTTCGGGTTGTGTGTTTAGTTGATGAACTTAGCACTGTAACTCAGAACTTGGAAAATATGAAAATTAAAATAAGCAGCGCATCTGGTTTTGTTTAGAGGCATCATTGTACTTGCTTACTGGTATCACATAAGCACCCTGGTCAATGTTTTGTGGCAATCATCTTTCACAGCACTCATTATCTATCGTCCTAAAGCCATGTTTATCTTGTTGCCAGGCACAGGCAGTATGCAATTTCATTCACTAATGTTTGGCTTATATGGTTTGGTGTAGACTCGCGAGGCAGAGAGACAGATGAAGAAGCGCGACACTCTAGTCTCAAGGATTGTTAAAATGTAGAGTAGCAAGGTGACATAGTCTACCAGATGTTTCTGGAGATCAAAATTTGTTTCTTCAATGGTGCAAAGCTTTTATTGGACCGTTTTGTTTATCTTTCATTGTACTAGAATAACACTGTATGAGCAAAGTTTTGTTACCTGTTTCATACAATATTTTCTTCTCGCTCGATGACCATCAGCAATTGATTTTTGTAGACCTCAAATTTTGATGAAGGGTCACAATGTTTAACCACAACCATGTATCCTCTTCATGTTTGTAATGATAGTGTCTAGAGGAATTGAAGGCTTTGTTTCCTCTGCAGTATCATAGATAATATCATAATAAGCAACATGAGGCTCATCAACTCTTGATGTTATTACAGATTCATCTTTACTCGTTTCGCCCGTTTGAGAATTAGTAACGTGAGTTACCGACTAGGTGAATATTGTCGTCAAAAATCCAAAATAGACACAATACGACGCCGTTTGTGGACTGTTTTACAGAACTTTACTGCTGAGAGCACAGGTAGCTCAAAAGCCAAAGCTTCCTCGTCACTACTAGTTTAAGAGCTCGCCTTTTCGATTTGAAATGCAGAAGAAAATCCCTACTGATTGCCCTAACCTAACCGCAACACCATTCCGTTAACACCGCCACTCAGAAACCCTCTCGCGAAATCCAAATGTCGTCGGCGCCGCAGCCGCAGTGGCAGTGGGAGAACGCCACCGCCGGCGCCGTCGCCGGATTCGCAACCGTCGCCGCGATGCATCCTCTCGACGTCGTCCGCACCAGGTTCCAAGTCAACGACGGCCGAGTCTCCAATCTTCCGACTTACAAGAACACGGCGAACGCTATCTTCACCATTGCTCGATCGGAGGTAGAGTTAAATCGCTGCTTTCACTTGCTGTAAATTCGCTAGGGTTTCTGATGATTCACTGCTTCGTGTTGCAGGGACTGAGAGGACTCTACGCTGGCTTCTCTCCGGCTGTGATTGGCTCCACTGTTTCGTGGGGTTTATACTTCTTCTTGTAAGTAACAAATGTAGTGTTGCTATTCTGCTATTTCTGATGTATAATCATAGTGCAGCGAAGATCACCTTAGTTTAGTAAGTTCATTTTCGACTAATTTTGCTCGAAAAATGTCTATGCTCTTTAGTTATGTAAGAAATTTGTGAGGGTTTTAGTATATGCCTTAAGATCAAGTATAAGTTTTAAGTTCTTTATGGATAATTGCTGGTTAGAAAGGTTACGTTAACTGTTGAGAATGAACCGGAAGTTCTGTGCTTTGTAGCTATGGAAGAGCCAAACAGAGGTATTCTAAGAATGGGGATGAGAAGCTGAGTCCTGGTCTTCATCTTGCTTCTGCAGCCGAAGCTGGTGCTCTGGTGAGTCTGCAAACTTCAGAATAACTTTGTGAGATGGAAATTTTAGTTTTGTTCGTGTAATAAAAGTATAATCAACTCCTGGGTGAGTGTGGAATTGAGGTTCTTGCTGAGTGTTTGGCATGTCTGAGTCTTTTTAAAAGATAGAAATTAGTATGTATTGAATCAGCAAAGGAGAACTTGAATGTCTCAAACTCTTAGTTAAAGACTTAACACCTTCCTGAATGTTGGTGCTATTTTTGAAGGTGATAGTTTTACATTTTGCTTGGGACAAAGATTGAGAAGGGTTTGGAAGAATAGCACATCATTTTCTGTTTCATTTTAATGTTTTAGAAGGTAGACATGGGTTTACCAGGTCGTTCCTATAGATGATAGCAAACTTGTGGTTTTGTCAGGTTTCTTTGTGCACAAATCCTATTTGGCTTGTAAAAACAAGAATGCAGCTTCAGACTCCTCTCCATCAAACACGACCATATTCTGGTTTTTATGGTCTGCTTCATATCTCACCTCAACTTGATCTCTGCAATGTTTGGTTCCTTGTTTGCCTTGATTGATATATCATTCTTATTTTTAGTCAATTAGATTGTGATGAAGATAAACCATAATAGTGATGTATGACCTTTAGAACTTGAAGATGGCTATTTCGTAAGATGAATAGATTTAGACATTAAGCAGTTTGATTTTCTCTGTGGGCCAACTACAACGGTGGCTAGTTGTGGCCCCACCATGTTTGTTATCTGCTGAATAAACTGCTGTTATATTTTATTCCTTTTTTCTCATGGTCATAGTTTTGTATTTCTTGTTAGTAAACCTTTAACCACACAATGTCTGTCTTTCAGATGCCTTGAGAACCATAATCAGAGAGGAAGGATTTGCTGCACTGTATAAAGGTCTTGGTCCTAGCCTTTTTCTGGTACATTCTTATCTATCAGCTTATTGTATTCCTCAATAGCAGTTCGTCTTTGTTTCCTTCTAAAGATATATATTATTTAATATTTGTAAATAATGACTGTATTTCTTCAAAGATTTTGGACATATGAGGTCCTCTTCCTAGTCCCTTCTTTTTCTACCCGTTTTCTTTGACTCTGATTCTCGGTCTTGAAGTTCCTTTGAAGAAATGTTAGATCACTTCAATATAAACACCTGATTGATAAAGTTATGGGGTTTACACAATCATTTGTAGGAAATACTTTTGCTGAGGATTTTAGGATACCTAATCTTTTCCTGTGGAGATATAACAGCCATTGTGTACAACCCTCTTAGCATAACTTTAAGTAATTGCATAGGTTGTGTTCTCATGTAAAAATTTATGTGGAAATATAATCAAATCAATTGCAAAAGAAATTAATGAAACATGTGAAGAATTTGTAATTGTATGGATTGGTTATAAAAGGATAATATTGGGGGTTTTCAGAAGACATCTTTATCCACACTGCCGAGCAGATGGAAAGAAATGCTTCAACAACAAGCTTCACATTCAGTTAACATAGACATTGTATTGACGCTTGTTGTTGGTAGTGTGTTCACATATCAATCTTGCAAAAAACTGTTTTGTATTTCATTCGTTACAATTTGCAACTTAAACGTTTTCGTATTGTTTCAGCAGGTCTCCCACGGTGCTATACAATTCACTGCATATGAAGAACTCCGTAAAATTATTGTTGACTTGAAGTCTAAAAAAAGCACAAGTAATTCTGGAAGTTTGGATACCGTGTTGGTATATCTCTATCAATATACTTGATGTTCTGTAGGCCCATCTAAATTATATAGATCTGGGAATTCTATAATCATATGTTTTCTTAATATAGGGTCCTCTTTGGCAGTTGGTAAATTTGTCTAGTCACTGGAAGAACTCCGTAAAATTATTGTTGACTTGAAGTCTAAAAAAAGCACAAGTAATTCTGGAAGTTCGGATACCGTGTTGGTATATCTCTATCAATATACTTGATGTTCTGTAGGCACATCTAAATTATATAGATCTGGGAATTCTATAATCATATGTTTTCTTAATATAGGGTCCTCTTTGGCAGTTGGTAAATTTGTCTAGTCACTGGTTTAGGATTCACTGCACCAGATGAAGAAATCCCTACTTTTCGTGTGTGGGTGCTATAAAACTTTGTGTGTATCTATATATGCACTTGTTGATATGGTCAACTGGGGAAGACTAGGAATCATATTACTGGGTATCTCTTCTGCTCGCGCTACATGTTTACTGTTCACAGCATGCTAACTTTGCGTGTGATGTATGATTATTCAGGAAAGTGTATATAAGCTTAAGAGATGGAAATATGTGTGGTCTATTTTACCGTCTTTTGAATTTCTTTGCTTCCCCAATTGACCACTTTTATATTACTTGAAGAATTTGAATCTAATGATATATTAAGTTTTCTTTCTATTACTTATGCCCAAAAAAAAAAAAAGTTTTCTTTCTATTACCTTTTTTCTTTCGAGCTACTGTTATTTGAATGTGAATTGAGTTGCTTTTGGTTCCTTCTAATTGGGTTGAAGGGTCTGCAGATCACATTGAATGGAGACTAAATAGTTAACTAGCTTCTTATACTCTGGTTTTTTGTGCAGAATTCATTTGATTATGCAGCCTTAGGGGCATCATCAAAAGTCGCTGCCATTCTTCTATCATATCCATTCCAGGTGGGTATATGTTATTTGCATTCTTATATTTGTAGATGTTCATTCCTTTGTTACTTATCACTAATGCCATCATGTTGACTCTATTTTTCCCAGGTTATACGATCTCGATTGCAGGTATATCCATATATTATTTTAATTTTTTTAATCTTTTTATATGGTCTCAGTTGGTTGTTCCTTGTCTGAGGTTTTATTAATCACGATGGATTCATCAAGATGGTTAAAACCCTTCAGCATAACTTCTGAAGTTGCCCTTGTCATTCTGTTTGTTTCATGGGTTTTGTTGTAACATTGATGATTTATGATATCTTGTTCTTCCAGCAACGACCTAGTTCTGAAGGAATTCCAAGATATATGGATAGCTGGCATGTGATAAGGGAAACTGCGCGGTAAGAATGAAATTCAGCCTAGATATGTTATAAAACCAACTTTTTTAGCATATGCCTTATGTTAGGGCAATGTAATTTCTTTTTATTAGATCCGTTTAAATTGCTAATGAATGCAAAGAGAAAGAGAGATTAAAGAGCTATAGATCTATAGTTGTTATAGTTGCAACAAGACATTAACTAGTTGAAGTCCCAATCCGGTAATATCAGATTTTAGGGATCACTCCTGTTGAGTAAAATAATTCTTTGATACTTTGAATTGTTTTTTGCACGTTCCTATTCATTCCTTTTTTCTGATCTTAGGAAGCTAACTTCTTTCTTTTCGCTGCTGGGGCTTGCAGGTTTGAGGGTGTTCGAGGCTTCTACAGAGGGATTACACCAAACCTTCTAAAAAATGTTCCGGCTTCTTCAATAACATTTATTGTATATGAAAATGTACGGAAATTTTTAAAATCAGCTAAAAGGAACGAGTAGGATTTTGTTCTTGGTTCTGAATCCTTTGTATTCTTTTTACAGAAACATTTTTTGAGGTTGAAAAATGTGGGAATGAAAAAGTATTGGAAGGTGTTCTGGGCAAACCATGTAAGTTTTGTGCTCGTTCATCAATCTAAAACAGATCAAGAATCTCATACATTTTTTAAATACTGAAAATCTTATTCAGACTAAATGAAACTTTTCTGTAGAAAATTTGCTTATGAAGGAGAGAATTTCGTGGGAGACTTCGTGAGGTTTCTCTTGCTGGATAAAATGGTGACCACCATCTAAGATTACGACTTCCAGGTTCGGTACTAGACTCTTGAAAACATCTCCTTTCACATATTCTCGGGTGCCCAGAGCATCAAAACCGATATCTTTGTCACCTACAATGAACTTTGCTGGAATATCTATCCTTTTCCCTTGCCATGGTCCCATTAGCTCCCAGTACCTGTTTTTCATTTCCAATTTCCAAAGCAACGAGTGTAAGAATATACATTGGAAACCCCCAAACTGTAAATAAAATAGGGATTAAAACCCTCAAACCCAAGAATATACATTGGAAACTTACGACTCAATGGCTCGAAAATAATTGAGAGCACCAGTGAAACCAGATTCCTCAAACTTTTCAGCATAGACTTGGAGATCCTCCTCAGTTATCCATGGTGGCAATACTGCTGGTGTCTCCAGATAATCTATAAGCTCCATCCCAGGTGGAGCTACCAGATAATCTGTCTTGTTATACAGCAGGAACTTCTTCATCACTGTCAAATAGTCATATCTCGCAAAAGATCTTTCTGCCCTTCCTGGTTCCTACCTCCATGTAAAAGATACAATTATACACAATACCAAATTATTAAGACCATTAACTTTTCGGAATGTATGACATGCTATGCTACCAAAATGTGAATCAGTGAATCTGACTATTGGTCAGGTGACAATATGAGAATCTGATTCGCAGTTTGAAAACAAAATTGGCAGGAGAGTATGCTTGAATTAGAGCAGAACCTGAAACTGACAAACATAACATCCATCACCAAATCCTTGCCTGAAAGATTCAATACTCCTGATACTTGAAGATGTTTCAAAGTAAGGAGCAGATAGTGCAACCAATGCCTTGACTCTATCAGGCCGGAACAGACTCAGATGCCAGGCAACTATAGCTCCATAGTCATGTCCCACCACAAATGCCTTTCAATTAACACTAACAAATAATCAAAATCTCATAGTACAAACCCAAATATGCAGACAAAGAGATAAATCAGTACCTGTTGTTGACCAAAATGGTCAAGAAGGCCAACAAGGTCTCCAACAAGGTGAAGAGGAGAGAAGGAGCTAGGAGTGAGAGGTGAGTCGGTGTCACCATAGCCTCTCATATCTGGTGCAACCACATGGTAGCCATGTTTAGCCAAGTAACCAATTTGATGGCGCCACGAGTACCATATTTCGGGGAAGCCATGGAGAAGAAGCACAAGAGGCCCTGTCCCTTGTTCTGCTATGTGCATCCATATATCATTTGTTTTGATCCTTTGGTGACTTACCTCACTCATGTTCATCGTTCCTTATCCTCAGACTTGTAAAAAATAATGATTAGGTGCTTGATGGTGTGAGTGTGTTGGCATACAGAGTCCATTTTTATAATTATAACTTCTGGAAAACGATTTGGACTTTGGTGAGTTTGTTATTCCTCATTGTCAAACAGTCAAAGATGATAGCTTTGAAGTTTGAATTGGAACAGAGGAGCGTAACGTATCAAATACTGCAAATTAGTTTTGATGCAGAAAGGTAATAATCATTGACCTGAAAAATCTAAGGTATTTTGTTTGCCACCTGTGAGAGATGACCCAAGGAGACTAATATAAGGAATTGCTGGCTAACTTGCCAAGTACATAGTGTATGCTAATTTCTTGATGATTTGTCCTATCTGTTGTTGCTGTATAACTTGGTCATCTCTTTTAATTTTCAGTCTTCTCAATTTCTTATTCTTCACTCTCAATTACTTATCAACATTGAAAACCCCATTCCCATGGCTCCAGAAGGAAACTTCACCTGCTATCCAGCTTTCACTCTGCTTATGATCATTTGGTAAGCAATTTGTTGCAATTACTCTACTATTATCAGTTGTAAATTTTATGTTACACCTTTTCTTAAGAAATGAAAAGAAGTTATGCATCTAATTGTTTGAGTACCTGATATGGCTGATTTATAAGGTTTTTCTTACCTTAACCACATTGGTTAATTATTCTTCCATATCAACTCTTGACCAAAAGAAAAGTATCCACACCAACTTTGAAGCCTCCATACCCGTTATGAAGGTAGGTGGTATGTTCCTTCTAGAATTTTCAGACAACAAAATGCTAATTGGTACCTCATATTAAATATGAGATATTTACATCAGACTATTAACAAAGAATTTCCTACATGTCTTAAAGAAGAACAGATAAAGAAAACACACATCTCATAAACTTAATCACTCAAAGCTGGTACAAAATGATGCAGATTCACTGATCCATTGGATGTTTGCCCAGGAAGGAAAGTATATGGTTGGAGACTTCTTGATGGTTCTCTTCTTGAATATAGTGGTGTCCGTCTATAACAACCACTTCCAGGTCTGGGACAAGGCTCTTGAACTCGTCACCTTCCACAAAATCCTTTACGCCACCAGACTGGAATCCAAATTCTTTGTTACCGACTATGAACTTCACGGGAACTGTGATTTTTGATCCTTGCCAGGGTGCAAGAAGCTCCCAAGTCCTGTTCATGATTTCAGCAGGTAAAGTCACAACAGAACACCAAATTCATGCACATTTTCTGTGGCTCTAATATAACAAACTATTGATTATGCATCAACTGTCACGATATGTGGTTGATTAATTATGTGAAAGCTCGTAATATTTTTCTCTATTAATCTCTTTCGTACTTCTTTTCTTCATGAGCTATTTCTCACCTGAATGAGAATACGCTGCTTGGATCTTTTAGAAAATGGGATCATTCAGAAATACTAATTTGAAAAAGCTATTCTAAATTCTACCAAACAAAACAGACTTTCTGTTTTCATTTAACCATGAGAATGAATTAGGGGTTGAATTTCATATGCCCTTAAAGATCAGTGCAGTGCTTATCCACATCTTATATATTTGTATTAACGGGACCATATTCCCTGTCAATATGATGGCTGTACCTAACGCATGTGAAGTTTGTAGATTGTTTTAAATATCTTCCTCCTAAAAGGAATATGCAGAAAAATTATTATTCTTTGCATACTTACAGGTCCATTGCACGGTAGTAGTTGAAAGCACCGGTGAAGCCAGATTCCTCAAATTTCTCAGCATACACCTGGATATCCTCTTCTGTTAGCCATGGTGGCAATGACCACTTGGTTTCCAGGAAATCAATGATCTCCATGTCCGGAGGGGCTATCATTTTGTCGGTTATAAGCAAGAACTTCTTCATCACTGTCGTGTAGTCATACCTCGCAAACGCTCTCTCTGCTCTTCCCGGTTCCTTCTCAGGCAAGAAAACAAAGATAACTTTCGTCACATATTTCATGCTGTCACACCATCAATTCTGATCATTGACTAAGTTGGCTTTAGGGGGATTATGTACCTGGAATTGAATGACATGACATCCATCTCCGTAAACCTTTTGAATCGATGGGATAGTTTTAGTGGTGGGAGACCTCGGATAATATGGAACTGTTAGAGTGACAAGCCCCATAACTCTATCCGGCCTGAACAAACTCAGATACCACCCAGCAACTGCTCCCCAGTCATGTCCTACTACATATGCCTTCTCAAATCACAAAGATATGCACATAAGTATACAGAAGCTAGCGCTCCAGAGCTAACCAGTTATAAAAGGGTGAAGTTTTATATACATCTCACCTTCTGTTGACCAAAATGATCAATTAGGCCGATGAGGTCTCCAACTATGTGCATCATGGTATAGGAGCTGGGGCTGAGGGGAGAGTCAGAGTCACCACAGCCTCTCAAATCAGGAGCCACGACGTGGTAGCCCTTGTCAGCCAAGAAGTTGATCTGGTGGCGCCAAGCATACCAGAATTGTGGGAAGCCATGAATCAATAGAACAAGTGGACCTGTACCTTTCTCTGCTACATGCATCCATATTCCATTGGTTTTGATCCTTTGGTGATCAACCTCATAATTCATCATCATGAAACTCATCTCTCTTTCTCTCAAATCCCAGGGAAGGGAAGACAGAAGGTTTTGTTCAATGGCCGGCAGAAATGAACATTCTGCTGTGTGCATAATTGACTTTATATGATGGTTGTGGTTGGTAGATTTTAGGAATGGTCAAAGCTGAGAAATTTGACTAGGACACCTAGAGCGCAAGCTAACAATAGAATATTATAAGAGTGTGGCTATTGAGACCTCCAAATTTACTCACTATACCTCTTATTATCTCTACACCTCATTTTTACTTTTCAATATAAGCATTTGCTCACTATACCTCATTTCAAATTCCTAACATAACTTTAGTTATTTATTGACATATATTTCAATCAATTAATTACCTCTTATTCACTCAATAGACCTCTCATTCTTTGTTTTCTTTTTCTTTTTCTTTTTTTCAACATCCATTATCCCTACCTTTATTTTTTGATTATTTTTTTCATGCAAGAAAATGTTCTATCATGAACTACTTTATATATCTTTTTAATTATTTTTCTCTTTTGTACGTGTTATTTTTTCTCCATTTTTTTTCTTTTGAATAATTTGATCTCTATTTTGTACCTCATAATAGATTATTTCAATAAATATATATTTTCTATAATCGATATATATTAATTTTTTTTTTGTAAAAATATTTATGCATTTTGTAAGTATATGCATTTAACATGTATGATAATACAAAATTTTATGTCACATGATCGATATTGATTATTTTTAGCTCTTATAAACTATATATATGCTTTAATAAAAAGAAATTGGAAAACAAAAATATATAAGGAAAATAATAAAGAATAGAATCAATTATTATTGAATTAGAAAGTCTAAAGAGAATAAATATAATATTTCCTTTTGTATAATTATTGTCTTTAATAGGCATTGTGTATGAGGATGTATGTGTCATTTAATAATTTAAAATAGAGTGAGGTATAGTGAGCAAATTTGAAGGTCCCATTAGCCGCACTCATAGTATAATGTATCACTTTGATTCTAGGTCCAATTATTTGCAACCTTAATCTGATTTTTTTTATTTTATTAAAACCTTAATACAGAGGAGTTATTAAAACTCAAAGTACTGCATAAACTCATCAGTATTCCTAAAAAAGTTCATCGTCGTCCAAAATCGCCTCTATGGCTACCAATGCCACTGGAAAATATCAAAATTCAAATTGTACGATTCAAAAAAGGATCTAACCTCACCCCTAAGAAATAAAAACTAATCGCAAGAAGTTTGCAGAATTGGTAGAAATACTATGGCAAGAATTATGCAGATTGATATTAGGCTTTCTTTGCACCAGATTTTCTTGCCACAGTTTTTCCTATATGAGCCTTTTCCAGAACAACTTTTCCAGCAACAACTTCTCCGGGAGGGGTTCTTACAACATGGACATGTTTTCCAAGAACTGGAAAATCAGCATCCTCCAAATTAAAGGTAACATCTTCCTTTACAAGAGCTCTTTCTGCAACAGCTTTTTCTACGGCTTCACCATGACTCTCCTTCGCCTGCAACTCCACCCCACTCGAGCTCTTGGTTAACTGGGAATGCACACCATCATTAGCCAAAGCAGACTTTGGGCCTCTAGAAAAGCTAGGGTTAGGACGAGCACTGTGGAACCTGAGAATCGAGGCATCATGTGCCTTCTTCTCCTGGAGAGCCCTCTTCTTAGCCTCTCTCGCAGCCTTCTTCTGCTCCTCCCTGACCTTGATCTTGGCTTCCCTCTCTGCCTTCTTCTCCTCCTCTTTCTTCTTTTTTTCTGCTGCTACAAAAGCATCATCTTCTTTCGCATCGACAATGCTGATGAGATCTGAAGAGTCCTCGTCCAACAGATCAAAGGGATTGGCTAAGAGAGCCGACGATATGGGTTTTTGAGGAACAGGAGAGGGTTGGGGTGAGGGCTTCTCTAGGGTTTTCCCCTCCACCACAACCGACTTCTTCTTAGCCTCGACCTCCTTCATTTTGCCTCGACCTCCTTCTCTAGGGTTTTTGTGAGATAGAGTTTGTGATCCTGTGGGATCACAAGGGATGGAGAAGAGGGGTTTGTTTTGGGTGTATTTATAGGCCGTTGATGAGATTGAATAACCAATTTTGGTTGTCCTAGGCCTTGATCTATGGTGTTTAATGTACTTGCTCCCCAAGCCAAAATGAATTGCTGATTTAATGGCCTTTCTGTTATCTTTCGTTCTCCCCAAGCAAATAACAAATTAAATTTCTATCCAAACATGGAAAAACAAATAATTTAACCATTTACCTTAAATCATGTTCAAAGGTAAGAGAGTACGTGATTTGGATCAGGAGCTCCTCCTATCTGCCAAACGATCGGGGCAGCAGAGAATTGATTTGTATGAAACGAAATAGATCATTCCCAAATTCTCTGCGACTGAGAATGGTCGATTTTGATTTATACAAGTTATTCAGATGGAACTGATAGTTGAGAGTTCTAACAGTTGATGGCTTCTTGCGTCTCAAAATAGTGTGCCAAATTGTATTATCGATGAATTACTTATTCATCTAGCTAAGTAATTGTGATTTGTACCTATACAGATTACAGAGCAAACTCAGCAAAGTACCACATCCACATCTGTCCCGGCCTTCAACCAGAGACAATAAAAAACGTGTAAAAGCCATTGACAAGCAAGGACTTTCTTTCCTAATTCCTACGTACAATTAGCAGTCTCTATTCAAGGTGAGATAGTTTTTGCGATGTACTTACTGTGGAGGAAGCCTAGAGTAAAAGAAGGCTACTTTGGTGTCAATTTGTTACCATATCTTTCATTTCAGCGAATTTGCTACCCTAACTTTTCATAATTAGCCAATTTGCTACCCTAACTATTATTTCTGCCAATTTGCTACCTTATGTTTTCAAAATTAGCCAACTTGCTACTTTTTTGTCATTTTATTTTGTTCATTTCTTCATTCAAACATGAATTAATTCTGAAAATCAAAGGTTAAAGTTGGTCGATTTTGAAATTTTGATAAGTAAATTGGTTAATCTTGAAAACATAAAATAGCGAATTTGGTCGAATGGTAGCAAATTAGCAGATTTAATAGTTAAGGTAGCAAATTGGCTAAAATGAAAGCTAAGATAGCAAATTGACAATTATACCGTAAAAGAATGCACAGGGGGAAACAGTGTTTGGATTGTGCTCCTGTGACATTGCAATAATTTAAGTGTCACAGAAGATCAAAGAAGATAGACGAGATCTAGTGACAGTGGGAGGACTGCGGCTTGCACTAAATCATCCGATCGAGAGAGTGATTACAAACAAGCTACTGTGCATGTCGATCATTTGTTTCAACTTTCAACTGGAGAGAATATTTGACAAACCGTATTATATGATAAGCATTGGCAGAGGAAACAGACCGGGAAGTGCATTACAAGAAACCAGAAAACTGAAACTTTACACTGTCATTATAAAATTGAAAAATGTTGTCAGCTAATAACTTCATATTCTGAGTCTGACTTAGTATATGAAACAAACGGCAAAACATACAAAATATATATCCATATTTTAGTTTCATCTTTTTATCAATACCTTATAGGTATATGATATACACGGCCTTCTTGTTTTTGTTCAACTCGATCTCTAAGGGACAATTGATAACTCTACTTATGACATGTTTGATTTAAGTACAAAAAACATAAAATTTGGAGTTCGGTGTTGCACAGCCTAAAATTATGAAGAGCATGCATCATATGTAAACCATTGATTTTGTCTCAAAACATTGGACTTCCACTATATGTTTAAGCATGTCTCCGAAAATCTGAATATCCACACGTATTGTCGGACATAATTAGTTTCTTCCACTATTTCATAGAAAATTTTGATAACAGCAGATTCAAACACTTCAATAAAGTCTCAGTTATTTAGCTTCCATCTCTCGTTTCTTTTAAATTAAGAAAAACTGAATTTTCTCATGATCTGCACATTCCCACTGTGTACATACACATAAACGTAATGCACGTAATGCATGCCTCAAATTCCCAGTTTCCCACAAACGTAGTATGAAGCTCAAAGTTGCTTAAGGGACGCAGTATAATATTTTTCATCCAAAAAATGTTTTACTTGTGTGAAAAGATAAGATCTTGGTGCAAAGATTTTGATGAAAAGTTTCACTAAAACCCAAAAGAATTAAAGTTTAAAACCCCAAGTAATTGAGTACCCGAGTACCAGTTGAACATATTCGGCCGATCGATCTACTACTTGTGCAGTTGTGCTGGTGAATTCATTCATAAACATACACGAATGACGCACACAAGTAATTAAGAAAATTTAACGAGTGTGACGTTGAAATAACTTGGAAAACTTACAAAGCATGGAATATCATAACATAATTCAAACATATTCAGTATTTTTAATTTCTTCCAAGGGTAGGAAATTCAGCATTGTCCAAACTAAATTGAAGTTTTTGGCCTTCAGTGTTAGATCTCTGCCCTCCGTTGTCAAATCTTCGGCCGTCATTGTTGAATCTTTGTCCTCCGTTGTCAAATCTTCGGCCCTCATTGTTAAACCTCCTCCCTCCGTTGCTAAAACCATTCCCTCCATTGTTGTATCTCTGCGCTCCATTGTTGTACCTCGGCCCTCCATTGTTGTATCTCTGCGCTCCATTGTTGTACCTCTGTCCTCCATTGTTGTATCTCTGCTCTCCATTGTTGTACCTCAGCCCTCCATTGTTGTACCTCGGCCCTCCATTGTTGAATCTCTGCTCTCCATTGTTGAACCTCCGCTCTCCATTGACATCAATAGTCACTTTCTTGGGCTGAGGCTGTTGGTGGGAAGAGTTATTGTCATTATCTTTCTTCTCCTTCAAACTCTCCTTCTTCTTCTTCATCTCCTCATATTCTTTCAAAGTGTACAAACGAGGAGTCGACTGGTTTTGCACACTACTAGTGTCACCTTCTTTAGTGTCCTCCCCCTCCTTTTTCTCTCCTTTAGCAGCAGCCTTCTTTAGTTTTTTCAGCAAGCTTCCATTCTTGTTTTTTCTCTTCCCATCAACACTCTTGCTGCTGCTACCACCATCTCCACCATTATTAACAACACCCGCCTCCTTCTTTGATTGTTCATCTCCATTTACTACCTCCTCCTTTGTTTGTTGCTTTTCCACAACAGCGTCGCAGCTTTGAGTCTCCTTCTCCTTCTCCAACTCCAGCCCATTGTTCTTGTCACTATGCTCAGAGGATGATCCAGTCCTTGTTCCTAGATTTTGATCCGAGGTAGCAGCGACTTTGGCAGCACCGTTCTCGGATTGAGACTGCGACTCGGACTTTAGCACCCACTTTTTCTTAACAAGAGGAACATGATGAACAACTCCTTGGCCTTGGCCCTGGTTTTGTTTATTATTATATTCTCGAGGAAAATTTGGGCGTCTTATGGATGAAGAAGAAGAAGGGCGATGAGTGGGGAATTCAAGAACCGAGTTGAGTACGGTATCTCGCATCTTCTTCTCCATCTTCTTCTTCTTCAATCGCTGCCTCTGCTCCTGCCTCTTTCTCTCCACTTCCTTGGCCTCCTCTTTCTTCTTCTTCTCTGCTGCTAGAAAACCTGCAGCGTCTTGGTTCGCATCGACGATGGCAACCACTCTCTTCACATCTGATGAGTCCTCCCCCAACAGATCAAAAGCGTTGGCGAGACGAGCCATGGTTTGGAAAGATGGCTGAGAATTGCTATATAGAGAGAAACTGTACGTGATTAGGGCTTGCTATCAGGATTTATGGTAAACAAGGTCTCCCCTTGGGGTATTTATAGGATACTGAGACTGCTGATAGGCTAGTTTTCCTTGTACGACTTGGAACTCTTGAGGGTGTTCCTGATTCTTCTGGTTTCCTTATGCGATCTGGATTTCCTACTTGCTTCCCAAGCCAAATCCCACAAGAATCCTATCGTTTTGGAGAATCTCATCAATTTCCTTTTTATTAGGTCTGATTAAAATCCCAAATCAATCTCAGCCTTAAGCCTGCTGCAAAAAAAAGACACTGAAATCAAAGGTAGTGTTACCTACTTACCTTAGACATTTCCATCAACATAAACTCGTATATCTCTTACAATTTTTTAATCTTTATTATTAATTGGTTAATCAATAGAATCTTTATTCATGATTCATGAATTGCATATTTTGAACTCTTTTTTTTTTTTTGGAGCTGAGGTTCAAAGTTGAGATCGAGTGAGTTAGCTTCCAAGCCTTACATAGTAAGCTTCCCTATACGTACTCAGTAGGAATGAAGAGATTCAGAACCGACAGTCTCCTGGTTGACGACTGTTCAAAGCCTGAACATCAAGCTTATAGTTGTGCTGCGGAACCTACTGTGATCCACCTGAATCATGTGCTTCAATATTCTAAACAACCAAATAACAGAGTCAGATACTTGGGAAGAAGATGCTTCGAGAGCTCGAATAACCATAATTAAGATGAAATATATTCCACCCACAGAATATGTAAAGAAACTTTATTGGTGGTGAAGCTTAAATTATAATTTTGCTTAGTTACTATTTAAAACCAATTTAGCCATTCTGAAAAAACAAAAAACAAAATAAAAACCAAGTTAGCACATACCAAAGATAGTTCCAACTTTTCTCAATTCAATAATTTGTCATGGGAGTGATGGGACTATGACTTACTCAAGTTGCAGAGAAATTGGAGAAAGAAGGTAGAAAGACCTATCATCACAAGATAGAAATAGTAGCAGGAACACAGAATTCCTAGTCCGTTTAATTTTGCCAGAATCACCAGCAAATGCATATAGTGCAAAATGGCGTAAATATTCCACCGTACAGAATTTTCGGATGCCTAAGAAAGATGGGAGAGAAATATGAAATCAAGAAAGTAGCAACTAACAAAAAGCTCTTACTATTGGTACATGTATAACTCCATCGTTCTTATTTAGAGGAACTCAAAAGAGCTTGAGCATTATGCATATTCCAGTGAAAATGTGGAGCAGACAGTAAGCAAACTACTGAAATATAAAAAGCATAGTGTTGTAATATAAAGTGAAAAAGGATTTTAGAGTGAGAGAGTTTTGATGCAGACAGAATGGTAAATCCTTTATTCATCTCATATGAGGTTTATATACTACTACATCATGTATACAAAAGGCAAGTAATGAATAGTAATCAGTTACAAAGAGAATGAAATACCATTTATTTTCTTAATCAATATTAATTCCTTAATAGCATAACTGATGCACACTAATGGAGGTGACATGAATAGTCATATTTACAACACTCCCTCTTGGATATTTCATGTCAGTGTGTTGGCCTTGCTTTGTGTTTTGCCTTTAAAAGCTTGTAGATTGATGAAGTCTTCCCATTTAGAATTTATAAGTAGGTATTGTATCTACGAGAGGAATACACTAAGGTTGCTACACCAAAACCTTGCCACGGTAAACCCAGTGGGAAAAACCCGTGGTCGAAGGAAAAAGATGAGCAAATATGTATATGTCGAACCAACTCATCTTCAAGATGTAGTGAGTGGGTTGACCATACCAAAGATGTGCCTTGTTAAAACCTTGACAGGAAACAAAACCCAGTGGGACAAAATAAACCTGGGTGAAGGACAAAAAGAGTACACGATAGTCAAGTGGGTATACTTCAGGATACTCCCCCTGATTTCGACTCCCCCTGAAAATTACATGTTAGGTAATTCAGATAATTTACGTAGACCGATACCTTCTATATGCTTCTTGAATGTAGACTTTGGTAATGACTTGGTGAAGAGGTCTGCACAATTGTCTTCAGATCGAATTTGTTTGACTTCAATCTTTTGATGCTCTTGTTGTTGCTGATTGAAGAAGAACTTCGGTGAAATGTGTTTGGTGTTATCTCCTTTGATGAATCCCGTCTTAATTTGCTCGATGCAAGCTGCATTATCTTCGTGGATAGTTGTTGGTTCATCAGTGGTGGAGTGCAATCCACATGCACTTCGAACATACTTTGTGATGGCTCTCAACCATACACATTCACGTATTGTTTCATAAAGAGCTATGACCTCAGCATGATTTGAAGAAGTAACAACAAGAGTCTATTTCGTAGACCTCCAAGAAATTGCAGTATTCCCAATGGTAAAGACATAACCAGTTTGAGAACGAGCCTTATGCGGGTCAGATAGATAGCCTGCATCAGCATATCCAACAAGGCGTGCATCATACTGAGAATCAAGAGGGTTTGATCCATTCTTTGATGGGTAGGGATAGAATAAACCCATATCTGTCGTACCTCTAAGGTAGCGAAAGACGTCTTTTACACCATTCCAATGGCGACGTGTTGGCGCTGAGCTATATCAAGCTAGCAAGTTCACAGCAAAAGAAATGTCTGGTCTAGTACATTGGGCCAAGTACAACAATGTGCCTATTGCACTTAGGTATGGTACTTCAGGTGCCAATATCTCTTCGTTATCATCTGCAGGACGAAACGGGTCTTTCTTAGGGTCCAGACTTCGGACGATCATGGGCGTGCTTGAAGGCTTTACTTTATCTTCATTAAAGCGTCTTAACATCTTCTGGATGTAGTTTGATTGATGAAGCAAAATGCCATCAACACGGTGCTCGAGTTCTAAACCGAGGCAATAATTTGTTCTCCCAAGATCTTTTATCTCGAATTCTGACTTCAGATGCTTGGCAGTTTCCTTGATCTCTTCTGGAGTACCAATCAGGTTCATATCATCGACATAGACCGCCACAATTGCAAATCCAGAACTTGTTTTCTTAATAAACACGCATGGGCATAGTTCATTATTCACATATCCCATCCTGATCAAATATTCACTTAGACGGTTATACCACATCCGTCCAGATTGTTTCAATCCATAAAGTGAACGCCTCAAACGAATTGAGAGTGTGTTCCGTGGTCTAGAACTATTTTCATCAGGTATCTTGAGTCCTTCAAGGACTTTCATGTAAATCTCTGTATCAAGATCCCCATAGAGATAAGCTGTTACCACATCCATTAGCTGCATATTCAGTTTTTCGGAAACTACTATTTACGCTTAGATTAATATTTTACTGGACAGTAAATGTCTATGTGAATATTAATTACATTCTTGGTCCATGTCATACCGGCGAGCCCAAAGTTCTCTAAGTTTACAAATGTCGGCCCGCCAGTGAGATCACGCGAGCCGAGTTAGACTTCACGCGGAACGAACTGCATGCGAACTGGAACACTTAGCTCGCGCGCGGAATGACTTCGCGCGGAATTACTATTCAACACTTCGCGTAGGCGAGGCGAGATTGACTCTCCGCGTAGGCGAGGCGAGGCGAGCTGGCGAACTGGCTCGCGTAGGAGACTTCGCGAGGCAGCGACATGCGGACTCCGCGCGCACCACGACAAACGTTGAAGACTTTTACAAGTCTTTGACATGCTTCGGGCCAATCCATGTGGCCCATTAAATATAAAAAGCCCTTTTAAGGCTCGCAAGCTGCAATAGCCCGCGAAATGGAAGCGAGCTTCAGTAGCACGCGAGATAGCTTCGTTTTACAGCCCGCATGATGAATTCCAGTTCGCATAGGAGTCTACAGTTGGCAGCGAGGAAGCAATGCCCTATGCGCGGAATGAAGTGTGCGAACTGGACATGTGTCACAAGATGGTTGGTTTGCATGGACGGAGCAGTGTCCTTGTGTGAATAGGGTTTCAGAGTCCGACTTGGATTCTAATCACTTTTCTTCTGCCGCAAGTCGAACTACTATATAAAGGGGCTCGAACCCTAACAGAAACTCTCTCAAACATATACACAAAAACACAAATACAAACTGAAACCAGTTACCCTTCGAGCTCCTCGAAACCCTAACCCTAAGCGCCGCCGCCTAGGTTCCCCTCTTCAGAGCCCTCCGGACTCTACATCCCCGCTTCTCTCTGAACTCCCTATAGTTGCTCTGCTCGCGCCGCCGTGAGTATCGATCGCTTGTGCTCGTAAATCCTCGTCTGAGGTGGCACCTGTAACCCCCTTCGCCTGATCAAGAAGTCAAGCGCACCCCTACTACCTTTTCCTCATCCGCGAGGTGGCACGCCCGTAACACTCCCCCCTTCTCTTTGTTCGCTAGAAACCTCTGCTCCGCGCGCTGAGGATCGTGGCCAAAACAACTATCAAACTGATAAGGTAGAGGAACGTTGCATTCGCCTGCTTTTTGCTCGCATTCGCCTGCCCCTAGCCCGCATTCGCCTGCTCAACTCAAAAGACGTAGAAAATTGCACATATCGCGAGCAAATGTAGCTCGCATGGATGTATCTTGAGCAGACGTTTGTTTTGACTAAATTCCAAAAATGGCCCTTCGCGAGCTCTTGGCGACGGTGGACCAACGTTGTGATAAACATGGAATGACAATGGCTATGTACTTCGCTGCCCCCCAGTGCGAACCAATGAAAGGCAAACAAAAGAGTCGACGAACCAATGAAAAAACTTTAGAGGCCATGCACTTCGTTGCCCCCCAGTGCGAACCAATGAGAGGCAAACAAAGGAATCGGCGAACGGCCGCATAAAGCTGGCGAACCAAGTTTGAAAATTTGGAGGCCATTAGAATTGGCCTAACTAATGACTAAGACACTTGAAAAAGGTCTAAAGTCTGAAATTTCTGGAACACGATCCTCCAATGTGCCCCCCAGTTTTGATGTCTGTTCGCCGAAGCTTCTTGAGAAGAATGAAGGAAGGACATCAAAACTTTAGCATTCCCCCCAGTGAGGAAAGCACGGTACGAGATCATGAAAACACATTGCAAACGCACATTGCAAATTCGCGCGTAACCTGACCACGATAAAGAGCCCACGAGGGAGACTACGGCGAACTCTAACTCGCAGAATGTTGTTAGTTCGGTTGGCGGGTGATGACCGAGGAAGTCCGCTATGGCCTGTCCGTTAACTGCCTTTTGCGGAACATATTGCAAAGAGAATTCAGACAAAGCCAATATCTATTTTCCTAAGCGTCCCCGTAGGATAGGGCGGGAAAACATATATTTGACCAGATCGGACTGAGCGATCACCACTGTGGTAAAGGCTAACATGTAGTGGCGGAGCTTGCAACCCGCGAAGAAGAGGGCAAGACATAACTTTTCCATTGGAGAGTAGCGCGTCTCACAATCGGTTAACACCCTGCTAAGATAGTAAACGACATGTTCCACTCCGTTCTCATCGTCTTGTGCCGAGAGTCCGCCGATAAACAAGTCAGCAGCGGCGATGTAGAGCTTAAGCGGAAGCTGCCATAACTCGCCGTATCATGATCTGTCTGCATTCAAGCTGCCATAACTCTCTCTAGGAATGTCAGAATGACGAACCGTAAAATCCTCTGGAAAATAGACATCCAGGGCTTTCGGTCGGTATAAGACGTGTCGGCTAATTCCTCCTGGATCAGTCTAGTGGAGTCCGCGAAGTTGACTGTCCAGTAGTGGCTACCAACGTTTCATAATTGCAAACTAATTGTATTGCCTCTCTGACTTGACTTCGCTGGCAGTAACTCGAAGGCATGTGAAATGCCTGTTGTCATCAAGCCTCAGGGATAGGCTCCTAAGTAAAGTTCAAGTCTTTCAGAGGCAAGAACGTTGTCTTGCATTTCAGCAAGACCAAGGATCTCTTTTTGTTTTCTGCTATTTGTTTTTTTTTTTGGTATTTTCTTTTTTCAATGCGAGAAAGAAAGAAACTGAAAGCAAACAGAAGTAAAAACTGAAGGAAAGCTAGGAACAAAGAAAAGAGGGTATCATAGCTTGATTAGGTACCCTTCGTTAGGCCACGGGGGAGGCCACCAATGCTTCACTCCAAGCCTCGACGTCATCATGTTTCCAACGTGAGACTGTCGTTGTTGAAAATTTCCAAGTGTTGAGCAGAGTTGTTCTGCGTCAACAACTTGAAAATTTGAGCAAGGTATTGCGTAGGGTACGTCTCGTTGCCCCCCACGTATCCTTGTTGTTTGACCAAGCATGATTCTCAACTGCATTCTCGTGGATCGTATGATGTTGAGATCTGCCTTGTTGCCAACTATCATGTCATAATGCATGGTCTTAGCGGGAATAACTATGCATTGGTCAAGGAAGAGAACCACTTGCTGGTCTCTTTTCACCCTACCAAGAGCTTTACTGGGATTGGACTCTTGTGCCATATGATTATGAGACAGACGCACCAACATATAGTCTTCGTCGTATTCATCAAAAGTTGGCTCTGTGTCAAAATCACATGCAGAATCAACAAAGGTCGGTGGCTCGACCTTCTTTGCAACCATAGGCATATATGGGACATGTACGTACTTCGCACATAAGCCAAAGTCCCCTTTAGGCCTCTGAAATTGCATGCAGAGACTCCAAGTATATTTCAATGTGAAACCACGGATTGACCTAAGGATACCACCACGCCATATATAGTTAAGCTTAACATGACCATGGTTTGGCGAAGCGGACTGAGGCATCTTGCTGGTGAATATAAGATTGGCGAGGCGAATCATTAAGAGAGGCGGACCTCGCCAGCCTTGACGCCCCGCGTGTACAGGCTGAAAAGGAAACTCAAGAGGCTCTGGTCCAGCTTCATTTCGCTTGTCATAACTTGGTAAAGAAAGCAGGCGAACTCCGCCTTGCCCCCCACGCGGCTGACCTGTGTCCACATATATGTCTCGCATAGGAAAGCTGGCTCGTGGGTCACCTTTCATGCGAAGTTGTGATTCGCCACCAGTGTTTGACCCGCTCTCTTTTTCTAAGGTGGACTGTTCTGTCCTACCTTCAAGCTTATCTTCTTGGGGAACAACGTCGGTTTTTGAGATAAGATCATTATCCAAAGTCTCACCGGCCTCGACCTCAGATACTTTGTCATTGATTGACAAAGCAGTCTCTTCCTTAGACGTAAGTTCATCCAAAGGAAAATCTCTGCCAACCGTATGCTTAACATTCTGGCGTTGTAAAGCCTTTTCATTTTCTTCAGCAGCCGCTTGCGCATCTAGTTGCTTGTGCAACTCGTCAAGTCTGCGCCAATCCATTATCACAGCTTCTTTTCGCTTGCCGTGACTTGGGGCAGCGTCTTGATCACGTCCAGTAATTGGACAAAGCTTGAGCTGATCATACCCTTGATCATGGTGGTTAAATAAAGAAGGAAGGCGAGCTCCGCCTTGCCCCCCATGCAGCTGACCCGTGTCCACGTATACATCTCGCATGAGGAAGCTGGGTACTTGGAAGTTGTGGTTCGCCATCATGCAAAGTTGTGGTTCGCCTTCAGTGTGCGAACCGATTTCTTCTTCAAAGATGGACTGTTCTGTCCTATCTTCAGGCTTCTTTTCCTGAGATAAACCATGAAATTTCGAGATGGGATTATCATCCATAATCTCGCCGGCCTCTACCTCAGGCTCCTTGTCATTGGTTGACAAAGCAGCTTCTTCCTTGGACGTCGGCTCCTCCAAAGGAGAGTCTTTGTCAGTAGATTGGCTGCTAAGCAGCTCAATCTTTTTGGCAAGGCGTTCGTCAACTACAGCATAGGTCATGTTCAAGACGTTCATGGTTTGCCCCAACTCTTGTTGGGTTCGTTGGAGAGACCCCTCCACTAGGTCCGTGGTTTCCGTGAATTGGTCGTCTAGGTGGCCATGATCCTTACTGATCACGGTGAGTTTGTCATGGGTGGCCTGCAAAAGGTCTCTGTCTTGTTTGACTTGTTCAGAGAGGCCTGCAACGCTTTGTTGAGTAGCCAACCCCTGGCTCGTCAACTGCTCGAACATCTGGAAGATTTGCTCCATAGATAGAGCAGAACCTGTGTCTTGGGTCGGCTGAGAGCCTACCATGGTGGTCTCGCTGAAGTCTGGATCACCAAACTGAGCAAGGACCTGTTCTTGAGTGAGGGATCGGCAAGCCGCGCTGTTATGGGGCTTATACCGTAGTGATCTGTGCTTGAGGCAGGAAAGCTGAGGCTTTCGGTACGGTTCTTCTTCCGGTTTCCCTATGATGTATCGCTTGTACTCCCTGTCCCACTGGGCGTGCCAATGTTTTGGCCACGATCCTAAGCGCGCGGAGTAGAGGTAAATAGCGAGCAAAGAGAAGGGGGAGTGCTGCGGGCGTGCCATCTCGCGGACGAGGAAAGCTTTTGTGTGTATGCGCTTGACTTCTTGATCAGGCGGAAGGGGTTTCCAGGTGCCACCTCAGAGGAGGAATTTACGAGCACAAGGCGATCGATACTCACGGAGGACGCGAGCAGAGCAACAATAGGGAGGTAAGAGAGAAAACGGGGTAGAGTCAGGAGGGCTCTGAAGAAAAACCTAGGCGGCGGCGCTTAGGGTTAGGGTTTTCGAGTAGCTCGAAGGGTAACTGATTTGCAGTTTGTATTGTGTTTTTTGTGTTTGTTTGAGAAAGTCTTTCTTCAAACCCTAAAGCCCTTTATATAGTGGAGCTCGACTTGCGGCAGAAGAAAGATAATCATAGTTCAAGTTGGATTCCGAAACCCTAATCTCACAAGGACTTTGCTCCTGCGCGGGCCAAAAGAAGGCTTTTTAATTATTAAGGGCCACAGGGATTGGCCCAAAGCATATCAAAAACTGATGGGAGTCTTCAACGATTAGCGTGGTGTTCGCGGACTCCGCCTGTGTCTTCTTCACGAAGCCTCCCACGCGAGCCAGTTCGCTAGCTCGCCTCGATGTACTCCGCCTCGCCTAGGACTTTTACGCGAAGTACATTTGCGCCTCGCCTATGCGCGAAGTCATTCCACGTGAGAGATCATTAAGTGTGCGAGCCCTGTATTTCGCGCGAAGCGCGCAAGCTCCCTACTCCGCGCGAAGTCATTCTGAACGCGAACTCTGTAAGTTAGTTCGCGTGGTCTATTCCGCGCGCGAGCTAAGTGTTCCGCGCAAACTGTGTAGTCCGCCTATGTCCATTCCGCGCGCGAGCTGCGCGAAATCCAGTTCGCACGCGAACTCTGTAACTCAGCTCGCGTGGTCTTACTGGCAAGCCATCACTTGTAAACTTAAAGAACTTGGGCTCGCCGGTATGACATGGACCAAGAGTTTAATTAATATTCACATGGACATTTACTGTCCAGTAAAATATTAATTTAGGCGTAAACAACTAGATAGGCATTTTAGTTTCTCCAATGTACGCTTCTAGCCATACAAGTTGGAGGTTATGCAAAGATATTCCACTCCATTTTCCTCAGTAGTCTCAACATAGTAACCGTTGGCTCGGATATCTTTAAAACTCAACAATGTTCTTCTAGAACGTGGAGAATATAAAGCCTCATTAATGGTAAATTCGGTACCATTGGACAATATAAAATGGGCTTTGCCATGACCCTCGATCAGGTTGGACTCACCCGATATGGTTGTCACAAAGGTATGAGTAGACGAAAAAATTGAAAAATATTTTTTATCTTGGAGTATGGTGTGCGTAGAAGCACTATCAGCCAGACAAAAAACTCCCCCACAAGACATGCCTATTCATAAATTTAATTCAATGGATCACATGTACGAAAATAAATAATTTTATTGAATTAAATATCCAAGCACAACCAAATTAATAAAAATAATTATTCCAAAATCACCAAATATAATCCGGAAAATAAAAACATATTTATGATAATAATATAAATATGGCATAACTGCCTTTTATTTCCAAGTCTTCCGGTTTTCAATCCTCAATGTATTCATTGGCCGCTTGAAAATCAGCGATCTCCAAGATGGTATTAATAAGGACCGCCTCTTCCACAAGATTAGCCTCTCGAGTTCTGCGTCTAGAGTGATACTCTCATATCTCCTCATTCGTTGCACGACAGGTGCGAGACCAATGATCAGAGCCTCCACATCTATAACATAAATTATGCTGATTTTGAGGGTGACGGGGCGGGCCAGCATTCTCTCTGACTTGAGCTTGTCGAGCCGGAGCATTTCGGTTCCTACCACGTGGGCCTTGACCACGTCCTCCTCAGCCTCTAGGGCCATTTCCTTGGGGTTCACGGTCATATGGGCCATTCTGGGTCCATTTCTTCTTCCCCTTCCACGGCCCACGTTCCTCCTTAAGAGATTATTTCCGCGATGGGCAACAACATTTGCTTCAGGCAAAGGAGCTGCTCTAGCACCAATGGGCCTCGCTTGATCATTCTGCATAAGTAGGTCGTTGTTCTTTTCTGCGAGCAATAAAGTAGTGATCAATTCAGAGAATCTAGCAAAGTTTCTTTCCCTGTATTGTTGCTGCAGGACCATACAAGAAGGAAGGAAAGTGGAGAGAGTTTTCTCCAATAGATCAGCTTATGTGCGCTCTTCTCCACAGAATTTTAGGAGTGACCGAATGCGGCATATTTTAGAGTTATACTCATTTACAGTCTTGAAATCTTGAAAACGTATGTTCTGCCAGTCATGCCTTCCTTGTGGCAAATATATGGCCTTCTGATGGTTGGATCGCTCTTCTAGAGCGATCCAAAGACACCGTGGGGCCTCTTCAGCTAAGTACTCCAGAGTCAGGGCTTCCTTCATATGCTTCCTAAGGAAAATCATAGCCCTAGCCTTCATATCTTCTGGAGCAATATTGTCAGCATTGATCGTTGTTCTCATCTTTTGTGCAGTCAGATGAAGCTTGACATCTTGGGTCCACTTGAGGTAGTTCTGTTTGGAAACTTCCAAAGCGACAAACTCAAGCTTGTTGAGGATTCCCATTCTCTACAAGAATTTAAATGACAATAATCAATGTTATGGGTAAAAACTTCCATAAACAATGAATAAGAACTTCAGGTTCTATAACATTTATGAAAGACCATATTTGAACATTTATGGTGAATTTATAAAGGGAACTTCAGGTTCCTTATATGGCATTATCGAAATGACAGGTTCGATATACATGAAAAATTACTACTCAACCCTTTCGGTAGCTCCAAATGAATACGACCAGGTAAGAGGGACTGAGGTGGTGGAGCGAGGCTCTCTTAAGCACACACCTCAGGCGATTTTCCTAGACATCGAATCCAAGTGGGTGAGCCTATTTGAGAAGATTCATAACTTTTTCAATGTCTATCGAAATTATAGGTTCGATATATGTGTGATGTTTTGATTCAATATTTGAGTATGAACTTCTGGTTCCTTAAATATATATTCAAATAAACTGAGCAGGTCCCATTGTAAAATAATTATGACAATTAATAAGAAATAAATACCACAAAACCGTTATGGTAATGTCTGAATCAAAGTTAATAAATTAAGAGCAAATTTCAATCAATAATTATGATAACGTCGAATTAAATGGCATATAATCTGCTGCTGGCAGTAATTTGTATTAACGTTGAATTATTGGTATCAATTGCCATATGGTACAATGGCTGGACGACATGTTGGATACCAACTTGCGTTGGCTGGGTTCAAATCCCAGAAATAGCATTTTGCTTTTGTATTTTGTTAAATCTCAGTTGAACATGCAATTGTGTACTTTTCCAAGCAATCTAAAAAGTAACCATCATATAGTAAAATAGGTTCATGCATCATGGAGATTTTTCTTACTCAACTATAGGCTAATAGGCATGAACGTGAGAATCATAAAATTAGAGAAACCTACTTGGTTGAAGAGCTAGTAGATGATGTTGATAGAGTGATGAATCACTTCTTCACAGCAACCAAAGAGTATTTCGTCTCTTCCACTTCTTGTCCGTCACCAAAAAGAAATCCGTCTCTTCTCTCGGCAATCCGCAGTCGATCCGAAACTTAGAGCTATTCGTGCTGATAACGTGTTGTAATATAAAATGAAAAATGATTTTAGAGTGAGAGAGTTTTGATGCAGACAGAATGGTATCCTTTATTCATCTCATATGAGGTTTATATACTACTACCTCATGTATACAAAAAGGCAAGTAATGAACAGTAATCAGTTACAAAGAGAATGAAATACCATTTATTCTTTTAATCAATATTAATTCCTTAATAGCATAACTGATGCACACTAATGGAGGTGACATGAATAGCCATATTTACAACACATAGCTCATTTATTTAGATTTTAGAAGACAATAAGGGAAAGGAACATATAAAGTGATTCCTTCTTTACATCAAGAAGAAAATGCTCAAGTAAATGCATAAGTGCCAAAATCACTTATCTACACTAATCACAACATCAATACTGAAGAAAACTTGATAAACCTTTCCGTGCAAAATCAAAAATATATCTTTCTTACCTCCTTTTCAGTTAGATTTCTTCTATGCTGCTCATCACTTTTCTCTGCCATCCCAATTTCTTCAAATGGATCTAAGGAAATCTGCTAAAGGCAAAGTAAGTTCTTTTTCCGAGAATCAGGAACTGATAAATTTTACGAGTATCTAGTTTAAACATTGATACAGTATCGAACAGCTTAGTATCTAGGAGTTTGGTTCAGATCAACAGGGCGACAAGAGCACTGGCAAAGAAAAGCAAATTTGATCCTCACGAACTTGACAATTAATGATCATCTTGACGAATAATTAACTACAAAGAAGAGTATGATATCAGAACAATGGTGAGCAATATGCGGAAAATCCTCCTACAAAATGCCAATAAGAGCACACAGTCAAATAAACATCATATACCAGATACAAAATCAAGCCAAGTTAAGCCTTGTGACACATCACTTCAGAAGCATTGAGCTCAGGCAACTTAAAATTCGGTGCAAATGTAACCCTGTTCCATGAACTTGAACAAGGCAATACAAAAGATAAAACTGACCAGCCATCTGATATTACCGTATTTATCATTGGGATTCTACTTAAGGTTTTTCTTTTTCGCCTATATCAATCAATCTATCAAAGAGAAGGAAATAGAAAAGATAGGATGATTTAGCTTAGCATTAAGGTTTGTGATACTACTGCTTAGATAAAATACACACATTACTATAGCAACAATAAAATGCTCAACTTTTTCATTAAAATTCAACCAGCTTTCGTCATAATCCAAAATTGCCTCCATGGCTAATTCAAACTCAAGTACAAATGCTAATATTCAGGCCTTCTTACTTCAAACTAATCTAGTGCTTGTTGACATTATCTTTTTTCTTCTTCAAACTCTCATACTCTTTCAAAGTGTACACACGAGTGTACTGCTTTTGAACAGCACTACTAGTATCAACCTTTTCATTGTCTCCCTCCTTTTTCTCTGCCTCAGCAGCCTTCTTCTTCTTCTTTAGTTGTTTTCTTCGCAGGCTTCCATTCTTGTTTTGCCTTCTCCTTCCATCAGAACTCTTGGTGCTGCTATCACCATCTACACCAGTACTATCCTTGCTTCCATTCATACTGACATGCCCGCCATCTGTGATTCCATTTTCAACAACCACAGCAGCAGCACCTCGGCTCTCCTCCTTCTCCAAATTCAGCCCATTGTTGTCATTACAATAGGTTTGAATTTGATCTGGGTTTGACCTCCTATCAGATCCTTGTGCCCTTCTCCGTCGAGAGGCTACTAGTTGCCATCCCTCATCATCCTCATTATCTTTTGCTTCTTCTCTCTTGCTCTCCTGAACTTGATCAGTAGAGGAGCTAGAATTAGTAGTACTAGAAGGCACAACAGCTTTATCAGAACCACTTTCTGCTGCTACTTCTTCTTTAACGGGACTAGTAGTCTGAGCCTTCACTGCAGGACCATTGATCTTTGCTGCAGCCTCTCTCTGGCTGGGACTAGTGCCAGTGGGAAACACAGAGCTTGTGGAAGCCGGAATCAAAGCAGGTTTAACTGCAGGTTTGATCCGTATAGCTTCTGCTCTCAGGCTTCGACTATTGGTACCATTAGACATAGGTCTTACGGAAGGTGCAACCACAGCAGGTTTGACTGCAGGGCCATTATTCTTTGCTTCTTCTGATCTCTGGGTTCCTTGAGTTCGATCTGAGGTGCTCGGCCTAGTACTAGTTGTACTACCAGAGTAACTAGACACAGAGACAATATCAGAGGGATCTGAGAGAGTGCTGGGACTCCTTGGCACCTGCTTAGTCTTTGCTCCTCCTTGTGCTTGGCCTTGCTTATAACCAGGACCTCTTCTCTGAAATTCAAGAGGAGAAGGGCTCCCGGAAAATCCACGAGCTCCACGAGGACGAAGCAAGCCTAGAACTGCCTCCTTAATGCTCTCCTTCTCCCTCCTCTTCATCTCCACTTCCCATTTCTCTGGATCTTCCTCCCGCAACTTCTTATCTTCCTCCCGCAACTTCTTATCATCTACCTCCCGCAACTTCTTATCTTCTACCTCCATCTTCTTATGTTTCTTATATGCCGCCCTTCTCCTCTGCCTTTCCTCCAACCACCTTTTCTTCTGCTCCTGACTCTCGAACCACCTCCTCCTATTCTCCAACCGCCTCGCCATCGAGGCCATCTCCTCCTCCTCCTTCCTCTTCCTCTCGGCCTCCTCTTCCTTCTCCCTCTTCTTCCTTGCCGCCTCCTTCAACTTTTTCTCGGCATCCTTCCTCTTCCTCGCCGCCTCCTTGGCCTCTTCCCTCCTCTTCCTCTCCGCTGCTTCAAATGCAGCTCTGGCCTCCATATCGTCCACTATGCTGAGGAGACCTCCAGCATTTGATGAGTCTTCATTCTCACCCAACAGATCAAAAACATTGGATGCAATAGCCATGATGGATACAAGAGGATTGCAAAACCAAAGAGTAATTAGGGTTTCTGATATCACAGCAGAGGGAAAGAGGGTTTTGATGCCTTGTGTGATCACCTAGGATGGAAAATGAAGTTCCACCTTTGGGGGTATTTATTCGAGTAGAAATTGAAGTCCCAACAAAGGATGTACATACTTGCTCCGCAAGTCATACCCTAAATCACTCTCTGTGATTCCCTTGATTTACTTACCTTTTGACTATTGTTTCTTTCTCTCCAAGTAGTGTACTCAATAAGATACTTGCTGCTCAAGCAATTACCAATATCTCAATAAGCAAAATTACTATTTACTAATCTATTTAATTACCAAAAGAGGGGCTGGTTAAACGAATTTGGCAGATGCATGTAGAAGCATCTGCCAAAAATATATTGTACAGGTTAATTATATATTTAGAAAAAAAAAAACTATTTATTTTCACCAACATTCCTAATGCTACTTTTGGCAGATCTCTTATTCATCCCACAGCTGCTATATAATTTTTGCAGCTCAAAACTTGGGACTCTAATTGTATCATCATACTTAAAGGTAGGTATGTCAATATCACTTTTAATTAGTAGAACCTAAACTTAGTGTGCTCCTAGTAGAACTATAAAGACTAATGTTTACACCCAAATTAATATTTTACTGGACAATAATTGTCTATATGAATATTAGTTAAATTCATAATCCACGACACGCCGGCGAGCTCGAATAATATTGGGGTTTAGAGGCGGGTTACCTTGCCTGCAATATCACGCGAGCTGGATGTAGGGCTCGATTGCACAAAGGCCTTCACATATAAGGACTGAAATTATCAGGCGAGCTAAGGAGTTCGCACATGTCAAAACAGTGACATGAGTCGCATGCGAGCTGGATGCATGAGAAGATGTGCTCCGCGAGGTGATGACTTCGCGCAGGGGACTCCGCATAAGAGAAGGACCTTGTGAAGAAACAAGAAAAGGAGTTCGCGTGCTACAAACAAAGGGTTGACTCGGTCAAACATTTAATTGCCGGCGAAGTCCTGTATGCAAGCGAAGTGCGGAGTTTGCGTGCCCAAAGCAACGTTTGCATGGGATATCAAGTAGCTAGCTTTGCTATATTACTCAGTTGATAATTATTCACTATTGGACGCGGAACAGAAGGATAAGAAGACTAGCTAGCTACATCCTTAATTGCATTCAACAAGGAGTCTATATACATGCGAAGGGAGAAGTTCGCCTAAGAAAAGGAGACCAAATGGGCGCGAGTTGATGTTTAATTGCCTACAAAGACCAGCGAACTACAAAGTCCAAAGCTTGCATGCGAAGGGGACGACTCCGCCTAGAAAACCAGGACATGGAATGACTATCAAAGTTATCCTATCTCCATATACATATTGCAATGAATGCATGCACGAGAGACGTGCTACGTACAAGCCAGGGTGCGCGCGAAATGATAAGTCCGCATGATAAAGACTCCGCCTCCGCATGCTTGATTGAAGATGAGTATAGTTGTCCTTAATTGCTTGAGAAGTACACGTGTGCACATTGGCTAAGGATTCAAGTCTTTGACTATGTCATATGGTGTATATCTCCTGGGGTTCGTGTCTTTGGCAGAAGCATGCATAAACTATAAGTGTCCTCCTTGGGTTGTATTGCTTCGCGAGGGGGTATATCAAGTAGGACTCAAGTTTCTCTTTGAGGACATCGTGTTTGATTATATGAAGGCAACTAGGGAGTCCAAGGCACATGCATGTTTATCCATAAGTTCGCTAGCCTTATCTAGCTAGCAGAATTATATCAAGAGGTAGCGAACGTGATTGTTTACGACATATTATCGTTGAAGACTTCTACAAGTCTTACCAATACATGTGGCCCTAAATAGCTCTATATAAAGGAGTTCGAGGATACTCTCTCAAAAAAACAATAACAACTCAATACAAACAAACAAACAAACTTTCAACCCAATTGATACCTTCGAGCCTCTCGAAACTCTAGTTCTAAGCGCACATTGCCTTAGTTCTCAGAGCCATTTCGGACTCATCTCCGATCACTCTTGATCCCTTTTTGGTTGCTCTGCTCGCGACACACCGTGAGTATCGATTCGCTCAGTGCTCGTAATTCCTCGTCCGCGAGGTAGCACCGGAATCCCTCCGCTTGATTAAGAAGTCAAGACCCGACGCACTCTCTTTCCTCGTCCGCGAGGTGGCACGCCCGCATCTTTATTACTTTTGGTATCTAATTACCTCGCTATCCCTTACTGAGTATCGTGGCCAAAACAACTAAAATTGAGATGGACAAAATTGGTGAAAGAAACACCAGAACAATCACAGCTAAATTAATCAGACGGACCAGAAAATGAAATTATGTACCGCCACCTGTCCATACAGTCAACGACGTCCACACAAACATAAAATAGTCAACGAAACGAAAACATACCCGAATGTGGGCTGCCCGCCAGGAGCCATATGTATGGCTCATCCTCATTGCCTGCGCTTCATCACACCCCATCCAAACCCACCTTCCAACAATGCCCGCCGGGCCCACACCATGAGAGCACCTCTCCCTCTTTCCCTCAAGTTAATCATCCCTTCCAATACTATAATAACCCTGAGAACGGGAATCGACCGCAGCCGAGCACGAACCTTTTGCTTCAGCAACTCCATGGGCGACGAAGGTGGCGGTGCTTCGACGACTGAGACTCGGCCGGTTGAGGTGGCGGAGAAGAAGGAAGAAATAAAACCAGGGCCGGAGAAACCGGAAATTCCGCCGCCGCCGGAGAAGCCGGAGCCCGGCGATTGCTGCGGCAGCGGATGCGTCCGGTGCGTTTGGGACGTTTACTACGACGAGCTCGATGAGTATAACAAGCTCTACAAAAGTGATTCCTCCTCCAACTCTCAGAAAAATTAGGGTTTTCGATTCGATTGGATTCGATTTGATGAAGAATTTGTTTCTTGAAATTTTTGAAATGAATAAGAATTGTGTGTGATTTTCAATTTTGCGATTTTTGTTGGGCCGGGAAGAGAAAAAGATCGATTTTGATGGGCCTGGCCCAGAATGGATGGTATAAGATAAAAAGTGATGGAATGTCCGAATGTGGTAACAGCTCGATCGGTGAGGATGGGGAGGCCGGAGTTTATGATGGTCACGGTGGCGGCGGTGCTGTTGTTGTTGCTAGGAAACGACGTCGTTGAGGCTTCGAAGTCATCATCGGCGTTTGTGCAGAACGTCATCTACTCCAACAAGATTGCTATCTTCTCCAAATCGTATTGCCCGTAGGTTCTCGTCTCTGTCACTTGTTCTATTTTGGGTGCTGGATTTGATGTGTTTAGGGTTTTTAGATGAAATTTGTTAGCAATTGGATTGGAATTTGATTGTTGCTGAATCTGATGTGTTGGTAGAGAGATTTGTGTTGAGTTTTCAATTGTTTATCATTCTTAGGGTTCATAATCTGCTAGCTCAATTGAGTTGTATATCCAGTTTTGTACTTTGTGACTTCGAATTAAAACACCCTTTTCTCACCCTTGAGTAAAATCTGGTTTTGAGGAACAATAGAACAAGACTGGGGCAAAATCACCCTGAAGTTTTGAACTTTCCATTTTTGGAGTTGAATCAGGTGTTGTTGAAATTGGGATGAATATAAGCATAATGCATCCAAAGTTAATTTAGTTGCCTTTGTATATCTATGTACATAATCATGCCTTAGATTGTTTTCATACATTTCAGTAGTGGACAGTACATGTTCATAAATTTAGAAAGGAACTTAATTTTCCTGTGGAATGAGGAGTTGTGGCTGTTTTTGCTTCCAGGTATTGCATGCGTGCCAAGCACATATTCAGTGAATTACATGAGCAACCTTATGTTGTTGAACTTGATCTTCGAGGTAAGAATTGGACATGGTTGTTTTTTACTCAGCTGCTTCTCCATTATGTGAAAAGGATTTTGAATGAGCTATGTGTTGAAGATGATGGGGCGCAAATTCAGAGTGTTCTTCTAGATGTGGTTGGCCGATCCACTGTCCCACAAGTATTTGTGAATGGCAAGCACATAGGCGGTTCTGATGGTTAGTTCTGATCTGCTGTGTGCTTTTCTAGATTAACATAATTTCCTTCTTTATTTGCTTTAATAGTCAATTAGTTATTTATCTGCCACAAATTTCCCGTTCTGTTTATGACTTGCCGTTTTTCAATTCAGATCTCAAAGCCGCTGTTGCGAGTGGTCAACTTCAGAAGCTTCTTAGTATAAATTGAGAGCGAATTGGAAATTAACAAACACAAGTAGACTAGCATCTCATATGAAGCTGCATCTGAACACTTCTGGGAGCTTAAGATTGTGAGATGGCACTTTAGTATCTTATCGCTTCATTACGTGTTGAATTTGCTCGAATTTTATGGAAAAATAATTGAGTGTATATTTCGACAATCTTTTGATGAATCCCAAATTTCTGTTGCTTCAGAGATCTCATTCATCTGTCTCTTGCTATGATTTTGATGAATTTTATTGCTTAAAGAAAACATATGCATTTGACAGTCACCATCATCAGAATGTTCTACAGCAATCCTTTACGTTGTGTTTGGATGAAGTAATTTCAATTTCTATAGAAATTTCAAATTCATGGGAATTACAATTCCATGAATTTAAATTCCATTAATTGAGAATTTCATTGTTTGGATTTCATGATGTAGAGTTTTAAAATGAGAAGAATTTGTATTCAGACTAACCTCAGTTAAGGGAATTGACAAATGACACATATATTGTGAGGAATTCAAGTCGGGAATTTAAGCTCCTAAATTCCACGATTATTTTTCCGCAGAAATTGCTAATTCCACGGGATAAGAATCCAAACGAGAGAAACGGTCTTAAGAAATTGAGAATCCTTATGTTTGATTAAATTCTCGGGAATTCACTCGCATCCAAACACACCGTTGATATCATCCTAGAGACGCACCAATTGATATCATACAACCCAGAACGATGCCTCTGATATTTGTTTCCATGTTAACTTGTCTATTTTTTTTTTTTGGCCGGCGTTAATTGCTTTATCCGGCATTTCACATTAGCATGAATAGATTCATATACAGTGTAATGGAACTGCCTGACTACTAGTGCTCCGCATTTCATAACAGCCGAATAGCCGATGATGAAGTGTGTTTAACATGGGGATTTCCGTTGTTGCAAAGTAAGAATAATTTGATGATGTTGATTAAACTAAAAGATTAACATTTGTTAATAACGAACCTATTCCAATGTTGACGCAATATGATACGAATATTTCAGGGGACGCCGGAGTCTCCTCAATGCTCCATTTAGTAGGTGAAAGTTCTAGTATAAGCCCAGGAGAGCCGAGCATGGTCAGTTTTCTGTCATGAGCTAACCACTCGAGCATTCTACTTCTGTGAAATGTATTGATTCACATACAAATAACGTTCTGTGCAATCATGACAAAAATTTGGTTTTTGCCGTTATAAACGTTGAAGAACGAAACATAAATGTTGTGGATAGGGTGCAGAATTAACAATTATTGGATTTTCTTTGTAGCTTTTATTTTAAGTTTGTATTGATTATAATAAAATATATATCATTTGAAATATCGGAAGAAATTAAATTGGCCTTTATTATACATTGAGTTCGTTGAGATCATGTTTAGCATTACGAATTTCTCTCTACAAAAAAATTGCATTTGTAAAAACATTTGCTGAAGTATGTTTTGAGTACGTCTTGAGACATGTTTAGTATAGTACCATGTAGAGATCAACACTTGTAAAAGATTGGGGTTATGTCATCTTCAATAGTTGGTAGAGGGGTTGTTTAGTATAGTATGACGGAGAGATTGACTTTGGCAAATAAAATAAAAAAAGGTATATATGAATTAATTTTTCAAATCATCATATGTGTATTGCCTTGAATATTTTCATTGTAGATTCTTTAATTAAATACTGATTTATAATTTAAAAAAGAGTGCGGTTATTGGGACCTCTAAATTTCCTCAATATACCTCTCATGCTCTTTACATCTCCTTTTTAATTTTAACTACAAACATTTGCTCACTAAACCTCCTTTCAAATTCTTAAAATAACCTTACGTATGTTATTCACATATATCTGGATAATTTACTCATTATACCTCTTATTTATTCTCTAGACCTCTTATTCTTTTAATTTTTTTTTCTTTCTGCATGCTATCATCGAGACCTCTATTCCTTGATTTTTTTTTTTCGTTCAAACCTCTTTCACGACCTCAATTCTTTGATATATTTATTATTTCCAATAGAATGTCACCAAACCTTCATTATTTGATCAATTTGTAAAAAAAATAAAATAATCAATAACGTCAATTTTTCTCTTAAAAATCAAATAATACAAAGTATTGGGTTTCAAAAACTTATATTTATCAGCCCAGTACCATCTCTCTTTATAAGTGAGAGGTAATGAGTTCGACTCACATATAGTAGACTCGTTGTAACATATTAGTTGTTTATTTGATAAAAAAAAAAAAACTTATATTTACCAACAAGAATATTCTAACATAAATTAGCTTTTCTTTTTCTATTTTACTTGTGCTAAGCGAGGATAACTATTGTATACTATGTATATTCTTTTTTTCCCTCTAATATTTTATGTACATCATAAAATTATTTCAATGGTTATTTAATTTTTTATTATCGATTTGTTTTTGCATATATATTCTTGGGGTTTTGACAGCACCGGTACCCCAACTTTTGTGGCACGGTCAAAGTGGTACCCATACTTTAAAACCTATCAATGTGGTACCCAAACTTCTATTTCGCTACCAAGGAAAGGCCTGAGGCCAATTTTCGTTACGGTGCCGTCTGTTTGCTGACGTGGCCAACATCGGGTCCACCAAAGAAAGGGCAAAAACAACATTCTACACAGTCCCAAATCAAGTCATAACTCGACATCCCTCCCTTATCTCCTCTCGAACTCCCTTTTCTCTTCTCTTCTCTGAAACCTAATCTAAATTGCACCTGCATGTTCATCACTTTTTCTCAGAAATATTCGATCAAAAGAGGGGAAGCAGAGATTCGCTACTTTTGAAGAGATTCGACTGCAGAGAGTCATGGAGAGCAGAAAGATGTTTGGGATTTTCAGGGAATCTGGTCCCCCAATACAAGACAGTAAGTTTCTTCTCTCTTTTCGAATCTCTCTTTTGTATTCTTCCGACTCTTTCTTACTCTTCGTCTGTGTATTGTTCCTCTTGACATAATCAAAAGGTTGATCGAATTTGGGGTTAACTTTGAATTAGGGATTTATTTAGTTCAGAGATTTTCAGGTTAGTGGTTAATAAAGAATGGATTGAAGGTAATCGATCAATGTGTTCTAGGTTTTTAAAGGGTTTTGTTGTTGGACTGTTGTTGAAGACTTTGAATTAGAGTTTTCTTTTTCAATTAGTTTAGGGATTTTCATGTCAGTGGTTAATAAAGAATGGATTGAAGGTAATCGATTAATGTGTTCTGGGTTTTTAAAGGGTTTTTTTCTTCAACTGTTCTTGGACTGTTTTTAAGTGGTTAATACTCTGCATTGTTTGAATTTCAGTTCCAGTACACTTGTATATCATGGAGGTTATTTCGACAAACAATTGGACGGCACGAAGAAGTACAAGGTACCTAGGTTCAACAAAACATGGGGGAATATTTATTTGGATGGGTTGGATCCGGAGAAAATTTCATGGGTGGAGATGAACAATATCGCATATACATTAGGGTACAGGGAGCAGCCAATATCCTATCACTTCAAAGTTCCAAAAACCCCTGCAAATATGGGGTTTATTCAGATAAAAAGTGATGGTGATGCTATAGAGATGGTGAATGCGATACCAAAGAAGAAGAGGCAGATTTCTGTGTACATCACAGGTGGAGGGAGAAGGAAGTATCATGAAGCTTTAGATGATTTTGATAAGCCTGATGACCCGGATTGGGAGAATCCTTTGAATAGCCAAACTGCTAGAGATAAGGAGAGAGTTGCTTTTGAAGCTAATTTAATGGCAAGTCAGTTATATAGCAGTAAGGAGGGAATGCCTCCAAGATTTGAAACTTTTCATGTGGTTGAAGATGCTGTGCCACTGCAGGAAATTTTAGGGCCAGCAATTGACTTGGATGATGTTGTGGACTTAGATGGGGATGGGGAGGATGTACATGGGGATGGTGAGGAGGTATATAGGGCTGGTGAGGAATTAAATGGGCATGTTAAGGATGTAAATAGGGAAGGTGAGGAAGTAAATGGGCCTGGACCAAGTCAAGGAACTTTTGCAGGTTTGTCTGATATAGTAAGTGATTTGCACATGAGTGAAGAAACAATATTTAAGCAGTCCAGTGAGAAAGTAGCTGAGAAAAGAGGAAGAATGGTGAAACATTGTGTCAGAAGACCTTGGCCTCCTGGTTTTAATGATGACCTGGCAAGGGAACTTGAAGAGATAAGACAGAAAGAGAGAGATGAAGCTAACAGCAGAGAAAGAGAAGAGTTGGATGAATTAGCTAGAGTAGAGACTAAGTTGAGAGAAAGTCAAGCTGAAAATGGACTTAGCAGAGAAGAAATTGAGACAAGTGCAAGAGAAGCAGAAGAGAAGAAGAAACAAGAAGAGAGAGAGAAAGCAGTTAGAGAAGAGGCTGAAAAGAGAGAGAGAGAGAAGCTGCCGAAAAGAGGGCATCTGAGGCATTTAAAGTGAGGCAACAGTTAGCTGATGAGTTGGAGGAGAGGTTGAAGGAGAAAAAAAAGGGGAAACAACATGTTGTTGGAAAAAAATCTAAGAAGAGTGGATATGGGAGGAACCCTGAAGCTGCAAGGTACAACACAAGGAATAAGGGAAAAAAACACTTTCAGCCTGGAGAGGAAGAAGACACTGATGATTCAGAGCTAAGTGACTGGTATACCGATTCAGACTATGAATTGGAGCATGATGTCTTTGATGATGCAGAGTTTGATGAAAATGTCAATGGGGAACCAGATGTTGTTCCAGAATTTGAAGAAATGGGATATGAAGGTTATTGTTCAGATGAGGTTTGTAATTCAGATGGGTTGGAAAGCTTAGCTGGCAGTGAAACCGAAGAAGATGAGGAAGGGAACCCAATCAAGATGCCAACAAGATTGGGTAAGATGAAACTCTACCCTTATATTAGATCTGTGGAGATTAAAAATCCAAGTTTTAAGCTAGGGCTTTTATTTCCTAATGTTGAGCAACTAAGAGAAGCTGTCAGGGAGTGTGCAATTAGGAATCAAATAGGCATGTGGTTTGAGAAAAATACCAAGAAGAAGATGCAGGTGAAATGTCAATGGGGCTGCCCTTTTTACATGTATGCAAGCAATGTCAAAAGGTTTGGTCCAGATAACATGGTTGTGAAGATATTGAATCCCCAGCACATTTGCTCTCTTATGGTAACCAGTCATTTCTTGACTTATAGAAGGGTAGCTGAGGAGGTAAAGGAGAGATTGTTGGTGGATGAGGACTGGTCTAGGAAAGGGATACACAAGCATATAGAGGACACCTATAAAATAGATATTCCCATGCAGACCATCACAAAGGGTAAGAAGGCAACAAGGAAGATTATTGAAGGTCATTACATAGAGCAATACAACAAGTTGGCTGCATACAGAAAAGAGCTTTTGAGAAGCAATCATGGATCCACTGTGGAGATTATGACAGAGATGGATGGACCAGTGAGAAGATTCAAAAGGATGTACATATGCTTCCAAGCTTGCAAAGAGGGGTGGATGAAAGGATGCAGGCCTCTTATAGGGCTAGATGGATGTCACATCAAAGGGCACCATCCTGGACAGCTTTTGACAGCAATTGGCATAGATGCAAAGAATGAGATCTTTCCGATTGCATATGCTATGGTTGAAAGAGAGAGCGAGGGAACCTGGACATGGTTCCTTGAATATTTGCAGCAAGATGTAAAGATTGAGAGAGATAGCAGCTATGTGTTTATGACTGACAAACAAAAGGGATTGGATAATGCACTCAAATGTAACTATTTTGTTCTCAAACTTTTTTTGTTAACTATTTTGTTCTCAAAATTTTTTTGTTATCTATTTTATCTAACCAACATGACATTTGTTATTGCACAGTTTTATTTCCCAATTCAGAGCATAGACACTGTGTGAGGCATCTCCACAACAATTTCAAGCAAAAGCACCCGGGAGAGGTCCTAAAACAGTTGATGTGGAATGCAGCTAGGAGCACCACTGTCCCTTGGTTCAACAAGCACATGGATGAAATGAAGATTGTAAAAGATAAAGCAGTTGACTGGTTTGATGACAAGAATCCAAGCCATTGGAGCAGAGCATTCTTTAAGGAGGAAACCAAGTGTGACATACTTCTCAACAATTTGTGTGAGTCTTTTAACTCCTCCATTTTACTTGCTAGGGATAAGCCTATTTTGACTATGTTAGAGAGGATTAGGATGGATATGATGGTTAGGAATGCAAATAGAAGGGTAGCTTGTGAGAAGTGGAAGGATGTGGTTGGTCCAAGGATTAAGAAGATGTTGGATAAGGTTGGACAAAGAGCAACACAGTATAGAGCACATAGAGGTGGTGAGTTTGTATTCCAAGTCACTGGTTTTGGTGAGAATGGCAGCCAACATGCAGTGGATTTAGGTCTCCATACATGCACTTGCAAGAGGTGGCAGCTCAGTGGCATACCTTGTGTACATGCCATTTGCTGCATAAGATTCAAGAAACAAGAGGCTGTCTTGTATTGTCATGATAACCTCATGTGTACCACCTATATGCAAGCTTATACCCCAGTTGTAAATCCCATTGTCAGGGAGGATGATTGGGAACCAGTTGACTACCCAATTGCACCTCTTTTATTTAACAAGCTGCCTGGAAGACCCAAGAAAAAGAAGATCCCATCACAAGGAGAAAATGATAACCCAGCACCACCAGCTCCAACTGAGGGGAAGATGCCTAAAACTGGTATTACCATGACTTGCAAACTTTGTGGCCAACAAGGACACAACAAGGCTGGATGTCCTATAACAAAAGCCAAGAAAGCAGCTGAAGCAGTAAGTGTCTAGTAAAGTTTCAACTTGTTTATGAATTTAATATGAAATTTATTTGTTTATGAATCTGTATGTATAATTCTTAACTTGTTTTTTCTTTTTTCATTTTGTTCAAACAGGGAGAAGGAACATCTGCTTGTGGAGCAAGCACTAAGAAAAGAGTGAGAGCAAAGGTATGTATCTGGTGGTGATTGGTGATTGTTCTTCTTGTTGTGAAGCCAACTATTGCTGAAATGCTTTGTTAACTATTGAAAATAATGTTGTTGTTGAATTGTGTTGGAAATGTCTTGTTGAATTGTGTTGGAAATGTCTTGTTTGTGTTTCATAGGTCCAACGAGCACCAGCCCCACCCAAGGAATCAAGACCTATCAAGGACCAGGTCATAAAGTCTAGAAAGGGATGGAAGAAAATGAAGTTGGCAATGGAGGGTAGTTCTGCTGGAAATGGTAGTGCATCAGTCTCAACACAGCCTCTTACTCAAAACAGTCAAAATCATGCAGCAAGGGGTGCTACAAAGTGAATGTGCTTGCTTTTAAATTAGATTATGTCATAATGTGTATTTCATCATGGTTTGGAATCAATTTTTTGCAAAAAAATTGTGGTTCTTTGAGTTTTTGGAAACCAATTAAGCTTGAATTATGATGCGTAGTATGTTTCTCATTAAGGATGTTGGTTTTAATTCATTGATATTGGCAGCCCTTTTTGATTCTATGTTTGAATTTCTATGTTATATTTCCAGCTATTGCATAATATTTCTTGTCAGCAGATAAACACAGCAGCAGTGCCTAAACTCTGCTGAACTGATCAATGTGATACCCAGGAAAATTCAAATTTAGAGCTTTTGGAGGGAAAACTGTTCTGGAAAGAGTTAGAAGGTTATTTTTGTCATTGCACTTTTTTGGGGTGGGGCCCATGCCGGCCACGTCAGCAAACTAACGGCACAGTTACGGAAATTGGCCTCAGGCCTTTCCTTGGTACCGAAATAGAAGTTTGGGTACCACATTGATAGTTTTTAAAGTATGGGTACCACTTTGACCGCGCCACCAAAGTATGGGTACCGGCGGTGCATTTTTCTCTATATTCTTTCACCTTGTATATATATGCTTTCAACATGTACGATAGTAGAAAATTTTATGTCACACGGTTGATGTTGATCATAGTTTTAGCTCTAATTAAATATATAATATGTAGTAAAATTTAGAAAATAGTAAATTAGAAATTAAAAATATATAAGAAAAATAATAAATAATACAATCAATTAATTATCGAATTGGAAAGTCTGGAGAGAATAAATAAACTTCTTTTTGTATGATCTTATTATCCTTAATAGTCATTACTTAAGAGAAGATACTTATTATTCAATAACTCATAACAAAGAGAGGTCAAGTGAGCAAATTTGAAGGTCTCAATAGCCGCACTCTATGACATCCCACTACCTCAAACAGTTTTAAAAAATAGAAAACCCACATTTCAAAATATTTAAACAAATAAGGACATAAGCACAGGCCCAAAGTCAATAATACAATATGTTGACTGCAATTTTCATCATGAAATGACCAAAATGTCCAGTTTATAAACAGAATTACATGTTTTACAATCTTTCTCTCCCAAAACTCTCTCTCTCTCTCTCTCTCTCTCTCTCTCTCTCTCTCTCTCTCTCTCTCTCTCTCTCTCTCTCTCTCTCTCTCTCTCTCTCTCTCTCTCTCTCTCTCTGAGCTACGGAGCCAATGGCAAGACGAGCCATTGATTGCAAGGACGTCATCGATGTCGATGCCTCGCCTACCGATGGAAATTGGGGATCGGGTAACCCTAAAATCGAAGCCTCTTCTAATGAGTTTCCAGCAACATAGACAATTTCGATGGAAACCAAGGCTTAGAAGACGATTATGACGAGTTTATCAATAACAAGTTTGCTCCAGCAACGCTTCTCTGATTTGCCAATTCTTAATTGGTTTCTTTTGGTTGTGATTTTACGGATCTGAGAGTCTTTTTCTCTTCCTAATCTTTGATTCTTATTGCGATTGTTTCTTCTCGCCTATTAGTTTGATTTAGATTTGATGGATGATTTCTGCAATTTTAATTTTATTTTTTATGTTTGCCTCTGGTGATATCTGCAATTTGAAGCATTCATGTTGAGAAAATTAAATGTGACTTTTTGTTCATCTTTGTGTTGAAGTAAACTTGATATTCTAGAGTTGATTTATGTTGTAGCATTAGCTGTTTAACATAGCTCATTGTGCTTATTATTATTATTATTATTTTCAGGTAGTAGCAGAAATTATGAAAACATGAGTACAGTACCAGATCATGAAGGATTTAAAGATCGGGGACAGAGAAGTAGATGGCGAGGAGCTTGACGGCCTGAAGAGGGTTGGTGGTAGAGTAGTCGATCTCGTTGATGATGAGTTGGTAGCTTTTGAGGGCTATGTTCAGGTCTTATTGCTATTGTTGCCATGTCGATCATGTCTTGCTGCTACTATTATAGATTTCAGTCATTCTGCTACTGCTACTGAAGGTCAGGTCTTGCTATTAATGTTGTCATGACGATGTATAATTTGGGTTTCTCATTGGATTTGCAGTTGCTGATGAATATGATGTGGGTTGCTTAGCAAATCTGAAACTAATGGAAGGGAGATTTGACTTGGGTGATTTTTCAAGGTTTGTGTTGGTGATGTAAAAGTTGATAAGTCTCAGTAGCTTACGGTTGTTGAAAAATATATACAACTTTATAGAATAATAATTTAGCAAAATAAGAGCAGTAGTAAGTTGGACTCTTATCGTGAGCATAAAAATTGCATTGAACAAGCACAACTAATTTTCATCTCATCTACCTTTTGGTAACAGTAGAGTAACATTCAGTACTAGCAGTAGCAGCACAATAAAATTCAGTAATAGCAGTAGCAGCAGCAGCATATCAATCAACAGTAGCAGAAGTGGAGAAAGCAGTAGCAGAACAATCGACAATAGCGGAAGTGGAGAAGGCAGTAGCAAAATTGGAGGATAAGGCAGTAACAAAATTGGAGGATAAATCTTCAAGCAATAGTAGTGTTTACGCCTAAATTAATATTTTACTGGACAATAAATGTCTATGTGAATATTAATTAAATTCTTGGTCCATGTCATACCGGCGAGCCCAAGTTCTTTAATGTTGCAAGTATTGGCCCGCCAGTGAGGTCGCGTGAGCTGAGTTACACAGTCCGCGCGCGGAACGAATTTCATGCCGACTACAGACTTCACGCATTTAACGTACTTCGTGCGGACTACAGATCTCGCGCGCAGGATGACTCCGCGTAGGCTAAGTGAGGCGAGATTGACACTCCGCGTAGGCGAGGCGAGGCGAGCTGGTTCGCGTAGGAGACTTCGCGAGGAAGCAACAGGCGGAGTCCGCGTACACCAATCGTTGAAGACTCTCACCAGTTTTTGACATGCTTTGGGTCAACTCCTATGGCCCTTAATAATTAAAAAGCCTTCTTTTGACCCACGAGATGGTTCGAATCCGCGGCCTGCGCAAGATTAGCAAAGTCCTTGTGCTATTAGGGTTTCAGAGTTCGATTTGAATTGTAAGTCATCTTTTTTCCGCCGCAAGTCGGATTGCTATATAAAGGGCTTGAAGGTTTACAAAAAAAGGACAACTCTCAATACAACAAAACAATCAACTACTCAACAAAAGTATACAAACCTTCGACCTAGTCGAACCTCCAATGCTCCCCGGAGCTCTGCCTTCGCTTCCTTGCTGAAGCAACACGGACGACACAATCAAATCTCTCAACACAATACAAACTGCAAATCAGTTGCCTCTCGAGTCATCTCGAAACCCTAACCCTAAGTGCGCCACCGCCTTAGTCTCAGTCCTTCCTGGACTCACCCCCGACCTCTGAACTCCCTATTGTTGCTCTGCTCGCGTCCCTCCGTGAGTATCGATCGCCTTATGCTCGTAAATTTCTCCTCTGAGGTGGCACTTGGAAACCCCTTCCGCCTGATCAAGAAGTCAAGCCCATACACACAAACTCTTTCCTCGTCCACGAGGTGGCACGCCCGCAGCACCCCCCTTCTCTTTGCTCGCTATATACCTCTGCTCCGCGCGCTGAGGATCGTAGCCAAAACAAGTAGCAAAAGTGGAGAACTGCAGTAGCAGCAGTAGTAGAAGTGGAGGATAAGGTAGTAGCAGAGTTAACCTTCATTGTCTTAGTCTTCTATTATCGCCCTGCTACCACTTCTACTAGAATTAACTGTTACTACAGTAAGTTATCGCTCTGCTACTACTCTACTAGAATAAACTGTTACTACACTAAGTTGTTGAAAACCTGCTAATGTATTATATTTACTGAAAAATCTCAAAATGAGATACTTTTCTCTTCTAAAAATATATTTAATTAGTGTATGGTTAGTTTGGTAAATTAAACCATGACACATGACATGCAGAGAAAAGATAAGACTCAATCTTGAAAAGCATGAATGCAGCGGATCATGAATGCAGTGGCAGAACTAAAACAACAGTACAACAAGTGTACGTAGTAGCAGAAAAAGACGAGTATGAGTGCTCTGCAGTAGCAGAGACCATGAGTGCTCTGTACTTCTTCTTTTTGCAGAAAGCACAAAAAGAAAAAGAAAAAAAAAAGATGTTTATGAGACTTAAATAAACATCACGGAGACTATGCCGATATACTAAAATCCTTAAATAAGAGTACCATCTTTTTCTTGAGAAAAAAGACATCCAATTGCAGTTGTGGTACTCAAAACCTGCTACTGCACGTACTGAAAATAGCTACTACTACATTTGCTGGGCCACTGAAAATCTGCTACTACACTTATTGAAGTTGTTACTGAAGTTGCTACTACACTAGCTGAACCACTAAAAACCTGTTATTATTGTACGTACTGAAAATAGCTGCTACTACATTTGCTGAACCACTAAAAATCTGCTATTATTGTGCGTACTGAAGATGTTTATTCTTCCAGCAAAACATGTTACTACACTAGCTAAACCACTAAAACTCTGCTACTACATCTGTTGGAAGTGTAGCTTTCCAACAAAACATGCTACTACATTAGCTGAGCCATTAAAAATCTGCTACTACTTCTACTGAGATATTAACTACCCCTGCTACTACTTTATACTTGGATGTTAACCTCTGCTACTACTTTCTACTAATTTGTTAACCCCTGCTGCTACTTCTACTATAATTAACTGCTACTACTACTGGGATGTTAACCCCTGCTACTACTTCTACTAGGATGTTAACCCTTGCTACTACTTCTACTAGGATGTTAACCCCTGCTACTACTTCTACTGGAATGTTAACCCCTGCTACTACTTCTACTGGAATGTTAACCCCTGCTACTACTTCTACTGGAATTAACTGCCACTACACTAAGTTATTAAAAATCTGCTACTGTGTTTCATTTACTGAAAAATTTCAAAATAAGAGATTTTTTGCTTCTAAAAGCATATTTAATTAGTATAGGGTTAGTTTGATAAATTAAACCATGACACATGACATGCAGATAAAAGATTGTCCTTAATTGTTAAAAACTATCTTTATTTGTTTAACAACAACACAAGTGGATTGATTTGTGTTTCAAATCCTTTTGGAGGATGTATATGTGATTTGCTTTTTATAATTTTATCAAAAGATAATAATGATTTTTATAATTGACACCAACTTGAACATATCGATCAATTCCAAGATTTTCCTAATTTTTCAACTTCCAAGAAAAATAGTTCTACTACCGTGAGTGAATATTTCCATTGTAAATGCTGTGAAAATGTCTAAATATGCTTCTTGAATTTGGAAGCGTATGTTTCCAATGGTTACATATATCACAGAGTTACATGCAGTTAACAACAAATTCACCTATATATGATGTTCTATTGAGCTGTTTAGCAAACAAGATATTGCGAACAAAATTAACACAATGCTAAGAAATTGTCGGAACTTCACCAGCTCTGGCCGGCCTACAAACTTTTAAGGAGTAACAACATATATATATATAAGAACCGAGCTCTCTTTCTATTGTAAATCGATCGAGGTTAAGAACTTTCTGCCAATGTGGTTGGCCGCCAATTGCCTTTCTGCGCACTAAGCATCCCTTCTTGGTTTTTGGAAAAGGTCAAGTGAACCTCCCAGTGCAGGGACTTCAACAAATTCTCCACCTCCCCAATTGCGCTGGATTCATCGCGGACGATCAGTTTACCTCCCGGCCTGACAATCCGATCAACTTCTGCCATTACGGGAGCAAGCCTGCACCTGTTAAAATTCAACCATACAGTTACAACTAGGTTAATATGTACTTGGAAAGGTGATCATGCAGTGCAAAAGATTAGGTTGACATGAAGAAAATAGATGTTTAACATGAAGATGTATATGTTAATAATGTAAGATTAGTTATATATATATATACCTCTTTTTGAGTGAAGAAAATAGATGATCTGCATGGACGAGGTCATAGGTTCTTGGATAGGTGCTAAAAGATTCACACCAATCGTGATATATTCCGAAAAGACCACGTTCATAGATGATGGGGAGAGTATCTGCAGAATCTACATTCACCACATTCATCACCCAAACTTTAAGATCCCTGAGAGCGGCGGCAAACCTGCACTTTGAGTAAATTTTCCGGTTAGTATAACTCACCACTTGAGTTTATTAGTCGAGATGAAGTAGCTAGGTATGATCAAGATCAATCGCTTACCCTCCATAAACAGTTCTCATGTCCATGACATTTCTGACTCCTGACCAATTGATACCCAAACTTTTCATGTAACTGTTGTTAATCACACGTTTCCAGTGTTCATAATCTCTTGCAAAATCTTGGGGTGCTGGTTTTCCATAAATGCCCATTTGGGAGACGTTTAACCAGTAAGGAGGAGTTTGCAGTCGATTAGGCCAGGTCTCAGGCCATTGAGTCCCTCTCTCAGATTTGTCAACAGGAACTTTGTGCATACATGCCTGCAAAGGTACATACCTGCAAATGTGTACGTTTGTTAATACAATGAACTAGTTAGGCGATTGATTGTTGGAAATGAATCTTATTAGGTAACAACCAGGCGGCGTTGGGGTCATCATCGGTTTTGCACATAGGAGGCTGATTTTGCTTTCTTTGTTCGTAGCACTGGTTCGAGGTTGGCTTGCGATAGATGGCAGCCGCAACTTGATTTACTTTGTGGTTCTTGATCGCGACAAGGTCCCAACACATAGACTTTGTCAAGGCAGTCATTTCTACACACAAATTAGAAACATAAGAGTTCATCTGTCAGCAGTAATTAATGCTACAAGTTTAACTGTCACCAAATTTGTTCATCGAATTCGCTTGTTATCCTATGCATAAATACCTTTCCATATTTGTTTATCTTCGTCATTCTTCCCATAAACAGGAGTGGCTGACCAAATGAAGTAACCCCCGGGCCTTAAAACACGGTTCAATTCCAGAAGAAGCATTCCACCTACATATTACTTGCAATGTAAGAAATTAAGACTTACATTTCATAATGTAGCTGATCTGGTAACTAAGTATGATGAGTAGAACCTTCGGCGTGCCAAGGCACTCTGCAACGTGCACAGTGGACGGCATCAAAGACCCTGCTGGGGAAGGGCAGCCTCTGAGTACCCATGACTGCTGAAATGGCGGGAATACCTCTTTCTAGGGCAAACTGAACTTGAGCTTCATGCTCATCTTTGGGTGCAAAAGACATTGTAAGAACATCTCTGTCAAACAGATAACCTCCAAGACTCGCAACACCACACCCAACGTCCAATATAACCCGAGTGCGCTTTCCCCATGCGAGATCCGGTACTGCCTGCATCAATAAACACAATTCATCATCTGTTTGTTAACAGTTGAACATAATTTTTATGTGAATACTTATATTCCAGCTGTAGCTTGAACCATAATTGCAAAATCCAACACATGTAGCTAGAGAGACAATTAGAGTTACCACTTTTACAATCCACACACTACTTAACCAGTAAAAGCTACAGTTACCGTAGTAAGCACTCAACTCCTTGATGAATGAGGTAGAACGTACTCCAATTCCCTAATCGTTAGGGCCTAACGTTGGGGTTTCATTTTGTTAACACATGAGATACTTACGTCTTGAAGGAAATCAATGTAGAGGAGAGCGCCATGTATGAACTGGGTCCCACCGCCCGGAAAAGTCAGCAACTCACCGGAGACCTTAACCCAGTTCTGGTGACCTTTCACCTCCGCCAGCAATGTGTGCGGTACATTGTGATACCATATCTGCCATGCCACAGCAAAGAAAGTGTTACACAATGGTACAGCAAAACCTTAACTTTAAAGTCAAGTTACCCAAGCATGCAAATCCAACCGCTACATACGCACCTTGTCTCTGCTTTGCGGCCACTCGATCGACGTCTTGTAACCTTCCGGCACCGGAACCAGGCAAGTGGGACCCTCCTGCGGACAATGCCTTTCTCGATGCTCGAAATGTTTGGTCGAACGCAGCTTCTTTATAGCCTTTGTGTTGTCCAAACAAGGTATATAATCAGCACCGGCAATCGTGTTGCAAAGCTGCCATGAGTACCCGTAGATGCTATCTTGACCCTCCTTTTCGTCCTTGCGCCTCTCCTTCTCGTTCTCCGACTGATCCGCTTGAGTCCCCCACGACTTCTTCGATTCCTTTGACTCTTTCGGAATGCCCGAGCTGTCCCCGCCATTGAGGAGCGTCTCGCCGGCGTTGGCCTCGCTGCCCTTATTGTTTTGATCACCGTTACCTTTCTTTCGCTGAGGGTGAGATTCTTGTTGTTGTGGCTGTGGCTGTGGCTGTGGCTGTGGCTGTTGCTGTTGTTGCTGCTGCTGCTGTTGTGGTTGTACTTGGTTTTGGTTTTGTTGATTCTGATCTACTACATTTGTTAGGGTGTTTGCATGGTTCGTCTCGTCAGGGAATTGTTGCGGTTTTTGTTGGTCATGTTGCTCTTGTTCCTGATTATGTTGTTCATGCTGCTGCTGTTGTTGGTCTTGAATATTATTCAGGGGCTCCTGTGAATTTCCATTTCTTTCAACACCTTGCGACTTCTCTTGCTGCTGCTGTTGTGGTAGTTGTTGCTGCTGCTGTTGCTGCTGTTGTGGTTGTTGCTGCTGCGGCTGTTGTTGTTGCATTTGAGTTTGATCTGCATTCTCAGGTTTTTTGTCGTGAAAAGCTTCAGCATTATTGTGTTGCTTGCCTTGACCGGAATTTGTTTCTGCATGTTGCACTTGAGGTTTGCTCTCTGCATTTGTTTGATCATTTCCACTGCTCTGGCCGCTGTTCTTGTTTGTTTGTTGCTGAATTTTCTCGTCAGGTTGTTCAGGGATGACCTTCTGTTCTGTGGCTTTTTGTTCAACCTGTTGGTTTTCAGGTATAGTGCTTTCCTCAGATAATTGTGCTTGGTTAAGCTCTTGCTGCTTCTGATCCTCTTTCTGTTCTTCAGCGGCAGCTTGCTCTAGTTTATTTTCTCCGGACATCTTTCCCTCCTTGTTATTAGCAGTAGCCTCCGCTTTGTTAGCCCCATTATCACCATTTTTTATAGCATCATCCGGAAGATCACCCGGGTTGTCTTCAAAGGCCTTGGGTTTATTAATATTGGTATTCTCAGCAGCTTGTGCATTGCTTTCATCGGAGGAAGCAGACGTGGAAGTGGCGGTTCTCGCGGTGGTCTGTGTTGGACCTCCAACGCTAGAGTAATTCATCATCCACACACCGACCACACACAAGGCTACGAACCCCATTACCATCACGGTCGATGTGTAAGAGCTTGAAGACGACCGCTTGTTACTGCTAGTGCGCGACCTATTCCCCAACGCCATTGTGCTCTCTCTGCTGAAGTGTTTCTATGAGAGAGAAAGGAAGACGAAGAGACAGAGAGATTAGGGTTTGATCAGTTACGTTTTGTGGGAATAATCTAAATGTTATCCTATGTCATCAGAAGAAGAGAAATTTTTGGTAAATTAGTTTGTGGTGAAATTAGTAGAGCTATAGAGACAAAGAGACGGATTCCAATTTGGAATGTCTCAAGATCCAAAGGAGTAGGAAAGGGAATTTGTTATGAAACACTGCCATGTATTTGCATGTATGGAGGACTTGATTGTCGAAACTCGATCATTTCCCATGCAATACGGGAAGTGGGCTTTATCTTATTGTCCCAAAATAAGGTCAGTTTTCACTTGGGCATTGGGGTTGTACCCGTAAGAGGTAAAGGCCCAAAGTAAACTCTTATAAAGGTTGCTTTGAAGGGAATTTTAATGTGCTTGTTTAATTGGATCTTATGTAGTCTTCTTCTATTATTCAAAATTTGCTGTATAGATTTTTTTATTTTTTTTTTTAAAGAGATGTTATCCATTAATGAAGCTCAGCAAACAGTACAATAATGACATGTCCAGAGGGTCATCAGAAAAAGTTATCATGCAGAATAACTATCCTAGTACGCTCCTCACACAAACATACTAAAACACTCACTTCAAGTACATTCACCTTCTACAAAGATAAAACCAAAAACAAGAAGATTAAAAACTCTGAAGTGTAATAAACTTTAACATCATAATTCTTATCTTCATGTTGATCTCCCAATCAAAATCAAGCGGGTACTATAGCAGAAGTGGAACTCACCCCTTCTGCTACCTCCCTAGCCATTTCCACTGCAAACGCTTCAGTCGAAGAAAGCCCGCAGCCAACTGTAAACACGAAAATATCTGCAACAAATAACAGAACAACACGTGTACAAAGAATAATTTAATTTAATCAATGCAAATGCGGGTTACAATCTTTGTGAACTCCTCTGATTCTATCTCTGAATATAGGTTTCACTCAAGGGTGACAAGCACTTATTCTTGAAGGTTACGCGGGTTGATCACGTAACGGGCATTTGGGATTTGGATTTGGTGAAGATGTCGGCTATTTGGCAGCTTGATGACTCTTCGGGATTTGACAACTTCTAGACTTGAGGTTGATGAAGAACCGGCTATTTGGCAGCTTGATGGTTCTTCGGGACTTGACAACTTCTAGACTTGAGGTTGATGAAGAATCGGCTATTTGGCAGCTTGATGATTCTTCAAGGGTTTTGGGGAGACTTCTGAGCTCTTGAGGGATTTTTCTCTCTCTCTCTAGTCCGCTGCTTTTGTTTCCGCCCCCGCCTCCTCTTGGTATGAGAGGGGGTATTTATAGTGTTAACATGCCTTCGCTTTTGGCAAGTAATGAAGATATTGAATCAATGATATTTCCTTAATCGAATCAATGAATCTTGACTGATTGATTTACTTGCCAATTTCAACATAATCAAATCAATCAAATCTTAAGATTTAGATATGCCCAGATCGCTTTGGATTAAATGTCCCGTTTTGATCAAGATCCTTAGTAAGGGGCGAGCCATCCCGCGGATATGGAAGGTATCTCGCGAGGCACCTTGATTTCCAAGCAACCGGTGATTTCTGGTCTCACTTCGCGGACGACTTATCTTGGACGTACATCCCCGCATGCATGCGAACTTTGTCGTCTAGCTCCTTCGCGAGGTTCTCCCTTACGCGGGGCAATCTTGCCTTGCCTTTATGTTAATCTACACGCGCGGAGCCATCTCGCCTCGCCTTCACGTAAATCCACGCGCGCGGAGCCATCTTGCCTCGCCTTCATGTAAATATACGCGCGCGGAGTCATCTCGCCTCGCCTCGCCTCTGTTTACTTCTACGCGAAGTCTGTTTCGCCTCGCGAAGTCTAGCTCACCTCGCGAAGTCAAATTATCTAGCTCGCCTGACCGCTGGCGAAGTCAAACTCGCCTCGCGAAGTCAAGTTCGCGTCGCAAAGTCTAGCTCACCTCATGAAGTCCATTTCGCCTCGCGAAGTCAAGCTATCTAGCTCGCCTGACCGCTGGCTAACTATTACCAATTATTTTGGGGATGTCCGATTAATTTAATTTAATTGATATCTGATCATCAATCGACACTTGATAATTTGTTTCAATCGGGATTTGAGGTTTTGTTGTCGGCCGACCATTCCCACGTTGCCATGTGTCATTTCTGACAGTTTTCCAATTTTGTTGACTCACGAGCCACGTATTTGCTTGGATTATTCAACGACTATTATTATCGTTAAATTTTCTATGTCTACACCAACCTCAAAAGCCAACACCCAATAGAGAGAAACTCTAGTTGATCGAACCCAGGCCTAAACTAGCCCAAACCCTAGAGGAGCCAAGAAGGAGACCAAAGTAGCCGCCTTCTCCTCATCTCTGCCGCTGCCACCGCGACCAAGTCGTGCCGCCGGCGTACCCTCCCCTTGAAACGGAGACCATAAGTAGGCATCCATACCAGCCACGTCCACAGCCGCCACTGCACCACCACCCCTCCCTCCGACATCGCAGAGAAGGAGAAGATCTAAACCATGGTCGTCGACATCAGCTTTTCCACCGCCGTGAGCAAAGACCCCCGCCCTCGATCCAAAGTCATGGCAACCCAACAACAAATCTGGGTTTGTTAACTCACCAGTAACACTCACAGTAAGAGGAATAAGGCCAGAGCCTTGGTTTAGGAGATGTGGTCGAGCTAACCCGCCGGCACCACCACAAGTTGAACGAGAGAAAAGGAGGAAAGGCTCCCCGTGCAATCGAAGGTGCAAAGTCATCGTCAATCGAGACTGAGCGGCCGAGAAAACTCTCTTGCGAGAGGCAGAGAGGAGAACATGTCTCCTCGGGTTTGTTTTGGGGATTAAACTTGTTGTATAGTTAATTACATAGACTTGAACTAGTGTCTATACTGCAACTCAAATAGAATGCCTTAAGAACAGTAGTGTGCTAGCTAGCTAGTTGGTGTTGTGCTATTCTTCATTCTCATGTTGTGCGTTTTGATTGAACCCAATTAGGTTGTGGTCGAGGTTCTTCATTGTAATTTTGAGGGATTATTTAGCTCATTATGATTAAGAGTTTGTTTTTTATGATTAATCACTATTTAGAGGGATTCCGCTATCAAATAATTATAGTCAGAAAGAAATTTGAAGGCTGAAAAGGTTTCACGTCATTTAATCTAAGAAATATATGAAACCTACAAATACTTTGATGGCATCTAAACACGAGATTTTTGTTTTATAATAATCAAGAATCAATGTCCAATCGATCTATCAAAAGAGTATAAACACGTTAACAATAGACCAATGTTATTGGAAAAGATCGCTACAAATTAAGCTAAGATCCAAGCCAGGGTTGAAGTCCATGGGCGGATCTACGTTAAAGATTGTCTGGGCTGAAGCCTAGAAAGAAATCATATATGTAGTAAATAAGTACCAATGAAAAACCTTGGTTCAGTTGGCAACCTGACCAAATTATAATCTCCTTGTCGTAGGTTCGACTGCTCTGAAGAGCAGATCTGGATCCTGGATCCGCCATTGTTGAAGTCCCCAACCTAAGTAGAGGTGTTCGTAGCTCTATCACTGTAACTATAAAAGCCTCGAACAGTTGCTCAATCCTTCACGGTTCACAACTTCACATGATGTTACGTTGTTACCCCGGGCCCGAATGCATTAGATGTTTGATTAGCAAGAGAGACTAAATACATCTTTAACAGGAAAGATGCATTTAACCTGGAAAATATACACAGAGAGAAAATGATCGAATAGATTGAAGATCTGCGCCATTGAATTTGCTAGCTGAGTAGTCAAGGTAGGTATATGTACATCTTTCAGGTCCCATTTCCATCAGAGAGCTTTCTTTTACCCCTTAAAGACACACCATGCTTGCTTGAACGAAATCAAGTACTCCATCCCTTCAGGCCCGTCCTTGACACACATAGGTAGCCTCGTGATCTCTCTCTCCTTAGGCCATTGCTATAGCTCAGGATAAGAGAGTTAAAGAGGCAGTGAATGGCAACGACGACCATACCTCCCACCGGACCCCAATATATTCAAAAGGCCACGAAGCTTTTCTGGAACCCTAAGCTAGAGCTATACATGGGCGCCAAATTAAAACCCAGTCGATAAGCGAAAAGCTAAGCCATAGACTTGCGTTTGCATATGATTACTTAACACATGCATGCACCCCAGGTGACAGCACCGCCTTTAAGTTCTGGGGTCCTAGCTATTTCATTTTCAGCCAGAACTCGACCACCTTCACGAGCTAGGTTCGCTCAAGTAGTACTAGGTCGCTGTGTAGTTTTTTACAGTGGTCGACTGGACGGAAAACTTTCCGACTGACAGAAATGAAGGATGGTTTAGGGTCAGCAACATCTAGAATTCCCCTAATATTTTCCATTAAGCTCACCCAAATGGTAGGTTCTAAGGTTACTTCTTTTAGTATAGTTAGCCGTTGCCAACTTAACCTTGACAGATTTCTCTGTATTACTGCTATTTTTGTTGTATTCTTCTTCAAGCATATGTGCGATCTTCCTTATTCTTTTTAATCAAATTATTTCACTGTATCAGACTACCTTCAAGTATGTTATGTTATGATAGTAAGGTTGTAAAGAGTATCATATATTCATGCATATATTAGTTAGACGAAACTTCGAGATGTTGTCTACGTGAACTTTTCATTGTTTTTTCTCATGATTTTGGTATATGCCATTATGCTTTTCTATATTGATCACTCATGAAGACTTGGTTTTCTCTTCAAAATCTGTGTGCATGTGTGTTATTGCCAATTGAATCTATTCAACTAGTAAAAGGAGAATCAATTAGTTGTATAACCCTTTTACTTGAATTTAATCAAGCAACACTGTTATGTGAACCTTTGAATTTGATCAACATACATCGTCTTTGCTTTCTCTCTTTGAAGGTCAAGCACTTGCCTACCTAAACTGCTAAAGATTTACAACAAGCATGACCGAGGACCTATAGAAAATTGAAAATGGTAGCACATCTGCTGATGAAGAATTAATAAAGATTTCGACGATGCTTGATTTTACTTTATACTTCTTTGAACTTAAAGACAAAAAACGCAAAGAGTGAATCAAAGGGAAAAGGGGTAGCTAGCTGTAGAATTTATACCATCCATGCTTCTTTGCATAAAGAACCATCTGCAAGAAGAAAGGAGCTTAATATAATTGTGGTAAGATAGTGAAGCCTATTCTAAAATAATCTAAAGGGTGTGTTGTACCAAAAATTATAAAATCAAAAGGGTGCATAGCAAAAGTTTGATGTTGCCATATTACTATTTTGGGCGGTGCATCACTTTCACCATGGCACTAGGAAGGATATATTGGATGGTATTTATGCTCTGCTTGTCCAATCGAGGCAACTTCAAAATGATGAAAATTCCATCGGCGGCACTTCATGTTACCAACATAATCACCCTTCTTTTTTCTTTTTATATTTTTCATAACAACTGTACTAAAAACACGGATAACGTACTCAAAACACTTTTGTCAACCGGTAATGTATAATATTTTAATTACGATAAACTTTTTATTATTAAAACAAAAAGACGCGTAACTTGAAATATCTGAAGATCCATACACACCGATCACATTAACGATGGTATTCTATCTTCTAGCGTCTTTATGCTATCATCGACAATAACAAGTTTATGTCACCTTTATTTTATGTCTAATTAAGCATATTATAGGACTTTGGTACGTGCTCTCCTTTCTCATGAAGGCCGGCTTTGCACCATCGGTTCTTATTCGTTATAACCTGTTCTAATATGAAACAATGCATGCACATACATGTAGTACTATGAGTTCAATTGGGTTCTTAGATTTCAACAAAACTTGGTGTCTTACTTTATACAAGAATAAAGATCACAACAAAAACTTTTATGATTAGAGGTCTCAAATTGGGTTAGGCAAGCTCAAGTGGCAAAGTATGGCCCTTTTGTACACAATAATTGCAGCGTCCGTACGTAAAGTTTAAGATAAAAACATGTTTTTAATTGATTAATCCCAAGCAACTTTAGAATTAATCAAGTTGAAAGAGATTCTATCTTTCTGCGGGGGCAAGTGTGTCTCCGTATTAGCTTGCATGAGCTTAGGGTTAGAGGGAACCCATATTCTTTACCTCCTTTCAGTCTCTTCATACATGTCTTTCCTATCTAAAGCCTAAAGCTTTGGGTTTCAAGCACAACCTTATAGAAAAGCAACATGTATGCTATATATAGAGATGTTGTTCAAATCCATATTTTGGTCGAACAGTGTAGGCTTTAGTAAAAGTTCTAACCTTGGGGATTCACCAACATCCGAACACACATACACAAATTGTAATGTTGTTTGAAGGGAAATGAAGATTGTGTGATATCTGATATGGTTCGTCGATTACAAGTGTTGTAGGTCATAAGGCTCGCCCTTATTTTCGAAGGCTAAGGGAAATCTCTCCACGGACAAACAAAATAATATATTAGTTGAATTGTTTGTTTATTTATTGGGAGCAAGGAAGCAAAGCCATCTTGGTTGCAAAATAACATACTTACTCGATCGGTCAGTATTCGGACCAAAATTCATGATATCGTAATAAATTAAGTCAGACTAATTATGCATCGCTAGCTAATGCATGAACTCAACTACCCTTAAAACTTGTTGGTTAAAATCTTATAGGAGTTGAAAATTAAACACCGGACATGAGATTTCATGTTAGGCTGCGTCGCTGCGAGACCAACGTACATAATTATCACACCTTCATAACGTAAGGAAAACTAAAAGCATGTTAAAATGGTTTTCTTGCAGATTATATGCAACTACGTTTTATCAGGCCGGATTGCCCACCAATGGGGTTCAAACAGTACTTCATCATTTCATGTGTATATATGCAGTTATGCACAGTTGATATAAATAAAGGATCGATGTCCAATCATGGGGCTCAGACATATGGCATAAAACTAAAAGTTGTGTTTGAGGTCCTTTATCTGGAGCTTTCATGGAAAATTATAAGCTGGTAAACTCATGAGAGTTTTTTTTCGATGGAAAAACTTATGAGTAGAACGTATGCGATGATATTGGAAGTGTTGGAGCGACTTTGAGATAGTCCTACTTTATCCAAGCCGACAATCTAATAACTTGTATATTGTATGTACGTTTATCTTAGGGTGTGTCTGTTGTCACCCTCTAAACCACTTTATTCACCTTAAAATTCCTTTCACATCCCATTTATATATTTTTAATTGTAAGTCTACTTTTTTTTTTTTTAATTCGGAATGACTCCATTAGACTTGACGCCAATAACGACCGCGGAGCGATCAATGCCTAAATGATCCGAGGACCGCTCACACATAAAGTTTAGAACTTACTACAAACTACAAATTGAAAACCAAACCTCCAAGAAAAACTAATGTCCAAAACAAGCGGACCTTGCAAACTAGAAAGAAAATAAAGTAATGGAACCTTCCTCACCCCACCCATGGACACTCTCCCAACGAATAGAGGCTTAAGACCCATTAGTGTACATTTCTTTGTGAGTTTGAGAAAGAGTCCATATTAGGATTTGGAGAGGGGTCTTTCCTAGCTGCACTAGGAAATCAGTCTTCCTCAGACTCGGGAGCATATGCCTTCTCCTCCACCGCTGGACCAGGAGCCATGGAGTCGGGATTCTCTATCAGATTTGGTTTCTTGTTCTTGCTGCCACGGGGACGACCCCTTTTCTTTGGAGATTTCCCAGTCCTCACAATGCTAAGGATGCCATCTGCAGCAACTGAAAACCCTAACTCATTAGGGTTTAGGGGCATAGGAACCATCACCAGTGAATGTCTTGCTCTTTTGCCGCCATCGTCATCTTCCTCTTCTCTTCCTCTCCGAATACCAGTAATTTTCGAGGGAGAGGGGAAGTCAGGTACATCTCTAATGGACACCGATCTCTTCTCCTTTGGGGTAGCTAGGTCAGCAACTTGAGGGACTGAGAAGGAGACAAGTGTATTACCTCGAAACACCATCATGGGCGGAGCAGCAGGTTGAAACGCCGAAGAGACCACTGGGGAAGGAGGTTCCTGCAAACTTGGACATGGAAGACCTCCATGGTTGATCATTGCACAGTCTCTGCATCTCCCTAGCATCCGTTCATACCGGAACTTCACCGTAATCACATCCTCAAGGGGAAACCCTAATCCTTCTTTCCAGGCGGACCAGATCATGGAGAGGTAGGGTAAGGCGCACCCTAACCAGTCCATTGTTGATTCCACACTCATCAACTTTGAGCACTGGGCCAATTGTCTCTCCAACTAGTTGCGTTGTCTCCGGCGTCGTCAAAGCTGCTGGAAGATCCTGTATACAACCCAAATCCACACAAAATCAAGAGGAACAACCATTACGTCAGAGAAACCATCATAATCATTCAATAGAATCATAGCACGCTGGTAACTCCATGGTCCTCCTTTCTTGACCCGAACAACGTCCCTCTCATTGGTGAAGGAAAAGAGGAAACGGTCGCCGCGTGCCTGTACTTCCACCGAAGCAGAGAGGCGCCACATGGATCTCACCACACTTCGAAATGAATCGAAATTCACAGCCCTAGTAGTGTTGAGTTTTCCGACGAGATAAAATTGTGGTGCAACGAAGCCGTTTTTCGGGCAACGAAGGTTTCCAAGATCGACTGGTTCATCTTGGTGATTCAGAGAAAGCTTGGAGATTAGCCTTGCTGTCATGGAAGCGGTGGAGGCAGACATGGATGCCGCCATGAAGGATCGCGCCGCACAGCCAAAAACCCTAACCCTAGAAGAGAGAGAGCAAAGACGGCTGCGGTATATAAGTTTACTTTGTTCACCCATTTACAATACCTAAAATATCCCTTTTTCAATTAATATTTTGTTCACCCATTTACAAAACCTAAAATACACATTTCTTAATTCTACTTTGTTCAACCTACATTCTCTTTTCCATTACTCCATAATTCTGAGTTTTTTGAACTGGTCTATGTGTTGTTTATAAATACAATACAGTTGTCCATGAGAATTTACATACAAAAACGACATGGAAAATAATGAGTAAATGGATAGACAAAAGCGTCAACAAATAAAAAAATAGAAGGAAAAAAAATACAAACAGTTCACGTCATCTTTAGGTTTAATGCTAGCGTCTTCATACATAGAACGACCGAATATGATAAATTTATGTTAGGGTTTACGAAGTACGTACATGTTCATCCAAAAAAAAAAACAAACAAAACAAAACATTTGTAATTTTTAATAACTTATTGTCCCTTGTTGTAATTTTACAACAGGTCTTTTTGGTCTTTCAATAAATCAACCACACATAGGGTTAACAAAGTAATTTGTGAGGTGACAATATACACACCCTTATCTTATTGATAGAATAAAAATAAAGGGACGGGCGGTCGGCTCTTTCGAATTCTCTTTCATAATCGAGGGTGAGACATGTATGTTCCCCTCATCGTTAGTCGATCTTCGAAAAGTTAATAGTGTCTAGTCTCTCCTCTAATTCATTAAGAAAAATACACATAATATGTATGACTTAACGTGGTTTTCATAAAATCCACAGCTTCTACACTTGAACTAAAACAATTGAGTCTCTAGCTAGAGCAACCGACGTTTATCCTCCCCGAACAGAGTTACGCGCAACAGTTATATGAAGCTTATGACCCGTTTTTTGTGGAGCATTGAAAAATTTCTCCTTAACTTAATATCTTCAAGTTAGTGATTGATGTTCAAGTATCCATAGACATTATCAGCCAAAAGAGAAGGCTTTAACTGATCCCTTTTAATCTCCGTAGTCTGCATATAATTATTTCACATCATACTGTCAACCACAATTAGTCAATTCTGATGAAAATAGTGATACTCTAGTGCAGCACATAGGTGACAAGATGGGCAAATCCATCAATGTGCGTTAGTCCTTAGCTAGCTAAGTTAATAAGTACTTTAGGCATTAGCTATGGTTTAATTTTTGTAGTGTGGGGATGAACATTGATATAACAATGTAACAAACCCTTAAAAAAAAAAAAATTGATATAACAATGTAACAACCACATGTATATCTGTGACACAAACCCTTCGATCATCCTAGCTTAACTAGTCATGGACTCATGGAGTTGTTTCATCTAAAGCCGACCAAGAGGCTTGATTAAATTTTGTGGGATTGTGAGTTGTCATGACTCGTGGTTAAGTTTTACTGAAGTCGTTGTCACTTAGGACATCATGAAATTTATAACTTTAAGGTCAGAGACGCAAAGGGAAAATGACTGATCGAGCTTTGGAGGGATATGTAGTTGTTATGAATATGAATTGTGTTTCAGTTTGTGGAAGATATGAACACCTAAATACTTTTTTTTTTATAAAAAAAATAAATTACAACAAGGAATCTCTTGGGCGCCCAACACAAGAACAATCTAGAAAAAGGGTCATTTGAGCCTGAGGGAGAACCCAATCAAACCAACACCTATTTCGGTGAAGAAAGAGAGTGACCAACCAAGACAAGAACATCTGTAAGAAAATTCGCATCCATGTAGGTGTGAGAGAAGGATATACCGAGGAAAGAATCTGCTAGAGCTTTAACATTTCGTACAAGAGATTTGAGCTTTTAAGAAATAGCACATAAATTCATGATACAATTGATGATAATGAACGAGTCTCCTTCTACTTTAATTTACTGACATAACACCTAATACATGATCAGTGGTGACGCTTGATATACATCAATAAATTTTGGCAACATTTTTCTTGTCCAGTTGGTTTGAAGCAAAGAGAGATTCAAACACGAAATCTCATTAGGGCGGACAGATGTTAGAAACTCGGATCCTCTCCTCATGGGAGAAGAGCTCATATTAACTCATAGAATCATCTAGGCAATTCTATCTAATCTACGAGCAGGATTTCTCTTACTTTAATTCCACTTAACATATGCATACACCCATGTACATACAATAACTAGGATTACATGAGGCAATATGATGATTCTTTCCTCATGATGTCATATATTCACTACTAAGTATACAACTTTGTATTCCATATCTACTGATGTCGATGATCAACTTAAAGATTCGTTGTAAGTTAAGTTGTTTGGGTGTAAGATGAAGTTGCTTGGATTCTTGACCTTGATAGGATGTCGTACCCCTTCTACATAGTGTATTATTTCCATTGACTATTGTCGTCTGTTTAACTTGTAAGAAACCCTAAACCCTAAAAATTGATATATTGATACACATAGCATAAACGTCCTATTAACTTGAAATGGGAAATGCAAACATGATTTCATTGAACTGATTGTCAAATGTCACGGACGTCTGATAACATAAGGCATCTCCTAACTATTATTAGCTTCAAAAATTTGATTTAGGTACGTATACAAGTGTGTTTAGGTATATATACCAGTAATACCACTACGAAGCATAGATGCCGTAGACGATAATTAATCAAATTAGGCAGAATTTGAAAGCCCAGTCACGGTGGTCCTCTGGTATTATTGGTGTGAGATCTATTTTAGTTAGGCAACAACAACAAAAATTAGTTCAATTAATTAACTGCTGGTAATTGCGCGCTGATCATGAACGGAAAGAATTAGACGACACTTTGTGGGATTGTGTACTGAAGCTTTCCCTTTTAAAACACTAGCCTAACTTTTGATCAGGTAGGAACCTTTGTGATCCTGGAAAATTTACGCAGCTAATATGTCATATAGATCGTACAAACCTCCCTAGGCAGCAGGTATGAGCAAGATTAATTGGTGAACTTGAAGCTCTGAGAGATAAGTCATGTAGGTATTCTATCTTCTGAAATCAAAAACATAAGTCTTAAAATACGTATTAGTGAAACATAAATACATACAGACAACACAATCTAACGATCTACAACTTAATAAGATATTCGTTCACTTGTAACATTAGAAGATGATTTAATTCATCATCTAATTCAATTCCGGCTTCAATCACTTTGAACTAATTTCAAATGTGTCATTTCATAAAGATTTTGTTACATGATTATCATGGTTAGATTAAGAGATGGTGGGTTTTAATTTGAAAATAACATTTGAAGCTAGCCTCTCATTCTAGCACTGGATGAACTATGTAGTAGCATCCTCATATGAAAAAATGAAATATCTTTCCCAACTTAGTCAACTTAGTTATGGGACCAAATGTCTAGTCCACTATTCTAGTCACATTTCAACAGTAGTACATCCCTTAGAACGAAATGAGAGAACGAAATGGGGACCCAAAACTGAGTTCAACATCATCCACTAGTTACTGAGCTTTGGGGACAAGCAGCTCAGAGCCTCAGCTGATCTGAAAAGATCCATGACTGAAACGAATCGAGTAGAAGGAATGTGTTTGGGTTGGCCAGAGCAAGAGGTTAACTGGGACTCAGATATCATCGTCAGGAGGCAACCAAATCCTTTGCGCATTTTTTGACCTCCACCCGGATCACATGGGATAGATTTCACATACTTATTGCTATGACACTGACTTTATATCCTTGTCGATCTCTGGCTTTCTCTTTCATCAAACGAGGAAGAAGAAGATGAAGAAGAAGAAGAAGAAGTAGTAATCAGCATAGGAAGGAATAATTAGGGTTTCTTCTAATCTGTGCAGTGCAGGGCAAAAATGAAAACGAAAGCCATGCCAGCTTACCCAAAAATGGAAGTTGGATAACAACGTATTGTGAAGGAAGACTTTGTCCATTCTCTACTGTTAGTTAACTTTGGGATTTGGGGTAATTTTGTTTCCTAGGGTTTGCCTTTACATTCCCTAGCCTATCTTAGCTTAGCTCCATTTCGAAAAACAGATCGGAATGGGGGCCTAAGGCAGCGACGTATTCAGTTTCACCAATAAACTAACTGGATCATGAAGAATTATTAATACGAAACGCGTTTGTGTAAAGAGCCACAGTGAAGAAGAAACAGAAACACACAGAGAGAGCTACAGCTACAGAAGAAAGAAGAAAGTTGATTTCTCTCTCACTGTTCTGCTCTGTTCTCTGTTCGAGTAGTATCATTCATATAATGAGAGAGAGAGAGAGAGAGGCATAAAGTTGATCCAGTTGCTAAGGTGGTAGTCAACCATGGGAACAAACACAGGGCTCGAGAATGACAGGGAGACAAGAGCAGAGAGAGAGGGAAGGTACAACAATTATTGGGACTCGCACACTTGCTGCAATTCCTACCACACAAACCCAAAAACAAAAATCCATTGGAACAAGCAACAAGAACTATATGCCCCCTCTTTCTTTTATTTTTAATTATTCTTTTTATATTTATATTTGGGTTATATAGTCTGCAGGCAGACTCTTCCATTCAAATATGTATGCGCGTGGCACAGAAAGAGTACACAGAGAGAGATCTTCAACTATATTTATCAGGGTCTGGGCTAGATTTTCTTTTTCTTTTAAGGGAACCGTGAAGAAAATAACATAATGGAAATCTTGACGAAATATGGAATGTTTTTACAATCACCGATACAGACTGAAAAATGGTGTCAATATATATCTTAAAACCTTGGCAAACCATAGCTCAGCATATCTTATTACATATTTTGTATGGAAATTGACAAATTCTTTTACATGGGAGTGAGATATCAAATCAACACGCTTACGTCAGCGAGTTACGAAAATTCTTCTACTCATGAAGATGTAAGTGAACCGATGCAATATTTTGATTCGGTAATCCACGTCGCATTATCATGCATGTATTCTAATGCAGTTAACCCAATTGAAACCTAAAAAAATAGTCTTAATTGTTTCCAACACAAGAGGATTATGAGTGTTTAATTTGATCGGATCAAAAATAAAAATGAAATGAAGGAATTTAGAGTCTATGGTCTTCATTGGATGTTCGCATACGGCAATTTGAAGACTTGCTCATTAATGGTGCAAGTGCACCTTGATGCGTAGAATCTGCTCCGAGTAAGCTAATAATACACATATTCAGTCAGTATTCATATTGAGATCTATGAAAATATCATAGAAAAACTAGACTAATCTCTCGTTGCATGCGCACAAACTAATAGGTCCCTCCAACATGCCGGTCATAAATTAATGGGAGTTAAAACTCAAACTCTTAACGGACCAACAAGTTTACAACACCACGTGGTTTCGTATTAAATTGATTTAACTTTATGATTACTTTGTATTTTGAAGTAATTCTTATTAAACTTCAACTACAACAAGTTTGATGCAGGTTATTACATGACTTTCACAAATAGTTTGATAATAAAAATATTAGAAAATAAATGATAGACTGATAGTTGTGATAAGAGCTGTAAACAGACCAAATCTTGATCCGGATCTGCTCTAGATCTCTGATTTTTAAATGGGTTTGAATCAAAATTTGATCCATTAATCTGTTAATGATGTCGAATCATTAACCCGTTTATTAAACGGATCATATATGAATCTAGGTTAATATGATCTGTTAATGATCCGGTATGTCTTAGAAATATTATAACAAAATTATAATATTAAATATTTCATTTATGTTTTATGAGGTATTATGATAAAATATTAAAATTATTATTTAAAAATTTAAGAAATTCTTTACTAAACGGATCAGACTAACGGGTCAGGTATCCATTAACCCGCCGGATATGGATTTAAATCGAATCATTAATGATCCGGTGGCTCATGAGTCGGATTTGGATCGAAAATTTTCTATTGCTAAACGAATCCGGATCTATGTCATGTCAATCCGCTACATATCCGATCCATTTAGAGGTTAACCTGTAACAATGATCTTAATTAGTAGATCTTTATATCCCTCCAATTTTCACTCACGCATGTATGCCAGTTCACTTTTATTTACCACACAGTAAAAGAATAACTATGACAGATTATTAGAGAGATGGGTCTCTCAAATGTGACAAGGTTGTGCCCTAACTTGGGTTCAAGGAATAAATTAATTGGTCCAGCTCCCAGAAACTTCAGTAGGAACAATCCCATACCAGAAATTCAATCGACACAGACCCTCCTTCAATTCAATTCAAAGGCTTCAAATACAAGATCCCATTCAATTTCCGAAACAGAACATAAATTCTGCGCTGGAAAAGGAAGAAGACGAGGAGGAAGGGTGGTCCAGATTTCCATTGATATTATTCATCAGCAGCTCCTCTTCAACTCGTGTTAGAAAACTTGGATGGAAATGGTGAATCGACCAGTTTGTTGTACTGGAACTACAACCATGAGAGGTCAATGTCCAATTTGACCTTAACAAAGATTTTTACTTTGGGAGAAAATAATTCGCTATTTTCGTAAACTGACGAAGATGCCATTCACTTCCGGATGACGTGGCGTGATGTGACTGGTACAGTCACTCGAGTGAAATGTTATCTCTGTGACCAAAGTCGTCACGCAAATCAAAAATATCGAGCATATATGGAAAAAATAGTTCGACGGAATAATTTCTATTTTGATGTATGATGTTTTGTGCGCGTCTAATCACCAACATTTGGTGTAAATTTCTTTCTTTAAAATCTGGAAATTGGGACGTGGAAATTTTGTTCAAATTTTAAGTGTGAAGAACAGATAGTTGCCCAGTCCTGTTTGGTCTAGTGATATAGTTTTATTTGTAGTAATGAGAGATTATGAGTTCGACTCACATAGTTGTAATTTATCTGATAAAAAAAACGATAATTAATATAATGGTCCCTTAATATAATTGATAACAAGATGTTTATTTGGCTATTTACAGTCATGAATGATGCGAATACGAATAACTAGTCCTGTGTTTTCACTTTTCACGGCTCACATATTCTATTTTTGCACTCCCGATAATCTTCTTGTAACTATTATTTCACTATTAAAGTGTTAAATTTAACTAACTTATTAGTGCATCACAAGAGTAAAACATTATTGATTTTCTTTAGCTTCATTTCGTCGTGACAATTCTAAGTAGCACGCATCTAACATGATATATGTATATCGAATCAGGCTGCAAAGAACACTCATGTTAATAATTGCGTCTCATTATCGACAATAAATGAATTATTAGATGTATGAATTTTTTTTGAGCAAGAATCATTGTATAGTTTCCCCCCTTTCAATCTTTGATATAGCGTTGATGCTGTCGGAGCACATTGACATTAAATTGTGGTTTATTTTAGCTCAATGATGGGAAGTATCATGCATGCAAAAGACTGTAAAAGAGTGAGTGATACTACTAGCAAGTAGCAACTTGGTGGACGAGTGCTGCGATCTTATAAAAATACAGGTCCAAGGAACCTGCAGTTAGACACTCATATCCCACTAAACTTGCCATATCATCATCTGGTTAGGATAGTTTTCTCTTTTCTTTTTGTTTTCTTTAGAAGTGTTTTTTTTTGTTACTATACATAGAATCAAGACTTTTGATCTAGTTTAATTTTAATTAAGTCATGCATATTTACTTATTACACGAGCTAATCGTTCGCAATCTAATCTCGAAAACTCCGGGACGCTTAAAGCGAGCAAAATTGGCACGTCTATAGAAATGAATGAAAAATGCTACCTAAATTATAGATTAATATTGAAAAATTATGTGTATTCCTAATTTATATCTTACATGACAATTAAATAAAATGACGATTGCTGTTTATGATCCACCACGTAAGTCGGATTTTAAAATATTTACTTACAAATAATATGTATATTACATGCACTTTTATTTTTATTTCTACTTGATCTTTTATATGAATCCATTCGACTATTAGTAATCGACTTTTCATTTGGCGATTAGTAAAAAGAATCAAAGCTTATAGTAAAGTTGTGTCGTACAACAAGTTTTCACGTCATTGCCAATTAGTAGGTGTGACTAATTAACAACCATATATCATGTTGTGTAACGATAACAATTGTAATCTTGTCGTCGAACGAAAAAAATGTAAATGAAAAACGAAAAAAAGGCAAAGATGAGGTGAAATAGAGTGTTAACCATCTTGAATGGAAATTAGTTCCAAACTTCCAATGATGAAAGAGTTGAATTCAAGACTGGTTAAAAGGGACTCAAGTGAAATTGTGAATCTACCATTGCCAAGTGAACTCAAAAAGACGAAACTAGCCCACATTCACAGAGTCAACTCCATATCATGGTCCCCCAATATCTCCTAATCCTCCAATTAAAAAAGCTTAGGAATATTGTCCTAATTAGTTTAATAATTAATCCTCTGAGTAAAATAAAACACAAATTTGAGCAAAAGTACAGGAAGGTGGCGCTGTGTTCCCTCCTTATTTCACCCTTACATAGATGCAGACGCAACATGGTTTTATTTTCTAGAAACACGACAAAACACCCCCCTCCATTTCACTGCCCAAATCTCTCTACCTCCATAAACTAATAACTTAATTATCTGCTGCTAAACAATAATCAATCACTTAAATAATCCTTGCTCACTTGGTTAATGCTGCTATGGATAACTCTCAAATCGTCATGAACACATGTTTTCTTATACATGATTGTACACTATCCGATCAACGCTGTATGAGTTTTAGAAGAGCTCATGCATCGTTAGATAAGTGTGCGAGTGCATTGTTTATCTATGAAATGATATTGTTTTAAGTCTAAACAAAAGAATCAGTGTTTTATATTGGAGGAAGTGAGGAACGTAAAGATCTTTAAAACTCATATATCGTTAGATAAGTATGCGAGTGTATTGTTTATCTATGAAATGATACTGTTTTAAGTATAAATATAAATATTAGTGTTTTATATTGGAGGAAGGAGCATCTCCAGCATTAAACTTTATAAATTGTTATATTTAGCTAAAATTTTGAAATTTAAGTATCGATTTAATAATATTGCTCTATCAGTAACTGTTAATTATTATGTTTTAACAAATCGTAAAATGACACGTGTGTTATAGAGGAGAGAGAAGATTTAGCTATTGCTTTAGTTAACATTGATTAATTGACAAATTTATCAATTTTATTTAGCAATTATCAAATTTAACAATGATTTATGTATTCTGCTGGATCATCAATTTATCTCAAAAGTTGATAAATTTCATGTTTAGCGATACTACTCCAGAGATGGATCCTAAAGATCTGGTTAATTAGTAAATGAAAAAAAAAATAACATTTCATATTTACCAAATTACCCCTTTAAAAGACACACGGCCGTAGAACAGTGGTGGAGAATTTGCTTTACTGCTAAAGCTTGCCGTAATTTTTTTCCCTTTTATTAACTAGAGAAAAAAGGATAAACAATCTTGCCTCATGTGAAGTGAAAAGGAAAGGTGGAATAAAAGAAATGGGAGGGGTTTTTAATTTTTTTTTTTTTTTTTACGCGTCGAATAAATGGGGTGAATATTAATAGAAATAGTGACATTAAAGAAAAGTGGCGGGTTTTCCGGTGCAAAAGGACGAAGGGAGGCAAAAAGCTGGCGCCATTACACGTGGCGACGGCCTTGACCGTTAGATGAGCATGCGAATTTAACATTGATAGATGGTTCGTTTCTTTTTTTTGGAGATTATTTTTTTTTTTGGAGATGAGACTATGACACCCATAGCTAAAACGAAAAGAGAAAGTGAGCGAGAGAGAGAGAGAGAGAGAGAGAGAGAGAGCGAGAAGAGGAAGGTGTTTTGTTATACAGTCAGAGACAGAAGAAAGAAAGAAAGAAAGAAAGAAAGAAAGGGCAGTGCTGCTTCTGTTCTGTGCTCTGAGATAGAGATAGAGAGCCAAAAAGCTCATCAACACCTGCAAAGAAATCAGAGAGAGAAAGAGAGACTTAAATTGAGAGTGAGAGAGAGAGAGAGAGGGCATGGCGGCGTTGCAGAGAGGGATGTAAATTCCAAGTCTTTAATGCTATATATTCAATCTTGGAGGAGAGAAGAAAAATAAACAAGAATTAAAAGCCCGCGAGCGCGAGCTTCATTGACGACGCGCGCTCTCTCTTTCTCTCTAACCAACTGAGCTGCCAACATCTGTCTTGCAATTACAGCACAGAGATAGAAAGAGAGACACAAACACGCACAGAGATAGAAAGAGAGACACAAACACTCACGTGTTGGTGTTACAGGAAACTGATATCTCTCTCGATCTCTCTAGCTCTCTCTCTGGTGAGCTTGTGAGGTATAAAGAATTGTGAAAGTTGGAGAATTTGAAATCGAGGGAGGGTTTGGAGTTGAGGTGGGAGAGGAGGGCGTGCATCTGATATGGATTTTCGGTTACGATTTGGGGACGGGGAAGAGAAGAAGCAATGGCTGGTTTTTTCTCATTAGGTGGAGGAGGAAGTCGGAATCCGGAAAGCAGGAATCAGTATCAACAACCGCAACCGAGTGATATTCCGCCAGAGACGTTGTTTTGGTACAAGAATAATGAAGAGGGTATGCCAAACAAAGGAAGCTTCGAGTTATGGCAGCAGCAGCAGCAGCAACTACAGCACCACCACCACCACCAGCAACAGCAGCATCAGCTCCATCAGCTCCAACTCCAGCAAGATCTGTACGCCTCGGCCGCTGCACTAGGCGTCGGTCCTAGCAGCATCAACGTCTCTGATGAGTCGTCGTCGCGGCCGTTCATGTTGATGAGACCCTCGTCGTCCGGCGGAGGAGGAGGTGGAGGTGGTGGGGGAGGTGGATCGACGTCCGGGAGCACCGTCAGCTGTCAAGACTGCGGCAACCAAGCCAAGAAAGATTGCGTGCACATGAGGTGCAGGACTTGCTGCAAGAGCCGAGGGTTCGAGTGCGCCACCCACGTGAAGAGCACGTGGGTTCCGGCGTCGAAGCGCCGTGAGAGGCAGCAGCAGCACCTCACGGCGCTGCAGCAGCAACAGCAACAACAACACGAAACAGTTCAAGTGATCCGCGGAGGCGGAGAGAATCCGAAAAGGCTGAGAGAGAGCAATCCAAACAATCCAAGCTCCAATTCTTCTCTGGGAGCTTGCACTCGCATTATCACAAACACGTCAGGTAGTACTACTTCTACTTCTGCTACTGTAACCAACTGTTTGTTTGTTCTTCTTTGTTTACCTGATGAGATCGAGTGGAGTGGAGCAAGGAATATAAGAGAGATGCATATACAGACAGAATTGTTCTCTGAAAAAGAATGAAAGGGTTTTTGGAAGGTAGCGCACTGTGAGTGAGTGAGTGAGTGATCCATAAAACCCCCAACAACTACTGAGAGACCTCATCTCGATTGCGTGTGAAGAGAAGAAATCGACCTCCATTATAGTGAAAACACCATTCCCATCAGCTTTTATGTCTTTCTTTCTTTTCATTCCTTTTCCTTTTCCAAAACACTGTTCTTCAGTCTTCCTGACGATCCGTTTCACAGTGAGCTGATGAGGAAGAAAGAAGAAAGAAACAAGAAAACTATAAAATTTCTTGGGCCTCCTCTTGATATCTGTGTTCATGTGTGTTTCGCGTCGCTGGCTCTTTTCTTGCAATAAACAAATATACGATTTCTGTCTTTGTTTATTTATTTGAGAAATATATTATATGTTTGTACAAGTTAAATCTAACTAATTTATGGTGCTGGTGATTTACATAATGTAGGGTTGGAACTGGGGAATTTTCCGCCCGAACTGACCTCTCCCGCGTTGTTCCGCTGCGTGAGAGTGAGCTCCATCGACGACGATGAAGATCAGTACGCATATCAGACGGCGGTGAACATCGCCGGCCACGTGTTCAAGGGAATTCTCTACAACCAAGGCCCTGCTGATAATAACAACTACAATATGAGCACAGGTGGCGAGAGCTCGTCTGGGGGAGGAGGCGGAGGTGGTGGAGGAGTCATTCAACCCCTCAATCTCATCAATGCGGCTCCCACTACAGCTAGCAGTGGCGGTGTAACGGTGGCTGCAGCTTCAGGTTCCGGGGCGTTAATGGATCCTAACTCTCTATACCCGGCTAACCCATTTATGGCTTCGGGTACGCAATTCTTCCTACCACCAAGATCTTGATGGTCATTTGATTGATCAAAACAAACAACATTCTTCTTCATGGTCCTCTTCTTCTTGACTAGTAGCTACAGAGTACTACTACCACGATTCGACGATTTGATCGTCGTCTCCGATTAATATTTGATGAATGCCTTGTAGTGGGATTTGAAACTCACACATTTGAACTAGAATAGGAGTAGAGAGAAAGGAAAGGAAACTGAGGTAGAGATTGAGAGAGGAAAATGATGCGGAACGTGTTTGTTTTGTTAACAATTACCGATCCAAGCTTGTTTAGTTCAAACATGATTATGATCATTATTATTAATTCTTCTTCAGTCGCTCAATTATTTTCTTGTTAGCCTGAAAGCTTTCCTTTCCTTTCTTTATAAGTAACTAGTTTCCGTTGAGTGTTGAATTGTGCTGTGTTTTCCTCTCTTGGATTGAATCCTATTACACTTTTTGGTTGGTTTTGAACTTAGGAAGCTGCTTTTTCCCTTATTACCTGTATATATGTTTGCTGGTTTGAAAGATTGGAATGAAACTTTTGCTTAAGTATACGAAGTCGTCTGTTCACCATTTTCAAGTTCAAAAGGTGGAAGCAAGTCTATGTCATAGTTCAACATCTTTTCCCATTAATTTATACTTAAATCACATAGATGTGACTTTCATGTCAAAACTGGAAATATTGGTTTAGTGCTTATCTACTGCCATGTTTAATGCATATCTGCATTCTGCAGGAAGGTATATATAGTTGAAGAAATGCTTCAACTTGTAGGATTTTGCACACTTGTCTATATATATTTTCCCATAATATAAACCTTTGCTGTTGGAGCTTACTGCATGAATACTTAGGAACCATGAAACAGACCAGAAAATTGAAGGCTGTGTCTGTATTTTTTGTTCAGTTCCCAATAGATTTCTTTTCTTATGAATATGCATGGGTTGTTGATATTTCCTGATAAACATTTTAGCTCAACCATGCTTATTGATGTAACTAAATTCATGTATCACAGGCTTTTGTACCAAAATAACTTAAGTAAAGTGGGTTAGGGTCAAAGTATTGAAGTTTATATGCTATACTATAGTAAACATGCAAGCCTTTTATAAATTTTCTAGTTTGAGTAAATTTTTATTTTTAGATCTTAATTTTTTGTGACCTGATAGATTTTGGGATAGAGTAAATTGCTAAGTCTGACCTATCAATCTATCATCAGCAGTTTTCAACTATGTCCTAATTTCCTTAACTGAATCTTTTTATATATATATATATTGTATGCATTATTGAAATTGTATATGGAAACCTGAACTAGTCAAGATGCTTTTTGCAAGCTTGTCTATTTTTGCCTAACTATTCCTAATGGAGGCTAGGGGTTTCGTTTGACTGATTAACTGTAATTCACGGCTCCATATCTTTACTTCTTGTATATTAGTAGACAGTTTATTAGTTACTAGAAAATTCTTTCTATGCCATTTTGCTTTCTTACTCATTTCTGAGCATGAAATCCCAACTTACCTTCCATCTAATTAGAGAGGAAACAGTGGATATGTCATTTCTTTGTTTGAATAAATATTAGTCATCAATAGATTTTGATCTAATGGTGGTTGGCATGAATTTTCATGCACATTGGTAAATAGGAGATCTATGCACTTAAAGCTGCATTTCCACTGAAGCTATCATGCCACAGATGTATATGTGCAATGAGACAAAACTTGTATCCAGAAAATTTAGGGGAATTTTAATGGTGGTAGTGTAGAATCAACGCGTTTCTGTGTGCTAGGGTTTTGTAATTGGAGTGTGCTTGCTCTTTGAGGTCTTAGGAAAATGTATATATACATATATGCAATATGTGCGTCGTCTAGCTCCTTTTTTCTTATATGATTATGATGGATCTTATATACGAGCTCTCATATTATGAGTCTTTGGTAGGATACACAAGAATTGGTTAGCAATATCAACTGCAGTGAAAATATCTGCATCTGAAAACCAGGAATAGTGTCTGAAATTCTTGTTCTCTTTATATGATATGTCCCTTTCAAAATAATTTGAACATATCATTGGTCATGTAAGAAACACTGCATGTACAGTGAGGACTTGATTTGTTGTTGTTCATTTGGTTTGTTAAAGTTGATCTCTTAGGTGATAAATAATGATTCTACTCGAGTACAGATCTGATAATTGATGTGATTATTGATTTTCTTTTGAATTGATATTGAATTTGTCAAGCAGGAACTCTTTCAGGGATTGTTGTTGCTGTCCAGATAATGTAGAAATTACTTGTCATGTTTCTCAGCTGTTGATTTGATGCATACCTGATCACTGCTTCGAGTGCATTGTTTTGCATGTGATTTAGAATCAATTTCGTCCATTTAACTTTGCTTTCACTATGCTTTGTATTGAAGTACAAGTCTTTTGTCTGATCATTTGCATTCCGGGCTTCCGGCTCTCTCGAGTGATATCACATGTGTGTTGCTTTTTCATTTTTTGAACTTATATGATGAAAAATGCTAGATTCGCTCTTGTGATTTCATAAAATTTGTTTAACAAATAATGTGTTCGACTGTTAGTATGCATAATTTTGTTGAAAACAGATGATGTTCTGAATAGCTCGACATTGTCTAAATCAATGTTCCTATCAAACGCATTTCAGTCCCGCCCCCCTGAAATTAGGTGGAAGTTGTTTGCAGCACATAACCGCAGCTTGAATAGAAAGCAAAATGTGTTGCAACAGTGATGCCATGTGATGCGGCTGTTTCACCATGGCTTCTTTCCCCAGAAGAACACAATTAAACACAAATTTATTGCTGGGATTCCTTGGGTAAAAAAACTTAAATGACAACCGGTAATTCAAAAGTCTAAAACCCCTAAAACCGAAAGCCAAATTTATTTCCTGGCTGGTGTTGGTAAAAAGATCTCATCACAATTTAATAGAATTTAATAGTGATACTGGCAAAAGAAATTGGAATGAGAAAAACAAAAAGAGAGGAAATTATTTTCATCCATTCCCAATGCAAAAAAATTATTGAGGCTAGCTACTTTACCAGAAATGATGATGATGAATATGACGCCCATATTTTTTGGCTCGAAAAACTTCCACTCAGAACCATGTTTCCTTGAGCAGCACAAGAGAATAATATTCCAATTCCTAGAAACGTACTTGTCGGGAATTGAATCATCCATCCATCCAATACATCCATCCATCCATTTTCTTTTGGTACTTTGGGAATCATCGATCATCCAACTGTTTTCGAATCTCCATTGTGCATCTGTCGGTGCCTAATTCCTCCCACCAAAGTTTCACTACCATACAAGCACATCGATCCCCAACATATAGGTAGGTTTTAGTTATGCCAATATTTTGATCATGATTGTGTTAAAGTAATTCCTCATTGCCTAGGTATATTTGGACTATGATCAGCATTGTATGTGTAGGTGTAGAAGCACCTTGTAATTTCTTTGTCTAGCTCAATCATGAACTAGATGTGGCGAGCACTCTTCACAAGAGGTTTTCAATTCGCCGTTGAATCCTTAATTCTCTGCTTCTTTTTCCTACAGTTTATAGCTATAGCACAAAGAAATTCAACGCATAGTAAATCCAAGTGCCCCTAGCTCTAAGTTGGAGCAAGATAGAAGTTCAGATATGCATGGAATGTAACAAGAAAATTCAATCGCCGTTGAGTCCAAGTATATATATGCACGGTAGCAGGTTGTTGGTACTGAATTAGTTCTTTTAATGAATCACTACATAAATAGCTACCGGATTATCAGTGCAATACCTAATCATGGTTAAATTTCAATCATGCATCTTCTGCGTCAGTTTAATCCCACTAGGGGCCTATGCTATGCAGCGTTACACAACTGCATTGATCAAAATGTTCATATCTCAGCTTCTCAAGTGTGCCTATAAATTATTCTTCCAATGCTGTCATCACACTACAACTCTGTGCTACAAGAGATTGTGCTCTTGACTCCCATGCAACAGTGAGCAATCCTAGCTCAGCACACTCACAATTCTTCCTGCAACCAGCAGAGACCTCATCAGCTTATCTGATGAGCAATTGGTTTTCATATATAGAAAGAGCGGCTCTGTTTGGATTCTTCTGCATCCTTCCACAAAAAACACAGATGGCCAGATGGGTTGCCTAGCTAGTAAGCCAGAGGCACCACGACCAATGAGGCATGCATTCAAAGGGAACCATAACTAGCTTAGCCCCCTTCTAGGGTTTGTTATGGTAATTACCATGATATTAGGGCAATAGGAAGCAGGCGGGTTCGGCATGATCATTTTCCCCCAGCTCTAGGGTTTGTAGAGCTTAGAGTGAGCCTAAGGGAAACATAATGGGTTTTCTTCCCTGCGTGGTGTGGGCATTATTGTAATTGTGGTCCCAAGTTACGGAGCAATCTTATTGGATAATCGACTTCTGCTTTGCTGCAGAAAGTTTTGCTTTACTTGACTACACCAGCTGTTGATACTGTTGCTGTTCCATTCCAAGCCCTATTTTTCTGAGAGGGAAAGGGAAAGGGAAAGGGAAAGGAGTAGATGAAGAAAATTTGGGTTTATGTTTATCCCTAAGATGAAAGCAGCAGCCTGAAAAAGAAGGGTAGCTCTAGCTCTGCAAGTGAAAAAGGAGGGGTTAGGGGAGGAGCTGTGACTTTTTAGGCATATATTTATTTTGGAAGAGACGAAAGATTTGATTTATTTTTCTCATGAATCGTCTCTTCAATGGACCAGTAAATATTCTTTTGGTTGTAAGATCTCCGGACCAAGCCTTTACTTTTAGTTGATCCCTATCCCACCAAGGAATTTCAAATTACCAGACTGTACATTCTCTCATCGGGTATTTTACAAGACTACAAGACTATATTGTATCAGGACTCATGCATATTCTCATATACTCAGGGAGAAATGAATGAGAAAAAGAAATTATGTTTTGCTCTAATATCAGGTTAACTTGGTTCTAAAGCTTCTCTCATTCATGCACTGTTACCACAAAATTTAGAAATTGGAATTTATCTGAAGCTGTCTGCTGTTTGTTTTTAGCTTCACAGATCAAATGCAAACTTTTTTCTAAAACTTCCGCAACCGATTAATAAGGATCCTAACCAAAGATGAACTGCATGAATTTCCTTCATAGAAATGCTAAGAATTCTATCTTCATGATCAGGAATTCTATCAGTTGTTCACCATTTTTAGATTTAAAAGGGATTCCCGGCCCCCATTACCACATAAGGTTGGAAGGAACCCCCCTTTTCTCAATAAGAACAAAATAAATAGAAAAGGGTTGCCATTTGCCAACACCATTTCATCCAAAAGAGACAAAAATGCACAAGGTTTCCCGGCAAGTTTTGCGAAAATTCTTCTACGCACCAAGGTGCAAGTGAACCGAGCAATTAATTTGTAATATTTTGATCAAGTCATCCACGTCACATTATCATGCATGTATTCTAATACCGTTAACAAAAAAAAAAACAAGAAGTTCTAAGTGTTTCAAACACAGGAGGTGAGGACCCGAGGTCGAATAAGATGTACTCTTATTATAAGCGCTTAATTTGATCTGATTTAAAATGAAAATGAAATGAAGGAATTTAGGGTCTCTAGTCTTCATTGGATCTTCACATACGGCGATTTGAGAACCTGCACATTAATTGTTCAAGTGTATCTTGGTGCATAAAATCCGCTCCGCAATTTTTGTTGCCACACACAATTGCCGATAACACTTCATGTCACATCCCAACTCTTAATTTTTACCCTAATTACTTGCATGGTGTTAGCAGGAGTTTTTACCGTATTCGTTAATGATTTTATAGTTTCTAGGACCCTAGAGATGTTTAGTAGGACATTTATTACGGGGAAAATTTTACGTAGGATAAATTGTTGAAAGCGGTAAAAAGGGTAAATTTTGGTTAGTAAAAAAGTAATTTTTATTTAGATATATTTTTATTGGGGTGTTTTTAGAGTTGAGTTTTAAGGTTTTGGGTTGGGAACCGGTTCGGGAAAAACCCAAACACTTTTCTCTTCTCTCTCTCTCTCTCTCTCTCTCTCTCTCTCTCTCTCTCTCTCTCTCTCTCTCTCTCTCTCTCTCTCTCTCCCCTTCCTCCCGACTCTCTTTACCCTTTGTACCGCTTTCAACAATTTAAAATGAGTGTATTAGCTACTTTTATTGCATGGAAAAAGCGTAAACATTCCTAGAGGTATTCAAGTTATTGTTTAGGCCCCGTGGAATTATTTTCCAAAGGATGTTCGCGGTATATAAAAGTTCGTAGTCATTTGAAAGAAATGTTACGTGTGAGAGGAAGTTCGTAAAAGGTTTAAGGTTTGCTGAAGATTCAGAGTCTTTGAAAGAAGCTTTACTCGCGTCGAGCGAGAGATTAGTGAACCAGAGTCACCGATGTTTTAATTGTAGTGACGCCGTATTTGGATGAGCAGAAGCGAGCCTTTAAGTTTCTTAGTGAAACAAAGTGTAATACGTTTTGGTAATCAGGGGAAAACTTAGTCCAAGATATATTGGTCCTTATGAGATATTAGAACGGGTTGGTTCACTTGCTTATCGGTTGGATTTGCCTTCAGAGTTATCCAGGATACATAATGTCTTCCATGTGTCCATGTTTCGCAAGTATATTGCCGATCTCTCTCATGTGTTGCAAGAACAACAGATTAGTTTGAAGAAAGATTTGACCTATGAAGAGGAACCGGTTCAGATTCTTGACCAAAAGGAGCAAGTGCTTAGGATCAAGACAATTCCACTTGTCAATGTGCTTTGGAGAAGTCAACAAGTAGAGGAAGCTAATTGGGAACCGGAGGAGCAAATGAGGCAACAATATCCCTACCTCTTTGATAGATAGATATGTAAATTTTGAGGACGAAATTTTTTTTTAAAGGGGGTGGGGAAAATTGTTACATCCCGACTCTTAATTTTTACCCTAATTACTTGCATGGTGTTAGCATGAGTTTTTACCGTCTTCGTTAATGATTTTATAGTTTCTAGGATCCTAGATATGTTTAGTATGACGTTTATTACGGGGAAAATTTTACGTAGGAGAAATTGTTGAAAGTGGTAAAAATGATAAATTTTGGTTAGTAAAAATGTAATTTTTATTTAGGTATATTTTTATTGGGTTGTTTTTAGAGTTGGGTTTTAAGGTTTTGGGTTAGGAACCGGTTTGGGAAAAGCCCAAACACTTTTCTCTTCTCTCTCTCTCTCCTCCCTTCTGACTCTCTCTATCTCTTTCTCCCTGCCAGATTTTCTTCGCCGTCGTTCGAAACCGTCCGGCCGAACTGGGCTGCCGCACCGGTCCCAATTGGTTGGCCATCGTCTCCCTCTCTTATCCTGGACCAGTGGAAGCCTCCCTAGCGCTGCCGTGAGAGAGAAATCCCGCCCAAAAGCCCCAACTGCACAGTGGTGTTCTGTCGTCGGAACTTCCTCCTCCGGCCACCAATCCGAGCACTCCTTATATGGTTTTGAAGGTCTTCAACCCAGTATCCTTGCCCTAGAAGGAATCAATCCATTTCGCTTCAGGTGAGGAGAATCGGTGAGTTGAAATTCTAAGGCTCCATTTAATGTTTTAGTTTGATTACCCTATCTAGGCTTGGAATTGGTGTCTGTGCTAGTTAGAGAAGTTGTTGTGCGTGTGGAAAGGATTGTTGTGTCAAATTTTGGTGGTCATTGGAGGTGGTCAGAGTATCGCCAGCCGCCGCCGCTGTGTTGAAGGGTTTTTCTGAGTTTTAAGCTGGTTGTGAAGTGAAGAGTTTAATAATGTTAAGTTTGTGAGTATTGGATGAGTTTTTGATAAGGTTTGGAATTAATTGGGGATTGGTTAATTTGTTAGTTGTTAGATGAGAAATCGGTTATTGGAGGAGCTTTGAATTTAGCGTAAATCCATCAAAATTTATTGTCAAGGCTTTTATATGGGTCCGGCCCAAACCATTTTTAGAATTTGAGGAAGTGGGCTAAGGAGAGCGATTTAGATTCTCATTCATACTTGTTAATTTTATGATTTAAATTGGGATTAGAATTTAATAGTATTCTTTGATCAGGACGTGAGGAGGTTTGAGCTGAAGAGATCTCGGATCGACGTCAGGCTTAGGCCTAAATCTGTGAGTGGACTTTTGTTTTAATTTAAAAGCATGTGATACATTATTTTGATGATAAGTTTTTCTTCAGTTGGGATTTATTGTTTTCCTAATAATTGGCAATTTTTATTATTTTTGGAGAGTTACCGAAAATGAGATTTTCGGTGGATTTATCTATATGGATATTCACGAGGATAGTATGTATATAAATGCTAGCTAGCCATACGTGCTTTTCCGCCATAATGAGGTAAAATTCCATTATGGTGTGACGTGAACGTGAGACGCAAGCGTCGTAGCTCTATATGAAAGTAATAATTCATATAGGGGATATGCACGTATATACACCCGTCTTTTCCACCATATTGGTGTAGTGTTTGAAATTCTATTATGATGTGACGTGAGCGTTAGACGCAAGCGTTGTAGCCTTGTATGAATTTCTATTTTTCATATATTTTCATAAGAATTCATACAAGGAGTATGACGAGTGTAAATACATACATATATTTATATTTTAGCATGAGAGGCTCTATTTTACAATGTTTTGGAGATTAGCCGGGGCTATTCATGTTATTGCCAGTTTTTGTGTTAAGAGCTTTTGAACTTGTCGTTTGCAGCATATCTTCTCTATTGAAATTTAATCGGGAAAGCATAAAGATATTTGTTGCTCATTTCTCTTAAATTTACTTTTGTCCTCTCACTCTAACGTTTTCAAATGTTTTCCTCTGGCAATTCGTTTTTAATTGCCCAGTTTGCAAGTTAGCATAGTTAAGGTCGGACGTATATGGACTCGAGGCATAGTCCATTATATAGCTTCCGTTTATTTTTATATTTATCTTCCCTTCATTGTTAGAATTGCTCTAAACTTATGAATTGTTGGTTATGAGATTTTTATTAGATTAGTAAATATTATTTTGGGAGGTGTTGTGACTTTGGGGAGCACGAAGGCTCCAGGAGTATAAGGTTGGATTTGGATTTGGATTTGGATTGTTAGAAGTGTTTGCAGGTGTTTTATAAGGAAGTGTTGTCCATTTTCAAGGGAGGTTATGCCGAATTTTCAGTAAACTTTCCTTGAAGGTGGTCTCCGCATGATTTATTTCGGGTTTCAGGGTGAAATTCGGAATGGGACCTGACACTTCGTTTGGCAAAAGTTTCACAAAAATGGCCTTTTGCTAACAAAATTTCGTGGCCGAAGTAATTTCGTTGGCAAACGATTTATAAGAAAAAGAGTATGGAATTTCGTAGTCAAACACACCATTGCTGACAACATTTCTTCGGCAAACATATCACAAGACTAAAAGAAATATACACTGTTCGCCGGCAAAATTCGACTGGCAAAAGAGAAACAGAAAACTGACACATTTTGCCAGCCAACGATTCAAGGCGAAAATCCTCTAATATAAAGTTTTGGTACACGAAGGTCGACGGATGACTCCTCAGAAGCTCCCTCTAAGAAATAAGTTTAAATTGCACACCATTCAGCCTACGAATGAAATCCTCAGCAAGTCTCTCCTTTTGGGAAAAAAAAAAAAAAAAAAAGAGCCACCGGAACCCTCCGACCTCTGGGAAATGGTACCAATGATACAGCCGTAAAACCAAAGATGTCTAATCAAGATCAAGGAATGAGGCATTTCAACTTTAAGCGGCAAGCTCATGCTAAACAAGGCATAGTCGAAGTGAAAACAGAAGTCTGTCCATTATATACCAAAATTTTCTATGAATGTATTGTTAGGGCTTCCCATACGTCTAAATATGCTGTTACATGAAAAACCTGACCCAAGTATAAATGAACCGCTACAGTACTCTATCACAGTGAACAAAGGGAAGCAACTAAAGCTAGTGTATGGCAGCTTGTAATATCATTCATACCCAGAAGATGGGAAATCCTTGATGAGATGCCTTCCATATCTTTTTAAATTTAACCCTCCACCAGCTTATGCCCGTTCTGACTTGGTTTATCGTAAGGACTCTTCTAACTTTCATCAGGGCTGTGGCAGTCTTCAGATGAATTACTAGTATGCAAACACAACTACTTTCACCGACCAGATGGACGAGGTTTGCCCTTTATGGAGTTCAGGTGTTGGGTGACAAATATGACTCCCATCACAAGTATGAGGACACCAACTAGTATGCTGAAGAAGAGGGCCCCTGGTTGCCTGGTTTGGACAAACCCATACACCCCAGTTGAGGTCACAAGAATGAGGTCGGTGAGCCCGTCATTTGAGAAGTCCTCAGCAATCAGGGAATGGGTAGGTGATGCTGGAAGCTCAAGGGAGGTTAAAATACTTCCCCCAGGCGATATCACGATAGCCTCTTGGTCTCCAGCCGCAAGGATCACTTCCTGATTGTCATGGACACGCAAGGAGAATGCCTTCAGTGTAGGGACCACTACAGCAGCTTCCATCATCCCCGCTGGAGATGGAAGATTTGACCATGAAGCACCCGTTAACAGATGCCAATTCCAAACAGCACCGTGACCGTGCAAGCCGGGTGAGTAGGATGTTACCTGAGAGAAACAGAACTTTTATGAGAAAACAGCATACCTTGCAGGCTAACAGTTGAATTTTTCAAGTGACCCTGTCCGGGGCCATTGATTTATTGAGATTCAAAATCATCTGAATCCATCTTGAAAGAAATTCATAATAGACATAATAAAAGGTGACACATAGGAGGTCAATGAAAATTTAGAACACACCCAAATTTGTCCCACCAGTATGAAAAGTCTAGCTACTTTTGAAGGAATATGACTATCAAATGGTCAAACAAGTATTTGCTCAAAGAATGAAAATTTAGAATACACCCCACATTCGTCGCACCATTGAAGAGTAGCTACTTTTGGAGCAATGACTATCATAATGGTGAAACAAAATTTTTCTCAGATAAACCAAAATTTAGAATACACCTCACTTTTGTCCCAATTTGGTCAAAACATGTATTTGCTCAGATTGTGTCTTCAAATGACAACTGAAGTGACTTTGATTAGGTAATTCAAAACAAAGATCCATTTCAAGATAACCACAGCAAGAATACTAATACAAAGTAGCATGCATACCTCACCACGATTTGTCAAAAAGACAACATCACCATGGCTTCCCTTTCGGTGCCTGTGGCCGTCATTCCTTGGGATGAGAATAGGTGTTGCTACTTCCAATGAAGCCAAATCAGGAGCTCGACCATAGCTTCTAGAATAATCTCCATGTTGGAATAAGTTAAAAACTGAATGATGACATATAGAAGCATTAAATAGTTGCTCTCGTACAGGTACACCGGAGGTTGCAACGGCCCAACAAGGACGGAGCACTTCCATGGATCCACTAACAACAGTCTGTTCAGCGCCATTTCCACCAACAGCCTGAAGAGAAGAAACATATTAACTCACTTATCACAGATATTTTAGCTATAAGAGAATACACATACTTGAAATTTGTAGTCACCATTTAATTGCTTTTCATATGCAACTACAATTTATTCCAGTGTGTGTGCTTTATGATGCTCCACATCCACTTAAAAACATCCAAAGCTCAGATATGGACTAAATTTTATATATGCATGGCCAATTGACTTTGCAAACAGCTTTTTTTCTTGGTTGTTGCAATCACCGATCATAGGAGGTTTACTATTCTGCTTTAAATTCAATATTATCCATATCATTGCAGGGCATATTAGATTAATATCAAATATTACTTGGCATGGTACATCAAAGAATCTATGAAGAAAGGCACCAAATCCTAACATCCAGTGAGCAATTTACATTCATTTATTTGGCCGTTCAAAACCAATTAGATTTGCCAAGAGACCAACAATGGAAACAAAAGAATTGAGCACCTGGACATGATCTAGGACACCATCACCATTTACATCTGCATGAAGACCAGCATCTTGAAGATTAAGCTGTAGAGATCAACAAATAATTTGCATTACACCTTGAGCTAGTTAAAGCTGATATTACAAAAATTTTTAACAAGCCAAGCATAGTTTAACCAGAGAAGTAATATCCCAGTTGTCAGATATAAGCGGAAAGGTTTACCTAAAATCAATGAAGGATATCCAACTAAATAAATAAAGAAAGAAAAACAGAATTAAAATAACAACCGCTGAACGACTAAACACATCAAGGGTTTAGATACAATAAAACAAAATAAGTCCTTTTCATGGGTACTAGACCATATGAAACTGTGTGGCACTACAACGGACACGTATGTGGGTTTCGGTTTACCTTACAAAGAGTGCGACCAGACGCTATGTGAACAGCTTCTATCCCTTCTTTTTGATGAGCGACAACTACGTTAGGGACCCACCAAAGTTGAGTGTGATTTGTGATGGTAGGGATATATTGATATGGCTGCACCAGTAAAAGAAACAGCTTAAAAAGGAAGTTCATATATAAGAGTAAGACATTCCGCACAAGGGGGTTCACAAATCTCACCTTCTTGGATTTCACTGAACCAGCATATTGGGCAGCTTTTCCAATTAAGTTGGAAATCTTTTTTGACGAGTCCTTTCCAGGAGGATTATTTTCTTCAGGCTTATGGAAAGGGTAGTTTGTATTCTTTCCTGCTGTTTTCTTCAATGTTTTCCTTTTGTGCCTCCTGAAGTGTGCAAGTTTCAACATAGTATCTTCTCTTCTATCCTGGTAATGACATGTAAATTCACAAACCAGTCATGCCATCAGCAAAATTACATTAGGCTGAAGGAAGGACAACCAATAGGGTAAAAGACAGAGTTGTTCAAATACCCAATGATGCGGCATAACTCCAAGGATTGATTCTCTGAATTCCCTACATGCAAACTACAATTTAGCATGTATTAGGAAGCTTATCTCACAGAAACGTAACACCACTTCTATATGAAATGCATTCAATCCAAAGAAGAAAGAACCCAAAAAATTTATACACAAAGATGAATAATCTTCCTGAAATAAGATCTGTTGTGGGCTTCATGCTTGAGATTCAATAAAAAATGTATGCTTCACAATACTTAGAAGGAATGAAAAGATTCACAACATACTTCTCCTGGTTGACGACTGTTCAAAGCCTGAACATCAAGTTTGTAATTGTGCTGCGGAATCAACTGTGATGCATCTGAAGCATGTGCTTCAATATTCTACACAACCAAATAACAGAATCAGCTATATGGGAAGAAGATGCTTCACGAGCTCCAATAACCATAAGATGAAATACATTCCACAAATTCTATAGAGAAACTTAATTGGTGAAGCTAAGTTATAATTTTGCTTAGTTACTATCTAATAATAAACACATACTATTTTTCCAAGCTTTCTCCATTCAATAGTTTACCATGAGACTTGACTTACTCATCTTTTACAGGAACTGAAGAAAGGAGATAGAAGGACCTATTCTCACAAGATAGAAACAGGAGGACAGAAATAGGGTAGAAGGAGCACAGACTTCCTAGTTTAACATTCCTTTTAGATATAGCATTACAAAGGAAAATGCAAAAACATAAAGATATAAAACAAAGTGATAAGATAGCTCACCTCATTTTTTCTAGTCCATCTAATTTTGCCAGAACCACCGGCAAATGCATATAGTGCAAAATGGCGTAAATCCACGGTTCCAGAATTTTCAGATGCCTAAGAAAGAGAGAGAAAAATGAAATCAAGAAAGGATTCTACATCTAATAAAAAGCACCCAGCTCTTACTACTGGTACATGTATAGCTCAATCGTTCATATTTTAGAGGAACACAAAGAGCTTAAGGCCATAAAAATTATGCACTTGGTAGTTAAAATGAGGAACAAACAGTAAGCAACTACTAAAATATACAAAGTATAGCTCATGTATTTAGAAGCCAATAAGGGAAAGGAACATATGAAGTGATATTCTTTACATCAAGAAGAAAATGCTCAAGTAAATGTATAAGTGCCAAAATCACTTATCTACACTAATCACAACATCAATACTGAAGGAAACTCGATAAACCTTTCCGTGCAAAATCAAAAATATATCTTTCTTACCTCCTTTTCAGTTAGATTTCTTCTATGCTGCTCAGCACTTCTCTCTGCCATCCCAATTTCTTCAAAAGGATCCAAGGTAATCTGCAAAAGCCTAAGTACATTAATACAGCATCAAACAGCGTAGGATTTCGTTTCAAACACACGGGGGAGACAAGACTACTGATTACAAAAAGCAAATCATCCACACGAACTCGACAATGAGTAATCATCTTAACAAACAACTACAAAGGAGAGTATGATCAAAACAAAATCGTAAACATACATGAGGCTGCATTTCCATCCTTCCGCCAACAATCACCAACCCAGAATCCCCATGCTTGAGAGTGTAATTGGTTATCGAAATCGCAATCTCCTTATGGTGAGCATTATGCGGAAAATCCTCCTACAAATTGCCAGTAAGACCACACATTCAAACAAACATCATCAAATACCACACGAAACAAAATCGCAGCCACAAACCTGCAAATTAACATCCCACAGCCTCTTGAGATTGGAATCAAAGCACATTACAGACCAGCCGGACGTAACAACCACCAAAACCTGCCTGGCTCTCTGCCCGGGCCTCACTTTCTCTATAACTCCAGTAGCCATCGCCACCGCGCGTCTGCCGGAGGAGACTCGGATTTTATCCGGCAAAAGACTGACCTCAGCCAGAACACGCGCGCTACTGAATCCTTCATCCACGCGCCGACTATGAGGCTCCAAAATCTAACAGTAAATTTATCTAATCAGTAACAAGTTGAAGCCTCTATGAAATTAGGTCAAATCGAGTGAGAGAGACTGACCTGGATTTTGGCGTCGTGAGTGGCGACGAGGACTTCCTTCTTGCCGTCGCCGTTGAGATCGGCGACGATCGGCGGCGGGAGGCGCTCGGCTTCGTACTTGATGGGGTAGTCGTCGGAGAGGTGCATCCATGCCTCACGGAAGGAGAAGTCGCCTTCGTGCTGAGAAATTTTTACAACAAGGCAAAAGAGTCAATCCGAGAGAAATGGAAAAACGAGGTGAGAGGGAGAGCTAGGGTTTTGGGGCGGACCTGAAGAGAGAAGAAGATAGCGAAAGCAGAGAGCATGAGAATCGCTAAATCTCGCTTCCTCATCTTTGATCACGCTCCGGTGAGAACTCGGCAGACCCAAAGCTGTAGCTGTAGTGTTGAGACTTGAGACGAAGACTGTGAGTTCCAGTTCTCGAACGACGTCGTTTTGATCTTTTTAGCGGACACGTCATTACAAAATTCAGGTAATGAAATTTGTTTTTTTTTCCTGTTCTCAATATAAACATTAGGGACGAAAAGTCATTGCTACCCCCAGTTCTCACGCTTGCCTACATTTGTCTATAAAGTTGTGACATTATCGATGCTAACCAAGGTCATGGCTCACCGACCGATAGAGTAATGAAATTTTGACAATTACTGCCAAGGTAAACACCACTGATGAGCATCGTTTTTTTTTTTTGCAGTTTCTGTAGTTAAGCAAGCAGGTGTTAATGTCATCATCTGGACATGGAGAAAGACCGAGGCATGAAACTGCATTATATTTTAGCTACTGTCTGGTCTATATACACAAAGGGAACTGTTAGAGGAGGCTTATTGCCTCATTTTCTGTTACAGTTTACAAGAAGTTACAGTTAAATCATTTTGGGATCATGATCAGTTAGGCTTTGGTGTCGGCACTACCATGCTCCGCTGCCTTTTGCTTCCTCTGCATCTCTAGATATGCAGCAAGTTGATCCTTCTTCCTTTTAGCGAACTCTAGTTCCTTCTCCAGGTTGTTAATCTGGTTCATTCCCGAAACAAAAAAGCAAAAACTGAGTATCCAATAGACAATTGAGTCGAAAGATAAGCTGTTGAAAATTCCCAGCCGGAAACCATGAAACAAAAAGATGTGATTCGGTTGAAAGTTATACATACCGTCTGTTTCAACTGATCCTCCTTCTTCACATGTTCCTCATACCTGTAGCAAAAGGAATTTCTTGGGGTTAGTTCAACAACAAAAGCACAGGTCCTGAACTTCCAACTAACCTGCCTGGTGAAGCTAGAGAAGTTCATAATATGGATAACAAGGATCTGTTCAGATAAAATTAACTGCATACCTCAAGAAGAGTTGTATATTTTCCTCACATATCTCCTCAACTGACATGCCATCTGTATTGCCATCAGACATCACTACTTCTGGACTCTGTAATGGTATTCAACAATGCTAAGAATTCTGAACTTCAGAAAGTTAATAACAAGAACACTAATCTGAAAATCAGAGAGCCTAAAAGAGTTTCATCAAGGTCCGTTTTTGGTTCATTGCCCATTTACACGGCATTAGTTAAAAAGAGAAAAAAGTAAAAAAAGAGGTGCTCATGAACATAAATGTGCCTGGACCTACTGCCATGCTAAACCTTCAAGTGGCGATACCCATGTATTCATTTTTAAGGATTTCAAGGGATATCAGGTTGGCAACATGGGATTCTTGTTTCATTACTCAAAAGTATTGTTTCAACTAAAGTTTGTTTCACCATATTGTAAAACCTGACATTAGTCATAAACAAAATGAACAGCAACAATTCATCACTTGTTTCAGTGTCCACTTACATGCTGCGCATCACTCATATCAACATCAATACGTGTTGGTCCACCAGAAGATTTAGCAGCACGTTGTTCCCTGTGCAGCTTGAGTTCACTAGGAATAAGAGGCTGGTAGCCCACAAAGTGACAATGGCCTTTCCTGTCTTGTCCACAAATATTCCAGTAATCAAAAAAGTGTAAAGATGCATCATAAATTATGTCAGGAAATGGCAGCACTACACCGTGTGAGTGTAAGAGAAAACAAAAGACGTACGACACTTCTAGATAGGATAATTGTTCATTATCATGTTTCTGATGCATAACCTACTTCTTCTGATGCATATATGATAGTGATGTTGATAACTATTAGATCTCACACACAATAATTTAACTATTCTATAAAAGCCAAGGGCAAACTGAAGCTTCTTTCCTTGGATCACTTTGCAATGGAGGAAGGCCCCTGTAACCTTTTTTTTTTTTTTTTTTTTTTTTTTTCTGTATTTAGTACTTTTTATCTCAACACTCGGTTTCTTTTTTAGAGGATAATTTACTGACTGGTGTCTTTTATTTATTTATTCAACCATCCACAGCAATGAGGAGACAAGTAGCCTGTGGATGGCATATTCAGAAAGCTATCACAAGCTTTTCCAGAAAATGTTGTCCAGAATTTAAAACTCACCAATATTCCATTACCATTTGTTTCAGCCTCGTTTCGAGACGGATAAACAATGATGATCGCTCAAAGTCCTGCTTATCATGTGCTGGCTCTATAAAGTTTGCTTCAAGAATTCCTGTGATTTGTACATTCAAGGAATAAGGAACTGAATGCTCAGGAGCATCTACATTGAGATCACAGATTAACAGAATCATACCAATAACACCATTCCCCTTCGATGAACCGTCAGCGGTGACTTTCCAGAACGGCTGAAACATGGTTAACAAACTCACTGCATTAGCAAACTAATTACAAATTCACTGATCTGCAGTTACAAAATGCGGGTCACTGTTATCCTTTTTCCACCTTGGACTTCCATAAACAGATTCAGTCTTTGTAGTAAATATGGTAATTAACCAAAGTTCATAATGCTGTGCAACTGAAATTTAAATTCTGAATTTTCATGAATCAGAATGCATGCACTACTAATCACATAGTACAGGCCTAAAGCTTCAAAACCTCGCATACATACCTGAACAATATTAATTTCCAATGAAACAACAACTAACAAATAAAGAGAAAGCTTGCTTAAGCATTATCAAACATACCCTGATGAGGCGATTTTTGTGGTACACGTTGAACCCACTAACTGGAAGATCAGGTGCCTCTTTTGCAAATCCAATGGTTGTTTCAACTAGGACCTTTAACCACAAAAACAGATCTTCAAAACTCCTTATCTTTATATCTTTTCAAAATAATAAAATTTGCAATGTCATTTATTCCGACACTTAGAGTAGAGGCTTCAAAACCTCAGGCGCACACATCTATTTATACATTGCATGGGAGAAGAGAGAAACAAGCAAGGATCAATGCATCTCTGAAGTCTGGACTATGAACCTTACCTCTTTTGACATGGTAGCTAGCTGAGGCCTATATGTAATCACTTTTGCATGTATCAAGTCATCTTGAATATTATATTGCTGTACAGGTTTCCCCCTTATAATGACTTGGAAGTTTGTGAATTTTCTGAGGTACAGAATGGAAGCATATGCCTGAGCAAAAGAATGACTATTATCATCTTAACCAACAAATGATGCTGAACAAAGAATAAGAATTTATTTTGATAAGTTTACCCTCAACGAATAGCGTAGACGATATGACACATGGTTTAGTAAGCCAGCTGTTTTTTTCTTTGACTTGGTCAAACTTCCATGGTTAGTTTCATCTCTCAACCGTATATCCTGTGCCAAAGATCAAAAAAGAGCAACAAATACTATCAGAGTGAAAAATATTAAATGCTTTCAATCTAGGGTCACAGTTAGTCCCTCCAACCTTTGAAATTGAGATTACCATATCATTCTGAACGTTATTCTGCTAATTTTACAACCCACGATCTAGCTAATATAGCATACCAATACACTCCCTCCAACCTTTTATAATTTAGATAACATACCTCATCATCATCATCAAAACTCAATTCATATACGCCTTCATCATTCAGCCACAAGTTGTATATGATTATTTTTGTTCCATGGGCTCCAATGTCCTCAAACTAGCAAAAACATATAAAAAGTAAAGCATAAATAATCATAAACTGTCTAGAGAGATCTTGAAAGTGAAGAAAAAAGAAAGGTCATTTGAAGGCTCTTAAATTGTTTTGGTTAAGCAGAGTGCACTGTATACATGATATTGTGGGTGAACAACTCAGCTGATGATATCATAGCATGTTGGATAAGTTGTGCAGGCACTAATAGGATGGCCTTAGAGTCGAACAGCTATCTCTGAAATAAGTAATTGCATACCACACTGGGCTCATTTAATGTATCAACTATAGTGGTTGAAGAACCACAGAAGCTGATGGCATCAAGACACATTGGACAATTTGGAGGCACTGACTTAGAAATGTTAGATATTAACAACTATTCCCTCAGAGGATATTCAAGTAACAGGATGATGAGCATATGTGCTCCCTGCTATACCACAATGGATTGTTCCTGCCCATGTATCAGCATGAACTCTTTGTTCTAATATCTTAAGAAAACATGAGCCTGCATTGAATGGGTAACCAATTACGCATGAAGCAACATATCTCCCACGATCAATCTACAGAAGATGTAAACGGACCACTTCTAATTACTATCTAAGAGTAGATGCTCACCAAATTTCAACTGTAGTTGGTTTGATACATCAACCTCATGTTGGTGATGAATATAAAATGTGGAAAAAAGAAAACTCTCATTATAATTCCAATGAAAACAACTGTATAATATCTAAGAATCTAACTCAACAAACCTGTTGCAAGAGATCTTCCTTTGAACCAAAGGGCGACCATTTAAGGATTGTTTTCAAATTAGAAGACCAGTCATCCAGTGAGCTATAAATTATTGGTTCAACCCAATTTCCAGAGATGTCAAAATCAATCTGTAATTGAAATCAAACTGAAGTGTGAATTGAGGATACAGACTGATATTCAAAGTTTAAGAAGTGGCAAAGAAGCTTAGTATTAATAAACAAAGAAATACCATTGGAACAATAACATCATCCTGCCCAGTTCTCCGTAGGAACGTATAAGATAACAATCCAATACTCTGGGTAGCTTTGCTAAAAGAAAGATGTAAGAGAAGAAAAAAAAAGAGTCAGAAAAAACTCAAAGTTATTCATATAGAAAAGGTTAAAGAGTTGATTGCCTCAGGTACACTAGGGGTTTAGAAGAAAACAGAAACTTAAAATACCTTCCACGAGTTGCACGACTGAAAACGATAGCATCAGCACCTAGTCTCATAGTACTTGTCTTGAATCCATTACCATCTGAAAACACATACACTTGTCACATTTCAAGGCGAACAATTACATAGAACTGTTCAGGACATGGATGACCCATAAATACAAAAGTGTTTATACTTTATAGTCATGAACTAAATCTAGAATGCATTAAGCATATTTTACCAAGAAGATAATCATGAGGACCTCTACACCATTGTATAACAAAATTATTTCTAGGTTTACATGATAGGGGTATCACTCTTGTGTTTCTGATCCATCTGACACTAGAGACCTGCTCATTCTATTAAAACTGAAATGGTGTCAACCTACACTTCTACTCTACATCGTATTATATAGTCAAGAAATGCAGTTCGACGACATTCTCAGTCTAGATTCAAGAGAGCAAGGGTCTTGTTTTAGATTTGGCATTACCTCTCCAGCAGAAACAAAACAAATGCAAAAACCTAGCATGATATGACAATGGCTTGAACATAAATTTGAAAATAAACACACATCACATAATGTAAATGACAACAGAACTGTGAGCTACCAAACTAAGCTCGCAGCTAATGAAACAATAACTTGATTGTAATTACATTGCCCGATAGTCGTGTTCGCCTTCTTTGTAGAATAACCCAAGCTCATGCATTTGCGCAGACCTTCCGGATTCATCCCAGCCCCATCATCTGCATAAAAACCACAATTCTCATTTCAAATTCCCTCTCACTGTTAAACAAACCACATTTCCATAAATAAAACCGCGGCAATCAGACCACACCTCGGAAAAGTAACGCCGGAGAGTTGTCTTTCTTCAGATCAATCTTATCAACACTCACAAAAGTTGCCCCATTTTGTATCTAAATTAAAAACAAAAAATAATTAAAAAAACTAGTTTCTAATTTGAGCAGTATAAACTCTAAAGCAAAAGAAGCATGACATCAAAAGCTCAAAGCCTAACCTCATCAACACCATTGTCCAACAGCTCAGCAATGGCTGCAAATTCAAGCTCATAAGCAAACAAATTAAACTGAAAATGAATTGAAATTCGAAATTAAATTCCTTAATAAAGCAAAGAGCTTTAAACCTCCAAAAGCCCACTTATGCGAGGTGGCATTGGAATGAAGAAACTTGGGATGCACGCGCGCGTGCTCCAATTGGTCTTGGGCCAGAAACGCCTGCTTGGGCACAACATAGTCGCCGGCTTTCCAGAAGCTCCGGCAGGCTAGGGTTTGCTGCCCGACGGCCGGCGAGTGTTGCGGCGGGACTTTCTGAGTAGTGTTCAGCGTCGCGGCGGCATTCTCGTCGTCGCTGCTGTCGAGCTCCACCACCGCGGCTGGATCTGGCTTCGGTTTCTGGGTCGACATTTCAGTAGGGTCCAGCTTCTGATCACAGTGACACGGCACGGTTCAGGTTTGGGGGTTATTTCTTAATTTAAAGTAAAACGCTGCGTTTTGGGTTGTTTTTTACTTTTTTCGTGGTTACGTTAACGGGTTAGTACCATGCTCACTCAGTCACTCGGTAATATTTTAGACCGAAGTCCATGAGGGTATTTTAGTAAAGTCAATCAAATGCCGCAAGCGTACGAACTCAGAAACCCTACCCTACATACTTGTAATGGCTACAGACTAGTGTGAATTAGAACTCGAACGAATAAACAAAATTGTCAATCAATATATGATGCAGGTGTTACCCTTTTAACTTCTTCATATGGATCGATATTTGATATCACTAGTATGCTAAGGAACATATCTTGAGAATCAATCCACTGAAACTTGATGGACAAGTAATTATAAGATGCTTGTTGTCATATAGGACAGCAATAGAAACTCCAGTCATAGTCATTGCTGACTCTCACTGTTTTGTATTTTCATACATCTCATGTCTGAAATAGATGTAGTCAACAACACAGTAAAACATGACAGTTGCAAAATAGTTTATCGTGAAACAATCTGGCATGTTATGTTGTTACAGAATCGATATGAGTACATGCAAGGATGGTCATTATAAACAGCACTATAGTGCCTAGCTCTGAAGTCCCAAGCATTTGCCTTAAAAAATCCTCGGTAGTCATTGATCCTGTGTAGTTTGGAGTATCTGCTAGAATGGCTGATGAGGCTGCTGGTTCATCACCAAGTAGAGTTCATGGCAAGAGACTATTGTGTATGGTGCCTGAACGTGCCCGGATTCACCTGGCATTGACTGCTCTGCAGTTCAGTTATGCAGGGCAACATGTCATCCTCAGAACTGTGCTTAACATGGGTGTAAGCAAGCTTGTGTTTCCAGTTTACAGGAACATCATCGCGCTGCTTCTGCTCGGTCCCTTTGCATACTTTCTAGAGAAGTATGGCGTAGTTAAAGCCAAATTAGAAGAAAATTCTTCTTAAAATTTGTCATTGGTCTTGTCTGCATTGCTTAAAAAAGACCAAATCTTATATATTTTTGAGCTCATCTATCTCTGCAATACTTGCTAAAATGTATCTACGTTGTCTATGCAGGAATGACAGACCACCACTAAAGTTTGGTCATGTTATGCAGTTTTTCCTCATGGGACTTCTTGGGTATAAATGTTCTAATACATCATTGAGATTACATCGAAAATTGATATCATTAGTAATCGATTAATCTGATTTTGCTTGCTGTTAGGATCACATGCAATCAAGGTTTGTACCTCTTGGGTTTGGAAAACACATCACCCACATTTGCTTCTGCAATAGAGAATGCAGTCCCTGCAATAACATTTTTCATGGCTGCACTATTCAGGCAAATATAGCTCATCAATCTTATTATCAATTTGTGCTAGATTGTTTGCCAATTCTGATCCTATTTGGAAGAATTAAAATGCTTTTCGTGATAATTCAAACACGATTTTGGCACTTCAAAATCTACTGCCAGACAAAACTTATCATTACCACATTTATCTTGCAGAATTGAACAGGTTCACTTAAATAGAAAAGACGGCAAAGCCAAGGTGCTTGGAACTCTGGCTTCTGTTGCTGGAGCCTTAGTCATAACCCTTTACAAAGGGCCAACAATTTATGGACCTCCAAGTGATTCACAATATTTAAACCAGTCACATTCTCGGTTATCATTACTTGGAGATGCCAAGGGGAAGAACTGGACTTTGGGATGCATATGTTTAATCGGTCATTGTCTGTGTTGGTCTAGTTGGATTGTGCTACAAGCACCTGTTTTGAAGAACTACCCAGCTCGCCTCTCAGTCTCCTCTTTTACTTGCTTCTTTGGCATTCTGCAGTGTTCTGCAATCGCGGGGATTGTAGAAAGAGAATCACAAGCTTGGCAGATCCATTCTGGGGGTGAAGTTTTCGCTATTCTCTACGCGGTTGGTGTGCAAATTATTAATACTTGTATAGTAATTCTAGATCAGCCATATTTTTTGACCACATTATAATGTGACAATTGGCTCAGATCAACTTTGATGACTCATGACCTTAATGATGTGATCTGAAATTATGATCCCTTTAGCAATTCATAGTATTACATGGAAGAATGTGAGAAAGTATCTATGTTGGTGGTTGCAGGGAGTGGTGGCTTCAGCAATGGCGTTCGCAATACAGATATGGGTGATCGAAAGAGGAGGACCAGTGTTCGTCTCAGTGTACCTGCCTCTACAGACTTTACTCGTAGCTCTAATGGCCTCGGTCATTTTGGGTGAACAATTCTACATGGGAGGGTAGGTTTCATTCTGCTAATAAACATAATATATTCTTGATTATTTTCTCTTAATTTGCAACTGATTGGTGCTTGTTTGTTACTGTCACTTCAGCATTATTGGAGCGGTATTGATTGTAGCTGGACTATACCTGGTGGTCTGGGGGAAAAATGAAGAGAGCAAGTTTGGCAAGGAAAAGGGTGAAATTCCCTCAATGCCTGCAGATGAAGGATCCTTTCTGTTTCAGTCATTACTCGCTTCCTCTTCGAAATAGTTCAAGCTCATGAAGGATTCTAGTTTTGCTGTCTTTCATTTTGAATAAAACCACTCATGACCAGATGCATGTAAAATTTTCTGTTGTGTGGATACATGTTATGACTGATTGTTCAAGCATTGCTCCCTATATCTCAGTAGTTCAGTAAGCTAATAAAATGTTATCCTTATTGTTCAACAAAGTTTGCATGCCTGCAGATGTTGATTTCTAGACAAATAAGCTGATCAGTGATACAAAAGCTTTGGGAATGTTCTTTAAAAGCCCATGGATCAAGTATTTGTAGCATATGTATCATATGTTGCTATGGTTTTGATAAACATCTCTAATAAATTTGATCTTTGAGTGTGTAATATACTGATTTCTCATGAGTCATGCCCACATCAAAAGAAATGCAGTCAACTTGTTAAAAATATAATTTTTTACCTTTTCTTTATAAAGGTGTGACGAACTTTTCATGAGTCATGACATTTTTTTCTGATAGATTTATCATTTTAGTACGAAGTCATTTCTAATCATATGAATTTTAGATATGATATCTATCAATGAGACATCAGAACACACAAACTGTACTCGCATAACCAAATGGCTACACAGACACATGATGAAAGAATGTAAATTCATCAAGAAATAATAGTTTCTCATTTTATAATTCTAGAAAATAAAAAAAGAGAGATACAGTATAAGGAAAAATGTGGCTTTATTAAGCCCAGAAAAACAAGAAAAGCAAACGAGACTCATATCCAGTAACCGGTTCCAGAAACACAAAAGATCCCAACTTCTGTTGACCCAAGTTTCCCAACTTCATTTCTCCTTCGACTGACTCCATTGCGCATCTGTAAGGTACCACTCTTCTCTTCATTTCCTCTGTCTCTGTGATTTGTCTTGGAACTTCCTGTTTCAGATTTAGCTTCGTTCTTCGTGCGAAGCATTTTAGGTCGTAGGTGGATGAAGCTTTTCATAAATGTTTCGTTTGAGATTGGAAAATGATGATCTTTAGCATAGTGAAGATGAACCCTTTAAGCCTAATTAGCTTATGACTTCCAGATTTGTGCTTTGCTTCCCAAACGACAGTTTTTTGTTTTTTTTGTTTGAATTTCTTGTGTTTTGATATGTTGAGAAGTTTCTATGATAGTACAGTAATAGTGTAATACACTAATACTAGCAGTTGAATTCGTGTTCCAAATTTATGTTCTGATATTATTGGAGAGTATGATTCACTATCTGCTGAAATATGGTGCTTGTTCCTATTTGGGACAAATATGATTCACTATTTCATTTTAGAAGGTCATGGAGTAAGATCAGAATGGTCTGTTTCGATGAGACGAGTATTTTACTTGTCTGATTTGATGTGATTTCTTTGCAATGTTTGGCTTGTTCAATGCCTTGATCATCGCAGGGTCACGAAGCATTTCTTTTCATCTTTTGGAGAATGTAATTTGTTCTTTCTGTGCAGCACCAAAATTTATATAAACCAGTTTGTGTATCACTATTACTGAATATCTAATGTTTTTAAGTCAATTCAGCAGTTTCTGACTCTGGCAATGGAAGCAAATGGAGACTCTGAGCACCACATGATGATTGAAGGAAGTGCTTCACCGACTTTGCAAATTGACCCTAAAAGAGCTCGGTTTCCAAGCTGCATTGTGTGGACACCGCTTCCTGTTATATCATGGCTGGTTCCTTTTGTTGGCCATATTGGCATATGCAGAGAAGATGGCGTGATTTTGGACTTTGCAGGACCCAATTTTGTGTCTGTGGATGACTTTGCTTTTGGAGCACCAACTCGCTACATCCAAATAAGCAAAGAAAAGGTATAGACTGATTTTTATATCTGAACCATGGTTTTGGGTCCTGTGTAAATAACTTTCATAAAATTCTTTCTGTTACTGGCATTCCACCAGCTACCAACATTGCATGTTTCTTTGTTGGGTGAGTACTGATCAATGGGTAATGTTCTCATTTAATCAAACTGAAGAAGCATAAAGTTACTGAAACACTGCTTGTTGAGCAGGAAATCCGTTTGGTATAACTTGATTTGTGCAAAGATTGTGACTCATATGAGCTCAGATCATGTGTGATTGTTGCAAATATTTTGTGTATAAGAGCTGCTTTCTTAGTCCATCATTATTTTATTTTGGATTAAATTCAGTTTACCTCCCTGAGGTTTGGGGTTAACATCATTTCAGTCCACATACTCTCAAATTTGAAAATTTACCCCCTAAAGTTTTCAATTTTCATAAATCATGCCCAATTGCTGAAATTCCTTCTAATTTGGACGTTAATTTTGACATCATAACTTACTTTAAGGGCTAAAGTAGTCATATAAAAACATAAATCACCTTTTAGAATTTTTTTTCTAAGAATTCATGCTAGCATTTAACGTCCAAATTGGACGGAATTTTAGCGATTAGGCTTGATTTATGAAAATTAGAAACTTTAGGGGGAAAATTTTGGAAATTAAGAGTATGGGGACTGCAATGATGTTAACACCAAACCTCAGGGGGGTAAACTGAAATTAATCCTTTTATTTTTCACATGCTCATTGCTCTCTTCATTTTTCTCCTTAAAACTTTGACAAGCAGTGTTGTGCTATTCCCTGTCCATCTGAGCATGAAGCAGTGTTGCATGATGATCCTGGAAGAGACATATTGACATGGGATGATGCACTTCATAAGGGCACTCAAGAATTCCAACACCGGGCTTATAACCTTTTTACCTGCAATTGCCACTCCTTTGTAGCCAACATCCTTAACAGGTTAGGCTTTCGTTCTGGTGGGTGGAATGTGGTGAACCTCGCAGCTCTCATCTTCCTTAAGGGTGACTGGGTAAGTGTAGGATCCATGGTGCGGACTTTTTTGCCGTTCTTAATAACATTCAGTTTTGGACTTGCAATAGGAGGTACAATCTTCCTAACTTACTTAGGATTCTTCATCGCCTTCCTTGTTGGTTGGTTTCTTCTTGGTACTTACTGTTTCAAGAACTTGATCCAGTTGTAGATAATGTTATTTGGTATGGTCATACAAATCTTCAGTTTAAGAAACCTTGTGATTCAGATATAGTATTGGCACTTGCCAACCTATTTGTAAAAGCCAAGTACTGAACTTCAGGGGTGTGTTTCCTCTAAAGAATGTATTTGATCTTAGAACTGAAGGTTCTCCCATTTTGCAGTCTATAGTTTTGTATTCACATTTCTGACAGATGTTGTTACGGCTAAAATAGCCTCACAATTTAACCCTGCAAAAGATTGTCAATTGTAGTATAAAGAAGCAAGGATCGTTCGTTCGATGCCTGAGATTGAGGGTATTTAATTTCACACAAACAATGTCACAAAAGTGTCTACTGTTCCTAACGAACAGCAGACGAAAATATACTTAACTACCTAACCTACACTACTCAGAAAATTATGAAAATTTATAGACCTAAACTAGACACAAAGAAGAACATGCAAACAAAATTTCAGGGGAATTGAAGTTCGTTTACTATATTAAATAAATCACAAAAAACAGAAGACAAAAGAATAAGAAAACTAGATTGATTTCTGTAGTTTGAGAAATAAGACAGAGAAGAGGTTAGGGATTTAGGAAATCCACCACCGAATATGCTGCAAAACAAAGTCCACACAACCAAGATTCTAATTACCAAGTCATGAAAAGGTTCAATCAAGAATAAACCGTGAACGCACTGCGTAAATTCTTACTACTTCCCTTAACTACTTAAGCAAGATGAACGCACCGTTACTAAGCCTTTAGAATAACCAATCAAGGTATAGACGCTATCCTATCAACAAATTATTCTAAGCATTAAGATCAATGGAAGTGATTGAACAAGTATGCAAAACTAGTGTGGAACGCCTACCTAGCATGCACGTCTCTCTATTTGGTTTCACCTATTGTCCTATAGGTTTTACTACCTTGAATTAAACTGTATTAACCGTTTAAGAGATTAAACAACCTAATTCTAGCCTCACTCACAAGTCACTACAAGAAATACCGTCTTAGCCGACAGAAAAAAATAATTTCGTCGGCTAAGTTCGTCTTCGTCAAAGGAAACAAAACCGTCGTATTAGACCTCATAACTGTCGCCTAAGATCAATTTAGGCGACGGAAAATGACTGTTGAGGATATCCATCGACTGAGATATTCCTATCCGACGAAACAGAATTCGTCGTCTAAGTTCCGTCGACTTAGTAAATCCTAGGCGACGAATATTTTCCGTCGGCAATTTTTCGTCGGCTTAGTAAATCTTAGGCGACAAAAACTGACTGTCAACACCCTCCGTCGACTAAGATTTTCCTAGGCGACGACACGTTTCCTTCAGTAAGGATAGTCTTGTGCGACGAACAATTTTTCGTCGGCTTAGTGAGTCCTGAGCGACGAACCCTATGCCGTCGGCTAAGTCATTCTTGGGCGACGAATATGTCTTTCTTAGCCAACCCTTTGTTCCGTCGACTAAGAAATGACATTATTGCCTGACACAACGCATAACAAATATATTTCTTTGCCGACGCCTTTTGTCTTAGGCGACGGAATATTCCGTCGGCTAAGTAAACACATCATTTATACAACTTCTGCTTAGAAGAGAACACATATAGGCCATTGTTAAATCTAGTTTTGGATTCCAGAAGAGAACGAATCAATCTAGTTTTAGAAGCTTTTCTTCATGAATTTGATCGATCTTCAAGAGCTGTTTCTCTCCTAATTGGTATGTAACTACTTTAATTCATCTACTTTCTTCATTTAGGCATATTTTCCGGTGAACATTCTGGCGACTTTGCCGGTCCAATTTTGATGGAATGTTGCTTACTTGTGAGGATAATATAATTACTGGATTGCTTGATGTATGCATGATATATGTAACTTGGATAGTGTATATACATGTTGAAATTAAGGGTGAAATTTTTGCAGTGTGTGTATATATATATAGTTTTTGTGTGTATAATATCTTTGTATAATATGTGTGTGTAATATGTTTGTACGTATAATATTATATATGTGTGTATAATATTATGTTTGTATATATATATATATATCTAACTTTTGTGTGTATAATTTTTAGAGTATATGTATATACAGGGTCCTTCCACTAAGGGATCCTTTTTTTTGACATATATGAGGGATGAAAGATTACACCAACTTTTCGATTACATTTTTGAATCTCCACCGTTGAATTTGTTGGTCCTCATATATAGATCAATTATGCAAATTTTCAGCCAATTTGGTGATCGTTGTTTTGGCCACGATCCTCAGCGCGCGGAGCAGAGGTTTCTAGCGAACAAAGAGAAGGGGGGAGTGTTGCGGGCGTGCCACCTCGCGGACGAGGAAAAGGTAGTAGGGGTGCGCTTGACTTCTTGATCAGGCGAAGGGGTTACAGGTGCCACCTCAGACGAGGATTTACGAGCACAAGCGATCGATACTCACGGCGGCGCGAGCAGAGCAACTATAGGGAGTTCAGAGAGAAGCGGGGATGTAGAGTCCGGAGGGCTCTGGAGAAGAAACCTAGGCGGCGGCGCTTAGGGTTAGGGTTTCGAGGAGCTCGAAGGGCAACTGGTTTGCAGTTTGTATTGTGTTTTTGTGTTTGTTTTGAGAGACTTGAGACGTTTGTCTGTTTTTGTTTAAGTGTATTGAGAGTTGTCCTTTTCTGTATACCTTCAACCCCTTTATATAGTGGTTCGACTTGAAACCCTAATAGCACAAGGGCACTGTTCCGTCCATGCGAACCAACCATCTTGTGACACATGTCCAGTTCGCACACTCCATTCCGCGCCGCCAACTGTAGAGTCTTATGCGGACTGAAATCCATCCCGCGGGCTGTCACAGGAGGCTATCTCGTGTGCTACTGAAGCTCGCTTCCAATTCGCAGGCTATTGCAGCTCGCGGGCTTTAGAAGGGTTTTTTATATTAAAAGGGGCCACAGGGATTGGCCCGAAGCATGTCAAATACTTGTAAAGTCTTCAACGATTATTTGTGGTGAGCGCGGACTCCGCATATGCTTCCTCGCGAAGTTCTTTACGCGAGCCAGTTCGCCAGTGCCTCGCCTCACTTACGCGGAGAGTCAATCTCGCCTCGCCTCGCGGAGTGTCAACCTCGCCTCGCCTACGCGAAGTGTTGAATAGTAATTCCGCGCGCGAGCTAAGTGTTCCACGCGAACTGCGTAGTCCGCCTATTTCCATTCCGCGCGCGAGCTATGTGTTCCAGTTCGCATGCAGTTCGTTCCGCGTGAAGTCTAACTCGGCTCGCGTGATCTCACTGGCGGGCCGAAATTTGTAAACTTAGAGAACTTTGGGCTCGCCGGTATGACATGGACCAAGGATGTAATTAATATTCACATAGACATTTATTGTCCAGTAAAATATTAATCTAGGCGTAAACAGAAAGAGCTTTTATCAATGAATAAGACACACAGTTCTCTATTCTCTTTGATATTTCTCGTTGTCTTTACAGTTTTCTCTACAACACGTTATCAGCAGCTCTTGAGCTGATAGCCGGAGGTGGTCGACGGTGGAGCCGAGGGGGCCTGAGGTATTTTCGAAAAAAATAGGGTTTAGGGTTTTATTTGAGGTGATGGGGTTATCAGCTCAAGAATTGCTGATAACGTGTTATAGAGAAAATTATAGAGACAATAAGAGATAGCAAAGAAAATAGAGAACTGTGTGTCTTATTTATTTTCTTATTTATTGATAGTAACCATTTATATAAGGAATTACATATGTAATACCCTAGATTTTCATATCATTTTTCCTTGTATTATTTCCATATTTAATGAAGGATTATTTATGGAAATTATTTTTGGGTTATGCGAAGTTGAAGTTTCGGGAGTTTATTTAAGGTGCTTTGACATTTAAGAGATCAAAAAGTTGACTTTATTTTCCGTAAGTAATCTTCGAAAACTTCCTTCTTGAAAGTTGTAGAGTTTGACGATACGAGTTCATAGACACGCGGCATGCGTAAAACGGATGTCGTATGAGAAAGTTATGGTCAGCGTAAGTTCGTGGAAGTTGGGTAAAATAGAAAAGTTTGGGGGTAGAAAACCCAACTCCCTCTCTCTCTCTTCCCTCTCCCCGAGCAGCACGCACAGTCGGATCTTCGCCGGAGCAGAAGTCCGTTGTCCGGTCACCAAAAGCGACGCCACCGGTCCCATTCGGTTCACGCCGACCTCCTCTCCATTCCTGGGGTAGCGCCGCTTGTCGTCGCGCCGCCTGGACGCCGCCACGAGGTGGAGGAACTGTTACGGTCTCGCCGGGGTTCTTCTTCTTCCGGCCACCAATCGAGACGCCGCCGGTCCCGTTCGACTCACACGGACGCCCTCTTCAATCCTAGGCTGGTGTAGCACGGCGTTGCAAGCCAGAGACAGAGTTCTTGGCCGGAGAATCGGCTGTGTCACCGATCGGAATCGCCGTTTGCGGTGGCGACGAGGGGCAGCAATAGGTGAGTTTTGCTCCTCTCCTCCTTCTGGTTGTGGCTAGGCTTAGTTTGAAGCAAGATATTAAGGTTTTGAGCCATGAATTGCATATTGAAGTTTGAACCCGTTTTGGTGTTCGGGGCGTTTTCCGGCCGACTCCGGCCAAACTGGTGGAACCTCTAGGTATTAAAGTTGTTCACCAGGCTTCAATCTACAAGTTTCATGTTTTGAGTTTTCTCAAATTCGGAAGTTGGTGGAGGCGCGTCCGGGCAGGGTAGAGGCCTTGTTTGCTGCGTTAGCTAGTCCTTGTAGTTGCTAGGGTGTTGTTGTGTGTGAAGAATGAGTGTGATTAGGTTTTTGCTTTGTAAGTGCTAACTTGGTTCTTGGTGTTTGTTAGGTCGGGAACTTGGAAAAATTGGTCTTGGAGGTAGTGTGATTGTTGTTGAGTGTCCGATGACCTTGGGAGGTCTTAGAGGAAGGATTGCCCTTCTTTGGGCAACCTTTAAGTTAAGGGTATTTTAATCCTTGTGGTGTTTTTACTAAGGTTTTAATTGTTTAATTTTAGGTGATTTGTGAAGTTGTGGTCAGCTTGACTCTTGTGTTTTGTTGAAGACGCAGCGGGAGTATTTAGGTGAGTAACATCTCACCAAGGTTCATTTGGAACCAATTTCTTATGGAAATATGATGATAATTATTATGAGGATGATTATGATGATGATAATGATTATGATGATCGATTTTTGATAATGATTTTGATGATAATTATAATTTAAAAAAAAATATGTTTTTGTTGTTTTAAAATATATGAGCTTGATCGCCAACGGCTCATAGGTAAGTTAAAACATGTTTTCCTATTTTATGATTCTTTTTAAGGTTCATGTGATCATAATGTTTTTGGTTATTGAATAGATTATTCTTGTGGAATATCTATAATTGTTTATGTAAATATATCTATGTGGAAGGATATAATTTACGATGTGACCTTGTGTTGTTGATGATGATGTTGTGATATTGTGATTTTTGGATAAATAGCCAAACCGGGTTCCAAGCCTTTAATCAGGTGATTGGTTGCGGTTAGATGTTATCTATCATTTTTGTGTTTTGATATTAAATAGTCAAACCGGGTTCCAAGCCCTTAATCGGGTGATTGGTTACTGTTATGATGCTATTTTTATTTTGTGATTTGTTATTGGACAGTCAAACCGGGTTCCAAGCCTTTGGCCGGGTGATTGGTTGCGGTTAGGAATAGAGCTCTAATCCGTCTGTCAGTGTAGGTCATGAGAGATACTTTATGGTATCTGGGACCCATGGGTACACAATTTGTTGTTGTAGGTCATGAGAGGTATTTATTAAATATCTAGGACTCATAGGTACATTTTCTTTGTTAATGTGTTGGATTTGTGGTTTTTAATTATTGATCAAATCTCTCTTGTGGAATGTTGGATGTGATGATGTTGTGTTATTTTTTAGTTTACTCATACGGGCTTTTTAGCTTACCGGGTTTGTTGTTTTATAACCCGGTGCACAAATTCATGGTGTAGGGGTTAAACCTACAGGTGTTGATCAGCAGGTTGAGGTGGAGACATAGTGGCAGTTTTTTTTTAGTTTGCTGTGTACTTGATATTTTTATACTGTAGGCAGCATTAAATTCATTCAAGTGTTTTCATTTCTTGATTGTCAAGTTCATGTAAATAATGAAATGTAATATTAACTCGATGTTGAGTTGTGTTGACATTACATTTCTGAAATTTAGATGGGTTTTCTTTAAGTTGTTGATCAGGTCTTGGGAATTGTAATTTTGTGAGTTATCATGCCCATGCCCAAAGTTTTGAAAATTTATCCTTCGAAAATTTGGGTGTGACAACATAACACCTTTTAGGCGTTGTATAAGGAAACATAAACATCTAGAATCTTTGTAACCTATCACTACATGAAATCGTAATTTCTCATTTGACTAGCATTAGACCAAAACACACACATGATGAATATTTTAGAACATAAATAACAATAGTTAATTGTTTATATACAAATGGTGTTTTTTTTTAAAGGAATATATACAAGAGAAATTTTATTAACACATCCCTAATTACTAGATACACATCTCATACTTAATACAACACCTGTTAATTTTATTGTTTTAACATTTTACTAGATACACATACCCAAACTTCCTACAATACCCTTATTTGAATACACAACTTATTTATTAAATACACGACTCATTGACTAAATGCACATACTTTTTTAGATCCGCTACTCAAAAAAAAAAAGTTCACATTAGTGAGATTTTTCTCAAAATGTTTCATCTTTCCTCGTACTGTTTCACCTCATTGACATCTTCCTCGAAGGTTTTATTTTTCTCCGAAGGGTTTCACCTTGTTAAGATCTTCCTCGAGGGATTTCTTTTTGTTAACACCATCTTCCATCAGTTTTCCTCAATAAAATATATTCTCAAAGAGTTTCTTACTCAAATTGATTTCAAGAATTCTTGAGCCTAACGGTTCAAAACAAAACAAGACAAATACATCATTAAAGTCCTTAACGGAACTTTTAGCATTAGAATGCTCAATTTTGTGTAAAACTAAATTAATCGATTCTTAGGAATCATTACATAGTATTCATATGTGGTGTCAAAATATTGGTACTTGATTCAAGCTAAAAATTAAAAAATGTTAGAAATACAATAATTAATATGAATGTCTTAAGCGGGATATTTTCTTTAATTTTGATATGAATGTCTCTTTTGGTTATTTTACAGACCCACAAAGTCTTATATAATTTTTACAAAAAAAAAGAAATGTGTATCTAACATTTAGGGATGTGTTAATAAAATTTCTCTATGTACAAATGGTGTATTTGGGTCAAGTCCTTTCTTCACCATATAAATAGCATGGATTTACCAATAACAATCAAAATTACATCATACTCAAGTAAACTAAAAAAAAAAGTATACTCAACCATCATCTAAATAAATTCCACAGGGTTTACTACACTAAGACCCATGTATCTTACCGTGCGCTAAACCGCACCAAGTCCAGAACAACAAAGCACACCAATCAACAGCTGCGATCTGTACAGCATCTCGTACGTTGCATGGGAATCTCCTATCTTCGAGCCTCCTGGCAATATCGTAATAAATGAGAATTCCAAGGGCGTTTTAAACAACCACGCTTCTCATGTATAAAACAGTGAGATATCAGAAAGCTCTGCGTTTTTGTGTTTCAATTGGAATTTTGTGTCTGTTTTCTGCAAGAAAAATCGAGATATGGCAGCAGAGGAGGGACAAGTCGTCAGTGTTCACACTGTGGATGCATGGACCGAGTTGCTTCAGAAGGGAAACGACACCAAGAAACTGGTATAATTTTTAGTTTTTTTTTTTTTTTTTTATCACTGTGTGTTGAAAAGTTGGTAAACCTTTTGTTTTTGATTTCAGATTTGGTTGATGTTTGTGGTTTTGGGTCATTGGGTTGTGAAATATGATGAATCTGAGTAATGGGTTGCGTTGGGTTTGTGATTGTTTGATCCGATTTGCGTGGTTTTGTCTAGATTTATGGTTCATTCTTGATGCCATGTTATATGTTTATTATTGTTAGGTTGATCATTGATTCTATGCTTTTATTGGATATGGGATTCTGCTTTGCATTCTGATCATGACTGATTACTGTTGGAGAGCAATTGTTTTCCTTGTTGATTTAGATTGAGGAAAATGGGCCTCTTGACCAGAGAATTATATAGAATCTATATGCAGCAGCATGTCTTTCTTTACTGTCGTTTTAATTACGGTCAAAAGTAGAGGTGAATAAATAGATAAACAATCCAAGGCAGGCCCTTTACTAGTTTACTATACAAGATTTGTTTTTTGGAGCAGACAAACGGTCAAACGACATATCTGTCCAGTTTCTCTTGTATGAGTTCTAGTTTAAAATGGATTGACAAAGTGTTAGTTGTTATGAGTCTACACACGGCATGGAGAATCTTAGGGATGTTTACTCTTGTTAGTCTCGCTACAAACCATCTCTTTTGTTTCATCCTAGCTACCAGCATCAACTGTTGCTTTCATGAATGTGTATATGATGGTGCTTCAGTGATTTGTACACTCGAAATCGAAATGTCATATGAAAAGTCTTTGGACGGGTTAAAAAGACAATAATGATCCTAGGATAACATCTACATTTGAATTTCAGCATTTCAAAATATTAAATTTTTGGTAGTCTTCTGAAAATCTAATGAAAGTAAGCAGAGATGCTACTAGACTCTAATAGGTCATGGAGTTTTTTGAGATAAAAATATTCGAGGATGATGAGTCGATGAAATATTGTTTATGAAAACATGAATCAATGAGAGGGATAAGATCTCACCATTCTTATATTCAGTTTTTCTCATAGTGAATTTCTGTTGTTTCCTTCCACTTGCTCATTTACTGTGCTCTACCATTGATGCAGATGGTTGTTGATTTCACTGCTTCATGGTGCGGACCGTGCCGCATCATTGCACCATTTTTGTCAGAGCTGGCCAAGAAGCTTCCAAATGTCATCTTTGTAAAGATTGATGTGGATGAGTTGAAGGTAATCGAACAATAACTATTGGCTCTTTCTAAGATAAAATGTGTTTTAGAGACAGTAATCGTGCACTGTAAGATGATAACTGTAAGATAATGAAGCTCACTTTCACTTTAACTTCTTTGTAGTCTGTTGCTGAAGAATGGGCTGTAGAGGCAATGCCGACCTTCATGTTTCTGAAAGAAGGAAAGATTGTGGACAAAGTGGTGGGAGCAAAGAAAGAGGAACTGCAGCAGACTGTAGCAAAGCACGTAGCTACTGCTTCTGCTTGATTACCAAGATATGAGTTATGTTATGCCTGTAGGAGGCCACAAAGCTTATGATCATTGCTATATGAATCTAGACTTTTATATTTAAACTTTTGGCTTGTACAAGTCTGGTGTGGTACTTGAGATCTTTTCATATGAGTTTTTCATAAATACAGCTCCATCTTGGCTCTTTTCATGGTTTGAAAGAATTCTACTTGGTATTTGTATGTGGAGGTTCTCTTTGAAGTGTCCGTTTAGATATCAGGGAGTTTGAAATTAAATTGAAGGCAGCAATTTTTGAAGTTTTCACAGATTGTTAGCCTTTGCCTCAAAGTACTATACAGGTCAGTGATTAACTCCAACATATGCCATCAGAAGGGAAACACTGTAAATGAACAGCTTCAATTTTTTTTTTTTTCAGAAACTGCACAGTAAACAAATGGTCATACTAGGATCCGCTCCTAACATGAACCCAAGTACCTAATTGGGGTTATACTTGTTCCCCAACAATACATGAACAATACCATCAACAAAAACACAGTTTTTGCTCTGCCCAACTGCTCATATCCCCGGTTAAAAGGCCGGGAACCAGAGCGCCGGAGCCCTAGGGCACCCAATTGTAGGACCCCAGGAACCTACAGCTCACCTACTCAACAGTAACTATTTTGCACAAGTCCATTAAACTCACTTAAATTACAAACTACTTGCCTTTGGCTCCAAACACCCTTAACCAGAGCTACTAGACTTGATCAGAAGAAAAAACTATGACACTCCACCTAACTAAAACACTATCTCGCTGTACGTTACCTCTTATTCTTCTTCTCTGCTTGATTCACTTGCTTGCTGTGGTATATAATTAAGTCATTGGGTGCAACAGTTATCATAGGTTCTCTACACTCTAACCCCTCCAATTGGGTTGTGCAGTTGTTGAAGTTGTGGGAGCACAAACTGCTTCAACTGAGAGGCGCTTCAACACCTTCGGACATGGATCTCCAAAGTTAGTGTTGGATATGGTCACTGCACATCTCTGCTTCCCTATGCACTTCTGTGAGAACGGAAGAGATGAAAAGAAAAGGCACAGTTAGGGAATAGTGTAAGGACATTAGCAGATCATGAAAACCAGATAGCAATGTTAAGTACCTTCTCTATTACAGAATATGATGTCGAAGCATGGCAAATTCCTTGCTGGTAAGTTCCACAGGTCCCGAAAGGCGTGCCAAAACTAGCGAATTTAATGGAAGAAATGGACTGGCCTGGATTACACCGCAAGTGAACCTTGGGGCTGTGGAAGTCTTGCACCTTTCCATAGCTTTCGATGTGCCAGTTCTTTATTGTTGGATGGTATTCAGCGACCTCAGCACAGACAGTGCTCACAGATCTCTTTACAATAGAAACTCTTGAAGGATCACCTCCAAGTTCCTCAAATATTACCAACAGATTTTGTGTTGGCCTTAACCAAGACCGAGGCACATGATAGCTGAAAATGAAGTCACATGGAAGTTAAGGGAAGCCACTAGATGTGTATGCCTACTTGTATACTACAATCCTTGAGATGATATCTTTCTCGATGGGTGTACTTACTATCGTTGTGTGGGTTGGCCACAACCTGTTTGACACTTTGTAGGTTTGAAACCTCCAGCATAACTGCACCCGTTGCAATCACCATTAGCAAATGCAGTCCAGTATCTTCCAACACTCTGCCCGTTAATCCATATCTGGCCTTTTCCCATTCCCTCCATATCCAAAGCTAATGGCTCATCTCCTTCAGGTGCATCGAAAATACTCTGCAAAAGTGATATAGTTTTAATATTCCCCATCACCTGTAGTCCATTACAACATCGAGTTCCATAGTCCTTTGTCACATACCTTATGCCAAGTCAATGGCTGCTGTTTTTGAGCAACTAATGATGCTTGCAGCCAATCAACAGAGGAAATACTATCTGGAGATACAAGGTTCATGGCTTCTCCTTTCAATCCAACCTGTAAAAGTAGTAGTGATAAGTGAAAATGTTTCTTTGAATCAGCACAAATATTCCCAAGCAAGATCACCTACCTGGTAGGTCCATTTCTGCCAAGACAAGTCCCATTTTCCCTGGTTTAGTCCATGAAGTGCAACTGGGCCAAGGATTCCTGTGTTATATGCCTCAAAGTGTCCACCCACATTCTTCAATAAAAAACAATAACAGTTTTACGTCAGGCATTTAAGAAGATGAAGTCCCGAGTTCAAAATGTCAGGTTTGTGTATTGAGGTTATCACATCTACGTCAAAAAATTGTAAAGGTGGGAAAAGGTACTAACTGGCAATCCAACAGCAACACTGAGCAGTGCAATTTTGTTGGTTCCTGCACGTAGATTGACTTTGCCGGTATATGTGAATCTCCTACTCTCCCTTGTTCCAAAGGCAGAACCTGTTATTATATATTTAACTGTTACATTCTTTTACTAATCAACTAGGATGATAAGAAGTTCAAGTAACATATCAAAACTGCACCTGAAAGCTGTCCATTAATGAAGATGTGCAAAGCATGACCGGTTGACTGAACAATAAGAGTTGGAAGTTCCCCTCCATGCAGGAAGGATTCAGATGAACCAATGTCGACGCTGCAGGTACATTGGGAGAAGAATATTAGGCCCACATATTAGCTAATTGGCATAGGCCAACTAGAGCAGACTGCAACTTTTGAATGTTTAGAAGTCACTGCCAAGTCTAACATTCTGTAATTTCTGAAAAACTACCAAGAAAAAGGATAGACAGATTGACTGTGGAAAACTATAGAGATGTTAAAAGAGTTAGCCTGAGGAAATTCTCACCTAGTTATGTACCACAGGTAATCAGTAGTATCTCTTGTAACGTTTATCTGTTCCAACAGACCAGAAGCAGTCATCGTCGAGCTGTCATCTAGAGATGTAAGATCTTCATCATAAGTTTCCCACAACAGCGTCTCAACATTTGTTGGCAACATTTGCATTTGTGATGTTTGAACTCCAACCTAAGTATGAAGAACAAAAAATGTCAATTTCATCTCAAAGAGATTTTGAACCTTTCAGTGCTACAACAAAATGAAATGGAGGAAATGGAACAAGTATGGTCTCAAATTTACGCAAAGTAGCTCATGTTCAGAGATTCAAATTCAAACTTAATACCTTTGCAGTGTTGAAGACTACATTTCTGCAATCAGGAAGGATACTTATGGACCATGGAGGCAAGTTATAGTGCATGTTATTAAACATCACTCTTGCAGCTGACTTGGAATTGTGGTTCGAAAGAAATGCTGCACAATCTCCTGATTCTGAAGTATACACATGGGCCTGGAGATGCAAATAAAAAATACCTAGAGTTAAACAGGAATAACTGGTGGAACCACCTATGAGCTAGTTTAGGAATAGAAATTGAACCTGTTGAAAATCCCCCAGTGAAGTGATGATAGGATCAGCTGAAACTAAAGCCCGTTCGCACATCTTAATAGCCTTATGAAGCTCCTTCAGATGACCATACTTTGGCTGCCTGATTAAACCTGTCAGGTTTTAAATTTGAGCAGTTAGCTAGCTACATTCTCAAACATATATTGTGATTTTGCAGACATTAGTTTGCTTAGGAAAATACTAGTAAACTCATCATGTTGCAATTTTAGTCATTGTCATATCGATATAGACTGATCAGCAACTGAAAATCTGTACATGTAGTGATCATCAGATGCCTAAGAGAATGCAACCAGTCACTGATACAACAAGCAAAACCACACTAGGCCACTAGGTGTTGGTGTTCGGCACAATGTTTCAAGCTGAACTTTTGATGAATTCATTGAACAAGAGCACACAATTCTTGGTTCTCACCATATTCATCCAAGGGAGCATCATAGTCATAGCTGGTAGTGATGAAAGGTCCCCCTGCTGTGCGTCCAAAGTTGGTTCCTCCATGGTACTGTTTCAGTCGGAAACACAGGTATTGAGTATTTCAGTTTCAATATTAACATCGCAAACTATCTGCAGCCTCAGAATATCATATAGAGAACACTGACCATGTAATAATTAACAAATGATCCTCCTTTCTGTATGAATCTGGCCACAGCATATGCTAAATCCTGAACTGGTCGTTGATGAATTGGACCTCCAAACTCCGTAAACCTTCATAGTTTTTGACAGAAAGAGTTAAATACTTATATTTTCAATTGCAATAAATTCACAAACTTGAGGTTCCAAGCAAACAATCAAACAAGCTGAACAAATTACCAGCCACTCCAGGCCTCTGTCCAAATGGTGGGCTTGTACGGTTTGTTAGGAGAGAAAGAATCACAGTAGAAACCATTACATGTGTTTATCTGTCACCAAAATGCATAAAACATTAATAAAGACCTATTCCCATAGGTAAAATTAAACTCTTAAAACATTAGTAAAAGACCTTAGTCACTAAACTCTTTAAAACTCGAGGTCTATTCACTCTATTGCATGAGAGTTGACTAAAAAGGAAAATGTAAAACCAGTCAAAGCCTAGATCTGCAGCAAGAAGAGTGTTAAATGCTCACCACTGGATCGGGCGCATCTTCTTCCTTGCACATCACCCATGGGACCCCAGTTCCCAACCCAACAGCCATCTCTGCTGCCCAGGTCATGTAATTATGTCCAGCAGCTCCAAACAACTTGCTCTGTACTCCGTACTCATTCTCAATCTGAACCCCAAAACACAAAAAGAGATAGAACAAACAAATCCTCAGTATAACTTTACTCGAAGTAGTCCAATTCACTTCTCTAGATCTGAACTAATAAGTTCTTTCTAGTTTCTACATATTTTTAAAAACAGTAAAAACCAAGAACATAAATTAACATATAGCTATAAAATTAGAAAATATCTACATATCCCAACCCAAAATGCTCATTTACCCTACATTTACCTGTGATAGAATAATGGGGCCTCCCTGGGACTCGAACAATTTTTCACTCTTCATCAGTCCCACAATCTTCTCAGTAAACCCTTGCATTGCCCTCTGCAACACCACAAGTGAAGAAGCTCTGTAATTTCTCCATAGACAAGTCATGCAACATAATCAATGAAGACTGGAAATGGTAAAGGGTTAATAAAATTAACCTTGAAAGGCTCATTGTCTGTTCTGAAACTGATGCCTGGAACATATTTCAGCCAAACAGGAAAACCCCTACAGTTAAGAAAGAACTGGTAGTTGAAAATCCGCAATTCTTCAACATGCAATTCAAGAAGAGAAGATAGATCCAGAGTGAGGGGAAGTACCCAAAATTCCACTCAGCACAAACATAAGGCCCAATGCGAAGATGAGCATAGAGCCCTGCTTTCTGTACGATCTTTAGGAATCTCACCAGATCATACCTCCCTTCAAAATTGTACTGAAACCCAATAAAACACAGCAAACATGCATGGTCAGAAAGTTAAAAGAAATTACAAACACAGTAAACCAAAGTAGCAATTGCTGAGAGAAAGTGAATAGTAGTACATTGCCAGGAGAAGGTTCATGACCATTCCAGAACACATAGGTTTCAACCACATCAAGACCTCCATCTTTTGCCTTCTGTATCAGATCCTCCCACATCTAAAACACAAACCCCAATATATCTCCATTAAATCAAAAAAAAAGCCCAGCAAAACAAAATTAGAAAGAACATATTCTGGGGAAGAATTTGCTAAAACTAAAGAACAATGAAATGTTCCCAAAATGGGGAAAGACTTGGGTACCTCAGGAGTGCTTCTGGGGTAGTGTATTGAACCAGAAATGAGGATTCTTCTCTGCCCATTTATCACAATAGCCTTCCTATCATAAGTCACAGTACACTGAACCAGCTGAAACCCCAAGAACCAAACCAAGCCCAAGAACAAGCACAACTTGGAAACTGAGTTGCTTTCCATTTCTCTACTAACCAGACCACAACTCAAAGCAGAGAACCACTACTGTAATGTGCAAAGAGAGAATGAGTTCAGTTCTGTGGAGCAGGAGCAACAAAGTCCATTACTTGTTTGGACACTCCACACTCCTCACAGCTTCTGAGTCTCTGAGCAGAGCTCTATAAGGTTCACACTTATATGGTTAACTTTTTAGAAGGAACGAAGAAAATAGAGGGTTAGTAACTTAGTATTATTTTTTTGGCATAAGCTTTTTTGGTTGGGAGTGGAGGTGTATTTATGACTTGTGCAAAGATAGTAATATACGGACAGCTTAGTTAGCATGAGACTCCATTACCACCACAACTCATAACTCTCGCATGTGTCGACGGTTGTCACTGCGTGGCTGCAACTGAAAGCTACGCTTGGAGAGTGAGCTCTAACCTGTACAACAGTCGGAGAAGGTAAAAAGACGAAGGTCAAAATGTGACGAGCTTTGAAATTACTCAAGTAAAATTAATGTGAGAGAGGTTTTGACTGGTTTACGGCATGCGTAGTAACCCGGCCTTGTGTAAAGTGACTAAAGTCACTAAAGTGCACTTTTTGAGCTTATTTTCAGTACTACACTTTAGCTTTTGGTCAGGTTTAGTTAGTTACTGAAATCTGAGGGTCTCAACACTTTATGGATGGGTACATTAGGGTTTCTACCTAGGTTAGAACTTATGTGTATATAAAAAAACATATATATCTGATTTACAGTAAAGACAAGATGTTCGATGAAATGCTTTAAAAAGTTGATACTATGGTTTGTATAAATCGTCCTATCGTATTATTGAATTGTTCAATCACATTGAGTCACACTCAATCATGGACCCGGCCAGCTGAGTATTTCATTAAATTGATCTTTAGTGAACTAACTCGCTACGTTCTAATCTTGTAACTCTACTTCCGGGCAATGAGAAGTTAAGAACACAGTAAAGTTTTCTCAAATGATCAAATTCTATTTCTTTGTCAAAGCAAGGCTGAGACCGCTGAGCTATGGTAGCAATGGAGGGTATTTGACTAGCCAATGTAACTAGCTATGACACCCAAGAGCCTTAACGGTGGTGCAAGAGTGGGAAAAGGGTAGCCAAGCAAAGGTCTCAATTTGCTGCCTTTGTCCTCTGAGGAGGACATGTCGACCCACCACCGTGGCATCTGCATGTGAACCATCCCCGGTGATCTTTTCATTTGGGATCGTCGTCATGTGAACCAGAAGCTCCGTCTCTCTTTCTTCTTCTTCGATCGCCCACATCGAATATGTCACATTTGTTCGTGTCGATTTCCTTGCTTCACATCTACACCAACCTCCACAACCTGTTTTGTCCCAGTCTCTCCCCCCATATTTATTCAGCATGAGCTTCACCCTCGTAGATCTGATATCCCTGTCGATCACATAGACTAGCTGTCATTCACTCTTGCTCCATGCAAGAGAAGCAATCTATAAACATAAATATACTCATAAATATATTCTGTATTTGTAATTTTGTATTGTATATGTATATCCATTTTATGCTGAGCTAGCTGGGATATGGTTCCAATCTGTTAAATTATATGTGTCGCCTAATATATTCCGACCCAGGTTTCCATGCATTTGTAGTGTAAACAAAACACCAGCTCTTCTTCTTCCGAGGGATGTGCTGAATGCCGAATTCCACTATTATATTTTGGGGACTGGAATATTACTACACTAATGCTCATGGTCAAAGACTCGAAGCTAATGAAAACTTCTGCCAAATTCACTATAAGCCTGTACTCCGATGTTCATCTTGCAATCTCACCATATGTGATGGAATGAGAGGAACTTTCGTTTTATTTGCAAAATGAAGGAACTCAATCACATATATATACACTTGTATTTCTTACTCGATATCTTGTTATTTTAATACGTACAATTCATTTTATTAAATACCTTACTTTTCTCAATCAATCTATTTCTCTTTCGTTGTGACAAGTTTCACACACGTTATCATCATGTGTCTTCTAAAATTACGACAATCAATTAACCGAAAACGTAACTATCTCAAACAATTTATTCTCCTTAATTACTAGCAAAAAGATGAAGGGTAGTTCATATCGGTAACTACCACACATGAATCCACTAGTTTGTTACCAGCCATTGCCTTTAGGGTTTTTAGCAGCAGCTAAAGAAAAGTTCAAAACCCTAGCTAGTTTTTGACTCGTACTCCTTGTATCTAGCAAAGCACGATTTGGCCAACTAGACAAGACAGATAGTTTGGCGCGCAGTCCATCCATACATGGCGCCACACTAGCTAGTAGCAAGCAAAGCATTTCGATCTCCACCATTTCTTTCTTGATTGACGGAGAAAAGCTAGCTTACCAGAATATTATCATATCCCCCAATAATCAAATATCCGTTGCAGCTTTCCTTTCTAGCAGAACATTATGGTCCACGAAGCTTACCTTTAACCCTCACTTGTATATCTAAACAATCAAATGCGGCCTGCTATATTTGTTTCCATTATGTAAAAAGGATCATGATTATTTATAATAATCACATCCTCATGTGCTCGTTAATTATAGTAATCCGTTGTGGCTTGGCTAGTACACATAGTCAACACTCAACGGGGTTTTGGTGAAAGGATTTGGTCATAAGCTATCGAGCATGTGTCTCCATGTGAGTCATGTTTAGTAATTATTCCACCAATTAGGAACCAAGAAGCTTCTGCTTCTCTAATCTATCTCTTTCCGTTGCCTCTGGTTTTCGTCTGCGATTCTCTGTGATCTAACTCGGCCATACTCGAAGGCGTGAGAGACGGAGAAGATGGAGTTGAGAATTCGTTGGAACCCTAAGACCCTGGGATCGACCTTCGTCGCACTGACCACTTGAATCTGATTAGGTCAGCCAAACTTACTCACTCCTTCACTTACTGTTGTTCTGATGCGAATGAATTGACCAACTAGCTAGTTAATTAGTTGGCCTTGGAGTCAGTACATAACGGTGTGGATTGGCGCAGGATCCTATATATGTGTTAATTAGTTAGCATGCAGCTAGCCTCTCCAACTCTTCTAGCTAAGCGTACAGATCAATTGCATCGAAGCATCGAACCCTGTTCAAGTGATGAGTGAACCCGTGGCCGGTGCAAGATCCTAAGTTGATTGTTGTACCCAAAATTAACCATTCTAACTGACTCTTCAGTGCATAGCTTCAAAGCTGCGAATATGTCTAACGTTGTATTCGGGGAGTTTTGATTTTCAGAGTTCTTGCGAATTTAGAGCATGTTCAAACGAAAATTCTCACTGATCTAACAGATTTTTAGCTGAAACTCAATATCATATATAACTATAATACTAAAACTACGTCCTATGACACGCTTATAATATTCTTAGTTTCACAAGCAAATGATGAGCCTCTTGATGAATGTCCAAGATCGAGTAAGGGTACGGTTAATTATTGTTAATCACAAGTGAACATAATCAGGAAGAGAAGTATAATATATGGGTGTGTTAATTAGTGTCGGCTAGTATTTATTTTATTTTATTTTTCGATTTCAATTCAACTAGTACGTAGTTTGTACACAATTGTACGTACGTACCCTAGCTATAACCAGATCAATAGATATCCCCCGGATGGCCAAATCCACCAAATAAAAGTACACATAACAAAGTAGCTAGTGCTGCAGTAGTGCATATATATCAATTCATAAAGACGCAAATTAAGGTCATTATAACTAATCCAGCAGCCTAAGCAGCTTTTCGACTGCATTAGTCTTTAGTTACATTAAGTAAACGTACTACAGTATATAAAGATTAAGATCCCCCACTACAAGCATATACATATATATATATACATATATATATATATATATATATATAGTAGCTCGAGTTAGGCAAAAAAAGGCAGTCAGAGTCCAATATTCCCCTTATCACTATCTTCATACATATGTATACATCATTATTCGATTCAACAACAAGCTAGTACGTGTGTGTCTAACTTTGCTGAGGAGATCGAAGATTGAAGAGATTAGCTTTAGTATAGACATATATATGATGTAATACAGACAACTACGGACTACCTTAGGGTTTCTGTGATTTAATCTTGCACCATACGCACGTCCTTGTCTGGGCATATAACCAATACGTACGTGCGTACCCACCACCGTGAACCACCATCAATTTATATATGGCCGGACCACCGGTATGTACCACCACCAACCTTCCTCCTTCGTTTCGATCTGGATCTCATATCTCTATCTTTCTGCGCCATGAATGGTTGGAAAGAGTTCCCATGGATTGATCGAGTGGTGCTACAACTCTGAAACGTGATACTCCATGTTAGGGTGTGTGTGTGTAAGCAAGTGTGACTGTAGTGTACGTGTTGTCTGTTTTTCATGTTTGGAATATCTTGTAGATGAGAATGAAGCTATATAAGTTTGTGTTACATGTGTAACAATTACTTGCTTACTTTGAGTTTGTCATTTTTTATTCGGTACCATGCATATGTAGATCTAAAATCATTTTAAGGAGCATGATTCCACTTTTTAAGTTTTAACGTAACGACTAACAAACCTATAGTTATTAGTTAGTCGTGTTGTTATGTAATTATGATTTCATCAAAGAAATTGTCACTTTTATCAATTGAAGAAGAAATTAAGTTGCGTCTTATGCCTCGAGTAACCATCAATCAACAAAAGATTGATCGAGGTTGTTTGTAAGAAGTCACTTCGAGATACCAATAATTCATGAGATTACATGCTTCTGATATATTAAGGAGATGGTTTAGTTTTGCTTCTACGAGTTTACGTGGCACAAAGTGCGGTAGGTGGTGGTTGGTCCCCAAGCAAAACCCGTCGGTGCACGTGCCGCACTGGATTATTGCACAGAGGTTCTAGATTGCGCGCGCCGTTGGGCACCGTTTTCGCGCCATAATGATCCGTCGTAGTCTGATTGGCTACGGACTCTCGTGATCCTTCTTCTGTTAAAGTCGGTGGGAAACGACTCCGTTCATTCTCGTGGTGGAATCTTCTCGCTACGCGACGCTCTGTCGGTGGTGTTGTATAGGTGGTGGAGCTATGTGTGTGAGTTTGAGTGGTTGATTGAGGAAGGTGCATGTCACGCGCGCATTGTGGTGGCGTGTTGTGGGTATGTTCAGGACTAACGGTAAAAGATAGATTTGACAAGTCAGAAAGAGGATCTTTGTTGGATGCTCTGCTACAATGCAGCCACGTTAGCTTTCCAAGTTCTCGATTCTCATCATCTAAAGCTTCCCCTGTAGAGCGCACTTCGATTCTACCCAAGAGGATGTGAGGTAGGGGATTTTGTTGATGACATTTTTGTTGTTTTTGTTGATGGCGTTAATCTATCTTCCGAAACATAGTAGAATTTTTTAATTGTGATGAATAAAGGTTATTTGATCATACGTGTTTATAAAACTTACACTTACATTAGTTGTTCGCTCTTGTTACTATTATGTTGAACTTAATAGAACTCAAATATTGTTAATAACGAATGTTGAGAACAATCATAAATTGTTAGTTATGATAAAGCGCACATGTTATACTTTACGTTTTTTTCGTTTGATATGAGAATGACACATTTTTGTTCACATAAAGGACATAATATGTCAAAAAGTTGACAAAGTTGAAAGTTTGATTATATGATAACTATGAAATAAAAAAAATTATCATGATAATCTAATACTTAGATCGTATAATTCAAACCTCATAATCCACAACTTGAATCTATAACCTACACGATACCATAACAAGTCGAACATTATCCAATTGTGGAGATGAAATCACACAAAACCTAATCTTAAACTTGAAGTTCTTATTTCCACTACACCCTAAGGAATATCTAGCTTCCAAAATTTCATTACGTGTGTAAACAATGTTTTACCAATCCTAACGACTCTAAAATCATGTCATTCATGAACAACTAAGAGTATATTCATGTCAATCACTTTCCATGCCACACATCAAGGCATAAAGGAAAAGGCAACTAAAAAAGGTGTAACTAGGTAAACTCACTACATCCAAAGCAACCAAACAAAAGAACGGTAATTTAATTAGTCGTTAAAACAATGATTTACAAGCACATGAACTCCAATCACGATTAAAAATGAACCAAGAATGTGGATACCAAACACAATTTCTCAGGGAATTGGATTCATTAGGATTTGGCATGCGCTTTTTTGCAAAAGACATTTCCTTCGTCTTCAAGATTTGCTTGGATAGTGTTCTTTTTGAATCCATCATTATCTCGAAGACAATCTTCTTCTTCATATGGGTCCAAGGTGTTGGCCTCCGTTATAATTCTTAAGGTTTCCATCATCCATTGAATATTGGCATTATAACCTGATGCATTTTATGACCAACCCTCTAGAGATCCAATCAATTTGTGCTACCTCCCGCAAAGAACACAACACTTGGTGTTTTATAAAGTAGATTATTCATTATTGGGTTACCTCATATCACTTTAACTTGTTTCTTTTCCTTTTTTGAGGGCCATAAATGAAAAAGACTAGAGCAAATGTACTTCGTTGAATTTGCAATGTGGCCTGGAGATTTCCCTATCAAAAACGACATAATATACAAGCTAATCGAATGAAGAAATGTAAAACATGAGCGATCATTATACTATCAACATCAATCTATCTTATATATAAATCGTCGTTGTTTGCAAGAGTGTTAGTGTGCGTTCGTGTTAGTCATGTAGACAATACTACTCGGTACAAGTTTTTCATTCATTTTAGAGAAACAATTAGAGAACGAAAAGACTAGGACAAGTATTAGAAAGCAATCTCCACCATCATCATCATCAATACGAACGTTCATCATCGATTAATTAAACTAGGGTTCCACTTAATCAACGGATCAGCACCTGCTAACTACTATAATGTGGTCTTCTGTTTGTCATTAAAAGAGTTAACAAGGAACAAGAAGAACACCATGATCAGTTCCCTCCAAAACACAGCAAGAACAAAACACCCCCACAAGGCTACAACTATTTTTATACACAAGTACTCAAAAAAACCCAGAAGAAAAAACCCTAACATAAGCTTGAAGCTATTATTACGAGTATTCCATGCTTTCATTATGATCCTCTTTCATCAAAACTTCGGGTCGTTAAACGTAACTATCAAGCATCGTCTCTTTCTTCTAAAAAAATGACAAGCATTCACCACAGCAATCATAGTCCGGTGCTTTCTGTCGGTGCCTAACCAGCTTGAATACAAAAAAAAAAAAAAAAATGAGAGGAGGTTTTGGGCCTAGTATTAGCCGAATATGATTCGGGCCTAGATGAGGTAGCCCAGGACTCTTCCCCGCCTTTTTTATCAGTATCGAACTCATGCTTATGAACTATTTTTCTTTTGCTTGGACCACCCAGTAACTGAAATGTAAATTTTAACGGTCAGTTGCTTCCCTGAGAAGACCAAGTTAAACCCTAAACCAAAAACCCTACACTGGCTACACATGCTTCGATTCTCAAGCTCAGTTTCTAGACACTTCCGTAAGCAACATTCGCTTCGTTTGATTCACGCTAGGTCCAGAAATCGTTGCTGTCCTGATGAGGAAGACGATGTCTACAAGGCTCGGAGAAGAGAGGTGAACAGAGATGACTACTTTCAATTGTACAAGAGTAAAGGCCAGCATCTCTTGACTAATCAACGAATTCTCGACAGCATTGTTCGGAAATCGGATATTAAACCCACTGATACTGTCCTGGAGATCGGACCCGGCACCGGAAATCTCACCCTGAAGCTTCTGGAAGCTGCAAATAAAATTGTAGCGTTTGAGATTGACAAGCGGATGGTGGAGGCTCTTCAAAAACGCGTTGTGGAGCGTGGCGTCGGAGATCGGTTGACTGTAAGTTGGGTGCAGATTAAGTGTTTGATGAAATGCCTGAGTTAAAATGTGGGACTGAGATTTTTGGTTATTGGTTTTTGCAGGTTGTGTGTAAAGATGCACTGAAGGCGGAGTTTCCGGAGTTTGATCTTGTTGTGGCGAACATTCCGTATGGGATATCTTCGCCTCTTGTGGCGAAATTGGTGTATGGGGGAAGGAGGTTTCGGAGCGCAACGCTGCTGTTGCAGAAGGAGTTCGCGAGGAGATTGTTGGCTAAGCCTGGTGAGTCGGAGTTCAACCGTTTGGCTGTAAATGTGAGCCTGGTGGCGGATGTGGAGTTTGTCATGGATGTGAGCAAGAGGGAGTTTGTGCCCTGTCCAAAAGTGGATTCGTCTGTGGTGATTATTCGTCCAAAAGCTGAAGTTCCGGATGTTAATCTGGAGGAATGGTGTGCTTTTACGAAAGCTTGTTTTGGTAAGAAGAATAAGACTCTTGGGGCGACGTTCAAGCAAAAGAAAAAGGTTGTGGAACTGTTAGGACTTTCCAAATTGACAGATTCAAATGTCGAAAGTGAAAATCATATTGATAGCAATTGCGCTGACGATGAAGAAGAGTGTTCATCTGCTTGCTTGGAAATGGGAGGAGCCAGTTCTTTCAAGGAGAAGTTAATGGGGGTTCTAAAGTCAGCTGATTTCGAAAACAAGAGGCCTTCAAAGCTGTCGAATGACGAGTTACTTCATCTACTTGCCCGATTTAATCAAGCGGGAATATATTTTCGTGATCGATCCAAGAGTACAAGTGTAGTGGTCGAATCATTTGACTGATTAGTCAAATAGGTAATAGCTACTAGCTTTGCTAGATACACTGTCTTCTGGCAATTTCATTCATTAGTAAAGGGAGTGTTTCTTTCAGTTTCTAGTTGCCTAATCTGTAAGGAATGTCACTTGAGGCTCTCATCTCCCCTCACACCAACTCATGGCAAGCTTCATAGTTCATACCATTTCCAAACTACCAAGAAGAAAAAGGCCAAGATTTTCTTTTCGCTTTCAATACTAAAATCCCTTACAACTCACTGCAATCTTATACACATTTGGATTTAGGGGAATAAACACAAGTTGATGTGTCTGGATTTAGGGTTATTTTAAATATAATTCCGTTAAAATAAAATAAAAAAGCATTCTCGCAAGATAACATGTCACACCGACATGATAAATTTCTCATGGTCATAAGATTTAAGGTAGTTTGGCTACACTGGCCAGCTCAATATTATTGAGGGATGGCAGTGGAACCCCTATGCAGAATAGAGCCAAATTTGGGAGTACAGAAGTTATCAGATCAAACACCAGAATTCATAGGATGGGGACTTAGATATAAATATATTAAGAGTTAGATTCATTCATCACCCACTTGCACTCGATTTTTTAGAACCAAGGCCCCAAAAGCACCTGGCCACCTGCAATTGACAAAGATGGTGACACCAGAACTAACCCTATAATAGAATAGAGCCCATCCCCGATCCACCTCTATTAGGCTGTCTATGGCTACAATGATATCACCATGATTGATCTTAGCTTGAGATATTCTGTACTGAACTTCCTGGATGAGCTAGAGCAGATTAAGTGCTTGTGGATGTGATTGAAATAGGCAGCTTCCTCTTCATTTTGACCGTCGGAAAGTGGACAATGTCATCTTTCTCAGCTACCCATCTGCAAGAAAAAGGTACCCGATCAGCTAACTCTTACAGCCTTCATTGAGTTTCGTGTAATAACATTGTCTTAAATTCCAGAGCCATGTTAGTTTGAGCATATCTTACTTATAACTGGTGACAAGATGATGAAGGAAGACTGATAATTCTAGACGAGATAGTTCCAAACCAGGACACAGTCTCTGTCCACCACCAAATGGTGTAAAACTAGTACTATAGTTTAAGGCAGCTTCTCCCTTCTGCAATGTCAACAAAAAATAGTATGTATTATATGCATGAATATGATCAGTAGACATGCAGACACAAAGTTAGTGTGCAGCAGCACCAGAAGGTGAAGTATAAAACTAAAAAATAAACATGCTGTAATTTACCTCCCATCTCCATGGATCAAACTGATATGGGTGTTCATAGTTCTCTTCATCCATGTGGACAGAACTGAAAGACGCCAAAACACACCATCCTTTTGGAATCAAATACCCTGTAAAATCGTAAAAACCAACATAAAAATCATAATAAACTTAGAAATGCTTGGCCTTTCATACATGTAGATACACATAAACTTTGAAAATACTAGTAGTCTTTGATATATGTTCATACTCTCAATAATCCACTATTTGGTCAAATGGAAGAACATATTTAACAGATGAAGACATGGTTTGGGTTTAAGTATTAATGTTCAAAGAGTGTAAAGAACATGCTGACCTTTGATTTCAACATCTCGGAGAGCTTTTCTCCAAATAGCATTGATAATATTTGCCATTCTAAGAGTCTCGCTTATCACCTTCAGATCCAAAATGGGCATCCTCAAATTTAGTTTTAGCAAAAATAAAAATAAAGAGTGCACTATTATGAAGTATGAAGTTATGAACACAGTAAATAATACATTATGTAACTCACATTTTGAGTAAATGGTAAGGACATGTAATCAGTCCATGAATAGTTCTCCGAGGAATCATTCTTCTGCTTCTTCAATTCCATGTTCTCCTCCTGCACATACATACAGTAACATGAAAAGGACTCTCACTACAAAATTAAAGCCAGAACTAGACAGATTGATCATCAGCTTCCTTTCACTAAAATGAGCAATCATCACTTCAATTCTTACGCATACAAGGAAAGGTAATGTACTACTAAAATTGTGGGAGCAGCTTAGCTCTACAGCTATGAGTTTGCACCCACTTCCTCAGCAATTCTTAATGTCAGAAGGAAACAAATGGTTTCTTACAACTAGTACTTTGATGAGTGTCTGTGACTCGGGTGCCACACGAGCTACTTGCATCACTATAAGGTTCATCTTCCATTATGATGTTCCTTCAATAGATTGCATTCATATTTGCCAATATTGGGTCTACAATTTGCAAGATGCTTGCGAACCATTCTTTCTAACCGTATATATCTACTTTCTTTCCCTTCGGTTTTCTCTTCTAAAGTGAAACTCGAATTTAAGACCCATATATTTAAAACACTCCTTCTTATATCACTCGAATAATTTTTTTATTAAAACTCAAGTAACCATGTACGTTGGTTGAGTCAGGAGAAATGATGTATCAAATATATGATTAATGTGATGAAAAATATCTGTGTCAGACCATAAACCCCATCAAAAAATAAAATAATATAAACCCGAGTATTATTGTTTTGTGGGTATAAGTATATTTTTAACATTATATTTAATAAAAATAAACACAGCTTAATATTAGGTCCATTATTTATATACTTATTTATTTTTGGGTAGGAAAAGGACTAGGTGGTTGCAGAGGCACACAGAAGCGAAGTTAATAACAGTGGTCCTCCGCCTGTCTACCGTACGATCCAAAATCGTACGGCTGGAGAACCCTCACACTCTCTACAAGTGGGCCCCGACTCCCACCAGTCCGCGTGTCCAACTCGTACGGTGCCATTCGAGTGTCTAATGAAAAAACCGAAAACGACTTTTCAAAACAAGAGGGAAGTCAAACACTTCAGAAAAGACGAAAGTCGCCGGGGCCCACCAACCATTCTCCCCTCCCAAATCAAATTCCGACCGTCCGATACTAAATGAAATTATACGTTTTTTTTATTTTTTTTATTTTTAATAAGCAAAGAGATCACCTACCCTTAACTTGTCTAGAGCGAGGGGGCTGTCACTGAGGTACTTGACGGCGAGGGTCATGGCCATCGGCACTGTCTCCTCTCCCGGAATCATCATCTCTATTATGTTCCCGGCGATGTAATCCAACGGCAGCCGTTGCGCGTCGTCCGAGTCGCAGCTGTCCCGTAACAGCGCGTCCATTGCGTCGACGCAGACTGGTGTGGTACTACTCTTTTCCATCGCCTTTCTCTTCTCCTCTACTATTTTCCCTACCATCTTCAACAATCTCTCCCTAGCCTGCACAAGAGAGTAATACATATTATATATGTTTATATATCTATATATATATATATATTGAGATTTTAGAGTAGAAAGTGAACCCTAGCTAAAACCCTAATTGTAAATCTTGTTGTTGTACCTTGAGAGATTTGTAGAGCCTAGTTCCAGGGAGCTTGATAGGTAAGCAGATCAAGCCTTTGATGAACTCTTCAAATTCTCTCTTGAGAACATTCAACTCTTCACCAGGACCAATGCTCATTAATACTCTAACCAGAACTTCAAATGTGATCTAGAAAACACAAAAGCTCAGTTGTTATTCTTCTTCATTAGTTAGTGCTGTCGAATTTAATGTAATAAGTGGTTCATTTCTTGTTAATGTGGATATGAAAAACGTGATCGACAATCTAATAAACATAACATGTTAGATAGCGGATGAGACCTTTTGGGTTTCGTCTTGGATGTAAATGGGGTGATGCATGTGATCTGTCCAGCCAGTCAAGTTGAGCTTGACAGAGTTCTCAATGTCTCTGGTGATTCTGGCTTTGAACTGTGGGGATTTCAGGAAGCCGCCGATGAGTCCATGAACTCGTTTGTGGAGGCTTCCGTTGATTTGGAGAATCGAGTTTTTCCCCAGAAGTTCTTTGATTGATTTTGGATAAGCAGGAATGAAGGTGTTGCCATGGTTTTGCAACACCAACTTGTTCACTTCAGCATCTGTAGACACTATGATAGGGGTTCCCAGAATATGTGTTCTGAAAACCTTCCCATACCTGTACAAAGAAATTTGGTTTAACTATTCACCCAATTTCCCGCTTGCTACACACACTGTTCATTGAATAGAATAGGGTGGATGAGAACCACTAGTTCCTGCAGAAGCAATAAAATTTGAGGTGGTCTCTAAGGACACCTATATAGTTAGAGTGGAGCAGGCTTTTTTTTTTTTCCTTTCATTTACTTCTTTGGGACAGTTCCTTTTTCACTCTTAGTTTTCTCTTCTCTTGCTATTGTCACCATCTGTCATGAATGAACAAATTCCATTCTTCTTCTACTATGTCTTGGTCTAAATTACCTTAGTAATTTGTTTTTGGTCTAAAACATCCATTACCATAGCAACCCAAGCTTAACTACTATTAGTACAGCTAGCTGTTTCTTTAATTCTAGTTTTGCTGTTTCTCTCATTTTCCTGTACATGTTAGATGATTCCCATAAAAAGCTACCTTTAACCTCTGAGAATCTCTATACCACATGATCACCCATCAAGACTTTAAGGAAAAAGTATCTATTTGGATTAACGAAAAAGTATCTATTTGAACACCAATATATCCTACTTACAAAGTGGATTAGATACTCAGTATTCCTGCAACTTGCTTATTCGCTATATATATATAAACACACACAGCCTATATATATATATATAGTTATATATATACACATATCCATCTTCATCATTGACAGCATAAGCAGGAAGATCGAGATTGAACATATCTTTAATTTGACCCATATAGTTCTAAGAAAAAGATGATTAAAATATATGAACACTTTAACATAGTATAACATTAAGACCATAATCACATGATTAACATGATAATGTAAATGATGGGATATGGAATTTCTCAAAAGAATCTCTATGATCCGATCTATACCAAACATGAAGGGCCGGTGAAACTAACAGAGGAATTAGTTTCTGGACGAAATTTCGGTTTTTCATGTTTTGGGAAAGAAGGTATAATCAAAGGGCAGGGAGATTGATCAAAAAGAGGGAAACGACAAATGTAAACTGGAAGAAGGTATGAGAATCAGGCAGATCGAAAATGATGAGACTGAGAGAAGAAGAGAAAGCTTACTGAGATGTGCGATTTTCCATGAAGCTGACAGGTCGAGTGGTGTAGCCACAAGCAATGAAGTCGAGGGTTTCTCCTATCAAAGGCCAACCTAACCTCCCTTTCGGAACTTGAGGACGACCCTTAACGTATTCATCTTGGTAGTTCTCCTTCTCCTTCTCCTTCTCCTTGCTCTTATTAGAACTACTAATAAACCAGTAATAGCATATTGATCCCAGAAAAATTCCCACCAAAACCCAACACCCTGTAACCATTTCTATCCTCACCCCAAATCAACCCGGTTTCTCTTTTCTATTCTATGTAACCCTAGCTAGCTTGCTGTCAGCTTCTCACTCCATGCAACTGGTTTGCTGTGTTGTGTATTGCAGTGTATGTTCTTCTGCTGTATGCGAGAGAGAGAGAGAGAGAGAGAGAGAGAGAGAGAGAGAGAGAGAGAGAGAGAGAGAGAGAGAGAGAGAGGCTTTGTTATTGACAAGTCAAGGGAGAAAGAAACTATATAGCTAGGTAGCAAAGCTAATTGGGTTTTGTATATGTTTGTGAGAGTGAAATAAATGAGAATGGGGATAGGTATCAACAATGACAGATTCGGAAGATCTAGGGCTTTCAAACAATCATTAATGAAGAGCCAATATTGGGTGCACCAAACGTGACACGACTTCTTCTTCCCTTTCTATTCACACAATTTATTTAGATAATTTTCCAAATGAAAAACAAAAACAATTAAATTATGGAGATCCAATCAAACTCACCAACCCCACAAAAATCAAAATAAATCAGCCTCTATTGAAGTTTTAGCTACAAGAGAGTATTCATGTTTTACTAATACAACCAAATTATCATTTCGATCTCTCGATTAGAGTTTTAAAGGAACATATTTTCTTTTAAGATTGCTTCTACATCCATCAATGTATATTCATTTTTATCCCAAACTAGTCGGATTTCGACTAAAGTCTTTAACAATATGTATTATTCTCTTACGATTGTTTCTACACTTGTCAACGCATTCATTTTTATCTCAAATTATTTCGATTAAAGTCCTAAACAAGAAATATTTATCTCTTACGATTGTTTCTATACCTATAGTTTTTATCCCAAATCAGTTTGATCTCGACTACCATCTTAAATAAGAAGTAATTTTCTGTTAGGATTGTTTCTAAACTAAGATGTTCATGGCAAATTAATCTGATCTCAACTAAAAACACAAACAAGGTACATTTCTTTTATCAATGTTTCTAAGCTTGTCAATGCATTGTTTCATTCCAAATCAGATTAATAAAATGGCACGCATGTATGTGTATGTTCTTCCAATGTAAAAAATGAAAGGATCTTATTTCCTCCCGAAAGTGATCCATGTTTCTTCTAGAGTCAGATATAGAGCTTATCTTTCCACTTTAGGTTAGCCAACACATTTACTGTGAATTTCACGGTTTCACCATACTTTTGTCCATGGTACTTTTGGCATATACAAGTACTACTGCTTAATTTGGCTGTGGTGAAATTCAGAAACTTTTTTTGTTTCTCTTTGATGACTAAGAACAGAAATACAAAAGGATGTTGGTAATTTGTATTTGATGGAGGAGATTAAAACTTTTGGTCTTGGGTGATGTTCATACTGGCGATACTGCGTCTTGCAGGATGAAGGAACCAAATAAACCAATAATGGGGAAGCAACATACTGTAATATCAAAATAGCTAGTGCAGCTACTAATTAATTCATATCGATTAAAGGGGTTTACGTTTACAATTGTTTATGCGTGATGCCATAATGACTACTAGCAATAGTCGATTGTTTCACCAGGTCCTACGAAATTTTTTGAGTTTTGAATTACGTACGGGGTGCCATTGTTTTTTTATTGGTTGTGAGGTAACAAACTACCACGGTTACTCGGTCAAAATTAGACCGAGGTACATAAGAGTATTAAGACACACTAATATATCGCAGCAGGCGCACGAACCTAAAGACTTCTTAAACCGATAGGTGTTAAGACTCGAACTCTAGACATGAGAGTTTCATATTAGACAGTTCGACCAACTTTATTGCACTATATGGTTGTAGTTAGCCGTGCCATTGTTAGTCTAGGAAAATTATCACAAATCAAATGAATTTATTATTTATTTATTTTTTGATCGGGTATAACTAATTTTTCATGAGTTGAATCTCTCACTTATTAAGGAGGGATTATGCCACCAAATGGTACTGAGCGAATGAATTTATTCAAAACTCAAATTTCTCGAAACATTGAGAATCTAAATATAAACCAGATTTTAAGTATCTTAAAATGTTTAAAATAGATATTTATTTTTAATTTCCCTATACAATAGTTATGTTTTTCCTCGCAATGTAGGACACGTCTCCATCTCCAACCTCTCATCAAGTAATCGATTTCAACATTTGACATTGGACAAAATTCCAGGAAATACTCTGGTGAATAACTAGAATTTCCAAACACAACGTCTCCTAAGCATGGGATACAAACATCACAAACATGTAGACGTGCTTCTAAGAGTTTGATCCAACTTTTCTCAGAAGAAAATCTATGACCTTTATGGCTTCATTTACCCTCTTTCCCTCCTGTAGTTACTGTTTATCTCCCTTTCCCCCTCACATGAAATCATGAATACCTATGTATAGAAAAAAACAAAGAAGCACAAGGACAAGTGTGTGACTACTGATTAGTGAGTGGTGACAGGGGTCTAGTCGATCATCTATTCCAGTCTTCCTCATTGAGTAACAATGGAGGTGGACTGGTGAGTCATGAGTGGGTGGTGGTATGCTATTCCTCACCCGCCAGATGTGGACTACTTACGAGGGGTCCGATTCAGAACCCATCGGCCCGATTCGACGTGCCGCCGAATTCCATTAGCTTCTTCTATACTTCACCACCACCACCACCTAGCAGTGGAGTTCAAAGTGTTCTTCCTTTCTATGGATGGCTGCTATTAGCTGCATGTGGACAAGGTCAGTGCTGGTGATGCTCATATTGATCGACCACTTTGTGTTTGTTGTTTGGGTTATGATTGCAGTTGAGAATTGACAGTGCAATGCCACCCATTAGTGTATTTGATACTAATGAGGAACATGTAGAGCAAGGCAATCATGGACGAATTCTCTGATGGAGACCCGGTTTGCATTATTTCTGACTGCTTTAATCATTGTTGGGATCAAAGGACTAGCATGGTGTTTCGGTTGCATGCCATTATGTGTTTTTGACTTCTTCTTTTTTTTTTTTTTTTCAGTTGTATACAATTATGTTTTTTGAACTCGGTTTTATCTTAAATGCTTCTATGAGGAGAGAAATTTACACGTAATTTTTATTTTTTCTATCTTGGTCATTTCATTTAAATCAGATCAAACAGTACAAAGACGACGCATCATTTTGGGGTCGTCAGAAAACATCGTCTTGCAGAATTGCAAGTCTTATACTAGCTAAACCATAAGCTGTGAAATCCTAAGTACACCCACCTTATAGCGATTAAATACGATTTTACAAATAAAGATCGCAAAAAACTATCATACTTTACCAAATTGACAATGTACAAACGATAACAGAGAAAAGTCAATGATATTGGACACATAAACATTTCAAGAAAAGAGACCGAGGCACTCCCGGTACAGATTTGAAGAAAGAAAAAAACATTTCAATCGGCAGGAGAAGGAAATTAAGGAAGTAGAAAAAGACGAGGCGTCTGAATTCACAAGCAGAAATAGAAGGAATAAATACGACAGTTTCAAGATGAGCTCTTTCAGTCGTCTTGAACTGTATTTGAACCTGACAATCAGTTGTGATGCTCATAATTTACACCAAGAACAGGATCGATCATTTTGATCATTTTCTATAATTCAGATAAACTAAGCAAACTTCATGCCCAGTACAATGATCTTTGAAGAGGTATTTATCTCTGAATTCATATTCATCAAACCAAATCAAAATTAATGTGAGATAAAAATGCATCAACTTTTATGTCACATCAACACGCTGTAGTAGAACTCTAAACTATTTTGAAGTTGGAGGCTCTCACTTGTTAGCATCCAAAGATAGACTCTGAAAGAGTCTCACCATGGGAACAAAAAGCATCATTTTGAACCAATCATCGTTTTACCAGCAGCCTTGATTCTCAACACTCCAGCGAGAAGCTGATCCATATGCCTCAACCATTGATAAACATGAAATTCTGTAGTGATATATAAAGTTAAATTACGCTGGCACATTCCCAAACAGCTCAACTACTCGCACAAGCAAGAGTTTCTTCATTCACGATGTTGTAAAAAGTGCTCAATTTACTTATAGCAATTGCCTCTCCATAGAGTGATGCTCTTGAAGATTTCTGTATACAAACTTCAACATAATCACCCACTTTGGGATTCCGTTCCTCATTTGAATCAGCATCTCGATCTGGTAACGGCACATTGACAAAAGAAACTCTATGACCTCTGTCGCTCTTGCCTATTAGTTCTGTATCCGGAGCTCTCTTATTGGGTCCTTCTACTAATACAAGCTGGGTAGTTCCCACCTGTGAGTCATAGCACTGACCTGTGCTCTCACGGAAAGCTTCAATAAGTTCAGTCAACCTCCTCTGCTTCACTTTCTCCGGAACATCATCATCATAGTTTCTATTTGCATGGGTCTTCTCTCTCATGCTATATGCAAACATGTAAGCCATATCATATCCAACAGCCTTTACAAGGCTTATTGTCTCTTCATGGTCCTCCTCAGTCTCCCCACAAAATCCTGGAAAAGATTAAACAAGTTAAGAGGGGAAGCTAGATATGCAGAAACAAAAGGAAAAAGTTTAAGTAACAGTTTGGGTATGTAAACATGTGTCAAAAATGTAATGTCCTTGCAAAGTAACAATGCAGTTAAATTACACAAAGATCCATAAACTAAAAGAAGCAATCAGCATAAACTAGGGAAGAGTGGGCAAACAGTACACACCAAAGTATGGCCGCACAAGTTCCAATTATTCAGACAAAGGTAAGAGAGAACAAAATATATTCCCTAAAGTAACAGGTTGCAGCTAAGAACTAGTCAGTTTAGGGAAAAAATCTGTACTTGAGAACGATTTTCAGTTCAACAAGCATTGTCCAAATTCTGTAAACAGGTTTATCGAAATTGTATATAATTCTTAAGACCTCTTACCACATATGAAATCACTGCTGATGCCGACATCTGGAATTATCCTCCGTATCTTTTGCACAAGATCTAAGTATGCCTCACGGGTATAGCCCCGTCGCATTCTTTCTATAACTCTGCTACTACCACTTTGAGCTGGCAAATGGATATAGTTGCAAATATTGTGTCTGTCTCGCATTATATAGAGTAACTCATCAGGGAAATCTTTAGGGTGGGGGGATGTGTATCTGAATCTCATCTCTGGAAACTCTGTGGAAAGCCGATCCAAGAGATCAGCAAAACGTGAACCTACTTTTTTCACCTTGCACAAGCTGGAAAATCCTTCACTGTAGTTCCAACTAGTTCCTGCTTCAGCTTCCTTTTCATACTCAGAGGCATCATTATAGCTATTTACATTCTGGCCTAGCAGTGTTACCTCCTTCACACCTTCTTGCCAAAGCTCTCCCACCTCCCTAACAATTGATTCCACAGGACGTGACCGCTCTCTGCCTCTTGTGAAAGGAACAATGCAAAACGAGCACATATTGTTGCATCCCCTCATAACAGAAACGAAAGCACTGATTGAATTCTTGGAGATTCGAACTGGACTAATATCAGCGTAAGTCTCTTCCAATGAAAGAAGAGTATTAATCCCTTTCTGACCGTAGTCCACATCTTGCAATAGCCGCGGCAAGTCCCTGTACGCATCAGGCCCACAGACCACATCAACCATTTTATCTGCATCTAGTATCTTGTCCTTCAACCTCTCCGCCATACATCCCAAAACCACAACTTTCGGAGGGCGCGTGGACTGCGACCTCCCTATCTTAACATTGCTCTTCCAATGCCTCTTAAGAAACCAAAAGTAATTAAGCCGCTGCCACACCTTCTGTTCTGCATTGTCCCTGATCGCACACGTATTAATAAAAATAACCTCTGCATTCTCAGGAACATCCACAACTTCACTATATCCAGCCTCCTTCATAATCGACAGAACAATCTCCATGTCATTAATATTCATCTGACACCCATACGTCTCATGATAGATTCGCCCTATCGGCGGACCTTCAGGAGCTACCACATTCCTAGACACAATAACAAAACATCAAAAACAAATAAAATTTCGAAACAAGCATTGAAAAGAAATGTTGTTCAGCATACAATTCGGTATCGATTTCCAAATCTCACCTATAAAAAAAAAAAAAAAACACATCACAGCATCATTTTCGAAGCGTAATCGCAACTCTTACTCGAAAATTCATCCATTTTAACTCTTTTCCTTAGCAAATTTCCTATGCTTATAACAACTCTTCAAGCTTATAACACAGCAGAATCACAGTAATTTCATAAAGTCCTAGATTTCATAAACCAAATCGAGAAAATGATGACAGTGAGAGCGGAACTGTGAACTCACTGGGCCTGGGGTTCGGAGGCGGTGACGGCGGCGGCCTGAGCGACGAAGTGGCGGAGGCTGGGGCCGTCGGAGTGGCTCGGAAGAGAAGAGCTGGAGCTCGAGAAGCTTCTGGAGCCAAGACTCCGCCTTTGGAGCCTAGTACTGGTCCGCTGCCGGTGGTAGCATCGGATTCCGGAAGCTTCCGCCGGCTTCCAACTGAGGAGTCTCAGAGCGAAACGACATGGCTTCTGGAGCAAAACGACATGCCGTGGTTGGTTCAGAATCGAGGACAGGGACGAGAGCGAGGTCGCCATTACTGTGAGGCCAGATAGTAGTGGCGCGCTTCTCCTTCGTTCTCATAGATACTAGATAGGGATTACCTGTAATTTACGACATGTCGTTGTTTCACCTCAGACGCTAACGGGTCGGGTCGTCGATTGACCCGGAAATTCAGTTGCGTGTATAAATAGAGTAACGACAAGTTTGTTAGAAGACTGTCACTGAAAAAAAAAAAAAAATTGAGAATGGAGAAGCTGAGAGCCACCGGTCGTCTTCTCAGATACTCGCCTAAAGCTTCAATCTTTGATCGGCGATTGTGCCCTAATTCCGGCAAGTCAATCCATAGCTCCGGTTCAGGTAATTTACTTTGATCATAATTTTTTACAGCCATTTTTGGTGAAACTTTGGCTCAATTAATGCTATTATGTGGATTTTTTTTTGTTGAAGTAATGAGGAAATTAATTTATGCATTTAGGTTATAGGAATGGATTAGGCAAGAAATGTGGTGATGAAATTAGCCGGAAATGGAATGTTAGGACGTGTTTTGGTTTGTATGGAAGTCAGGGGAGAAATTTGCGAGATTGTATGGAGAGAGGTGTTGTTGAGGATATGAGGAGGATGCAGCATCGAGGTTTTGGTTCGGTGGCGGAGAAGGTGCAGAGGGATGCTTCGTTTTCGACGTTGAATTCGGATGATATTAGCTATTTCAAGGGGGTGTTAGGGGAGAAGAATGTGGTTGAGGATGAGGAGAGGTTAGCTATTGCGAATACGGATTGGATGCACAAGTATAGAGGCTCAAGTAAGCTTCTGTTGCAACCTCGGACCACTGAGGAGGTTGACTTCTTGAATTCTTAAAAGCGTGATTTGTTGTGTGTATCAAGTGCATTAGGAGATTAAAGGGGGGTTTTTCGTGGTTATATACTCGTTGCAGGTCTCGCAGATACTTAAGTACTGTGATTCAAGAAGCTTGGCTGTTGTTCCTCAAGGTGGAAATACTGGTCTTGTGGGCGGAAGCGTTCCTGTTTTTGATGAGGTATGTGGTTACTAATGGAAATTTTGTAGCCACTACATGAATGTTAGAAATGAAAGCTAACATTGATAAGCTCTGTGGTTTTGTTTAAACCCTTACATGCTTCTGACCAATTCACCTGAAAAGTTATCTGTGGTGTAATTTTTCAGGTGGTTATCAATATGAGTATGATGAATAAAGTCATATCTTTTGACAAGGTAGACATGCAGCGACACTTATTTATTTCTGGTACTCCAACAATTCCTGAAGTCAATTTTTTGCAATGGTTGCACAAAAAAACGGCATGCTTATGAAGTGATTCCTTGATGTCTGCTTTCAGGTGAGTGGTATTCTCGTATGTGAGGCAGGTTGCATATTGGAAAATCTGATTACTTACTTGGACAACCAAGGGTAACCTTCTGTAAATTATCACGTTGTTTGCTTACAGACCTGCAATTTCCTCAAATGCCTAAAACCAGAGCTAAAGCTTTAGTACTTATATCTCCTCTGATCTGCTCAAATGCTCTTTCCATCATTAGTGATTAGATCCTTCTTTCCACAATTCTTATATCTGGCTATGCAATGTGCTTGGTCCAAATTTTGTGTATACTGTTTTAAAGTGTTCTTAAACATTTCCTTTTTGTATTACACCTCAAGGAACTCTAGCATATCTTCATTATCGTCATAATTAAGCACCTTATGCTTCCATTCAGATTTATTATGCCACTGGACTTGGGTGCAAAAGGAAGCTGCCAGATTGGTGGAAATGTTTCAACCAATGCGGGTGGTTTGCGCCTTGTACGCTATGGATCACTTCATGGAACCGTACTTGGTGAGAAGTTATGCTACTTTTGTTTTGATGTTGAACAGTTATTTGCTTCAAGGATCATCGGTTATCTGAGTTTAGAATGCACTCAACTTTACACCACTTTGTTCTTGTTTTGCTTTGGCTGAAAATAATTAGTTTTTACTTCTAACTTATATAAGACTTTCTAGAAACTTGATATTTTTGCAACTTTAATATCATGGTTCTCAGTGAATCTTTCTAATATTTGTTCTGTACTGTTGTATATTTTATGGATCTTACAGGTCTGGAAGTTGTTTTGGCTAATGGTGATGTTCTTGACATGCTTGGGACTTTACGGAAAGATAATACTGGCTATGACCTGAAGCATTTGTTCATAGGTCTGTCCACTTTGTTTTATTTGTGTAGAAGACAATGGTTTCCAGTTGAATGTGATCACAAATTTCTTGTTTTACCACTGATGCAGGAAGTGAAGGATCTTTGGGAATTGTGACCAAGGTTTCCATACTTACCCCTCCAAAGTTATTTTCAGTGAATGTAGCTTTCCTTGCATGCCAAGACTACTTTAGCTGCCAGGTAATTAGTTTCTTGGAAACTCTTGGCGTCTTCAGGTTCCGCTAAAATTAAACCCAATAGTATGTGGATGTTGAGATCCAGTTCTGTTATTGTGTCAATTGTATACTTTTGTGTAACCAATTTCCCTTACTCTCTCATGGTTATCAGAAACTTCTAGTGGAAGCAAAGAGGAAACTTGGGGAGATTCTATCTGCTTTTGAATTCTTGGATAGCCATGCTCTGGATTTGGTTAGCTTTCTTTGAAAAATCTTCTTTGTTCTTTCCATTTATTGGTTTATATCAGGCTTCCCCTCTTCTTCTTCTTTTCTTTTTTTTTTGATTTTTTTTTTTTAGATTCTGGAATCCAATGTGCAGTTAACATCCAACATTACAATTACAAAATTACATTACCTCTTTTCAATAAAATGCTTAATATCCTCCTGTTCAGATATCAAATTCGTAGTACTAGTAAAACTGCATGTTCTGTGCAAAATTGATCATTTTGAACACTTCTTGTGTTTGACCTAGCAGGTTCTGAATCATTTGGATGGTGTTCGCAATCCATTACCTCCCACAATTCACAACTTTTATGTTTTGATCGAGACAACCGGCAGTAATGAAACTTATGACAGGTAACCCATTTTCCATAAATAAGTTTTCACCTGCTTGAATCAGAGCACTTCTGCTGTAGATTATATTAATTTACTTTGGGGTTCAGGTATTTTTCCGAAGTGGCTGAACTAAATTGCAATTGCTATTTATATTTGGTTAAATATCTAATATTCAAACAATTAATGGTACAAAAAAGCTGACACCTCATTGAAAATATAATCTCTATAGTCTATATGGTATAAGTGACATCCTCGTATTTACAAAAATCATGTGATGTATTTGGATACAGAGAGAAGCTTGAAGCCTTTCTAGTTCACGCCATGGAAGGTGGTTTGATTTCTGATGGAGCTATAGCACAAGACATAAACCAAGCGTCAGCGTTCTGGTATATACGAGAGGTAGGTTTTGTTTATCAAACTGAGAATTGTGAAGTTCATGGTTATTTATTGTGGTGCTTTTCTTTCATGAGTTAAACATTGACACTTAATTTTCATATAGAGAACCCTGATATGAGTATTCATTTTACTGCCTTTGGGCCTACATATTGTAATGATACTAAAAGTTCCGGAGTTCTATAAATCAATAATATCCTTATTTCCCTTACATTAAGAATGCTTCATGGCCTGCATGGCTGCATCAATCTTCTCATTAGCAATTTAGTTCAGAAAATTTCAGCATATAAAATCAAGAGCTGTTGCTTCCTTGAGAGTTTCATGATTCCTTTTCCTTTATGTTTCTATTGATTCTTATATCCTTACTATTCATCAAAAGTGGACTAGTACTATATTCCTTTTTTCTTTTCTTTTTTTTCATTTAATTGTAATTAGTCATCTGCAAGAGAAAAAAAAAAAGAAAAAAAAAAGGGGTTTCTGTGGCCATCTCTTCTTCTTTTTTTTTTTTTCTTTTTTTTTTTCTTTTTTCGGGTTAAAAATCGTATATCATTCAGTCGTCTCTATATATGGTATGGTGGCAGGGAATCCCAGAAGCATTGATGAAAGCAGGTGCTGTTTACAAATATGATTTATCACTACCTGTTGAGAAGATGTACGATCTTGTAGATGAAATGAGAACAAGACTTGGTAAGTAACTGTTACTTGTTGCTCTCAGTTTTTGAAATATTCTTTTGCTTCTTTTTTTTCCAGTGGCCGTTAGTATTCTCTTTAATGGGAGGGTGTGATCACTAGATATCTAGGCTCCGATTGTTTCTATTAGCTTGAAAATACACTTTTTTGCATTTTTAAAACTGTAGGTGATTCAGCTAATGTGGTTGGATACGGCCATCTTGGGGATGGCAATTTGCATCTTAATGTTTCGACTCCACAGTATGATGATAAGGTAATTTCCTGCTACCTATAAAGCATTTATGTTTTGTTTCTTCTTCCAGTTTAATAATGATCTATAATGAACTTGCAGACTTTGGCACAAATTGAACCCTTTGTCTACGAGTGGACATCTGTACATCATGGAAGCATTAGTGCAGAGCATGGCCTTGGATTGATGAAAGCTAACAAGATTTTCTACAGCAAGCCAACTGCTACAGTGAGTAGAAGTGTTATGTGATTTACAATGGAGATCACTTGGTCTCTCCCTACCACCATAAGATGGTACGTTTGATTTTGTGAAATGCTTAACACCAAATCTGCTTGAACAGGTGAAAGTGATGGCTTCCATCAAGAAGATGCTGGATCCAAAAGGAATACTCAACCCGTATAAAGTTCTGCCACACTCCATTGATTCTCACAACTGAAGTAAGACACTTCTTGGGAATACTCTTTTCAGTCCTTAATGTTCCCATAGATGACATATTCCCATGGGAAACAATTTTGGAAAACCGGTCTTGATATGCATAATATCTCATGTAAATAAAAGTGTGAAACAAATCATCCTGAGTAGTGAGTTGTAACTACAGGTTATGTAGTTCAAGCATAGTATCTTGATCAGTGTGGCTTCCATAACCATGATGCTTGCGTGCAGTTGTAATGGTTTCTCCTTGTTCCTTGACTTAAATCGTATCAAACACAAACAATTCGATTAAGATACAAATGTACGAGTGGTATGACAATATAAATAACCACTAAACTATGAAATGATGTGATTCTGTAGATAAAGCTTGTTATTCCTAGAAACGATTAACGAATAGGTATGATGGATGAGTGGAAACAAAGTCAGTTTATTACTTCATCTGAATTTTAAGCATCTCTCCTAATGAAGCCTACCATCAAAATTGGAAGACTGAACCTGAAAGGTTTCCAATTGAATAATTTGTCCTTTAATCAAGGTTAGAATATGCTATTCCTAATTTGCATCGGCCACAGAATCTCATACTGATAACGTGAGGAAAAAGTAAACTTGGGGAATTCTCTTTTTACTGTAGCAATGGAAACTTTGGAACACTGCTTATTGTTCAGAAAATGTCACTTCAAAGGAATCTAGTCATGTAGATGCATTGTCATAGTTCAGCGATGAGGATATACATGAATTTTGGTGGAAGTGGAAGTGAAAGCTTAATTCACAGATACTGATGTGCTAAAGCCGAAGTGCTCATTTCTAGTGGGCATGGCATATGCTGAACTCAAAAAGTTGGCTGCAACGAATCAATACAAAGTAGTCTAAACAGAATCCAATTCCCACGTTTATCAAACAGCAGAAAGATTTTCGACACTGTTTTTCAAAAAAAGTGCCAGATTGCAGCTGGGATAATGAGTCCTAATACTAAGCTAGGTGTAATGGCTGCTAGAACGCCAGGAAAGTAGGGAGTGTGGTATGATTCTGCATCAGACAACATTACTTGAAGCTTCGACTTACTGATTATAATTTCTTCAGAACCATAGACACATATAAGAGCAACTTGTACAATAACAAAAAGAAACTTGTTCATTAACATGGAAAATCTTCAAGAGGTTGCTAATGCCCCAATCCAGTATGGGATGGTGTTGTGGCAGGTAAAAGAGAGGCACGTCGTTCTGTCAAGGTGGCTTTGCCTTGTCACGAATGAAAGGCCACTTTGTAAAGATAAGGTAAATAATAAATAAATATTTAATAATAAGGAGGACCAAAGAGAAAAAAACGAAATATATAAACAAGAAGAAATTGGATATGGTGGGGGAACACAGAGGCGTTGTGAAACCGTGGCCGCCTGGACGCTTCTCCTTCCTTTTGCTCTTCGTCAACACCACCACCACCAGCGTCTTCACATTCTCTCATCTCTCTCTCTCTCTCTCTCCGCCATGACCAGCTCCTCCGCCGCCTCCCGCAAGGTCTCTTTGTTTTAATTCAGATACGATTTCACTCTCGCATGCGATTTCGTTTTTGATTTGTAATGGTTTCGATTGTGTAGATTTTGAGTAAGATTGCTTGCAATCGCCTCCAGAAGGAGCTTTTGGAGTGGCAGGTTAATCCTCCCGCGGGGTTTAAACACAAAGTCACTGACAATCTCCAAAGGTTTTGGCTTTTCTTCTTGATTCTTACACTCTTTTATTTCGCTCCTGATAATCGAATTGTGATGCTTCTTTAGGCTAGGTGTTTAACTATTAGAACTTTTATGTTATTTTTTTGGTTTCTGCTTTGGTTTAGTTAAATTGTTCAATTCAATTCATTTGGTGTGGAATTTGTGATCTGAAGGTGGGTGATTGAGGTGGCTGGGGCGCCGGGAACTCTGTATTCGAATGAGACCTATCAGCTTCAGGTTGATTTCCCTGAGCATTACCCAATGGAGGCACCACAGGTTTGTGCAAATTCATCAGTTTTTGTGATATGGATTGTTGTTTGCATAAAGATGGTGATGGTAACTGAATATCAATGTGAAATCTTGTGGTGGGATGAACAGGTTATCTTTGTGCCTCCGGCTCCAATGCATCCTCATATTTACAGCAACGGTCACATATGTTTAGGTAAGTTTAAGGCTTCCATTTAAGCTATTGTTTTGTCATTAGTTGCTGGAGTTGATCTGTCATGTGATATCAAGTATCTGATTCTTATGTAATCAGTGAGTTACACCATTGTCCATTGATACTTGTCTTCTTCTTCTTCTTCTTTTTCCCCCTATTTATTAGAGTAGGATTAGGATTTCCTTTATTCACCCGTTTGTTAAAGAGCGACAGTCCTGAAGTTCTCATAATGAGATCAACACATCTTCTTATAGCTTTATTCTACACATTGTTATTTCCACTATTGGAAACACGTGGTCAATCTAGTTTGTTAGCAGAAGCAAAATTTGTGAGGACAAGATTGTTAAAAAGGAAGGGAGAGGGAGAGACAGAGAGATGAGAATCATATCTAATTGCTTGGTTGGGTGATACTTTTTTGGTTGTGAACATTGTCTAGTCTCATGGAATCCTAACGATTTTCACCCTGAATGTGTCGAAATTAATAGTGATTCTAATATAACGAACTCCAGTCTAATTCACATGGATCCAATTATTGAACTTTAGTTGCGATAAATTTAAACGAATATATTTCACTTTACCCTCAGTTATATGATTTACTTTTGGGTATGTTTTTTTTGTAGATATTTTGTACGATTCTTGGTCACCAGCCATGACTGTTAGTTCTATCTGTATTAGCATTCTCTCAATGCTATCAAGCTCCACTGCCAAGGTTCATATTCCACCTTTCTGTCTTCGGTCCTTTCAGTTCTTTTTAGTTTTAAGTTTTAGTTGGCAAGTTTAAATTATTACCCTTCTTTTGATTTTCATTTTGTAATCAAGATGTGAATTTATTATTGGGGATATGCATCTGAAGGCATTATTTTCTATACCTGCAGCAACGCCCTGAAGATAACGACCGGTATGTAAAGAACTGTAGAAATGGCAGATCCCCCAAGGAGACGAGATGGTGGTTCCATGATGATAAAGTGTAAAATATCCATGCTCTCTGTTCCATCATTAGTGGTTCAAGAAATTAGAGTAGTTGGGTTTCATTATGTTCAGAGGACAGTGCATGCAAAAAAGAAAGCAGCTCTATAAAAAAAAACTGGGATTTGTCCCTATTTGCTCAATAACTCTCTTATAAGTTGACTAAGGCTGGTACTTGTAAAGCAAAGGGAACAATTTCTGTTTCTACCGATTTGTAAGGAACAAACGAGATCAGAGAATGTTGGTATGAGTTCATAATGCAAGTTCCTTTATCTTCATGGGTTTCTAAACACATTTCTTTCTCAATTGAGAACATGTCACTTCCTTTTTTGGTGTTGGTTTGTATGTCTACTATTATGTCTTCATGTGTTTTTGGAGGCAATTCTCACTCATTTCCTTAGTAGTTCTGGTTTATGTCTATAGTATCTGACTAAGAATTTAGGTCTTATCAGTAATCTGCAGGGGTTTGATTTTGTATTTCCTTATAGTACAAATATACAGTTAAGATACAGCTACTAAAAGATTTCAGAGACTTCATGAGTGGTTGTAAACAGTTAAATTTAGAAACATTAACATACTGATTGTTCATTAGATAATTTCAAAATAAAAAAAATATTACATCTACTCTAGCCGACTTCAACACCAGAAGACTTTATAATTTCAATTCTCTCATATTGATAAAAAAAAAACCTTTTGGTGTTCATGTTTAGTGTAACTTTTAATATCTTCCAATATGTCAGTTCATTTTCATACTAAGAATGAAGAATTGAAATTTGTTTGGATGACTTCAATGATCTCTACTTTTTCATTAAGAGTGAGGAAAGAAGTTTTTCAAACTTGCAATCTATCCCATATCTTTAAATGGCTGAAAAAAAAAAAAAATAATAATTTTGGTCTGGCTGATCAGTGTCATGTTCACAAAATGCCCACTACTGATCATGCAATGCACGCCTCGACGGCCTCGTGTTCTCACACTAAACTTTCTTGTAGAACTTCCACATACATAACTGGTTCAAATGCCAAATCTGCAGGACTCTCAACTCTGAAGAACATTCACCCATGCCTATAAGAATTCACCAACACGTCACCACCTCTAAAATGCATACAGGATTGAAAACGTAGATAATTTTAGTTCGAGTAAGTTGTTGTATCTGATCTGAATCTCTGTATAAGTTTGTATCACTTTAGTCCTAGATATCCTTGGCCCTATATTCATCACCCACGTTGTAATTTCACTGGTGGTATAGAAATAAACAAGCTTGTCTCCTCACATCTTAAGAGACCATTTTCAGCAATCCTGATCCGACCACAGATAGATTTTTCTCCCCGAGTAATTAAGAAATGTCTCCTCTCTTCATCCAAAACACATGATCCTTGAACTAAGTACCAGCTGAAACATCACCACCTCTTCCCATTTGTCGAAAAACAAAAACTTACAAACATTAGTATCGTGAGCGTGTAAAGAAAAGTTATTGCCTATATATACTGTTCATTTCACTACTTGATTTGTGTTAGGGCTCGTAACTCTTACTGCTCTACTCTTAATAACATGCTAGGATTAACGCAGGCCCCGAGAGCCGTCCCAGTCCTGGCCGAACTCTACCTCACTCACTCTCTCACTCCACAACCTCCCCACTCATAATGTCTAACGTGGTACTCTTTTTGTTAGTGGTTCATTGCCACAAACTCAAACGCCACATATTCCTCTCCAAACCCGTGTTTGTGTCCGTTCAACTCAAACTACAAAACAAGCGTGCGTACATACATTCAAGTTGGACCAACATGGCTCCAAAACTGAGGGTCGGATTGCCGACCAGAAATATGGCATTGGATTCGAATAGGAAAAACCATAATTAGGAGCTACATTAAGAAATTGTAGTATATTTCACTATTAACTCTAACAGATTGATTTTTAGCATCTTCCAATATCTCATAGTTCATTTTTATCACACGAATGAAAAATTTGAAATATGTTAACCGGCATAAAGAGTCTGATAACTATAGAGAGAAAAGTGAAATATTTTTAACAAACCAAAGCAGGCTTGCAGCTAGGTAGAGAAGTTGTAACAAACTCATAATACTCATTCGCAGCGCAGCAATAAGTTTGTGTTAGCCCCTAATTATCTTTTAGTGATGTGTATAGATGATTGTTTTAACATCGATCTTTGGTTTCTTTCAATATTTCATGATTAACTTATCTTAACATAATAATATGAATCTAAATTTGCAGCATAAGAATAGACATTCATATATATATCATCCTAATCTACTCGATCACACATTTAAACTATAATCAATACTCTAATGCAAATTACCTAAGAGGCAAATACTCGATGCTGCAATCCAGGATCAATGTTTGTTCCATCGATCTCAGGTCTCTTTACATGGCCACACATCTTAATTTTCTCATGGGTCCTATCAATTTAATATCATTGCATGTTATGTATGCACTCGAGTGATATGAGATTATTGTTTTATCTTTTCTTCTCTTTTTTTAAGTGGAACAAATTGTTTATATATATAGAGATATTATCAGGTCCAAATATCCTTATTTATTCAAAATGTACGGATTTTCTTAATTGACCTATTTTTAGATCATATTTTCTCATCTTAACCATTCACATTGTAGGTATATATGAGTAAATCATCTCTACAAATTTTCAGTCAAATTGATAATCGTTAAGGTATTGAAACTATATGATTACAATGAACGAACCAAATCTGTTCAACAGGAACCGTTCGTGTAATTCACAATTTTGCATACCTTAATGATTATCAATTTGTCTCAAATTTTGTAGAGATGATCTACTCATATATACCTAAAAGATGAATGGTTGACATAAGAAAATATGATCGAAAAGTATGTCAATTAAGGAAATCCGTACCTTTTGAATAAATAAGGAGACCCGTATCTGAAAATGCCTATATATATATATATATATATATATATATATTTCAAATGCAATCGGGAATGCTATCCATCTTGTACCAAGTTAAAACAAAACTGCTAGAATCAATATCCATCTCTTCAGATTAATCAGACATTCTCACCTTTTGTTCATTTATATTAGTGATATGAATTGAAAGTATAGCTGCAGCTGTTGATGAACTACATGTTCAGGGGGGTTTCTAACCCTACTGATTTGAGGAAGGTCATCACAACATAAGCTTCAAAAGTTATACAAGACAGTGGTGTACGTTGGAAGCCTAGTGCCGTCAATGCAGAAAGGGGAAAACATGGCTCCTACTGCATCCTTGACTGAACCACCAATTCTGAGTTCACCAGCTAAAGGTGTAAAGATGTCAGCTTCACCACGTTATGCTTCAATAGAACGCATAAGCATACTACCTAGTGAATTGCTGCTTAATAGAATTGAACAAATCAATAAATCTGTAAAGAAAACCGAGTTTTTAATAGAGAAGTCTTATACTCAACCTGAGTTAGAGCAGATAAATTGAGGTTGAATGTGAAGGTGAAGCTGGATATAAGTGGTAGTGGATTACTTTGACAAACAATGGAAAGAACAAAAAACAACTCTGTACTTGTCTGTAACTATTGATAGAATAGAATTATGATATACCTTAATTTCGATTAGGAGGTTGAAATGTTAAAAGGTTCTTCTACTGCACATGATTCTCTTTGTTTTAGTAGAGGTAGAAATGTCAATTTTCTTAATTTCTCATATTGTTCCCGTAGTGTAGCATATACATGCATCACTAGCTAATCAATATGGCATCGACTCTTTTGATAACTCTATTTTCAGAATTAGAACAATATGGTATTTCATTATGCATGTGATGATCTTAGGTATTATTGAAACATTTAATTTCTTCCAATATTTTATATGAATCAATAAATTTTAAATAAACGATCGAGCATAAGATCTAACATGCACATATATCTTCTCTATTATAATCACGATTGATGACATTAACCAACTAACAAGAAAAGGGAACGCATGCACGAAATGTACAAACTATAGTAGATCATTGATCCATTCTCCATCTCTTCAAATGGTGAAAATCATCATAATTTTTTCATCTTCTCGATCATAGCAAGGTTAAACAAATGTATGTATGCAATGCATATATGCCTCATGTTCTCACAGAAGTGGCATGATCAAGCTACCTTTATCTGATTGTGGACCAAACTTTAAGGCCCACCAACATACGACCCCGGTATAAAGCCCACCTAATCTACTATTACTGTATTACATTAACGATTGGGCCAAGATTGGAAACCCAAAATAGCAATCCCAACCCAGATCAGAACGACTCGATATCCAGAGAAGAAAATGCAGCAAATATTCTTGGCAATTTGTTCAATTTCAAGTAATACAGATCAGATTTTGAGATTGCTTCTCTTGTGAATTATGATAATGAGAAAGCCTGAAGGATCCTCGTTCAACTTGAACTAGATGCACTTTTATTAATCCGACCCTCGTGATTATTGTATAACATGCATAGCTAGACATGTGTGGAAGAAGCAGAGAACAGGATGATGTTCTTCGGTTCTTGTAGGAATTCTGAAAACTTCCCTTCACCTAATCACCGCTGAATCTATGCTATCCGTTTTGGTTTGTAACGAGTCAACGAACACTTGTACAATATGTTGTCACTGATAAAGTAGTATGAGACTATGGGTTCACATCCAAAACCAATTGGCAATGGATGGAGTAGCCCAAACCCGTATAAGCTCACAGACAATGTCTCATATTCCCGATGTGAGATTTATATCTCAACACGCCCCCGCACGTGTAGCGAATTTTCAAGCCTAATTCGTTGACAACTTTTTGGGTGACGGAGTTTGTGTGACATTTGGGCTTCACACGTGGACGTAGGCCTCATCATTTGGCCCTTCGGCCCTAGCCCGCCTTAAAACCCGCCCTACCCGGCACTCCATTAGGGCCGGCCGGCCCTAGCCCTTCTCAAATAGGGTAGGGTAAGGGTCAAGCACATGAAACTCGGCCCTACCCTATTGAGTCCTTTCGGGCCAAGCCTGGCCCGGCCCTAAAAATTCTTATTTTTTCTATTTGTTTTAATATGTCTCTTATTTTTTAGATATAATACAACTAATCTTCTTTTTTTGTAATTGATTTTCTAGCTTTGTTTCTTTGATTTTCTTTTGCTTCGTTGAATAACGATTGTATTTTGATGATTTAGATTTTAGAGAAATAGTTCATGAGATATATGAGTATAACCTCTTAGATTAATATTTATATATAGATTTCCTAAGTGTAATGTATATGCATGTATGTTAAATATGACTACAAAATAGGGTGTATTACATATAAGTAATATAATCATTAAGGATTGAGCTAAGATGTAAGAAAAAGAAAAGAAAAAAATGAACTAGCCCATCTCGGCCCTATTTAACCATATTTAAACCCTAACGAAATGGGCCGCTAGGACAGGTAAGAACTTGCATATTCAAGCCTCGACACTACCCTACCCGGCCCTAAATTTTGTTGACTTTGACCGAGCCCTACCCGACCCTACCCTAAGCCCTAAATTTTAGGGTAGGGCAAGCCCTAGCCCGACCCATGATGACCCCTACGTGGACGTGTGTAACCTGCTCTGATATCATGATAAAGTAATCTGGGGTTCACATCAAAAACCAATTGGCAATGGGTGGAGTAGCTCAAACCCGTATAAGCTCACAGATAAGGTCTCATATTCCCCATATGAGATTTATATCTTAACATGCCCCCGCACGAGTAGCGAATTTTCAAGTCTAACACGTTGACAACTTTTTGGGTGACGAAATTTGTGTGGCCTTTGGGTTGACAACTTTTTGGGTGACGGAGTTTGTATGGCCTTTGAGCTTCACACGTGGACATGTGTAACCTGCTCTGATACCATGATAAAGTAATCTGGGGTTCACATCCAGAATCAATTGACAATTGATGGAGTAGCCCAAACCGTATAAGCTCACAGACAATGTCTCATATTCCCGATGTATGATTTATATCTCAACACGCCCCCGTACGTGTGACGAATTTTTCAAACCTAACACGTTGACAACTTTTTGGGTGACGGAGTTTGTGTGGCCTTTGGGTTGACAACTTTTTGGGTGACGGAGTTTGTGTGGCCTTTGGGCTTCACATGTGGACGTGTGTAACATGCTCTGATACCATGATAAAGTAATTTGGGGTTTAGATCTAAAACCAATTGACAACGGGTGAAGTGACTCAAACCTTTATAAACCTACAGACAATGTCTCATATTCCTCCGACAAAAATGTTATCGTAATGACTACTTAATACTTGTACGATTATCAGTTTGGACCAAGATGACAATGTTTAATTCTACTGAGAGTTGGACATCAAAATGAGCACAATATACACAACTTCTCAATCGGTATTCGTATTATGATAAAATTTAGAAATGACAAAATAAATTGGGATATATATCTTTATTAGAAAAACATAGCATCTCGTGATACAAAGTTACAAAGCGACAATGACCAACTAAAAACAATAGAAAGGGTGATAAATATAGCGGCCCCTAAATATATATTCTCGATTCATCTTGCAATTAAGCACTACTAACCTACAAATACAGCATCCACAATTGTACCCAAATTATATGACATGTTCACAATTGTACCCAAATTCTTATATGACATGTTTGACATCTTATAAAGCAAAACCATATGTAGTCAACCTAAAAATTACCCGCTCTTTGAGATACCATATGAGAACAACTATATGTTCTATCTAAGTATTACCCGCTATATTGCAATCATTATGTGCATCGGATATTTATCGTTAAGAAATCATCATACTAGACTATTTCTACATTTTAATTTATTCCAATATTTCATAAGATATCATTTGAATGTATAATATATGCTGAAAAATATTATTGGTACACTGAAAAATACCTGAATTTTTATTGGTATATTGAAAAATATATACTCACAAAATTTCATCACAGCCTGTATAAATGACCAAAGGTTACTTTCTTCATGGTTGATCATTGTCATGTTAAACATCAACGCAGAGTAAAACACTTAGTATACATGGCCTCGTCGTTTTCTCATACAAGTGATGAGGGTAAGATAATAGCGTAAATAGTGATGATCGAGGATAGATAGAGACAACAAATCCAAAGTATGAACCTGATGAGCTAAATCACAGGCAATGCATGAGAAATTGAGAAATAATCCTCTTAAATTTTTTAAGGGCTAATTTGGTATTTCTGTTTAAAAAAAAACTATTACTGATGTACTGCGAAAATAATCAGCTGTGAATTAAAACAGTTTTGTGTTTGGTAAATATTAGTTTTAAAAGTGCTGGCAAGATAAAATTTATTAATTTATAATATTTTTAGTGACAGCTACTTTTAAAAGTAACATTCAGGTTGCTTCTAAAAGCTACTGTCAGTGACCTGTAATTTTCAACAAAAAAACTGTTTTTCTTTTATTTACCAAACACTATAAAATTTATAGCAAATCACATATACATCCCCCAAAAGGATTTGAAACACAAATAAATCCACTTGTGTTGTTGTTAAACAAATAAGGACAATTTTTAACAATTGAGGACAATCTTTTCTCTGCATGTCATGTATCATGGTTTAATTTACCAAACTAACCCTACACTAATTAAATATGCTTTTTAGAAGAGAAAAATCTCTCATTTTGAGATTTTTCAGTAAATGGAATACAGTAGCATGTTTTCAATAACTTAGTGCAGTAGCAGTTAATTCCAGTGTAGTAGCAGGGGTTAACATTCCAGTAGAAGTAGTAGCAGATGTTAACATTCCAGTAGAAGTAGTAGCAGGGGTTAACATCGCAGTAGTAGTAGCAGTTAATTCCAGAAGAAGTAGTAGCAGAGGTTAACATTCCAGTAGAAGTAGTAGCAAGAGTTAACTTTTGTAGTAGGAGAGGTTAACAACATTCTAGTATAAAGTAGTAGCAGGGGTTAGCATCCCACTAGAAGTAGTAGCGGGTTTTTAGTAGCTAAGCTAATGTAGTAACATGTTTTGCTGGAAAGCTACACTTCCAACAAATGTAGTAGCAAAGTTTTAGTGGTTCAGCTAGTGCAGTAGCAGGTTTTCAGTGGCTCAGCAAATGTAGCAGCAGCTATTTTCAATACGTACAGTAATAGCAGGTTTTTAGTGGTTCAGCTAGTGTAGTAGCAGTTACTTCCAATAAATGCAGCAGCAGCTATTTCTAATAAATGTAGTAGCAACTACTTCTAGTAAATGTAGTAGCAAAGCTATTTTTAGTAAATGTAGTAGCAGACTTTTAGTGACTCAGCTAGTGTAGTAGCATCTATTTTCAAAAAAACGCAGTAACATGTTTTTAGTGGCTCAACTAGTGTAGTAGCAACTATTTCTAGAAATGCAGTAATAAAGTATTACCAGTAGGGTAGTAGCAAGCTTTTAGTGATTCAACTAGTGTAGTAGCAACAATTTTTAGAAAATACAATAGCAGATATTTAGTGGTTCAACTAGTGTAGTAGCAACTATTTCCGATCAAAGTAGTAGCAACAGGGTTCCAATACATAAACATAGTATCAGGTTTCAATGACTCAGTTTTATATTAATTTACATAACAATTCTTCTCTCATGTGAAAGGCCTCCATGTCTCCATGAGTCGTTGGGCAGAAAAACTTCATGTCTTGAAATTTCAAAACAAATTGAAGCTCAACTATATATACGTGCATAAGCATGTGATCTAGCAGATCCCTTTCTATATATGTTTTTCCATGTCGATATTATGGCTGCTAATAAGATTAGTCATGCATGTAGTTTTATATATGGCTGCACAATGAGTGTACAGACCTGCTACTGCTTTATTACTCTTGGCTCATACCAAGCAGCCATTTGGTTCAACGATTTCGCCATCAACAAGATCGAAAACCTAACAAACAGATAATCCAAAACAAAATATGAATCGCAGAGGTTGTACTCTATGATGGAGGTACCCAACCCAACCCGTCGTCACCAAAGAGCTATGCCGCATCTTCAACAGCTCCGACGTCTCGCTGGCGAGATCCTTCATTTGTCTCGATGAATCAATTGGATCTAGAATCTGATTTTGGAGAGAGAGAGAGAGAGAGAGAGAGAGGGGGGGGGGGGGGGTTGTGCATCGGGAGGAAGAAAGAGAGATATGGATGGGTCAGTGGCAGTCCGTGTAATTTTTCCAATGATTTGGGGATTTTGGTCATTTTCTAATTAATTTAAAAGTCAGGCTTACATCACATGGCTTTTGGGTCCAGACTCATGTCATTATTTGTCTAAATATTTTGTAAGCTAGGTTTTTAGTGTTTTGCTTCTTTGTAAGGTAGTTGTATGTCAAAAAAAGGTAGTTGTATGTCATTCTTTAAAAAATCTAAAAGTTCGGATAAAAGCTGATTTTTTTTTAAAAACGAAGCTGTACCAAACTAGGTACTTTTTAGTTTTTAAGTATGTAGAAAGAAACATAATACTTTTCTAACTTGGTAACCTATCGCTTTACGGAATCGGAATTCCTTTTTTGACTAGCGTTAAACCAAGACACACACAAAGTAAATATTCTAGGACAAGTAGATTAATTCTAGGTTACACAAAATAAGTAAGTAACCTAGAATTTCTGATTTACCAAATCCAAGAATTAATTGCTATACAAATCAGAGTTTTTTTTTTAATTTTTATTTGTTGGCTTGGAGAGCAAGTATAATCCACTATTAATACGGGAGTTTGGGTCAATCAGAACACCAAGGCCGCAGGCCTTTCTCTCTCCCCTTGAAACCCTAGCAAATTTCTTAGATCTCAAAATCATGGTTCAGCTAGTCAACCCCTTCAGTCTTTTGGCTGTCGAGGAAAAACCAGAGGCTCCGCTCCTAGCAGCAGAGAAGAAGGAGAAGGATGAGAAGAAGAAACAGAGACCGCGTCGCCGTCCTGCTTCTTCAGCACCAACATCAAACTCCAATGGCGGCCAAATCCAACACAAAGGTCCTGCTGATTCTGTTTCAGTCTCAAGTAGTACTAGTCTTAACGATGTTGATCAAACCAAAGAGAGTAAGAGTGAAGAAGCAGAGAAGAATACCAAGGAGGCTGATCATGATGCTGAAGGATGGCAACTAGTACAGCATCAAACTCGAAAGAAGAAAAGCCCTAGGAATGGCAATCGTCCTCAGACTCAGGAGAATCAAGGAGCTATTGTGAACAATCAGGTCGATGTTGAAGAGGGAATCAAACAATTACAGGAGGTTGCTAGAGGGATGAATGGAAGCCAGGGTTTTAAACCTAAAAAGCCAAATATGAATGGAAGTGCGTGGCGAAGATTGCAAAAGAACAAGGCTGGAGGTGGCCAGGATCAACAAGTCCAAGCCACCAAGGAGGCCGCTGCTGCTGATGCTACTGAAACTGCTCCTTTTGAGAAGAAGTTCACTGTTACGTACACCTTGGAAGAATTTGAGAAGATGAAGAAGAATGGCCATAGCAACAAATCTGATGAGCAGCCCCATCAGTCTGCAGAGAAGGATAATAACAGCTTCAAAGGGAGGTATGCAGAGAAGGATAATAGCTTCAAAGGAAGGCGGAAGCAGAAGGGTGGCAACAGATTCAATGGTGACGTTGAAGATGTCTCTCCAGCCACTGTGGAGAAGGTTGAAGAAATTTTGTTTACCTTGGTTCCTGCTGAATTTCCGGTCCTTGGAAAAGCCCTGTGAATTTCCAATCCTGGTGAATTTACCAGGAAGTTCCGGTTGTTTAGGATATTTTCTGTTCTTTAAGTCTTGAATTAGAGGAGGTGGCCCTAAAGGCAATTTTGGATTGTGACGAAATTTGGTTCAATTTTTTGTATTTTCTTTTCTAGTAATAAAGGAATGAGGATCTTTCCAGACATGTTTTTCCTTTCTTTTGTGTTCTGAAACTCATGTGCTTTGTCCATGATCATGCAACAGAGAGATGGAAGGAGGGGAGCTTTATATTATTCAAGAGTACAAGATTCATAGCTCATGCATAGGTTACACATGTCACATCTGTCCATATATAGAACAACAAGACACAACTAACACATACAGCACAGATTGTAAGTTCTGGGTTTATTTATATGACTCAAATCCAAATACTAATACCTTTTAAGTCCAAGTAGGAGCAGAACTAGTCCAAAGTAGTCAAGATCATAGGCAAGTCTGATGAATTTCATTTTGAAGTTGTTCCAAGGAGGATATCTAGGCTCAAGTTCAGGGAAGAAGCCTCCTTGGAAAACTGCTTTTTCGTGGCTGAAAGTGTCGAAAGAAAACTTCCCATGGTACCTCCCAAATCCACTAGAACCAACACCACCAAAGGGTAGAGTATCACAGATAAACTGTACACAGAAAGTTTTTAGACAAAGTTAGTCTCCTTGGCCCCATTTGATGGGAAAACAAAGAAAACATGAAACACTTGGAACCAGTACTTGAACCAAGACGTCATTGAAAGTCACACCCCCGGAGGATGTTTCTGATAAAATTTTCTTCTTGAAGTTTTCATCTTTGGTGAAGGCGTAAATGGTCAGAGGTTTTGGCCTTGTGTTTATGAATTCAATGCTTTCCTGAATGTTCTTCAACTGCAGAAGTTAAGGTCATTCTTCAGAACAATGTTTTCAGAGAAGTTGACACTCACAAAAGCAGTATAAAACTAGAAGTGTTAATTCTCACAGTGATTACTGGAAGCAGTGGGCCAAAGATTTCTTCATTCATGATTGCAGAATCAAGTGGTGGATTTAACAAGACTATTGGCTCAATGAACCTGAAAAGTAGGCACCAAGAATAGATTGATATATGTCAGCTTTGTTTTGAACTAAAAACTACATTCTCCGGATACTAATCATTTTATTGGAACACCATAACAGCTTTGCTTCCGAACTAGTACTGCTTCAACAGCTTTTCTTCTGAGTTATCTTAACTGATTCAAAATGTCTGGCTAAACAGAATCGAGAACTTACAGTTTTTCTTCATCCAGTGAGCCACCATGTACAATGGAAGCTTCAACAAGAGGTTCTTCGAGGAGATTCTGCACTCTCTGAAAGTGCTTCTTATTTACAATTCTGGCAATGCAATTCGCGTCTTTTGGGCTTTCAGTATAAAATTTCTTGATCGTTTTCTTCAACAACTCGATCTAAATGACATGGTCAGGACACTAATCATCAGAAAGGCAATAGAGCTCAGCATTATTAAAACTAACATCATTCAAGACCATGCTTACCACAGTGGGAGCAAACTTTTCCTCAACGAGCATATAATCTACTCCTATACATGCCTGGCCGCTGCAAGGCCCCCACTTTCCACTTACAATTCTTTTGATTGCCACCTTCAGGCAAACAGAAGAAATGCAAAATCAGTAACAATATATGTTGGAACTTCATTCCCATAGGCCACGGTCATTATACTACATAGTTTACTTAAAACCTTTATATCCGAAGGATTGGAGAGTGAATCAAGGATGACTGGGCATTTTCCACCCAGCTCTAGTGTAACGGGTGTTAAATGCTTAGCAGCTGCAGTCATGACAGCGCGCCCTACCTGCGGACTACCTGAAAGAGGCAATAGTATCATAGCTATATAAATTTCTATGTCACATTTTACTTAATCACATCTGAGGCGATTTTGGAATTTAATCTGTACCAGTAAAGAATATCTTATCCCACTTGTGCTGCAGGAGGATTTCACTAATTTGTGCTCCACCCTCGATGATTCTTATGGCTTTAGGGTCCATGTATTCAGGGATGGTTTTAGCAATTATGGAAGAACATGCTGGTGATTGGTCTGAAGGTTTTAGAACCACTGTGTTCCCTGCAGCTATTGCTCCTATTACAGGTTCCAAAGCCAAAGCTGCATTGTAAGCAGAAAATTAGTTTTCCTTCTTTCTGTACTACCTATTGTTGATAAAGAGATAAACTGATTTACACTCTTGTACTACATATTTTAGTTAATAACTTAATATGACAACTCCAGGAAATTGTAATTGGCAAAAACCCTTGTCAATTAGAAGTTGAGTGTTGTGGGAACATGTACAAACATTGAGAATATATCACAACATTTGCAGAATCTTAATATATTATCATCAACAGTGTGAAAGAAAAACTAGTCTCAGCAGGATACCGATCATTTTATTGGAACACAATAGCAGCTTAGCTATTGAGAGTTTGAGATCACACTGAGATGATCTCATTCATACAGATGCAAAATATTACCACATTCATACATCTATACAAGTGTTAAAACCGGATCGAAGAGACTAAATAATTATGTTGCATAAGTTGCAGTCAAATAATAGATGCTTTTAAGTTTTAAGGAGATAAGTGGACTCACATATTGGGTAGTTCCAAGATGCAAAGATGAGAACTACACCGAGTGGTTCCGGCACCAGCTCTCCTCTAGCCGGAAACAAAAGAAACGGTAATTTACCCTGCCAAGAATCACAGAAGTTCACAAAGATTACAGAAGTCACAGATTTAAACTTTTCAATCAGAAAACCTCAAAAACCGTTGTGCCCTTCATATCAGATTAACAGAGCACCTTTTTGGGTGCCACCCATTTGTCTAAATTGCTCAAAGCATAATTAATTGATTTGATCAGAACTCCAACCTGTAATGAAATATATACACCAAAAATCATCGAGGGAATAACACAAAGACATACATATCACATATGCATATACACAAGGCTTAAACTAAAGCAACAGATTAAGAACACCAAGCTATATATACCTCATCCCTGTAAGCTTCAATTGGGTGCTTGCCAAGATCTTGATAGAGTGCTTCAAAGATCTTTTCCTCATTATCTCTGATGAGCTCACGAAGAGCACTGAGTTGGGTTTTCCTCCATGCAACACTTCTGGTTCCACCACTCCTGAAGGTTTCCCTCAGCTCACGCAGCGTATCATCTGCTATTTCTGACATTGCTTCCATGGTGATATTACAGAGTCTTCTGACAGCGTTCGTTTGATTTCTCTCTTCTAGTTTTTCGTGTGCCTCTTGCCAACTTTGTCATGGATATATAGTTACATAAGCATAGACCATAGATTCAACGATCTATAAATGACATTGAAGGCACCCAACCAACGAGTTCACCACATGCTATACACACTTCTGTACCTGACTACTAATCAAGAGAGTATAGCTAAAAGTAATAGCCAAGTGACCACCATGTCTGGCATTGTTGCTTACAGAAACAAGGGCAAGATGAACCATCATGGTTAGATATCACCTATAAAAATTACCTTATGTAGATAGAAACTAGGATACGGTAATGCTATCAGATGTTCAGAACGGTAATGCAGCTAATGCTACTGTTGTATAAGATAATTTTTTCCTAAATTTTAAGTGTTGACACTGTAACTTACAATGAGTTCGACTTTTAGTTTAAAATGACATGTTTACTTACTTAAAACAGAAAATGATTATGAATCGGAGACTAAGAAAATTGTTGAAGTTGCTCTAACACCTCGTGGCCGTATTTAATGTACTCCAAAATATGACGCCCTAAGGAAGACCAGTCGTTTGTGCATATTTTTCGAAAATGAAGAATGATATGTTAAGTATTTATGGGGATCAAACTGTCAACCTAAAACCATAAATAGGGTGGGAGAGGGGTCACAGTTTCGTTATTAGTTAATAACATAAACAACCTTACCGTATGATATAAATGAGATAGGGTAGTCTTAGTCCATTGGTTTCATGAATACAGCAAAATGGTCCCCAAATTATTGTACCACACTCTTCCTCTCTTTTCCTATATTCCGTCGGTGACACAGTCAAATTTTTAGACCTCTGCATAAAATTAGAAAACTAGATGATGAGACTAGGGCAGTCAATTCCGACACGACTCGACAACACGACTAAAAATCCGCACGAAATAAAGCGGGTAGAACCCGCAAGATTAAAAAGCAGGTCAATGGCGGGTCAACCCGTCATGACCCATTTAATAAACGGGTCAACTGCGAGTCAACCCGCCAACACGAAATGAACTCAAATAACACGTTTATTAGATGGGTTGGGTTATATAATATATAACCCGCGTACACGACCTATTTAAAAAGTAATATTACATGTGTATAAGGGTCAAGTACGTCTTTCTTCACTTTACCCTAGGGTTACCAAAACACTATAAATTCTCTTGTTTCAGTCTTGTATCAATACACAAACCCTAAGGTTCACGGCTCATTAGTTTTCTGTGTTCGTAGCTCATCAACTCTTTGCAAAGGTATTTTGATCACGTCAATGACAATTTTATATATGAGAATTATTTGATTGATTCTTAGTTTTGCTTGATCAACTTTTGCGATGAGAGACATGGTTGTTATCAATTTAGTGTCTCCCACTCCATCCTTATTCTCTTGTTTTGTTTCACGTGATGCTTATTACTTATTATAAATCTCAATTGAGTTTTCATATAGTCCACGTGCTAGTGTGAACCAATTTTTTACCAAATTCTCATGAACTTCTTATGGTTATTGTTTGATACCATTATTTATATAAACTACATGAAATCTATACATTTGTTATATATTCAGTCTTACTCACAATTAAGAGAAAACGTTGTTCTGTCTATAGCTTTTTAGTTACTAATATATTGTATTATGTATGATAGATGGATGTTATTCATGACAATAATCAAGACGCTCAATGTGATATTGCCGAGACCAATGAGAATGTGATGCAAGATTGCCAAGAAACAAATATTACATCTCCAAAGTGTGGTAAGAGGCGAAGAAATTATTTTTGCTAAGAAACAAATATTGCATCATTTGTGTTGCCAAGAATCTTTCTCTTCTTGGTTGCCAAGAATCATTTATTTTTGCCAATTGTGTTGCATCATTTATTTTTGTTATCATTTATTTGATTGTGAAGAAGTAGATTTCCAGTTATATATTCTAATGTTTGCTTATGAGTTTGATACTAGTCTACTGACTTGAATTTGTTTTCGAGTCTAGGTGGTGATTACTTGCTTTGGCTTTTATGCTGAATAAAATGAAGCTAAATAAAATGAAAACTTGGATTCTTGGAACTTGGAAGTTAGGATTTGAGGCTTTTATTTTCAAAGTTAAACTTCAAATTTAATTATGGATTATGTATTTCAATTTAAGATCGGGAGTGTTTGACTTTATATTGGAAATTTGGATTTAATTATTCATGAGTTATAAAATTATGCTTTTGTGGAGTTTTTAATGAATATAATCAAGTGATGTTTTTTTTTTATTAAATGGGTCACAGTTGTCATGGGTCATTTTGTCGAACACGACACGACCTATATATTAACTGGGTTAAACGGGTTGGAAACGGGTAACCCGTTTGTTAAACGAGTTGGAAACGGGTAACCCGTTTGTTAAACGGGTTGAGTTTGAGTTTAGATTTTTGACACGATTATTAAATGGGTTAGGTTTAGGTTTGTATCTTGTGACACGTGAAATTTCTTGACCCGACACGACCCATTGACAGCCCTAGATGAGACCAGAGACCAACACATTTTAGAATTTTTAGTTTTTCCTTTCGAAAAAATTTTTAGGTAAGAGAAATGTAAGAAATTTCGTTTTAGTATCAAAGTTACCCCTGCTCTCTTTTTCTTTTGGTCAATAATAGAACTTCATTGAAACAGACCACAAATGTCGAGCAAAAACAACAAATTGAAAGTCAACAAGGCTAACAAAACAAGAGGAAAACTAAACACTGCTACAAACCACTACAGACTAAAAGTAAAGAAAGACAAAGACAGATAAAAGAGCAAGAGCTGCTGTAACAACAACAAGTCTCAGTCAGGGGGGCCATCGCTCCTGAGAATATGAAGGAGGGAGGTTGGGGGCGTATTAGCCCAGTCTGAAGAGCACAACCTCACCATGGCAAGCTTCGCCGCTCCGTCAGCAACCCGGTTAGCATCACGGGGAACCCAGTTCCATAACACCTCATCAAAAATAGGCAATAGGAACTTCACTCTATTCAGGAAAAGTAAAATTTTCCAATTAGGAGTGAAAGCTGAGGAAGAGAGAGACCTAATGACCTCCTGGTAATACCCCTGCTCTTTAACACATAATACACGTAAAACCCTCTGTATGTGTTTTTATTGGCCGTACCGCTCTCTTTCTTTCAATCCTATCTGGATATACCAAATGAGGTTTATTATTTCTTCGATTTTTGGATGAAATGCCAAACTGGTTGAAACATTTATGATTCCGAATGTGTCATTTACTATAGATGTCATGGTCTGAACTGACTGTTCAATACATGAATCAACATCAACTCTTTAACATTGTTTTATATAATAACAATATGTAATAGTGGTAGGACATTGTGCCATCTGGATTTGCTCTGGCATTGTCTTGGTGGCCTATGAGGAATGAAGGTGGTCCGACGAATCTGGCAGAGAGGGGCATGCCTTGCTTAGCCGGCGAGGGCGGTTCCCTCAAACTCTTCTTGCACGCCTATCCCAATTCCCAACATCATGTTCCAATGTACCATTCATTTGAAAATCCACATTTCCGGATCATTTCTCAGAATGTGCACTGGTTTTATGAAAGTGCTTGGATTTCAAAGGAAGAAAACACTTCTAGGTAGTTGTCACAAGTCATAAGATCATAACATACATAATTTGTTTCCTCAAAGGCTCATTTTGGATTAGTACATCAAGCCCACGAAACCCACGGCCCTTTTGGCCCAGAAAGTTGGGGTTTTAATCAAGCCCACTGTTCTAGACCAGGGCAATAGGATTGTATTGCACACCGTCTGATCCAAAATATACATCAGTTAATCGACTTTCTTGTCTTTCAAATCAAATCAAATCTTACACAAAAACCTGGTACTAGAAGTCTAGAACCAATTTAAGGACTCGGCTTAGGAACCATTCTTTGCTTTAAACATAACGATGAACCACTGAACCCAGTCAAGTGAATAGACTCAGGTTAGAGGCACCGGTTTACTCTTCGGATCAATGGAGAGGTCTTTAGTTGGCTCACTCGGATAATTGATCGAGGTGGTTGCTCTGGTGTTCAAGATCGATCCGAGCAGGCTCCTAGCCACTCTTGAATGGTCAGTTATATATTGAGCTCTGTGGTGTTTATGTTGCTAATGATAAGAGCCATAGCTTGTCTCATATGATCGAGATAGATGATAACAATATATACATCACTATATCATCAGCATTTGCAAGAATAATTAGTGATAATGTCCTCTTTAGAATCTTTGTTCAAGAATAATTACTTCCTAAATAATATAGGTGTTGTTGAAAATTGGTGAGTCATTCGATTTCTATCAGGATTTGTCTTATGGTAGAGCGATCGAGCACTTAGGCATGGTGTTAGAGTGAAATGCAAAACTGCAGTCTCTCCCCAGCATGAGTAAAAGAAAATACGTATCAGTTTGAGGTTAGGGTAGTATTGTACACAATACACAATAAGGAAGACCTCATCTTTCCTACAAACAAATGATGTATCCTTCAACAATACAAGCTAGAGGATTTGTAGTTTCTTTGTGTGTCTAGAATGCTACCATAGCTCATCTAGCTGTGTTGGATATGTGCTGAAAAACCTATAGCTAGCACTACATTTATATAATGCAAATGATTTTTGCACATTTGCTTAGAAAATAGTTATGAAATGAAATGAATCTAACTCTCCACAGTAGTATATATATGTTTAGAGACCTAGGTTACTAGCTGATCAAATCAATGATACCCGAGCTAGTCTCTTCATGGTTGTCTGTGATGGTCAAAAGCAGACTGGCCAAAGCATGTACCCTCTACATCACAAGCTCTCAGCAGTGACCTAACCATAGACTTAGAATAGCTCTTTGTTTTAAAATTGACATAACCTAACCTTAGCAAACAGACATTCCCAGTTACACTACAACCTAACTTTTCCCCTCACTTTCCTGATATGGAAACCTCTCCACCTCCACAATCTCATCTTTAAGACTCTATCTCCTTTCCCATTCTTCATTTCTTGAACCCAACAACCACCCCAGAACAAAGCAGAAGAAGAAGTAGTTGCAGAAGAAGGAGGAGCTAGCTAAGTTTCTGAAATGGGTCGTGGGAAGATTGAGATCAAGCTGATTGAGAACCAGACGAACAGGCAGGTGACGTATTCGAAGCGACGAAATGGGATCTTCAAGAAGGCTCAAGAGCTCACGGTTCTGTGTGATGCTCAGGTCTCCCTCATCATGCAGTCCTCCACTGATAAAATCCACGAGTATATTAGCCCTACCACTACGTACGTCCAACATCTCTAGCTAGCTACTCTTTATTTATGATCTTTTGTTCACTTTTGATCTTTGCTTGATTCCATATATAGAACTGATACGGATGTAAATCAGGCACAAGAAGATGTTTGATCTCTACCAGAAGAATTTGCAGATCGATCTATGGAGCTCGCACTACGAGGTGATTAAAGTTAACCAAAGGATATAGAAAATATTTGTAGAGTTTCTGTATGTGTTAATTTTGTTTGCTGATTTTGGTGGATGCAGGCAATGAAAGAGAACTTGTGGAAACTGAAAGAGGTTAACAATAAGCTGAGGAGGGATATCAGGTGACTATGTAATTTTCTCTTAATATTTACATGAATTGATTGCTAATTTCAAAATATAGCTTTGTTTATTTTTGGAATTGATTGTTTAATAGGCAAAGGCTGGGGCATGATCTAGATGGTCTGAACTTAGCTGAGCTGCAAGATCTGGAGGAAAAGATGGCTCAATCCGTGCATATCATACGTGAAAGAAAGGTACTCGATCCGACCGTTTTGTTATATTGTGTTTCCAACTTCGTATTTTTCTGTTTTTTCACTTCGTTGGTAAATAAAGCCTGGATCTATCATCTATAGATCTGCCAATTCAATTTTTATTTAGGGTTTCAGATCGAACAAGCTGCCCTTTGTTTTTGGTTTAAATTCCTAAAAGGTTAATATAGAATTTAAACTTTTATGTGACTTTGGGTCCAAATGCTTTAATCTTCAACTAATAATACAAGTTTGAGATGTCCAGGAGATGTATATTTACCAAACGAAAATGTAAAATGAGACTGAACTAGCTAGCTTTACAAGATATGGTTCTTCTGGTAAATGAATCTCTGTTTACTGTTTAGTAAAGCATCCTAGTTCTTATTCATCCTTGAATAGAAAGTCCATTCAGGATTTTAATCAACATCTGACGGTTTTGATGATGGTATATTGGCATTGGTTGATTAAGTACCACGTACTGAAGACTCAAGCAGATACTACCGGGAAAAAGGTAATTACTCGGCTGGAACTTTTGAAGTGGAATAGATCATGGTATTATGTATTATATGGATTATGTATGGTAACTATATATTTCACTGATGCAGATAAAGAACCTGGAGGAGAGAAACAGTCAATTAGTTCATAGCTATGTAAGAACATTCCTCAAACTCCTGAGTGCTTTCTAATTCCTTAACGAATTTATAGATACATATTTCTGTATGTAGCCTGATGTTGGTTTGGAATTTTGATTGTGCAGGCAGGTAGTGAGGATCCGCAGTATGGGTATGTGGATGATGAAGGAGACTATGAATCTGCGGTTGCATTGGCAAATGGAGCATCCAACTTGTATCTTTTCAATCGCGTCCACAATAACCACAACCTTGACCATGGACATGATGGAGGTTCACTTGTCTCCGGCATTACTCATCTTCACAACCCTATCAATAATCACCACAGCAACCACAACCTTGAGAATGAACACGGTGGAGGTTCGCTTATGTCCTCCATTACTCATCTCCATGATCTCCGCCTTGCTTGAGTCGGTGAAGTACAGTGATCAGACTTATGGTCACTGATGATATCTGTCCTTAATTCAATGCTATAAACCTTGATGAAAAACTGTAAGATATATTTCTAGTGATGCTATAATAATTATGTTATAAGGAAGCTGAACTGAGAGACAATGGCTTTTATGTATCAAAGTATGTCTTTTAAATCGGTTCAAGTGCCTTCCCTATTATATATATATATATATATATATATATATATATATATATATATATATATATATATATAAGACATACTGTGTTCCGTATATATACTGACTGACAACATTATTGTACTGCTTTTGTCTTGGTTCTTGGTGATGGTACGTATTGGCTAATGCTCGAAACTAGGGAATGTCCCTAGTTAAGCTATGGCCGGAGAGACTAACATGAAATGAAAATTCAGGCCTTATGTAATTTTTGGGATCCTAATATTTGTTGGGGAACACGTTCATTATTCATTATCAGGCTAGTATATATCAAAAGGGGCAAATCTAAACGAATACATGAACTGAGATTCTTAATTCTTTATAACATGAAAGGTCACCAAAAAAACCCAAGAAAAAAAAAAGGAACTGAATAATTCAGTTAAGTAAAACTAGACTATCTTTATAAGTATCGACCAACATGAAGACCTCCATGTAACCAACTACATGCCCTTCAACTTTAGTTATTTCCTTAGTTTCTTGTGATATAGGATCATATAGAATCAAAGTATTGAACTCTCCATTCTCATCCAGCCCTACCATATAAACTTCATCTTCGGCAAAACTCATCGGCCAAATGCTTCGTAAAAGTCTCACTTCCGGTAGAGAAATTGTGTGAATCAACATCCATCTATCCAGTCCCATAACCCAGATGTCGCAGCATCTAGCAACATGTCTCAAGTGTACAAAAGAAAGGGATTTCTTGAACACTCGCATATGACCAGACAAAATCTTTCCGACAGAAAAATTCCATCCTTTTGAAAACCTCATTGTCCATATCAAAAGAAAGTATGAAAGATCTTGCAGGGTATTCCGGCCATACTCTCCGGTATTCGACCTTGTGTGTGAGTTAATTTAGTTGCAGTAGTTGTTCGAATGTTTCATTTTTGATTTTTTCTGAGGCTCACGGTTTCAACATATCTCCCTTGTATTCGACAGTTTTATTAATTAAGACTTTAAGGACAGCCGCACCAAACCTTTATTAAAAATTAAAAATTAAAAAACTGGTATTGTTGAATACTTTTATTTTTTATAACTATTAAATTGAATAAGAATGATCAGGCACCCTCAAACTGTACTTAATCCAATGGTTATAATTTTTTTTAAAACGGGTTGGGTCTCCCGTTAGGTTGAAGTAGTGTCCCTCCGCCCTATAATATTATTAATAATAGATCGAGAATACACCGATAAGGACATAGAGTTTGAACCTCGTATAATATTACATGCATCCTTAATAAGCACATCCTATATTATATCAGGCGTGTCATTGACCCAAAACTCATCCAATATGGATCCATGTTTACCAACGCCGACTGAGAATGGTAAACATGTCTTGATAAAGCAGCAACACACCGTCCATGTTCATCCCTCACTATGACTCCCAGACCTCCAGTTCCCTCTTCCTTCTTATAGGCACCATCAACATTGATTTTGAGCCTCCCACTAGGTGGGCAGCTCCATTTAGTTGCCAGCCTCCTTCCCTTCTTCTTCTGCCTCACACGAAGTCTTTGATAATCCTCAAGAAACTGCAGTGCCCAGACAACCATGTGCGAAGGTTTACAGTCACCTCCTTCCCACACCAACTTGTTCCTCTCATACCATATAGCCCATAACGAAATCGAGAACACCTCTAACTCATGCTGATTCGACACTTCCAACACCGCTTCAATCTACTCAAAAGCAGACATACCTGGGAGGTTTAGGTTTCTCCTTCGTAGCTGTGGCTGAGCCCAGAAGCTTTTAATCACCTGGCAATCCCTAAACACATGTAAACATGTTTCACATTCCCACCCACAGAAGAAACATGATACATCAGATAGATGAACCTTGTGCTTAAGTGCACGTCTAGTTGGTAATATATCCCTCATCAACCTCCAAACTAGAGATTTCACCTTTGGTGGAACATTTGCACGCCATAACCTCCTCCAAACACCTTCAGATACGCTATGCTCTCCGCTGGAAGTAGAAGTCCGGACTGAGTAGACGCCCCTCTTATCAAAGTGCCACACATATTGGTCTCACCCTCCTCCTTTGTAAACAAGTCCTCAATCAACAAGCTATTCCACTCTTTATTTTCACCATCAATTATATCACCAACACACCAGTTTTCAGTACCCTCTATTGGCAGAGAGAAAGGTTTAAAAGTATGTGGTTTTGGGAGCCATGGATCATTCCAGATTGGTATCTTACTTCCATCTCCAACTCAAGTACCTCCCTACCTTTCAACAAACTCCTCCACGTGTATGAACTATGAAGGGTCCGAACCCAGCTCCGCTTTAAAAAAGTCACCTGTAGGATAATACTTGGCTTTTAACAGTTTCGTGACAATTGAATTAGGTCTATTCAGCAACCGCCACCCTTGTTTAGCGAGGAGCTCGGTTAAAGTTCACCATATATGCTTCTGAAACCCATGCCGCCTTCACTCTTCGAAATACATAACATATGCCAAGCCAACCAAATCCAATGGTTATAATTATAAAATACCAAACGGGTCTCGAGTAAATCCTCTCACACTTCTGTTGGGCCTGACCCGGTTACCACTTCGATAAACGGGAAGCAAATGTTACCGTGACAGTGACTGATAACGAAGTTTAACTCAGCAAAAAAATACAAAAAATAAACCCAAAAATCCGAGCTCTTTCCGCGAGATACGAGTTGACGCAAAAATCAAACCAACGAGTCCGCGAATCGTTACCCGGTCCCGCCAATCGTCCCCTGACTCGGTCTCCGAACTCAGTCCCTACTCGCCGGTCCTCACTCTCTCTCTCCCTACTCTCACCTCCTCACTCCGCCTCGAAATCTCCACTGAAACAATCTCACAAATCCTCCACACCTCTCAAAATTTGAAACCTCCAACCAAAAGTCACTGTAATTTCAAACGCTATCTCACCGGAGACGCCAGATCCGCATGGAAGCGACGGCTCCGGCGCCGCCGTGGATCCCCGAAGACGACCTCCTCTTGAAGAACGCCATCGAGGTATATTCATCTCCTGCAATTCTCTCCGCTACTGCTTTCAATTTTGATTTTCCGATTCAGCTGTTGCAATTTGTGCTTTTGGATATAGTGATTTTGAATTTGTTGAATTCTGGATTTGCGTTTGTGAATTTTAACGATTGCAGGCAGGTGCTTCTCTGGAAGCGCTTGCCAAAGGAGCGGTCCGATTCTCCCGCAAGTTCACCGTCCGGGAGTTACGGGAGCGGTGGCGCTCGCTGCTCTACGACGCTGACGTGGCGGCGGAGGCCTCTTCTCGGATGGTGGAATTCGAGGCGTGTGGCTCCAACGTGGTGCCGTGCAAGTCGAATAGGTTCAGTAGTCAATCTAGGGGTTCGAAACGGAAAGGAGAGAGCATTAGGAAGCAGTATTATGCTTTGAAGAAGAGGCTGTGTGCTGATAGCAACTTTGGAAGTCTTAATGATTTCGATATTAATTTTCTTGGAGGGCAAGCTATTGGAAATCAGGGGAGTTTGGATGCTAATTGTATGGTTGGAGGCGGCGTTGAGCCGGTTTTTAATGGCGATGGCGGGAGTGTGTTTCATGGAGGAGAGTGTGTGGCGCTTGAGAATCGTGGTGTGGATGGAGTTGGGAGGGAAGGTTGCGGTAATGAGTTTTCGGAACAGGTTCTTTTGGTGGCGGCGAATGGATTGGGGGAGAATGCTTATATCCGGGATAATAGTGTTCATGAGGATTTATCTACTCGTGGGGTTAATGCAATGGATTATGGGAATTCGTTGGATGCGGAAGATATAGGGGCGCATTTGTGGGATGTGGCAGCACCGGAAATGCCAGCGGAAGAGACATTGGTAGTTGCTAATGATGTGGATGTCGATGGGGATAATATGGACTCGTCTCAATATGAAGTTGGCCATAATGAGGCAATGTTGGTTGATGGAGAAGGGTGCGATGCACTGAATAGGGCTGCAGCTATATCGGGAGGTGATTATGGAGATATGGCAGATTCTCTTTTTAATGATGAGGTCAATTCGATTTTGTTGAGTTCTCCCAAAGATGTTCATGACGATGATGTGCCTGAATTCTGTGAACCTGGAATGTTGGTGTCAGCCTCATTTGAGATTGTTTCAAATGATTTGCATACTGCTGAGATGGCTGTTTCTGTTGAACCATCTCAGACTGGTCACGATGATCTGCGAGATATTTTTTGTTCAGACGCCAATATGCCATCATCATCTACATCAATACCATTGAATCCTACCGAGATGACTGTTGCTCCCATGGTGCATGATGCTTCTGAGATGGCTGTTGCACCAGAGGTTCCAGAAGAAGAGATGGTTTGTTTGTTGAATACTGAGGATCTTGACATTCCTTGCAATGATGATATCGTGTTTTTTACTGCGATTGTCCATACTGCCCTGCAACCGAGCTCTAACGAAGCTAGTAATTTGGGCACTGACCAAAGAAAATGTGATCAACATATAAAAACATTGGAGACAAAAGAAGATCCTGCACAACCTTTTAGAAAAGAAAGTCCAAACCCTACCCATGATAAAAATGACCTGGCTGCCGCAAGCCAATGCAGATTAGCAGATGCAACTCTCAACTGTATCACAAAGGGATTGCTAAACGAAGAGGTTTCGATTTTTACTTGAGATCACTTCATACTGTGGATATATCATATATTGGTACTAAATCTGATTGTTGCAAACAGGAAATTAATGTTCCAGGTATAGTCACAGAACTTGCCTCTTTAACTGCAGAGCCAGGTTCTTATAATGTGGCTTTTCCAGAACCGCAAACCAACCCCTCCGCACTAGATTGTGAAGAATCTGAGGAAGAATCTGATGACGATGTTGTTGATGATGAAGAGGATACTGACATACCGTATTACTCTGATATCGAAACAATGGTAGGTTTTACAAATTTTTGTAGTTTGTCTTTTTTCTTTTTTTCTTTTATATATGCTACTTGGTTCGTTTCTAGGTTCCGCCTTCTACAACTTACATATGTTATGTTACAGATACTTGAGATGGATTTATGTCCAGCTGATGAGGAGTCAGATATCAGTAGACGAGGTAACTACTATAAATTGGGTACTAGTATCCAGTTATCCTCTACTCTATTTACAAATATGTAATTCTAAAGAAGAAAGTTAATGCTGTTAAGAAGTTAAGGTTCTTTAAGTAGCCCATTATTTTGAATTTAAAGAATTGTGATGTCTCTGTTAGATAAATCCTTTGTGCATTATGCTGTGGCTTATGACTTGAATAGTTGAATATAAAATTATAAAGAGGTATATCAGTTCACTCTTATGTATTGGTTGAATGTTATTGAGAGTGAATATTAATTTTTGGTTTTACTAAAAATAATCTGTCATATTTCCAGTCTCAAAGTATCAACATGAGGATGCTAAAAGAAAAATTATAAGGTTGGAACAGTGTGCACAATCCTCCATGCAAAGAGCGCTTACATCTAAAGGCACACTTGCGGTATTGTATGATCACCATGTAAAGCATTATATCAAGAAAACTGAGGTATGTTTTTTCAAATATGATGTTTCGGTACATACTTGCATATGTCTGTTGCAAACCTTAGAAACCCCTTTTTACTTTGTAGGTGATAATAGGCAGAACAACAGAAGATAATCAAGTTGATATTGATTTGGGAGATAACAAAGTATCTAGACGGCAGGTGAGACTTGTTTTGTTTTCCTAATACTAGCATTTTTGTGAACTACATTTTTAAGAGTCAGCTTATATGAATCTGATTACTAGGTCATGGATATGTGGATCACATTGTAGAATGGGTTTGAGATATCTGTTAAGCAGATTCCCGAACTTTGAACGTGTGACATTAAATTAAGAAGGGATATTGCAGGCTGAGGTGGCTTAGTTTATAGAAAAGAGTCCGATTTGTACAAACTGTTTATGTCCTTGAACTCTTAAAGCCTTGATTCCTTGAACTCTTAAAGCCTTGATTTTCCTCCAAGTTATGATGGATGAGACTTGGATCTTTGTTTCCATACATCTGATTGCATTGTTAGAACAAAGAAGTATTGACCAGTTCTTTCATTATTAAATACCTTTCAAGGCTTTATGTGACCATTTTAATTGTTCTCTAGGCTCTTATAAAGATGGATGCAGATGGTTCTTTCTCCTTGAAGAATCTTGGCAAGAGTTCAATTTTCTTGAATGGCAGAGAAATAGCTACTGGAAAGATTTTAAATTTTGCTTCGAGTAATTTGATCGAGGTAATATTTAGCTCCAGACCTTTTAGATCTTTTTGTCAACCTTCAAATATTTGTTTTTCGTTCTATGTTGTCTCAAGCATGCTCCTTCGTCTTGGTTCAAGTCTTTTTTGTCTTCCTTCTTAATTTTGTCATTCTTTTTCATATGCTACCCAATGTTGTTCCAGCTTTTTCGATCATGCTTACTTTTATCAATCTAGTATACTCATCATTAGTTTACAGTGCTTGCTGTGTTCTTAGGTTGTGATAACTAATTATTGTATTGTAAATTACAATGTGCAGATTAGGGAGATGGCATTTGTTTTTGAGATTAACCACATATCCGTGAAGCAGTATCTGGCAAAAATTGTCACAAAAAGTGAGGGACACGCCAATTTGGAATTGGCACCTGAGGGGGTTTCATAGTGGAGAAATGCCATGACAAGGTGCCTTTCCTATATTCTAATTTTTTAACATTGGAATCTAATTGGTCTGTTATACTTAGAGGATCCTCACTCTTCCCTATTAGAGAATGTATAGGCATTTTTGTAGTTTTACATTAATTCATACACAGTGATCCTTTACTGAAGCAGGAAAAGGATGTACTAGGAAAAAAAAAAGTAAAAAAGAAGAAATAACAAGTTAATGATTTGTAGCAGTAAATACCAGCTCTGTGTTATATCTATTTATATTTTCTTTCTCATATAAACATATTAGTGCCTCTTTTTTATTCCAAAAGATATTCCCCCCGAGTGAGTGAGTGAGTGGTTGTTAGAACTGGGAAATACCCAATACGAATCTGCATTCTGGAAATTGGGTGGCTGTAGGTAAAAGCTTGCTGTGTTTTCAAGTACGGGGAGCTACTTAGCTATAATAATAATAATAGTGCTTAATGCAACCGTTGATTTGACATTTGTGATATTGGTTGCTTCAAAGCGCCCACCAACTAGAGCCTTCTCTGTAACAACTGCTTCGAAGGAGAATCGATTCCATGAGCTGGTCATTTGATTCCAATGGCTAACCACTCAATTTTTTTTCATTCTTTGTTTCTCGTTATAATTAGTTTCACAGTGCCTATGATTATTGGTTCTTTTCATTAGAGTCGCACTCATAAAGGGGTGTCTACTTTTGCCATATAGATATAGTAAAGTGGTCATTTTGAGTGGCTTATGGATCAATCAAGGTAAAGGAACCAATTCGCTTTTGTTCCTCATGCAAGGATTTATCGTATCTTAGTTTACGAAGAATGAGTTTCGCCCTTTTCTTTTTCCTTGATTCATTCCCAAGTGACCGACAAATTCCATTGGGTACTTCAATAGCTAGAAATATGTATAGTTAAAATTTAGGAGTAGAACTTATTGGGGTAGAAACCAAGTCAAGGATGATAATAGGAGCACTGGTAAACCCAATTATGTGCCTTGGGATGAAGCACCATCCCTAATATGGAGAAACTACAAAACTCAGCACCGTACAATGTAGTTCAATAATCACTTTTTCTTAAACTGTAAGAAAGCCATGAAATCGAAACTATGACTGTAAATGCGCCATGAAATCGAAACTATGACTGTAAATGCGACTTGAAAATATAGTCCTAAATGCTTGAACATTTTACCCCCAATCACAATCACAATATGATCATCTTCAATCCAAAGACAGCTCAACACCAAGGCAAGTATAATAGTTTAAGCTACTATCCAGAAAGAAAAGGATTGTTTAAGCTGACCAACACACACGTCACTATATCAACGACCAAGGTGTCGCCACCATAACCAACACTATATAGCCAGAAACGGCCTCCTCTCTCTGTCTCTCAAGGTTTAAACAGTGACCTCACTGAGGAAGAAGCCTCTCTCACTGACAAGTGCCCGTGAATCCACTTATCTCAACCCTTGTCTTACCCAAAACCAAAAACAAAAGAAACAATTTACCTAAGCTCAAAGCCACTCCCTTTACACGATACCCCCAGTCTCATTTCCACCAAAACCAACGGCGGCGATCATCCCCACTCTTCCTCCAACCCCTTATCTCCAGCCACCCAAGTTCCACATTCACTGAAACACTCTAAAGCCCCAAAATGGGAGTTCTTGTTCTGCTCTTCACAGTCTCAAGTCTGCTCCTTCTAGCAGAATCCAAGACTTTCTGGGGAGACACCCTTGTTCTGAAGCAGCTGAAGAACACACTAGACCCCAACTCAGTTGCTCAAGGCTCCTGCATTAGCTCATGGGACTTCAAACTCGACCCCTGCGACTCTGTCTTCAGCGACAAGTTCACTTGCGGCTTCCGTTGTGACCTAGTCGACGACTCCGGTCTTAGCCGCGTCACCGAGATCGGCCTAGACCAAGCTGGTTACTCCGGTTCATCCCTCTCCTCCCTCACCTGGAACCTGCCTTACTTGGAAACTCTCGACCTCTCTGGTAACTTCTTCTCCGGTCCCCTCCCCGAATCCTTATCCAAACTCACTCGCCTCCGTCGACTCATCCTCTCCGGAAACTCATTCTCCGGTCATATACCCACTTCATTTGGGTCTCTTTCTAATCTAGAAGAGCTTTTCCTCGACAACAATAAACTCCAAGGCTCGATCCCTCCCAGTTTCAACAACCTGGTCAGCTTGAACCGGCTGGAAGTCCAAGCTAACACTCTCAGCGGCGAGCTTCCAAACCTCAGCTCACTCACGAGCCTCTACTACTTAGACGCCAGCAACAACGCTATCACCGGTCAAGTTCCGGCTACATTACCGTCCTCGTTGATCCAAATCTCCATGCGAAACAACAGCCTCGTCGGAACAGTCCCGGAAACAATCCAACAATTAGGGTCTCTACAAGTCCTCGACCTGAGTCACAACCAACTCGGTGACTCAATCCCGGCACACCTCTTCTCCCACCCATCTCTCCAGCAGCTCACTCTCTCCTTCAACCACTTCACCTCCCTCCAAACCTCAACCGGAGTCCAAAGCCAGCTCATCGCCGTCGACCTCAGCAACAACAACTTACAAGGCTTCTTACCATTCTTCATGGCCCTAATGCCAAAGCTCTCCGCTTTGTCCCTCGAAAACAATAAGTTTACTGGAATGATCCCAACCCAGTACGCCTTCAAAGTCGCCGTACCCGGCACCGGAGTCTCGCCGTTCGTCCGACTTCTCCTCGGCGGCAACTACCTCTTCGGACCCTTACCCGGTCCTTTACTTAGTATGAAACCCGGTTCGGCAAATGTAGGTCTAGGCAATAACTGCCTGTACAGATGTCCGAGGGTTTTCTTCTTTTGCCAAGGTGGTGACCAAAAATCGTTATCCGAGTGTAGAAGCTTCGTCCCTGTAATCCCCTGAATCAATGGACGTTATTAATGTCTGTAACACTATGAATTTTTATGACATATATATATATATATATATATTCAATAACTAAATTTGATTATTTTGTTGTTCTCTTCTACTGGATTCGATTTGTACTGGGGAAGGAAATCTGAGTTGAATGCTGTAATAAAAACTTAAGGGAAGCGTGGTCCTTGTCTGGTGGTAAAAACACAGTACAGTAGTACAGTGACGAAAGAGACAGAGAAGACAATGAGGTTCTGGTTGATATTATTTTAGTGATGGTGGTTCTGACAAGAGGAACGTTAAGACCCACGTGGAATTATATGGGAGAGGACCCAGTTCCGAGGCGTGACTATGAGAGAGGCCCTCCTTAATATCATCATCGTCTTCCTTCCTTCTGTAACGCACTAACTACTGGGTTTTACTATAAAGTGGTAAAAGGGCTGAGAGAGTTGCAGAGAATCCTGGTTCTGCTTGTTTCTTTATCTGAGGTAAAGTGAGGGATGAAAATGTCTGTTTTGACTGTGTTGAGAGTATTTACCAAAGGTAAAACATGTGAAACTCTAAAGCCTTCTCCCTCTTCCACACAATGTTGTGTATGAGGTTTGTGCAATGGAATTATTGTGTGCATTTGCACATTGAATTGGCAGAGTTAATGAGCTGCAAGTGAATTTCTCATGACCAACCTATCATATCAGTTCTAGTCGTCTTCAATATTTATATACTAGGGAACTGAAGAACTTGATTCTACTTTTCAACGAATTGGATTAACTGCAAATTAGTGAGATAGTGGAAGAAAACTAATTTAAATGTTTATTTAAAATCTTAAGTGATTAATCTAGAAGTTAGTCAAGTCATGGATTAGCATAGAATATTTCCTGATTTGTTTCTGTAGTCGGTAGTTGGAAACTACCTTCCCCGCCCATAGACCAGTCAGGAAACTTGTAGACCGACATCCGGACTACCTCGTCATGGTGAAAGATCATCGATACCACATCAGGAATGTGCTCCTCCAAGCTCCACAAGAAGGCACCATGATAAGATATATGTATAGTTAGTCCCCCATCGGAAACATGTAATAAGAGGGAACCTTCCTTAGCTATAAAAGGAAGGCTTCCCCTATGTAGAAAAGACTCCCCCATCTCTCTCTAACACTCCATCCCGGAGGATGGATGCTCTTGTAACACCAAAGACATATTGGCCATGATAGTTGAATATTAAGAGGATGTAGCCATGTCTTCCGATGGAATGGTGAACCACTATATGTCCTTGTGTCTCTTGTATGATAGTCTGTTCCACCGTGATTCTACATAGCCTCCGGGTTTATGCAGAAACATTTGGCGTCGTCTGTAGGAATCAGTACTAAAAGTTTTGTTGCTCTACCAGCAGGCTCATGCAAGAAGGTAAGGTAAGCCCGGATAACTCCGAGAGACATCATGCCAGAGAGGCATCATGCCCAAGAGGTATCCCACCAAGAGGCATCCCTTCAAGAGGCATCATGTCAAAACCCACCCCGAATTTCACCCTGAAACCCGAGGTAAGTCCTACGGGGACCACCTCCAAGGAAAATTTACCGAAGAACTCGGCAAACCTCCCTTGAAAATGGACAACCCTAACCCGGAAAAATATAGAACACCCTCTTAACCAAAATATCAATCTTCAACTCAATCCAAATAACCGAATAAAATAATACACAATTATTTTTCCGAAAGTATTCAGAGCTACTACAAGAAAGACAACGGAAGCTGATAAAAATCCTAGTGGGTTAAACAGATAACCTACTGGCAAACAGTAGCGGAAAGATGGGTGACTATGCCTCGTCGCCTTCTTCTAGACCCCATCCGAACTCTGCAGATTGGGCATTTAAAAACGAAGGAAAGGCCTAGGGGAAAAATATTTAATTACGTCAGAGTGAGTGGACAAAAGTAATTTCGACAAACAATAATATTTCCTCAAGAAAACTTTAAAGGAAAGCGCTATGCAAGCGACAGCTTAAAAGCTTAACTCAAAAATTCTTGACTGGTGTCTAGCCTCGCTAGACTCCTAAACTTCAGAAAATGGCCTCTCAGGCTAGAATTATAAATATATCAGTATGTATATACACTCATCATATTCCTTGTATGATTTCTTTGAAGAGATATAAGAAAAACAGAAATTCATACAAGGCTACTACGCTCGCGTCTAACGCTCACGTCACCCCATAATGGCATTTTTTCTCATTATGGGGGAAACGCACGAGTGGATATATATATATATATATATATATATATATATATATATATATATACGTGCTGACTCCTTGTACGAATTCTATGAATGAATACGAAAAATAGAAAGTCGTACAAGGCTACGACGCTGGCGACTAACGCTCACGTCACCCCATAATGACATTTTACCTCATTATGGGGGGAAATCATGTATAGCTAGCTAGCGTTTACTTATATACATATTATTCTCATAAACGTCAATAAATGAGTATAAACACCGAAATTCTCAATTTCCGATTAAATTTCAACAAAAGAAATTATTCAACAATAAAACATTTCAAGCACATTATTTAAAACAAAGGTCCACTCACAAATTAGGCCTAAGCCTGATGTCGGTCGGAGGTTTCTTCCGCTCGGGCCTCCTCACGTCCTGTTCCAAAACATAAATAAATCCTTAAATAAAACACCGACGCTTAGAGAAAATAGGCATAATTAAATATGAGCTTCTCGCGCTCAACCATGCCTATCGCCCTAAATCTTTACTTCACTGCCAACCATAAAGCTCCACAATTTTTCCGACATCCTCAAAAGCACCTTCTACCTTCCTAACCATAAATAATCCAATTGCCGGATTTTTAACTTATTAATCCGCCAAAAATACCAAACTTTAACAATTTCCAAACCTAACCAAAACTCCTCCAAAAATTATAAAACACATTCCATTAAACTCCTCATAAAATTCCCCACTAAAAACAATTTTTCAACGCCGGCGCCGGCGGCCGGCGGCCAGCTCCGGCGACCTCCAATGCTCACCAAAATTTGGCAACACCTTCCTCTCAACCTCCTCTACAACATTCCTAACTAGCACAAACTCCAATTCTAAGCCTAACCATGTCAATCGAACGAAAACAACAATAAAAACCCTAGAATTTCCTTTACCGATTTCTCCTTACCTAGCTCAAGCTTACCTAGCTCAAGAGGGAGCGAATCATTTTGAGGGATTGGAGCACGGGAGGAGGGCTTCCTTTTGAGCCAAGGGGCTCCGGCTATGGCGGTCGGAGAAGGGAGTTCCGGCGAGAAAACCACTCCGGCAGTCGGGGCTTTCGGGCGGCTTCTCTCTCACACGGCGGCACTAGGGCGGCTCCCACCGGTCTAGAATGGAAGCTGGGTTGGAGACCGATCGATTGGGACCGGCGCGGCGGTCTGGGGCGGCCGGACGGGGGCGAACGGGCGGTCGGAATTTTCTGACAGTGAGGGCTCGGGGAGAGAGAGAGAAACGGGAGGGAGAGAGAGAGAGGAGAGAGGGAAATGAGTTGGGCTCGGCCCAGCCGGTCTAACATCACCAAATATAAACTCATTCCAAAATTCAACACCCCAAAAATAATACCCCAATAAAAATTACCTTTTACTAGCAAAAATTATCATTTTTACCGTCGTCACAATTTCTTCTTTCGAAATATTCGTCCCTCAAGACACCTCTAGGGACCTTCGAACTATAAACTCAATGACGAAAACGGTAAAATTTTTATTAACACCATGCTAGTAAATAAGGTAAAATTTAAGAGTTGGGGCGTGACACATCATGCCCAAGAGGTATCATGACCGAGAGGCATCCCACCGAGAGACATCATGCCCAAGAGGCATCCCGAGAGGCATCATGCCCGAGAGACATCCCACCGAGAGGCATCATGTCCGAGAGACATCATGACCAAGAGCCATCTCTCCAAGAGGCATCCCACCGAGAGACATCATGCCCGAGAGGCATCATGGCCAAGAAGCATCCCACCAAGAGGCATCCCTCCGAGAGGCATCATGCCCGAGAGACATCCCACCGAGAGACATCATGCCCGAGAGACATCATGACCAAGAGCCATCTCACCAAGAGGCATTCCACCGAGAGGCATCATGACCGAGAGGGGTCCCAAGAGGCGGCATCCCACCCGAGAGATAGGCATTCCACCTAGAGATAGACATTCGACCGAGAGATTGGTATTCCACCGAGCGGGATAGGTAATCGACTGAGAGATTGGCATTCGACCGAGATAGGCATTCGACCAAGAGATTGGCATTCCACCAAGCGGGATGGGTAATCCACTGAGAGGCATAAGTTACTGAGATCCCCCAGTAACACCAGGCGGGATAGGCATTCGACCGAAAGTCATAAAACTTATATCTTCCCTTTAAAAATGGAGCAAGTGGCTTGATAATCCACAGACGGCATTAACACCCTGTCACTCAAGTAGTAACACAAGATGTAACACCCAGGTACAAGACCCATCTTGCGTGTCACCGAGATCATAACACCTAGTTGGCCAGGTACAAGATCCATCTCGTGTGTGTCACCGAGACCCATCTCGCGTGGAACAAGATCGATCTCGGGTGAGTCACCGAGATCGTCATTGTGTGCGGAGCGAACTCCTCAGCTCGCGTAATAGTCCTTGTGCGCGCACGTGAACGAACTCCTCAGCTCGCGTGTAGTCATTGTGCGCGGAGCGAACTCCTCAGCTCGCCCGATAATGTCAGCCCTTCTGTGCGAGGCGGACTCCACAGCTCGCCCTGTAATGTCAGTCCTGTATGAAGCGAACTCCTACAAAGCTTGCACGCGAACTCCTACAAAGCTCGCACGCGAACTATGCCGACTAGCTCGCATACTTCGTTATAAGACCTCGCCCGGCCGAATCAGTTTTGAGGCTGGGGGTCGGGAGGGACCCGGCGGACTTGAAGATATCAAGAAAAGTAAGACCCGAAATGCACAAGATCCGTTCAACACACGTCCTGAGTACGGACTTGGGGGGACTGGGACCGGGTACCCGTTGATAAATGACTGGTCTATGGGCATTTTATATATTAAGTCCCCACTCAAGACGTGTCTTGAACGAAAACTTAGGGGGACTTGTAGTCGGTAGTTGGAAACTACCTTCCCCGCCCATAGACCAGTCAGGAAACTTGTAGACCGACCGGGCTACCTCGCCATGGTGAAAGATCATCGGTACCACATCGGGAATGTGCTCCTCCAAGCTCCACAAGAAGGCACCATGATAAGATATATGTATAGTTAGTCCCCCATCGGAAACATGTAATAAGAGGGAACCTTCCTTAGCTATAAAATGAAGGCTTCCCCTATGTAGAAAGGACTCCCCCATCTCTCTCTAACGCTCCATCCCGGAGGATGGATGCTCTTGTAACACCAAAGACATATTGGCCATGATAGTGGATGTAGTCATGTCTTCCGATGGCATGGTGAACCACTATATATCTTTGTGTCTCTTGTATGATAATCTGTTCCACCGTGATTCTACATAGCCTCCGGGTTTATGCAGAAACAGTTTCGTATCTTGGTTAGGAAAAGCATTGATGTAGGACAAATTAGGGATCCACACTGTTATGTTTCCCTTTAAAATATATATTTTTAAGTGAAAAATCAAGTATCAACCTAAAGTGAGTGGCAAAGATCATAAAGGAACCATAGATAATGTTGTCCATGTATTCTTCTTCAGGTCTTTTTTTTTTTTTTATACGAAACAAACAAACATTAAAGGAAAAACCCTCTCATACAACCCAGGTTTACATCATCAAATAAAAGAGTTCTAGTAGCAGTGAATGGGCAGCTACCCATCCAAGTACATCCATTTGGAAAAAGATGACATTCATAAGCAATTGCATCCGCCACGAAGTTCGCCTCTCTAAATATATGTTTGAAGCAAATGGAAGTAAAAGACATTGCGATCATCCTGATGTCTTGAATGATCTTGAGAAGCCTCCAAGGTGTGCTAATCCTTCCATTAATAGAATCAATCACAAGTTTTGAATCGCCTTCGACCTGAATGTTTGAAAAACCTTGGTCTTTGGCTTTCACCAGACTGTCTCTAAAAGCTGTAGCTTGAGCTGTTGGAATTGTAGCATTTCCAAAGCTTTTAGCTGCAGCCAAAAGAACCTTGCCTTCGTTGTCCCGCAACACAAATCCTCCCGCAGCAGCTCTTCCTTGTACGGATCCATCAAAGTTGATTTTAATGTGGTTGCTATGAGGAGGTGACCACCGTATGGTTGTAGGTGTGATTTGAGAAGTACCTCCCTCAACAACAACATTTTTTAGCATAGCTTCATTGAAATGAACAGCAGCAGTTGCTACAACCTTATTAGTTGTAGCAATGAGATCCTTGAAAATAGTGTCATTTCTCGCTTTCCAAATCTGCCAACAAATAATGAGAATCTTTGCAAAAAGATTCTTGTCATAAGGTTGTTCAATGAACATTTTCCGAAAGACATTTAAATATCCTTCATATCAATCAATGGGGCTAGTAATTCCTACAAGTCTCCAAACCTCAGTAGTAAAATCACAATATCCAAATAGATGATCAGCAGTTTCATTATCATTATTATTTAGGTCTTTGTTATTGTCTTCGAGAAATTTTATTAGCACATTGCAAAATACTAGATACACATACCCTACTTAATACACCATGATATTTTGGTAATTTAACATACCTATAAAATATAATGTTAGGTGTATGAAAAATGAGATGTGTATCTAATATTTTGTAATGTGTGAATAAAATTTCTCTATTGTCGTAGTTCTAAAAAAAAAAAATGAGTGTGTTAGGTGAGTTACTTTTTAGTAGGGTGGTTATTTTTGAAATTTTAAAAACAAATGGGTGTATTATGTAAGTTACTCTTAAGTTGCGATTGTTATTTATAGATTCAAATTGGAGTTATTGTACATTTTGTTAAACTTGGATAATGAAATACATTTTGTGCTCAAAAAAACATTATCGAAAAGTGAATATCAACTATTTTGTATAGTTTCATTGTTCAAACAAAAACATACCACAATATTGCCAACATTCATAATTTACAAATGCAATCTCACAGTAACTAGAAAAATTAGTATACATTTCTTACCCTGTTTTCTTTTTGTTGAAATGACATTTCTTACCCTGTTTAGTCTATGTAATTATTAAGTTTTATGATGGATGATACTAATAGTTAGCTATTTAGTTTACCATTTCCCATCATTTGAGATAACTAACTCAGTTAGTTTGCTTTGAATACTATTAATACCATGCAAAGGTGAATCAATCTATTTACGAAATTGAATTATGTAATTTACTGTGACTATGTTTCAACCAAGTTGAGGAAAGTATTGATCTAGTGATCTACCATGTTTAGCATCGACTAATTGTTATGAACTAATAGTATCACAGTCAAGAAGGAACTCAAGGAAGCGTAAGCTTCTGATGGCGCGTGCAGTCCCTATTCTCAAATTTTTGTTATATATTCAAACACAGATATGACAAAGTTTGGAGCTTTACACAACTCTTTTCAGTTAGCTCGCTGTCTCAAAAATGGAAATTTCCATTCATAGCAAAACCTTCCTACTTTCCTTTCTCTTCATTCTCTCACAGCCCCTCTCCTTTCTTGTCTCCCAAGCATGCCATTCAGTAGACAGACAAGCCCTTCTCCATTTCAAGCGCAACATCATTTCCGACCCTTCAAAGCTTCTCCATTCATGGTCACCTTCCTCCGACTGCTGCTCCGCCTGGGAAGGCGTCGTGTGTGACTCCTCCTCCGGCAGAGTTGTCAAACTCTCCCGTCCCGGACTTAGTGGAGACAATGACTTCATCCTCGATACGTACATGTCCGGTACTCTATCCCCATTTCTTGGTAACTTATCCTCTCTTCAGCTTCTTGACCTCAGCAACCTAAAGAACTTGAAGGGTCCAATACCACCAGAGTTTGGGAAGCTTTCCAACCTCACTCATCTGTTTCTTGATACAAACAAGCTCACAGGCTCTATACCATGGACGTTTCAATATCTTTTTCGACTGGAGAAGCTTTATCTTGGTAACAATGATATGTCTGGTTCTGTTCCCAACTCTGTTTTTGAAGCTGTAAGTTCACTTTTGGAACTAGGCCTATCAGGAAATAGATTATCTGGGCCAATCCCAAACTCAATTGGGAATCTGGTGCTGCTTACTAAGCTTGAACTCCAAGGAAACAAATTCTCTGGCACAATTCCTACTAGTATTGGCAAGCTGAAGAGCCTCACCTATCTTGATTTGTCACAAAATCGGATAAGTGGAAGACTACCTCAATCCATAGGTGGACTGTCCGAACTAGTCTTGCTCTATCTCAATCATAACCAGATCACTGGAGCTATTCCTTCTTCAATATCCGGGCTTACTTCTCTCCGATTCTGTCAGTTATCCGAAAACAAGCTCACAGGCACTTTGCCTGCATCACTAGGCCAGCTCCCAAAGATAGAGAGACTCATTTTCGAAAACAACAGACTGTCAGGAAAACTACCAGCAACCATTGGCCATCTCACAACTCTTACTGACATTTTCTTCGCAAACAACCACTTTTCAGGCAAGATTCCTTCAAGTTTTGGCAATTTGCACAACTTACAAACACTAGATTTGTCGAAAAATCGACTTTCGGGTCAAATTCCTCCTCAGCTAGCAAAACTACAGATGCTGCAAACTCTGGACCTTTCATCCAACCCTTTGAGGTTGCTTAGCATACCAAGCTGGTTCTCAAAGTTGAAGCTTTTTCGCCTACTGTTGGCAAAAACTGGTGTTAAAGGGAAGCTTCCAATGTGGTTATCTTCATCATCTATTTCCATTCTTGATTTATCAGGCAATGCCTTGGCAAGAAAGTTGCCTCATTGGATTGGTAACATGACAAACCTTTCATTTCTCAACTTATCAAACAATGCCTTTCATTCCTCAATCCCAGCTGAATTCAAAAACCTGTCACTTCTTATGGATCTTGATCTACACTCCAACAAGTTCTCTGGTCCATTGGATTCAATACTTTCGAAACAATCCCAAGATCCACTCGGCCAATTCAATTCCATTGATCTTTCTAACAACATGTTCACCGGCCCCATTGATGAGCACATTGGAGAGGAACCAGCTATGGCCTCGATCAAAAGCCTAATTCTTTCAAGTAACAAGTTGACTGGCACCATCCCAAAGCAGGTGCTGGATTTGAAGGATCTTCAAGAACTTAATTTGTCGAAAAATCAACTGCATGGGGTAATCCCTCCTCACAAAGCTAGTTTCCCTGCTTCTGCTTTCATGGATAATCCTGGTCTCTGTGGAGCTCCACTTTCTCCTTGTAATCACTCTTAGCATTTTCCAATTAAATTTCGATTTGTTAAAGTTTAGTCTTGAAAATTCCATGAAGGCTTAATGGTCATTGTATCATTTGGAATGTATACAACACAAAGCATTGAAATTCCAAAGCTGCAAAATTAATCATCGTTTGCTCACTTTGTTGTATGTTCGATAGAGCCTAACAACATACTCTAAAATGTTAATACTCCGAAACACTATAAAACCGCGACTCAATCATACGTAATACGGAACAGGTTGAGACTTTGGGAGGCAAAACCGCAAAATTGGACTAACGGCTATTTGCTAGGCCAGGCATGTGAGGGAAGCAGGTATTATCTACACTAACATTAAACAATGTCGCATCTACATACCTGCTCTAGTAATCTGTTGAGGATGAAAGCTTATAATAATGTCATTGTTCTTATTGATATTGTTGGATCACCCGGAAATTACTATGACAGTATGACTAACTGGTATATCTTCAACCAAAGCTTGTCTTGAACATTACTCCACATATATAGTTGAGCGTTTTGGGGTCTTGTGTTTGGTTTATGCTCCCTGCCTACGATTCTGAAGAGAAAAAATTGAATATACACCATACTAACGGCTAGCTACATATCTCATTCAGTGAATTAAGGAATAATATTCTGATGAGACTCATGAGAGAAGCTGTCTATTCAGAGTTTCAGACCCAAAAGAAGAGAGAAGGACTTCGAGAGTTGTGCGCTTAAAACAAATTGCCTTTATTTTTTATTTGTGAAGAAGAACAGCATCGCAGCACCAGTGGTCTAGTGGTAGAATAGTACCCTGCCACGGTACAGACCCGGGTTCGATTCCCGGCTGGTGCATCCTATTTTTTTATAATTTTTCTATTTTCTATTTTAGTTTTTTCTTTGTTTATTGTCATGACTGTCACTATTTTTGACAAAATTCAAGTGGACAGACAGATCATGATGAAATGTTTTGGAATTTGGATAGTGCTTCATCATCACAGGGATATTTTTTTGGGGTCAATTCAATATTGGGTGCTAGCTATATATTTTTGATCTAATATAATTGATGCTGAAATCTGGACAATATAGTATCTGCCTAACTTCGACCACAATTACCAGATTATGATGGCAACAAATTGTGGGTCACTTATATTCCAAGTTAACTGGTACCCTTTCCGCCACCAATTGTCCACTCTTTCTCAGTCAAGGACTCGAGGCCATGATCAGTACATGCATGAATGAAGTCATTTGGAGCATTCTGCGTTACCCTGGTTTTCAGGCTACTTCAGTATAACGTAGCCTTCTCAATTTGAATTTTTTCAGAAGAATATTATGCTTTCAATGCCTTCACATACACACTTCGAAACTCAGCGGCCAAAATTTGAACAGATGAATTGGATTCATATGCGTGAAGCTTTCTAAGTGTTTGGCCGGATGAGTTGTTAAATGTTAACGATTAGCGATGGAAAGGGAGCAAAGGACAAGTACGTTATCATGGCCAGTGGTACTAGCTGAAGCCTTTGGCACTGCGAAGTATATAATTTTGTTTTGGCTTTAGAAAAGTTTGCTGTATCTTGCATTCATGGTTTTGGCTTCTATCATCTCTAGCTAACAAGATCACATGTATGGAGCTAGAGGAAGGTGACTGATCGATGAGAAAAGAAGTAGTACATTAAAGGAAGGACCCTAGCTCCCCTTCATCTTGCTTTGGGTATCATTTTCTTCCTGCATGATATGTATGATGCCATATGAAGCAAGGCCTTACTTCGATCACTTTCTTAAAAGACAAAAGCTAGCTAGTGTCATCACAACAATGGAACAAGATAATTTAACCAAAACCATAAACTCGGAGTTTATACGATACATATGATGATGCTCCAAATAATTACGCAAATAAGCTTAATCTATATCGCGTTACTCTTAAGAAGAGTTTTATCAAAATCAATGTAGTTTTGCTGTACATGGTCTCTCTAATGGGACTATACATATATAAACACTAAATTAGCTAACAGATTGGCAATGGCTATAACAAGTAATGCGCAGCTGCGCTACACAAAGAGGTTGAACAAAACTTGTACAGAAAGGACCGGATGCTCTCCGTGAGCTTGGTCCTCTTCCTCATCATATCTTCACCGTACAAACGCCATACATGTGAGCTTGATAGATCAGACTTATTACCAGAACAACTGCATCACGTGAATAGCTGCTTGTTTCTGCATTCTTCATCTTCGTTGGTTCTTTGTGTTCTCTTCTAATGATTCAGCAGCTCATTTTATCCCAAAATACAAAGAGGGTTATCTAGCTAGCTAGGTAATCGTTTCGGGTCATCTTGGACAAACCCAAAAGGCAATGAGATGCTTCGTTCTGATTTTTAGCCAAACTCAAAAGTGATCCACACGCAAAAATCTAACGATTTCAACGTGTCCGAAATCTTTAATCGACGTAGAGATATTTACCCAGAAGAATGAGGAACATGACACTTGCCGGCTAGCTTTCGTTGGCAAAGCTGTGCCTACGAATTTCTTTTGGATTTCCGACCTCATTTCGAGTGTTATTCGCGTATATACGAGGAGTCGAAATCAACATGTAGACACTCAAGATTTGAGATTTTAGACAATGCCGTTTGGAAACCGGTTGTCTCTCAAGATGCTTTACCTAAATTTCTTCAGACATGACTAGAGATAAATGCATGCATAACAGCATAAATGACCAAGCAAAAAAGTAAAACACCATATATGAAATCAATGTGAAGTTGTGTGTTCTTGTGTCAAAACCTCTATAGGTTTCTTCACTTTGTTTAATGTTCTGACTCCCAACAACAAATTGGACCAACACCTCTACCAAATTTTGAACAGACCTTGTTTCCTATTAATTGAGCTGCCTCAATCCAAACTATGATGCAAGTAACCCCACCTCAGTAATCACAAATCAATAGACATGGTGCACTTTTTACTCAGAAAACATTAGAGTGCAGACTTGCTTTTGCAGGATGGAGTGACTTGTGGGATTTATTCTGATCAACTAGAAGTGGAAGGCTATTATTGCTGCTTTTCTCCTTCATTTTTAAGAGTTTGAGATGGCCCATACTCTAATTCCCAATTAACATCAATTATGGGCTTTCATTTCTTCAAAGATGAACTCTTTGAATGTTGGGCTATATCTTCCAACAAAATAGTAGTGGAACTAGAACATACTTCCTCCTTTCATTTTCCTTTCTCTGACCTCGGAGAAAATATGCATCTTCATATAGATATTTTCACCAAATTATGTGGTACTCCGAAGCTCTGATAAATGTTTCTCCGTACTAGACAAGTTAACCTTTGTGAATTAACATTACAAGATGAAAACTTGTATGTAATCATTAATATTCCTACGAATTCACTGTTCCGGCCGCAATTTCGACAATTACGAATTCTAGTAGATCAAAATGTTATCCTATGAATTAAAAGATTTAGAATTTGTCATAGTTCCAAGTATCAAAAGATGTCCTGTTTTATTATTCGTATTATAATTTTCACCTCCGATTTTAGTCCTTGCTATTAGTATTGCACCCAACAAACTGTTGTTCCGCTCCTATCGTGAGTCCGTGACCCCTAAACCTGCATTGTGTTGGCTCATACATATTATGTATAAGAAGCGTAACCCTCCTTTTTACCCTAGTACATTACATTTTACTTGTAATAGCCATCTTCTATTCACTTGAAGAAAGAAAGAAGAACGGAGTCATGGCAGTCGATATCAGAGCAGCTCAACATGTTACCCAACTTTGGACCAGCTGGAATCACAGGAATCTTCACGATCATAGAAGCTGCATGCAAGGAAAGTCCACATACTCATCCAATACTGAATTGGCTAATGTCACTTTCAGTGTGCTTGATATATCACTTATCAGTGCAAACATTTCTTATCACCAACATAATATCTACGATTTAATACTAAAATGGGATTCGTTACCTGAAATGTAATACATGGCTTGCTGCTATTGAAAACCACACAGATTATGAATATCAAATTATTTTAAACTTCAGAACTGCAACTGCTTACTCTAGGATAGAACCAATGCCCTCATCCTTATCAAGAGAATGAGTCTGAAATGAGGTAATACCATATTAAGAGGTTAATCCACCACCCTCTTAATCCTCATTAAGATTAAGATAGAAAGATATAGTGTACCATCTATTTCATTTTCGAATTTTCTTGGGTTTTCCTTAAATCCTTAAGAAGATCTAGCACGGTAAAGAAAATGAATAGTGTGGTAACTTTCTTATTTTGTTCTTTTGATTAGTGAGGCACAAGGTCGTTATCGATCACATATTCAAACAACCGACATCAAACCGAATATAATTCTGATTTGATACATAAATAAGAAAATAAAGAAAACCGACATGCGCAACTTCCTCTATTAAGTTGTTTGCAATATACCTTGGACAATCGTTACATAACTTTGATAAATGTCGCAACACTCTTCAATCAGACACATTACGATAAAAAACATATTTTTCTCACACACTATTCACACAAAACTTTAAACTCGGTACGATTCCACTAAATCCTAAACCCTAAACATTGTTCGAACATTGCTCATCGCATTCATGAAGTGGGGTCTCCTCTTACTCTCTTATGTTCTTGGGGAGGTTCCTCTTGTATTTCCGTCACATAAAACCATCACAAAAAACCCTATCAAGGTCGAAGAACACCACAACAGACACCATCCATCCTCCCCCTTGGAAAGTTCACAAGATTCCGTACCTTCTGTTTGTTTCCCCCATTTTCACCGCTCTCCAACCAGGGGGCCATTTCCGTAAATCCACTCATGGCGCCACGTTCCATGCCGGGTGGGCTCCGTTCGCCGAGGTGGGCCAATGCCCTTTCGCGGCCCAGTATTTACTATTCCCGGTCTTCGAAGACATATCCATATCCCTCCTCCTTTGAAAAATTTTGATTTTTCAAAATTCAAAAAAGAAAGGCGAAATAATTGTGTGGGAGGAATTTATTGTATTGCTCAACGTCACGTGTCCAATAGTAACACTACACGTGAATGACACGACTTTGGGCGGCAGATAATGACTTTAGGCTCCGAGTCGGACCCGCCCGACTCACCCCGAGTCACTCCAAAGCCGGCTCTCTCCTTGTTTTACCGCCTTAATAGTAAAAACCGTCAACTCTTTTGGATTCTGACGTACGTATTTGACTGTCCTATACAACACGCCAAATTACAAAGACACCCCTCTTTTCCAAATATGGGAACACGTGCCACTGTGGCAGTGAGAGAATAGTAGGTTTGGTAGAATGGTAGTGAGAGATTAACTGCGGGTAATAATTGACGCGATTGGGTAATAGAGTGAGTTCATAAGTCATAAGGGAGGGGGAATTATTTTACTTTCTAAATTGGTAAAAAGAAATCTGGGGCAGTGCTCCAGAGTGGGTCAGTAACTTTGAGTTTGGGCAAAGCTAAAAAGAGAGGGAAGAAGGGAATCATTTCAGTTCATGGAAGACAAAAGCTGATGTCATGTCGACCAGTGATTGGTCGGAGTTTGGCTTTTTCTTCTCGATCTGCCTTTGCTTCTAAGCCATGCTTAATGTGCCTTTTTGTGGAAGTTGAAAATGGGTTTTGGATTCGGGTTTCAACTGGTTCGTTCGTACGGGTTGTACCCGTTGGGGTTTGGAATGGGTTGAGACTTGAGAATTGTGGTTAGGTTTGGACGGGGATTGGTTTGCGCGCCATAATTATTTGAAGTGGTTATGAGAGTAAGTTCTGCTCTAAATTTTATAGTGTGTCTTGCTCTAAATTCGTAGAGTTTTGGTGGGAATTGTATGTACCAAGATGGAGAAAGTGTGTGCATATTCTTTGACGATCACAAGAGAAAAGAATCTTTTGACATATGCTACTAAAGTTGCTACTAAAGTTACAATGTGATCAGAGAAAAAACAACAGTATGCTCTAAATTATCATATTTAATTATATTTTACTACAGTCACAACGTTATCGAACATAGTAAGTTTTTGTAATCGTTACACATTTCCGTTGTAGCCTTTCTTTAAAAAAAATGATTGAATGATGCAAGATAATTTATTTATTTTTAAATTTAAGCGCTAGAAGACAGCCCTCACGCCGTTACTATTACTGAAGTCGCATAATACAAGGGGAGACATAAAACCTAAACCTTATAGTGTAAAAACACCTAAAAACAACACCAGGAGACCTTACACAACCTATGCATTAAAGCAAAAACAGATTAGCAAATAGTGCATCATTGACGACTCTATTTGTTTTGCATAAAACATGGCGACCTAACGGAAAACTAAAACTCATATAGAGTCATAAAAGACTATGTATATATGTTTTCCTATTATACAAAGATTTCACTCTGCCGTAATGAGGGTGCGACCATTTGACTAAGCAAAGAACTTGTTGCCTCATTAGAGCAGTCATGACACTTAGCATGCACTTGCCAAGACATAGCCCGTGAGTAGATGGGTTTATTAACGACATACAGCCACAATAAAATAACCAACTAAAAAAGATTGAATTAAAAACAAAACTGAAATTAATTAAAATTAAAATAGTCAAGGTTGGGCCCAAAAATAGAGCCCGAGCCCAAGCTCCAAACCTAGGAGAATACGGTTGCTTTGCCGTCAGCCGCCATTGTCCCAAACCTGCTATTGACGACGCTGCCCTTACCATTGCGCCACATCCCCTCAGTCGGACCACCGATCTCCAGAGCATGTTGGCCACATCGCTCCTCGAGGAGGCCACGAAATACGTCGTGCTCGAGCCCTGATCAAAAACCACGGAACCAATCTAGATCGAAGCTTGGTTCGATTTGCGCCGCCAAGTCATCTTGATCTCACCTCTGTCAGGTCTATGTAAGCTAGCCACTCCGCCGCCTAGCTCAACAAGTGTTGGGAGAAGATCCGCCAACCATCGCATTCCCCATCTCTTTAACCTCTCCTAACGTCACCAGAGATCCCCAAATCTAGAGCGATTGAGGAGCCCGGTACCACCTCTGTTGACACGAGGCAAACAAAGACCCGTCCGACGAAGGCGGAAGGGCTCGCCGCCGAACAGGGGACGCTCACTCTCTCTATTGTATCATGCGCATGGGGCGCGTTCTCCAATTTGTATGCATCAAGTTTTTTATCATGATTAGTTTATTAATTGATGCAATATTTAACCAATGACAAATTCTACCCTATACACCTGTAATAAGCTTAAACAGTTGATCGATATAAGATTTACAAAACTTACAAAATGTAGACATGGTATCTTCATCATTACGAGAATCGATTTTTCATATAGATGTTTCAGTTTCATAAAATTCATATAAACGTGACTTACGATCCTGAAATCACCATACAACCTTGCTTTCATAATTAAACTTTAACCCCATGTAAAAGAATTAACGCACATTCTAACACTCATATCTGAAATTATCAAGCATAAATATCCGTATCTGGCTAAAATAAAAAAAGAAAATAAAAAATGATAACGCATAATCCGAGGGTTAATAACGTAATATAATCCCAAAAACCAAATGAGCGGGAGAGTAAGTGGAGAACAACCAAAACGAGCGGCGTTAAACGCGGCAAAGGCAAATCATGTAAATTAGTCAAAAGCGACGGGCCATTAGTAACTTCCCAAAGACGCAAAATACCAAAAAAAAGAAACACACACAAAGGTGGCGGTTTCCTAGGCCTTCACGACGAACCACACCCTATAGATTCCTATCTCTAAACCCCCCAAAAAATAATCAAAATTACCAAAATAGGTCATGAAGATAAATTCTATACAAATAGGTCCCCCTGCCTCTGTGGATATGGCCCGCCCTGGCCTACCATATACGTGTACGAAAATTCCAGTCAAGGCCAAGCAGGGGCAGTCCTCGTAATTTCAGATTTTTTTTAAATTTATTTATGAGCCAGTACGGTTTAGTAGATTTTTAACGTACTGGGAGTGTAAATAGAGAGAGAGAGGGAAAGAGTAGGTGGAGATATAAAAAGGGTGTGTGAGATGTGGGGAAAAGAAAAGGTAAAAATAAAAAGAGAGAGAAAAAGAAACGGGCACCTTTTTAGTAATTAGGCCACACCACCAGAGCGAGAGAGAGAGCCCTAATTCAATGCTTTACCAAACTCACCACCCCTCCTTTTTATTCCAATTTCATCCTCATTCTTCAACCCCTTCTTCTTCTTCTTCTTCTTCATCCTCTGTGACTTCTCTCTCTCCTCCTCCTCTCCCACACTGTCCTCTTCAGGTAAATAAAGAGACTGTCTTTTCTTTTCGTTAATTGAAAAAAGAAACGTTCTTGGTTTTGGGGTTCTCAGTTACAGAAATGAAAATGAAAATGAAAATGAAGGAAGGAACGTTTCTTATGTAATTCTTGGTTTGTGTTTTGGTTTTTAGGTTGAAAGAAGTGAGATGGAATGCGTTGCGTTGAAGACCAGTATCAGGACGGAGATGGCTGTCAAGGAGGCGGTTTTCGACGACTTGTGGGGTTTGAACTCCCAGAACGGCGGCGTTCAGAATTGTGAGGACTTTTCCGTTGACGACCTTCTCGACTTTTCCAACGACGACGGCTTTGTGGAACACGAAGAGCGAGAAGACGACAAAATAGACTCTGTTTTGCCCAAGAAAGAAAGCACGGTGGAGGAAAAGGAAAATTCGACACCGTCTTCTTGTGTCTCTGAGAAAAATGAACTTGGGCCGGAGCCGGCCGAGCCCACTAGTGAACTCACCGTTCTGGTATGCTTCTGTTGCAGCTTTTTTTTTTGTTGTTGCTGAAATTGGTGTTTTTTTGTTCTTCTGGTTAATTGAACATGGTTGCTCTGTTTTTAAATTTCAGGCGGACGACTTGGAAAATCTCGAGTGGTTGTCTCATTTCGTGGAGGACTCGTTCTCGGGGTTCAACGCCTCTCTCCCCGCCGGGTTTATGGCCGTGAAACCCGAGAAAAGACCCGAACCGGAGGCCCTCAAGCCATGTTTCAAGACTCCGGTTCCGGCCAAGGCCAGAAGCAAGCGTACCCGGACCGGCGGCCGGGTCTGGTCACTCGGGTCACCCTCCTTCACCGAGACAAGTTCGAGTTCATGTTCGTCTTCCTCGACTTCCTCGTGTCCTTCAAGCCCATGGCTCATTTACAACCCCACCCAAGGCCCCGGAGGGTTCGGTTCTTCAGTGGAGAAGCCTCAGAAGAAGCCGAAGAGACCGGCAACGACGGAGGGCGGTGGTTCGAGCCAGCCGCCTCGGCGGTGCAGCCACTGCGGAGTTCAGAAGACTCCGCAGTGGAGAACCGGGCCGAATGGAGCCAAGACACTGTGTAACGCCTGCGGGGTGCGTTACAAGTCGGGTCGGCTCGTGCCCGAATACCGCCCGGCTTGTAGCCCGACTTTCTCGAGCGACTTGCACTCCAACCACCACCGCAAGGTGATGGAGATACGCCGCAAGAAGGAGGTCCCGGGAGGCCCCGAGCCCGGTCTGATGACGACAGCAGCAGCGACTCTGGTTGTTCGCAGTTTTTGATTAGAGAAGGTTAAGGACTTAAGGCTCAGGTTAATGTCAAGGTTAAAGGTTCAGACTTTAGTTTTAGCAAGTAGGAAGGAAGAGAGTGACATGGAAGTGAACCGGTTTAGAGTTGAACCCGGTTCTAACAGGCCCGGCTTAGTGTACATTTGGTTCTCATTATCTCTTTGCATGGTTGGTGCGGTAGGTTTGTAGGCAGTGTAACTGATTAGGCAGAACTTTTTTTTACTTGATATGTACTATTTACCTTCTTTGCCTCTTTAATTTCTCAATTTGGGTAACTTCAGAATTCAGATTCATTGGTGCTTGTTTTGGTAATTTGGTTAGCTTTAGAGGGAAAGGAGGATTTGGTGGTCTGTCTAACTGGTTCTTCTGGGTGAGTGTGAGTTTGAAATCGTTCATTTTTTTTTTTTTTTTTTTTTTTTTTTCATATGGTGGCCGTTGGGAAGCATAAATGTTATGAACCAAGGAGCGCCAAACGACATGGTTTCCTGTGGCGTATGATGCACGCTGTGTCGAATCCTAACCATTCGAGGCCGGTGTTGGTCTGAGGCGATTGGACGGCGGAGGATGAAGGCTGGGAGATGCATTACCTGCAAATTCCGGGCGGAGGGTTTTAGGGCTCTTGGTTTTCTGGGTGTTGATGCTGTGGTTTTGGAAGCATTGTAGTGTGGTGTTTGGAGGTATTAGTTGGTGAAGTGTGGTTGAAACAGATAAGGGGGTTTTGGTTGTGACAGGGTTTAAAGCATGCATTGGCTTAGAAATTTGAATAATCAAATGGGGACAGGACACTTCACGAGCCATTAAAACAACCGGTCGCGGAGTCACAGCAGGCCATCCTCTTTTCTTTTTCTGAATTTTGAATCATGGTGCCGCGCGCACGCACCTGTGTGGTGTGATCGCCATTATTACTGTGCTGCCATGCAATGCCATCAACTCACATCATTCTATGTTTATGATGCTCTCATGTTCGTCTCACATAACAAATTTGATGAATCGTATAAAGTATGATGTAAAGCTTCTTTGAGACATTCGGTAGATGGTATATCAGTGATATCTATAGAGTTTAATCACCTAGTCAGACTTCTTAGTTCGTATTTTAAGACAGACCAAGTGAGGAGCCTGCATGCTGTTAGCAGGATCACGCATATGCTGAAACATACCGAGACGCCGCGCGACGTCTATTTGAGGCGTTTTATCAAACACTTGCTATGCATTGTTTCCGCCCGTTCTTTCATGTCAAACCCTCACGACCCATCAATCAAACAAGCGTGTAGAAGCTTATGACTCCAACCTGATTCAATCTGTTTCGTATGAGATGAATTGTGGTGGTGAGACTGCATAGAATTGTTCAAATTGACAATGAAACTTGCCTTGCATACGATGCCATTACGAATAATTCACATATAGAATTGATCTAGTCAGCTCTGGGCATGCCATGTGTCGTCATTAACACTATTGCTCCACAGTTTTTAATCAAGTCTTTGTAAAGCTTGTGCTGGCCGGTTTACAATGCAAGATGAATTGAGAGGGAATAATGAACACCAGCTATTTTGTATCGAAACAATTCACACTCCAAAGTTTTTCTAATATTTCCCTTCTTTGTTTCTCTTTGTCCATTTGAAAGTTCAAAGTTTCAAACCCCCAATGGCGCCTATTCAATTGTAAAACCCTATTAGAATACTGTGCTTCCAAGTTCCAAGTAGAAAACGACTTGTAAAACCTAAACTTATGACTATTAATAGTCAAATGTGTAGTATAGTCATTTCTTGTTCACGTATCTTCACAAGGAAAAATAGTCTCCACTTCATTATATTTTCACCCAACTTTGAGTGCTTCAGCCGAACAGTTTAAAATTTCTAACAAATTTAGTAGCTAATTTCTATTGGAGCGACATATTCAATCTTTTATCGACGTGTTTATTTATTGTTATAAAGTGCACTACGTCTATCACATTATAAGTCGATAAAGTGAAATATGGTTATCGAACTATAATTTTGAGAAGTTCAATCAGTAACGTAAAAAACGGGACCAAATTCTGATGTGCTTAGTCATAGAAGTGCACGAGTATTAATTTCAAATGTGAAGTCACTTCCTGACTTGGTATATCTCCATCATGTGAAGTGTGGCAGAGGGGAAAGGTGGATTCAAGTCTTAGCCAAAAGCTGTTGCGTTTTGAGAGTCGGGTATGAGGTTTCTCACTCACTCACTTCCCACCAAATGCAAAACTAGTAAGAAAGAAAAACTAGCTGTGCTTGTGCTGGAGATATAAGAAATACCAAGTGTGGCAAAGTGCCAATCTCTAAGGCAATGGCTTCGATTGGGTGCTCTTGCTTTGCCCTCCTATAATTGTTGAGTGACAATTACGTGATGGCCATCTCCCACCAGTTCCTCCAACCATTATCTTTCTCTTTCGAATATCTCTACAATAACTAGTAGGGTAACACAGAGCATGGCTTGTCTTCTTCTTCTTCTTCCTGCAGTGTTGGACTTGGTTGTATCATCCCACGGATTTGCTTAGTATTATTGACCTTGAGAGCCTCTTCCATACCACAAAAGTTCTACAAGATTTTCCAGAAGTCTTGCTCTATTAGAAGGGGAACGTGAACCGGTGATTGATCTTATCGATCTTTAGGAAAACTTACAAGGCACATATCTTAGTGAACCTTTTAGTTTGGATCATCATCTTTACAATTTCGAAGGTTGAGAGTTAATGAACTTTCGACTTTTCAAATACGTTAACATGATGCTATTTGCGTTAATACTCACAAAATCAGGCATTAGCCTATTGAATTTGTCCGGTGCTACATATCATAGGAATGTTCTTACCAAAACTACAAAACTTCTTCAACTAGAATGAAGTTGAAGGACACTCTAGCTTAATGATAAAAGAGATTGGAGCCATACAACATTCAAGTAAAGATTTTCATTACTTGTTTTTCTTTTTGTTTTGAAGCAAGATATGTTTGAATATAGTCCAAGGCATAGAATCATAGAATCAGAGGGATTTGGACTACTGTGGTGATGCTTTTGATAACAGAAATGTGACAATTTACATGTCACATTCAGAAGAAGTGAAAAAAATTGCTCTTGTTTTCTTATCGAAAGGCCATCATCAACACAAGAATGATGATCTTGATGCAGATGTGTCTAACTATGTGTCTGTTTATATAGTAATAATAAATCATCTTTGATTAAGACAACTGTTTGCTTTGTATAAAACAAACCTACTATGAACTTTGTTTACTCCTTTTCATCAAGATCTCTGTATAATATAAGCTACTACTTAACATTGTGTATTATTAGTCAAATATTTTGGGGCCGGCATTTCACCTAAATAAAAGACTTAGAACAAACAGTGGTGCTGATTCTGCCTTGTGTGCTCCATTTGCAAAATCCAAACGCAAAAAGCTCATATCTAACAAAATGAGTATCAAAGATGAACATGGTCGCTAGGTTGTGACTTTGGTCACTTAGTGAGTATTGATTGTGCCCACACCTCACCTCAACTAACCTTTATTGACTGGCCTTCTTCTGGGTTTGCCTTGTAGTTGTTCTACCTTTTGTACCTGTTTGCAGAGATAGAATCTCACCCATCATCATGTTCCTTTGAGTGTTTTGTGCTTATATTTGCTCCTAGAGTTGGTTGATATTTTATGCGTCACTTGTATACTAAGCTAATGGATGATAGTGCATAAACTAATAATGTTTGGGCTCGTTTCTGTTTTCCTAGTGAAGATAGGTGTGGACACCAATAAGAGTGAGGGTAGTCTTTCAACTCATTTTCTGCCCATCAAGTTCTCCCAATTCTCTCATTTGTAGGTCTCCCAATTCTCTCAGGGTCAATGGATTGAAACCAATCTCTTTATCTTTTTTATTTAAAAATGATAAGCAAGTTGTTCGATAAAATACTTTAACAGATTAACAAGACGTTTAAAATTATTTTGAGAAATACTTTATATTTATCCTGCAAACAAGTGTTCATAAACCCATCAATGGTTACTACTTACACTTGTATGTGTTGTATAACCACAACAAAGCTAGATTTGAGCTCTATTGTTGAATTGAGTTGCTGTTAAGTCTCAGTCACAGTTCATTCCAGTAGCTAGTCTTGCATTTTGAATTAAAATGAAGAATGGCCCATCAAGAACTATGAGGGTAAAGAATTAACAATTGAGGTTGTCTAAATGAAGCAAATCATCTCAGCCCAGATGAGAACCTTAGGCTGTCCCTTCACAGTTATGAGTTGGAGTTCTACATTACCTTTGGAATTTTTGACCCATTACAAGAAATAATTTTCTCTTTGTTGGGATTTCGTGTACACTGTTACATCTACATTGCCCAGATTATAGATCCAAATGTGTGCAAAATTAACAAGGTATGCAAGGGGTACGTACACAAAGCAACTGTGGCTACAGAAAGTGGAAAAGAGAATATTACAGCAAGAAACCATGACATGAGAATACGAATGAGATGGAGCACTCAAACTTAAAGGATAAGATATTTATTGATACTTTCTCAAATAAGTGTTTGCAAACCACTAATAATTGTCCGATACAAGCGAAGAGATACAAGCACACCACTTACTAGAAAACAGTCTTCTTCTGTTTTCTAGAGAAGACTGTTTTCTAGAGGAGAAAAACGTTCTTTTAATATGTGAAAATAAAAATAATCATAAATGGATGATTTGTGATATGAATTGTTTATTTGAAATTTATAGATTTAAATGCAACCAACTGTTTATTTTAAATAATATATGATAAATCTTAAAAAGAAATCTCTAATTATTCATCGAATATAGTTGGACTCAAGGGTTAGCTTTCCGACCACCCATTGGTTTCGGATGGCCACCACATCCCCAAGCCCAACAACCTTTACTACCCCCCCTTCCTCCTCCCCAACCCCAACCTCCACCTTGACCACCACCACCTCCTCCTCCGCCTCCGCCTCCGCCTCCGCCTCCACCTCCTCCTCCACCTCCACCACCACCACCGTTACCACCCCCTCCCCCACCGCCACCTCCTCCGCCTCCTCTACCACTTCCGTGGCCATTGCCATTGCCATTTCCTCCACCACCTCCTCCACCTCCACCTCCACTAGCCCCCGCACTGCCATTTCCTTTACCCTTGCCATTTCCCTTTCCTCTTCTCTTATGGCCTTTACCTTTACCATTACCCTTACCTTTTCCACCTCCACTCGCTCCACCACTCCCACCCCCTGCTCCCCCGCCACTTCCCCCACCTCCATTACCTCCACCACCTCCTCCGCCACCCCCGCCACCATTACTTCCACCTCCATTGTAGTTACTCTTGACTAAAGCATGGCCATCAGAGGAAGTCACATTGTGGACATTCTCACTAGCACTAAACCCAACAATATCATGCTCATCTTTGAGCCCTGCAACCAAAGATGGGCTCAACAGTGCAGTGGCCATAACCAAAAACACTCCAAACCCTACCACTCGAGCCACATTAACAATCTCCATACTCATCTTCTCCCTCACTCAGCTCCCTTAAGATACTTTGATAGAATGTGAAATCTCAATCATCCCTAAAACCCTATTTATACTATTCCCATTGTCAGTTCTGTACTCATGCCATTGACAGTCTGATCCCCACTGGGACAAACTTCCAAACTAGCTAGTACCAAATCCTCGATCCAAAAACAGCTCATAATTATTATCAGGCCTGCAAAAGATAGATCTTGATCAATCTTTGATAGACACAGAGAGTCGTACTCGCAGCATTGTAATCGATATAGCTTGTGGCGCAATTTGTCCCCACTTTGTATTTTCAAAAGGAGCACGCTTTATTCATCTTCTAATGGCTATTGCTAGTGCTGAGCTATACAGCACTAAAACTATATATATGATCGAATGCAGTAATTCTACTATAAAGTATAAAAGTTAAACCCTAGTCTGCTTACTGTAGTTGTATATTTGATCTGTTTGGCATATATGTAGGTTAAGGCTCACCTATAGTAATGATAGTATCAATATGAACTTTCTTGAGCTAATTGAACTGGTTTAGTTTACTGAGTTTAAGCATAAAGGGTCCTCCTTTCTCAATTATTCATGTCAATCAATGGCATAATGATCTTATTAAGAGAGAAGAAGCCGATCGATATAACTAATCGCTGCCAGTTTCTTAATAATTGTCTTAGCTTTAACCCATCAGTACTCTCAGTATCTTCGAGCAAAACAGATCTCAGCTGCAATAAGCAAGAATATGTAGGTAAATCATAGAAGCTAGGATGAACACTACTGGAATTGCAAAGTGGGTGGGGCTAGAGTTTCTTAGGGTTAACGAATGTGAGAAAAATAGTAGTGGATGCCATGTGAAAAAAAAAAAAAAAAAAAAAAAACAATGTCTACATATCTCCTAGGTTTGTTGGGATTTATGGGTTTACAATATTTTCTTTTGAGAAAATTAGATAAAAACTTAAAATATTAGACCTCTTTTAAAATAAACCCATACATATTTTTATTTTATTTTACACTCATTCCACATAAGCAAATATACCATATAGAGCAAATGTCTATAATTAATAGTTTTCTTCATTTTTCGGTTTCTCTAATTTGCCTTTCAGACAGTAGAAAACTAAATTTGGTATATTTCTTAATTTTAGCATCAATTTGAAACTCAAATACTAGCTAAAATTTAGTTGGATTTAACTTTGTCATAATCAATTACGTTCATTAATTTATTACCTTGTTATTACTAACTTGAGTTTACACACACACACACACACAGTGTTTCTCAGCTACGGAGGTCCGTTCCTATCAATTTCTACGGATGTTAAACGTTAGCCGTCAGATCCTTTTAAATGAAGCTCCACGGCCAAGATTAAAACACATGAAATAGGTCTTTTAAATGCTCATGGGTGGGTTTTAAACAGATACTGGCCCGGGTCAAAAATAAGACCCTCAAACTCCTGCTCTTCCACGCAACTCCCGCTCTTCCACGCAACTCCCGCTCTTCTACTCCCGCCTTATACATTTTGACTCACTCTATCTCTTCTTGAATTATGAGTCCCTCTAACTCTAAAGCTCTTTAATTTCCTGTGATGCTTACGAGAGGGTGAAAATTTTTGCTGGACTCTTTGGATTTAAGGAGGAAGGCTGTTATTCAGGTAGAGATTTTAGAATCACTTTTACTGATTTTTTCTCTATTGTGATTATGATTGGCTTTGGTTTTGGTTTTGGATCGGATGTTGGGGCAAGCTTGATGATGATGGGAAAGCTTGAATCAATAAAAACTGAAGGGCTCCTTAGTCTTTTGTAGAGTTTTGTTTCTTTTTCTATATTCAGTTACTGTGCTAATTGAATGTTATGTTGTTTGATTGTTTTACAATGAAAAATTATAGGTCAGAGACTATGTTTCAAGAGGCAATGACTTTAGAGTCACTTTCATGTTTTGTTGAGACCACCAAAGTATATACTCCACTAGTTGCAGATGTGTTCATGCCTACAAATCAAAAGACAAGGAGTTAGGTTCTTTCGATGAAGAGGACTCAAGTTCCTACGATGAAGATGATGAGAATTAAGCTTCATTTGTGTTTGAAGAGACTTTATCTTCATGATTATGTTTTGCAGAATATCAGCAAAGTTTTATTTTTCATTTAAGTGATGGCTGATTAATCCAACTTATGTTAGTAGTCATGGCTCACTATCTCTTTTTGTTTCTTAATGCTCAGGAACATTGTTCTTTTTATTAGCTTCAGCTGTTTGCATTAGTTTGGTTAATTGAAGAGAGAACAATTTAGTTTCTTTAGTTTCTTTTTGCTTCAGTTTGCATCAGTTTGATTAATTGTTCTTTTTATTAGCTTCAGCTGTTTGCATCAATTTGGTTAATTGAAGAGAAAACAATTTAGTTTCTTTTTGCTTCAGTTTGCATCAGTTTGATTAATTAGGATTAATGAAATCTATGTAAGTTGTCTCCAGCTTTTTTAACAGATTACTCAGTCATTCTGGAAATGCATCAATTTGGAAGAGAAGATGGACCCTTAGAATATACATGTATTTCATTTTGATTATAAAGTACATGTATATTTAAAAGAAAACTCAAACGAGGTTTCTGGATTTGCATATTTAAAAGCAACATAAACATAGTTACATACACCCAAATGACAATATCACAATGTTACTAATCCATCATTCCCTATTCTTTATGTAAAAACTAGGGGCAACTAGACCCTTAGAAAGTCCAACTTGATCTTCCATTGCTTGATGATCGTCTAATGTCTGGACCTTCTCTCATTCACGAGGATCATTCGGGTAATTTTCAAGACCAAAATAATCTGAGTCTTAAGTCAGAGAAACCAACCCCCAGCAATGAAGAATGTACGATATTAGTAGGCATTTGAAATTTGCAACCATTTCAAATAACATACCACATGAACACTCAAATGTCACTCCATTTTACAGAAAATGATATAACTTGACATTTCAATATCAGGGAATACAATTACAAAGGTTGACGACACCAGTATATTACAAGTAATATAATTACTCAACTTTTCTATCGAAAGATGCAACTGCTAATAATGTCACATAATAGAACTGCATCACAAACACGTACAAACACAAAACCTCAATGCAATGTTGTCCAGCTTACTCTCTCACTAAAGACCAAATATTACAACTACCAAAGTAAGCACACTAAATACGTGCATCTCAAATTCTCAATCAATATGAGGTTGGTGGTTTCCTGTATACTCTCATCAAGACATGAACTAAATAAAACTAAATCCCACATCAATACCTATACATCAGTCAAATTTGCTTTAAACAAAAAAAAGGCCTCACTCAAAAGCCTTTGCCTTTCAAAATCCGTCATCATCGAGACCCAGTTCCATAAGTGTTGTTCAAGATTCTCATGGCCTCTTGCATCTTTCTCATCTGAAACCCATAAAATAAACAAGCTCAAAACTTTTCAAATTATCTTCAATTTAAAATTGAAATACAAGATAAATATTACCGATTGGTGAGCGAATTCGACCGGGTGAGACCTGACTAGCTCCTCTTGACCATAACAGAGCTTTCGATCCCTCCAATTTCGTTCTCACTGTTCATGGGTGCCTCCATTCTTCTTTGCTTTCGTTCTCTGGATCTAAAGCTTATCGGTCTTTTCTCGAGTCTTTACAATCATTGAGAAGGGTCTTATGTATCGGTTTAAAACCCATCTATGAGCTTTTAAAAGACCCATTTCCTGTGTTTTAATCTTGGCCGTGGAGCTTCATTTAAAAGGATCTGATGGCTGACGTTCATATATATATATATATATATATATATATATATATATATATATATGCTATATACAGAAGTATGTCATTTGTAATAGGATGATACTTTTCATTCCTAAGCTCACATTTGGTGTTTCTCTACATAGTCGAAAAATGTCTAATTATAAGGTACACGTTCTTGTTCTTTGATTAATTTTCTTCTTTTTAAATATATTATTATATCATTTCCCATCCTAATTGAGAGAACATTTTACTCTCTACTACTTACGTTTCTAATGTACCTATTAAGTAGGGCATGATATGATAATATACCTAAAAAGAAGAAACCCAAAATTGGGTTTAGGGTATAGGATTAAGGTTTAGGGTATAGAGTTAGGGTATAGGTTCAGGGTATAGGGTTTAGGGTTTATATCATATATCTTATTCATATTATATTTTACCTTATGTATAGATTAGAGAATGAATTCCTTTAATCTAGATTTTTTTCATAAAAATAAAGAAAACTACATGATTCTTGCAAATTGATTGAAAAATGTTAGTGTTAGAAGAAAAACTCATAATCAAGGTATTTAAGATAGCATCAATTAAGCTTATTTATTATATTAATATGTTATAGTTGAATGGTGACAATTGTGTAAAATTTAGAAAAAATAGGACATAATATTTATCATAATCGATACATTTTAGATGTCTATTAGATATGAATATTATGTACGTTTTATTTAAAATCACTTTTCAAAATTGGGTGTATATGAAAATTCTTTTTTTTTTTTTTACTTTTTTCTGAATATAAGTAATTATTATAAGGTCCCCAGTGCCGACATTAGGTTTTATAATGCATGCCATCATTTTTCCATGTGAGGGAGTCGCCATTTGTCTAAGCTATATGTCTTCATGCCCTTCGATGCAACTGGCCTAACTATGGAGGGAGTATGTGTATTGCGTAGGTTTAGTTAGGGTGAGCGCACGCTAGCAGGTCCAGTATTCCAGTGCAGCTAGCTATTGCTAACCCCAAAACGTCAAAAATTCTGACTTGTCAGAGGTCCAAGTTTTGATCGAGTTGGGTTAATTAGGTCCAGGCCTAAGTGCAGAGTAAGATTTTTTCTTTGGTCGTTGAAGATTGTTGGATTGTTTTGAGCTGTTGTTGATGAGGTACTTCGGATCAAATCTTATGGTGGCATCACACCATTTGAAGAGTTTCAATTATCAAACTGCTGCTATACATATATTATGCACGGAATGATCTTCTTGATGTTTGCCTGTTTTGCGTGGTGGTGATGAGTTTCAGAGACCTTATTCTATAGACTTTCAGATTACATAGCTTGAGAACTTGAGACCAACAAGATCACTTGTACTCTTTTCCATTTCAACAATCACACCACATTTCGCATCTTTATTTGGGCCAAAAATTACAAACAAACATTAAAAGAAGAGCAAAACTGGCCCAACTATAGTAGTAGCCGCATCAAAGGAGGAAATCCAAAGTTGCCATATGCCTCCCTCAAAAGAGACTAATTTTTCTTTTAGAAGGAAAGGACATGAAGGCAGGAAGTACTCCTTGTACACTTGACCATATTAGGGTGCCAAACATGGTAATCCAAATTCCAAGGTTGTACCTATACATGGAAAGAGATTAAATTGGTTCATATTTCAAGCCACACCTGCCAATTAACGAAGTGTCTTCGTGCCAAAAACAGCACATTATCTAGAATACCAGATAGAATGGTAAAGATGATCTTTAGGCCCTTGACGTCTCATCGATGAGAGGCTGGAAACCCCTCAAAAGTCCATAACCAGGAAGCTATATAGTTAACTAGCTCGTTTTATTTGATCAATCGTCGCGAATCATTGTTAGTCACAGCTAGCTGTAACATCTTGTCTGATCACGTCTTGATCAGAGTTGAAGACATGCACCTAGCTAGATAGAGTCAACAATCTCAGCAGATCAGTTGGGTACTTCATACTGGGGTGCTCACTTGTCCACCTCTTCCCCGTTTTTCTTCCCAAAATAGACGTTGCAAATGGTTATCTAATTTGTTTTCTTGTATCTTAAGTCATCCAAAGAGATAGGTTATTTTTCTGTTACCTAGAATTTGGAAAGAACCAAGTTCCAACATGCATGGCGACACATAATAGCTACAAAGACAGATCGAGTGTTTCTTTGGGTTTCACGTGTAAAATGAAGAACCAATGAACCATAATAGTTAACGCAAATCTGACCAGTTCTAAAGGGGTTGTTGGGATATATAGTAAGATTTTCCGTTCTCAGATTCCGACCCACTCTTCAATCTTTCTCCCTTGTTGCTCATATTTTTTATTTTTATGTCATTTTCGATAACGAGGCTGTCTGCATGAGTTGGTAGAAATCGTAGAACTGGAAACTGTGAATGTATCTGTTAGGAGCAATCTGTGGTTTTGGAACGGTGAGACGACTTCTGACTTCTGAGGAGACTCAAACACAGCCGGGGGACGACCTAGTTAGCTTGATCATTTGTTTTCCTTTTCAATATTTTCAATGTTAAGCACCACTGCATTTGCTCTTTGTCTGCTGGTAAAGAATTCAATTTGCTCCTAATTAAGTCAATATTATAACGCGGTAAATTTTGGTGGAGTTTACACGATCTTCTTCTAGACTCGTAATAAAACTGGGTCGTCTTCTGGAGCTCCCCCGAAGAGAAATAAGAACAGCTTCCGTAAGCAAAATGTCACCAGACGTCAGTATAGTATGATATTGGAGTTAACCACAACATACACTTCTATCGTTTCATTGATCAATGTAATTAATTTACATAGTTTTCAGAGGAAATCTAATCGATTTTATTTGATAGTCTTCAAGATGATCGTACATACTATCTATTCTAATTTCAACGTGACATACTAATTAAAGATATATCAATCCCGAAATCCATTCTCATGCCATTCCTCAAGTAATTAGGAGAACAGCTACAATTACTCTGATCATCTCTAGGATAAATGAGACAGCAGCTTGGATCTCTCCGTCTTTTTTCAGTGACGAACTCTCTTACCTTAAAACGATAATACAGATCGATTTCTGAGTTTCCATTTTTATCGATCATAGCCAATGCAATAGTGTACGCATAAAGTTCCTATTACTCTGCGGTCTCTGCCTTTATGTGATTCCCACTATATCACTGGAAGTGTCGCCTAGCTACATATAATGATAAGAAATCGACATGTGAATCATGTGAGACCTGATCAATGTTTCAGAGAACATTCGAAACTAAAGGTTGAGGCTATTGGTTGTTGCATTACTGGCGTGCAGTGAGGTCTTCTCCTAATAATTTTCTGTTCAAGATCGACTTGGTACCTCTCTGCTTTCTGTGTGCATTGTGCAACCACCACCGCACCTCGATCATTTTCCAACATGTACAATGCAAAAGAACCCCACTAATAAGAAGAAGAAGAAGAATAATAAGATCGCAGTTCTATATAGAACATGTCAATATATCAAACACGCGCTTCATATATGGACTTGGTTGATAAAAGTGCCAGATTAAACAATCCTCTTGTGCATTACGCGCGCAGATCATGAACTCATCAAATTAATATTCAGGGTACACGTCATGCATAGCAGAATTAAGCATCATCACCAAAGTTGTAATGACCAAAATACTTTTGGCCTAATTTTTTCTTCATAATGTAAAATATTTCAAAAGCGCTTGACATGCATGATTAGATCAGTTGACATTGAGCTACAAAATATAAGGACCTGTCTAGAGTTTTGACTCCTTCAGATTAAAATTGCTTTCTAGAAATGGTTAATGTGGGATCCCTTAAATTGACTTGTATTTTAGAACAATTTAAGGTGGGATGAGTAAGTCTTTCAATACGTCGATTCAAAATTATGACATGTTTTAATCCCTAGAGACTGATCGATCGTAATTGTTCAAAACTTGTAGAGTTCTGGGGTTCAAACAGATAATGATTCAATGAACATGTACTACTAAAAAAAAAGAAAGAGAACGTGGGTTCTAAAAATCATTATGTAAAAAGATCTACAAAGATTTTGGATTACATTATTAGAGAAATTGGTTAGCCAACTTGTATTCCAGCGAAATAGGTGAAAATCAGCTGATCAAATTAGTGTGGTATTATATATATGCTTCCACCATGTAGTATCTACTTGCTAGTGCACAAGTACGCTCTTGCATGATTAAAAAGGCAAAGGGAAAATAATTCGCAGTAGATATATATCCGATCCGCTTTCTTTTTGTCACCAACTGAAGCAAATGGATGCAGCAATAATCATGATGAAAGCATTATGCAACGTAACATTCAGAAGTTTAAGTACACAAGAAGTTCAAGCAAAGATTGAATTGACAGCAATGGGCCGGGGAAGATTTATGAGGTGAGGTCAGAATGACTAAATATGAAGTAAGATCCAGATCCTACCTGAGAATTCTGGTTTTCATTAGAGCTGTTCATGTTGATATTTAGTACAATTAATAGCCATGATCAAGCAAGCCCTCTCTCCAATTAGAACGAAACAGATGTGGTGCGCGCGATCTTGACAACATTGACAAAGATGTATGATTTTTATTTTTATTAGGACAGGAATGATGTTAATGGCTCACCATATTGTTACTTTAATCCATTATCTAATTAAATTGATTAACGAGTTGATTACTCCAACTAGTACTCCTTCAAGAAATGAGTTTAGCTGCCTCAGATTGATACATGGTCAGTTTGGAGGACCGTCTCAAACTGATATAACATGCACTAATTTATTTAGAGAAGCTGCACGATATTGATTTTAATTGGGAATTCACTAAAGTTGTGGGCTACATTTCAAGACCAGAAGTTATACTTATTTTCCTTCAGTTACCTTGACCTAAAAGGTGTCTGTTTTAGGTGCCAACACTCCGATAGACATGTTTAAAACGCTGCATGTTTTTATAACCACTGAGAGTTTAGGAGACCCCAGTGAAGGGACCATTTGAGAAATCAAGGGTTTATGTCCAGCTATATAGCCATTTTCCATTGTCGGGAAATGCCCAAGGGCATGTGTAACCCTTAATATATAGATGATTGAGCCAGCTTGATACGGTAAAGATCCAACTTTCTAAGTATTCCATAAACATGGTAGGGTTTTGGTGATTAACCAAACAGAAAACAAATGTGTGGTTTGGCGTGCAATAGACACTATGCACGTCCATAGCTGATTGATGAATATACATACATACATATATACATACAATTGTAAATATAGAGAAGGCCAAGCAAGGGCCGGGGTCAAGATCGATGAGCATGATGAATCGTTCTCGCGTACATTAAATGGCTTAATTCATATCTCTCAAGGGAATGGGTCCGGAGAACTATAAATTTTTATCATATATATATATATATAGAGTACAACATACGATTACGATTTTGTTGTTTTTGTCTCATAATGCAAAGTTCCAAATTACTAATCATCAACCTAACATTTATAATCATAAAGATATGCATGCATGCATCAAATAGATTTCGGTAACTTCTTAATTATTACCTCATTCTATATGATTAACTTATATCCGAGCCATAAAATGTTATGATACGGTTTAGGTTTAAAAAGGGTTCCAGTCCCTATTCAAAAAAAAAAAAAAAAAAAAAAAAAACCTATGACACCAATGACTAAGCTTAAATACGTAATAGTTTTTTTTTTTCGACTAAGCTTATAATACTAGGTTTCAAATGATTAGTTGTTCAACATGCTTTATTAGTTGACAAAATAACTTAAATTACCCCCAAAAATGGAATGGTTAGCCGCCACTAGCATACGATTTGCATAAGATAAACTAAGATAAACCTGCAATATATATATAGGTGATGTATCGTTCCACCTTCAATTACTGTCTAAGTATGAATGAGTCCACAGCCTTGAAAATGAAACTGTTCTTCTATATATATCAAATTCTACCACTTTCCAGAAGAATAGAGGCAGTCGATCGAATCACTGTTTGCATTGACCTATCTAGGTTTAATTAATCAACATGCATATGTATACAGTTCCATTGGTTAATTCGAACTTTCCGGCCGGCGACTTTTATAAAACGATAGAAAGTTACCTATCACCCGCCAAAATTGCTCGTGGCATTCTATCTAGCTTTGGACCTGGAAGAAATCAAGCATGGTGTTCACGATCAGAACCAACAGATGACATTAATTTAGGGTTTAAATTAGCTCCTAAGTAATTTCGCCCAATCCTCCACCTTATGATCGAAACAGGAAAGAAAGGGAAAGCTAGGAAAGCAATGGTGGCGTGGTTACTCGGTAATATGATGATATGCTGGGTTTGTCGGTTTGTCACTGCCAAGCTCGATCGATCACCGTTAGATATCCTAAAACAATAAAGCCTTACCATTGTTCATTCAAGTGGCAAAAATACGGTTCTACCCCCGGTTCGCAAACAATTGCAAAACTATCACTCCTTGCTCTGCAATTCCCGCTTCGCTCTTCATTTCTGTTTTATCACTATTTTGTCACTGATGGCAGTGTATTTACGACAATGCCACATGTTTTTACATTTACCAGTTGCATACCTATTTTTTACATCTACATTCACTATTTTTACAAATTTCAATACAGATTTTTTAATTCTGAAAATTTGGGATTTTAAAATTTGTGAATATAGTAAATGACTTTTACATTTACCAATAGCATACCCATTTTCTACATGTACATTCATCCTTTTTACACTTTGGGATTTTCCGATACCCATTTTTTACATTTTCATTCTTCCTTTTAATAATTTAAAATTTGTGAATAGCTTTTGGGATAGCTTTTTTACGGAAAAAAATTTACACTACCAATTGCATACCTATTTTTTACATTTACATTAACATTTTTTTAAACTTCTCAAACAATTGAAGAAGTAATGACACTTGCCACATGTCATCCTAAGGTGTTGGGTGTTGCATGCTGTTGCGGCGTGGCGTCATACTATTATTTCACGAAGCTGCTCTCTTTGTGTGTCTCCTCTAGAGATTAAACCCATTCTCCACGTATTGCACCTGGATGTTTTCTTTTTCCTCTCTCGCTCTCCTCGCTCACTCCGTCTCTTGCTCGCATCGCTGGAGTTGAAGAAAAGGGTGCCCAAGCCTTCTTCTCTCTCATGTTCCAATCAAACCCGAGGCAAGGTGGAAGAACATGGATTTTTGTAATTGGTTTTTCAGTTCGTGTTTTTTTTTTTTTTTTTTTGAAGATTCTTCCAATCGATTAAAGCCGTACGTGCTTGGTTTTTGTGTGATTTTTGTTTTGAATTAGAAGTATTATCTTCATGTCATATTCTCAATTTTTAACTCAGATACCGTTTGTGCTTGGTTTCCCATTTTTTGTTTTTTGTTTTTGTTTTCAGGGAAGTACACGTTGTTTGTTGGACATGCACTTGGAGAGAGAAGGGTCTGGGTTGCTCTTATGCATGAAATCGTGAAAGGTAATATCAGGGGTTATTGGGTTTTGATTTGGGGAGGAAGGTGACGGAGCTGGGTGGTGAATTTTAGAATGAATGCTATGATGTCAGTCCATTGAGAACATTTATTTTACTTCTCTAAGCAACCTGATTTTCCAAATTCTTGCTTGATAGTCTAATGTGCTTATTAGTCCCATTACTAGTGGTGTAGTTCTTGGCTTATTTGTTCTGTGCAAACATCCAACATTGACCAAAGGTGAGCTTATCAATATTGAAAATGGCCACTTGATCTCCATGTACATAAATGTTTCTTTCACATACTTCATTTTTTCCCGTGTCCTTCTGCTAATAGTTTGGTGCGTTTATGCACGACCAACTAATTGGGTTGTAATACTACCAAAAGCACTCTTAAAGCTCGACCTGCAAATGAAACTAATGTCAAGGGAATTATAGCCATAATCTTTCAATCCATGGTGAACCAGGTGAAAGAGGCTTCAATCTTCGTGTGTGAGATAAAAAGTTAGGTAGTGATCTTGAGCTTTGCTATAGTTTTTTTAATTTTTATTATTGATTTTCATATGGTGATCTTCTTTCATTATAGGTTATCGTGTTGTTATTATTTTTCATATGGTAGTCATACAATATCAGCTATTGAAACTGTGGTGAACATGACAAGGGGAGGATTTGCTTTTGGTTGGCTTTAGACAATAGTGAGTAAGGTGTGGCTAATCCTTTCAATTTTTGCTTGATTTTGTTTTTCATGTTTGAAAATTTTGACAATTTGGTTTAATTTTTGGTGCATTTCTGGGTGGGTGCTTGTGTATTTGGAGAAGACACAAATCAAAGTTATGTTATGGAACTCAAAATTGACTGAATCAGTATGTCTCGAGACAATTCTCTTTCTACAGCAATGTTTAAAAGATCTCTTTTAAACACTAATTAAGCAGAACGATGATAGCTATATTTTAAAGCAGTGTTTTAAACGACGACAGATCATATATTTTAAAGCAGTGTATTTACAATTGAAGATGATCTGGGTAAAACTCACATTATTCCTCTTATTCAATGAAACACAAAGGTTTTTCCCAGTGTAGACACCATTCTCTTACAATACTGTTTTGGGCATTCCTCTTATTCGATAGTAGTTCATATATTTTAAAGCAGTCAATTTACAGTTGAAAATGATTTGGGTCACATTTCTCTTACAATAATGTTATAGGCATGCACACGTATGATCTACATTAGTTATTTATCATTAGATAGACTTTTATGCTGCCCAGATGATATATTTTACAGCAGTGTTTTAAACGACAGACACAAAGGTTCACTACATAATGTTTAATCCGTTGTTTGCCATTTATTTATTGCAATTTATAGGGTTGACAAATCTATTGTCTCACTCAACAATTCTGTGTATCGTGAGTTTAAAAAGACAAACTATGCAAAGTTTTAATAGAGTAGAGAAAATCTGACACTAGTCTAATGTCTAAGGTGAGTTTAGCCTCTTACTCAACAATTATATGTATTATGAGTTTTTCTGACAAACTGTACAAAGTTTTAATAGAGTAGAGAAAATCTGACACCGGTCCAATATGTAAAGTGAGTTTAGAGATCGATGCTATTGTATGTGAATTTCAGTTTGGAGCATTTTTGTGTGTTTGATTTTAAGCGAAAAATAATGTAAAGATTTACTGCATCAAGAACTCAAGATAAATGGATTAACCAATAGACTAGAAGGAATATAACACCAGTCCAATGTCTAAAAAGAGTTTAGAGCAATGCTACTGCCAGTGGATTTTAGTTTGGAACCTTTTTGTATTTGAAGTATTGGTTTGGTTTTTTTTTGTTTTTTTTTGTTTTTTTTTTGGGTAATCGGGTTAAGAGCTAACTCATTGCTCTTACCCGAAAATTTATTGATATGAAAAAGAGAGATACAAAGCAAAGGGGACTACACCAAAACCTTGCTAACAGAGAGTACAAAACTAATAAGAGTCGTAATTGAATTACAAAAATGACCCTTCAAAAATAGACTTTAGAACTATGAAAACCTGTAGATAGGCCGACCTGAGAGGTCATGACCGAAAACGAAAAGTGCAAGAAAGGTGGTAAAGAATCCCACCAAGAAGAACCCTCTGAATTGGCACCATAATTAGCTAGCTTATCGGCAACCGAGTTAACTTCCCTGTATATATGTGAGATGTGAACATTCATTTGGCGAGCAATATGCATGCAATTTCCCCAAGCTATACACAATAGCCATGGAACTGACAAAGAAACATTGAAGTACGTTAACAATAACAACGAATCAACCTCTAACCAAAGATTGTGCCACTGATTAGCCCAGGCAATGTGCACTGCCTCGATGACTGCTAACATCTCAGCATCAATCGCACTAGACACATGAGTACGAGCTGCAAAAGCACATAGAAAAGATGCCTTATGATTTCTGAAAATACCGCCATAACCTGAGTTAGCCTGGTCACAAAATGATCCGTCTATGTTCACCTTCACCCAGTGTATAGGAGGAGGCTGCCATAAAACATGAACAACTCTAAGGGTTGTAGGCCTTAAAGGCGAAAGACCCAACAAATCAAAAATAGGAGTAGACTGGGGGTTGGGAGTAGAAACAAAAGCCAAGGACCCTAATTCTTTGAGTGCCAATATTAGTTTCTGTTTGAAGATGACCTCTTTAAACTCATCCCCATCATGCTTTAATCTATTTTGCTCCATCCACAAGCTCTAAAATAAATTACATATCAATATGTACCATAAGAGCTTAGAGGAAACTGAAAGTGTAGCAGTATAATAATCCCCAAAAAGATCAACTAGTGGTATACCTGGGTCAAAAGGAAGCTTGAACATAGAAGCAACCCAATCATGCAGACAAAGAGACTTCACATGTGACAAAGAGGTGATTTGTGCTTTCGAAACTCTTTCAGCACAGCTGATAACGAGAGCAGATAATTGAACCCCTACGCTGAAGGAACTCATTTGTAGGAATTCTATTCAACAGAACTTTCCACGTTACTAGACTCTTGCTGTCAAGACACATCCCGAATTTCACCCTGAAACCCGAGGTAAGTCCTGCGGGGACCACCTCCAAGGAAAATTTACCGAAGGACTCGGCAAACCTCCCTTGAAAATGGACAACCCTAACCCGGAAAAATATAATATAGAACACCCTCTTAACCAAAATATTAATCTTCAACTCAATCCAAATAACTGAATAAAATAACACAGTTATTTTTCTGAAAGTATTCAGAGCTACTACAAGAAAGACAACAGAAGCTGATGAAAAACCTAGTGGGTTAAACAGATAACCTACTGGCGAACAGTAGTGGAAATGTGGGTGACTATGCCTCGTCGCCTCCTTCTAGACCCCACCCGAACTCTGCAGACTGAGCAATTAAAAACGAAGGAAAAACCCAGGGGAAAATATTTAATTACGTCAGGGTGAGTGGACAAAATAATCTCGACAAGCAATAATATTTTCCCAAGAAAAACTTTCAAGGACACGACTAGTTCTGGTTAGTCTCCAAAACTTAAACAAATACAGCCTCTCAGGCTAAAATTATATATTTATATCAGTATGTATTAACACCCGTCTACTCCATGTATGCTATCTATGAATAAGCTTGAAAGTAGATAGTCATACCAGGCTAGTACGCTCGCGTCTAACGCGCACGTCACCCCATAATGACATTTTTCCTCAGTATGGGGGAAACGACCGAGTGGTATAAATACGTGCTTACTTCTTGTACGAATTCTATGAATGAATCTAAAAACATAGAATGAACTCGAAAAATAGAAAATCGTACAGGGCTACGACGCTTGCGTCTAACGCTCACGTCACCCCATAATGACATTTTTCCTCATTATGGGGGGAAATCACGTATTGCGAGCTAGCATTCTCTCATATACATACTATTATCATAAACGTTAATAAATGAGTATAAACACCGAAATTCTCAATTCAGGATAAATTCCAACAATAAAACATTTAAAGCACATTATTTAAAACAAAGGTCCACTCACAACTTAGGCCTAAACCTGACGTCGGTCGGAGGTCTCCTCTGCTCGAACCTCCCCACGTCCTGTTCCAAAACATAAATAATTCCTTAAATAAAATCCCAACGTTTAAAGAAAATAGGCATAGTTAAATATGAGCTTCTCGCGCTCAACCATGCATATCGTCCTAAATCTTAACTTCACTGCCAACCATAAATCTCCATAAATACCGACATCCTCAAAATCACCTTCCAACGTCCTAATCATAAAAATAATCCAATGGCCGGATTTTAACTTATTAATCCGCCAAAAATACCAAACTTTACAAATTTCAAAACCTATCCAAAACTCCAAAAATTCTAAAACTCATTCCATTAAACTCCTCATAAAAATCTCCACCAAAAACCATTTTTCAGCGGCGGCGCCGGCGGCGGCCGGCGACCAACTCTGGCGACTTTTAATGCCCACCAAAATTTGACAGCATCTTCCTCTCAACCTCCTCTACAACATTCCTAACTACCACAAACTCCAATTCTAAGCCTAACCAAGTCAATCGAACGCAAACACACAATAAAGCCCTAGAATTTCAAATACCGATTTCTCCTTACCTAGCTCAAGATGGAGTGAGCCCTTTGGAGGGATTGAAGCACGGGAGGAGGGCTTCTTTTTGAGCCAAGGCTCGCCAGCTATGGCGGCCGGAGGAAGGAGTTCCGGTGAGAAAATCGATTCGGCAGTCGGACCTTCCGGGTGGCGTTTCTCCCTCACGGCGGCGCTAGAGAGGCTGCCATCGGTCTAGAATGGAAACTGGGTTGGAGACCGAACGATTGGGACCGGTGCGGCGGTCTGGGGCGGCCGGACGGCGGCGAACGGCGGCCGGGAAGTTTTCCAGGTGTAGAGAGGGGAAAACCGGGTGCGGGAGAGAAGAGAGAGAATCGGGGGGGGGAGAAGAGGGTTTTGGGGTTGGCCCAACCGGTTCCAACCCACATATACCCAATCCAAAATTCAACACCCCAAAATAATACCCCAATAAAAATTATCTTTTACTAGCTAAAATTTACATTTTTTACCGTCGTCACATTTTCTTCCTTCGAATAATTCTTTCGAAATATTCGTCCCTCAACACACCTCTAGGGACTTTAGGACTATAAACTCAATGACGAAGACGGTAAAATTCTTATTACCACAATGCTAGTAATTAAGGTAAAATTTAAGAGTCGGGGCGTGACACTTGCGAGGAGGATAATAGCATTATTTTAGATATACTGAGATAGCAAAATGCATATTTATATGAAGCGTTGTTAGGTTCACTTTATATATGATTGAGAGTTACTGATGTATGTTGATGGGCAAAAACAAAATCAGCAATGTGCAAAACTAAAAGGAAGCAAAGACAAAGGGCAGTATTAAACATTTGATGCGTTATAGGTATGCATCTCATCTGAAATCCAATTTTCTGATTGAATAAGTACTTCTAAAAGACTGTAGATTAGTGTGCAACTACTTACAAACAACGTGAAATTGCATATAAAAAAAAATGTGGTTCTTAATAAAAGCATGCGATATTTAGTGAATAAGATGTATTGCATGGTAATGACATTTGTTGAAATCACATAGTATTGTGAACTTAAAGTTCATGCAACACTCTTAGTAGCCATACATGCTCATGTGTTTTGCAATTGGTATTTGTAGCTCCTGGGGTCTTTGCTGTGTTGTTGTTTTGTTGAAGACTTTGATAAGCCATTTGAAAGCAGCATACATGGTAATGGGATGCGACCAGTAGGGTCAAGACATTGATCTTCAACTTTTTTCACAATGAGTTTATGATAATATACCTTCAATTGGTTATGATTTTTCGTGCTGGGTTTCTCATGTGGTTATCTTTGGTTATGGGTTTTCATATTGTGATATTATTTCTTATGGACATCCCAGTGTTTGGTTTTGAGGATGCGAGAATAAGAAAAGAGAGAGACAACTGAATGAGGTTGAATCTACATCTATGAAACATAGACTTCTTCCATCCGTATTTGGATAACTTCGAATGGCTAGTGAAAAATATACAACTGAATCTGCAGGAACGAATCGAATACCTTTTTCTATTTATTTGACTCCATGATTCGATCCTGTCGTAGACTTGCATGCTATGTTGCACGGACACGGCGACACGACACGGTAAAACTTAAAAATTGAGTTTTCGACATGGTTTGGACACGACAAATAAAATAATATATTTATATATATTTTTAATATATAAAAAATATACTAAAATATGAAATAAGTTCATTACATTACCAAAATTATGTTCTAAATTCAATCTTCTTTTTTTTGTCTAAATTCAATCTATTGCATAAACATATTAAAATAACATTAAAGTGAATCAAATGTGTAAGTCATTAAAAAGAATCAAATGGACAGATATAAGTTGTAAAAAAATTAGGCATCAACTTAGAAACACAACAGCCCTCTAATATCTAATAGATAAGAAAATTTCAATCATTCCATAATCCATCTAAACTTTTATATATATATATATATATATATATATATTAATAATTGATGACGTGGTGTGTCGGTCAACGTGTCGGAAAAGTCAACATTTTCCAACACGCCACGTGACATGTCAGACACGTGTTGGGCCGTGTCGGAGGCATGTTGGACACTCCGACACTCCAGGGGTGTGAAGTGTCCGTGCAACATAGCTTGCATATAATTTGCCTCTACGGGCGAGTTGGCCGGTGATCCATTTGATTGTTAAATCGTCGACATCATTTTAAAAAGTTGGAGATTAGCAAATCACAGGAATAATATCACGTAAATTACATCTCCATGAGCTAGCCGAAAGGTACACATAACCAGTTATTATGGATCGCAACGAGTCATATCTATGTCGACACATATAGCAACTTCTGAGGAATTTGATGCCCAATGCATGTACGTAGTGGTCCTTTCTACCAAGTACCAACCATCTATCACATTGCATTCCGATCAGTTTCCAGTTTTCGTGTCCTGATCGATCACCATCAACTAATTAAGCTGCATGTTTTAAAGTTTAATCCGGGACGTACACTTTTAGGTTAATCATTTGTAAATTAAAGACTTAAAGATAAGAGTTTACGTATACATCGTCTGCTGAAACTTTGTTGTCTATAGTCGTATTTATAATCCGAGCGTGATTGATTATACCAGAAATTTTGTAATATTTATTACAATTCGAGTGTGATTCACATTAACAATGGATTACCACTCTTAGTATTAGGGTCCTTCAGTATTACGAGCTCGAGAAACAATTAAGTGGGTAAACATCAAATCAGATCATATAATCTAGGAATTGTTAAACATAATTCAACTTATCTTCGACTTCAAGTATGAACACTCACGAATTCTGTCACAAGCTCCATTAAACATAATAAAATTAGCTAGGGTTTTGGTTTGCATGTGTTGTGTTTTGGGAAGTGACAAAAGTAGATTATTATTAGAAGAAAAAAAGGAAATAGAAAAAAGAAAATTGGTTGAAATGGTGAAATGGAACCGTCAATGGCTGGAATTTCTAACCTCAGACAGCTAGAGGAGTAGAGGGTATGCCTTATAAGGTCAGATATCAAATCTTTCACCTTCACTTTGGGTCACGAACTTGTCTTTCAACCCTTGAAAACACATTGCATGATTCACATTGAGAGAGGAACTATAAGTAATTAGGTAGCTGATTATGCTATTACATAAAAGACACGAAAACACCTTAAAACAAAGTAACAAATGTAAGATTTGCTCTCTAAGCAATACCATATTGTTTTTTATTTAAGGATCACAGATATTTATATATGTTGAAGATTCAATTAATTATCTACTTTAAAAAGAGGCCCTATCTGGCCGGGTACCTATATTTTGACTCAAAATCTTACACATTGTTGAAAAAAAAAAAAACGAGCAATTAGGTACGAAAATGATAGCTAGCGGTAGAATTGATGATCAAATGATTTTTTTTGTTTATGATAGGAGCGGATTCTACGTATCAAAGTACACTTGCATTATTAATGTGCAAGTCACAACGATCGAAACTTTGAAGATATATAAATTGAAGACCCTCAATTCATGTTTTTCATTTTTGATTCGATCAAATTAAGCGTCAATAATAAGAGAACCTCTTATTCGACCTCAGGTCCTAACCTCTTATGTTGGAAACACTGGGTCCTCACCTCTTATGTTGGAAACACTTGGACCATATTTTTTTTAGTTTCAATTTTGTTAACAGCGTTAGTATATATGCATGATAGTGACATGTTAATAATTTGATCAAATACTGCATATTAATTAGTTGCTCGATTCCAAACCTTTTTTAAAAAAAATTAGTTGCTTGATTCACTTATACCGTACCCTGATGCATTTATCTATTATTTTTTGTAATCTCTCAATTATTACTGAAAATGTTGTCGATACATAAAAGTATTATAATAACTTGTTCTATGATCTATGTAATCGTGTTACATGTGAACTGATTTTTTCATTATGTCACCGCTATGACAAAGCAAATAGAGTCGTCATTAGAGTAGTACTTTTTGTTAGTTGGTGCTTGTTTGAATACATGTATTTTATAGAAATTCTCGATATTATTTCGGGTCTTCTAGATGCTTATTGTAATCAGGGGTTTAGGCTTCATGTCCTCTCCTTGTATTCAACAGTTTCATTAATGGAGGCTTGAGGGCAACTGCACCAACCCTTTATTCAAAAATAAATAAATAAAGAGTATTAGAATAAAACAAAAAAACAATATATATATATATATATATTTTGGAAAATTCTAGAGTGAGTTAATGCATGTTATGCATCAACTTTTTAAAATATTTTTGACTGTTGGATATAATAAAAATACGAATATATCTAACGGCTCAAATCATTCAATATTAGTAACCTGTAAACCCGGTAGCAAGTGCAAATCTTTTTCTTTTTTAAATTACCAATATATCAAGTGCAAAACCCTAAATTGAAAGAATACGAAGAAAAGATGAAGTAAATTAGAAACAGCTCGAAGAATTAAGAGAAATCTTGTCTTTGGTCCTAGTATCAATTTTTCGTTATTCATGAAGAAAACGCTAATGTCACGCCCCCAAACCGAGACCAATATTATATGGAAATATGGTACCCAAATTTCGGTGTGAGTTAAAACAAATAAAATTTTCTCGAATAATTTATTAGAAGAAGAAATATATATGTCTGAATAATACTTTTATTAGAAAGCGAAAGCATTAATATTTTACAATATCAAATATTTTACAATACAAGAGTTTTAGCAAGAGTATATAAGACATTACATTTATTCTCAAAATAGTAATAGAAAATATTCTTTTATTTAGTAGGTTCATCCCATTCCCCAAGCATCTATTCGTTACCTGAAAACAAGAATGTGTAGCATCATGAGTAACACAGACCCAGTAAGTACAACTTACATTCTTATAATAATGTGTCTTATAAGAAACCAGAAATAAACACAACTAAGTAAAAATGTACCAAAAATCATTTTTATTTGTTCATACCGATTTTTATTTATGCACACACACACACACATACAAGCGTGAATAAATTTATCCATGTGAATATTTAGGAAACTGGTAATAAATCACAAAGATCACGTGTTAGGTCCACTATACCAAAGCACAGATAAGCCGCAGCATACCAAGGACAATACCAAAATATGTATACTCAAGGTCTATACTTTCTTCCTATGAGTATAATAGTGCACTATCTGTGGGGACTAGGACCCAGGCTAACTCCACAAATCACAAAACACTTTTACCAGTAATTCACTTAAGGACGGGGCAGTACTAATCACCCGACTTCACATTTTTAAACTTAATTACGTCAAAAGAGTGTAGCAAACTTTAGTAAGTAAGATAACTACTTCAATACTAACAAAGTATATAAGCTTATATCAATATACTTTAAAAATTATAATAACTCAATATATACACAAAATAAGTAATTTAATAAACCTGAAAGTCAATGTGCAATAAAGTAAATGTATTTTAAATTAAATAAACAGGAAATATTAGTTAGTAGTCAAAGAATTAGTAGTCATATTTCCCATAGTGAGGGAAATCCTTGTCCAAAGAACCATCAATTTTTTATTTTCATATCTCATTCAATTTATGTCCAAATTAGGCAAGTGAGAAGTCCATGTCCAAGGATCTTTCGTAAGGAATCCAATGGGATAAGTCATATAATCCAGTTCGAAGTCATAGAGTCCATAAATGGTGAAAAACAGTAGCAGTGCAGAAAGCTGATATCCTTTATATTACCTTTGATGTCTAAGTCTTTACGTGCTTTATATTTTATCATTGCTTCTGAAACTTTCCATATTTAAAGTAGAGGTCCTAAGCTTCAATTTCATATAAAGTTTGTAGAAAATGGTTAAGAAATGCGTGAGATATGAATATTTGAATTTTTGGTAGTTGTAATTGATTTTCAGCGAGTTTATTAGTTTGGAAGTTTGATTAACCATAACTTGTTCATTTTCAAACCTTTTTAAGTGATTCAAAAGCCTAAACTGAAGCATTTTTCATGAAGAATCTAATTCTGGGATCAAATTTTACAAAGTGATAATTAATTATATACGAAAATATAAGTTTCTAGAAAACATACTCTTTTCCATTTTATCTTTAGTTATGCATTTTGATAATCTTAAAGACAAAAGAGTATAGGAATGTAACCATGTACTTACTCTTGAATTTTCAGAAGTGAAGTGAGGGTTTTGGTGTTGATACAAGGTTGGACATCTTTGACAAAGAGAGAACTTCTCAAGAGAAAAAGAGTGAATGATAGGATTTTGGTGTGGGAGTTTTTCTATTCAACTAAGGAAGTTTGTGATCATCTTTATGTTTGATCTTGGAGTGTGAAGAAAAGATGTTGCAGCTCCCAAGTATAAATAGGCCATGAAGCATGCATTGTAAATTAATTTCCATCAATTTTATTTGACTTAAAAGACCAAACATTAAATTTGAGTGATAATCTACCTAGTTAGGGTGATTGTTCACAAAGAAAACCAAATAGTAAGAGGGGTAAAAGAAAAATCAGCTAGTACATGAATATATATATATATATATATATATATATATATATATATATGAGGTATACCTTATATATGTATTGACATGAATCTATAGATACACAAATATATATATACAAGGCCCTTCCACTAAGTGATCCTTTTTTTTGACATATATGAGGGACGGAGGATTACAGCAACTTTTCGATCATCTCCACCGTTCAATATGTAATTCTATATGAGTAGATCACTTATGCAAATTTTCAGAAATTTTGGTAATCGTTAAGACATTCAAAACTACGATTTATAATTATAAGCATGAACGGTTCATGTTTGGTAGATTTGGTTCGTTCATTGATCTAATCTTGTTCGACACCTTAACGATCACCAAATTGGCTGAAAATTTGCAGAATTGATCTATATATAAGGACCAACAAACTGAACGGTGGAGATTCAAAAATATAATCGAAAAGTTGGTGTAATCCCCCATCTCTCATATATTTTAAAAAAAAAAGATCCCTTAGTGGAAGAGCCCTGTATATATAGGATTTTTCTCAGCTGCGAACGTCCGCACCAATGGTTTTGGTGCGGATTTTCATTTTTGCACCACTTTTCGATCGAATTTCCTCATCTTCATCGTCTAGTATCTAGATAATATTGTGTAGATCATTTCTGCAAAATTTCAGCCAATTTGGTAATCGTTAAGGCCCTCAAACTCAAAAAACCAATGGATGGACTGAATTTTGTCAAACATGAACCGATCATTTTTGTAACAGAAGACGCCATTTTGAGGGCTTTAACGATTACCAAATTGGCTGAAATTTTGCAGAGATGATCTACACAATATTATCTAGATACTAGACTGGAGATGAGGAAATTCGATCGAAAAGTGGTGTAAAAATGAAAATCCGCACCAAAACCATTGGTGCGGACGTCCGCAGCTGAGAAGGTCTATATATATATATATATATATATATATTCACTCAAGCTAATAAGTAAAGGAATATGATGTTTTTTTCTTCTTAAGATCTTGTAAATGTGTTAGTAATATTTAAGATTAGAATAATATGCATGATAAAAACAATACTAACACGAGTCTTAAATTCGATCACGAGTATCAATTGTATGTAAGAAATACGGGTTAAGGTATTTAAGTAGTTTACTCAAATTCTAATACTTAATAAAAATACATATCTTGTAAGTATGATACTTGGAGTCATTGGCTTCTAAAAAGAATATTTCAGAAGATATTTGGATTACTATCTAAGGTTAAGGAGCCTTAGTGTGTTATATATTTAGTACTAAGTTTCGGGATACTACACCTAAAGTGAGGGAGGAGAAGATGAAAGGAAGGAGGAGGAGGAAAAAGAGAGACATATATTTAGGAGTAAGATCGATAAGTTTCTGGGATTCAATTTTCAATTTGATGGGATTTTGATTTGTAAAAACTACGAATTGGTGTTCACTTGTACCTAGCATAACCAAAGGCTTCAATCTAGATAGGTTCATTGTCTGTATTAGATTGAATTCATTTATATTGATCATGGAGATGAGTGAGATTGATGATGCGCTGTGCCTAGAACAATTGATAAGCTGGTGCAAGGTTACATGCTAAATGGGCGAAACACTGTGTTCATAGCCATATATGCTACTATGCTAGTAATTGTGGGTTGGACACTGATCGATACTACTATATACTTTCACAATATATAAATGTACTAGCTGGAAACCTATGGAAGTCTTAGAGAGATAATAGTTCTTCTTACTTCTTCTTACCCATGAACCAACTGAAATTTCATGCCAAGAAAACCCTAAAAAATCTAAATTTGGAACTCCTTTTTATCATCCCGTCCAATTTGATTATATTTCTGATCATGTTGAGTGATTATCACTTAACCATTCCGCCAAAAAATCTCATAGTCGTCGTCATCGTCTTCCACCAAAAAAGTTCTTCCCATTTTTCTGGTCTTTTGATTCCTATAATCTAATGTTACCAGAGGACTAAAATATGATAATTTTTTTTTTTGGGAAAATGCTCATTAGCCCTAAATCTAATGATACTAGATGTGTTGTTATACAAGTAAAATGCTATTAATATGAGTAAATTATCGTTGAGACCCTTATGATGTAATGAGGATGTTTATATTGTAAATCATGTTCTTTAAGAAGTTTTAAGTTATGTGACGACGTTTTTACATCGTTTGTCGACAATTGAGGTGAAAGTAGTAATTGATGTCGATTTCATGGTAGTTCTTTGTATGAGAAATTGAGAACCATTTGATTCATAAGTTGACGAATTGTTGAAAAGTAGTAATAAGAGCAACTTTAGCAGACTCTCTATTTTAGCTTTTAGCTATTTTAGAGAGTGTGTTTAGTTTTTTTTTTTTAATATTTTCGGAGCTCCAGCATACTAGCCAAAGTTTAGCTATTATGACTTTTAGCTATCTCGCTAGCTAAATATAGAGAGTGAGATGACTTAGATGAGGCTAGCTATAATTTAATACATTCTTTGTAAGATATTTTATGTGATATATTAATATATTTAATTTCTATTTGAAGAATAATGTTGATGTAATGCTAGCTAAAATAGAGAGCATTGATGCAGTCACATTTCTAAAATGGTTAGCCAAAATGACATTTTAGCTAATTTGACTAAAATTTAACTTAAAAATGGCTAGCATTGCTAAAGATGCTCTCAAGCTTGTATTTCTAGTAATTTTTTCAATTACAAGTTCGAGAACTATTTTACTAATCTAACAACAAATTGTCGTAATAGTGGTAAAACTGATGTACATATGGTAAATAAGTTGTTTGTGTAATAACATCCTTTATCTAGTAATTAATACCTTGTTTTATGTAAATTTTGTTGTGATTGAGATAATTACTTATACAACGTGTTTTACTATAAATTACAACAACTAAGGTATAACTGGTAAATATAGTCATATTCTTGATATTACTTGGAATATGATCATTTTTACTAAAATAACGATAATTTTATCTCTAGTGACAACGAATATTGTAAATATTAATAATCAGACCTAAATTATCTGAAGTCGTTAATCTTGTAAAATAGTTCTTTTTTTATGTAATTATGGTCTTTTTTTAAGTAAATTACACCATTCATGATATATTTACTACAAATACCACATTTAACGTATTTGGTGATAATTACAACATGTTGTTCATTTTTATATATTATTTTAAAATAATTGATGCATACTATGTATCAACTCACCCTAACCTTCCCCATATATTTTCGGTGAAATTGTATGCGATAGGCTAGGAGTCCACATTCGTAAACATGCAGCATTCATTGTTCTCTCGCAAATCAAATCATTTCTACACAAATAAATAAATTGTATTAGAATATTCCACTAACAATATATTCTCGTAAAATTAGTGGTTTTTTTTTTAAAGTCAATCAAGACTTAATATATTAAGGTAAAAAACAAAGGCCAGAAGCAGCTATTACATACTTCACCGCTACCATCTACAAATATACAAATAGTTGTGAGTTAAGACTCACGCTAAGATAGATCACTCATTAATCATATTCACTCACTTATTCTTTTAGTATACTTGTATTGACCGTAAAATTAGTTGTAATGCTAATTTTTATAACAATAATCTCTCATTGTTAGTTCGACGCTGAATTTGATCTCTTTTGGTGTCGTTTACTTGAGGGGATCTTTCCCCCAGTTGTTAGTCATTTCGCAATAAAAAGAACACAAGAAAATAATCAGCGAATTCATTGAACTGGGTGCAAGATTGGTTACAAAGGGGTGTTTTGGGTCTCACCGGCGCAAATCAAAGTACAAGCAATGGCGTTTTCAATGTCTGGCTTACTTTTGTTGTTCATATTTGTTTTGGTGTAGCGTCTAATTATGTACTCCTAATCAGGAAAGTTAACAACTCCCATCAATCTAGATTAGGACGTACAATCTGTGTCAAGATGGAATATATATTTTGTTTCTTCACAAATCTAGAGTCTGTTTCTATATTTGGTTGTTAACAAGCATTCAGTGTACAAGTTTATTTTTATGTTTATCTTTACTTTATGGAAATTCATAGATTAATGAGTCAAATTATCATTTGTGTACGGTATAACTATCACATGTAACTACGTATTATCTAGTTGAACAATATATACAACAATCCGGACGTAAGAAAATGCTTAAAAGGCTTTAGAATTACCAAACTGTATTTGGAATTGATCGAGAATATTGGTCGCAACTCCCCAACTCCAACAACTTCCGGATATTTATATTTTCTTATTTAGGGAATTTTGTTGTTGTTTTGCTTCACATATCTCTATATTTACATAAAATACAAGGCTGTTGTGGCCACAAGCCTGTGTTGCTGAAACTGTGAAAACATTGAAACTGTCGAAAACAATGGGAGAATAACGAGTAAAATTATACTGAAATGATTCCATATTACCTTTTGATCGACTATTAATAATTCCATTACCTTGGAGTGGACCAAATCCAAATTTTTGCAACATGTCCCACTTTGCTACTTATATTGAAACGACCATTCCCACTTTCACACCACACAATTAACCACACAATTATTAAATATACATAGACAAAACATTTTGAATCCTAGCAGATTTGTCAAACAGTAACACTCACACATACTTGTGTATATAAGGCACCCACGTATATCTTTCCCAACTTAGCAACCATACTCGAGTTGCACAAGTCCCTTACTCACATTCATTTCGGGTGTCGAAATAAAACCATGGACTCTCTTGTACAACAAGCCTTACAACAACCCGCGCCTATTGCCCTTCTCACCATCATCCCTGTCATATTTCTCCTCGGCGTACTTTTCCGGTCCCGACGGCGTTTACCTTATCCACCGGGACCTAAGGGCCTGCCCATCATCGGCAACATGACGATGATGGACCAGTTAACTCACCGCGGCCTTGCCAAACTAGCCAAAGAGTACGGCGGCATCCTCCACCTCCGTATGGGGTTCTTGCACATGGTGGCTGTCTCGAGCGCTGAAGTAGCTCGGGAAGTCCTTCAAGTACAAGACAACATTTTCTCGAACCGACCGGCGACCATAGCCATCAGCTACCTAACTTACGGCCGTGCCGACATGGCTTTTGCTCATTATGGACCCTTTTGGCGCCAGATGAGGAAGCTGTGCGTGATGAAGCTCTTCAGCCGCAAAAGAGCTGAGTCGTGGGAGTCGGTGAGGGACGAGGTCGACACGACCGTGAGCGTCGTGGCAGCCAACACCGGGTCGGCGGTAAACATCGGCGAGCTGGTGTTTTCCCTCACCAAGAACATCATATACAGGGCTGCTTTCGGGACCAGCTCGAATGAAGGGCAGGACGAGTTCATTGGGATACTGCAGGAATTTTCCAAGTTGTTTGGAGCGTTTAACATTGCGGATTTCATTCCTGGCCTCGGGTGGCTCGACCCGCAAGGGCTTAACAAGAGGCTAGCCAAGGCTCGTGAGTCGCTTGACAGGTTCATCGACACCATCATAGACGACCACTTACAGAAGGAGAAAAAGACTGGGAATTTGGACGAAGGTGAAACTGACATGGTGGATGACTTGTTAGCGTTTTACAGTGAAGAGGCAAAAGTGAATGAGTCGGAGGATAATTTACAAAACGCCATCAATCTTACCAGAGATAACATCAAAGCCATCATCATGGTAAATTATATATTCACACCTCGTTTCTTATAGCTTTGTTTGTTTTACCCTAAAATGTCGTTAATTGACATACACTTAAAGTATTCACATACACTTAATGTGAATCAATACCATTATTGAGAGAAAGTAGTATGAAGTAGCTAGTACACTTCCACCTAACAAAACACCCTTCTCGAAATGAAAATACATTTTTTTTAGAAAGGAATGAAATACATTTGTATACAGAAGAGGTTACGGTATGAAATTTGTAAGTGTTTCATTATAAAGGATTGTCCCACCTTAAATGGCCGGAAACTTTGATGGGAGAAACCAGAAAATTTGGAAAATGTTTGACCTAATTTATGTCTAACATGCCGGAAGCTAGGTTTGGCATATTTAATAAGTTTGGAAATGAAAACTGACTAGAAGTGAATTACATGCAGGACGTGATGTTTGGCGGCACAGAGACGGTGGCGTCGGCGATAGAATGGGCCATGTCGGAGCTAATGAGAAGCCCGGAGGACCTAAAGAAGGTTCAACAAGAGCTCGCCGACGTTGTGGGACTAGACCGCAGGATCGAAGAAAGCGACTTCGAGAAGCTGACGTACCTAAAATGCACACTCAAAGAGGTACTCCGGCTGCACCCTCCGATCCCTCTCCTCCTCCACGAGACGTCGGAGGACGCGGAGGTTGCAGGGTACAGCATCCCCAAGAAGTCACGAGTCATGATCAACGCGTGGGCGATTGGGCGTGACAAGAACTCATGGGAGGACGCCGAGTGTTTCAAACCCTCGAGGTTTTTGAAGGAAGGAGTTCCTGACTTCAAGGGTAGTAACTTCGAGTTCATTCCGTTTGGCTCGGGCCGGAGGTCATGCCCGGGGATGCAGCTGGGGCTTTACGCGCTGGAGCTGGCGGTGGGGCACTTGCTTCATTGTTTCAGTTGGGAGTTGCCGGATGGGATGAAACCTAGTGAGCTTGAAATGAACGACGTGTTTGGACTCACGGCGCCGAGAGCGAGTCGACTCATCGCCGTGCCGACTAAAAGGGTCGTGTGCCCACTATGAGCATGAGTCTGAGTGACGAGTTTTATACCAAGTACGTATGAACAGAAGACATCGGAAAATTAAGGGAAACTGCATGGCTTTCGAATTATGAATATTTTGGGAGGAACCCAGAAAAAGAAATAATGTAACAGGGGAAGATAGAAAAGAAGAGGGGATTTGAATAATCTCTCCCATTGTGTATATACACTCCTTTTTCATTTGTTTCTTGTGATTTTCATCAATTTTTGTTCTTGATTTGTTCCGTATACTTCTGCTATTGTATTCAAAATGTCCAATAAAGAGAGTATCGGTTTGTCATAGTGGGAAAGAATAATAGCGCACTGATATTTGCCGGTTCTTAAAGAGAGTTGCATTCTTTGACTGAAAATAAAAACAAACTGATTGTATCGACATGAATATTTGTTAGAGTTGGACATGAATTTTTGTGTACAAAGCGGAGTGGAGAGTTTCAAACATCACTTTCTTTTTGTGTGATGCATATAGGAGCTCACTGCTACATAAACAGCTTTAACCACCAGAAGTATACGTAGAAAGCACATTGGATAGCTTTGTACGTTACTTTGTGGTGGTACATAAAGGACCTCATTGCACGCCTACAGAAGACTTGTAGCAAATTCGAGTGCAGGAAGTGTTGTAATGCCAGTTGAGTAGGCACTTTGCAAGTTCTACCGGCAAGGCATGTGTGGGAGTGTAGAAATAGAAGATTGAAATTTTAGGTGGGTATGTATGTAGTGAAGACGACCCGAGGCCTTTCACTCGTTTTCTTGTCATTCTATATTGCTATCTTATGATCAGTGATGATAAAAAGAAAGATTGTGGGATACATATTGTAAACCTATGCGGCTCCATTGAAGATTTTCCATCTTCATCAACTTGGTAAAATGGACAACAGAGGTCAGAGGGACCAATAGATATAATCTGAATAGTGTCTTTTTCTTTGGTTATATATATATATATATATATATATATATATATAAACTGTAAGTTCTTCACAAAATACATAAACTTTCTATGAAGCTGGTGCTTTGCCCTCAAGTATGTAAAGGACCCACTCTGATGTGGGAGTTTCAGCTTGAGATTTGAGAGATTGGGTTGGCAATGGAGTGGTATTGTGATTGGATACCTATCTCTATCCAGAGACCAAAGCCATTACCAAATTCCTTCAATGCATTATCTGGTTCATCTCAAAATAAACAATACACAGGAAGATAACAAAAACATACGTAATAGTTGCATATACGGCAACGAGAATAGACTTGTACAAGTCCAACTTTAGTAGATGTGAATGTGAAGATACATGACAATATGACATGTATCAGCCTAGTGTTAGATTGATAAACGTAAGACTTGCATCATATATGCGTAATGAACCTCATCTCAGTCATGAGTCAGCTACACAATGGCCAGATTTCCAGGAATATAAAAACAGAGGAAGAAATGAGTGACGAAATGAGAATGGGCATTAGGTAACAATCCCCATTGACAATGATATACTTGCATTATCATTGATATCTTTATCATAATTCTTATGAATACAGAATACAACAACAGCTTGAAAAGGTTACTGAAAAGAATGAACCTTTTCACAGAACCCCCTATTGGGTTTGTCACCAGTAACTATGGAACACAGTTTACATCAAGATACGTAGTACAGCAAGACCAACAGCAGATATGGAAACAAGTGTACCTATGCAGTATTTTATGACATCATATTTAGCGGCTTCCACTTGTGCGCGCAAAGCATGAATTTCCTGTCAATGATGCCAAGGTAACAGTTAGAAAAGGAAGTTATCAACCGCTGGTTCAATTGTATGAATATTTCACTCCAAATTCTTACCCGATCAAGTTTGTTAGTAAGGTTATTGGTTTCAGCATTCTGATTTGCTAGCTCTTCCCGTATCCTCCTGTATATGATAACCATTATAATGGACAAGGAGAATGAAAATCGGGACACTGAAACAGAGGTTTTGACAATCTCAGACAAAAGAAATGTGTATGCAGTCACTTACCCCCTTTCAAGATTCAAATCCAACCTTTGCCCTGCAGTAACTTTGTCGATTTCATACCTGCATTTACATGAAGACCATTATAAAGCAAAAAAAATTACACATGGAAGCAGACAGAAAATCAGAAAGAAAAAATATAACTGCATACACCAGACCTCAATTCATTGCGCATCTTCTCTATATCATTCCGAAGTTTTTCAGTCTCGTGTTGCAACAAAGAAAAATGGTGTCCCTGCATAACATCTTTTTCAGTAAAACTACCAGCAGAAGCTAGCCCACGAACTATTACATTCCTATCCCAGTGGGATTGCTTAGATGATAATATGAAACATTATAGAATAGTTATCAAGGAAGTCTTACACAGAACCATTCAACACATGAAAGTCACTCCATAAAAGAAGATTCGTCACAACCAATATTTTTCTCTATTATGTTCATTCCAATAAATATGGCAACAAAGGGAAAGATGGATATAGATATGGCTATCGTTTGCTTGATACAGATGATAGGTAACATCAACTAAGAGAATTTGTCTAAGCTGATTCCAGCGTCTAGACCAAATTAAATGATACTGAATTAGTATCAGGTGCAAGCAAGTATACTAAAGATCTTTTTTAAGAATTGTAACTCTAATTTCATCTTAAATTGCTTCTTTTTGTGTCCTTATGCTGGAGTGCATGTGAACTCACCAGAATCCCTTTGGTTCAACAATCCAGTCAATAAAAAAAGGAATATTAAATGCTACATTTCCCAAAACCAAGGTGTTTCCGGTCCTTAGTAATCAAAACATACATTTCAAACCAAATTGATGACTGATAACCTCAGTGTTTGGCATATTGAAGGGACGCATGATCGAAAATCAGACGAAACACTACAAAACACCAATTTGACAAATAACCAAATTTCTGACTGAGAACATCAAAGTTGGGCGAACAAAATCCAAATCAATAGCGCACAAAATTTCTGATGGAGAACATATAAAATCCAAAAATCTGACTGAGAAGTGAGAACATCAAAGTTGAGCGAACAATATCCAAATTTCTGACTGAGAACATGAAAGTTGGGCGAACAAAATCCTAATTAATAGCGCACAAAATTTCTGTCTGACATATTAAATCCACATTTCTGACTGAGAAGTGAGAACATCAAAGTTGGGCAAACAAAATACAAATTCTGACTGAGAACATGAAAGTTGGGCAAACAAATTGGGCGAACTATTTTATGACAGTTGGGCAAACAAAGTTGGGCGAACAAATTTCTGACTGAGAACATCAGAGTTGGGCGAACATAAAAGCATACTCAACATTCGAACAAGTGAACAACCACTATTAGGTACTTGAAAGTTGAAACATACAAAAGATGGTGATTCAAGTACGCAGAGTTTGGGAAACCATGATTTGGGGCCGAATCACTCATCATAATGCACACTCTCTCTCTCTACCTTTCTCTCACACTTAAAGGGTGTAAGGCTGGATCATAGTTCCAATAAAATCAAACTTGAAACGAGAAGCAATACAATCATATATACATGCTGTAAGTGACACACTAGATTCATAAGTTATGATGTCAAAAGGAGATTACAAACATTATATCCCATTGAAACCCAAAATGCATCTAGATTGGCATATTTCATGAAAATTACCATCTACTATAACTCAAAATTTAATAGGAGACACTCAAAACTCATGAATACAGATGTTAACAACACTAAGAGAAAACATGGACGGGTGAAATCCACAAACACAGTAAAGATTGGCATACCACCAATACGTTGGTGATCACTAATTCAATATACATAAGACAGGCAACAAATTGAAAAGTAATTGTGAGCAATCACATACTTACTTCAGAACTGCCCACAAGTATCATGTTTGCATGCCAAACAACATTCAAATTTGAAACAGCAACAACAAGCAAAATAAGGAAACCACATTTCTAGCTTCTCATAATCAACATAACCTCACAGGGAACATTCTTTTCGTTTAACCAGTACAACGAAAAACAGAAAAAGGCATTCGCCTCTACCAGAACAATACAATATTACTGATACAGCGATACTAAAGAGGTAGAAGCTACCTGTGAACTTTGAACTTCGGATTTGAATTTGGACAAGTTGGAGTCTTGGATCATCTCATTCTATTCCGACAAAACACACCACTTAGCATGACAGAACGCAGAAACCGAAAGCATAGGTATATACAAATGAACATGAAGCCCTTACTTTCTGCTGCTCCCCCTTGGAAACAAAGGATTGAGACACATTCTCCAAGCTGTCATTCAAAACTTCAGTAATGGCAGCTGTTATCGCCTCGGCCTGCTTGGAGGGCACCCCTTGCCCCTCTAATCTCCTGACCTAAATGCAAAACGCACCACATGATCAGCACCAGAACATAACCTCTCCGATTCGATCAATTGAACAACAGAAATCAACAATGCAAAATGATGATTACCAAGGCTAATGTGTCAACAAGAAAAAGGCGCTTTCCATTATTGGATTTGACAAGCTCTGAAATGAGCCTGCAGTCCAACTGCCTGTGCGGCGAACTCGGAGACATCAGCTTCGAACCGCCGAGGGCTCCGAACCCGGATAACCCGATCCGTCTACACGCCGCAGCGGCGGCCATTCCGATTTAACAACTTGGTTTGGCTACAACCGTTTCGGAAATATAAATCAATCCCAAATTACGAATCTTTCAGCAAATTACAGTCTATATAACGATAAGATGCCAATCCATAAATGAAGAATGAACAACGTACACAATTGGACTGTATTTGTTGTTAGAGCGAATTATCCTCCTCCTCGGGAATCGCGAAAATGTTTGGTTTGGTTCGGTTCGGTTCGTGGAGCTTCAAGAAACGAGGGTCGCAACTTGGCTGGTTGGTCTGCTGCTTGGTTATTTTACTAGTTTTCTATTTTCTCACGGCAAGGCTTTTCTTGATTTAGCAGTTGTGAAACTCGTAGCAATTGCGCGGTGATGGTGCTCTACCAGATTTTCATTTCCATTGGTTTTGGTCAAAGAGGGACTCCATTACCCCCACGTTTGAGCAAACTCAAATATAGACTTTAGAACATCTTGGCTTACGTTTTTAGTTTAGATAATTAAAACATGCAATCATATTGTGTTTCAGTGAACGTTCATTTGACAATCATCAGTAACGATGATCCTAATTACAAATGTATCAAATGATCAATGGATTTGTTTCAAAAAAATGATCAATGTATGGTTCGAACTTTAGAGACCCTAGTAATGTTTGAATTAATGTTTTGCTTGCAAATTACGTCCCACTTTCTAATTGGTTTTACATGAAGACAGACACAAGTGCTTGCCACAATGAGCACGCAATGCCTTCAAGGGAGTGAAGTTCAAAACAAAACTACATGAATCGCTAGGAAGTTCATGTGTCAGTTTTCCCAGAGTCAGAGAGGGCATGGAAGGAAACATACAAAAAAAAGTGCAAGAAACAAATTTGAGAAGCATTTGACCAAGACCAGAATCTTACTTCAAAATAAGCATAAGCCCCTTTTTATTTAGTATCATAGTGCTTTGTTTAAAGCATCCCTAAGAGATTGTTTGCAATAACATAAGAAGTATACACATCATAGACTGCATACTTGATCTCCTCGTCTGAGAAAACTATGGCAGCCCAGTTTGGTTCCTGAGAAGTTGACGATCCACTTCCCTCTAGGGTTGCTGGTGGCTGGATATCCATGCCAACTCTACCAGACTGCTCTTCTCCAAGTTGGGTTTCTTCAGAACCCTAGCAGCCAAGTGACCAATGTCAACCACTGTGTTACATATAGGCTGACCATACAACCGCTTTGTCCGCTTATATATATTAAGTTTCGTATTCATTCCTGTACCTGCAAAGCAGATAGTGTCATCAGAGAGAAGTTGTCTCACTTCTTCGCGATAGATGAGACTTTTTGAGATGATCAAACAGCGATTTCCAGTACAAAGAACCAACTGCTTGACAAGGTTAGAGCTGATCTTAAAGTCGAGTCCCATAACACGACGGTCAAGCGAGCTTTTCAGTTTGGACGTTTTTCCAGCAATCAAAAGAGGGTCATCTACTATGCTTGCCTTTACTTAATCACCATGAAGTTCAACTTCATATTTACCCATCTTTGAGCGGAACTGGAAAGGTATCATCCTCCCAAAGAGAGAAAAGAACACTCACTAGTGATGAGGAAGGCAGATGCATGGAGGACACTGTTCATATATAGGGTGCTTGTGTTTGGTGAATTTACTAACATTTAACAAGATGCACGTTACATACTTGCATATGCAGATCGACGAGTCTGTTCGAGTTTGGATAATTAATCACATTATGATGATTAGATGAACCTTATGCCATTGTTCTTGATGTACAATTAAAGGAAGTAATGGACCTCCATCATTTCAGTATCTACCAGTCTATGGAAACTCATCAATCCTTTGATGAAAGGGTGTACTTCAGAATCACATCAAGTTTAATATTAGATTAAAGATTGCGACAACTGGTAAGGACAGTTACAAGTTAAATTCCGGTCACACACTCTGTCTTTCTCTTTCTGGCAACATATATTCTTCACAACAGTATCAATAACAGCAAATAGCACTTTGGATAACTTAATACATCAAAGACCCCATCTTATTACCCGTCTCCTCCACAGCCCAGACGCATAACCATCGGTCATTGATTATTTTTCAAACAGATGCAATAAATCAAGTACCTCCAGGTCTATCAGCTACACTAACATTCCTATTGCTTCAATCAAAGTCTCGATCAAGCATAGGTTGGAACAAACTCGATTCCTGCTTCTTGAGTACTTCTCAGTTCTCACCCATGCATCTGATATCATCGGAAAGACAGCTTACTTTGGTCGCCCTCTGTAGGGGTACAAAATATCAGAAACACTGGCTTTCAGGTAGTTCCCAACTTTACCCATGTTCTTCCAAACCCCTAATGCGACTAGATCTGCATTTCTTGAGAACCTACACAAGTATCGACAATATCAGGAAACGCCAGATAACCCCACGTATCAGGCATATAGTTGTGGAGAAACTAAGACTGAATGAGTTGAATCTTGAAGTATATGCTTGCCTGGTCAAGAAATCATTCCCTGCAGGTTGAATGGGTTTAGGTCTCTGAGGTTGACGGACTTCACTAACATCTAGAAGATCAAAATAAAATCACAACAGATGAGTAGAAACCACTGAATTCAGAACACAACTCTAACTCAATTCTAGAAACCAAATATTCATAGTTCCTCGATCTAAACCAATCTGAAATTCTGAACATCTCTTGAATGTGGACTAGTAACTAGCAGAACTAAGCTTAGTTCAGTGTGGAGGCAAATCACTGTAAGGAACACCTAGAAAGAAAAAGACAACGGAATTCAGACAAATGAAGGAATTTTTTTGCTTACCCTCTTTGTTGAGAGCATGAGCCGCAGTAGGAGTGACAGCAGGTGCACTAGCAGGAGCTTTTCTGCCAACTAGAAGCTGCAGTAACTCATTTCAGTCAGAATTCTTCGCTTAGTGAGAAAATGTTAGTAATTAATGTGCACAAAAAGAGCAACAAGAATAAAGCTTAGAAATATTATGCGCCCGGATATTCAACTTGCCACTTGGCCCATATTACTTGATTTACTTCCTTTATTTTGACCCACACACACACATTGATTGAACTCCAAATGCACCAAAAATTGGCAAGTCAAAATCTCTATAACTCATAACTCATACTTCATCCTCATTCAGTGTATTAAGATCTCCTATAGGATGATCTCAGAATGAAAATTTAAACCACTGAAACTAACAAGTCAATCCAATAAACTATTTTATGAAATGAAGCTGAACTGCAAAGCTCAATGCTGTTATGCAATAAGTTAATACCATGCCCCCATCCCATAGCATGTGAAAATGTTTTGCTCTGTGCGTGTGTGAGAGAGAGCAAGAGATCTTACCTCCAAGCCGACACAAACAGGTAATTTTGCTGGCGTTTGCTTATCACCCGAAGACTCCTTTCCAGATTTTTGATCCAAGTAGACCGAGTAACCAGCACACGCATAGTAAAAATCATGAAACTGCTGCTGCTCATCTTTAACTATTGAGTTAGGCACTGATCACCAAAATCTACTCATTAGTAAGTTGTACAACACAATTTTTCGACTGCCAAACAAAAGCCCCCATGCAGACAAAACTGAGATTTATTAACATATGTGGCTCTCCAAAACCCAAACCAGGAAAAGATTCATCCTTCATATAAATACCCCAAAACTGAAGCTAAACTGAATCACAATGAATCCTACCCAGAAACAAAATCACCAAGAAACCGATCAAAAACTGGCAAAGATGAATCCCTTAACTCAATTATCGAAAACGAAACTCAAATTGCGAACAAATGATCAAAATATAAGCGTGATTGATAACCATATGCTAAAATTAAGGCAATACAACATGAGAATCAAGACCCGGAAACCCTAACCCAATTGTTACCTTGGGGAAGAGAGCGGGGAATGCCGATGCAGCGAGGGTTCTTGGCTTTGGATTGGAGGGCGGAGGAATAGTAAAGGGTACCCTTGCATGATTTACCCTTCTCCTTCTTAGAAACTTTTACCGGATTCTGGTTGTCGTCTTTGCTTGGGTTGGTGGCCATGGCTATGGCGGATGGTCGTCGTCAGTGCGGAGGGTGTTGTCTCATTTTGTAATTTTTTCTTCTTTTTTTTTTTGTAGAAACAAACCCCTTTTGCTCGGTTTGCGTCACACTTGGTTACCAAGGTAACAACTCGGGACTGTAATTTTTTTATTTTTTCAATTTTAACCAAATTACTAAATGGTGGACCCTTCCGACCCGCTGGGCCCACGACACCTCGATCCGCCTAGCCCAGATAAGCCCTGGCCTCTCTGTAATTAACGATAAATGTAACTAACCTAGCATGATTGAATGCAATTGGCTCATTAACACAGCAAGATTCTTTAAGGATAATGCAAGCAACTAGATTTTTTGACTTATTCACATGAGGTTAAGAAACTTTTTACAATGTTATATATGTACAAAGATTTTACCCCTTTTGTTCTCTTTGGGTAACAAGATAAAAGAATACATGAAACTCAATCCAGCTGTGTTCCCTAATTTATAATATACTATTTCCGGGTGAGGACCTTCACTGTTCATGTAGCTTCCAGCAAAACAATGACTTCATGAAAAGACCAGACTTGTTGTGTGCAACTGTCTATTTTTGTATGCAAATAGTGCTATTGAAAACAGGATGATACGACTCCAATTCAAGCATGTCCAGGATCTGCTGTGTGGCCCAAAGATAGGTAGAATGAGCATCAATGACATCAGAAACATCAACCTGCAAAACCCGGGTAGAATTAGGGTTGGTGAACACATCTCCCCTCAACCAATCAAATCAGTCGATATCCACAAAATAGGGACTTAAGAAGGATTCACTGTGTGGCCTTGGGCATATAAGATAGAGAAATGAGAGAGAACTTACATTCTCAATTCCTTGAACATCAATGGGTTGAATTCCAGCTAATCCTCGACTAAGCAGACTGTTCATAAGTGGTCATTAGTTGACATTAAGCAAATCTAAAAGAAACTCTCAGCATAATAAACAAACACCTAACATAGTAGTCTTTATTCATATCTATCATGTGCACTTCAGGTCTAATTAAGGCTCTACGAAATCAATTACTCATTGTGCATACCTTGCGCGGAAAGCAATCCCAAGCATCCAGTCCTTTGTAGAGTAAGCATTCACAAATCTTCCGGCCACCATCTGTATATAAAAGGAGGAGGTAAATACAAATTGGGAAAATAAAAAGACCATTAAGAAAGACAAATGCAAATGAATAAGTACAAATGTCTGCAGTGTGCAGTACTGTGAAAAATAAAACAATTTTTCAATCACCTTTCTAGCAGCTTCCCAGTTCTCATCGTTAATAGAGATGGGTGCCCCGAGTAGAACAACTCTTTCAACAAGTTCAGCTGCCAATATTCAGAAATACATTATGTTTAATCCAGAACAAGGAAGAGTAATCAGAAATTATACACTTACCATCATGTTCGGTCTCAGCCAAACACTGGAGACACTTGAAAATTGTTCGTGCTCCAAGTGAGAAACCCACAAGTGTAACAGGCCTGATATTCATGGAGAATCAATATATTAAATTACTTTGATTGCTTTTTCAGAAGTGCTGAAATAACAGAATTTTGAAGAGATGACGAGTACCTGTTACCATGAGATCCTTTTAGTAAAACATCAGCAAGCAGCCTTCCTGCTTTGTCTGACCTGGAAAATTAAACAAGATTATATCTTATGAAATCTGAATGTTTTCTTATGAAAGTTCATCAGAAAGTGCTTTTCTATAGACTTATGATATCATGAATTCTAACAAAGCAAATATATCCAGTAACAATTTTTATGACCATAGCTTTCGGAAATTCGACATGGTAATTCAGGTTGCTCTTAATAAGATGCCGGAGTACAAGAAGCTGCCAATACAAGTAAGAAATACTCAAAAGAGAGTAACTGACCAACTCTTCACATTTAACAACTATATTTAAGGCAGAAAAGGACCTGTCTACAGCAATTGACCATTTGCTATCAATAAAATCAGTAGCAGCCAGTAATGTTGCTGGCCAAGCCAGTGCAGTTAAAAGACCACTTAACACAGTCAACATTGCACCTTGCTTCATCAAACCCATTGCAATTCCTAGATCAAGCATTCACAATGTCAATACTCAGGAGACTTTATCATCTGAGCAAATACTAAATAACAACAGTAGCCATGGGATCCAAACTAATTACTTGAAGTAAGCCAGTCCTGAATGGCAGTGCTCACTGCAATTAGATTCTTAGACTCCCACAGCACGGCATACCTGTACATTTGTTAAGGAAATATAAAGATGTCCTTATGATAATGCCTTGATGCATAGGCTGTAAGATGAAAATGAACTTACGAGTACATGCAAAATGAAGCAGACATTAAAGATCTCATAAAAGTTAAAAAAACATAATTGTCTAGAAAAATCAGAAACACCATCAACTACAACTACTTGAAACATATAAAGGGAAAAGGAGGGGTGTGACATTTCTGTTTAGTGCATTTTCTCACTGTTTAGCTGGAGGAGGGTCATGTATTTTTTTTTTCCTTCTTCTTGAAGTGCAAAGAAAGTCAAGGGAAATTGATGAAAGGGATTCTTTTTGTCTCACAACTACTTCTCTGGAACTTAATCAATACCGAAGTGGAATTATGATGGCTAAATTGAATTAATGGATCTTGTCATGTAATTTCTGCTTTTTTGAACATTACTTTTGTACCTCTCCAAATTGCCATTCTGTCCCTCCCAAGGCTTCACGAAATCCTCCACATCGAAAACAAATCCTGAGAGCAGAATCTCAACTGCTAGTCTCTGACAGATATGCAAGTAAAATTCCTATTTAGTACACACACAAAGGGGAGGGAGAGAGAGAGAGAGAGAGAGAGAGAGAGAGAGAGAGAGAGAGAGAGAGAGAGAGAGAGAGAGAGAGAGAGAGAGAGAGAGACCCCTTTGGTAACATAATATTCAGCAAAAAGAAAATGGAGGTATAAGAAAATACTCACGCCTTGGTTGTGATTTTCTCCAATAGCTTTGAACTCAAATTCATCAACACTTCCTGTTCTTCTAGCCATTTTGAACCCTGTAAGTCCAGCTCCAGCAGCTAGGTTTGACAGAGAGTGAAAAGTAATCCATAAATTAGTCGACACAAACACAAGGCCAATGTATCAACAGTTTGTGGAAGAAACATAATCTAATAAAGGAAACATCTAAATAAATCAGAAAGATATATCCTTTCTACAGAAAGACAGATGATTTTAAAATAACCCATCAAAATGTACAAAAAACTAAGAGCGCCTATTCACCTCCGAATGATGCAGCAACAACAACGGAACCAGCAACAGAACCAGCAGCAGTTGCTGCTGCAGCAAAACCAGTTGCTCCGATTACTGGGATGACAGCGCCCAGTGTTGGAGCTAGAGCACCAAGTCCTGCAGCAATTGCCGGGGCAGCTAATCCTGTGGAATAGTAAAAATGAAAACCATAACCCCTATAGCTGAGAAAAATGCAGTAAAAATTTAATATTGTACTAACAGTAAACAAACAAACTTTAAGGCTCTCATACCACCAGTTATTGTCAGCAGCACTCCTCCAGTTACTGCAGCTGCACCCACGATACCACCACGCTTCCATTTAGACCATTTGCTTTTTGGTGACTTAGTTTCTTCTTTTTCTTCTTCATTCTTCAATAAAGCCATAGCAGAGCAAGCAACCATTGTCTCAATGGCTTCCTACAAAGCCAAGTTTTGGACAAAACTATAAATCATGGCAACAGAAAGGAGATATCTTTTCATATTCACAACATCCGTCTGATACTTAAGTCACATCTAGGCATGTCTCTACCTTAGCACTTTTGAAATAAATAAGATGTTAGTAAGCGAAGTTGAGCATACATACCATTTGTATCCATTTGATATCAAGCCAAGTTGCTAGTAAGCGAAGCGCTACACGATGCCGAGCATCATAACCCTTTCTCCGACGGGTAGACTTTTTTTCGTCCTCACGCTTATCAGCCAGACAAGCGGAAAGAATCTCATACAGAACCGTAATTTTCCTCTCATTGCTTAGCATTCTCGCCTCCACAACAGGTTGATCATCAATGTCACTCTTGGACTTATCAACCGTCTCTTTAACACTAACCATATCACCACGAATCTCTCGCTGATCTTCCAAAGGCATACCCGCCGCTTGAACAATCTCTTTCACCTCGGCCGTGGGGCTTTTGGCCTCCGAACTTTCCAAAGTCGCATCCACTGCTTCGGCATTTTGCTTCACCTCCGGTGTGGATAGTTTCTCACGGCATTCCTGTTCGTACTCAACTTGTTTTTCCTTCTTAAACTTAGAAGACTCGGAGTCCTGTTCCATGCTACGCGCCATTGCATCAACAGCTCTCGACAAAGCAAGCTGTTGATCTGCATTTTCCGAACCATTCTTTTCATCACCAGCTGCTTCCGCCAGCAATCTCAAGAACTAAAAATAAATAAAAAATCAAACACATTAATCACTAAGCACATGTTAAAAATTGCAAATGCAATGCTAATCAAAACTGAGGAAATAAAGAACAAAGAGACTTACTGCTCCAACATGATTGCTAGCCGGAGAAGAAGCAGCAGTTTCCTGAAGGCCGGACCATGCTGCAGGATCAATCTCTAGAAACCTATCCACAACAAGTTCAACATTCAAATTCAGCGAAACATGTCGAACTTAAACTCACAATTCCATAATTCAAATCCCTAAACATATCAAAAATTAAGCAAAAAGAGAAATGAAGAATGAAATAGGTACCGGAATACAGGTGGAAGGAGGCCGGATTTGTCATTGACCCAAAGCAAGGGGTCGTCGGAGACGGAGTCGGCGCTGCCGCAGCTAGTGGTACGGTCGAGGGCGGTAGAGTCTTCGTGAGTGAGCAAACCGAGAGGGCGAGTCTGGTGGATCTGAGCCTGGTGGAGAGCGAACGCGAACAAAGCTCCGGCGCCGTACCGCTGCGTCGGCGTTAAGAACGACGTCGTCGTGGACATATAGTCGGAAATTTCAATTTCAATTCATACAGGTTTCGGGATCGTAGTCGTTTGGGGTCTTCTAGAATTCAATCGCTGAAGAAATTGGCAATGTTGATTCGAATTTCGTTGGAATTCTCGTTCGGTTTCTTTCTTTCTTTCTTTCTTTCTAGCGCGCAGGTTTGATTGCTTTACTGACATCTGGCAACTTAGAAATTCTTTTATTTTTTTTATTTTTATCAAACAAACACTTTCAACTTACAAAAAAGAGACTGATGTCACTAAACCAAATAATATTAGGCTTTCTTTTTCTTTTTATAACTCATTTTCTTCAGAAAATAACAAATACTGATAATTGATATAAAATATTTTTTTATAGAAAGAATTCATAACGTATACAAATACAACGAGACCATACATAAAATTCAATAGAACATATCGAATTTTGTCCATTAAACTTTATATTGAAAGTCTATACCGTCACACTAAAAAAAAGTCATAAAGTTCAAAAGAAAGGCTTGCTACTAAACGTTGAGCGACATTGTTACCTTCCCGTTTCATTAAATGGCTAATGCAAGACTCGAAAACTTGACTAAAACAAGAGGTCTCCATATACTTAAATCATCAAACTCAACATTAAAACTTAACTTTTGTTATTATCAAGTAAACAACTTAAATATTACAACTTCGTGTCACTTACTAAAATGAGACTATGCCGTTAAACCAAATGGTACCGACCATTAAAACTTAACTTGATACAAATTAAGTTATTCCATTTTTAATTTTAATTTTTTCGGTCGACAATCCTTCAGTGGTAAGTCATGCAAAGAAAACGTTCACTGTGGTAACCTTCTCCATCCATGCTTGTAAATGTGATTAGCCAATATGATGGTAAAGCATGTAATGATATAAACGTGCATCAGCATCAAAAGTTTGATGGCCCTCGAGAGCGAGATGTTCGTACAAGTGACTTTGCCAAATGAAATGAACTAGGATTGCGCAACTTCAAACCCAGTAAACACAGCAATCTCTTCCAACATCGAATCGAAAAACTTGCTAAAAATGAATTCTAGATATTGTCCTAGGAGAAAACAGAAGGAAATGAAATATGCAGAGTGGAAAACGTCCATTCTGGACATCATTAACCGGCGAAGATAGAACATGAACATCGAATGAGTACCCCAACAAGGGTACTGAGTGTCTAATGCTAAAGCTATCTGAAAAAAAATATTATGCACCGAGCCACTTGACGGCTACTTATACAAGTTGAATTACAGGAATTGGCATCAACAAATCCTCCTAATGAGCAATGACTACAGAATTAATGTTTCTAATTGAAGTGGGAGACTCAAAAATCATGGGTGCAAGTAACTACAGGATGCTCCCTTCTTGCAATACCCGCTTTCGTAATATTTACAAACCCGTTGGCCTCTAGGAGGCTGCCTGAATGAACCGCCATTCCTGTTACCATATGATGCCTGCCTGTCCCCTGCAAACCTACCCCTACCAAAACCTACATCTCTATTTGGAAAACCCCGGCCTCTTCTGTCTCCTCCGTATCTTGACTGGCCTTCCCACATCCCTCCGGCAGGAGCACCTGAATTTATGACGGTGTTTCCCTGTATTGATCCCTGACCTCCTCTCCAACCCACATTTGCACTTCCCAGGTCTGGTCCTCCCCAACCTCTATTTGTACTTCCTTGGTCTCCTCCCCAGCCAGCGTTTACATTTCCCTGAATTGCTTCACAACTGGCATCTCTGCTTTCTAACCTAGCTTTCCAAGGATTGTCTGTGGCAGACATGCACCAACTTTCCTTGGATGGTGCAGTCATCGGGATTTCACCTGGCTCCAATTGGTTAACTGAAACATTTGCGTCCAGTTGATTAACTGACACATTACTAGGCTTTCTCTCCGCTTCTGTGCTTTTGGATGAAAGTACACCCGTCATCTGCTGAAGGTCAAGCACCTTTGTGCCTCCAGGGTCTGACCCTTCCCACTTGGTGTTTGTATTTCCCTGAACTGCTTCTATACTGGTTCCTGTGCTTTCTAACCTAGCTTTCCATGGATCGTCTGTACTAGACATGTCCCAACATTCCTTGGATGGAGCAGCCGTTTTGATCTCACCTGCTTCCAGTTGGTCAACTGAAACATTTGCCTCCAGCTCTTTAACTGCAACATCACTAGGCTTTCTGTCTCCCTGCAGTTCAGGGCTTGTGGAAGAACATACACCAGACGTTTGTTGTAGATCAAGAATGCTTGCCTGAGATACCCCCAGTGGTTCATCTGTCACCATCACCTCAGACGGTAACTGTAAATCACATGTCGAGCTTAAAGCATCACCTTTTCCAGGTTCAGGTGCTGGGCTAAATCCCTCTACAGAACAGCAGCTATCATTTTTTGAACCCTCTGTAAATTCCCCGCCACAATGCATGATTGATGTTGGGGTAGCCAAGCCACACAGGGACTCCATAGCTTCAACTTCAGCCAAAAGATCTGAAACTGACTCATCAGCAGCTAAAGTGCAAAACTCATTGGTTTCAGTAAGAATTTCCTGCCAACTAGATGCATTAGAGGTGGGATGGGATGGGATGAGTTCAGTCAGCTGGCCATTAACTGAAACAGGAGCGGCAACAAAATCACTGGGTATCTCGCTTGGTTTAAGAGAAGATGCAGACACAAGACTGGAGTCCCATTCCTCAACAGATGGTTTGGCTGGGGTTGGGGAATACCCACCCCAATCACCAGCCACTTTCTGAAGTTGTTCCCCTCCACCAACTAAATTAGAATCGCTCCAGCTATGTCCTCCATCCTGAACAGCAAGATTTGAAGACAGAGACTGATTATGTTCAGACGCCTGACCTCGAGAGTCTCCATTGCTTCGTTTCGGAGTGGGACTAGGAAATTCTGGAAAATCAAGTTCCCTCTCATCTTGTTCTGATGTTTCAAATGTTTTAGCCACAGGAACAAAGTCAGAGGTAAAATCACAGCCATTTGAAGGACTACTTGCAGGTGGGTGTGTCCAGTTCTGTGCAGAGGATTGCACGGACTGCCCCTCACTATCAGATCGGTTCTCATTACCCTGTTCATTATTCATTTGATCCTGAGTATTCTGTCGCCAATCCACACTTCCATTCTTCTGGTTAGAGTTATTTTCAGTTGTACCCTCCCCTTCTTGGTGAGACAGGGTTTCATATGGTTTTACCGACAACACTGGTGAAGTTAGTGAACTACACTCTTGGGGCCGATTGGACAAAGAAGTATCAATCTTCACTGAATCACATCCTTGTAAATGGAATCCAGTTTGTTTCTCATCGGAATTGACAGCATCTGCAGGTGTACTACTCCTTGCAACTTCAGTACTACAACTATTATGGGTTCCAATTTGTTTCTCATTGGAATTGACAGCATCTGCAGGTGTACTGCTCCTTACAACTTCAGAATTACCACTGTTCTGGAAGATTTGACCATCTTTCTTTGTGTTCCAGCTCTCTTCAACCTTTTTACCATCTATTGGGGTTGCATTTATACTATTGTTCCATCTACCATCCAAGCCACTGTTTGTTCCATCTAAGGCAACCTTCAATCCTTGAGACTGTATGTTGCTGTCATGTGGCAACAATGGTTTTTTACAGTAATGCCCCTTCAATGCATCAGTCAAAAGGATGGAGTCATCCTGTTTCTCATTTATCCTCCATATTCGATGATCTGGAGGAAAGACTCCAGTTGTATCCCATTTACACAACTGTACCATAGCAAATGGTCCCTGAATTTTTCCAGAGGGATCCTGGTAGTGCCAAATCTTCTGCATCTCAAAACTCTCAACAGGTAGGTTTGCCTTCATAACTGCAGAAAAGGACACTGATAAATTTTCTGATGCAACCTCGGAAGATATATTCGATTCAACCGCTGACTCATCATTACCACCACAACGAACCAAACCAGTGGGAGTAGCTTGGTTTGTTGTTGTATTCGATCCATTTATACCCAATGCTTCTCTAAGCTGATTGTTCTGTGCTTTGTTTCCACTATTATTTAAAACACCACCTTCCATTTGTGGAGAGAAAGATTCCCTCCCCTTTCTACCAGAGACGGATCTCCTTGTTTTGACATTGCCATCTGCATACACAATACACATCAGCAAAATTACCCCCACTTAACATTTTCAAAAGAAGGAATCACTTTGGAAAGGAAAAAGTATTCAATGTCTATCAAATGAATGTAGGGACCTTGTTTATTGTCTTCTCCAGCATTGTCTTCAGACTCATAACTTGGATCCATTTCAGGATCAGTGTGTACTTCAGGAACTTCGCCCAGTCTGCGCTGACGTTCCTCTGGCGAGTCCAGACACTGTAATTTCTCCACAAGTTCCCTCAGCGTACATTATGGTCAAGGAATACCCAGTAAAATTCACCAAAACATACCACAAGGCAATATTAAAATTAAAGGACAAAGTTAAACCTCTCATTTATAGCGATATTACGCAGAGAGTGCAATTGGAATAATCAACAAAGTGCAAGCAATATCATGAGAGTAAAGCAAGACAAAGAAACAATAAAAAAGGATATTCCTTTCTACGTCCATTTTCACTTGCACGGTCACGAAGGTGATTAAGCCGTAAGACCTCAGCTGCTAGCCCCTAGATCAAGGAGGAAGGACAATGGTCAAATAATCAATACATGTGCTTAAACAAGGCGGTTTTAAAAGAAAGATAATCAATCTAGGATCCTCCCAATGAAAACAGAGATCCCTTTTTCTTAGTCGATGGAACGTACATCATTGACTCTAATTGCTCTAAGTGCCATTGCTTTATTCTGAATCTCACCCTGCAACCAGGCAAAACTCCTTTGTCAGAAAAGTTGCAGATATCTTGAACATAACATATCAGTGAACCTAATACGCAAACTTACCACTGTAAATCGTTTGATCAGCCCACATTTTATACTCTGACGTAACCGTTTGCATTCATCCTGCAAAGGAAAAAAATAACACAACTGAATACAGGGGGAAGAAAAGGATTGAATATGAAATTACAGGCAGCACTCAAACAATCAGCCTCTAGTAACCCAGCAAAAAATTTAAACATGATAAGACTACCGTGCTTTACTGAAGAAAAGAACGTGGATGTTTCAGTGCCTAAACATCTTTTTTAAATTTGAAATTTATAAAGCATTGTTTAAATTCAGTATCTGCTAACAAAGCTATATCAAGGCACACCACAGGGAGGCAGACAAGTAGGCAGAATGGTTAGTACCTGGGAGAACTCCTGATCAGAGATCTGATCAATTGGTAAGACCTCTCTCTTGTCTAAGTTTGAGATTTCAAGCTTCATATCAGTTGTTCGAGTGCCAACTTTATAGCCTTCAGCAACCTTGCTGGTCCCTGCACACAAATATGTCAACTATGTAAATTTGCAAAGTCTACAGTGTAGTATAAGAAACAACTTGGAGCAGCAGCTGTTTGTACGTGTACCTATAACTTGCACAAGCCTATAAGAATCGTGCTTTTGATCACTACTAGAAATTCTTATTCGCACAATTGAACCAACAATCCTTTCATTAAACTTATCAACGTCGTCAAGTAGATTCTCAAGCAAATTGCGCCGCAAGTAGATCAAATTTATGTTATGAGCATCAATAGCTGCATATGCATCTGGATTAGTAGGGGGTACTCTCTCATCAATTTTACGTGTTTTACGCCTCTTATCACTACACATCATCAACGGATTGTCATAATTCCCATCAATCTCCATGTCAGTAGCAACAGCACTAAGAAATCCAGCACCAATATTATTCTCTGCCGATGAACATTCCTTTATAAGGTAGTGATATTCAAGAAGCTTCAACATTTCAAAGTGACCGACACATTCTTTCCCAAACAGATTTCTGAGCCTTGTATCACAAATAATTTGGCATTTTCGATGAGGATCACGAAGATTGTTTTTCTTTATGTACTCCAGCATAAGTGCCTGGACGCCAAACTGAGATAACACAGAGACATCACCATTTTTCATATAAGCAACAAACTCCAAGAGCTCCTTCGATGCCCAATTCGTGCCTTCAGGTAAAGACATCCCTCCGTCACCAATTCTAGGCCTTTTATTAGATCCATTGGAATTCGCTGCTCCTAGGTCCACGCAAGAGTTGAGAGAACCTAAATCATTTGTTTTATGACCAACATGTACTTCACCCGAAGCTCCTCTAGGACAAGCCACAACGGCAGCTCCTTTCCATGGATTTTTTGCTTTAATGAGATCATCCACAGTTAATGATAGTTGCCCTTTCAGAAGAATCCAGTACACTTTGAAGAGATACTCCCAGCTGCTTTTGTCATCAAAATCCACTTGAGCCTACACATTGTATCAGAAAGGGAAAAAAGTTAAAAGTTGCACTACCAGATGATAAGCAAATAATATAGTAAGTTTTTCTCTCCAAATAAACGCCAAAAGGCATAAATGTGCCTGTTGCAGCAGTAATTGCGCATGCATTTAATGGGGCACAACGCCGAAATAAAGGGGCGAACAAACATGGTAAAAACTTAAACATTATCCATAACAATTTCTGCTCTTATTCCATCCAAACTGTCTCCAAATGCAACAGAACCATAATCCTCATGCTTAGGAAAATACATGACCAGCTTAAATAAAGTATAAAGGACTAAACATATTCCAGCATACCGCTTCCTTATTCCCTTGCACATTTTCAATTAGCATTATAGTGCGCATACATGTTCCACAGAATCCTTTGTTTCCTCGTACGCATTGGTAATCAGCATCTTTAATACATCCCTTGCACAAAGAATAAGTACAAGTATAGCACATATAATGCGACGCCTTCTGACAGCTGCTACATATATGCCAACCTGAAATCCATAAGAACCAAAAATGAATACATCATTCAACAAACATCTGCACTAGCCTCTCCTTCATCAGATAATAAGACAAACGAACAATATATTAATACAAAGTCACTCACCGCAATTCCATTTCGCCTTTGATTTGAAAAACGCCTCGTCACGCTTGATGCATGAGGGGTGATACGCCTTAGGACATCCCCTAACAAGTAACAATCGCAGAGAAACATCAAATTAAGCAATGCAATTGTTTCGAGCTCAACTATCAATCCGATTACCGGAAATGAACAGCTCATAAGAACTAAAACTGCACAAAATTACTGAATTACAATCCTATCAGCTAAATTTAGTAAAATTTCAGCTCAAATTGGACTGAATTGACTAAGCCTAACGAAGTACCGCAATTCTCACCTCCGATCACAAAGCACTAAGCTCCCACCGTCGAAGCAAATAAAGCAAACATCCTCCTCATCGTTCTTCTTCCTCACCTGCGTCGTCTTAGGTCTTCCCGGCCCGGGCGGCCGCCCCCGCCTCTTCTTCCCCACGCTACTCGTCGCCTCTTTGACCTCTGCCGCCACCTCACCCATCCTCACCTCCTTCACCGCAACCAACGCCGCCGCCGCCTCGTGAGCTCCGACGAGCTGAGAATCGTCGAGGTCGCCGATGGATTGGCATTGATCGACGCTCATCATCTCCGGCTGTTCCGTTTGCTCGCCCAGCGCCGGCTTGTAGACCTGAACTTGCTGAAGCTCCATGAGAAAATTAGAGATGAATACAAATGGAAACCCTAGGGGAGGTGAAGCAGTTATGGCGAAGCGGCTACAGCGCACATGGCGAAACGGACTAGTAGTAGAGCTTGGGGATGTGGCAGAGCATTTGAGTCGGGTTAAAAAGGAAACAGGGACTTTTTGATTGTGTGGTATGGGCGTAAAGGAGGAGAAGAAGAAGAAGAGGAGGAGGAGGAGAGGAGCGGCACCGTCGCGATTGGATTTGGCGAATTTGGGTAGGCAGTGATTATTTGATTAATGGAAAAAGAGAGCCGGTCTGTTTTTTTTTTTTTTTTTTTTTGATATTCTTGATCGGTAATCTTTCTCTCTCTGTGTTGGGGTACCACGTGGTTTAGTGGGCAGCGAGAAAAGGCAAGGGGGGAGAGGTGGGGGCCGCCCTTTGAATTTTATGTTCAACGCTTGAAGCATGACACACACTAGTGTGTCGCTTTTCTTTTTACGCTGCCGATTTTGGTAATTTAATTATGTAAATACCGCGGAAAATAAGTTGCTGGATATTATAGTTCCTGCGGGGTTGATTAACCGACTTTGACTCGATGATTAATGGAGTGTGATCGAAATGGTAATTTGATCGTAATTTGATTAACCGACTTTGACTCGACCATAAATATGTATTGGTATATGATTTGATTAGGACTTGTATATATGATTAAATATCTGATTGATTATATATATAATTTGATTCTGTTGGAAATAAACTCTCAGGTTGGTGCGTGCATTACAAGGCTATATTCACCAAGACATATATGGATATGTATGGAAGTCCCAAGTGTATTTAGTTTGGTAACTGTGTTGGATCAAAAGAATCCTATATTGATTAGGGTATATGTGATATTGATTTGATGTGATTCAAATATCTGATTACATATTGATTTTTGATATTATTATATAAATATTTGATTGGTATTAAATTCTTTCCTTCAAGAGTTCAACTAGGATCGAGATGTTAAACGTGAGGGGAGTTTTGTACGTCTTATAAAAGGAGTGCAGCAACATATTTGGAAGCACCTTTTGCACAACTATTCTTGGAGAACTATCTTTATTCGCTTAGCGTTTGAAAGAGAGTTTTTTATTTTGCTGCTCATCTAAGTGCACAAATTCAACTGTTCCTTGTTGAGTTGAACTTGTTGTGTGTGTGATTGTGATTCTCTCGTGTGTTGAGAGAAGGTCATTGAAGAAAGAAGAAGAAGATGTTCTGCCTAGAGATAGAATTTGTAATATTTTGAGGTTTTTACACAGCGTCAAAAATCTGCCGTCAAGGATTAAACCGACTATTTCAATCCATGCTTCACGTTCCAGTACCTTTAAGTGGTACTAGAGCGGGTGCTGGAAGAGTCTAGCAGATCCAAGGGAAGATGGAACGTGACTCACATAGCTCAGCAGTTAACACCCCTCCTTGGTTTGATTGTGAAAATTAATTGGATTGGAAGATTATGATGCAATCATTCCTGTATGCTCAAGATGATCTCTGCTGGTATGTTATTGAAGTAGGATGGAGTCACCCCACAAAAGAAACAAAAGGCAAGGAAAAAGAAGGATCAGAAGGATCATAATCAAAGACAGAAATTATGATGAAGCCGCATGAAGAATGGAACAACGATGAACTCAAAAAAATTGTTGTTGATCAAAAGGCCAGAAATAGTCTTTTTCATGCTATTTCACTAAAAGAAAGGAGGAGAATCAATCATTGCAAAACCGCCAAGGAAACATGGGACGTGCTGAGGATAGTGCATGAAGGTAACAAGAAACTTAAAAGCTTAAAGTTTCAAAGAGTAATTCAAGAATTTTGGACGATGCCCATGGAGGAGGACGAAACGATTGATGAATTCTATGCAAGACTTATGGACGTTGTAAGCCAATGTAAAAGCTTGGAGGCAGATATTGAAGAAGATACAATTGTGAAAAAATTTCTAAGGGCGCTACTTTTGAAATATCAACCAAAACAGACAGCTATTGAAAAATCTCATGACTTGGACACATATCGTCTGGAGGAACTTGTAAGTAATCTCAAAACATATGAATTGAGAATAGGTAAGCCTAATAAAAAGGGTAAGAATCTGGTTTTATCTTTAGTAAAAAGAAAAGAAGAAGAAGGTTCCATTGATGATAGTGAACCTATTGATATTGAGTTACTTACCAAAGAATTCAGAGAGCTTTTGAAAAACAAAAATTCATCCTCTGGTACTCCTAGAAATTTTGCAAATCAAAAGAAAAATTTTTCTTCTGAAAACAAAAATGACAGAGGTATGAATCAAACTAAGTTTTCTCAAAAAAAAAAAAAAAAAAAAAAAAAAAAAAAAAAAAACTTTCAAGAAAATTCCATGAAATGTCATGAGTGTGGTGGCATTGGTCATATTGCTATTAATTGTGGAAACATGAAGTCTTTTGCTAACAGTAACAAGGCCATGAAGTCTACCTGGAGTGAGAGTGATGATGAACCTCCATCAACTAGGAATCATTTTTGTCAAGACCCACTCCGAATTTCACCCCGAAACCCGAGGTAAGTCCTGCGGGGACCACCTCCAAGGAAAATTTACTGATAAACAAACCTCCCTTGAAAATGGACAACCCTAACCTAGAAAACTAAAGTGTTACTTTCTTAAATAAATTTGAGCATCCTCCAAATCAACCCACAATTATACGAAAGTGAGTAAATAATTACAAACTTCGTATATTCAAAAATACAATAAAAGTCTAAGCACACCACCAGAAACATTACAATAAATCCCAAAGAGTATTCAGAGCTACTATACACTAGAGGAGTAGGAAAAATACTCTAGTAGGTTAAACAGGTAACCTACTGGTGAAAGGTGGCTGAGAAATGGGTAACTATGCCTCGTCGTCTCCTACTCGTTCTAACTCGAACTCTGCAGACTGGGCATTTTAAAAACGAAGAGCCCAGGGGAAAAACATTCGCAAGAATTAGAGTGAGTGGACAAAAATAAATAAAAAGAATATTTATGCTTTCCCAATTTAATTTCCAATAAAACGAATGCACGTCTTAAACGATAATTCTCTTATCGTTATAAATATCGAGCCTCTACTGCTCAAAACTATATATATATATATATCAAATTACAGCCTCTCAGGCTAAAATATATATAAATCAAAATACAGCCTCTCAGGCTAAAATATATACATGTATATATTTACACTCGCCCATACTCCCTATATAAATTAATAATAATCTATATAGGGCTACTACGCTCGCGTCCAACGCTCACATCACGCCTTAATGCGGTGGTACACTACGTCATTAAGGTGGACAGACGGGTGTATAAATATGTGCCCATACCCCTTATATGAATTAAACACTCATATAAGGCTACTACGCTTGCGTCCAACGCTCACGTCACACCATAATGCAGTTATATACTATGTCATTAAGGTGGACAGACACATATCGCTAGCTAGCATTTATATACATACTCTCCTTAAAAATATATTATAATTTACCGAAAATCCCATTTTCGGTAACTCATCACAATGAGTAAAATCGTCAAATAAAAATGACGTCAAATGGTCCAACCAAATCAACAATTGCATGCACATTATTTAAAACAAAGGTCCACTCACAAGTTAGGCCTAAGCCTGAAGTCGGTCGGAGGTCTCCTCTGCTCGAGCCTCCTCGCGTCCTGTTCCAAAACATAAATAATTCCTTAAATAAAATCCCAACGTTTAAAGAAAATAGGCATAATTAAATATGAGCTTCTCGCGCTCAACCATGCCTATCGTCCTAAATCTTAACTTCACTGCCAACCAAAAATCTCCATAAATACCGACATCCTCAAAAATCACCTTCCAACATCCTAATCATAAAAATAATCCAATTGCCGAATTTTAACTTATTAATCCGCCAAAAATACCAAACTTTACAAATTCCAAAACCTAACCAAAAATCCTCCAAAAATTCCTAAATTCACATCAATAATATCCCCTTAATATTCTACATCAAAAACCACAAAATTTTCCAAAACAGCGACGGCGCCGGCGACCAACTCCGGCAACTTGCAAATGCTACCAATTTTTAACAAAATCTTCCTCTCAATCTCCTCTACAACTTTCCTAACTAGCACAAACACCAATTCCAAGCCTAACTATGGTAATCGAATCAAAACATCCATAAATCCCTAAAACTTTCAATTATACAAACCACCCTAACGAAATCGAATTTAGCCGAATCCTTTTGAGGGATTACTCACCTAGATGAGGGCTACAAGTTGAGCCAAAAATCACGACCTATGGTGGCCGGAGGACGGAGCTCCGGCGAAGGTGCAACCACGGCAACCGTGGCTTTCAGGCTCGGCTGCTCCTTCACGGCGGCGTTAGGGGATCGGCCACCTACCCAGAAATGAAGAGGAGATGTCGGGAGTCCGAACGAGACCGGTCTGGCGGTCGGTGGTGGCTGGACGGCGGCGGTAAAATTTCCGGGCGGAGGGAGGAGAAAATCGGGTGGGAAGAGAGAGAATCGGGAGGAAGAGAGAGAAGCGAGGGGAGAGAAATATATGGGCTTGGCCCAAACCGGTCCACACCTCTTATAACCCAATCTCTCAAAATTTTAACACCCTAAAATAATACCCTAATAAAACTTACATTATTAATGATAACTTTTACATGCTAACTCCTATTTTAACGCGTAGCATGTCTACGAACTCGTAATAACATCCTCTACGACTTTCATGAAGAAAGTTTTCCCAAATTCCATACGGACGAAAAAGTCAACTTTGGAGTCTTAAATAGTAAACGGTTACTTAAAACGGTAAAAGACCAAAATATTACCAAAGTAAATAACCGTAAAATAACTTAAGAACCGGGGCCTGACAATTTTGCTCTAATATCTTCTTTTCATGAAAATGAATTAGATGTTGGTTTCGAAAGTTCTGATGATGAAGATGATTTTATTTCCTATGAGGCCGATGATATGTACACAAAATTGTACAATGCCACAATGAAGGTGCAAAGGGAGAATGACCAACTGAAATCCAAGTATAGAGAAAACAAGAAAAGATAAGAAGAAGCTTGAGGTATCTCTGGAAACTTATCAACATCAATGGGATATTGAGCGAACTAACTTGGTGGGTATATTGCAGGATGAAGTTTCTTTACAGGTCACACAAGAAGATGGTGTGAAAAAAGATGACAAAATCAGAACCTTACAGGTAGAGTTAAAGGGTCAAATTCTTCTAAATGTGGAATTAACTTGTGAAAATGAAAAATTGCAGGCCGAAGTGATGAAAGCTCATGAGCGTTTTGAAAAGTTTGAGGCAAGTTTTGACAAAATATCAAAAATGATTAGCTTTGGAAAAAGTCATAACAACAGAGAGGGGTTAGGTTTTGGTGGAAAATCAAGCAAGCAGACAATCTTTGTAAAAGAAAGTAGTACGAAGGATTGCAATGAAGTTTCAATCCTAAAAAGAGATCCAAACAGAAGTCAAACATATGTAGAGGTAGTTCCTCAGAGGTTAATCTCATCCCATCCTCAAGATGCTCTGGTAAGATTTGATGACCTTATACTGGAACAACAGCCCAGGTATGGCTATAACTCCTCAAGCTTTGTTCCTACTTGTTATCAATGTGGGAAAGTGGGTCATATTCGGCCAAGGTGTAATATGTATAGGAAGGAAAGAAATATGTTGATTGACTCTAGTACTTTAAATTCAAATGAACTCTTAAATGCAAAAATGGATCAACAAATGAATTTGATGAACAGGATTGCAGAAATGATTTCAATCCCAGAAAAGCTGGAAAGAAAATCAAAACTTACTTGGGTTGAAAAGAACAAAAATAAATGTGCTTTTGAAAATTCTAGTAATGAATTACTAGAGACTTTTGACGAAATTTGCTTGTTTTCAATTTACAGGATCTTTGAAGAGGATGATTTATCAGAAAAATCTATGTGTGATCCTCCACCAATCATGAGAACCGGGTTTAAACAAGTTCATAAAGACCACTCAATTGAAGACATCATTGGTGATGTAAATGCAGGTATTAGAACTCGACGTCAGATTGCAATAAAGTTCTAAAAAACGTTGGGCGCTAGTCAGGCGGACAACGCCCAAAAGATTAATCGGGGATTAATCGGATTTGTATTTTTGTATTTATTTTATTTTTAATAACAAATAATTATATAAATAAATATATCAAAAGTGATATAATGTTTAAAAATACTTATCTGTGGGTCTAACAATTTATTTTCCTCTTATCCATCACATATTTAAGAGACTAAGAATACCTTTGGTCAAACTTGACTCTATACATCTAGGGAACTCCCACTTCTAGACCCTATTTTTTCTCAGAATAAGAAACGGAAAAGACAGACCACCATGTTCTTGAGTTATGCAATTTGGCTTGGCAATATTCTTCAAATCTCTTTCTTCTAATCTGCAGCATCACCATAGTTTTCTCTCATCGTCTACATGTTTGCATGATCCTTCTCTTTTCACTTCTTTAGAAACCCAGATCTGGAATCCTTCATCTCTATTCTTTTCTTTAGAAACCCAGATCTTTACCAAGTCGTGCCGGAGAGAGGAGAGACGACGATGCGACGGTCGTATCGAAGAGAAATAGAGATAATAAAGACGATGTGTAGCTTGATTTTGAATCGTGGAGATTAAAAAAAAAAAGAAAAAAAAAGGGCCGTGTAATCAACGCCGCCCAGGCGCCGCCGAAACCGTCTAGGCGGCCAATTTTCTTCCTTCCGCCTAGAAGCTCCGATTAGGCCATAATCGGAACGGCCTTGCTCTTCCCAGCGCCTAGGCGCCGACTTTTAGAACCTTGGGTTGCATCCAAGGTTAGTAATGATTCATCTCTTTTGTGCCTTGTTGTTGAAAATGTGTTGAACAAAAGCATAGTTTGTCTTTGTGATTCTGTATCACTTATTGAGCCATAAACTGTTAAAGAAACTTTGTTTGATGATAAATAGATAAATGTCATGCATGTTGATGAATCACTTAGAAGCACCATTGGTGTGTGCTCTAAGTATTAATGGTCTCCCTTAGTCTGAGATATTTTGTATGCATTCATACTGTATGATATCATGATAGTCTAGGTTCATTTGTTTCTTTTTATTTTTCTGTATTAAAAAAAAAAATTGAACAAATAAATTCTATATTATGTGAAGATTGCATGTTGTATTTCAATCCTGAACTATCTGAAAGAGTGAGTTGAACTAAGATTACCAAGTTAGTTGTCATGGCTTTATCTGTATAAGATTGATAAACTTGTTTACAGGTTTTGATATTGGTTGACATGATCTTGTAATCTTGATCATACTATAATAATCATTGTTGCTTTGAAAAATTTCACATGCACTGTAACGTCCCGAACCTAGTTTTACCGGTCAATGAACAGTAAAATGTTGTGAGAATTAATTTACATTTATTTTATTTAATTAGAAAAAAAAAAACAATAGAGAAGAGACGGGAAGAGTCTAGCAAGGGGGAGGGAGACTTTTTGACTCAGGTGGGGTTTATTTTTCTAGAAAAAAAAAAAAACTTCTCTCTCTCTCTGAACCTGCGCAACCCGCGAACCCAACTCGACCCGACCCATTTTCGTTTTCCGGCCATATCTCCTTCGTCCGACGTCCAATTGAGGTGAGACCGGCGGCGTTGAATTCCTCTCTTCATTCCTTACCTCCCTATGGTGGTCTTGCAGCAAGTTTCAAGCCGAGGTGAGCCCAGCAAGCCAAGAACAGGCCGTTCAGACTTGTTTTGGAACTTGATCGGTTCTCTCTCCTCCGGCCAACATAGGTGGCGCCACCACCCGCATCTTGAAGGTCTTCCCTCGTATAGCAAACCCTCATAAGGGTTCGATCCAATTCGAGCTAGGTAAGGAGAATAGACGATTTCTATTTCTAGGGTTCTTGAATTGGGGTTTTATGTTTTTGATTTGATTACCATGTTTCTGTTTGAAATTGATCATTGTGGTAGTTATGAAAGTTGTTTAGAATGTTAAGAGGATGATTTTGTTAAAATTTGGTGGCGATTGGAGGTGGTCGGAGTGTTTTTTTTTTTTTTTTTTAGTTCTTTAGCTTGTTTATGACGAGAGGAGTCCAATGATTTAAAGTTTGAGAATTTGGGTGAAATTTTGAATAGGTTTGGGATTTTGCGAGTTCGTGTTGTCGGAAGGGAATTAGAGAGGATCCGACCATTGGATTTTCTTAGTCGTGGTCCTAAAGTGCTAGAGTTAACGAAGTGAAGTTGTGTTTGAAGTTTAGTGTGAACCCAATTAGCTTCATCCTAGTTTGGGTAGTGGATTAAGTGAAAGGCTTTTGGTTCTTATATTAAAGCATTAATTTTTCCTTAAATTGGAGGTTGGTTCTAAGCATGATTATTGTGCTAGGATTCAAGAAGATCTCACGTGAGTGGACACTTTGTTTTTAAAGGAATATGCATGCATGATTTATTTTAGAAATTATCGTTCTATTTTCCGAGCTTATATTATAATGTCGGTTTGTAATATGGTTTTGAGATTTATTTGAGTTTGAGGCATTGATTAAGTGATGGTCATGATTTATGGATTTGAGCTCGGGTTATTAATTTGATATTTGAGTTTTGATATTCTTTATGATTTTCGGATTTAATTATTATCGTTTATATTTGTAGAATTTGAGATATTTAAAAGATTACCGAAAATAAGATTTTCGGTAATTCTCTAATTATACTTTTCTCGTTTATTTGTGGGATATCGATCTTGAGCTTAAGAATATTTTAACGAGTATTTTCGGATGGAGATAATATTTACGTTTTTTACTTGATAAGTAAATCTCACTTATAATTATAGATTTGAGAATATTCAGACGTGTGAGACACGCCATTGAATTTTATTTTATTTTCTTATGATAATTTTCATGTATGGTTGGGAACCGTACTCGTAGCTGTTATTGCACGAACTTGGGAAAGCTTTACGGATTTAGATGCTTTCGTATGATTTTAGTCACCATAATAGGGTCGCTCTTATTCATTACTAGCTAGTCATTATTAGCGGTCCTCACCATAGGTGAGTTAAGCGCTTAGTGTGGGACTCTACTATAGCCTAGGAGGCCCCGATCGGTTTTTATTCATTGCTAACTAGTCATTATTAGCGGTCCTCACCATAGGTAAATAGACCACTTAGCTTAAGACGCTACTATAGCCTGGGAGGCTCATCTTTATGATGAAACACTTTCCCCTTTCCATGATTGCTACGAACCAATGAGATGGGTTCAACACTTCTATTTTTAGAAGCATTATTGGTTGAGCTGGATTGTTGATTTGTGATTTGAGATATATATTGATCGAGCATACTAATTTATGAAATGTGGAATTGTAGAGTTAATTGGTGTGGTATTGTTGTGTCAATGTGATCTTGTGAGTTCGGTAAAGTTGTTGATGTAAATATAATAACTTGACCCATGTCGTATATATAGTGGGTGGGTGGTTGTGGATGTGAAGAGCTAACAGCTCCAGGGGTTGAGTGGATCTTATTAATCTGTTTTGTACATGGTAAAAATTATGAATTATAATTTAGATGTATGGGGGTTATGTTGTTGTGGGGAGCGAATGACTCCAGGTGTTGGGAATGTAGTTTGTTAATATAAAAATGTTGTTATGAGTTTTTTTTTTCCTTGCAGGTCAGGGTAGTCCACTTTTAGGGAAAATTTTGCCGAATTTTCAGTAGAATTACCTTGGAGGTGGTCCCCGCAGGACATTCTCGGGTTTCAGAGTGAAATTCGGGACGGGTCCTGTCATGCACACTCTCTTTTGCTGTGGTGGTACGAGAATTAATTGATGCGTTTGTGTGATATATCGCTTGATTGCTCTAAGAAAAGAATAATTGTTGTGATTATATGAAGCTAGTTGAGACTATTCTCAAAGTAAACATGTCTTGGTCGTGACGAACGATATAATGTTATAGGAGAGAAACGAGAATGGTTTGAAGATAGGCCAGCTATTTCCAAAGTAAACATGTCTTGGTCATGATGAAGGATATAAGGTTATGGGGTGTCCTTGTTACACCTATTGCCCTAAAGCCAACTGGCTTCGGAGCTACTGATATTGTACTTGCTACATGGGTTAAAAATTCAAAAATTTAAAAATTTTGTGAAAGGCCAAAAAGTAAAAGGAAATATGTGAAGTGCCCACACAAGAGTTATAAGGGGGTTGTGTAACAATATTTATTATGCTAAGTTGTTGACATCTCAATGTGTTTTTCACCCCATAGCAAAGATTGTTCATTTTTCACTCATGGTACATGATTGATCAACATATACTTCTTGCTTACAGGGTTATGTCGATTAAGTCAAGCATGAAAATTAAGTTTGTCTATTTTATGTGTAAAGCTATGACTTGTACCTTGGTTGAATGTTTTGCTTCTCCTCTTCTGTTATTTTATGGAAGACAACCCAGTTCATTATGTGTATGCATTTCATATTTGTATTTTTCATATCATGATCACTCTTAGGGGGAGTATTAATACTTGGATTGCATATGTTTAGGTGATTTACCTTTGTCATTCCTAGAAAAAAAGGGAGAGAATGTTGATTTTAGGGGAAGAATGTTGTTTTTAGGGGGAGAGCTGAACATGCACATTGTTATTTGAATATGCTCTGATAATTTGTGTCTTTGATATTCTTATGATCATCTACTTCTCTTACTTTTCACTTGGTTATTTTTCTGAAAGTGTTTCAGGTTATGTGAGTTGAATTGGAAGCAAGAAGTCGCTGTCATTATTGTTGAGCGCAATGTTGCATATAATAGGATTATCTGTGTTAACATGTGTTTTGTATAAGAATGCCAAATGGGGAGATTATTGGTATATGATTTATTGGCATCCCTATACAAAAGAGGAGAAGTGTGAACAAGGAAGTTCTAATTTGATTAGGACTTATATATATGGTTAAATATCTGATTGATGAACATTTGATTGATTATATATATAATTTGATTTTGTTGGAAATAAACTCCCAGGTTGGTGCGTGCATTGCAAGGCTATATTCACTAGGACATATATTGTCACATCCCGACTCTTAAATTTTTACCTTATTTACTGGCTTGGAATTAATAATAGTTTTACCGTCTTCGTAAATGAGTTTATAGTTCAAAAGTCCCTAGAGGAGTGTTGAGGGACAAATATTTCGGAGAAATTATTCGTAGGAGAAAATTTGTGACGACGGTAAAAAAAGTAAATTTTAGCTAGTAAAAATATAATTTTTATTAGAGTATTATTTTTTGGGGTGTTAATTTTGGAATTGGGTTATATTGGGGTGTTGGATCAGGTTGGGCAGAAAAATCCCAAACACCTCTCTTTCTTCTCTCTCCTCCCTCCCGACTCTCTCCTTGCCGGAGCTTTCCACCGCCCGTCCGCCGCCGTCCGGCCACCGTAGACCGCCGCACCGGTCCCAATAGGTCGGCCATCAACCCAGCTCTCTTCCTGGACCGGTGGGAGCCGTCCTGGTGCAGCCGTGAGGGAGAAAAGCTGCTCGAAAGCTTCGACTGCCGTGGAGGTTCAGTCGCCGGAACTCGCTCCTCCGGCCACCATAGGCGAAGCCGCTTGGCTCGTTTAAAAGCCTTCCTCCCGTGTAGCAATCCCTCCAAAAGATTCACTCCCTCTTGAGCTTGGTAAGGAGAATCGGTGAGTTGAAGTTCTAGGGCTTATTTCATTGTTTGGTTCGATTACCCTATTTAGGCTTGAAATTAGTGTTTGTGCTAGTTAGAGAAGTTGTTGTGCGTGTTGAGAGGAAGGTTGTGCTAAATTTTGGTAGGCATTGGAGGTCGCCGGAATCGGTCGCCGGCCACCGCTGTTAGGGGGATTTTTATGGTTTTAGAGGTGTATTATTAAGGGGAGTTTAATGATGTGAATTGTGGAATTTTTGGAGGAATTTTGGATAGGTTTGGGATTTTTCAAAGTTTGGTATTTTTACCGTTAATTTGGATAAAATCCGGCCGTTAGAATATTGTTGTTTTGGCTGTAGAAGGTTGGTTTAAGGCTACCGGTATCTGTGGTGAAGTTTGGACCGTATCGATTTTAAGATTGGCGAAGTTGGGCAAGGATGAGAGTAGATAAGGCTCACATTTAATTTTGTCTTTTTTTTATGTAAACGTTGGTATATAGTTGGGGATTAATCTATGTATTTGAAACAGGACGTGAGGAGGCTCGAGCTGAAGAGGCCTCGGACCGACATCAGGCTTAGGCCTAACTTGTGAGTGGACATTTTTTTAAAAATAATATGCATGCAATGGTTTATTGTTGAGCAATTTATTTTGTTGGAGCATTTGACGTCATTCTATTCTGACGATTTTATTTCTTTCGGAGAGTTACCGAAAAGGAGATTTTTCGGTGAATATAAATATATTTTCTGAGGAGAGTATGTATATAAATGCTAGCTAGCCATATGTGTCTGTCTACCTTAATGGCGTAGTATATAACCGCATTATGGTGTGACGTGAGCGTTAGACGCAAGCGTAGTAGCCCTATATGAGTGTTTAATTCATATAGGGGGTATGGGCACATATTTATACACCCGTCTGTCCACTCGTCTAAGGTGGCACCTGTAACCCCATTCGCCTGATCAAGAAGTCAAGCACACCCCTGCAACCTTTTCCTCGTCCACGAGGTGGCACGCCCGCAACACTCACCCTTTCTTTTTGTTCGCTAGAAACCTCTGCTCCGCACGCTGAGGATCGTGGCCAAAACAGGTCTTAACATATATGGATATGTATCTATGTTTAATTGAATATGATATGTACATGGGAAGAAGTCTGAAGTGTATTTGGTTTGGTAATTGCGTTAGATCACAATAATCCTATATTGATTAGGGTATATGTGATATTGATTTTTTGTGATTCAAATATCTGATTACATATTGATTTTTGATATTATTATATAGATATTTGATTGGTATTAAATTCCTTCCTTTAGGAGTTCAACTAGGATTGAGATGCTAAACGTGATGGCAGTTTTGTACGTCTTATAAAAGGAGTGCAACAACATATTTAGAAGCACCTTTTGCACAACTATTCTTGGAGAACTATCTCTGCACGCTTAGCGTTTGAAAAAGAGTTTTTTATTCCGCTGCTCATCTAAGTGCACAAGTTTAACTGTTCCTTATTGAGTTAAACTTGTTGTGTGTGTGATTGTGATTCTCTTGTGTGTTGAGAGAAGGTCATTGAAGAAAGAAGAAGAAGACGTTCTGCCTAGAGATAGGAATTTGTAATAGTATAGGGTTTACAAATAAGTTGTAAGACTCTACGCAAATTCATCTAGTTGAGTTCGTTTTCTGAGCTTGTGTTCCGCTCTGATTTTTCCTCTATTTTGAGGTTTTTACACAACGTCAAAAATTTGGTGTTCTTGTTAAACTTTCTATCAGTTCGTCGAGGATTGAAATGACTGTTTCAATCCCTGCTTCACATTCCAGTACCTTTAATATGTCAACACGTAATAACGGATTCTTCTGTTTATGCCTGAATTAATATTTTACTGGACAATAAATGTCTATGTAAATATTAATTATTTCTTGGTCCATGTCATACCGGCGAGCCCAAGTTTCTTTAAGTTTACAAGTGATGGCCTTTTCAGTAAGACCACGCGAGCTGAGAACAGAGTTCACATGCGAACTGGACTTCACTTAGCTCGCGCGCGGAATGGACATAGGCGGACTGCGCAGTTCGCGTGGAACACTTAGCTTGCGCGCAGAATGACTTCGCGTGGAATTACTATATACAAGTCCGCGTAGGCGAGACGCAAATGTACTTCGCGTAGGCGAGATTGACTCTCCGCGTAGGCGAGGCGAGGCGAGGCGAGCTGGCGAATTGGCTCGCGTAGGAGACTTCGCGAGGCAGCGACATGCGGAGTCCGCGCGCACCACGACAAACGTCGAAGACTTTTGCAAGTCTTTGATATGCTTCGGGCCAATCCATGTGGCCCTCTTAATATAAAAAGCCTTTTTGAGGCTCGCGAGCTGCAATAGCCCGGGAAATGGAAGCGAGCTACAGGAGCACGCGAGATAGCATCCTGTAACAGCCCGCGAGATGAGGATACTCTTAATTCCAGTTCGCATAGGAGTCTACAGTTGGCAGCGCAGAAGCAATGCCCTATGCGGAATGAAGTGTGCGCACTGGACATGTGTCACAAGATGGTTGGTTCGCATGGACAGAACAGTGCCCTTGTGCTATAGGGTTTCAGAGTCCGACTTGGATTCTAATTACTTTTCTTCCGTCACAAGTTGAACTATTATACAAGGGGGCTCGAACCCTAACAGAAAAGGGACAACTCTCAAAACTCAAACAAATACAAAAACACAAACTGCAAACCAGTTACCTTTCGAGCTCCTCGAAACCCTAACCCTAAGCGCCGCCGCCTAGGTTTCTTCTTCAGAGCCCTCCGGACTCTACCCCCCCCCCCCCGACTTCTCTCTGAACTCCATATAGTTGCTCTGCTCGCGCCGCCGTAAGTATCGATCGCTTGTGCTCGTAAATCCTCGTCTGAGGTGGTACCTGAAACCCCCGTCGCCTGATCAGAAGTCAAGATCTCACACCCGCTACACCTACAACTCTTTCCTCGTCTACAAGGTGGCACGCCCGCAACTCTCCCCTCTCTTTGTTCGTTATTTACCTCTGCTCTGCGCGCTGAGGATCGTGGCCAAAACATCTTCATTCTCAAAGTATATTTTATTTCTAGGCAAACAGACTCACTTGAATAAGACCACCATTGTAGGAGGGCCGTGGTCGCTGCAAAATCTAGGGCACCCCACACGAAGCGGTTGTCGGTGCATATCTTGATGCTAGTGGCAAATATTCGAAAGAGGAAGACCACCATTTGTGCATGTGCACGTATAGGCAAACTCTACACCAAACTTCTCTATATGTAAATGTGACATTCGTAATTTTTTCTTTGTTTGGAACAAAGTTGTGATGATTCATTTTTACAATTCCATTCTTTGTGTTGTTATTCTTGTTCATATGATGGGAACATCGCATATGGTGGGTGAGTACGATATAGAAAGCAAAGATCTCTTCTATTCCAGCCTAGGAGTAACGTTTGAGCTCCTGAGTGCAGTAGAGTGGTTGTGGTTGTTGTACTTTGGAAGAAATATCTCTATGCATTATATTCCATTAAGAGAAAAAATAAATAAACAAAAGTTATGCTTCTACAAAATTAGACGAGTGAAACTTGAAATTTTTATTTGGTTCTTTTGTCTTTTGATTTTAATCACACATTGAAACCAAAAGAGAAAATAAAATGCAACCGCCATATGAACAATTTCATCAAATATGTGATGCTAACATATGCGATGCTATAAACACTTAAGAATATCTTTAGACATATCTCGATCTCTCGATAAAATGTAGTTTTGCTCTTTCCAATGATGAAAGCATGAATTATAGTATCTTACATTCTAACTTCTTCTCGTGTCACAAATTAGTTGACTAGACCTCAGAGTTCAAGTCTATTTTCTTACGGATTATGACCACCTTGAGACAGTGTTTTGAATTAATGATCATTTTGTTATGTCTCACAGCTAGAGAAAGAAATGCATGTCTTGTTAGCTCGCAGCGCATGCAAACAAGCACATTTCTCGCAAATCGCATTAAAGTATGCGCGATGAATTGCTCGCTTTATCTTTCAATAACGTTATTTGTTTAAATTTTTAACTCATTTCATGATTAACATTGTTTTTATTTACTATTATTTTACAAAATATTAATATTGTGTCTAGATTATCTTACTCTGTTAAAGATTCAAGTAACGTCGTAACCATTCATTTCAGTAAAAACTATATGTACACGGCATTGTAAAAAAATTGACAATCAAATCCTTAACATGCTAGTCTCGATTTGATGTTTTTGGAGCCAAAGAAAAAGGCTAATGACTGCGTTTATTAATAAAGTCAAATACATTCTTGTCCGTCTAATGTGTGACTGTGTGAATTGCACCCGACACGTAATTTATGTAGATTGGGTGGTGCTTTGTGATTAAAGAAATTAAAAACCCCGCCGGAAACTTTTGACTGGCCATTACTTTATGCGCCATTTTGATTAATCAATCTGTATGTTAGTTGGATGGTTTGGTCCATGCTACTTATGTGAACATTGTCACCGACCGTGACTAGACATTTATACACCCACTAGACTAGCTGATGTGCAATTTTGTTACCAGGACTAGCAAGGTGGTCCATTTCAACCAAAAAGAAATATTGTGTTTATTTGTTTAAAGCGTGACTAAACATAGATGTCACTCCCCTCAATTTTCATGTTACAATTTCATAACATGAACTGTCCTTTTTTTTTTCTTTTTCTTTTTTTCTGCATTCTCTTAAATACTTACAATTTATGATGTATTCTATAAAAAAAACTGAACTAAAAAACTTAGATGAAGAAATATCTTGTGTTTTAATAACAATTATCACGCTTATGCTTTTTTTTTTTTATCTAAAACAACATTTAAAACTATATATGGTAACTATAGACTTGCGTACTTTTTCCCCATGTTTGTGCAAACTCATGCAAAGGCATTTGCAATGTGACCTTTGTCGATATAAGGCATCCAACATGAATAAGCCAAGCATATTCAAACATACAATTCGGCGCCCTAATTTGATGAAGCATTACAACGTCGGCTAATAATGAATAAAGATAACAATATATAGCAAGTGGAGAGAAGAAAAAAACATAACGTAGAAGTTACGAAAAAGAAAATCATTTCCTATTGTCCAATAATCAACATACGACACATGACTTTCAATTTTGACCGTATCTACGACTTGATCATACAAGCAAAAAAAAAATAAAAAATACTTTCACATTTTTCCTTGACATTATGGACAAATCATTTACAAGGGATATCCGTACTCGTTATAGTGTGTATATCTATTATAGGTTGAGTAGAAGTGACGACTATGTTTGGCACGACATCTTTATTGTTGAACTCGTGTTACATTCGTCTAACTACCATTGAGAGAAAACATTACGTTAAACTTACGAAGAGGAAAAATCATATATTGTTTCTCCCAAGTGTCAACATAAGACAAGTGCACATTCAATTGTAACATTTAATAGGCACAACGCTTGCTGACAAAAATAAAGGAAGATGAACTGAACAATTGAAGAAATATATAGAATGTATACGGATTTTGCGGTTTGAATGTTTAATAATCCTTTGATTTTGAAATACGCATCCATACAGTAAACCAAACCGATTTATTTTCGGTTGAATGAAAACTTTCATATATGAGATCAATTTCGCGATAAATATAATAATCGTTCAATCCAAAATTATATTTAAACATTTTTATTAAACAACTGATAAAAACCAAAGGCTGTCAAATTTTTTGACAAAAAGGCTGTCAAATTTTTTGACATTTACAATACTCGTTGATAAATTTTATTCAATAATTCTCAATTCTTATCTCCAGAACAAGTTTTCATTCAAAAAATTGCGAAAAAAGGGCCCCACCCTGTTGGGTACCTCACACTCTACACACACAGTTTCGTGCGCAAAGAGGTTATAGCAAATTTTCACAGCGAAGCCAACCTCCTCTGGAGTATATAAACATTCAACAACACCCCGTGGCGTTTCTTCCCGAAAGTAACGCATTCCATCTCCATCATCATCATCATCATCATCATCATCTTCATCTTCTTCCCCCAATTCTTAAACCAAACAACATGATGCAGAGGCCACGTCGACGCTGCGAGGGCACCGCCATGGGCGCCATCGTCCTCGATCTCCGTCCCGGCTTCGGAATCGGACCTTTCTCCCTCGGTAAATTCATCGGTTTTTTTACTCTTCTTGTTCGTCAATTTCGTTTCATCTGTTTTACCCTAGGCGGTGAGAATCATCGGTTTGGCTTCGATCATTTTCGGCTTAGTTATTTTTCATGCTGAATTTAATTCGGTTCTGGTTTGTGTTATTTCGCTGTCAAGAAATGTGAAGATGAAGCTATTGGTGTTGGAGGTTCAGCTTGATGTGATTGATTTTTCTTGATGTCAGGAATGCCGATATGCGAAGCGTTTGCTCAGATAGAGCAGCAGCCTAATATATATGATGTTGTGCATGTCAAGTATTACGATGAGGTTTGGATCAGTCTGTGAAGTTGTGTATATCGTTTTTATTTGAATTATGCAACGCATAAGCGGTGGTGAAGTTTTGTTTACTGTGAGATTTTTTGTGTGCAGGAGCCTCTGAAGTTGGACATTGTCATCAGCTTTCCTGATCATGGTTTCCATCTACGGTTCGATCCTTGGTCACAGGTATTGTGTTTCACTTGCATTCTGATTTGATATTTTACTGCACTTGTCTTATTTCTACTCTAGGGAATGGTTTTTACCGTTGATGTGGTAACTTGTACTTGCTAACATTAGCGAAATCCTTTGGTACTTGAGAGATGATTTACCCCCGAAGCACTGATAGAATGACCAATTTTTTTATCTAGTTTTGTATTGAGAGTGTAATACTGATACTGTTGTGAGTGTATTTGTCTTCAATTATTATGATATGCAAGGTGAATATATGTGTGGATCGGTATTCTGGTTGATTGTGATGTATAAAACTGTATTGTGTTACAACATGCCTATCTGACATAACTCCTGTCACAGAGGCTCCGCCTTGTTGAAATCTTTGACATAAAACGGCTTCAGATGCGATACGCCACGTCTTTGATCGGGTAGGTTAATTTTTTTTTGCTTGGGTGTATCATTATATGTGGTATGGTGTATATGATTGAACTTTATATCTACTTTTAGGGGGCCATCCACTCTGGCGACCTTTGTAGCTGTATATGCCCTGTTTGGGCCAACATTTCCTGGAATATATGATCAAGATAGAGGTGTCTACAATCTATTTTACCCAGTACGTAATCAGAGACTTTATACTTCTTGTTGTTTGTTGTTTTTCATTGCCTCGCATTCGCATCTCACAAGCTGTCTAACTGTCTACCAACCATGGTCATACAGGGGCTTTCTTTTGCTTTTCCAATTCCTAGCCAGTATACAGATTGCGTTCATGATAGAGAAGGTACTCTATTGACATTGTTTAGTGGTTTTTTGCTTTAAATAATCTGTAAGCTTTAACTACTTAACATTATCGCCTTTGACTATGAAAGCGGAACTACCTCTAGAGTTCCCTGATGGAACTACACCAGTTACTTGCCGTGTCTCCATATATGATAGTTCTACTGACAAAAAGGTTGGTGTGGGATCATTAATGGATAAGGCTTCTGCTCCTCCATTACCTATTGGCAGTGTCTATATGGAAGAGGTGCATGTCAAGGTTTGACTTCTTTCTTAGTCACCCCTTCTTCATTTCAGTATAACAATAGCACAAGGGATGTGAATAATGGAGAAATTAATTCATTTCTTATATCCAGCTTGCCGATGAACTACACTTTACTATTGGTGGCCAGAATATTCCTTTTGGTGCATCGCCTCAGGCAAGTATTAGTTTAGCTCTAGTTTATACTTCTGGTATCTTTTGTGGCTGTTCTGTTGTTTATTATGTGCATTTGCTCACGGGGTCCTGTTTTATACAGGATATTTGGACTGAGTTGGGTCGTCCTTGTGGGATACATCAAAAGCAGGTATTGTTAATGTGATGTCTAAGTATGCTAAGTTATTATTTTTATTATTATTTTTTTTTACATTTATCCTATTGGTGATTTTGTTGTATGTGTAGGTAGACCAAATGGTCATTCATTCTGGCTCAGATCCTCGCCCGCGGACAACATTGTGTGGTGATTACTTTTACAATTACTTCACCCGTGGTTTGGACATCTTATTTGATGGGCAGGTAGTGACTTTGCTTCTGGTAGAGTTATTTGGTTGGCACGAAGTCTATGTGCTTGGAAGTTCTCAGATCATTTCATTGTTGTTTTCAGACTCATAAAGTCAAGAAGTTTGTTCTGCATACAAATTATCCTGGTCATGCCGATTTCAATTCGTATATAAAGTGCAACTTTGTCATCTTTGCTTCAGAGTGTAAGTTCTTTTCTGATCCTAAAGTGTCTTGTTGGACATATTGACTAGCAGTGATAACCAATACTTTCATCCCTGCAGTTGGGGGGTCTTTTCAGGAGGTAAATAACTGCAAACACAGGATTACACCAAGCACAAAATGGGAGCATGTGAAGGTAAAATTGCTCTCTACCAAATATGACTATCTAGAACCATTTGAATTTGAGACCTGTTAGAAGATTAAAATAGTTGACTAAGGTTTTGGTTTAGATACCTTCTCGTTAGTGCATGATGTTACGTTACCCTGTTTGAACTGGGTTTAGTGAAATGCATGATGTTGTTCTTTTCATTCCTCGAACTGTTACACATTTGCCCATAGTTCTGTTGTTTCCCAAATTAACTGCCTTCTCATAGTTCCTTTAGTATCCTTGTTATCATATGTTGTTGCTGTACTCCTCTAAGTATATGTTTATGATGATTGAGACTATGGTAGTAACAAAAGATTATTGTTTGTAGGAAATTCTTGGGGACTGTGGTCGAGCTGCTATCCAGACACAAGGTTCTACAAGCAATCCCTTTGGATCTACTTTTGTATATGGTTATCAAAACATTGCATTTGAGGTGAGCTGAGTGCTGAATTTATCTGGTTTATGTTGTTAATTGTCATTGCGACTAAGTTATTTTTATGCCTGCTTCCAACCCTTTGTAGCCCATCAATTATTTGCTGATTTTGCAAGGCAGTATGATCGTGCATTAGATTGCTAATATAATATTGTGTCCATAATTTGCAGGTGATGAAGAATGGTTACATTGCAACAGTGACGCTCTTTCAATCATGATGGTGACAAGTTGTGTGGTATGTGAGCAATACATGTTTCATTCTGCATTGTTCTATATTCTATCTGATGATCATCAATAATGCTTGCTCATGTAGAACTGGGAGAGGGATTTCAGGAAGCATGGTGGCCCTCTTTTTAAATCTAAAGCATTTCTTTGGTTGCATATCTTATGTTTAATAACTTATTAATTCGCTGAATATGCTTTTGGCTAATCTCTATCTTAAATTCTGTTTGAACTGGGTTTAGTTCAACTTCTGTTAACTCCGCTGTATTGTTCTTATCTTTGTTTCCACCAGTTGGATGATGGCAGCTAATGGGGAAGCCGATGAGGTTTGTATAGTTTGTGAAATCGTCAGACATTCTGTCTCAACATCAGCATGCCAGGGAGCGGCGATAATTGTACAGTCCTGTAGTCACTTGTACAGATTAAATCGTACTTAGAACTTCTACAACTATGTTGCAGTCTGTAAATGTTAATGGAAGTTTGTATACTGTAATGCATTGTGTTGATGAGATATTCAGCCAATCGCCAGTTACTTCTCGCGTTGCAACATAATACTGTAGTACAATGTCAATAATTCCAGATATCCTGCATTTATCCCTGTTCATAGTTTGGTATGGCAATTTGCGCTTCTGTATGATCAGATTCTGTCCAACTGATTACTCCACTAGCATCAGCTTTTGATTTAGATAGAATAAAACCTGAGATGCATCTCATATTCTCACTCTTCTTTTGGAGCAAAAATAACATTCGGAAATCGTAAGGTAGCGCAATGATGCAAAAATTGTGTTGTTTGGTAGAAAAAACAATTCCGTTGCCGGGACTTGAACCCGGGTCTTTCGGGTGAGAGCCGAATATCCTGACCAACTAGACTACAACGGATCCGATGTCCGCTAACACAGTTAACAAATATTTATCCACTTAGTTGTTACCGTCTTTGGTTTTGGCAGCAAAAGAGGGTTTTACAATTGAAAGTGTTGTGGCGTTTGTCTTCCTCTTTTCTATGCGTCTCTCATATCCATTGCAGTCGACGGCTGCCCCGTTCCTCTCCAAAACCTTTTAACACTCTCTTCCGCCCTCTCTCATCAGGTACTCTATTTTCTTTTCTATTTCCATCCCTCTTTTTTGCGACCCATGATTTTCTTGCCTTAGTATTTGTGAACTCCATATTGATCTAGAACAGTACAACAGAATCAGCTTCCCCAACTACCCATAATTCAAGTTACTCAAAATTTCAATTAAATAATTTTGCAATTTGTTTCAATTGGCCAGCTTCGCGGCATGGTGATGAGTTCTGTTGCTGGGCTGACTGGTAGTCCGTCCAGATGCTGCTTTCAACTGCCCCTCGGAAGTTCCAAAAGAGTTTCCAACCTCCCTGCAGGAAACAATGTGCTGCTTCGTCTCGAAAGGTATAGCTCTGTCGAAATTAAGCTGTTGGTTTTGCATTTTGCCAGTGTGGTTTATTTCTGTGTGTCTTTGGGTTTTTGAAATTGAACAGAAGTTGTTGGGCTGGCGTTTCGCAACGATTGAATGCGAGGAGAACTCCTGTGATCAAGTGTGCCATGGATGCTTCCTTTGGTGATATGTCTGATAAACCAACTGGTACTTTTTTTTTACCTTTTTGTGTTTCGGGTGATTGTCCTTCAATGTTAGCTTTACTAGCATTTCTAGCGCAAACCATTTTGTAGGAATATAAAGAATATAAGATAACCGAATGATTCCTTACTAGCCTTCTGTCGATGCATATTAGCCTTTAGTGTGTAAAAGTTCCAAACAGTCTGGAACCAAAGTAGGTTTTTCATAGGTGATGTCACATGCTGAAGATTATATCTTGGTTAGCGTAACCTGTTTCATTGAACCCTGTATCTAAACCTGCAACCATCCAAGTTGATGCCCGCTACTCATGGCGTCTTACGACTGAAGCACTCCTGTTGTTTTATAATGATGGATTTTGTCTTTAGATATGATTGTTAGCCTGATTCTCTATATTAGATAACTGTTATTGAATTGGAATATTTAGCTTTCTGAACTTTCTTCTTCTTAATTGCGTTTTTGCAAGTAAAGCTATCTTTCCTAGGATTAATGTGATGGACCCATACAAACGGCTTGGGATAAGCAGGGAGGCAGATGATGATGAAATTGAAGGTGCATGGAAATTCCTTGTCCAACAATATGCAGGTCACAAACCAAGTAAAGTTGCAATTGATTCAGCATATGAAAAAATAGTCATGCAACGTTATCATGCAAAGAAGAACCCACCATTCGACTTTAAAAAAAAGGTTAGGTCCCTCGGTCAGTCCCGTGTTCTGCAGGCTGTGAGAAGTAGGTTCCGCACTCCAGCCACACAGTTCATTGTAAAAACTTCCATTGCATTTGTATTGCTGGGAGCCCTCACTTTTCTATTCCCAACTGAAGAAGGTCCAACCCTGCAAGTAGCTATTTCTTTGTTGGCCACCATATATTTCATACATGAAAGACTGCAGAGCAAATGGCGAGCTTTTCTCTACAGGTATGTAAATCATTCCTGTTTCGTTTTTCTGTATTTGTACAGGTTTTCTCTGTTCTTCTATTCCGGACATAGTTTAATTATATCAGAACATCATGAACGCTTAATAGCTTTTTGTAAGGACCTATACAAAGATTATCTGTCCAAATTTGGATCGTCTTTGCTTTCTAACTTGAAAATGCTGTAAAAGGTTGAAAACAGTGGATACTCTTTTTTTTTTTTTATGCAGTGTTGGAGCATTTGTTTTCTCATGGCTGGTGGGAACCTTCTTGATGGTGGCTGTGATTCCGCCCATACCTTTCATCAAAGGACTGAGGAGTTTTGAGGTGATAACTTCACTCATAACTTATGTGCTACTCTGGGTCGCATCTACTTATCTGAAGTAGCTGTTGCTTCTCTTATGATAACCCTCAATTTTGTTGGAGTTGTAAACCACATAAATTCTTGGAGATTTAGCTTATGCAGAGTTCATTTTAGTGACAGTGCTGATGCTTCTGGATCTTGTGTTAGTAAGCTTCCTAGTGTAGGCAGAAGATAATTGCATTTCATTAGGGTGTAAAATTATACAGAAGGCGACACCGATTTAAGCAATTCTCATCTTTTTTTCCCTCTTTTTGTTAATTCTCAATCAGTCATCTTTGCTTTTATATGGATTGGAGTGGTATAAGACTATAATAAGCACCAGATAAAAATTGTTCAATTGATTTTTGTTTGAACTTAAAATGAAGTTAAAGCAGCATTTTGAACTTTCAGCACTGCAGTGTTTAAACCCTAAACAAAAAGCGCCCTACGGAATGATTGAACCGGTGCTTGTAAATTGATCCTCAATTATAGCACATTAAAGATTACCATAACAGTCTTCCTGAATGTTTTGGAAGATCTCCTTCCAAATTGGTGCTTGAGAAAATGAATCTCTTAAAGATTTACTTAAATAAATGTTGCATCAGCTCATAATCTCCTTAAGATTCAGTGATAGATTCATTCTCAAACCTCTATATAAGGTGAGAACATCTCCAAGTCTCCAACACTTCTTTCAGTACAACGTTTCCAGCAGCAACCATGTCCTCAACTGCATCCTTGTTCTCAGCCTATGCCTCTCTTGCAGGATCCTTGATGTTGTTCCGCACCGTAGCGAAACAACTCATCCCTAAACAGTTCCGCCCATACTTGTACTCACTTTTCCGGCGTTACATTTGGAACTCTCTCTCCTCTCACCTTACCCTAGTAATCAACGAGTACTCCGGCCTGTCACACAACCAAGTCTTTGAAGCCGCGGAGGTCTACCTCCCAACTAAGATTGGTCCCTCCAATGATTGTCTCCAAGCCAGCAAAACTCCTCGACAGAAAAACATCCAGTTTGCCATGGAAAAGGATCAAGAAGTCGGAGACACCTTCGAAAACATCAAACTCAGCTGGTGTTACTCGTGCGTCGAGTGTCCACCATCAGCAACGGCTACCCTATAAGAAACTCATCGGGTATGGAAAAGCGTCATTTTCAGCTAACATTCCACAAGAAGCACGCAGCAATAGTGACCGAGTCTTATTTGCCATATGTACTCCAGCAGGCAAAAGCTATCAAAGAACAGGAAAACATTGTGAAGCTTTATACTCGTAATGGTAATGCTAACTATGCTTATGATGGTGGTAATCATGGCATGGAGTTAGGCATTTGGCGTTTGATAAATCTGGAGCACCCTGCTACTTTCGAGACGTTGGCAATGGAGCCCGAGCTTAAGAGAACAATTCTAGAGGATCTGGATAGGTTTGTCAGGAGGAAGAATTTTTACAGGAAGGTTGGGAAGGCTTGGAAAAGAGGTTACTTGTTGCATGGTCCACCCGGTACCGGCAAATCCAGCTTGGTTGCAGCCATGGCTAACTATCTCAAGTTTGATGTTTATGATTTGGAGCTTGCTTCTGTCCGTGGCAACTAAGTTGCTCTCAACTTAGGAATGTGTTGCTATCTACTACAAATCGTTCCATCTTGGTGATTGAGGATATTGATTGTAGCATGGATTTTCAAAACCGAGACATGGATTTGAATCCATACTCCGGGTTCTACCAAAACCAAAAGCAAGAAAAGGTTACTACTATGTTAAAATTGAAGCACTAAAATTTTAGTAGCAAAACCCTAATGGACAATTTTTATATGATATGGTGTTTTCTGATATATGTTGCAGGTAACACTGTCCGGATTACTGAACTTCATAGATGGTCTGTGGTCGAGCTGTGGAGACGAGAGAATCATAGTGTTCACCACAAACCACAAGGATAAGCTAGACCCTGCGTTGTTGCGCCCTGGTCGAATGGACTTGCACATTCACTTGTCATATTGCATCCCGAATGGGTTCAAAACCCTGGCCTCTAAGGCCATCTCTAGTAATAGAGTTTATAGAACCAAATCCTAAATTTTGGCCTTATTTTGGTCTCCAACAACAAATCAGAAGAGAGCTACAAGGTCATGAAAGGGCCAAAGTGCCATCAAAAAAGCTAAACATAGCCCTTTGGCTAGCCCAGACCAAACCAAATTGTGGTCCCATATTAGATTTAAAAATTAAAGTATGCATGTGGGTTGATTCATGAAAACTCAAATTATGACAATTGTCTACATTCTATTGGATAATTTCATTCTCATCTCATTACCACGGACTCAAAATCAATGTTATATAAGTTATTAATGCAATAAATGACTCATATCTTATTTTGTTAATATAATTACAACATATGTAAAATATTTATTTGTCTAAAAAGTTAATTCAAAAATTAATTTTAGTCCAAATTCAAATATTGTTATAATAAACTAAATTTATAAATGAGAAATTTTACGGTATCTACCGGTACATGATATCCACATTTACAATTGTGATTACATATTTGTAATCAAAGTGAAAAATATTAAAAAGTACAATGTGAAATCATAAAATATTAAAAGGGCTAAAATTTGGTCATGGTTTAGTACTTAGTAGTCTATGAATAAAAAATAGCAATGGCCCCCAATTTAGCCATTCCTACGGGAGATGACCTAACTACCTTGGCATTCAAGAAAGCAACCCTCATCCCATGTGGCAAAGTTGAAAGGTTGATGGAGACCACAAAAGTGACCCCTGCAGAGGTCGCTGAGGAGCTCATGAAGAGCGATGAGGCTGATGTTGCTCTTCAAGGTGTTGTCAGTTTACTCAAACATGAGAAGAGTGAGTGCAAAAAGGTGACAGAGCATATCGAAGAAAAGGGAAATTATTATTTGTACCCGCAACACTACATGTTTCATATTCTCATTTAATCTCATTGGTTTTATTCTTATTTCTGATCGGTGTATTTAATTACTTTTACTTTTTTTTCCACCCCTTGCTGGTCCCCACATGAATCTGAGTTATATGGTTGGCCGGGTACACCATATGACAGTGCCACGTGGTGTTTCCGGGTACATGGAAAAATTCTTCTAAAGAAAAATGTTGGGTTTTAGTAATGTGGAAAGCTCCTTAGAATCACGGACAACAAAGTGAAATAGAAATGCAAAAAAATAAGAAAGAAATTGAATTTCAGAGTTGAGATTTTTTTTTTTTTTTGAGAATGTCAGATCATGTTTTTGTTGGCCAGTGATAAAAGACAAATTATATGAATGATATAATTAAGTTCATGTTTATTTTATTTTTGTCATTATATATTTTATGCTTTACATTGGGGTGGGGAGGATTCACACCTAAACAATGACCAACTTGGCTTTGGTAAGGAACTCTGGGCAAGATTCAAGAAGACAAAAATGGTCTTTTACGACCGAGACATGTTATTGCTTAGTTTGTTTGTTTTTAGGGCTCTTAGCCTCTTCTTGTAACCAAAAAAATAAAAGATGGCCCCAATACTTATAGGGCTATGTATTTTTTCTTCTTCTAGATACTGAATTTAATGGCTGAAAATTGAAAATCAAGGACGTGGAGTACCTACGAATTATGTCTCATGTAGAAATCGGTTTAGAATCAGATTTTTAGTTGGGTTCCTACGAACATCATGCGGTTCATAATAATGTTCCTGGATTAGTGGATTGACTCTCTCAATCTAAATACTGCACATCATTCATTTTCATAGACTTCTAATTGGTATATGCTTCTAATTCCTTTTCTAATAGTGATTAAAGTTTAAATCCTAAAAGACATCACCGTCCTCTCTCTCTCTCTCTGTATATATAAACAAAGCAAAGGCTCTCCGGCCAGTCTTAGAAACATAGAAAGGTTCTGGAAATCAAGATGGCTTATCGGATCGCAAATTTGCAAGGCTTGATCCCCCCAACAATGTCTTCCTTTTTCTCCGCCTGTGCTCCCTATGCTGGTTACGTGTTTATGCTCCAAGCATCATTCAAATACTTGAAATCAAGCATCACCTATCTCCTAGACCCTGAAGCTAATCATATGACTCTCCTCATCGACGTTTGTGGCCAAGGCGGAATGACTCAGCGCAACCAAGTCTATGATGCAGCTGAGGTATATCTCGCCACCAAGATCAGCCCTAAAACCCTAGTTTTTCAAACCACCAAAACACCTGAACAAAAGACCCCCAGACTTGCCGTTACCACCACTCAAGAAATCACCGACACTTTCGAAAACATTAAACTAAAATGGCGCATGATCTTCCCTTCCGATGATGACCATCACTGCAGTAGTGATCGGAGTCCTCGCATTGAGCTAACATTCCACAAGAAACACAAGGACAAGGTGATGGACTCGTACATCCCCTATGTGTTGGCTCAGGCTGAGTCTATTAAAGACGCAGAGGCAATGAAAGATGACGACAAGAATCTGAAGCTTTATAGCTACAACGTCAAACGTTCCATTCAAAACCAGACTACTCGTGGCAATTGGAGCTGCATAGACCTAGAGCACCCAGCTACTTTCGAAACAATAGCAATGGAGCCGGAGCTGAAGAGGATGATCATAGAGGATTTGGACAAGTTTATGAAGAGGAGGGAGTTCTATAAGAGAGTTGGCAAACCTTGGAAGAGAGGTTACTTGTTGTACGGTCCACCCGGTACTGGAAAATCCAGCTTGGTTGCAGCCATGGCTTATCACCTCCATTTTAACATTTACGACTTGGAACTTACTAGTTTTTCCAGCAATGAAGAGTTGAGGAAAGCCTTGATGTCTACCACAAATCGTTCTATTGTGGTGTTTGAGGATATTGATTGCATCGAGGGATCCATAAACCGGGAATCAATAGAGAACAAGAAGTTTAGGGTTTCCGAAGCCAAGGTTACACTCTCGGGTCTACTGAATGTCCTCGATGGTCTGTGGTCAAGTTGCGGTGATGAGAGGATTGTGGTGTTAACCACCAACCACAAGGAACGGCTAGACCCTGCATTATTGCGGCCTGGTCGAATGGACATGCACATTCACATGCCGTATTGCACCCCAAGAGGTTTTGAGACCTTAGCTTCGAACTACCTTGGCATTCAGGACACTGGAGAACGTCACCTGGGTCAAGAAATTGAAGGTTTGATGGAGAGCACAAACATCACCCCTGCAGAGGTTTGTGAGGAGCTTATGAAGGGTGAGGGTGAGGGTGATGCTGCTCTTGAAGGTGTTGTCAATTTACTCAAACGCAAGAGGGAAGAAAGCAAAGTAATAGTGATCGAGGATGAAAGGAACAAAGAACCTGAAATTCCAAAAGCAATTGCAAAGAGGCAGAAAACAAAGGATAGCAACATAAGCAATTTTTTCAGAAAGGTGAGTAAGAAAATTGGAATTTCTCGAGTTGGAAATGGAAAACGAAGAAGACCGGGTTGGCCATGAGGAATTTCTCGAATTCTGCAATTTAATTTTCTGTACTTCCTCAAAGATTTTAGTCGTTTTGGAGTTTTCGTTCAGGACTCTTCGGAGCCCCTCCATATATGGTTTACACCAAATATATGGATATGTTTCTGTAAATATATAGAGGACTAGGTAAAGCTACATGCTATCTTTGCTTCATCAACATCAAGATTCTCACGACTGAAAACCTAGATTGAACCCCTGTTCGCGGCTGTTCCATATCCTAGTCTGCCTGCAATCCCAAAACCTCAGCCTGCAAATTCATGATAAAAACTCTCACTCATTTCATTATGCAAGCATATAAATTCACGTCCTTTCTCTCATTTCATTATGTAAAAACATTGAGATTTGAGAAGACAAAGATCCACGTCCTTTCTCTCCTTCCCTCCGTGCTCCTTGCCTATTACGATACTAACCCTCCTTGCATGTCCACAAAGTCAGTCAATCTCAGGGGTAAAATCGTCAAGTTACTAGCGCCCCTCTGGTCCAGCCTTACTACTGCCGTCTACCTCTGAAGCAAGAATATTAGTATTCCCTCCTTCGAAGTTAAAAAAGAAAAGAAAGAAAGGATGGTGATGTTGTAAACAAACTTCGAAAACATCAAACTCAAGTCAGTCAAGTGGCGTTATACGTGCATGGAGTCATCCAGGCTCAAGCAACAGCTACACCAAATCGTTGAGGCAGTGGCGGAGGGAGAAAAATATACCTGTGGGAGCAAAGTTATTGAACCAAATACAAAGATATTTATTGATGAATGAATACTTAAACTTTCTCCTTTTTACTGAGGACACAACTACATTTTAACCACCATTTCTTAAAATCTAATAGGGGCACGGACCCACTGGTACTCAATTCCCTCGGGTCGAAGGATCATCAAAAGCGTCAGTGTAAGCTAACACTCCGCAATAAAGACAGGCAATGCTGCATGTTGGTTTTTCTTGTATTTCCATATCGAGGGATAGCTGTGAACAGAAAAATTTGTCATATTGATCGGCACATTATACTTCAACCTAAGTAACAAACCAGTACTATATAATGAACTGGCCAGAATAATGATCAATGTAGAAAACGTTAACAAGTAGAGATCAAGATGTCAAGGTCATGCGTCGACATGAACTAGGAATTTTTTAATTTTTATAAATAGAATATAATTCTCACTAAATATATAGGAAGAAATTGTCACACATAGTTGAAAAACGTACACAATCCGCAACAATTGAGAATAACTTGTTATAGAAGTTATCCCAAATTCGACCCAATTCGATCAGGTCTCTATTTATATGAACATATCAGAAAAATCACCCATATATTTAGGGCAAAGGCTCTTCTATTGGTGATTCTCGAAACATAGAAAACCTACCGGAGTTAAGATGGCTTCTCCGAATCTCCAAGGTTCGATGCCCACAGCAATGTCTTCCTTCTTCTCGGCCTATGCCCCCTTTGCTGGTTACATGTTTATGCTCCAATCCATGAGAACCAACTTCATACCTCACCAGGTCCAAGCATACATACACAACTACATAAAATCATGCATCAATCATCTCTTGGATCCTCAAAGCAATCACATAACTCTCCTCGTCGACGGTTCTAGCAAACGCGACTACAACGGATTGCGAATGCAAAACGGCCAAAACCAAGTCTATGATGCTGCTGTGGTCTATCTCGCCACCAAGATCAATCCGAAAACCAACCTTTTTCGTATCATCCAAGCACCTAAACAAAAGACTCCCAAACTTGCTGTTGCCACAGACCAAGAAATTATCGACACTTTCGAAAACATAAGAATAAAGTGGCGCATGATCTTCTCTTCCACTTCCACAAGTGATAGTGCCCGGATTGAGCTAACATTCCACAGAAAACACAAAGATAAGGTGATCGACGCGTACATCCCTTATGTGTTGGCTCAGGCTCATGCTATTAAAGAGGCAGACAAGACTCTGAAGCTTTATAGTTACAACGTTAAACGTAGTAATTCCTATCAATACTCCCCTACTAACGACACGGTCCAAAGACCTAGTAGCAGCTTTGAATCTTCCGGCAGTTGGAGTTGCGTGGACCTTGAGCACCCTGCTACTTTCGATACAATAGCAATGGAGCCGGAGCTGAAGAGAATGATCATAGAGGATTTGGACAAGTTTGTGAAGAGGAGGGAGTTCTACAAGAGAGTTGGCAAGGCTTGGAAGAGAGGCTACTTGTTGTTTGGTCCACCCGGTACTGGAAAATCCAGCTTGGTTGCAGCCATGGCTAATCATCTCCATTTTGATATTTATGACTTGGAACTCACTAGTATTTCCAGCAACGATCAATTGAGGATGGCCTTGGGGTCTACTACGAATCGTTCTATTGTGGTGTTTGAGGATATTGATTGCAGCAAGGAATCTGTAAACCGGGAATCAGCAGAGAGCAAGAGCTTTATGCAGATGTTTTCGGATGCTGAATCCAAGGTCAGTACATTTTCATTGTTTTTGTTTTGTTTTTGGAGATGAATGGTTCAAATCATGAAATTTCAAATAAGAGTAGTTTGCATGTGTTTTTTTTTTTTAAATGTATATACTATATTACTATGTAGTAGCATTCTATCTTATGCTGTTTGGTTTATATTATAGGCATTGAGAATCTGGCATTGATGTGTTATGATGATTGCAGTTTACACTCTCAGGTCTACTGAATGTAGTCGATGGTCTGGGGTCAAGTTCTGGAGATGAGAGGATTATAGTCTTCACCACCAACCACAAGGAGCGGCTAGACCCTGCATTGTTGAGGCCTGGTCGAATGGACATGCACATTCACATGTCTTACTGCACCCCAAAAGGGTTCAAGACCTTAGCCTCAAACTACCTTGGCATTCAGGACACCAGCGAACATCGCCTGTGTAGAGAAGCTGAAGCATTGATGGAGAGCACAAACATCACCCCTGCAGAGGTTTGTGAGGAGCTTATGAGGGGTGGGGGTGATATTGCTGATGATGCTCTTGAAGGACTTGTCAATTGCCTCAAGCGTAAGAGACTCGAGAGCTGCAAAATAGAGGAAGAAGAAATGGGAAAATCAAAGAGGCAGAAGCCAGATAACAATGCTTTTGAAATTTCCGAGAATTGGTAGAAGTGATAGCATAAGATACAAATTGAGTTTGATTTTTTTATTTGGTCTAGTTTGAGCCTTGAGGTATGTTCGTAAACAAGCAAGTCAAGCTTGACATTTTGATAAAGCTTCTGAATAGGTTGCATTTGTTTTAGTTTTTGTTGAAGTTCAAGCTCAGTTGCTTGATTGAATGGAACACAAACTTTACATTGATAGATAATTATATATTTATATGTTTAGATCAACTTTGTTTGGGAATGATTTTTGTTTCAACCTAGGTAATAATTGTCAGTTCTTAAGCTTGAACTAGTTATATATATACATACAGGTAGTAAAACGTATAGAATTGAAGTAGATGCGCGAGTAGAGAATCTTGTGCAAGACCAGAATAAACCGACTTGCACTCCCAAATTGACAGAACAATTAGAGAATTATTGATAGACTTAGGATTCAATGTTAGATTATGATTGTGATTATGATGGAGCTTATTCAACACAATCACAATAACAATCGCAATCATAATCTAACATTAATTCTTTAGGAATCCAAATTAAAAAGAAAACAAATAACTCAATAAAAAAATCATAAAAGGAAAATACCACTGAAGGTATCCAAGATCTAATCCTAATCCTAATCATAATCATAATCCAATAATGAAGGAAATAAAACCCAATTACTTTAAGGCCAAGAAACCAACAGAACACACCAGCAACAAAAAACTGTCGTCTATACATAATATAAGAATTAGAAGCAAGAAAAACTGAAGTTAAGAGAAATACTTCGATTCTAGTTTGTTTGAGAGGGATAGAGAGGTACTATCTGTATTGAGGCGTAGTCTGGAAACACTTCAGAAGTTTAGAGAAACTAAGATGGAGGAGCAATACTATGATGACCACAGCAGTTCCAATTTCAAAGATATCATCCCCACTGCGATGTCTTCCTTTTTCTCGGCCTATGCCCCCTTTGCTGGTTACATGTTTATGCTCCAATCCATGAACACCAACTTCATACCTTACGAGTTCAAATCATACGTATACTCATACCTAAAATCAAGCCTCAGCTACCTTTTGGACCCTCAAGCCAATCACATAACTCTCTACCTCAAGCAATATGAGGCAGACAGCTGGGGCGAAATTTCGCAGTGCAACCTAGTCTATGATGCTGCTGAGGTCTACCTTGCCACCAAGATCAACCCGAAAACCAAATACTTTCGAATCAGCCAAGCACCGAAACAAAAGGTACCCATGGTTGCTGTTACCACCAACCAAGAAATCACCGACACTTTCGAGGATATCAAAGTGCAGTGGCGCATGATCTTCCCCGAAGAAAGATACAGTAGTCGCAATAAGTGCCGCATTGAGCTGACATTCCACAGGAAATACAAAGACAAAGTTATAAACTAGTACATACCCTATGTATTGGCTCGGGCCGAGGCTATTAAAGATGCAGAAAAGACTCCAAAGCTTTATAGTTACAATAGTAAACATTCGAATTCCTCAAGAACTTCTTATGGTATGGATGACGATTATGATTACATACCTTCTTCGGACAAATGGAGTTGCGTGGATCTTGAGCACCCGGCTACTTTTGAGACAATTGCAATGGAGCTAGAGCTGAAGAAGGCGATCATAGAGGATTTGGACAAGTTCATGAAGAGGAGGGAGTTCTACAAGAGAGTTGGCAAGGCTTGGAAGAGAGGTTACTTATTGTATGGTCCACCCGGTACTGGAAAGTCCAGCTTGGTTGCGGCCATGGCTAATCATCTCCATTTTAATATTTATGACTTGGAACTTACTAGTATTTCCAGCAATGAAGAGTTGAGGAAAGCCTTGATGACTACTACAAATCAATCTATTGTGGTGTTTGAGGATATTGATTGCAGCAAGGCATCCGTAAACCGGGAATCAACAGAGAACAAGAACTCTATGGTTTCCCAAGCCAAATCCAAGGTCAGTTTACTTTTCTGTTTTGTTTTTGTTTGTTTTGTTTCTAGAGATGAATAAATCAAATCATGAAACTGCAGAATGAATGAAAATAATTAAGAATGGTTTGGATAAGTGTTATTATTTACAGAAAAGTTGTATAATATTTTGTATTTCATTTATAGGCATTGAGAATCTGAGATGGTGTTTTGATAATTGCAGTTTACACTGTCGGGTCTACTGAATGTCATCGATGGTCTGTGGTCAAGCTGCGGTGATGAGAGGATTATTGTGTTCACCACCAACCACAAGGAGCGGCTAGACCCTGCATTGTTGAGGCCTGGTCGAATGGACATGCACATTCACATGTCTTACTGCACCCCTAAAGGGTTCAAGACCTTAGCCTCGAACTACCTTGGCATTCAGGACACTAGCAAACATCAGCTGTGTCAAGAAATTGAAGGGTTGATGGAGAGCACAAACATCACCCCTGCAGAGGTTTGTGAGGAGCTTATGAGGGGTGGGGGTGGTGATGATGATGATGCTGATATTGCTCTTGAAGGACTTGTCAATTGCCTCAAGCGTAAGAGGCTCGAGACCAACAAGGAAGAAGAGACCGGAATAGCAAAGAGGCAGAAGACAGAGAATTCTGCATCTGAAATTTCTGAAAATTAGTAGATTTAATTGATAACATAAGATACAAACTGAGTTGTCAAATCCTGAGTTCATAAAGCTCTTGATTGCACACCTTGTATGTTTTGTTCATTCTTAAGCTTCAGATAGAACATGGATAAGAAGATATTGTTATTGTAAGTCTTTCTATCTTCAGTCATCAAGCTCTGGAATCTTGAAAGTTGAAACTGAAGCTTCATTTAAATTAGACTTTGTTTGTCATAACTGAAAACCAAGTCTCAGTTAACACTAGAACTTGTCAAACAAATGAAGATGCCAATATCAAAATTACATAAGCAAAAACAAATATTCAATTCAAACAAACAAGATTATTAGCAATAGAATTTGAATTCTGTATGATTGTAACAGAACCATCTTTACATAGCAATTACAGTACTATCTTACTACCAGAAACACCAAAACTATATCATAAGCATGCTTCAAGAAATTTAATATGCTGTGTATAGAAGTTTTTTGCAATATAATCATGCAGTAAATGAACAAAATTGTATAGTTCCAAACTGGCCCAGAATGAAAAATTCAAAACCGCATAGTTTTTATTGTTCATCATCAAGCTTGGAAAAAATTGATACTCAATCCTGATTTAAATGAGAGTTGGTCTGTCAGAAATGATAACCAAGTCTAAGCCAAAATTAAGCTAGAGCTCAACAATGAACTCCTCAAACAAGAAAATACAGACAAATAGCACCAAATTCATAAAAACACAAGCAAATACGAGACCAGACCAACATAACTCACTATGTCAACCTAAATACAACTAGCTGCAACTTGTTTGGCAAGGGAATGGTTCAAATCTGGGTTTTTCTAGTAATTGAAGATTTATTGGCATAATCGGGTAGTTAAGAACTAATTCAAATCCAGACAGATACACAGTATGCCAAAAATCCATTTTCTATACTATATAACACTCGTATAATACCCACGTTTGACTTTTTAGTTCCAGATGAATGGAACCTTTAAGAAAATAGAAAAAATGACTTGGAGACAAAGCAACTCACAGAATCATTTCCTTGCTGCCCAAATATTATCACTCTTTTAGCTCATTATAAAACACCCAATCATATGCTTCAACTCCCAACTCAACATATTTCCAAACCCTCGAGTCAGTAACACAATGTTTACTCTCAATCCCAAAGATATGTCAACCACAGCATCCACATTGTTCTCAGCCTATGCCTCCTTTGCTGCATCAATGATGCTGCTCCGCTCCATTACAGACCAACTCTTCCCCTACCAGTTCCGTTCATACATATACTCATTCTTCAGTCACTTTTTTACCACTCCCTCCTCAAACCTCACTTTGATCGTTGAAGAGTGCTGTGGCATGACACGAAACCAAGTCTATGATGCTGCGGAGGTGTACCTCCGAACAAAGATCAATCCTCTCACCGAACGCCTCAAAATTAGCAAAACACCGAGGAAAAAGAGCATTAGCATTGCCATGGAAAAAGGTGAAGAAATCACCGACACCTATGACAATGACATCGAATTGAAGTGGCGCTTCACCGAGCCTGAGAAAAAACAGGAGGACGAGTATGACAACAAGCGACGGTTTGAGCTAGTGTTTGACAAGAAACACAAGGACATAGTGATGGACTCTTACTTGCCCTATGTTTTTGCTCGAGCTAAAGCCATTCAAGAAGAGGAAAAAGTTGTTAGACTTTACACCCGGGGTTCGAGTCTAGGGGACGATGATGACAATAACAGGAATTCAAGCGGTTGGGGTTCCATAAGAATGGAGCATCCATCTCATTTTGGAACAATGGCGATGGATCCTGAGCTTAAGAGAATGGTTATTGATGACTTGGATAGGTTTGTCAGGAGGAGGGAGTTTTACAAAAGGGTTGGTAAGGCTTGGAAGAGAGGGTATTTGTTATACGGTCCACCTGGTACAGGCAAATCGAGCTTGATTGCAGCCATGGCTAACTATCTCAAGTTTGATGTCTATGATTTAGAGCTTTCTAGCATTCACAGTAATTGTGATTTGAGGAGGGTATTGCTTTCTACATCAAATCGTTCTATTCTGGTGATTGAGGATATTGATTGCTGCGCCAAAGTGCAAACCAGGGGAAGTGAACCGGATCCACGGATGTATCAAGCTCATAACAACAGGGTCAGTATTCTTCTCCTTTCTGTTTTCTCTGTTTTATTGTATGTAGATACTAGAATGACTATGAGAATGACATGGTTTAGCAATGATTGTAGTTGACACTATCAGGCCTACTGAACTTCATAGATGGTCTGTGGTCAAGCTGCGGGGATGAGAGAATCATAGTGTTCACCACCAACCACAAGGATAGGCTAGACCCTGCATTGCTGCGTCCGGGTCGAATGGACATGCACATTCACATGTCGTATTGCACCCCAAGCGGGTTCAGAGTCTTAGCCTCTAACTACCTCGGCATTCATGAAAGCAACCCTCATCTCCTCTGCAGAGAAATTGAAGGGTTGATAGAGAGCACTGAGGTCACCCCTGCTGAGGTTGCTGAGGAGCTCATGAAGAGTGATGATGTTGATGTTACTCTCAAAGGGCTTGTCAATTTCCTCAAGAAAAAGAAGGTTGACAATGATAAAATGAAGGAACAAGGGGCCGAGAAAACTGTAGATCAAGAACCAGAGAACGAGCCATTTCCGGATGACTATTTACATGATGCTTATGGCTATGGCTTTAGCTTATTTGATTGAATTGAATAAAGCATCTCGCATATATGTAATCAGCATCACAATAATACATGTCTGGTTTTTCAGAGCATGCCCTGATTTTCAACTCAAACTGTGAAACACTGAAGACAGCAAAAGGGGCCTATTATCCATGAATAGGGAGGCTAGAACATACCTATGTCTATACCATCAGAAAGTCTCAATTCCTAATCAAACATCCACACTTGCATGGAATTTGCATTAAGATAGAAGTAGCAAATCAAAAGAAATCAGAAGGGAGAGAGAAAAACATATCTACGAAGAAGTTCAGATATGATTTTTTATGCACATAAGGAGACAACGTACCATATCCTTCATAGATTAGTAATCAAACATCTGTTCAGAAGGTAAACAGTGAGCAGTGAGGTAAGATCAGTTACAGAACAATCTTACACATCACATAATTATATCTACATGTAGCTCCTACCAGTGTCTTGGCATTCAGACAGCCACAGGTCTATGTGTTCTACAATTTGTTGTCTAACTTTCTGGACTGCATCAGGGTTGCTGCAGTTCTGGGCATTACCTGAAACAAAGTCATAGTATATAAATCCCCCATCAAGAACACAGCCATCATGAAAATCATGTTCAGTTCTGTTCAAAGTAGCCAACTTTGAAATGCAACTCATGCACTTCAAACAAGGTAAACTTCTGATGGTTGCTAATCTTAATTATATGTTCATTATAATAAGCTACGCAATCTTTTGCTTATCCAACATTGTCAGATCTGGAACAATATGATATTATGATTGCCACGAGAAGCTAATAGAGGTCGGTAAAATTGGAGAGAACCTTGTAATTTCGTATGTAAGAACTAATATTCCACCAACAAGATAGTTTTTCCTTCAATACTCTTTTTAAGTATTTAGTCAACTTTTGTTCCCAAAGATTTAGAAGAAGAGACAAGCACGTAATGACGGAAATATACTATAAATTTGAAGTCTCGTTGCAATTCTGCAAGGCTAAAGAACCTAATTTGCCCTCATGTTTGTATGCCCCTTCTACCAGTAAAAGTAAGGAAGAAAACTTAATATACTGTATACCCCATATGAAACATGGAGGTATTTGAAATATAAATATAATCATTCAAAATATCGACTAATGAGTATATTCTTGCATTTGACCCACAGGCAAATTTGAAACATCTGCTCAATGATGAATAAGGGTCCGGTTCAAGGGACATTATATTTTTAAACAAATTTTTTTTTAATGAAATTTAAAGAAAAAGTTAACATTGATATCCAGAAAATAGAACTTGGTGTTCTTCAACCAAAAGAGAAAAAACCAGATTCACATATATGGCAAAGAGGTGTACGTGCTCATATTCATATAGCTATAGGAAACCATCAAATACGTACAATGATTAGTAAACAATCTTGTCAATCTTCTCAAATGAATGATCAATATATTCAATTGATCATGTTAATACCTTCTGCAGATCGACCTGACTCACCTTCGCAAACCCTAATTCTTTGCTTGTAGGATATAAGGAAGCAATCAAATACTATGAAGTCAATCGTGCAAGATTAATTTTAATTTGTTTTAATTAAAAAATTGTTTAAATAAATTCTTTTATCTTTCTTATTTGAAAATAATATCAATGCCATGTCACTTGTCTAATCATACTCACAGTTGATAATAACCAATTGATCAACTAAAATCCAAAGGATAAAAATTAGTGTAAAAAATAGTGTCAAATATAATGTCCCTTGAACCGGACCCGATGAATAATATTATATCAAAATGTTCATAAACGAAGAGTATTAAATGTGAACAAAGAAGAACAAACAAAGAATAGATACCTCCAGGGCTTAAAGGAACCTGAGGACATCCTCTCAAATCAGTGCCGTGGCCACAGTTATGGCAAGAGACAATGTATGAAGGCACTGAAAGTTTCATTAAAATGAAAAAAAAAAAAAAAAATCAGAAATAGTTACAGATCAATTCAAGTCCTCACAGCATAGTAGATGTACAATATCTCTGGATAGAAGTTTAAAACTGGAGATGAGACTCGCCATAGCAAACTCTGTCGCAAAAACTAACCAGTAATACTGTAATGACTAATGACCAATGCATCAAGAATAGGAGCATTCACTAGAAATTATTAGTTATCCAAATAATACAGTATAACGCGACTTTTCAGTTAAGTAATAGAATACTTACTATCTGGAGATGAAGTCTGTTTGGATGCATGACGCCAGGGATCCTGTGAGCCATTTGTGAAAACTATTTTTGAACCTACAGATTGAATTCCCAATAGATTATGTGAAATTTTAAACTAATGATGATAATTTGGCCTTAAATGGCCAAACAAAATAACGGGTACCATGAAACTTGTATATAAACTGCCACATCAACTAGTAATAGAAATCCTTCAACAACTGATGCATGGTGAAGCTTTTCACATTTGGATGCTTAAAGACTGGATATCAATCTATAGAAATATATGATTTGAAGATTTAACCTCTTAAACCTTCTCCCAGATAAAACTTGGACAATTTATTTTTCAGCCAAAATACAGTAAGAGAAGGCTTAAGATGAACCACAAACTTGATGATATCTTTCAGAAAGAAAATTGCCATCCCCTTACTACAAGATCATAAAACCAAACGAGTAAGGAGCTTGATTGTTACCTTGGAGAATGGCAAAGTGACTCATATAAAGATTTATATGTCAGAGTGTGCACATTTTATCAGCATGCATGTGTTACTGAGTAAGAGAATGGACGTTATACATGCAAATAGGGCAACTTACCTGACCATCCATAGCCAAGATAGTATAATACGTGAATAGTAATAATGGCAAAAATTATATACTTATAGGAAACAGAGACACATGGATAGGCAAAGAAAGGTAAATGTTTTGACCTTTAATCTTTTTGCCTCCATAATATAAATTTGTCGCGTCAACCTCAGGATAAATGCCCTCTCCAAAGACATTCTTGCAAAGGTCCAAATGGTATCTACATGATTAACAATCTCTTCATCATTAATGTGTAGAAGAACTGCATATCGAACACCCTACACTGTAGATAGGAATACCACAATGATTTTCATACTAGAAGCCATAATCTGAAACATACTTTGTGTCAACATTTGAAGATCGCATGCTATCATTTGCAGGTGCCACCTGAAAATAGGCAACTTCAGTACAAACTTGGAACCACCACAAACGATCAGAACTCCCATCATCAACAGCAGTGTTCTTCAAGTGTTTCTGATTGTATGTTTCGACATCGACACCAAAAGTTCCAAGGTAATACTCTTTAACGTATTTGGCATATGCCTCCTGCAAACATATCATCATATCTCTGTTAGAAACATTAGACACAAGAGGAAAATGACATCGGAACCCAATGAAATGTAAGTCCGAGAACAAATTGGGCCTGACATAATGACTGAACCCTGATTAAGGAAAAGAATAGACTGGGAAGAAGAGGAACATACCACCAAATCCTCTCCACTATTCTTTGCTTGAACAAGAGGGGAGCATAGTCTATCGGGATTTCCATATTGAAACTGCAATTTTCCAAATCAGTAATCCTCAATAATTTGAGAGACTAGAAATCAAGGGACAAACTAAGGGCCTTACCGCAATAACTGCAGCATCCGCTAGGAAATACATAAAATCACCATCAATATCAAGCTGCAGATAGGGAGAGGTCAAAATGCATGGCTAGAAGTGTACACCAAAACCCAAACAGTGTGAAACACTGATACTGGACTAATGTTCCAAATTCCAATGTATACTACGAAATTATAAATGGTGAACTGCAGACATATAGAATCACACCTGGGATGCACCAAACAAACCCCGCACTGCTTTTCCATTAGCTACAAGCCTTTGTTCAACGAGACGATTAGTTTCTTGCAGTGCAGCTTTACACTCTGGACCGGCAGACTCACCAATCTGCATTTGGGGACAAATAAGCACAACCTACTTCAATTCCTGTCTCGAAAGGGAAAAGAAAAAAACAGAAGAAAGTAATCGCCTTTAAGATTGAGGTCACCTGCTGGTCAAATTCAGTGTAGTTAAACACAGCTTCAACAACCGCCGAACTCGCAAGACTTCCACATGTCAAATGAGGAAACTTGAGCCTAAACCATGCACTAAGAGCTCCTGGATACGACACTCCGAATACAAACCACGAATTCTCACCCTTAGTCTTATTCAGCTTCAAATTCAACGATTCCTAAACAACAACCACACACTAAAAACACTAAATCACATGCTCAATCCTCCAATTCACTACTTCAAAAAAAAAAAAAAAAAAAAAAAAAACCCAGTAAAAATCATAGAAAATGAAATGAAACACTTGCCTGATAATACTGACGAAAAGCAGCCAAATCGAAAAGCGCTTGCTTAGATGACAAGTACTTCAGATTCTCAGTCGAGTGTGATTTGAACGGAGAGCTCTTACCGTAGTAGCGATGCTCAAGCGAGACCACAGCCGCACCAAACTTCTTCGCCAAAACCTGTACAACAAAATTTCAAACAAAACCTCACTAAATTTTTCCGATCTTATTTTCCGATTCCGGCGACGAATTAAGCAACAGAATCAGAAACTTACGGTTAGATAATCGTTGGAGATTCCGTTGCAGGCCGATTCTCCACAGATTTTGAGGAAAATCGGACCGTCGGATGGTCTGAAATAGTCGAGGAGCTCATAGTACCTCTGGTCGAACTTGCGGTGATCGTACGGCGAGAAATGATCGAGAGTCTGGCGGAACCAGAGCGGCTTATCGGTCAAGTAATTGGTGCTGGCGGCGGAGCTCTGGAGCTGGAGAAAAGTGCGAGGAGTGAAAGCGAGCGACGTCGTAAAGAGCGTGGTGGTGACTAAGAAGAAGGAGAGGAGTAACGGCGGCGTCGGAGGAGGAGGTAGCTTCATCGCCGATTTGGCCGGAGAGGTTTTGAGTGTGTCAACAGAAAATAACAGACGCGCTGTTGTTTATGGAAACGTGTGCCGGCAGAAGCAAGCAATCTGCAATTCTGCATAAGAAATTTGGTAATTGGGTCGGGTCGGGTCGGTTTTTTAGTTAGGAATTGGCTGATTGATAGGCCCAGAAATGGGTACTGTTGTAACCGACGCTTTCCCGCTCAGGTGGTCAGTTGATTGACTTGATTCTTATTACGGGACTTGAAAGTTGAAAAAGAATGAATTTCCGGAGAGGTCAATATATATCAAATTCATCAAATTAGTAGTACTAAATACATAATTATATCATAATTAAAAGAAAATTTTGAAATCGAGGGGTCATGACCCCCTCCCGCCCTTTAAAGGATCCGCCCTAGTTGATTCCGTGATTAAATATTATTCCGGCTACTCGGTTTAATCACTAGGGTATATCCTACAAATTTAAGAATTTCTAAGAATTATTCTTTTTTATTTTCGTAATTATTAACAAAAACTGGCATTTCACAATCGATTTTATTACAAATTTACAGTTATGAGTTTCGTTGAAAAGATTGTACGTGTGTTTATGCATCCATTATACTCTAGCGCCATTTTAACTTTTTTAGCATCTACCTACGGTTGATAACTTGTGAGCATGTGCTTTTGTGTGTAGCACTTCCGGCCAGATGCGTCTTTGTCAAGTGCTTGAAGCATGATGCACCAAATACCTTATGACATACTTTGGAAACCATTCAAGAAAGAGGCCTAATAAACACACTTTTATGTATTGCATTTGAATCAAATATAAGAAAATCGAGTCAAATACTTAATACTCATGGACTTGGATAAGATTACAGTTTCACTTGGAAATGCGAAGGGTTTTCCATTTCCTCCCATGTTCAACTGGTACTTAAAAAAGAAGAAAGAATTTTAAAACTGCGGTGGAATTACAACGATACAAGCACTTGCAAAGATTTCAACAATGGCAACTGAGTACCATGACATCAGTAGCAGTAAATAACAGTATTTTGGCTTTTGGAGCAAGTTTGGAATGCTTTCCGAGAGAACCAACTATATCCTGCACAACTAAACTACTCAATGGTAAACACTCTTTAACCCTTGATGACCATAAGGGTCACTTAACAGGAGAAGGGATATAAAGGAGCGAGTTCCTCATGAAGTAGCAGATAGCCTAGGAGTAGATGAATTGCCCTTCCGGCTACTAGTGAAAGTGATATGCACGAGTCCATGCTTCCAAACTATTGGTCCTGACCAAGAACAAGAGATGCTTGTAGCTTAGAAATAAGTACTGGTATGCATGAGAGGTAAATGATACATTGTTCCAACAAGTTCAATATCTCTCTAGTTAAATGATACATAATAAGAAGTTGAATGGTTCTGTTGAGTTATCCACAATGTACTACTACTGCAGTCTTTCAGTTCAACATCAATACAGAAAAAGGATAATGCACTGCAGTAAGAAGCTTGAGCTTTAAGAATCACACTAGAATTATGTTGTAACATTTGTAATTCTAAAATTTGGCAATTATCTTAATCCGTAGTAACTACAGTGATATTCCTCGGATAAAAGATCATGGATTAGTCAAAGAATAGATATTGTTCCTATTCTATCTGCAAAAAAGATAATCATCATAAAGCTACCTATTTCAGGCGTTTAGACTCATCATTAGTTCAGTTGGAAGTGAATGATAAGTTCACATTTATTAACTACTTTTGTCATGCCATTAATAAGCAATTACGATCTAGATCATGTCAAATACTCCACTCCAGGTGGTAATTTTCCCTCTGCCGAGATGTGTGACACAGACAGGGATGGGAACCATATCATTTACTAGGAACGCAAAAAACTTCCTAGAGGAGGTTCAGATACAAGTTCAAGTGCTGGTACCGAATAATGAAAACATGCTAACCTCTTTATTTGAAGCTTGTCCATGCATCCGATTAGGCTTCATGTTCAAATCAATTAACTTATTATCCATCTTTACATGCCCATCATCATTGGCATCTGCTAGACGAACAGGAGACGCCCTGTGATTTTGATAGTTATCTCCAATCGTCATTCTTGGTTGCTGATGTTGTACTCTTCTGGTCTCACCTTGGTCAATGGGGGGTTGGGATGCAGGGTCTTCACCGTTACTACTAGGTTTATCCCCTGGAAACTACAGAGCAACCAAAATAGTGTAAAACTTCAAGTGATGTATAGCAGCCTAAAAAGTAAAAATTATAACATATAAATTCTTGGTGAAAAGGATGAACATGAACATACCTCGACTCTTTGCCTCAGTACAAGGTATCTTCCATGTGTTCTTTTACCTCCAACATGAACAACCATATCACATTGCAAACAAAGGGAACTCCCATCTATCTCGCAATAAAAGAAAGCTACATGTGTAGTTTCCAAAGACAGAATATAAGTGTGATGTGATTTATATTTTTCTCAAATACAACTATTGACAGAAGATACCAGCGAAAAATAAGTCTGCATACCTGGTGCATTTTCACAAATATCACAGCGGGGAACAGCACTGGGAGTTGCAAGACCAACCCGGACATGTCTGCTAGCAAGCTTATTGCACAAATGCACCTGCCACCCCCATCAACAGATTAAAGCATACGCTTCTAAAAATCTATCAGAGTCTCCAGATTAGGCAAAAAATCCTTAACCACCCTATTTGATACGATTCATATATAACATTTCCAATAATGTAGCACAAGCAACAACAACAAAAAAGTCAAACTTCTGGGAAATTACTTTCCTTGACAAGGACATACAATGCGGGGAAGATATGAGGCAAGATACTCGCTCCATAGAACTTTTTAGGTTTTTATAGAACAGTTTACATGCTCAATTCAGACTAATATGAAAGCAACCAACAGTTCTAGCATCAAATCAAGGTGAACTATCTACAACTGACAACCCAACTGAAACTCTTTAACTACACTACATGTGGTTCAATTTGCACCAACTAAACTGAAAATATAGAAACAAAGGACCTTACTTTCCCTAGATTCTAGGCTTTACCATATCAAACTACTAATTGGGTAACTTAAAACAAAGAAAGACCAAACTCAGAAGCTTAAAAAGAAACATACTTTTTCATCACAGGCACGGCAAAGAGCAGCTTCGTCGGCAGCACAGAAAACGATCGCGGCTGCGCTTTCACAAGCGTCACACAGTGTTCGCATAATTAGTAGTAGTAGTAGTGCCTAACACTACTCTCATATTTTTACCTCAACAGATTATAAGGGCAGCCCTCAAATCCAATCCAAAAGCCAGAAAAAAAGGATGTGAAAAACTTATAGATCCCAGAAAACCAAGAAAGACCCCAAATCAGGTAAAGAACTCTCACTGTGGCTTGGTAGTGGGGAGCTAATAATGATGTGGAAAGACTAAGAACGGATTAGGCTGTGGGATAAAGAAAAGTGGGTTTGTTGGGGAGATTCGAGAAGGGCCAAAGAATAATAATTTATGATGTGTTTGGTGATGATTCATGGAAAATAAAAATAACAATGGGGATGGTTTTTTCTTTTTTGTCAACTTTGTTTTTGCTTCTAGTGAAGCTTGAGGACTCCATGGCCACAAGTTTGAAAAGGCCAGTGTGATGGAAGCCCTTGGGGGATTCTCATCCACCAGTGGCATATCGGAGGTAGGTCCCATTGATGGTGTTTTTCTTGGTCTTGGATGTTCATGATGGTGGTGGCGTTGGAGTGTTGGACTCTTGGCCTGGCTTTGCTTGCTCCCCGTTGGACTCTTGGAGTGCTGAAACCCGCATTGCCGTCCACAGAGCATCTAGTGTTGGGCCCCTGATATAATCTGTTACCTAAAAATAAAATGAGGGAGAAGATGAAGATGATGATGTGATGGGAGGAGAGAACGTGACACCATGAATGTGCCAACTAAGGGTGTAGTGATGTGTGAGTTTGGAGAATTGGAGATGAGGTGAGGAAGGAAGGAGAGGTTGTAGACTTGTAGTACAGAAAGGACAAAGTACTAGTCTTTTGTCACATAATTGAACTTATAAATAATGTGGGAAGAAAGGTCATCTCTACCGACTCAAGAATTTACTTCCAAGTATGTCATAGGGCTCTGAATTAATTTTTATAATTTAATGAAATTCCCAATTGACCAAAAAAAAAGAAGTATGTCATAGGGTTCTGAATGGTTAAATTTAACAAGAAAAAAAAAAGACTAACTTGTTAAAGTAATTCTGTCAAAAATTCAAAGAATGGTTCAAGTTCTTATTAGTTGTTGGTAACTTAGTATCAATAATCCTTTTTTATACGAAAGTAAAAACAAATACATTGCATTACTAACAGTTGCCTCTCAGGCAACCAGTTCCTAAATTATCAAACTGAATGCATCATGTGACTCTTCTCAGGAGGTTATTTTCTCATAATCTTTCGTCTATAGTTTTGTGGCTTGTGCTTGCAATTAAATCTGTCACTTATTAGTATCAATAGGTAAGAGCTTACATTAGTATCAGTAGTTGAATGAAGATAACATAAGCTCTTACTGAAATACTGAGATGATTTCATAGGGATAATAAAGGAGGGTAATGTGTTGTTCATATTTAGATAGAGGATCTATTGCTCTGTTTATCTCTATATGAGGATACTCAGGATAGTAAAGAAAAATATTCAGGTCCATATCAATCGATACACGTGTGTCCAAATTTTCTTATTTGCATACATCATAGAGTGCAACATCATGATACGAGTCTATGAATAATTCATCATTCAAATCAAAAGGTTATGATCATCTAGAAGTAATCAACTTCATGATCAATTGTGTATTCATGTAGTTGCATCAAATGAGGCATGTTATGAAAATGTTAGCTTTTTTTGATGCAGTTTGATGAGTTGACGGTGTCTTAGTAAAATGATTTGTTCTAAAGATGTTCTTTAAATATTACGAAACATTGCCACATGTATACAATAATAGAAAGTTTGACAAATGCTCGAACCGGACTAGGAAGCGTTAACGCACTATGAGCATGAGATGGAAGTTATCTATGTTGAGTAGCATATACACAAAGTGATGGTAATGAGCCAAAATATCCGCTAAGAAATTCGCCTCATACCATATATGGATTTACGTCGAGGAAAGGTAAAAAGTCAGCTCTTGAAGAAAAATAAAAACCCTTTTTTTTTTTATTGAAAAATACTTTATCGAATCAACTTGAAATACATCAGTACTAAGGGCTACTCGTAAGAGAATCTTGTAAGTAGCTTTAGCAACAATAACTTCATGAAGCCTTGGAGACCCAGACTCATTCCATAACAAATATTGAACTATCTTCAAAGCATTACGGGCAAGAGTATAAACAACCTTGTTATGACGCTTGCGCACATGTTTCTAAGGCACACATTCAAACTCTCTCTCTTTTTTCTTTTTTTTTCAAAACTCTTTGTTCATTGTACAAACTGCATATTCCTTCAACATGCTTAATTTTTTTTAGCAAAAAAAAAAAAAAAAACTTATTTATTCTTTGCCTTTAAGTGACTTAAACTTATTTGGCTGAGTTTCAAGTTTTATGTTGGGAACGAAGTGCAAAGAAAGAAAATTGAAAATAAACTAGATAATACTTATTTCATTCATAAGGTGCAACTGCACTTCTTATAGCATATATAGGTTGAGTACAGACGATAAGTTTATAGCTGACAACAGCTAGAGTCAAAAGAAACTATAATGACTTTAACAAACTGGGCTAACTCTCTCATTGGGCAAACACACGAGGCCCAGTGCTGTGTCTATGTTGGTATCCAACATCACTCCCTCCCCGAGATGGTGCCTGTCCGCAGGTGCCAAAAGTTGGAAATTTGGAAATCATGGTTGCTGCATCTTCCACTGGAAGTCCTTTCCATTGAACCAACCAAGTTGTAATTTGGCGCTTGCGGTAAGTTCGACTCAGCCTATATATGTTGTAAGAAGTACAGTTGCACCTTATGAATGAAATGGGGAAGGGTGCCAGAAACTGGAGCTGAATTGCCAATGCGTTTCTTAAGCAATGAAGCATGAAACACGGGGTGCAGCCTAGAGTTTGGTGGCAGCTCCAAACGATAAGCCACACTTCCAATTTTCTGCAAAATCTTAAAGGGACCAAAGAACCGTGGAGCAAGTTTGGTGGAGAGACATTTGAGCAAGGACTTCTGCCGGTAAGTTTGCAATTTGAGAAAGACCTAGTCCCCTTCTGCGAATTCGTGCTCTGTGCGATTCTTATCCGCCATTTGTTTCATTCTATTTTGTGCCTTGGCCATATTGGTACGAATGTGCTCGATAAGGATATCTCTGTCTTGCAGGGCCTTGTCGACGGCTGCAATGGTGGTAGTGCCTGGCAGATATGCCTCTATTGCCGGAGGCGGATGACCAAAGGAGTCATCTGGATTGTAGAGTGATATGTGGTATTCGTCCACCATTCAACCCAATGCAGTAGGTCTGCCCAACTATTTGGTTTATCCATGATAAAACACCTCAAGTACTGTTCAAGTGTACGATTCACAACCTCTGATTGTCGGTCAGACTGGGGGTGGTAGGCCGAGCTATGGCAAAGGGTTGTGCCGTTCAACTTGAAGAAAGCAATCTAGAATTTTGAAACAAAGACAGGGTCACGGTCACTTACAATGCGTTTAGGCATCCCATGAAGGTGAAAGATATTTCTCAAGAAAGTGTCTACTATATCGGCTGCAGAGAATGGGTGGGCAATGTAAACTTGGAGAGACGATCGACTATGACCATGATGGCATTGAATCCATTTGATTTTGGCAGCCCCTCGACAAAGTCCATGGATATGTCCTCCCAGTTGTGAGCCGGAATTGGTAAAGGTTGAAGCAAGCCAGGTGGGCGGATGGATTCATACTTTTGTCTTTGACAATGGTCACAAGATGCAACATAGAGTTTCACATCCTTTCTAATCCCAGGCCATGAAAAATTGCGTTGTAGCCGCACCAAAGTTCTGAGATAACCAGAATGACCGGCCTGCAAAGAGCCATGAAATTCATGCAAAATTTTTGCACGCCATTCAGATGTCTCAGGCACATAAATTTTACCTTTGTAGTATAATCGACCCTGGCGATTCTCAAAATGCTTTGGTCCTGAATTGGAAGCAAGGGCTGCCAGAATTAGTTGAGCTTCTGGATCATGAGAACAAGCGGCATCAAGTTGGAGAATTGCATCAAAAATTGGCGCTGAGGTGGTCTGGATTACCATAAGCTCAGGTTTTCGGGACAACACATCTGGAACCGTGTTGGACTTGCCGGCTTTGTACTCGATGGAGTAATTGTAACCCATGAGTTTGGCAACCCATTTGTGTTACGCCGGTGTGGAGATGAGCTGGTCCATGATGTTCTTCAATGGCTTGTATCAGTCATGATTGTGAAAACATTCCCAAGCAAATAAGGCCGCCATTATTGCAAACATAATAGCGAACATCACTCTATCATAAGTAGATTGAGCTTGATGCTTGGGAGAAAGAGACGTACTTAAGAAAGCCACTGGTTGTTTCTCTTACTGCAAAACTACCCCAATTCTACAACCACTTGCATATGTTTCAATCACGAATGGTTTAGAGAAATCCGGCAAGGCCGAAACCGGGGCAATAGTGATCGCTTGCTTTAATTTAGAGAAAATGGCGTAGCAGATCATTCAAGGGTTGGGCAATTATGCCAAAATTTCGAATGAAGCGGCGGTAATAGCCAGCCATCCCTAAGAAGCCGCGTAGTCCTTTAACGGTGGTGGGCTTGGGCCAGCCCAAAATACTTTGTATTTTCTGTGGATCCATAGAGACCCTTTCTTTGGTACCAATGTGACCCAGATATTCCACTTTGGGTTGGGCTATAGAACATTTAGACAACTTCACAAATAGTTGATTAGCTCGTAACAACTCAAAAACAGCTTGCACATGTTGCAAGTGAGAGTTTACATCCGGGCTGAAAATTTATATATCATCAAAAAACACAAGAACACACTTGCGTAGGTGGGGTTTGAAAATATGGTTCATGAGGGCTTGAAATGTGGATGGCGCATTTGTCAAGCCGAATGGCATCACCACAAATTCGAAATGACCATCATGGGTGCGAAAAGCCATCTTTTCGATATCCTCTTCCCTCATACGAATTTGATGATAGCCCGATCTCAAATCCAATTTCGTAAAATAGCAAGCACCATGTAACTCGTCCAAGAGCTCGTCGACCACCGGGATAGGGAAATGATCCTTAATGATGGCGGCATTGAGACGGCGATAATCGACACAAAAACGCCATGGTTTATCCTTTTTCTTGACAAGAAGTACCGGGGAAGAGTAGGGGCTTGAGCTAGGATGAATTATCTCTTTCTCTAGCATCTCTTGCACTAGCGATTCCAACTCCCCTTTTTGTGAATGGGCATATCTATATGGGCTGACTCGAATTGGGCTTGTGTAAGGGAGTAATGTGATTTTGTGATCAATAGGCCTTTGTGGAGGTAAGGTTGTGGGTGTAGAGAACAAATCCGCATAGGCATGTATCAGGTCCAATACACATTTGGGTTGGTTCTGGAGCGGGTCAGGTTTAGGTGGGGTGGAATAAGTGGGATGGGAAAAAGCAGATTGGACCAACGCCATTAAAGAGGCGATATATGTTCGTCGGCCGGAGTTGGTACCTTGGAGAGTATAACACTTCCCGTTGCTGAAGAAGATCATCACCTTATCGGCAAAGTGCCACCCAATGAAGCAGAGGGTACTGAGCCACTTCGCTCCCAGTACCAAGTCACATCCCTCAACAGGTAACAAAAGCAAATCATCAGTGGAATTATAGCCCTGAATATGCACAGTGACTTCCCGAACGGTCCCGGAATGACGTAATTGATGTCCGGAAGCCAATGTAAATCTTAGGGAAGAATCATGGTGAACCGGAATGCCCAGTTGTGTAGCCACAGCCGGATTGAGGAAGTTCGATGCGGAGCCACAATCAATGAAGACTCAGATTAGTTTCCCATGAATTGTTCCCTCCAATCGCATCATCTCGTCCAAGGAGGATTTGGTAATAGCATGTAAAGGCAGGGGCTCCTCGGAATCATGGTGTGTTGTTGGTTTTGTGATTCAGAGTGGGGTGGGGTGTCAACAAAGGTGACTGTGGAGTATGTGGAGGAAGCTGGTTGTGCCGACGAAGACGATTGGCTCATGAACCCAGAAGGAAAAGGGTTGGTCATACCCATATCCGACCAAGTGCAAGAAGTGGTTTGGGTTGATGATTGTATGGCTGGGTAAGGCAATGTGCCGAAAGTGAGTGGAGGAAGGGTTGTTAATGACTGTGAAAGAGGTGGTGGTAAGCGTTGGGTCATGGCAGCCAAAAGGTTGTCTTGCATAGCTACCATCTGAGCTGTAATGTGATTTTGAAACGCCGTTTGAGCTTGGTTTAGCGAAAGGGTGAGGTGCTGCAACGAAGCATGAAGCTCGGTGTTTTGGGTTTGCAAAAATTCCACTGTAGATTTGAAAGTTTGGTACTGGTTTTCTGGGGTAGTTTGGGATGAAGAAGGGTGGGCTATGGTTAGTGGCGGGGAAGGGAGTGGTGGGTGGGCTATGGTGGAGAATCCGGATCCTAAGTTCATAGCTGGCAATAACTAGAGTAAAAAGGAAACTATAACGACTTTAACAAACCGGGTTAACTCTCTCGCAAACACACGAGGCCCAGCAAACGCACGAGGCCCAGTGCTGTATCCATGTTGGTATCCAACATTTTTCGCAGAAATGGCGGTTCCCCCTTGACAGAGAACCCTAAATTCAATTCCAATTCGCCCCCTTCAATCTCAATTTCCTCCGCTACCATAATGCTGAAGCTCCTCTCCTCCTCCTCCTCACGCCTCCATCCCCGATCTCACATTCAGCCCCATCATCAAACCCACCCAATCAGACTCTGTTCCACAATCCCCGTCTCCGAAAATCCAAGCTCAAATTCCTTCAATCTTCCCTTAGTTTCAGACCTCATTGCAAACCAACGCTGGTCGGAGCTCAAAACCCATCTCAAAGGCTCAACCTTTATCACAGTTCTTCACCAACTTCTCGATTTCAGAGCTGACCCGGAGCTCATACGCAGGTACTTGAATTGGGCCCAGGCCCACAATGCTCCAACCAATATTGAAATCACTTGTAAGTTATTGCAGGCGCTCTCGAATGCGAAGAAGTATCCAAAGATGAGAGCTTTCTTGGATGATTTTGTTAAGAGGAATGAGAATCATTCGGTTTCGTCGATTTTTCACATGCTTTCATTGTCTACCAATCAGCTTTATGCTAATTCAGTTATAGTTGATATGCTGGTGTTGGCTTATGTTAAGAATTCGAAGACCAATTTGGGTTTGGAGGCGTTTCAGAGAGCTGGGGATTATGGGTGTAGGCTGTCAACATTGTCTTGTAATGCTTTGTTGAGTGCTTTGGTGAAGGAAAATGAATTTGGGTATGTGGAGTTTGTGTACAAGGAGATGATTAGGAGGAGGATAGCAGCGGATTTGTATAGTTTCAATATTGTGATTAATGGGTTGTGTAAAGTTGGGAAGTTGAACAAGGCAAAGGATGTTATGGATGATATGAAGGCTTGGGGTGTTGTGCCGAATGTGGTTACTTATAATACTATCATCGGTGGATATTGTAAATTGGGTGGGTTGGGGAAAATGCATAAGGCTGATGCCATGTTGAAGGAGATGGTGGTGAGTAATATCTGTCCGAGTGAGACTACGTTCAATATTTTGATTGATGGGTTCTGTAAAGATGACGATCTAGCAGCTGCGTTTAAGGTATTTGAAGAAATGAGGAGGGAGGGTTTGAAACCCAATGTGGTTACTTATAATTCACTGATTAATGGGTTATGCTGTGATGGGAGGCTTGAGGAGGCTTGTGGATTGCGGGATGAAATGCTTGGTTTGGGTTTGAAGCCAGAAATAGCAACCTACAATGCACTTATAAATGGGTTTTGCAAGAAGAAGATGCTGAAGGAAGCTAGAGAGCTGTTTGATACCATTTGTGAGCGAGGCTTGGTAGCCAATGTCATAACATTCAATACACTAATTGATGGTTATTGTAAGAATGAGATGGAGGAGGAAGCATATGCATTGCATAACATGATGATAGAGAGAAAGGTTTTCCCAAACACGTCAACATTTAACTGCTTGATAGCTGGTTCGCTTACAAAGGGAAACATAGAGACAGCCAAGAAGTTCTTACAGCAAATGGAGGCTAAGGGCATGAAAGCTGATCGTATAACATATGATATACTGATAGATGCATTATGTAAAGATGGGGAGCCAAGAAAGGCAGAAAGACTATTGAACGAGATGTTCACAAAGGGTTTGAACCCAAGGCATGCGACATACAATACTTTGATGGATGGCTACTGCAGGGAAGGAAATCTGAAGGCAGCTTTGAACTTGAGGGCTCGGATGGAGAAAGAAGGGAAACGAGCAAATATAGCAACATATAATGTGCTGATCAAGGGATATTGTATGCAGGACAAGCTTGTAGATGCAAATGACCTTCTAAATGAGATGCTGGAGAAAGGTTTGATCCCAAATAGAACTACTTATGAAATAGTAAAAGTGGAAATGATGGACAAAGGTTTTGTTCCTGATATAGATGGACACCTGCATAATATCTCTAGCTCTTGACCATGAAAATGAGGAATTGAAAATTTGTTTCTGTCTTGCCGTAATCAAAGTGTTTCTTTGATGTAAAGGGGGCATCCAGCATCCTTACCCACAGGTGAAGGTGATAAGTATCTGATGAACTAGAATAGGAGGAAAAGCATCTTTCAGATAACCATTGCAGCACCACTGATCATACCAAAAGATGCACTCTTGTGCCTTCTATCCCCTCTTCTAGTCTATTTGTCTTTTGTGGATGTTGGGGAATCTTTCATATCAATCCTCGTATGCCATGGCTTTCTAGCCTTGAGAAACTCTTTGAAGGAAGCAAGACTGGATGCTTGATATGTGTAGTGCAACTCAGCTCCATTCAGCTTATAACAAGATTGTGGCATAAGAATAACATGAGCTGAATTCATGCCATCATTAAGACATGTTCTGAAGACTAGTTCTCCTTGGGGAGATGTTTGATTAGACACTCGGCTTCTTCTTCTTCCCTTCATGAGGTTGAAATATCTCAGGTTTGACCGTTTCTTCTTTTGGAGCTGTAATATCTGGTTCAAACAAATTCCCATGCCAAAATTGCTGGGAAGAGCTAAGATATGCATCACTCATTTTTAAGTTGGGTGGCTGATATTAACTATAGAGTTCTTATTTGTAAATACATTCCCAGTCAAGCATAAAGATCTGAATCTTCAAATTTTTGTTTCCTACCATCCGGCCTTTACATGTACAGCTTGTTGTTGTTGTTGTTTTTTTTTTTTTTTTTTTTTTTTTTTTTTTTTCTGGCATGCCTAGTGTTTGAAGTGAGATATGTAACAAGAACTATATAAATGAGTTGTTTCGTTCTCAATAATATGGCAATAGTCATAGAGCACACATTGGCTTCAATAGATTAAGCATTCAGATACATACAATAGGACTTGATCTCTTTTCACAATTTATTACAAGCAGAAAACCAGTACAAACACCTTCGAACAAAGAAACAATACCATAGTACTATATAGACCTTGAAGCATTACATTTGTAACATGTAACATGTTTTTCTTGCAGCAGCCAAAACCAGTGAGACTTTCACTCTTGCTGAAACTTAGAATGAGAAGTTCATCATGTCCAGGCTCAAGCTTTCCATCATCAGTGTCTCCATGAAACCACACGCAGTTGGACCGCACACGGTTGGTGCCTTAGTGAAGCTGCTAACTCTGGGCTTGAAGGCGCAAGAAGAGACGGGAATGATGGGGATGTTCTCACAGTTGCAGAGCTCGATCATGTACCCATCTGGGTCATGGAAGAACACCTGGTCGACCTTGACCCCATCATCCTCTACCACCGCAGTAACATACCTCATCCCCATCTCTTGCAGCTTCCTCTTAACAAGTCCAACATCAGTGCACTGCATGTTCAAAACCATTCACAACATTTTTGTCATAACCAAATCATATGTTTAACCACATCTTTTATGTTTAACTAGCAGAAAACTAATACAACTCGTACTTGGAAGGAGATGTGGTTGTCCTTGGGATTGATTGGTCGGAGTTCACAGTCCTCCATAGCTGCTGGACTTTCAATCAAGTGTATCCCAATCCCATAGTTATACAACCTACACACAACAAAGTAGTTCGTCAGAAAAGCATTGATTTGAAAAACTTCAAACAAGAAGAGAGAGTGAGAAAAGCTAACCAAGCTCCATTGAAGTTGAAAGAAGAGGGGCGTTTGATGAGAACAAACCCCAACACTTCTTCATAGAACCTCATAGAGTCCCACACAGATCTGCATAGCAAAGACACATGATTGAGTGACAGCAAAGGCAGTGCCTCGCAGCTTTTAACTTCCTCAATCTCTATCTGCATTCTTCCCAGCTAGTTATGGCTCTCGAAAACTTGAACTAAGAATCTCTCACTTTCTAGGTTATGGGTTGCCTGCTTCACAAGCATAAGGGGAGCGTTCCTTATATAAGCAACACTTTGGAGTATTACCTTAGGTCACGTAAGTAATAGTTGCACGTTATTCTTGGACTTGTGGGAGTAACTTCCTGATCAGTGAGGAACTTTCCTAGCTGATAGTCTCAGAAATCACGTCACAGGGATTCAGACAAATGCAACAGAGTCAAGTAGACATCATCGATCATGACTATGGCCAGATTGATTTATTGGGAGGGGTATGGTACGATTATGGAATGCCACATTGCCCTGTCTGATAGCCTAAGCATGATTAACAAATCGAATTACCATGATCTAGGCTTGAAGAAAAGAAACCAGCACGGCTATGGTGTGTTAATGCATCTCATCTCATCGCAATTACAACTTTAAGGTGGACTATCAAGCGGTATATATTTCACTAGCCGTTCAAAGTTATCCAAATACGGATGAAGAATTTCTACACACAAATACTTAGAGTATTGAATTTTACTGTTCCAAATTTTCAGGTGGTTGTTTATCTGCTAGCTGCAACATTAAAGATTTTCACCAGTCCATGCATGGCAGTTGAGTTTTGTACTAATCACAATCACAATCAAATTAAACGTTGTAGGGAAGTTGCTTCAGAGCATTTTACATATGCAGTATGGAACAAAAGCAACTGCGCCACAAGGGCTTTCCCTTTCTTTCCTGTTTCGTTTATTAGATGGAGGACTAGGCGATATTACTTAGGAATTAATGTCTCCTACTCTTAAAGAAAGAAAGTAATTACCGCCTAAGAAGTATGAACAATCTGTACGTTGGTTTCTGATCAGTGATCACCAGAATTGGTTTCGTCCAGGACTCCAGGTCCAAAGGGGATCAAGGCCTCTGGCAATTTTGAATCATTAACTTTGGCCGGTGATTGGTAACTTTCGATAGTTGTATAGAAGTGGCCGGCCGGAAAGTCTGAAACTCTGAATTGACTATTGAAACTGTACTAGTCAGGGCACTTTGCAATCTTTGTCCAATGACACCGATCGATCATGTCACTAGTAATTGGAATAGAATTCTCTGCTTTAACTTGGTGTGCTCAAATGTGCTCTAAATTTTACAAATATCAGAGCATGTTAACGATGGATTTGTAATATTCAGCTATGATTGATCCAAGTATATGATTATCATTAGAGAAGATTCACACAACGATACAAATCGAATCACCATGATCTGGGTTTGGCACAAAAGAAAAGATAAAATGCATGGGACATATATCTGAGCTTGGAATTGATGCTTGGCCTCAAGCTTAAAAATTAGCTTCTGCAGGGTAAGTGTAAGATGAATGTGGCATATGTGATATTATTCAAACCTGTTCCTGTTAGGTTTAAACTTGACTCAACCTTCTAGCAAAAGGCTACACATTTGAACATAGGAAAGTACAAAGATGCTGAGTCTGGGAAATTGCTGGGGTGTTTCCTAGCTCCCACATGAAAATGAAAATGTCTGTACGTAGGTTTATGTCTAAAAAGTCCCAAAACACCGAACAGCTTAGGTTGTTTGTTTGGTTCCACAAGGAGATCGATGCCTCTTTCCAGCTACCTAATATTTGGACGGTGATAACTGATAACCAAAAGATTTTGCTTTGGAGTGTGTTCTTATACTATGTATCTGTTAACCTATACATGCATGATCAAAATCATCAAATGGAGGTGCTAAGAGAGATTTTGTTTTATATATTTAGATATTTAGAAATAAATACAACTTCTCAACTTAAAAAGTTGATAATGATTTCAATATATAATCGAGTACTATATATAGAGTCATATTATACACTTCAACAGTAGCATGATCAATTACAAACCCCAAGCCCAAAGTAATACAGCTCATTTGTTTCTTAGGTTTCACAAAGGGGTCGATATGTATAAGCTATTAGCTAAAGTACTACCTTCACTAGCTCTTGATAAGCAAATGCAGGGCACCAAGAAGCAAACTAAACAAGTACAGGGCATCTATCTAGATCTGTACGTGCGCTAAGAACCAGAACAACAATTCCTTCTACTTTGGTGAACTATATAGAAGTCTTGTATAAGCTTTCTTGGTATAGTTACTCTTGGTAATCATAGTACGTAACTTCATCTTCTCCCTCCAGAAGCTTCTGGGTTCTCTCTTCTTCATCTGCAAGTCCATGCTCGATCCCTTTATGATAGAATACCCAGAAGTAAACAAGGTCCGGCTTCGCTGAGCAACATGAATGAATCTGGCTTCCTTGCTACGTGGAGCAGTTGAAAACTGAGAAAGAGAGTCAGGAATGCAAACAACATCTCTTTCATGGTCAAGAGAGGAGGCATTCCTTCATAAGTTACACAACACCCATATAGAGTAAGAGTCTATGGAACCTACACCTAACCAGCCAATTTTTATGTCCTGCTTAGTTACTAAGGTTATGCTAATAGACTGGAGAGAGGGAAAAAGTGTGGAAGAGGAAACAAAACCTATTGCACTCCGTGCATGAACAAGTACAGGTAAAGCAGTGGTTACAATTTATAAGGGTTCGTAGCTTTGATTCTGGGGAGTTTCTATGCTTCTTGGATTGAAACCCACAGAAATAGATAGTCTCCATATACTTGTGGAGTAGATCATCACGCTTCACGATCATTATCTATATATCCTAAATGCAGTATTGGTCATACAAATCAATCCGGCTTGCTGCTAGGAGCAGTTGAATTGAGAAAGAGTGAGAAATGCAAATGATAATTTCAGGATTAAATCTTAAAGGATGATAGGAAAGGGTTTATGTGTGTAACTTCAACAAACACAGCATTAGACTTGTATATATTGTTTCGGATATGAATAGGAATTTGACATGGGAAAATGAAGATTTTGGCTCTGAGTTTATGGGAACTCACTCTACTAGACTCGACCGAGGAAAGGGTCTATGGAAACTGTGACAAAATATTGAAGTTGGAGGAAATGGTTAGTGCAACCTAGGCACTGTGTGCAAATACAAGTAGAGAAATGCTTCCAATTTATAATGGCTGGCCTAGCTAACAAGGATCGATTCTAGCCGTTGATCTCAAAATTCGTTCTGGGCTTGAGCTTATTCTTTGCCTTTTGGATTCTGCATTACATAACTAGGTCATCACGACATGTTTTTCTTCTTCAACCCATACACTTCATCGTCATCATAGTACATGGCCATTCTGATCATCATGATAGTTTTTGAAATTTGATACCTAGATCTAGAAATTAGCATACACACGGTTATGGGCTCCAAAAGTCCCACTAGATCGATCATATGTCACAGCTAGAATTGGTGAGTTTGTTCATTATGTGATTATAGGTTAACTAAAGCATATGGATTTTGGCAAGATATCAGTTGTGGCACCACAATGTTTGTCGAGACTTCCTTCGAGTGTAATGTGCGCGCCTACAAATTCATGAAGTGTTGAGAGATAAAAATGTTAGTGATTTATGGTTTTGTGAAAGAGTGTAATGCTTCAAGGCACATATATAAGCTATAGTACTGCACTACTGCCTTTACTATATCTTGTTGGAAAACTTGTTAGTAATTTATGGTTTTTTGTATGAGTTTAATACACACTACAGTGCATCGTTGTAGCAATGCTCTCTTTCAAATTTATCTGTCCCGCTACAAGTGTGTAATGAAATATTCAAACAAACTTTGTGGATACAGTGAAGACATACTAGTCTACGTTTTGCACTACCGAAGACTAACCCAACACACTACATAATGTTGATTTGCAAGCTAGTTCTCAATTGTGGATACTCTAGGAACAGCAAATTTAGTTCCAAAAAACCTTGATACTGGTAAACCTAGTGTGTTAGGTTAGTCTTTGGTGCCGCAAAATGCAGACAAACATCAGTCTGTAAATTGGGCTGTATAGTATCCACAAAGCTTATTTGCATATCTCATTTGCACAATTGCATGTAGCGGGATATATAGTCTCAAAGAGAGAGTTGTTATAACGTGTCTTGAAGCATCAAACTATTCCCACAAAACGAGAAATCACTAACAGATTTTCCAACAAGATCTACTAAAGGCAGTACTATAGCTTATACATGCATGCATGTCCCTTGAAGCATTACACCTTCTTTCACCACAAACCATAAATCACACTTACATATTTTTCATCAGATCTTCATGAGCAAATGCAGGGCACTAGTTAAGAAGCAAACTACAGATCTACAGTTTCAAAAAAGAAGCAGACTACAGATCTACAGTTTCTTCATGAATCTTGCCCATGCATAATGATAGTATTTGAAATTGACTCGGGTGCTTCAGCCTTCAGGTCGTGTTTTGGGCCAAATTTATGTGGGCTAATAAATGTCTCGCAGTGTGATAGGTCCAGTATGTCATGGGTATCGATCAGGGACGTGAAGAACACTTCTGTTTCAAAGTTCAAACGAAAATCCAGCTTCAGCTTGAGCATACATTTCCTTCTTATATCTTTGAGGACGATTTCCTTCTTATATATGTTTCTCATCAAGAAAATAACATATTAACAGAAATTGCTCCTTCTTCTTTCTTTCTTTGGACCAAGCTTTTCTCTTGCTGGGGTCATAATTTTTATTATGATTTTGTATACTTATTGCAAAATTAACGCATGAGCCTGCTCATGACCCCCTCATATGGTTGCTATCATCATTTCAAGTTTTCAACGCCTTAAAAGTATTAATGAATAGGCCAGGGCATTCCCTTTCCAGAACTGTTAGTCGATCCCTTTCTTATTTTCTCCCAAGTTGAATTGTATTCCAGAACGACAAGTACTCGAATATGACCTAATTATTTGTTGATTATCATCGACAATGTGGAGTAGTTTAACCTATATTATTACGAGAAAATCATCCTATAAAGTCCTAAATCTATACGCTAATCGTTGTTAAATGGTTCGTACGTAGTTACAGTAATTTTGATTTAGTTCACTTACTAATTGGCTGGAAGTGAATTGGACATAAACCAATGGCAGTATTAAGTCTTATTGAACCATTTACCAACTTCACCGTGGATTTCAGGAATTATATGTCTGTTTCTACTTTGCACCTTACATAAAACTAATAATTATTCTGGTTAGGGATGTCACTCCCACACCTAATAATAGCAGCAGAAGCTTCTGTTTTAGGGTTTCGCCACATTGCATAGCAAACGTAGGCATGCAACTACTCCCAGAATATTAGCAGAAAGGTGCGCTGTTATGAATGAGAGTGACTTACTGCATCGATCAGGTAAGTCAAATAGAAGCCTGCAGAAAGAGTTCGGGTTAGTTAGGTATTCATTTTCAATGATCAAGATGGATGTCTGTGCTAGTTGATCCTAGCTTGCTCGATCACCTCAACCAGCTAGTCACCGAGTAATAATGTGAGGTTCAGTATAGTAGTTTATCTATGGCAATGTGACACTCTGTCATGGCTCGCATACGTTAGAAATTGTAACAGTACATTATTCCATATGAGCTTAACTGATCTGTATATAACTAATATAAGATATTACTCGGTGTAGAGTTCATAATTTAGAGTTGATTCTAATCAAAACCACCTAAGTAGTTAACATCAGTGAGTGGCAATTATACTCTCTCTAGTTTGCTAAATAAAGAAAAGGGTTAGAAACTTAGAATTAAGATGAGATACTCGATTTAAAACGTAGGAAAGGGGTTAACACTAATAATTGTCTAATTAGTTGAATAGTTGGTTATCACTGGCTGGCAGAGGAGATCATAAAGTTCATTATTACCTGCAACCAACCTTGCAACTCATCTAAATTACTTCAGATCGATTTCATGGCAAACTTAGTAGCTCATCTACTAGCTGTAAGTGCTTCTTCAACTTCAGCTTATTCTACATAAAACGAAAACCATTAACCATTATATTGAGCTCTGAGCTATCTCTCTCAGTTTATGAAAAATTATAAAACAGTTGAATAAAACAGAAATATCTTAATGTCGGCAGCTATGAATATATGGAGAGGAATATAAAGTTAAAACTGGAAAAATGGGTGGAGGTTGGGACCAGCACATGCATGGATTGCTCGTATTTTCTCAACTCGGAATGGCATGCATTTTAATTATTAGTGTTTGTAGACCATTCATTCCACTCTCACATGCCATTTTGATTCCATGCATATTTTCGCTCTTTTTCTCTTTATAGCTAAAAAACTTTCTCAAGAAAATACGGCGCGAGTATAAGTACACGACGCAATGTTATCTATCTAATTTTTAACTTACTTCACTATAACAATCGACCTATCTTACGCAAAATCTTCACATATGAACTTCTTCAAGAGTTGCTCGATGTCTTATCATCGATCTCGACATTGTTTTCGATCTTTTGGTTCGTTAACATGTAGTCATTTAGTTGTTGTCAGCTAGACAGATCCAAATTATGGGACCTGGGTCCTATAAACTTGTAATGTGAAGGTCGCTTCTTCGATCCACATGGGGTGGTCTGTGTGTGTTATTATTCTCTAGCTTCTTTTGGTCAAAGGAAGAAGACGGTCCCCCTACTCTTTGGCTTTACCAGCTTTTGATTTGTTTTGCTTCGTTCTTGGGGGGAAATATAATAGAGGTCCTCCAAGCTGACTTTATATGGTTTTCATAAAAGAGCCCGGCATGCCACCATATGCTGCTCTTTTACTCTTTTGCTTAATGAAATGATCTCTTTGTGTTTCTTTCATTACTTTATTTAAATGAAACTAGATCTTTCTTGCTCGATCTAGAGATGATATTGGCGAAAACGCTTCTTTTTTATAGTCGATGTTAATACATCATATGTGAGAGATAAAACATCGGTCCTACCCACCTAAGAAGACACGTATTGTCACATAAAACGGGTTTGTGACTTAACTAAGCCTAAGAAACATACACTCTTCCTTGAGGGCATAATAATAATACATTTTCCAATAAGGACAAAACGATACTTTTATAGTGCATTCACTCTATCACTATAAATACATGTTTCAACCCCTCATTTGGGTAAGTCTCCATTTCCACCCTATTCTATGTGATTCATGGTCTTCTCCTAAACGCCCTTCTCATATCATGTTATGTTATTCTCAAATACCGGGGCTTATGTTCAATTCTCTTCCCGAGACCATCTCGCTACCTTGATTGCATCTCAAGTCCTCAAATGTCATGCTCTCTCAGCACTATATAATTATATTAGGCCAAGTCCAACAACGAGTTGTCAACAAAAATTCCACCTATAATGCTACATACTTCTCCTATGATCTATTCGTGGACAACATGAACTCTCATGCCCTCGTCTACTCATCTACTTGCCAAATATAATCGGCACACGCTACAGGCTATCATAGCCATCATGGCTTCTCTTCCCTACGTCGATACACATACATTACTTCTTGGCAAAACAATATTATCTTCAATGATAAGCTCAATAATGGAGTCATATCATCGGTTTGACAACTCCATTGGAATTCTTACATGAGCTTTAAGGAGCCGACATGGAGTCTTACATCGACAATATTTATATGGTGTCTACACCGTTCCAGATAAGTTCTCACCTACACCATTTTAATTTGAGCTCATGCTACGCTTTACAACATGCTTCATTGATTGCTATACCTCACGCATGCCTACTCATTAGTAGCATACATCCTATGCTTATATACATGCCATGTTTTATATGGTACAGTATTTTTAACATGCTTATCACATGATACAGAGTTACCCAAAACACTCTTTTTTATACATGCTACATGTATTTTCTTGCTTCAAGTGACTCTATGACTATTAGGCATACTTTCAAATGCAATTCGTTATTAGCATATCACTAAAAGCTCATACTAAATACACACTTGTAATTGCAAACCAATTCTAAGCACATTGATGCATTTATGCACATGACACCTGCTACACATAATTGCAAGTCATACATGCTATATATTTATGATCTTATTCTCTCGAACAAGAGCATCGATCATGGCATGGCACCCCACCAGCCGGGAGCCATGCAACTTACACCAACAAGACATCTTGGGTCGAAACTAAACATTGGTAACATCCTGGGCCCACTTGAGGTACCAATCATACCCCAGATACTATACCAAGGGTTGATTACAAGTTCTACCTCTCTCGGACTCACAATCATCCCACCCAGAACTCCTCGTTCTACACCGAAAGACACATGGCTTCATGGCCCCTGACATCCATCGCCACACTTCTTTACTAGGATGGCGATATCGAACACCCACACCGGGTATTGATATTGATAGCGGCAAAAGGCCTCAAAAGATACTCTATTTGCAGGTACTCCATTCATTGTAACGCCTCATGGTATCGCCACACGGTAACGCCCTATATATGGCTACACCTAAGCGACTATACTAGGTAACTATAACTCGTAACTATACTTCTCGTTAAAAACTCTTTGTAGCGACACTTCACTTGCAACACCCCTCCCTCCCCCGATGGTTACAACGTTTGGTCGCGACAACTTTTCATTATGATGTCTACAGACTATACATGGTGAAGTTTTATGCACACTTCATTATACATGACACACAACCAGCACCCAAACGTGCAATCTCAGGCTACACACACTACGAGTGTACACAACCAGCACTTAAACGTGCAATCTAAGGCTACACACACCACGAGTGTACACAGTCAATATACAAACATGCAATCTAAGGCTACACACACCACGAGTGTACGCAGCCAGTATACAAACATACAATCTCAAGCTACACACGCTACGAGCGTATACAACAACCTCACCTCGAGGAAATGTACCTCATCATGATGTTTCATGACACCACTTCTGCCATGATAACTTCTCATGACACCACGCCATCAGATCTATATAGTACAACCATAATATTTCAACAACATCCTCCAGTACAGTCACGACATGTTCTCAAAGTTACACATGTCAATCACCCCCTGCAGCGACTCTCTGCGATTGCTCTCCATGACAGACGACTCTACTCTCCATGGTCTTTCCACGGTCTCCTTATGGTTTCTCTTTGGTTATGTTTTTGTTTTCTTTTCTTTTCTTTTTTCTCTATATATAGCATGGTCTCTATGATCTCTCCACCGCTACTCCCTATGGTTACACGTCGGTTGCTCACATATGGACCATGGCCGTTTCCCATGGTTCTTCTATCCTCATGACTTTGTGCTCACATGATTACGCTAAGGACTTTGATCACTACAATCAATCTCCACGTTGACATTCCGACACCTCGTTACTCCAAATACAAACGCCTATCAACATAATATCACCATAGATAAGTCAACTGTGGCGAGTACGCTCCCCGGCACATGGCGTCACTTAGCCAACCGTGCCAACACACTCCCTGGGCACACGACATCTATCATCTATCAGTCATCCGAGACGACTCTATAAACACTCCCCGACGCGTGACACCTACAAGTCACCAAAGTGCTTAAGACACTTTCTGACACATGACATTCCTCACCTCTCGAGCACACCATAGGAAATCCCCCATGCCAAATCAATCCTCGTTTCGGTGCCCAGCCACCATATTCTCTCCCGGCACTGGGGGACTTGGGCAACAATCTTATATGTCGACATTTACCACGTCTCTGTGATACTCGCCATGCCTACTCGGTACCCTCGCCATAACGACACTCACCACGACTCAACGACACTCTCCCTGCCTCATCAGGCACCCTTACCACGCCTCATGGCGTGCTCTCGGGACACTTGGCAACACCCGCCTTGCCTCATTGACATCTTGGCTACGCTTCCTAGCGTGCTCTCGGCATCTTTGCCGCGCTTCCTAGCATGCTCTCGCTATGCCATAACGATAGTCACCCCTTCCCCGACAGCTCTTTACATGCCCTAAACCCTAAACACCTCGACGACACACTTGTCTCGATGGCGAGATAGTGAACTACGTTTGGTTTGATCCCATAAACGGGTACGTAGGCACTATAGCACTCACCTAGAGGCAACCACAAAATATACGCCACTACAATCTCTCCTTGTAACACATACATGCTGGAATAGCTCAGCTAACTAGAGCATATAACTGATACAAATCAAAAGCTACTAAACGCCTAAGGCATACAAACATGACGATACCCGCTACCCACGCGAGATGCTCACCAGAGTTCCCACACCTGGCACCGAGCGGTACCTAAACTTCGACCCCCGATCGCCCAGCAATCTCTAGACACTACACGGGAACAACGATTTCTCACATTCATGTGTCTATCTCCAGGCAAGATATCATGACATCACGATTTCTCATAACGTGACAAAGCTATAGAAGCACACAACACCCCACTTAGAGGGAGCCGATCCATCCCCTCCCTTGCATGAGGACTTGGGGACTGGTTATATCGCCACTAGTACGGCTCGTACTCCCGATACTCTATCAGATAAAGTCCCCACCCAAGAGAGTTTCTTGACCGCGGACTTGGGGACTTGTTAATACATCATATGTGAGAGATAAAACATCGGTCCTACCCGCTTAAGAAGACACATCTTGTCACATAAAACGGGCTTGGGCCTTAACTAAGCCCAAGAAACTTACACTCTTCCTTGATGACATAATAGTAATACACTTTCCAATAATGACAAAATGATACTTTTAGGGTGCATTTACCTTATCCCTATAAATACATGTTTCCACCCCTCATTTGGGTAAGTCTATATTTCCACCATATTCATATCTTATCTCTATTCTCATGAAGCTGACTTAGGCATCGGAGGGTCGAAGGCCGGCAAACCCGGTTTTCCCTCTGACGTCATTTGCTCATGATTGACAGGTTATGAATCTTGAAGATGATGTTCTTCCCGCATTCTGTGTGATTCATTCCCTCGTAATTCACGCCGAAACAGTCGAGCAAACTAAAAATTATGAATTGATCTAGAGATGCTTATCAACATGTTATGTAACTGTGAATTGATTCCAATATTATAAAAACACTTTTTGTTAACGAATATAAAATAGTTTCAGAACTAGAATACTGACTTCGATTAAGAAAACTAAACATCAAAATATTCTTTGACGGATATGTTTGTTCTTTTTTTAGTCCGGAAAAGATATCTTAATTAATCTAATTTTTTTGGACACACTAAGCATGGCGGGTGTGGAAAGTCCTTAGAGAGCTTTCCCGGGAAAGTCAGTCATGTGCCTCCGCCGATTTTACAGCGGCCACCAATTATTAAATCGCTTTTCCTAGTGGCCCGCAACGAAAATTAAACCCAACCTCAAGGGCACTTATGTCATTTACTCACCTGGTTAACCAATCGTCTAATTAGCGCGGTAGTTATATTCAAAGAGAGAAAGAGCAACTAACAATGATGAGAGTTATAATAACTAACCCGAAGAAGAAGTAGACTCTATAACCACCACTGAAACCCATAAACCCTTCTAGAGAGTTATATCTCAACCTCTCAGCTTTTCAACAATGGTGGTTTTGGGTTCACATCCCCCATCTCCATTTCTGCACCAGGTGTGTAAATTTTGACCCTTTTCTGATTTTTTTGTTTTGTTTTTGGGTACAAATTTTTGAGTGATCTGAGTGTGATTTGTGTCCCACTTTGATTTTTTGTGGAAATTGTACTGATTTGGGTTCTGGGTTGTGGAAAGTTTTGATCTTTTTGGGTAGAATATGCTGGCATTGGTTGTGATTTGAGAAGATGGTGAAAATGGGGAGTGGGGTGTTTTGGATTTGTGAGTGAGTGAGGCTATTTTGGGTTAATGGGGTTGGATTGGCCTGTCTGGATTTGGTTGTATAGAGCTATATTTAGCAAGAGGGGAAACATCCAAAAAATTCAACATCAAGGGTCACAAACATTCCACTGTGAATTCTCAACCCCAAGGTTAAAAAAAAAAAAGAACAAAAAAAAAAAGGAGAGAGAAGAACCCAGTTTCTCTTTCTTGATCTTCTTCAATCTTTGTTTCTGTGAAATGTGTGTTTGTTTTATTTTTATAAATTGGATTAGAATAGGAGGTTTTGACAGCCTGTGTTTGAAGTAGTACCATCTTAGAAAAATCCAAGATTTCCATTATAATACGGTGGCCACTGGTTTTGGGGGTATGTGTTTATCTTTCATATTTGTGGAATTAAAAAGGAGGTGGAGAAATTCAGTCCCATATGGTTGAGACAAAACAGTGAATAATATAAGCATTGACGAATGATTAATTTGTTGGTGCTGATGATGATGATTGTGTGTGTAGGTTTGGTGGTGGCCATAATGTCCTGTACAAACCCAGCAACACATTTGCTTTACATTAGTTGAATCAGGAACAAAAAGGTCATTGGGAGCTGCACACAAGAGTCGATGACTGATTTTTCGTTGTTGGGATCTGCTGAAGTTGTGATATATTCTTGCCATTGACCTCTGTTGGAGGAGGGGTTTGGAGGAGGAGGGGGAGTAAGAGTGGAAAATGGTGGCCATTGGCGGTGAGGAGCCAATGCAGGAGCCAGGCCACGGGGAGAGGATACTTGTTTCTGTTCGGCTGCGCCCTTTGAGCGAGAAGGAGTCTGCCAGGAACGATGTGTCGGATTGGGAATGCATTAATGACAACACTATCATATACAGGAACAACCTTTCAATTTCTGAACGCTCCATGTACCCAACTGCCTACACATTTGGTAAGGAAATTCTAGCATTGCAATTTCGTGAACTTATGGTGGTTTTCTTTGGTTGATGAATTTCATTTCTATGTATAAATTCATCAAGTTAAGAGGGTTTGAGATGTAGCTGGCATGTTCATCATGGTCAGGCCTGAACACTTTCTGAACCCCCTGCAATCTTATTACACCATTTTTATAAAAACATATTGGTTGAACTATTCCAATGTTCAGGGTTTCAGAAACTTTTGCAATTTCAATAGTCTATTTGTGGTTATAAATTTGTGTCTAGTTTTCTGGGTTCATCCCCCTTCTTTTTCTGAGATCATTTCAAGAACCTTCTTAAGTATTTGTTGGTAAAGTATTTTGTACAGCTGATAATGTTACTATCAACAAACAGATTTGAAATGTGATTAGTCTGGATCCGTTTAGTCTTCTAAAGTTTATTTCTTTTCCTTTTTTGATACCAGACAGAGTATTTAGTAATGATTGCTCCACAAGGCGGGTGTATGAAGATGGAGCCAAGAAAGTTGCTCTTTCAGTTGCCAGTGGTATAAACTGTAAGTACAGTACAATTTATTTTATTTTCACGGTATTTAATTTCATACAATTTCTTGTAACTTCAAAAATATGTATTCATCCATCTTATGATTATCTTCTTTCAGCAAGTATTTTTGCATACGGACAAACAAGCAGTGGAAAGACATACACCATGAGTGGAATCACCGAGTACGCTGTTGCAGATATATATGACTACATAGATAAGGTATTTTGCTTTATATATCAGTAGTGTTTCTTTATTATGTATCTGAATCTGATTATGCTCCTTGGTTTTTTTTTATCTTTGACGCAATACTCTTTGTTGTATGTAGCATCAGGAGAGAGAATTTGTTTTAAAGTTTTCTGCTTTGGAGATCTACAACGAATCTGTTAGAGACCTTCTTAGTGCAGATACCACTCCCCTTAGGCTACTGGATGATCCTGAGGTAACTATCATTTCCAATATGCTATGGAACTGCTACATGTAAGGCTTTCATATTAATTTTAATCTTTTTGTAGAGAGGTACAATTGTTGAAAGACTTACAGAGGAAACTCTAAGGGACTGGAATCATTTCAGAGAACTTCTATCTGTCTGCGAAGGTAAGGATGGGTTAAGCCAATATTTCTTTCACCTGATAGCTATGTCTACACACCTAAACAATGCCTTCCTCTGATTCACAGCACAAAGGCAAATAGGAGAAACATCTTTAAATGAAGCAAGCTCTAGATCACATCAGATTCTCAGATTGGTATGCTGGTTTCCTTTGACATCTATTTGGTTTAAGCAATGTCTATTTGCCTAACAACTATGTATCTTTACGTGAACACTTTTGTGGTTAATCAGGTAATAGAAAGTTCAGCACGTGAGTTCCTTGGCTATGACAAGTCAAGCTCCCTTACTGCTATGGTGGTAAGATTTTTGTCATTGCTTTTTTTCTTTTTCTTTTTTAAGGTAGATAGAAATAACAAAAGTTAAAGACTATTTTTCCCCCTTGGGCGACTAAAAGACTATGAATACCGGATAACCACAGAATGAATAATTCAATTCCATTTTTTTTTTTTTGTGCAGAACTTTGTTGATCTTGCTGGAAGTGAGCGTGCATCCCAGACATTATCAGCTGGCACAAGGTTGAAAGAGGGTTGCCACATAAATCGCAGTTTACTAACTCTTGGCACTGTTGTCCGTAAGCTGAGGTGAGCTTCTGTAGCTTGTTTTTTCACTTTGTCATTTCAGCTACAGTCTTTGCCTAACCTATCCTACTTTGTACAAATGTAGTTTTGAGCCTTCATTTTTATTTTGCATGATTTTTTTTTTTTTCTAAGTTCTAGTATAAGAAGAAATGTATCTAGTACTAAGCTGTTCAACTCATATTTCATGCAGCAAGGGAAGAAATGGGCATATTCCTTACCGAGATTCAAAGCTAACTCGCATACTGCAGTCCTCCTTGGGAGGAAATGCTAGAACTGCCATCATCTGTACTTTGAGTCCTGCACATAGCCATGTCGAGCAATCAAGAAACACCCTTTTGTTTGCAAGTTGTGCTAAAGAAGTGACAACAAATGCTCAGGTTAATGTAGTCATGTCAGATAAAACATTGGTGAAGCATTTGCAAAAAGAATTGGCTAAATTAGAGAATGAGTTGAAATCTTCCGGACCAAAATCTGTTCCAGCTGATTCTTCTATACTACTGAGAGAAAAAGATCTTCAAATTGAAAAGGTAGCTGATCTACTATTAAAGTTGGTATCTTTTGAATTAAAGTACATTCACATCTATCTCTACAACCTCTACTCAATTCTATTTTTAATCATAAGATGCTATGTGCCAACTGAAAAGGTTTCATTTGTCATTTATTTCATTAACTTTAGTTTAATAGTTATTCATTTATTCTTCTTATTAAATGTTGTTTTAGTTCAGTTTAGTGAATGTTAAATCGTGCATATAAGTCATCAATAATGGTGAAAAATATCCGAAACGGCAACAATTCAGAGACCAGCAACAATGATCACTAAAGAATCTAACAGAAAGGTTCAAGTCAGTAATGATAATAATGGAATGTGAAATTTATATTTAACATGCAAAGAGTTTCAAAAAAAAAAATTCCGCTCTTTCTAAATTTTGATCAAGAGGATTTATAAATGAATGTTATCTGCTTTTGTTCTGCATCGTGATTCTTGACTCCTTTTAAGTGTGAATCTCTGGATGTCTTTATCTAGTGCATACCTTGTTATAAACCATAGTTTGTTATTATTCTTCTGTTTATAACCTGGATCTTTGGGGTTTTTTATCCAACCTTGCAGCTTAAGAAAGAGGTGTCAGAGCTGACCCTGCAACGAGACCTTGCTCAGTCTCAGGTTAAGGATCTGCTACGAGTGCTTGAAGATGATAAACCATCACCAGTATGTGTTTCTAAACTGAAGAAGCCAATTTCCTTCAATATGTGTTGCCTGTACTAAGTTCAGTTTGTTTTCATATTAATGTAGGCGGATATGGATCGTTATTACCCCAAATTGCGAGTGCGAACTTCATGGGAAAACATTGAAATTCAACCATCTGGAATACCTGGCCTGCCTGGTTCTCACCATCGCCGAGGCAGTGTTAGATCTTTTGGCACATCTCAGTATTCAGATGTAGACAGCAGGACTAGTTCTGATGATACTTTACTCCAACTTCCGGACTTTGAGGAAAATTTCCTGATCCCACACACGTTCTCGTCCAGCCAGTTGTCTGTTAGCTTTCCTAATTCCATTGATACAAATCTGCATCAGGAGGAGAACAAAGAACAGTCTGATGTAAATTCGGAGGATGTTTGCAAGGAAGTCCGGTGCATTGAAATGGAAGAATCACACACAAACAGATATGTAGCATCACATATATCAGATTCAAGCAGAAGCAGATACCAAAACTCAAATGTGTCATCTCCTGCAGCAAACACAGCTACCTCAGGATTGACAGTGGTTGAGAATGGAGATGGCACCAATAAAGAATTGCAGTCGCCCCTCTTCAACCATAAACGTTTTGTAATTCCATCTCCTGAGAAGACATCTCGATGGCTCCCAGAAAAGGAAATACCCACCCCCTTGATCTACAAGTTAAGACGCAGTAGAAGTTGTAAAGCAAGTCTTGTGACCAGCTTCTCTTCATGTTGGTTTGAGATGGTGGAGAAGAATGAGAACACGCCTTTGATTGAGTTTGAGAAAAGTTATAATGAGAGCACACCTCCAACTGAGTTTGAGAAAAATTTTGTAGGAAGGCCCAAGGGTCTGCAAAAGAAACTTCCTTCATTCAAGTATGATGGTGAGATTGAAAGGTTATCAAGAAATGATTCTCAGTCTGATGAGTGTAAACCACAGAATACTGAATCTGCAACTAATGACGAGAGTATTGAAACAAGTTCTTTAGTTGAAGAAACAAAGGAAGGAACCACAACTGATGACAAGACTACTGAAAGCAGTTCTTCAGTTGAAGGAACGAAGGAAATGATGGACACCGAGTGCAATGCTGATTCTCTGGTGAGTGTCTTCATTTTTATCACTTCTTTAAGATATCCCAAAAACCATTGGTATTGGTTATAGAGAATATAAGTCACAGAATCTAATTGTAGTAACTATAAAGCTAATAACGGATGTCCTTTTCTTTGCTCACTAACAACTGTTTTCTCCAATTGTAGGCACTGGATACTGATACAAAGTCAATACCAGAGACTGATTCTAGGTCTCTACCAGAAACAGATTCAAGGTCGACAACAGAGACAGAGGTGGATTCTAGTCCTATACAAGAGACAGGTTTAAGATCCATACCATCTACAAAGGATGTAAAAGATGTTGGCTTGGACCCCATGCCTATGAACGAGGAAAGTGATTCAATGTGGCCATCAGAATTCAAGAGGCTGCAAAGAGAGATTGTTGAACTTTGGCATGCTTGCAATGTCTCATTGGTACACAGGACATACTTCTTCCTGCTATTTAAAGGTGATCCAAGTGATTCTATATACATGGAGGTTGAGCTCAGGAGATTGTCATTCCTCAAACGCACATTTCTTAAGGGAGATCAAGCTTTCGAAGATGGTCTAACACCTGCTTCAAGGTATCTAACTGATCTGTTATTACTTGAGCATGGCACATTTTCACTCGGTTGCAGTGTGTTGTATGCATTGACTGAATTCAACATGTTTTATTCTATGAACAGCCTGAGGGCTTTATGCAGTGAGAGACACATGCTGAGCAAGCAAATGAGCAAGAGGCTCTCTAAAGACGAGAGAGATAACCTCTACCTAAAATGGGGTATCGGCCTAAACTCAAAGCATAGGAGGTTGCAATTGGCAAATCGCCTGTGGAGTGACACAAGCAACTTGGATCACATTGCAGATAGTGCCAACGTTGTTGCAAAGCTGGTTGGTTCAGTAGAACCAGAGCAGGCTTACAAGGAGATGTTTGGACTCAGATTTACACCTCGAGACTCATTTACCAGGCGGAAATCTTACCGTTGGACAGAAAGTTTGAAGCATCTGGTTTAAGCTTGTTTCTGAGATTAATTGTAGAAGTTACGAGTGCGCCTAATATCATTCATTGACATGGTTATGGTTCGTTGGCAAATATTCCATTTGCTCGTCCTTGTTCTAATTGTAAGGTAAATTTACTCAGGCTAGATATAATGTTTGATGGTTCCCTAGTAATCTAGTATATTGTAAAGTAATTCCATGAGTGTTATATACGACTTTTTACCCAGCCAAATTATATTTCCGAGATTATGAACTTTACACCTTCTCTTGTGTTCTGAACTCTGAAGTCTTTATTTTCGTACATAAAGGCTATCTGAAATAATCAATATTTTTGTATTTCTAAGAATGGTAATCAAATGGTTGAAATCATTAACTGAGTATTAGAGGAATAAAAGATCGGTGCATTGATTCTGCAGTTATAATTGTCAAAACAAAAGGCAGTGAAGAATCAGTAAAGAAGAGCTTTATTCCGAGACAAATCACCAAATCCAACAAAAAGAAATGGATATTTTTTGCACCTATGCAACTGATAACATAACACAAGACTGCACACTGTGCACACTGCACACTGAATGGAGCATCTTCAACCAGTGAGTAACCAAAGATGCAACGCACACTCACATCAGACGCTGTCGCGAATGGTACCTCTAATCTGCTCTGGATTGCCCAGCTCGGGATGAAAGGATGATACCAACAATTAAACCATACAAAGCCAACGCTTCAGCAAAGATGAGAATGAGAATCATTCCAACAAAAAGCTTCGGCTGCTGTGCATTAGCTCTGCAAAAGAAGATCAATTCAGCAAAATGAGAATCGCAAACAGCAACCCAAATAAACAGCGAACTATCAAAGCACTGCGCACATAAAATCTGGAGCACGTATCCGCTAATCACATCAGAACACAATACAATTTGGTAGAAATACATACATAGTAGCCAAACGATGACAAGAAAACAAGGATTCATCAGTATTGCAACATGAAACGATCATAAAATCGCATTCACACACCCCTTACACACAATGAGTATCTCACATAATCAACAGCTTAGAAAATCAAGACCAAATTCAAATTGTTATGCCTCTACACAACCAAAACAGAGCAAACATTGTATAGACAATTCAACAATACTCATACGAAACACTAAGATTTTCACTCAGTTTCTACACGAAACAGATAAATTCTTTGCCAATTTTGCAATGCCATCCTACATTCAAACATAACTAAACAAAAACACTAAAAACTAAGCCAAGAAAGCTCACCTAACACCGGCATCACCAACGATTCCGATAGCCATTCCGGCAGAAAGACCGGCGAGGCCGCAAGCAAGACCGGAAGAGAGATGCGCATAGCCGTCGAAAAGATAATAAGACTTAGCCTTAGGATTAATCCCAGTACTGATGATCACAGCAATGATCAGACCATAAATCCCCAACACTCCCGCCATAACCACCGGCACAATCGACTTCATGACCAGCTCCGGCCTCATCACTCCCATCGACGCCACGCCGACGCCGCTCTTCGCCGTCCCGTACGCCGCTCCCATACCTGAAAAATCAAAACCCTAGAAATCTCAAAACTTGATGAGAGAAAAATAGACAGTTCGATTGGAGAGGTAGAGGAGGTTTAGACTTACAGGAGAAAACGAGGGCGGCGGCGGCGCCGAGGAAGCCGAAGAAGGGGGCAGTTTCGTCTCCGCTGAAGGTGGTGGATGCCATTTTTGTGGGAGCTCCGATTTGGGATTGGCTCTCAGATTTGGGAATAGATTTTTGATCGAGAATTGGAGTCACACACGCGTCTTTTGTGGAGTGTGACAGTGTGGAAGTTTCCTATGAAGCTTCTCTCTATGGGCCTTGTGAATGGGCTGGGCTGCTATTTTCGGGTGTTGGGTCAATAGTGGGCATTGAAGGATTGGACGAAAATCTTCGACAGGCCTTGTTATGAGCTACATCCCCCATTTGTTACTATGATATACTTTCATTTATTTAAATATTATTAATTCTTATATCTTTAAATCAAAACAAAAGGAAAATGGAGACGAACCAAGATATTCTACTAGCAAAGTGGACACTCTACCAATTAAGCTACATCCCGATTTGTTACTTTGACATACTTTCATTTATTTATATATTATTAATTCGTATATCATAAGACCACAACAAAAAACATAATAGAGATGTAATAAGTCAAACCATGATCGCTCTACCAATTGAGCTACATCCCCGATTTGATACTTTGATATACTTTCATTCTTTTAAATATTATGACTTCTGATATGTTAAAGCCAAACAAAAACACTATAAAGACACAAGGAGTTCAACCAAGAAATATCACATGCATTGCAATAGCTCTACCGATTGAGCTATACATCCCCAATTTGATATTTGAAAATACGTTTAAACATTACTATTCTCATTTTTCTATGAAGGCTAGTTATATGGCAATATATGACGTTCGATCATATATCCTCAATTGCTTCTTCATCAATATTTATCCTAGCACTTCCTCTAACAACAACAAAAAAATCTAGCACTAAAATAATTGCAATGTCAGTTTAAAGTAAGATGATTATGGCTGGTTTGATGGATTAGGCATTAACCGTGCAGATAAATGCTTAACACTGAATTAGCTTGGTGATTGTTCCCTGTAAAGTTCTCATTCATCATTTTGCTTACACCAACTTGTCCTAGTGCTTATGAAACAGAGATGATTAATCTCAAAACTACTTCCAGAAGATGTTTACAGGTTAGCCATTCCACACCTTCATCGGCCACACGTTTGGTTCAGAATTCAGATACTCTCTGGGGGCCAGAGATGTATATAAGTGAAGCAAGCCCCCTTGAAGAAGCAGAAGGATTACATGAGAAAAAGAAATTTAAGGGGTATGTGTATGTGGCAATATTCTCACTAGAGTCAGTGAAAGTGTAATGATTCTGTGATGCTTTCTATAACTTTGGTGATAAGTCCACTTCTTATAGCATTTCATATCTGTCTAAGTTCATCATGGTTGCTATGATTTCAGAATTCTTCTGTTCTTTTTTCTTCTTAATTTTCTGCTCATTAAGCAACTTGTTTTTATTGAGCTATATATAGTATAACCTACTTGTCTTTCTGCAGAAATTGTATTATGTGCTTGGAATGCTGGAAACTTTTTGAGCTGAGTAACAAAACCAGGACCTTTTTGACAAACAAATTCACAAACAGCATGTCTAATCAGTGCTAAATTGTATCTAGAACCAAAGAGGCATGTCTGTGCAACACAAGCAACAGATCTAGCAAGTCAATTCGATCGGCGCGTTGTCATCATCGGTGATGATCGATCTATTCCGACTTGGACCCCCCACTGTAAACGTCGGAAAAGCTCTCATGAACACACAAAGGGCACATTCGGGCCAACGCATTGGTAATCCCCACCATCATCTTCTGCTGCTGCTTGAACATCATGGTATCTATTCCAATCCTTTCGCAATCAATGGGCCATTTCATACCTAGAGAGTTCCTGTTCAAGATGATCACCTTTCTATCATTGCTGCTTAAGGTCAATCTACAAAGTGTTAGCTACACAACCATTAATACTGTGCCCTGCAAACAAGTTAGACTTTGATCCTGATGTCGAAAATGGGCTAATTATGTGTGTATCAAACTAATATCACAAAGACGTCGATCGATCTATATATATTCCCAACGCTATTCAAAAATGACAAATACTTGGCAGAAAAGTGCTTATACTTTCTTCATGATGAACTTAATTTGGCCCTAATTCAAATATATAACAACTTGCTAGCTAGTTACATAGCATATATGATAACCAAACAAGTGCATCTCCATGAATTCTACCCAAGCATCCAATTCAAGTATAACCTGTCTAGCCATCATATCATACTCACAGACCTAACTCATCGATCTAATGGCTTTTGCTAGGTTAAGGCCTAAGTGAGCTAGAGAACACAATTCAATTACCTGCCATGTAACAAACACACAAGAACATGCATAGTCATATACCATTGCAACATGAATGGTTTCCACTTCAATCTTTCAGACATCATACTATTCTGTACTCTCTCATTAATTACACTTTACCTCCTCTTTCCCTTTTCTGTTTTCAAAATCCGTTTCAATGTAACTTCATTGATACACCATGAGTACTTTTCAGTGAGTTTTCACTTTGGGTTTCAACCTCAAACACTCTTCTCTTGCTACTTACTTGCTATGGATCATCTCTGGTAACTAAGTGGTAATTATGACCCAATACCAAAAACCCACATTGCCACAAATCTTTCTACCATTGTAGAAAGCATCGATCATATATACCATCTTCAATCAAACCCAGCTTTTTTCGAATCTGATCCATATATATAAATTAGCCACAGGACGTCCACTCTAATTTACATGATGATCAATAATCATCGCCTCATAGAGAAATGACAAATTACATGTAATTAGTTGAACTTTTTCTCTCCTCACAATTACAAATCTAGAAAGGTACAAACAATTTCCATCGATTAGGGTTAATCATACTCTCTTTGGTCTCCAGTGAAACTTGATAGGGTCTATAAAGTAATGTACTTCATGTATTTCTGAATGAAATGTAAGATCTCATTAGCTACAAGTCTACACAACAAGTGCAATGATCATCCATGTCCATACAGAAAGCTTCTGTTTCACACCTTGAGAATAAAAGAGAGAACGTGAAAATATTCTAGAGGAGACAGATGGTGGTTTATCTTCACCAACTACAATATCAAAACCATAATTTGGAAAGGGTTTTGGGTGTACTATTGAGATTGATGATATTCGAGAGTGAGGGAAAGAGAAGGTTTGGAGGGTGGTCGATGTCAAAAAGGGTTAAGATCCTAATAGGACCCCCCGCGATCTCCTTTTGCTGGTTACGCTAACCCTAACAATTACAGTTGTACACTCTCGATCTCTATCTCTTTCACTCTACACCGTCGTTCATTTCTTTGTATTTTTCACGAGAGAGAGAGAGAGAGAGAGAGATTGCTATTCTGGTGAGTGTTTGCCTCACCGCCCCAGCTATAAGGGCTAGAAAGACGAGGATGGAGAGCTTGAAGAGGAAGGGAGGAAGGAGAGGGGGAGGGGCCACATTCAGGGATGCTCATGATTTGGTCCGCCGCATGATTAGAGACCCACGGCCGACCATCACCGTCCTACGTGGACTGCACGTCCACATCACTGTTCACTCTCCATCCACTACAAGGCAGCCCAGCTGCTTAAGCCTTTAGCTAGGGTTTTGGCTAATTAAGCAGCTCTTCCTTCTCCCTTCACCCTTTGCAATTTTAGTTCCGTAACTACCACCATCTTAATTTCGTATTCCTAATTTCCCCCCTCTGATCGAACTAGGTTGCAGTACGCCGAACTGAAACAGTCTGGCTTCACTGGTTTGGAACTTAATTTGGATCGAAAAATGAAAATGAATCATTAGCTACAGCAACGTTGATGTTACATATTGTTTAGTTTATACTTCCAATGTAGTACCACACCGCCTAGTAACCACAGATATCTTTGAAATGTTTACTACAAATCCTTTCTGTGGGATAAGATGGTGACCTTATTTTAGAAAAGTACTTGTTGTTGGCAGAAAGTCACTATTAGATCACCGTAATCAAACAAAGATCAAAACAAGCACATATAATATAAGATCATGATCATTAATCGTTTTTTTTTCCGATTAATTTTCAGCTCATTTGATAATCGTTAAAGCACTCAAAACTACGTTTTTGCATTATAAACATGAACGGTTCAAATTCGACAAAATTCAGTTCATCTATTGGTTTGATCGAGTTTAAGTGCCTTAATGATAATCAATTTAGCTGAAAATTTACAAAGATGATCTACACGTTATCACCTAAAGATTAGAAAGTGAAAATGTGAAAATTCGATTGAAAAGTGAGTCTAAAGTAAAAATCCACACCATAAAAATAAATAAGGATGTCTTATCCAAAGCGAAACTTCACTTTGAAATTAACGTGTGAAGTTCCTTATTTGACTCACTTTTCGGTCATATTTCCACATCTCCATCGTTTAATTTATTGATACTAATGAATAGATCATTGCTGCAAAAATTCATCCAACTTGATGATTGTTAAAGTACCGATTAGATTAAATCAATGAACGGACCATAAATCTGTCTAATCAGTACTGTTTGTGTAAATAACAATTATGAAAACTCAAACAATCATCAAATTCGATGAAATTTTGCAGAAGTGATCTATGCATTTGTATCTACCAACTAAACGGTAGAGATGTGGAAATATGTCCAAAAAATGAGTCAAATAAGGAACTTCACACGTTAATTTCAAAGTGAAGTTTCGCTCTGGATATGAACTGTATATATATAATTACATATGATAGTTACCATACACCGTTCGACACATAAGTAATCAAAATTGATCAAACAACTACTCTGGTCCTTAGCACCAACTGATCTATAACAAGTGGGGTACACTTTTAGACTCCATAACATATATAACCATCAAGATTGTGACTAAACACGTCTAGATTCAGGACCGGTTGTAGTTCGATACCGCACCACATTCCTATTTCTATTCCTATAATTTTGGATTAATTAGCTTGGCACATGCATTTCCTATTGAGCATGCAGCGCTAGGAGTAGTAAAGGTCCTCCTCCAAGTGCAGACAATGTTAAGAGCACGTTGTTCTTTTTGTAAGGATCACCATCAAAGACAAACCTAAAAGAGTAAGTGAGATAATTAGATTCCGGCAAATTGTGCGACCGGAAATAGAAAATTCAGAAAGAATTTTCTTACATCCACATATGCTAGAACGATTTAGTCGGGTTTTATCTATAGTAAATTAAAGCATTTTAACTTTCAAACCCTAGTTTAAACCCTAGCTATGGCAAGAGAAAAGGCAAATTATGTACGCAAAATTGAGCCAATTGGAGTGGGGGTCCTCTAGCAATGAAAACTCGAATTTTTATAGGTAGGTTTTTATACTACTTTGCAAAAATGTGTTATGTGTTTTGGCTTTGTTTATCTTCTACGTAAAGTTCTTCTCCACTGTTTCACAGACACGTTGCTGTGCTTGCTTCGATTGTTCTCCTCCCTATACGCTTTCCCCTTCTTTTTCTACTCTTCCTTCTCCAGAAATACTCATCCCACAACGAAACCAAATCATTTTGCATTCCCCTAAATACTGGATCATCATCGCTCCAAAATGACCAAAACGACCTTAGACAGAAGCGACGAGGAGCTTCTGGTAACTTTGCATGCAGCTGGCTGAGAAGCCATGGCAGCCGCGAGCTTCAGCTGAAGTCGGAGAGGCCGGTAGTTCTCAGATCGTTTTGGCGGCAACACGTGGCGCGAAATTGTTGTAAATTTAGCGCCAGCGTGGCGCTGGTGTGTTTGTCAGTGAGAATGTTCTGAAGAGTTAGAAGACGGAAAGCGACTGGGGAATATGATCACTCTGGTGAGATTTGAAATCTCATAAGGTCGATTTTGATGATAATTAGTTGAAGATAGCATGAAGCTTTCAGTCGGGGTCCCATTGCTGGGGAATGGGGAAGGTAGTACTCACGGCTAAACGGGATAGACTAGAAACAAATTAAGGGTAAATTTCTTGGTAAAGATATATTAGCTAGAGGGTTACAATAATACTGTAGTTTATTAACCATTTTTCTGATGCTTTTCCTTAAGAAATAGATGATGTTTCTATCATCTTAGGTAAACAATGAACATACTGTATATAATTCTTCTGAAATATAGTAAAAGAGACATTATCTAAATATTTATTTCTTTTGTTGGTCGGGGTAACAAACTAAACTAATTAGGCAAGAAAAATACTTGTGTCCGACCCAGTCTAGACGCATTCGTCCGGACTCTCTCTTATTTATATACTTTTGTCAATGTACGTAAATCATAATTTTAACCGATTAAAAGTTAAATTAACCAATAAAAATCATCTCGATCTCTAAAAAATCAATGTAAACAAAAATCGTATGCTAAGCCAAATGTATCAAACAAATGGACGGCTTATCAAGAAACTGCTAAGTTTTACCATAACTGTCGATTTGTTTAATGCAATCAGCTGAGCAAACGAATTTTGTTTACATTGATTTTTTTTTGCAGAGGTAATCTTTATTGGTTAATTTAATTTTTGAACGGTTAAGATTATAATCTACAATAACAAAAGTATGTAAATAAGAGAGAGTTCAAAAGAGTACGTCGAGACTGGGTCGGACGCAAAGTTTTTTCCATTAAGCAGTACTAATAGTCTCGACGTTCATTGATATGATGTAGGTGTTAGTAGGGCTGGGCTCAGACCGGTTTGAGCTTGGAATTTGGGGAACCCAATCCCAAGTTTGAAATAATCAACTCGGGCCGGTTCAGGCTATTCTGAACATCAAACCGATTAAAGACAAAATTGTCCATGTCGGGTTTTGGCTTTTCGGGCTCAGAAATCCAGATTTTAAGATCCCAAATGTGGTTTTGTAAAGTATTCATGCTCATATATCCTTGGACATAAATCAAAAAGTATGAAAACTCATTCTTAAGTACATAAGATTGTTTTGTTTTCAACCCTTAAATTTATATCTAAAGCCCGACGCCACTGGTTGTATACATAGATAGTTATTTAGGTCACAAACTAAGAATATATTTCAACATTTCCATGGAAAAAGAGAATAAGAATTACAACAAAGCTAGGTGCCTTTTGAAAATGTCGCGATACATGAGAAGAGAAATTGGACGGTAAAGAAGGGGGTTTCTGTAGGAAGCTACAGACAATGACATCAGCTACTGGGGACAAGCTTGAACCCATGCGCAATCGAGCGGTCCACCCCTCCTTGCTTTTATAATCTCACCATCTCCACCTCTTAACGGAATTTTCTTAGCTCTCATCCTCTCCATTCTTCTCTTCAATCAGTTTCTTCGTCTTTTCTCTTTTTCTTTGTTTGATTCCTAGAAACATAAATCAGCTTATTCTTGTTTGAATAGACTCCTCCTACCTGCATCAAATTGTTTGTCTTCTTCTCCTTCATTGCTTCTGTCTTTAACGCGTAATTACACCAACAGTTCCGGTAAGTTTAATCAAGTAATTCTTTTAATTAGTCTGTGGTTGGTTGCATGGAAATTTCTTGTAGGAAACGTAGCGTCTGATTAGTATTTAGTATGTGTGTGATGGTCTTCTCTGTTTGTTCTTGGTATGAACCAGTAATGGTCAATACTGATCCATCAGCTCAAAGTGTTTCCAAATGCAACAGCTTTGTATATATCCAGAAATTGACTATAAGATATTGATCAATTCCCCGAAGCTTATTCATATATAGCAAGAACTCATTAGGGCTTGCTCCTGTGCTTCTTCTTCTTCCTTCTTTCAACTGTTGTACCATTCCCGACGGTACTGTATACAGGCTTTTGGATATTTCTTCATCTTTAGAGTCGATTCATCGGAATTCGTTGATCGCTCTGAAACGTGGTCTCCGTCCGGACCGTGGAAAGAAGGATGGTATTGTAGTTTTCTTATTATTACCCTTTTCAGTAAAAGATTCTAACCTAGTTGATTTTTTATCGGAATTTCTCCGACGAGATCCGCTCGTAGGATTGCAGTGTTGATAATGATCGGGTGATCGATCACATTCTACTTCTGATCTATCTGAGAGCCTCTGAGGCATCACAAATGAGTTTGCCTACGTATTTCCATTTCTGCAAAAACATCAACATTGTCCAAGCTAGCTAGTTAGCTAGCTTTGCTTAATTTTGGGAACATGATTTAGATGAAGCAATCGAGAAGCAAGCACAGGTAGTTCAAATAATGCAGAGAAGAAGCACAGGATAAGATAAGAGCATAGGTAGCCATAGCTTTTACCATCTTCTTTTTTTGGAGTCAACAATTTCTGATCATTCTACATCAAAGCAAAAGGGGGTCAGATATGTGCTATGCAAATTCTAGACAAACAGACAAGAGTCAGAACCCCGTTTCTGCACTACATGAGACACTCAGAGTCTCAAACTCACACTCAGTGTTTTTGTGCTCTCTCTCTCTCTCTCTCTCTCTCTCTCTCTCTCTCTCTCTCTCTCTCTCTCTCTCTCTCTCTCTTTTCATATCGACCTCCCTTTTTTCAGGCTTTGATCCAATAGAACGGTACTGTCCCTCCTTTTTTTTGCTTCCAAAACCCTTTTCTCTTTCGAGAAACGCATGCTTAATTGTGATCACGTCATCCACTCACCCTGGCTAGCTCCCCATTTCGATCAAATTAACCCGTCTAATTTTCCCTTTTAATTTTTCACTTAGAGTTTAGGGTATAGTTGTTAAATGTTAATCGAGTATTGTATGTAGTATTATTAAACTAGAAACCCCGTTCTTGATGCATCATTTCCACCATTCACCAACACAAGACAGCATCATTAGAGCACAAATAACACCTCTACTTGTTCCCGTTTCATCTTGGTTTTCATCAAATACCAAACTCTCATGATTCAGTTCTTTTCTATTAATCGATTTTCACCCCCCCCAGGAAAAGAGTAAATTATAGTCTCTGATCAGCTAGATAATTTATTAAAATTTCTGTATAATTGTATATATAACACGCGCTAATTTGTTTACAAAACCAAAACTGGTGGGGGTTGCTCACCACCCAATGAGCTTATGATTATCTCTGATAACACTTGTCACCTTTTTAGTTCATGGAGTCTTCATTGTTTATTATTATTATTATTCCTTTTTTTTTTTTCCTTTTTAATGTTTCTTTTCTAGCTTAGCTTTTAGCAAATAATTAATGTTAAAGAACTGGCAAAAGCCTCTGTATCATCTTTCTTTCCCAGTTTCCATTCTCTCTGCTATGCTAGCTAGCTCTATTTATAAGCTGAGATTAGCTATGATTTAAAGAATGATGATGAAGCTCTAGCTGTTATTCATGGTAGTGGTGAATTTGATGCAGCTGTGTTAGTACCATCGATCTATCATGGAGTCAATCGAGTCCACTGTTCCGCCAGGTTTTCGCTTTCATCCGACTGATGAAGAACTCGTTGGTTATTACCTTAGAAAGAAAGTTGCCTCGCAAAAGATCGATCTTGATGTCATCAGAGACATTGATCTCTACCGAATCGAACCGTGGGATCTGCAAGGTAATTAACTTCGTTATAATTTAGGGTTTTCATTTCGTAAATATTATGGATCATTCTGATTAGGGTTTGTATACATATATTATGTAATCTGCAGATAGGTGCCGGATCGGGTATGAGGAGCAGAATGAGTGGTACTTCTTCAGCCACAAAGACAAGAAGTATCCGACGGGGACAAGGACCAACAGGGCTACCATGGCCGGTTTTTGGAAGGCGACGGGCAGGGACAAATCGGTGTACGATAAGTCCAAGCTGATCGGAATGAGGAAAACTCTTGTCTTCTACAAAGGGAGAGCTCCAAATGGACAGAAAACCGACTGGATCATGCACGAATACCGACTTGAATCCGACGAAAATGGACCACCACAGGCAAGTAATACTGAAAAGCATCATCGTTCACCTCTTTGATCTTCCACTCATTCACTCACTCTGTCACTCATATATACAATTGCACACACTAATAAGATGTTATATTAAGGGTGGTGCGTTTAGACCAACTTAGTACTGCTCGTACTGGCTTTCGATGGTTAACAACGAAAGAAGCTTCGAACAGCCTTTGTTGACTCGCCAATCATATGTGCGTTGATTCAATCTCTTCTGTTTAAGCATGGAGTTGTAGACAGGAGTTTGGAATCTGTTTACATCGATCAGCTTATTCTCCCACTACAAGATCGATATGATTGGAGCTATAGATTCTCACTACTTCTTCATGCGACCTAGTAAATAGTCTTGTTCACGAAAAACTACAATATATTACTAGTTCATCTACTATACTTTTACTAGTGCACTAACGATCAGAACATTTCTCCACACTCATAGAAACTAGTAAATTAATTAAATACTTGTGAAAATATTTGAGATGAATAAAACACCACTGATACATTAAGCATATATATAAAATAATTTCTTGTTGATCAATAGTTATTAACTACATATTGTAACAAACTAAAACAAACAGAAATTATATAAGTATGTCTCATAAAAAGTGATTATGTATAATGGTTACAGAAAAGGTGATTTGTGGAAGTGTAGTAGTTTTTCCCTGCAGGGAATATATATATATAAGTAGCAGCATTACACTTAATTTGCATGCGTAACTAGTCGTAGACCACTAACTTGTGCACTCTAAGTTCCACCAAACTCGAAGTCAAAAGTTGATGCATGCTTTCAAAAGCATGGATATACTAAGTTGCTTTCCTCATAAAATTTATTTTCTGGTGTGTAGCTTTCTCTTCATTGAGTTTGTCAAAAGCGAAGTTTCATTTCCTCTCTTTGCATGGTCACTCCCTTTAGATTGACATCTACTTACTACTCTTTACCAAACACGAAGAATACTCCAAAAGCTTAAAAGAGAAACTATTCACTATTCCCCTAAAGAACCATTGACCCTCTCAACCTAGCTCATTTCCACAACATAATCATTAGCAACAAAATGGTAACACTTTTATTGACAAACAGAAATATTTGGTTTAAGCTTTTACAGGAAGAAGGATGGGTGGTATGCCGAGCATTCAAGAAAAGAACCAGTACCCAAAACAAAAGCATGGAAGGCTGGGACTCGAGCTATTTCTATGACGAACTTCATGGTGTCAGCTCCATCGTGGATCCAACCGATTTCATCTCGAGGCAGCCTCAAAGGGCGGCGCAAAGCTTCTTAGCTGCCCAGAGTTTCTTGTGTAAGCAGGAGATCACAGCTGAAGCTGACAATTTCAACAGCACTTTTATGCCTTCTGATCATTTTGTTCAGCTCCCTCAGCTAGAGAGCCCATCTCTTCCCTTAATAAAGAAGCCGAGCTCATCAATGTCACTGATATCTTCGTCGGAGAATAATGTCGAAGAAGAGGTGGAGTTGATTAACAATAATAGAGGGTGCAGCAGTAACAGTAATAATGCCAAGAAAGCAGCTGCAGTGACTGACTGGAGGGACCTGGACAAGTTTGTAGCTTCTCAGTTGAGTCATGAAGATAAGTTTAATGAGTTAGGTGATCATGGAGAGTATTCAAGCTTTGGTGTTCATGATCACGATGATTCGGATATGGCGGCATTGTTGTTGTTGCAGAGGGATGACGGGAACAAGTTGAATGGATTTTTAAGTTCCGGCTCGGATTGTGATCTCGGAATATGCATATTTGAAAAATGAAATAAGAGTGGGCGATGGGAGGTAATTAATTATTCTCTGCATAATCGGTAGGTATTATATATAAATGTTATATATATGAGGGTTGATTAAACACCGATCCTAAGACATATTTTGTAAAAATATGATTGTGAGTGTATACATCTCTCTACCTCCCATTTTGAAGGGCTAACTCACACAAATTTTTCATATATTCACTTGTAAGGAAGTATAGTTTGAAATGGATATAGTGTATCTGGGAAAGGATATAGTGTTGACAGTATATCCCCGTCGGAAATGGACGTAAAAGCCTTACCAGCTTACATTGTAATGCCGCAGACATTCTGAAACTCCTCCAGTAGACTGAATACCATCTACACATGCAAAAACTTAACTCACCAAAAGTTTGATCAAATTATCTATTTTCTAGTTTGTTGATATTAACATTGTATCTATAGACTATATCTAAAATATTTCATCTCATACTTGGGTTACATTAATTTTTTTTTAAATTAATAAATCCTAATTACAAAAACTTTAAATATCAAACCAACAACGGATAACGCAAATTAAAAGACGCTTAACCACCACATGCGGACATGTGGTCGAGTTAATAAGTGCCTAAGTGTGGAACCCTCATATCGGCGCTGATTAGAGTTAAATCTGAATCTATTTTTGGTTGTAATGGAGGATGAAGCGTTCTGACATGTTCATAATCTTCGGGGACAGATTATTAGTCTCTCTGTCTATAAAGCATTTAAAGAAACCATGTAATTTCTTTTATCGAAAACTAAATACGCTTATTAATTCTTAAATGGTAGACGTTGTTTTGAACATAAACAAACAGTACCACAAGTCCACAACACCAAGGTTAGTAGATGATCCTCTTTCCAGATCGACCTTCATATAGTGTTTTATCCCTTCATTATGTTCACAATTAATGTAGGTATATATAGATCGAGGTTCTTTCAAACCCTAGTTTTCATTTCACCCAACAAGCGTGCATTGCTCTTTGACATGTTGAACCTTGATTATGTTTCCACACCAAGATTCCAAAGAAAAAACATTTCTAAATCCCTAGAGAACTAAGATACCATAATATACAAATGAACTGAATAAGCAAACAGCTTAGACGGTGGCTGGTGAAGCCATGACGGCATCTGCTGGATGATCATATCTGCAGGTGTGGGGGTTTGGTGGACCTGTGGGCTGTGTTTACTTGTCTAGCATGCGTTGTGCACCATGGTACTGTTTGACATGCTTTGTCTTCATTTGACATTTTGGCCTCATATATTAAAGTGTTCTTAGCTTCACATGCATTCTTAGCCTCCTATATATATACATGTATATGTATCTCTCTGCTACAGAGTTTTCGATTCTGGGTTTCTTTGAGGTACTTGAGCTTCAAGGTAATTTCGATTATAGCTATAGAAAATTCAGATTACACTTTTTCATATTGGACAACATCCTAAGACACAAAGGTAATGCTGTCTTAAGGTAATATAATTTTCGTTCTCTCATGGATTTCGAATACAAAAAGTTAGTGGTGTGGCTTCGAATACAATATGGACCATTTAGATTGTGTATATATATTATGACTTGTCGAGCAATGACTGGAATGTGTGTGTGTACACACACACACATTGTACTTTTGGTAGGAGGGCCAATAATGGAAGCTCTGTATGTGTGGAAGAAGGGTATTTGCAAATTAACAACAACTGTATAAAATTCTCTTCTAAAGCAAGAAGGGTATTTGCAAATTAACAACAACTATATACAATTCTCTTCTTGAACAGGATACCGCTTTAAAATTAAAATGTTGTGCTCCTCATTTAGTTTATTTTTAGGTCACATTTTCATATTTCCACTTTTCAGTGTCTAGAATATATTGTAGCTCGATCGATTTCAAGCTAACCATGCATGCCTGATGCCTCATGCCCTCGCTCTTGTTCACGTTCATGTCTATGCCCATCTTCACGCTCATGAAAGTGAGGTTAATGGGTGAAAACGGCAAGTGAGGTTAATGCCGGACAAGGTCATGACCATGTAATTACAGAAAGTAACTCGATCTTCTCCTGGCCAGTGACTCAAAGTATATAACAAAATCGTTATCTTGTATCAGGTATACTCATTGTGTTCATTTCTTGTTTTTCTTTTCGCTTGGGGGTTTAACAGACCTAAAACTAATACTTGACCTCAATAAGATGCATAATTAGTAGGCCCCCTAATCAGAATGAAGTGCTTTCTTGGCTTGTAAATGTGTTTCACTTTTAACCAATTAATCATCAATTAATATAAAAAGCATATGAAACGGACAACTTTGCAAATAAAACATGATCCACATGTAGTGTAGCTTACAGGAGTCAATATGCTTCATTTCAGATAGAACAGGGTAGGGATTTATATTATTTGGGATGCAAATCCACCTTAGACATAAAGCAACTTTCCACAACATGAAAAAATTTGCTCCATTTGAATGCCGGCCAATATGAACTTGACAATTCTGAATGAATTATTACATTATGTCAGTGCTTAAATGAATTATTGAACCATTCTAGCTTAAAAAATCCGTCTTTTATCAATTCACTCGCGATCGGATTTAAATAACTCACACGTGCCGTGATTTGTAAAGTTGTTGAAATTGTTGTTTAAATTGGTATTAAGAGATTTTCCAAGATTTTGTTCTCTTCAATTCTTCTCATATTGACATCTAGAACCTTAGTTTCCAAAGAAAATGAGGTATTGCCCCCCCTTTCATGTTTCACCCAATTCGAGCCAAAACCCCTTCCTATAGCACACGAGTTTTTAGCCAGTTTCGTTTTTTTAGACCTCCGGTTTTTTCCGTTCAAGTGTGCTTATAGACACCTCCTAACATATATTGAACCATTCTAACTTCAAAAATCCATGTCTTTTATCAATTTACTCGCGATCGGACTTAAATAACTCACGCGTGCCTTGTTTTGTAAAACCGTTGAAATTGTTGTTTAAATTGGTATTGAGTGACTTTCTAAGATTCTGTTCACTTCAATTCTTCTCATATTGACATCGGAAACCTTGGTTTTAAGAGAAAATGAGGTATAGCCTCTCATTTCAAGTTTCAGCAAATTCGAGCCAAAACTCCTTGTTATAGCACACGAGTTTCTAGCCAGTTTAACTTTTTTTAGGCCTCAGGCTTTTTTCATTCGGGTATGCTATAGACACCTCCAAACATATATTGAATCATTCTAACTTTAAAAATCCGTGTCCTTTATCAATTCACTCGCGATCAGACTTAAATGACTCGTGCGTTCCCTGTTTTGTAAAGCTGTTGAATTGTTGTTTTAATTGGTATTGAGTGACATTCCAAGATTCTGTTATTATTAATTTTTCTCATATTGATATCAGGAACCTTGGTTTTAAGAGAAAAATGAGGTATTACCCATCATTTTAAGTCTCACCAAATTCGAGCCAAAACCTTTCCTATAGCACACGAGTTTCTAGCCAGTTTCACTTTTTTTGGGCCTCCGGCTTTTTCCGTTCTGGTGTGCTTATAGACACCTCCTAACATATATTGAACAATTTTAGCTTAAAAAATCTGTGTCTGTTATCAATTTACTCGCGATTAGGTTTAAATAACTCACGCGTGCCGTGTTTTGTAAAGTTGTTTAAATTGATACTGAGTGACTTTCTAAGATTCTATTCACTTCAATTCTTCTCATATTGACATCGGGAACTTTTGTTTTAAAAGAAAATGAGGTATTGTCCCTCATTTCAAGTTTCATCAAATTCAAGTCATTTAACACATGAGTTTCTGTCCAGTTTCACTTTTTTTTGGGCCTCCGGGTTTTTCGTTCAGGTGTGCTTATAGACATCTCATAATATATATTGAACCATTCTAGCTTTAAAAATCTGTGTCTTTTATCAATTTACTCGCGATCAGGCTTAAATAACTCACTAGTGTCTTATTTTGTAAAGCTGTTGAAATTGTTGTTTTAATTGTTATTGAGTACTAACTTTCTAAGATTCTGTTCACTTCAGTTCTTCTCATATTGACATCGGGAACGTTTGTTTTAAAAGAATGTGGTATTGTTCCTCCTTTCAAGTTTCATCAAATTCGAGCCAAACCCCTTGCCAGTACGAGTTTCTAGCCAGTTTTTCTTTTTTTAGGCCTCCGCTTTTTTCGTTCAGGTGTGCTTATAGACACCTCCTAACATATATTAAACCATTCTAGCTTCAAAAAACCGTGTCTTTTATCAATTTATTCGCGATTAGACTTAAATACTCACGCGTGTTGTGTTTTGTAAAGCTTTTGAAATTGTTGTTTTAATTGGTATTGAGTACTGACTTTTTAAGATTTAGTTCACTTCAGTTCTTCTCATATTGACATCGAGAACCTTTGTTTTAAAAGAAAATGTGGTATTGCCCTTCCTTTCAAGTTTCACCAAATTCGAACCAAAACCCCTTGCTATAGCACACGAATGTCTGACCAGTTTCACTTTTCTTGGGCCTCCGGCTTTTTCCGTTCATGTGGGCTTATAGACACCTCCTAACATATATTTAATCATTCTAGCTTTAAAAAAATATGTGTCTTTTATCAATTTACTCGCGATGAGGCTTAAATAACTCATAAGTGCGGTGTTTTGTAAAGCTGTTCAAATTGTTGTTTAAATTCCTATTGAGTGACTTTTCAAGATTTTGTTCTCTTCAATTCTTCTTATATTGACATTAGGAACCTTAGTTTCAAAAGAAAATGAGGTATTGCCCCTCCTTTCAAGTTTCATCAAATTCAAGTCATTTAACACACAAATTTATGTCTAGTTTCATTTTTTTTAGGCCTCCGGTTTTTTCCGTTCATGTGTGTTTATAGACACCTCCTAACATATATTGAACTATTTTATCGTAAAAAATCCGTGTCTTTTATCAATTTACTCGCGATCAGGCTTAAATAACTCCCGAGTGCCTTGTTTTGTAAAGCTGTTGAAATTATTGTTTAAATTAGTATTAAGTGACTTTCTAAAATTCAGTTCACTTTAGTTCTTCTCATATTGACATCGGGAACGTTTGTTTTAAAGGAAAATGTGGTATTACCCCTCCTTTAAAGTTATACCAAATTTGAGCTAAAACCTTTTGTTATAGCACACGAGTTTCTAGCAAGTTTCACTTTTTTTGAGCTTCCGGCTTTTTCCGTTCATGTGTGCTTATAAACACTTCCAAACGTATATTGAACCATTCTAACTTTAAAAATCCGTGTATTTTATCAATTTACTCGCGATCGGGCTTAAATGACTCACGCGTGCCGTGTTTTGTAAAGCTGTTGAAATTGTTGTTTAAATTGGTATTGAGTGACTTTCTAAGATTTTGTTCACTTCAATTCTTCTCATATTTACATCGGGAACCTTTGTTTCAAAAGAAAAGTATTGCCCCTCCTTTCAAGTTTCACCAAATTCGAGCCAAAACCCCTTGCTATAGTATAACACATAAGTTTCTGGCTAGTTTCACTTTTTTTAGGCCTTCATCTTTTTCCGTTCATGTGTGCTTATAGAAACCTCCTAACATATATTGAACCAATCTAACTTCAAAAATCCGTGTATTTTATCAATTTACTCGCGATCGGACTTAAATGACTCACCGTGTCGTGTTTTGTAAAGCTGTTGAAATTGTTGTTTTAATTAGTATTGAGTGATATTCTAAGATTATGTTCTCTTCAATTGTTCTCATATTGACATCGAAAACCTTGGTTTTAAGAGAAAATGAGGTATTGCCCCTTCATTTCATGTTTCACCAAATTCGAGCCAAAACCCCTTGCTATATCACATAAGTTTCTGGCCAGTTTCACTTTTTTTTGGGTCTCCGGCTTTTTCTGTTGAGGTGTCCTTATAGACACCTCCAAACATATATTGAACCATTCTAACTTCAAAAATTTGTGTCTTTTATCAATACACTCGTGATCGGACTTAAATGACTCATGCGTGCATGTTTTGTATAGCTGTTGAATTGTTGTTTTAATTGATACTGAGTGACATTTCAAGATTCTGCATGTTATCTTTAATTCTTCTCATATTGACATCGGGAACCTTGATTTAAAACAAAAATGAGGTATTGCGCCTCATTTCAAGTTTCAAATTCGAGCCAAAACTCCTTCCTATAACACATGAGTTCTAGCCAGTTTCACTTTTTTTAGGCCTCCGGCTTTTTCCGTTCAGGTGTGCTTATAGACACCTCCTAACATATATTGAACCATTCTAGCTTCAAAAATCTGTGTCTTTTATTTATTTACTCGCGATCGGGCTTAAATGACTCACGCATGCTGTGTTTTGTTAAGCTGTTGAAATTGTTGTTTAAATTGGTATTGAGTGACTTTCTAAGATTCTGTTCACTTCAATTCTTCTCATATTGACATGGGGAACCTTTGTTTCAAAAGAAAATGAGGTATTGCTACTCTTTTCAAGTTTCACCAAATTCGAGTCAAAATCTTTTATTAGGGCACACGAGTTTCTAGCTAGTTTCGCTTTTTTTAGGCATCCGGCTTTTTCCGTACATGTGTGCTTATAGACACCTCGTAACATTTATTGAATCATTCTAACTTCAATAATCCGTGTCTTTTATCAATTTACTCGCGATCGGGCTTAAATAACTCACTCGTGCCGTGTTTTGTAAAGCTGTTGAAATTGTTGTTTAAAGTGGTATTGAGTGACTTTCCAAGATTCTGTTCCCTTCGATTCTTCTTATATTGACATCGGGAACCTTAGATTCAATAGAAAATGAGATATTGCCCCTCATTTCAAGTTTCACCCAATTCGAGTTAAAACCCTTTGCTTTAGCACACGAGTTTCTACTCAGTTTCACCTTTTTTGGGCCTCTGGCTTTTTCCATTCATGTATGCTTATATACACCTCCTAACATATTTTGAAATACTCTAGCTTCAAAAATCTCTGTCTTCTATCAATTTACTTGCAATCGGACCTAAATAACGCACGCGTGTTGTGTTTTGTAAAGCTGTTGAAATTGTTTTTTAATTGGTATTGAGTGACTTTCTAAGATTCTATTTTCAATTCTTCTTATATTGACATCGGGGAACCTTAGTTTTAAAATAAAATGAGGTATTGCCCCTCATTTCAAGTTTCATATCAATGAATTATCTACATGTATGTTAATTATTACATTATCTCTCATTAGGAATGATTACCCCAGCAGCAAGTTATTCATATGATGAAAGTTCTCTTAGTGCAGTGGCCGGCTCCGCTGTTTGAGCACTAGAACAACCTTATGTGATTTGTGTCTATCTAAAAACCAGTTCTAGAGTACTTAATCTATGTGGATGAATTTCGAACTACATATATAACATATAAGGTAGGGGAGAATATATCCGGTTGGCGTTTAAGATTATTCTTTGTGTATGTGTTTAGATAGAGATAGAGTGGCTTATTCGTACTCTAAATTTTGTTGTTAGATATGTAAATGAGTGTATCATATATATACATGGAGGTATTGCATGTAAAATAGAGACTAAGTTTCCGGCTACATTGTCCTTAAAAGACTAATTAACTTCCCTGATCGATCACTATATCTCGCCATATCTCGCCATGAGTTGCATGCTGATCATATGAATTGAAAGATGTTAGCTCCGCCAATTTATCAAGGCCAGTTACAGATTAGGTCGGTTTCCACTTCTCCTTTTATCTGAGTGTAGTTTCTTTTGCCGACCCCCGCCGCAGAACTGCAGAAACGTCACTCAGAACTCAGAAGCAACCCATGACTCCATGATCACTTGGTTTGAATCTTTCAAGTTCCATCAAATGAGTATAAGTACAGTGAAATACCATGTTGATTCTATAATCACCAAACCAGGTCAACACACCAAAAGCTAAAAAAGGGTATTATTATAGACATGTTAATGTGCTGTATATATAACTGCGTCTCTTGGTCAGGTTGGTCGGGTTGGCTAGCTAGGTTATGGGCCAACCCAGAGCTTCCACACCACAAGCTCAGAAAGTGAGTGCTCGATCGATCATCTTATGCTGGCTTTTGAAACTGAACAGACAGAGCGAGAGTGAAGATCAAGAGGAATATATAGCAATCAGTACAGTGGTTGACCAGAACAAGTATGAAGTATCCACTTGGAACTACAATGATAGATAATACTATGATGGCATATATATGGAACCCAAGAATTGCGAACCGACCCCTCTGGATGGAAGTCATGGAACAATCGAGTATGGCCGGCCGGTTCAGAAAAAGAAAAGAAAACTCCAATTGATCATGTCCAATGGGAACTAGGCGTTCCAATGGGAAAGGGGCATTGAGCTTATTTTATCTTGTGTATTCTAATTCGTCAAACGGCGCCGGAAAGAAATAGTAACCTCACTGCTCTCACAGTCTCACCGGTCATGTCATGATGTTGCACATCTTCTAGGCACAACTTGCAAGTGATACCAACACTAAATTCGATTCCATTATGAAGAAAAATCCACTAGTATACATGTTTCCTCATTTTAGATGTGCAAGATTGAACCAAGTTAATAGACTTTACCTCATTTCAACATCGCTTATTAATAGAGACTTTACCTCATTTCAGATGTGCAAGATTGAACTAAGTTAATGATATATAATATTTTTCATGAGAATTAATTTAACTACTATACATGAAATCAATCAACTTATTTTATGAGAGCTAGTTTCATGTCTAAATTGTTCTCAATTTGAGCAAACCTTTTGTAAATGTAATTACTAATAGGAATTGAAATTTGCACTATCTATTTTACGATCCACGGTTTGTGAACTAAAAAAAAATAAAAAATTGTCTGAAAAAAGATGGGGTCAGTTGAAGAGGCGGGTTTCCTACGACAATGCTTCATGTTCCTTCCCAAGGTGCTGGTAAAGTAAGCCCAACCCATCACATGATTTGTACACACCCAAGGGGTAATAACCGAATGAGTTGGACCTAATTTCCTCAGAGGGCCCACAAGCCTTAGGGTGCCCGCCCACTGAATCCAACCTCCCAAGTCCACCTCTAATGCCCCCACTTGGGTCACAAGCTTGCGTAACCAAACTCGGCGTACATTTATTATTGCGTCCACACTTTTTTTCCAATGTGGTATTCTTTGCTGTTTGCTGCTATCTGACCCGGCTAGGGGTAGTTGAGATAAAGCCCAAAACAAGTGTTCAACATACACCAATTACCAATTAGTGGCTAAAACTGGCCGGGGACCTTGATGATATGACCAACTGACCAACATGAAGCAGGAGTACTCGAGACTCAGGTCTCCACCTTCTTGCCTTGTGGACAAGACTATCAATAAATCTAAATCAGCATCATACCATACTGTGAAATAGCACAACCACAATCATGAAAATTTAATAGTTAAGTTGCCAGCATAGCCTAAATATGGCGTAGATTGGCAGCATGGTTGATAAAACTCGCTACCAATCCTGATTAAGCTAATCGAGTGAAAATATCTCAGATGCTATCAATATGGTCCATATGGCATTGGTGTGAGATTCATCTTTGCAAAATGGGACTCTGTTTCTGCATCATAGGTAAGGAACCATTCAGGGCAAAAGGAGATTCGTGTTGTTTGCCACTCCCTGCTCTACTTTATTTTGTGTTCATCATGAATGCCTTCTTGCTTATCCGTTCTCACCTCCAATAGACTAACCAAATTTGGAGTGCGAGTACTTGGGCTCACATCAATTTACAAGCCTTTGATCATGGCTCAACTTGAAATTGCAGGTATCAAAATAAGCATGTACTTTAGGCTGAACGCATAAGAATTCATTAGGCTTACGATATTCAGCAAATAAGGAAAAAAGAAAAAAGGACTAAACTTAAACCTAAACCACCCAACCACAAAATGCACAATTAGCAAAAGTCAGTTTCATTCCATCATAAACCCAAAAGCTATCAGATCACAGAGACCCAGAACAACTCATAACCTGAACATTTCACATTCCCAAAAGAGAAACAGAGCAACAGTCCTAAACACAAAAACCCATTAACCTTCCTCAACTTATTAGCCCTAGACTTATATACAAACTTCCCACAAACTTCTCATGTGCTTCAAGCAGCAGCCTTCTTGGCTTTCTTGGCAGCCGGGCTCTTGATCGACTTCGGCTGCTTCGGCTTTGCAGCGCTCGATTTCTTGTTCTTCTTAACCTGCTTCTTCTTCGGAGCAGCAGCCGCCTTAGTCTTAGTCTTGGTCCTAGTAGACTTGGTCTTCTTCTTCTTCTCCTCCTCCTCCTTGGGCTTGGAAGAAGCTCGAGTTGTTCTAGTGACTGTGCTCTTGTGAGTCTTGTCCTTCTTCCCCGCCTCAGACAACTTGTAAGACGCCTTGACCTTGACCAGCTTCCCTCTCGCCTCAGAGTTCTTCAGCTGCAAAGCCAGAGTCTTCTTGAAATTGGCCGGAAGCGCCTTGTGATTCTCCTCCATGTACTTGGCTATGGCGTATGGGCTCGACCCGCTCTTCTCGTTCAGAGCCACCAGTGCCTCCTTGATCATCTACACAAAATTTACAGTCAAATCAGTAACCAAAATAAACATAAACTCTTCATTAAACTAACAACAAGTCGAATCCAAGTACCTGAAAATAAGGAGGATGAGCGGCGGTCTTGGGTTTGGTTTTGGTCTGTCTAGGCTTCTTCTCTTTCAGATCCTTCAGCTTCTTCTCCCTCGCCGGCTTCTCTTCAGCCTTGCTGGGTTCTTCAGTCGCCGGCGGGGCCTCCACGGCCGGAGCAACGACATCTTCGGTGGCCGACATCGCTTGATCAGAGCAACAACGGTGGTTTTTCTGAGAGTGGAAATTGACACAGAGAATGATGTTAACGCTGTTAGGAAGTGAACCTATTTGTATTTATACGACGGTAGTGATCCGCGGCAAAGAAACGGAGGCATCTGATTGGCTGCGTGAGGGATCGCTCCTTTGTGCTCTGGAAGTATTAGGAGCGTACACGTGGACAGAAAGTTCTGGACTGGTTTTGTTTAGAGGGAAGACCGAGTCTGTGTTTTCTTTGTGATATTTGAGGTTGGTTTTCTGGGGGTTTAATTTGTGTTTTGATGTGAAATTTTTGGGGGATTGAAGAAGGGAAAGAGGAGGTTGTAATGTGGGTTGAAGCAGCGAAAATGGTTGGGAATTGAGGGTGGTATTGAGGCAGGGAAGAGTAACAGTTTGTTTTACAAGAGAAATAGAGAATAACATGGTTGGGTTTGTTCTGTTCATTCTTATCTACTTCTGGGGTGCAATGGGCGCCTCCAATCCGTTAAATGATACGAACAAATCTTCTGTATCAATGGATTCACCTTTTACCTCCCACCACATGTTCCCGGATATAAACATGCTGGTTAATAGTAAAAACAGATAGTCCCGTATTACAAATTTACCATAGTATGATACATACATATAGTGCCGCCGGATCTAGGATTTCGACATAGGGTGGGCTTTAAATTTGGCCGGACACCAAAAAAAATTTCAGATATAACCATGCAAAATGTAAGAACTCAAGTAGACATTAATAATTCTTCAAAACAAAATAGGCATCAACGAAAGTAAAAGAAATTCTGAAAATCACAGACAACATTGAAAACCCAACAAAATTTCCCCCAAAAATTTGGATTTTTTGAGATTTAAGAAGATTAGAAAACTAGAAGGAAGAGCGGAAGAAGAACTGAGGAACTGAAGAATAAAGACGTAATCATATACAAAGAGGAGATGTAGAACTGGTCGGGAAGTCGGGCGGGCTTGACTGAACAAAAATACATATATCAAAAAAAGAAAAACATAATATACCTAGTTTTTTTTTTTAACTCCAAAAAACTTGGTTGAGCTTGAGCCCTGCCAGCGATTGCTGAGGCTCTCCGCCACTGCATACATAGACGACACTCATCGAAGAATATTGAGTACCACCTATAAACCACTCTAGTTTGCAATCCATTATTGGTTAACATTCTTGCAAAAAGGAAGATAGGAAGTGTGATTTCACATTCCTTTATCTATGAATCTATGATCGCCGAGGCGATTGCACCACAATTTTTTCTTCATAGTGAAAGCTCGAGTTCAACTAAAGAGAAGTAGAGTGATATATGGTTCCTGAAGCTCATCAACCAGTATTATCATGTCCCATTGGACCAATAGAAGTATTCAACTATTATGCTAAACTAATGAATTGATAACTAAACATTAATATAACATACAGATCTTATTCAACATATAAACTTGCTTGCAAACCACAGTTCTGATTCGGGACGAAAATGCAGACAGGAATGGAATTGAGAAAAGATAAGGGACAATTCTCTGCAGCCAAGAGCATGAGAACAAGTCTAATTAGAAAAACAACATCCGACTTCCAAGTTTCCTGCACAAAAACTACTTGGGACTACCACAAATTTATCCTCCAATTCAAAAATATGCCGTGGTGATTATGCTCAAAATCTAGAAGGCAATTCACAACAGTGTCCATGTTAACAAAAGGAATGGGAGTCAAATACAATAGCACTGTTTTGTACTTTTGTTTGACCCGAAAACAGTGAAGGTTATGAACTGTTTCTCAATGAGTGCTACCTTAACAGGATCAAACCCAGACGATGCATCGATACATATTAGGATGCCGCAACACATAAAGATATAATCATGTTTGCAGAAAGAAATGCAAGTCATATAAGACTAAGAAAAAGCTTCATTGGTTATGTCTCAACGACTGCTACCAAAAGGATAAATTTAGAAGATGCATCTATCAATTTAAGCATGCGACTATCCTATGGCCACTCACTGACTTGAGCAAGAGCATATTAGAAGTAGGATGGATGATAAACTGTCTAATTTGCAAACCACAAGTATCCCCAACCATCAATCACAAAATCATAAAAAGCACTCGATTGTTAAAACTACAGGAAGAATGTAACACAGGCGTGTAGCTTTACGCCCAAAATTTCACTCAAGAAGATAGCCAGCATTTGCCAAACCTAATATATTCTCAGAAAGTCTAAAGCCCGACTGAAATCGATCTAAAAGATGATACGAATCAGTTAAGAGCCCAAAACACAGATATTGATCTTAACTTATTTTTCTGAAGATGCTTAAAACTAGAGAACTAGAGATCCATGAGTAGTGAAACCCCAACATACATGTTTTGTACCTTACTATTCCTAATTTTCCATCATTAGCTCAAGTACAATCATAAATAGTTCTAGTTGACCTTAAAAACAAGTCACCACCTATAGTTTCAACCTTAAAACAATTAAATCGGATGTCATCCACATACACCGGTGCCACAAGAAAATACCTCCAGGATCTCCCACAATAATAACTTATGTGAAATTGTAAATGATTGGACACAACATGACCCGATCCATCAGTAATGCTAATTGCAAATAATCCATGAACAAAATTCATTTGAACAATTCTACTCCAACAGGTGGCTGCTCCCTTCCCTCAGAGGCTCAGAAATATGAACAGAAATTCTAGTAACACTGGCATAACAGTTCCATGCAACATGGAAGACCTTTAACATGATCCATTATCTCCTTTGTTTGTGTCCTAGTAACATAACTCCATGATAGGCTTTAAAATTGTGTCTCCAATCAAACCTTCATGTTTAATCTCCATGTTTCAATCTGCTGCTTACTCTTAACTCTTATATCTCCATAAAAAGTTAATATCCTAAATCAAAAACCTTTTACTTCCAATAACCAAACTTCATTCCTTTAAACCACAAAATTAACAACGATCATACAAGCATCTTAACTTCAGAAGAACAGTCATAACAAAGCTCTTCAAGCTATCCAGCCTAGGCTAAAGGGGTAAATCTTTCTCAACCTCCATACAACTTATTACTAGTTTGAGTAGTTTCTACATAAAGCCTTAGACACTACCTAAGGTCCTAAACTACAAACATCAAAACTTGGGAAAGCCCTACCCCAACTTTCGTTAAAAAAGAAAAACAACTATTAGGTAAAGAAGATGGAATATATGCAGAAAAGCAGGATAAAGGCAAGAGAGAAAAGAAATATGCAACTTCTTTCTAACAGCAAGCCTCTTGTACGTCCTTGAACAATGCATCCTAAAGATTCATTCGCACCTGATCACAATTAAATCAGACGATCAGATCATTCATAAAAGTAATCCACAATGACAAATTATAACATTGCAAACCATTTGTATTACCGACTAGTTATGGGATCTAATAGTAGCGACCCCGGCCATATGATTGATTGGGCCCATAATGAGGTGAATGTGGACAATGATGAGACTGCACAATGAGATTAAAGAATACATCATCATCATCATCATCATCATCATCACGCTAATGTACGATGAAAATCAGCAACAAATAGGCATTAACTGCTTACTTCAGGACCATGATATTGATGAGGGTAGAGATTGCTGCCAGCTCCATAAGTATCTAAAAAGAATAAGCCAGTTAAGTGATTAACTAGTGAAGACAGTAGCCAAATGAGCGAGCATGGGAAGAGAATTAGCGAACTCTCCATACCACTGTAATGACCACTGTAATGGTTTCCGCGAAATGAAGCTGTTGGATCATTATAATTCAATCGTGGCCGAGATCTATTAGGCTCCAAGTAATCTGGATCATAGTCCTAAAAATAGCACAGTTCATATGAAATGAAGGATCATAAAAGGGAATAGAGAACAACAAAAAGAAATAAAGAAAAGCTTACTCTCATATGGAATGGACGCTTCATGCCTTGTGTTCTATCACGTTCACCATAAAAAGAAGGTTCATCAAAGCGACCACCCATATGTGGCCCATCAAAGTGACCCCCAATGTGTTGCCTATCAAAGTGACCGCCCAGGTGTGGCCCATCAAAATGACCGCCCAGGTGTGGCCCATCAACATGACCGCCCATGTGTGGCCCATCGAAGTGACCCCTCGTGTGTGTCCCATTGAAGTGACCCCTCGTGTGTGACCCAACAAAGTGACCCCTCATGTGTGGCCCATCAAAGTGACTCCTCCTGTGTGGCCCATCAAAGTGTCCTTGTGGAGAATAAGGATGCCTCCTAGAAGGAGCAGGCATACCTCGGCCTCTATCAGGGGCACCATGTGATGATCTATTGACATAGGGTCTTGGTAATGGGGAAGCAACGCCAGAACCTCCACCAGATGAAAACTGGCCACCTCTGAAAAAGCCCCTTCTGCCCCCTGGAGTGTGCACTACAGAATGAGTACGATATATGGGAATGGTGAATTGAAGATTTCTAAACCTAATCATAAGCACTATAATAACCTCGTCCACGAAACTCGGCATGTGGATTATCATAGTCATGTTCTTTGAAACCCCTGCCAGTTTGACCACGTCCACTATCATAAAAATGTCTGTCATGTTGAAAATTTGCTCGATTGAACGCATGTCCACTGCGACCAAAATCCCTACCTACATGGTTATAGAACGAAAAAATCAATGAAAAATCAAACTAAACTTGAAGTAATTATTTTATTATTTTCATTTTTATTTTATAGAAACCATCAGTAAGAAAATAATACAGAAAATGAACTCTACCGAATCTTGAAACACTGCTGCCAGCACGGCCAATTCGAAATCCACCACGTATTCCACCCTTCACAGCCTGAGTTTTAGGCAAAGGATTTGAAAGTCTTGCTTTCACTTTTATCTGAAATTAGAGCAACCGACATAAGTGTTTAATACGTTAAGATATACTTGAAAGTATGCAGATCCAACTGCTATTGTTTTCCATGAATGACATGCAAACATCTGGCAAAAATTTCTATTCAGACACGGCATTGATATAGGTTGTAAACAGTTAAGTCATTACTATGTAATGTGCCAGATACCACATTATTTGTTTTGAAAGAGATTGAAGAGGAAAAAAGAAACATACCTTTAAATTCCCATCATCCAGTGGTGTATTGTTTATAACATTAACACACGCCACAGCAGACTCATGGCTAGAGAAATCAACAAATCCAAAATCTTTTCGCTTGGCTGTAGACATATTTCGGGCCAGAACGACACGTACTATTTCTCCATGGCATTTAAATTGCTCTCTAACCTGTTTCTCGTCCCAATGAGGTGGAAGCCCGTCCACAAATATTGACTTCACTTGGGCCATGACCTCAGGGTCAGGCTCACATATAGGTTCAGCAAAGGCCACTTTGGCAGTTCTTTCAGGGTGGCCAAATATAACATCAGGCTGCTGAAGCCTCTTATATGCAAGCATAGCATCACCATGACAAGAGAACTCAACAAATGCAAAACCTCGGCTCAACCCTTCACGTTGAATATCTGGGACAAGGTTTATGTTCTCAACACCTTCAACCTCATAATCCTTTAGTTTTTGTTTAACCTGTCATCCGACATTATGATACAAGAGAGTAAACAATCCTGTAAAGAATATTCACAAAATTCTAAAGGTATTTATATTGTCTGCGTTTTTATTTATTTAGGTTTACATTTAATATATCTCCTTCAAGTGATTCATGTATTCAGGAGAAAAATAAATAAACAAAAAATGATTGGTCACTTACCGCTTCCTTTGTCCACATTGTGCAAATGTTACCTATGAACAATGTGGTATTGTCCTCACTGGGCGCTGTCCCGCATCGTTTCCCTCGAATCTGAAAATTGATAATTAGAATGAAGCATATAAAAATAATTGAAACAGGAGAAGAGCAAAGTAAGATCCATACAGCAGGGTTTTTCATTTCAGACAAAGCACGCCTCGCATGCTCCTTATCTTTGAACTCCACAAATGCATAACCCTTATTCTTATTAGTTAAAGGATTCTTCTGTAACCTGACCTCAACTATCCCTCCAATCCTCTCAAAGACCCTTCTCACGTCTTCCTCCTCAACATCCAGATCAAGACCATCAAGAAATATCTCCCGCTCTTTCTTTATCTTGCGCTCCTTTGCTATGGCGGTCAACTGCTTGTGTTCATCCTCCAATTTCACGCTTTCTTCTTCATGATCCTCTGCATCATCTCCTGGAAGTTCTTCCTCTCCATGTTCATCAAGATCAAGTTTTTCACCATACTCCATTTCCTCATCAACATCATACATCTCTTTTGCAAGAACAGTATCTTCACCTTGTAGTCTTGTTTTGTCATTTTGTACCTTGTGAGCAGACTCAGAATAGGTCTCCTCATTACTATCAGTATCCTTAGACTCTTCTTTCTGTTCTGCTCTCACTTCCATTCTTTCTCTTACATCGCCAGGAAATCCATTTTGTGAAGACTTTGTAACCACCTCAACTACAGATTCTTCTATCTCAATAGGATCCTCTTCACCACAGGGTGGCTCATTTTTCATAGACTTTGTACCAGATTCTTCTATAGCAACAGAATTTTCTCCGTCACCGGGCGGTTGATTCTCTAAAGACCTTGCAACCTCCTCAACTACAGATTCTTCTTTCTCAACATGATCCTCTTGATCACAGGGCAGCATACTCTCTGAAGACTTTGCAACCTCCTCAAGTACAGATTCTTCTTTCTCAACATGATCCTCTTGATGACAGGGTGGCAAACTCCCTGAAGACTTTGCAACCTCCTCAACTACAGATTCTTCTTTCTCAACACGATCCTCTTCATCACAGGGCGGAACACTCTGTGAAGACTTTGTAACCTCCTCAGTCACCGATTCATCTAATACAGCAGGATCCCCTTCATCATTGGGCGGCACATTCTCAGAAGACTTTGCAACCTCCTCAACTACAGATTCTTCCATCTCAATAGGAACCTCTTCATCTTCACTAGGATCTATTTCTACGCCAATGTCCCCTTTTTCATCTGTTGCAGAAACTCCAGCATTATCAGCGGCCGGTACTTCTGCCTCAACAGCTGTTTCTTCCATTCCTACATTCTCAACCTCCTCCTCCGTGAACTCCACATCCTCAATATCTGCCTTTTTCTTCTTACTCGGTGCCTTCCCTTTCGCTTTCGCAGACTCTAGCTGTGCTGAAATATACACCGATGTCATTGCCCTTGCTCTCCCGGAAGTCCTTCTCGCTATTGATGCAGTTGCCGCACCAGCTTTAGTGCCCGGTGTCCCCTTAGCACTGCCAGGCGACTCCTCCTCGGCTAGTAATTCAAACACAAGTCAATCAGTAGTTCACTACACTAACACTACCATCAACAAACTCACGCTACTAAATCATTCATCTACAAAACTAATCGCTAATATTATGCTTAATTCTTTAGCCAATTCATCTCTAAGCTACTGATTTTCAAAGAGTAACAATCTCAATTTGCAAAATAATACTCCTAAATCAGTTAACCTAATAATCTGAAGTTCGAAATGAAATAGCGAACAACTCCATCAGTTTAATCCGTACCTGAAGATTGACGGCGCTTTGAAGCAGCAACCGGAGTGGTTTCAGTCTTCTTGACCTGCTTGGCTGCTCTGGCAGGGCTCCGCTTCGTCTCGACGGTTTTAGGAGTCTCTGTTGACGGCGACGGCTTTGCTTTGGAGGCCGATTTTCTCACCGGCGGCGTTTTCTTCGCCGTCGGCGACGGCTTCGAAACGCCGGCATTGCGAGTTTTCATGCTGGTTATACTAACGGTTAAAAATCCCTAGACTACCGGATAAGGTTAGGGTTTGGTAATCGAAGCTTGAAGCACGTCACCGGAAATTTTGATTTGACTGTGAGTGGCGGACCACGGTGGAGCTCCTGAGTCCTGACGCAAATGAAAAGCTTTATTTTCCAGTGTCGTTTTGGTATATATGGGAGAAGGCAAAGTGGCAAAAGCCGCAAAACTACCTGAAGCGACGTCGTTTTATAGACGAAACCCAACCTCGTTCGCGCCGGTTATAATACACGCGCGGAGCTTTTATGGCTTAACTACTCGGAAGTCGGAAGTAGCAAACGACTGTCACCGAAACGCTGCGTTTTGCTCGTTAGAACCGCCGACTATGGGTGCCACAGAATCCTCACTCTCGAGCTCACAGGTAGTTGAGCTAATCAACTCCAATTTTTTTTTTTTAGTTCTTAATTTAATTGATGGTGTATAATTAAAATTCTTGTTATGCGTGCAGAGGCGGCCGGCCGATGAAATCACCACCGTGTCGGAGCGATCGGAGGTGGCCGATCCTATACTAGAGAGGCTGAAGTCGCTAAGAATTGTGAGTTTGTGTTAACGGCATTTCAAATTGGGATTGATTTGAAAGGAGAAATTAGTTAGGGTTTGGGTCGATGACAGTAAATTTGTTGATTGCAGTCGACGCCGTTATTGACTTCGCCTCCAAGTGAGGGTAGCTTGACTGACATTTTAGTGAGGAAGCCTTCGTCTTCTTCAGCTCCTAGTAAGCTTCTTCTTCTGCACTTTTTTATGGTCATGATTTACAGCACTATGAATTTTGAAATTTTTACTGCTACTCGGACTAGGTGAATCCCTAGCTCTGCTTCAGTGTTGAGCTATAAGCACAGTGGTTGAAATTGAATAGGTGCTTTGTGTTGTCTATGCAACATTGTTTTCAGAAGTTTGTAGTCTCAAAGTGGATATTGTTAGGTGATGAGGCCAATTGTTCATTAGTTTGTTCTGAATTGTCTATGTAGGTATTGTGGATCCGAAAGTGCTATTGGAACTCTTTGCAATGTACCGCGAGTGGCAGGAGGAGAATGTCAAAAAACTCAGCCAAAAACAGGTTTGTTGTAGCAAGATGCATTGATGCCTATTGAGGTTTTAGTTTCAACACATATAACAGATGTTGCAGAACTTCAGTTTTTGTCTCTCTTTTTTTTTTTTTTTTTTTTTTTTATCTTGAGGGTTTTGTTAATGGGGACTGAAAGTCCGGGGAGCATATTGATTGACTTTAAAAGTTAATGGAAAATATTAGAATACGTGATTTTGTAGTGATCTTCAGTGTGATGAATCATGGATTTGAAAGCATTAGAGTGATCTTTGGAGTCGTCCTTATGCTCCTCCATCAGGCTAACATTTGATCTACACTATGATTAGTTTATTATGATCTCTTCTAGTTTTTAGTTTTGTTGATGAGCTGAATTCTGTTACCATCACCACACTCGAGTGGTACGATGCACTTGCAGAATAACTCAGATTCGTAGCTACTTGTGATTAGTATTTCAGCCAGATTGCCTGTTTAACTGGGCTGCCTTGGATTTTCATTTAAATGTTCTAGGTAATAGAATGAAACAGCTGAACTGAAGCAAAGGGATCATGGTTAAGTCTGAGATCAGTTGAACAAAATTTCAGAGGTGATAGTCAGCTTTAAAGAAAATGTTTCAAGGAAACTTAAAATTAAGCTATCCCTCCTTAATCTTTTGATACTATGGCTAGCTGGTTCTCTGGACAAGTTCTACCAACTGTGCATTCATATGTAGTTGCTCAAAATATGACAGAGTTGTACCCTGTTATTCTCATGTTTTGACAATCGGAATTTTACGAATTTTGTGGTCTGCTCTTTCTTTTAAGAACCTTTTGCCTATACATTAAGAATTTAAGATTTGGGAAAGACTGGCAGGATATTGGATTAATTTGATTTTCCTGCCTACCTTTGTCTCCGCAAGAACTATGTAACTAACATTGTGGTTTTGATGATAATTGTGACAGGAAGTGATAGAGAATAAGATAGAAATTGCAGACGCGTTGGCTGCTAAACTTCAACAACGTTTTAATTATTCAGTGACAGCAATGAAGACATCCTCACAGCATTTATCTGGAGGTAATTGATCTCATCATATATGCATTATATGTTTCCACTAGGATCATTTGCCTTAACAGAATTTAATGGACCTAATATATGGTAAAATTAGTTGTACAGCTTTGTGACATTGAAACATGGACACAGTTTATGCATTGCAGGTAGAGCTTGGGGAACTTAAAGGAAGGTTGACGGAGGTTATTAGCAACTGTGATGCAGTGTGCAAGAGAATATCTGCCGAGGGACCCGAATCTCTTCGGTCATCTGTTAAACCGTTAGTTATCTGCACAGCACAGCAAGAAGACCAATCTAACTTATCTGATATGCAAAGAGATCCAACCAGTCTACCTTCTGCTGAAACCAAGTTAGCCTGATTCTGCATTCTTTCTTTCTTGTACAAATACTTTGTAGAGCCAGTGACAAAACATTTGATCCTAAAAATATCACTGTTGATTACCAAGTATATCTATTTCCAGAAAATGAGCGAGTTTTGGAGAGTGGAAGTGATGCCGCTGTCTCTCACTCTTTCTCACCTAATAGAAAACGAAAAGGACAGAGTAGGACACAAGACAACCCGCCAGGATTTTGTGCTTTTTCTTGTTCTTGTTCTTACTCTTCCTCCTTTCTATTAAGCTAGTAAGAAACATCCATTTATAAGATGCACGTGAAGTGTAGGAATCCCAATCACCGACACAAAAGTGAACTGATATTACTGAACCAATATTATTGTAAAATGACTCTAAAATGAAAGGGATCTCGATCCCATCGTATCCCAGTGAGCTTCACTATCCATAACATGAACTGCAACAATAATTCAACTGTAGAAACTGCTGAAATAGAATGGATGAACTTACAGAAAAATCAAAACAACCTTGAGCAGAAAGATCCACAAACAATAAATTACTAGAACTGTAGAATCCACATCATCACTTATATGAACCAAAAATGGGAGAACAAATGGCTAAAATCATGGTTGTTGCTGGGCATCCATGTATCCAGCATCAACAAGAACCTTTTCCCTCTTGGCCAATTCGACATCTTCATCCACCATCATCTTGACCAGCTCCTGAAACCCAACCTTGGGCTTCCACCCAAGAATCTCCTTGGCCTTGCTTGCATCTCCTTTCAGATTATCCACCTCCGACGGCCTCAAGTACCTCTTGTCAAGCAAAACATGATCCTTCCAATTCATCCCCACATACCCAAATGCCACCTCCAAAAACTCCTCCACCGTATGCGACTCCTCGGTGGCCACAACATAGTCATCAGGCTTCTCCTGCTGCAGCATCATCCACATTGCCTCCACATAGTCACCTGCAAACCCCCAATCCCTCGAGGCATTCAAATTCCCCAAGAACAGCTTGCTCTGCAGCCCGATTTTGATCCGCCCCACGGCCCGAGTGATCTTCCTCGTCACGAAATTCTCACCCCTCCTCGGGGATTCGTGATTAAACAGAATGCCGTTACACGCGTAGAGCCCGTAGGCCTCGCGGTAGTTCACGGTGTACCAATGCGCCGCGCATTTCGAGGCGGCGTAAGGGGATCTTGGATGAAACGGCGTCGTCTCGGACTGAGGAGGCGGGGTGGCGCCGAACATCTCGGAGGAGCCGGCCTGGTAGTACCTGACGTTTTTCCTCCCGGTGGCGTCGACGTGGTTGCGGACGGCCTCGAGGAGGCGGAGGGCGCCGGTGGCGACGACGTCGGCGGTGTAGTCAGGGATCTCGAAGGAGACGGCGACGTGAGACTGGGCGGCGAGGTTGTAGACCTCGTCGGGGGCGATGGTGTCGAGCCAGCGGCGGAGGGAGGAGGCGTCGGTGAGGTCGGCGTAGTGGAGCTTCATGCGGGCCTTGTGGGCGTTGTGGGGGTCGATGTAGATGTGGTTGATCCGCTGGGTGTTGAAGTTGGAGGAGCGGCGGATCAGGCCGTGGACGTCGTAGCCTTTGTTGAGGAGGAACTCCGTCAGGTAGGACCCGTCCTGCCCGGTGATACCGGTGATCAGCGCCACCTTGCGACGCTCCTCGCCGTTGGATCCGGATCCGGATCTGACCGTCGTCTCGTTCTGGGTCGCCATTGTTGTCGAGAGTAATGGGAGGACTTGGTCTTCTACTGCTGGGTTTAGTTCTTCGCGAGAAGAAATGATGGGTGGGTTTTAAGGACGGATCCGAGTCGCTGGTGGTGGCGACAGTGACGCGCTTTTAGCGGTAAAATTGAGAGGCCAATTGGGGGGAGACACGTTAGGCTGATTGTGGTCAAATTTAATTGTCACCCCTGTTGAATATTATACTCGTTTTACGAACATTATGTTTGGGCTTGTTTTGCTACATGAGAGTGGACTGTTGTTGGCCACTTGATTTGTACAAAGTCGGACCATAGAATGTGTGAGTTTGGGCTACAGTAGATTATCTACTAAAACAAGCCCATTCTATAATTATGATCCAAGGCCGGCAGCGATGGCTAACTTGATGCATGACATGCATTTTAGATTCTGTGTTTGAGTCACCGATTCCTTTCTATGGTACGAGCTAGAGTTTTGAAGATGTGCTTGCATGTAATTTTTTCGAATGCGTCGCTAATTGATTGCTTGTGTTTGAGTTTCTGAATCTGTGTTATAAATATTGAAAAGGTATTCTATGCTTTCCACCAAGATACAGCAACAAAGCCAGAAGCATAAACGGCCCATCAAGGTATTCTTTGTTTGCACATCAGCTGGTTCCTTGCAAGTTGCAACCAATTTCTCATTATCTTACGGTTTAATAATAAGAAATATGGGAAGCTACTCGAACAACGAATCAACCGTACCAAGTTCAAATAAGATGTTTTCTCCACGAATACTTTGGTGGAAATGTTATGTACAGTGCATCTCCAGCAGAGTTGCTATTTCAAAAATAAAGTAGAAATTTATCAATATTTAAGCTAAAAACGTGCTCCGTATAATGTTTAAATAATTGATAAATTTAGGAATTGATAGAGGAAATTGATAAATTTATTAATCTTGGGGAGATAATTAACTAAAACTTAGTTAATGTATAAAATTTAGCAATATTGCTGGAGCAAAAGTTTAAAAATTGCTATTTTAAATCTAAATGTTGACAAATTTAGCAATAAATTTAACTTTATTGCTGGAGATGCTCTTAAAACATATGTCTTTTCTGATGGAATATTCCTTTTCACTCAGCATTTGTGGGAAACATGAATATATTTCCCTACTTTGAGGCCTCGTTTGTTCATTTCTTACATTTAAGAAATCCAAATGAAAGGAAATACTTTCTTGATTAAAGGGGAAAATGGGGGAAAGTGACTCCTTCCAAAGTCCAATTGAACAACTTTTCTTCATTATTTCCTTACATTTATTACCTCACATCATAATATATTATTATATTTTTTAAGAATTTTCCCAATTATTTTCCTTGCGTTACCAAATATCGGAATGAAAACTTCTCTTGAAATTGCATTCTCTTTCACTTTCTTTTCCTATAAGAAAGAGAAAAAAACTACTTTCATTTCCGCAAACCAAACAAGACCTTGGTATCTAATGTCATATTTTCTTCATAAATCTGTCGATCTATCCAATTGCCGACAGAAACGTAAACCTAACGCACCAAACCTTAAATAGTCCTCAACACTACGCGAAACAAAATCAGAGCCGTCCATCTATAAATCTCTAAACAATCATAATAAGACAGCCCAGCGTACACCGTACCCATTCAACAGATGTGTGCGCAGCTGTTTCCAACCTAATAAAACCAACCTGGGGTCCTACTCGAAATTACTAAACTACCCCCACACCGTGTTAAAATTACATCGAAAAATTAGGGAACCCGAAACCGAAACCAAAAGGAACAGATCTCTCTCTCTCTCCACTATATAACCAGGGCTCGCTCCTCATTATTTGAGCGACGCAATCGTCAAAACTAGGGCATCTCTATCTTATCTTGGTTCTTCTTCTTCTCTAAGTTCTGGGCGGCGCTAGGGTTTCGAAAACCGAATCTCGATTACTACGATATATTACGAATCTGTTTATAAAGCCTGTGTTGTTTTTTCTTCGATTAGTAAGAAAAAATTTGTAGTAAACTTGAATCTGAAGCGTGTTTGAATATGAGAATGAATATGAAGCGATCGAGGAAATCAATTTCTTGGGCTGCTGGAGTTAAACTTTGTCAGGTATAATCGCAAAATCTATAAATTTTGGATTTCCTTTTTAATTTGTTTGAGTTTGGATCCGAGGCTGTTCTTAGATTTGTTATTAAAATTTCCAGATTCCTGCGGTTTCGATTTCGATTTCGATTTCCCATCCTAATTATCAAGAAAGCAACAGCCTGATATGATTGATTAGATTATTATTTATTAATTTTATGTTTGCTGTTCAAAGAGAGATTGAACAATTGGATTGCAATTGATAGAATAAGAAAAGAAAAATGGAAAAGTGTAAGGGAAAGCCCAAGGGGCAATACTGGCAGTGATAATGGTTTGAATTCTTGAATAGATCAAGACAATGACCGATATGTGGTTATGAAATATGTTAATCGACGAAAACAAGATGAAAATCAGATGGTTTAATTTGATTGGGAAGAAGAAGATAGGAGATGGGGATCGCCATAAAATCTTTGACCCTATCGATGAACAGAATGATTTTGTCAAAGGATCAATAGAAGATCAACAGAAATTATGAAAGTGAAAGTGAATCAAGAGACTTAAAAATGTGGATTGATTGCTGTAAAATCTTACATTCAGATAAAAGTAAATGATGTCACTGAGTGTTTTGGTTCCAATTATGTTTTGACCCAGTTCAAGATCGAAATATGATAGCTTGTACATATTATGATAGCATGTGAAAACATATCTTTTGTTAATGGAGACATGAAATACTATTATTCCACGATCATCCTGTCTAAATTAAGGCGGTTGATAGTTTAACAGTTTTGATATTTGAGTACTTGTTTTAGATTGTTGTTTCATATACGAGTTCAGAAGTTTTGAGCTTATAACAGAACGCGTAAGTTCAGGAGTTCTGAGCTTATAACTTCATATGGCTTATACTTTGGTTGTCGATTCAAAAGGTGTCTTCCTGATCATGGAAATATTTTCAGAATTAAAGTTTTTTTTTTGTTCCAAAATATAAACTTTTCCTGATTTCTCGGTTATGTTACGTAAATCCTAAACAAGCGTTCAAGCTTATTGGAAACATACTTATGACCTGCTCAAGCAAGAGTGTGTGACTAGAATTGCCTACTTACCTCTTCATTTTCAGGAATAGTTTCTACTGCATATCCTTTTCAGATTGAAAATAAGAGCTAACAGTTGCACAGAGCCACACTATCTACATAATAGGGTTAGGGTGATCATTTTGTTTGTAAGATTAATGTCTGTCATAAATTCTGTATTATCCATTTTTATTAGAAATTAAACGACAGAACAAGGCGTAGTTGTCGTATTCAGATAGCGTTTAACTGAAATAACTCATGAAGTCAACCAAAGTTCAAAAGTACCATTCTTTGCCATAGGATCAATACTAGATCCCCAAACAGTTATATTTACCCATGATAATTGTGCTGCTTCGTAGATGTTAGAATGAAAATAAGAAAACCCTTGACATGTAGCCTTTTGTTGATAGCAATTTATGTAAAGTATGGGAGACATATCAGCCATTTTGTGACACTTTACTAGGTTTCGTTCAGCTATTAGGTTTTCAGATGGGTCAAATCTAAGATTTTAACAAACACTAGTACAAAATTTGTAGCGTACAATTTTGATTCTGCTTGTTTATAAAGAAAATGATTCGTGAGAAAATTTAAATTCTCAATATCATGCTTGTGTTCGGCTGCATTTGTATGATTTTTCCGTGATGGTGCTTTCATATCTTGCAGAATTGGAAAGTATAACATCCCTATAATGTCTCTGTTTCTTAAAATGATCCTGCATATGTTCTATATTTCTGTCAAATGATATCTCTTTGACATTTTATGGAAATATTAAAGATTGTTCTGACTTTTTAAGTTTTGGCTTTAAATAGGTGAAGCTGTTCTCTTCTTTGGATTGTCCTGTGGAAGTTGGCATGAAATATCAAGGTCAGTTTCAAAAAAAGGCATCAAGTATGTTGCATTCGGCTTCTTTTGAAGCCAATGATAGCCCGCCTGGGTTTGAAGTCGGTATCTCTATGAAGCAATCTAAGCTGCAACATTTCCCCATCCCTCGGATCAAATGGCAATGCCCTCCCAAGGTAAGCAGATGATATATCTTTGTTAAAACACGATGAACTATGCTAGTGATTCAAAAGACTAGTTAGTTTCTTTTCCTCAAACATGTTTTCTGCTCATTTCAAATTTAAGAATAAAAATGCATATCTGTTTGTATTTGTACTTGATGTATTGATTCAAATGTTTTTATTTTATTTTAACAGCTTATTATGAGTGAGGACTGGTGTGTAGCGGCTGGTGAGGAAAGTGAAGAAGCCAAGACTCAAAAAATACGAGAGATGGCAGTGCTTGAGGCTGTATATCCTCGATTTTCTGCAATTCCACCTAGGTAAGGTTTATCTCTTATTATATCTGGTAGTATGTTTGCTAGTAGGTTATTTCTCATATAACTGAGCTTGATCGTCGTTTCCCTCTTGCAGCCCCGCTGTTTCTTTTGATGTAGAATGCGAGCGTTATGATCATAGCCTCACTCCTTGTGTCCCCATCAATCCAATTGAAGAAGAGTCCCAAGAAGATCAAGATCTAGAACATCTAACACCAGCAAACACCACTGTAGTATCTCAGCTACCGGGTTTTTCCCAAGGTCTGTTGGCATCTGGAACTGAAAATGCGTCAGAGTCCAGCCCTCCTGGTTTTGAGCAAGCACATACACCAGGAAAGTTACCTGATCAAAGTGCTGATTTTACGGCTGTTGCCTCAGCTGCATTAACCGCAATGATGAAAAACAGTGAGAAAGAAAGTATGATCGATACTGATTTGCTTATTAAGATTCTGAACGATCCGAAAATGCTCCAGAAATTGATTATACAAGGACCACAAGCCAATAGAGGAATTGCATCAATGAACACACTTACTACACCAAGTTCAAAGACGGTAACTCCCTATGTTCCCTCATCCCTTTCGAACTCTGATATGCCAAGGACTCCAGGTGGTAACTTCCATATGCCAGGTAAAGTGGGTACTGCTTTGAATGCAATCCCTCTTCAGCCAGAAACTGTTCAAGTACCTTCCGTCACCAGCCCTCAACCTGACCATGCTATATTGCCTAGACTGCCAAATCAGACACAACCCTCATTAAGTATGTTACCTCAACAGAACATGGCTCCCTTAGGATCTTTCCCAGTCCAGGAATCCGGAACTGTCAAGGACATGAACTACTATAAGAACCTCATTAGGCAACATGGAACAGATAATAAAGAAATGCAGGACCCCATTTTCCCTAAAAATGGTGATAATTTCTTGACGGACTTGAAAATGTCTGTACATTCAAACCCACCGGAAATGAAGGCCAAGAATTTGAAACGTTGCATGTTTTTCAAAAGTGCCAAGGGGTGTCGTAAGGGTGCTAATTGTGAATACGTGCACGACATGTCGTTAAATTGGCGTACTGGTATGGAGCCCCAAAGTGCCAAGAGAATGAAACTAAATGGGGTCAATAATAAGGGGAGGGGTATGTTTTAGGCGGTACTTGTCAGTAGTAAAATCTGTCCTTTTTTTCCAATTTTGTAAAGAAAGTTTGGGAAGGGTAGAAAGACTTTTTGAGACACAGGTAGGTTTTTCGTTTGGTATTTACTCATGCAATTTGCAAAGGTTAATGAAAATTTCATGGAATTGTTTTTTGATTATTTTGTTTGTTCTACACTGTACTTGGGCGAAGCTTTCCAATCATGAATATCATAATATGGCCCATCAGCTCAAAAGGCAAAGACAGACCCAAAATATTTCCTACTAGTTATCTTAATTTAACTTTTTGTTTAAATTCGAGTGATTGCATTGGCTCGGACTTCGGACTGTCACGTGACAGTGCTTGCTACACATGGAATAATTATTCTGGTAATAGTTGCAAATCTGTCGTGTATGTCGACTATAACAATTCTTTAAAATGTCTATGTCTTGAATAATTTGAAGAGATTAAAACAGAAATAGTTTTAATATTTTTATTTTAATAGTTGGGTAATATGTGTGAATTATAATTTAGGACGTGCAGATTTCACTCCTCGTAATGTTTTTATTCTTCATACTTCTTAGTTTCTTTACGGTAATGGCTATGTAGATTTTATCTTTGAGTCTTCGTACTGATGTGATTAGAAAGTGAGCGGACAAGAGAGAGAGAGAGAGAGAGAGAGAAGATTAAGGCCACATAGGCGGAGGTACACTACGCATGGCACCCCTTTGATTTTATTCCATGCATGTATTCTCCTTGATTGATTGGCACCCTTTTGATATAATCATTTCGTTCTATTATATCATGGCCCCTGGCTATAAGTTTCTAGCTCTGCCATTCACCATCTGCAGGGGCAAATCCTTTAAGGGGCGGGAGGTGGCTGCGGCCCGCGGCGATTTTAAAATCTCTCCTTAATTATAGTGTGATTATGTATTTATTAGTATTAAGTTCAAGATTTTAGTATATAGTGGCCCCTCCAAGAATTTTGGCCCCTTCGGAATTTTGTTTCAAGTTCCGCCACCAACCATCCGTCATAACTACATGCACAATTTTTATTCAACTCGGAATTATTCCATGTACCCGGAACACCATGTGGCACTATCATGTGATATATCCGGTCAATCATATAACTCAGATTCATGTGAGGACCAGCGGAGTTAGAAAAAAAAGTAAAAGTAATTCAATACATCAATCAAAAATAATATAAAACACTTGAACCAATGAGATTAAAAGGGAACATAAGACATGTGATGTTCCGGGTACAAATAGCAATTTCCTTCAATTCAATAGAAATAAATTAATTTTCTACGTTAGTTTTGATCATAATTAATTCCATATATATTTTTCGTTTTCAGTTGCACTGCTCACCAATAGCGAGCCTTGATATAAGGCATTTTGGAAGAAAACAAGGTACATGTGAGACAATAAAAATTGGTTCACATTGCTACCTGCACAATTAAATCATCACATGCACTGGGACAAAACCGGCAAGACTTGCAGGTATAGTTTGAGCTCGAGGAGACAGACCCGATATTTCTCGATCACATTTGGCACCTTGTGAGACGAAACGAAACTGGTTTATATTAGTTTGTGTGGTAGTGAATTAGTTAAACCCCAAATCACATTATGAAAATGGAAAAATAGATCGAAAATGGAAACTGAAACCCACCAAACAGTTTTGTGGTTCTGCCTACAACTCATCTCTCAATATAACCCGACCCAATTTGCAGCATGCGTGGTCGGTTTCTGCAGCCAAACTGACCAGAGTCATGTGGGAGAGACGAACATGCAGAAAGAGCCTTATATCGGAAAAAAGTGGTGCAGCAGGAATAATATCTTCCATGCAAATTCAGGTTTGTTCACCTTTCATTCATGCAATCTTGAATGTGCATGTTGTTGGAGTTTAAGTCGACCCAAGAGAAAATCATCTTCGATTCGTCATTTCTCCAAATTTAAACTGGTCGGGGAAACAAGATCGATCAATCGAGTGATAGGGAAGGAGTGTTGTGCAGGATACTATCCATAGCTAGGGCAAGATTTTGATTACGAGTTAGTAATATGCTTAAGTGGAAACCCATTTGGACAAATGCCAGATTGTTTGCTTGAGGTTTCTGTATGTCACCATAACCATATATGATTAAGAAGTAAAACCTTCGATCAACTACATGTTGTAATATTAGAACCCCTAATGGTGTTAACAAGTGATGATGATGTGAAAGACTATGAAAGTTTTCTTTGAGCTTTGTCTCCAATTCAATTCTATTTTCTAAATCAAGTTGTTAGCAATCTCTATCCATCTCCCAAAACAAGCTTATATGAATCTAAACGCAACTGGATTGTATCTCGAACAATTAGAATTGTCATAGGGAATCAAGTGGTACGTAGTACGTACCATCACAAATCATACTCTCTGTGTGCATACCGTAGTATACGACAGAGATACAAAAACTTCTTATATGCATACCGTATAATACGAAAGATATATATACAAGAAACTCCATGCTTAATAATAATTAGGATGTGATTAAGATGGGATCTAGTAACTGATTGATTAAGATGGCATCTAGTAAACGATTGATTAAAATTAAGAGAGCTTCATATTTAAGCAATCTAGATTAGAAGGTGGTGGACAATGAGACTCACGTATTTGCATGTGAATGAATGAGAGGAAATATATATGGAGGCCAATTAATTGAGGGCGTCACTAAACATATATTAGGACTTCACTGGTGGAAAATATATTGGGGTTGTTTCATATATATCTCACGTACTTACGTGGACCAAAGTTCATGGCAGATTATAACCACTAATTAAATAAAGACGTTAACTAGGTCATATACATATATATGTTTGAAAAGCATGTAGTAATTATGCACAACAAGAAACTATTTAAGATTATAAATTAAGGCATTTTTGGGAAAGCCTTACTAAATGAAGAGCATGAATCTTACACCTAGAAATAGATGTAGAAAAAATCATATAGTTCGTGAAAAGAACTATTCATTGTCAATAATATTGTAAGTTATTGATGAGATTATGGTTTGGGGCAAGGAATTGAGAAAGTGTTATTGTCTTTGGTTCAAAATATATGCACCATAAAACATCGTTGGCCCTAAACAGTGAAATTGGGCACCTTGACGTCTTGACCACATTAACATCAAAATAATTAGAATAAAAATATATAGAAGAAAAATCAAGTGTTTTGAACTTTGAAGCACATTTTTAATTTTGAGGAATATAGAGCTGTTTTTAGGTCCAAAAGTTTCCTCATCTCATTCCCCAAAATGAGGTTGGAAAAGAAAGAGAAGTTTTCTCCAAATTTGCAGTAAAGCCTTCATTCTCCAAAATTTAATTCTTTCACGTGCTCCAACGAATTCAAGACAACAATAGAATGTTTTATTAGGTATTTTATTGTTACAATGAAATATATAATGGTCTTTTGTTATAATTAATAATGATATAGTATATTTTATTATTGTATTAAATGCCGAAATCTCTAAAATGGAGAAACTGTTGGATTTTGAGCATAAATTTTTTGGAAATTTTAGCTTTTGCTTGTCTATTTTAGATAAATTTTAGGGAACCTGTTGTATGCTCTTATAATTTAGATTTATTGTTCTTGTTTGCTTGTTATTAGGTTGTTATCTTGTTCTTGTTTGCTTGTTATTAGGTTGTTATCATGCATAAGGGAGGTATTGAGTTAGTCTCCCTCTCTATCTCTTTTATTTTTCTTTTGATAAATTTTGATGCGGCTTGTTCTTTTTATATCTCTTTCAGTTTTCTTTTAATAAATTACGAGGCGATGATAAGGAGGTTCTGCCTTCCTTATCCCTCTCGTTTCAGCCAAAAAAAGTTAGAATAAGTAGGTGATCACAGTTTAGTTTAGTCATTTGCAGCCGTATTATCTAAGCCAATAACTACATTTGCATCTTAATCCCACGGTTGTAAAACTGGGTCAAACAGCCCCAACAAATACTTGTTTTTATTAATCTTCAACAATTCGATTGAATTTGTATATATCATAATTTTCAATTAGCATATAATTTTACCAGGTTTGTCTATGGTACTGACATGTATACCACACACTCATTTTACCACTAACTGAACAAAAATAACAAGTTAAATGAGTAAATTAAATTCACAACATTGACAACAAAATTACTATATTTGTTTTACACATTTACATATAATTGAACCAAGTTACTATAACGACAAAAAGTTGTTCATAAACTTGTAAATTGTCTTAAGTTGAGTAATTACCTCTAATAGAACAAAAATTACTTAAATAATAACTATTTTTATCAAAACGACAACAAATTTATTATCATATACGTAAATGTAGATATCATATTCATGTAGGTACCCTACAAAATTTCTAATTCGACGTCAAAGTCTCCGAGTTTTAAACTTTTAATTCAAGCATACGCGCGTAAAGAGTCCAAGCAGACTAGGAAGTGAAACAATTAACAAATAAATTATTAATTTTCAGAACGGGGTACAACTGCAGTAGTAGATTGTGTAGACCACCAATTCCTTAATTTTGTATTATTTCTTCTGTCAAGTCGACCTCTTCCTTTTGATTGGATTTATGGTTGTTCTGGTTATTAGATTCCTTTTGTTTTACTCCGAAATTCCTTTTGTTATATAATCCTCAGCTGGCTAGTATTCACTGTTTAAACTCATTTCCACTGTTTAAAGAGAGATTATGAAAAAAGGGCATACATAGCTTGGAGCTGCTCTTCAATTCTTTCATTTCTGCAAATGAGTTCTCGAAAGGGTACGCAAAACGTACACACAGTCACACACTACCACATATATGCATCATCAACATTGAGAAAAACTGAAAAAGTACCCGAGCTCCTTACATGCTCATATACAAATTAATCACCAACACTGAACAAGTTAGTAACTCTTACTCACGTACGGTCAGAGCCACCATTGCTGCATGCCACAGATAACAACCTCAGCAATACTGGTCTATCAAGGAGCGAAAGACGACTTCATCGCAAGGAATCGTCAAACCCATGTCATGGTTAAACCCGAACTCCTCCTCAGCCCTCTGCAGCAGGCTCTGAAACTCAGGATGCCCCAACCACGATATCGGGATTATATATCGGCTTCTGTTTTCGCCTACGTACACAGCGAAATGCCCTTTGGGAACATCATCGGGTAGACCACTTTCATTGTAGCCATTGTTCTTCTTCCCGAAACTCGAGCACCTCTTCAGAATTTGCTTCAGGGCAGTCGTTTGTGGCAGCAGCAGTGCTTTGTTCGATAATGACTTCTTGATTATCGCCATGAGAGAGTAGTAATCAGAAGTAGGTAATTAACTAGGTATATAACTCTTTTATAAAAAATAACTAGGTATATAACTCAGCTGGTTGGCTAGACAGAGAAAGAAGAAGATAGCTCGAGAGAGTTCAGAGTTGTGAAGAAGAAGGTGGTTTTGGTCTGAGTTGATGGAAATTTGGAGAAGGGTGGGGAGGTATTTATGGAGGAGGAGAATACTTATTTTTTAAAATATGGAGGAGAATACTAGAGTGACAAAAACTCAGAAAACAAGGCCATGTGAAATGTGGGCCAAACAAGAGCCCACACTTACCAGTGTGTTTGAGGGAAAGAAAAACAATGATTAACGTCGGTCATAAGTTACTGATATGAAGGATGCTACAGAGAAATCTTAGCCGGCATAAGAACAATAGCGAAACCCTAATGGTCCAAATAATAAACTCAAAGGGGTTTTGCCCTACCAGTGTTTCCTTCCAAATTCCAAATAGGAAACATGGGAATTAGGTTGTGTGGCTTTGCAAATGCTTTAGTATGTATTTACTGTATATCTACTTTACGTGTAGGGTTTGAGTCGTGATATACAGAGTACTACGTACTGTGTATAATGTCCAAAGAAAATGAAAAAAAATATCAGAAATCGACTATACACTGATGGATCAACCGCATAAACTGTCCTGATATGGTTGAATTAGGGATCAATACCTTTGTTTTGATGGTTACTCATCATGAAGACAAAAGGTATGCATCTTTGTCAAGTACTGTTTGCATACCCCAGCTAGATGCGTATACATGTAAGTTTTGTATAGATGCGAGCTGGGTTATTTGTAAGCATCTGTGGCTTCACACAGGCCGTTAACATGGGGGTAATGTATGAGCAACCACTAGCAACCGCGAAAATACCTGACACCTAGATGAGCCTGCATGCAGCCCTGCTTGAACGGAAGTAGCAACTTGATCACTTTGTAATCAGCAGTTCAGCACAGTAACAGACTGAGTTGAAATGTCTTCAGGTGCAAAATGGTAGGGGGAAATGTCTAAATATCGAGGTTTACAATGCTTGCTTACCTTTTGTTTCCTTTATCCAAAGGTAGTTAGTTGTTAAATCCATTACAAATTAGTCCCAACTCAAATAGTTCAGAATTATTGTCTAATTGATCATTAACAGAAAATGAAGAACCCTTTCACAAGTAAGGTCAGTTTCCTCAAATCAATCCATGCCTATAGCCTACACTAATTTCCAGTGATTCAAAATGGTTCTGTGTGATTTGTAAAGCGGTAGACTTGGATATATTTTAATGCTGCAAGTCTGCAAGATCCACTTGCCTTTGGCAAATTGTTGGTGGAAAACAAAAGTCATACTAGTTTATTTAAAAGAAGAACAGGAATTTATAGCGTACAGGTGCAATACAGCAATAGGATGATCAAATTATATATGTCTAATTGGCTCACAATATATAGTAATAATGAACTTTTCCTGTTTGCTATTTGACAATCAGTGTTTCCGTGGCAGTTGCTTGCAGGTTTGGAATTTTTCTGGTTGAGTTTGTTTTAGGTATACTTCCACAAATATATGGTGGAGTGTAGGGCTTGAATGAGAATTATTTACTTATTTCTGGATACTCTTGAATGATATTGATTTGTATTTGTGCTAGCTGAAGCATCTGTGGTGAGGAAACAAGAAACAAAACACCAACCAAAGCATTCAAACCGCAGAAGCTGGAATGTTTATGCATGTGCTATAGGGCTTCAATAACAACAAAACTCGCCTAATTCTCAATAAAGCATAAGAAAATTTTGCCTGTTAGACACTGGTAATGATCTGATGAGTACCCGATTTGAGTACTAATAAGTTCAAATACTCGCACTAAAATTGAGACACCTAATGCCAATTAGATACAGGTCATATCTACTTATGAACATAAGATGGTTGCTTGCTTGATTGAGACTCTTAACATTCATTCATTTTAGGAAAAGTTCCATCTTGTAGTACAACCAGAACCATAGGACGGCTGGTTGTGGTTCAACCATATCAGAACTTAGAACTAAGCTGACTAAAAATCTGTCACAGCTGAAAGAACAATGTGTTCGACAATGTTTTCAGATTGGAAGCATAATGATCAGACCTTTTGAGTGATGCTTGTTCCTTATAGCAATGAGATTCATTTAGAACCAGAACTTAAAGAAACACAATTGTACTAATGAACAAGGATTGCAGAGATATATATATACACACACACACATAAAATTCTATGACAGATAATTCTGTGAAGCATGTTTCAGCTCATCAAGTTACTTGTGCTGCAAATTGTCTAACCATTAAAGACTACCCATGTGCTTTGCAGATACAAACCATACCAAAAACAAGACCAAACAGATACAATAGAGCTGGTAAGTAAGACACACACCTACATTCCTCCCAAAATGAGCACCACTAGTATTTCCAAGAGAATTTATATATCCCCCATGTTCTAAGGCTGATGAAGAAAGCCATCACCAGAGCTGCTGCTTCAAGATTCATCTTATCCATCTCTTCGATCATGCTTCCATTTTCGACTTCTTCTACCACACATTTCAGCCATCACGTACCATGACTTAGACTTTGACATGCAATGAGTCACAAAACTTCACATCAATGCATCATATCTCAACTTAAACAGGAAGAACTCCTCGAAAACTGTTATACTATACTGTAGAAACAAACCCACAGATTGCAGAAGAGCTTGAAAACAGTCCAGTTATGCGGCTACCCATGTTGTAGATATACATATGGATAGAACGTCAAGGTTAGTATTAATGTGGGAGAGCATACCATCCTCGTCGTGACTGAGGCAGGACCATGATTGGCAATCAACAGACGGCAACTCTCTTGCAGAAGATGTTGAACCAACCCCATTTATCGGCATGTGAAAGGGATGAAGGCCATGTTACTTGTCCTCAAGAAACCTCATAGAGACAAAATAGAAATGGCGGCTTCACAGCAATCACAATTCACAACAGGTAAGGTATTTCAGTTTATCGGTCTACTCAAGTACTCATCTCAGAACCTGGATCATTACAAGTCAAAATAAGCTCATATGTTTGTAGTGTGTACGTTTCCCGGTATATAGAATTAAAGATAGACCTGACCACTGAATCAATCCAATACAACTCTAGAACAGCACAGGTATTTGAGAAAATCGAGCTTTCTGAAATCTCTAAAATGCTTATTCACATCACCGGATCATTTGGGTGTCACGTTAACTATAAGCATCAAAACTACAGCATCGCAATCGACTCTGAAGCCTGAGGAGGTCTACAATGAAGCATGAACCATCCCATCTGATAGGCCTAACTCATTTACCTTGAGCATACTACGTACTGCCATTGGCCCAACATAAAGAAAAATAGACGGGGAAGAAGACAATACTAATATTGTGCACAGCCTTCTAACTTGTTTGATAAGAGGTCTCAGAACAATCCATTGTTGTTCCTATACTACACTGTTCAATTAGCTGTAAACCACATACAAAAATTTAAACAAACTGGAGAGTTCCCCATCACTGTGATGATACAGATGTTTACATCAAGGATCACTCAATCTTCATTAATTTACACTGATGACGAATCTTTGACAATATTACCATGATCATGCATATTCAAAGCCAGAGGGTTGTTTGGACAGCTGGGGCATCCCTTCCATCAAGCTCAGTTTTCGTCTCACATTAACAATGTGGGCTTGAACCTATCAAGTTAGGCACAATGTCAAAACATAATTATCAAAAAGCACCTAATTATGCAGTCAGACCTTGAAACATAGAACAGAGCAACTCATACAATCTGATATAGACAACAGTACAGGCATAGACAAAACAGTAAGCCACAAGGTAAACCTCAATCCCTTAAATTATAGGGGAAGAGAAGTAGATCATTCAGCCCCTCCCAATATTTGAAGATAGTGATACACCGCAGTCTCTATTAAGTACTCCTAGATAGCACTATAACAGGGACCCAAACATGGCCATAATTAGCATGATCACACAACCCATTAAATTTATAAGGAAAACAAATAGTATTCCCATTCTCAAAAGATAAAAAGAAATGGGTGGAAAGGGGGGGGGGGGGGGGGGTTCGGTCTGTGCAGTTTACTCTTCCCTCGTAAATTAATTTAAAATAAAAATGGGTGAGGGAAAATAAGTTAATATTATGCAAGGTCTGAAGTCCAAACTAATAGCAATTCTACCTCTTGGCGAGCCGCTGCAAGTTTTAAGAGTTCATCTGCTTCTGAAAAGTTCAAGAACCACTGACTAAGAGGGTGATCCTTTGTGTTTCCTCGTTTGTTTTCATTCATGTTATCATTCACAACTGCACAAATAAACATAGGAAGCTCAGAATCAAAAGCAATGTAAAAGACAGGTTCCAGGACCATTGAAACAATAAATTTACCAGGCTTAGGCAAGTTAATCCCAACAGGCAAACGGGGAACTATGACAGCTGGATGGTTTTGTACACGAGCAAAAAATGCCTCAGAAGGGTCGGGGAAAACTATTTCATTATAAGATTCCATAACAACAGGTTTCTTGGTCGACTGGGGGCCCGATTCGTCTTCGGTATATAGCTTCAAATGGTGATACCTAAAAAAGATATAAGCTCCAATTATTAGCAATCTTCCTTCTGTGTCAAGCAAATAACATGAATTTCAGAATACATAAACTCACAAGTCCAACTGCTTCTCACAGATATCATTGTGGAAGAACAGGCTGATGGCAATTTCAAATTCACCCCAACCGCATTCTGTTAACTCAAATGGGGGCGACTCGATCACTCTCATAGGGTTATTGAAACTAGGATGCAATTGAAAGACAACACGCTTCACCACCGCCCCAAGGTCCTCATTTGTCGCTCCACGAACATAAACCGTCCACTTATGGGACTGAGACCTAATCAACAGAAGACATTAGTGGAAAATATCCAAAGATACAAAGGCGTTATGACAAGACCCTTACTTATGGGACTCAAACCTAATTAACAAAAGACATTAGTGGAAAATATCCAAATACACAAAAGGATAATGACAAGACCCAATAAAAGGAAAATACTTACTCGCTGGCCTTCCTACCAAGATAGAACGCGATCGTCCCATATACTATCGGCACACAAATATCAACATCCTTAAGTTTCCTGTCTGTGCTCTATCACACCAAGTGAAAAAGCATCATAAACTTTACTGAGTTATACATCAGAAAGAAAAAGGGCGTGCTTCGATGAGTTCAATAAACAAGACCTCCAAATTACAATGAAATGTCTAAAACAAACAAAGTCTCAGGGTCCTCTAGGACCAAGATTATAACAAAGAGCAGCACAACAAAGCATGACATACTAAAAAAGCTATACAGAACCTAGGGTAACAAGCAAACAGAAAACGAAATCTCATCCCCACAACATGCCATTCAACCGTTCAAGTGTGTCGAAACTAGTAATGCATCAACTCAACCAAAACTAGCTCATGCTTCATCAAATTCAATGAACTAAGAAGTAAACAGTCAACAAAAGAATCAAACTGGGTACATGAAAACAACAGAACTTTCAGAATCTTAAACTACGTAGACACAAAATCCACAAAACTATTTAAGCAAATGTTAAGAACAAAAGGCAAAAGAATCACTACCTTCTTGTCACTATCATCAGTGGACTTGGAAGCTCGAACTGACTGTGAAGCTTGCGCAGAGCCACCGTCCTCCTCAGGCTGAGGTTCAGCTTCACCAACTTTCCTCGCCGACATTGTGAGCAAAGATTCGAGCTTTAAGCCACTTCAACTTACACAGAGCAATGCCAACGCCGGAATTCGAAGCACGGCGAAAAGGGTTTCACCGAGGAATTCGAATTGGGATAGATTAGGTTTCAGAATTGGGGGAGTAGAGTGAGCTAGGGTTTTAGTTCCTTTGATGGCTTTCGAACCCTTTTTGTGAAGAAACAAAGACTCAATTTTGGGGTAAAACCGCGGGCAAAAGAAATATATCATCAATTTTTTTTTTATCAACATTTTGTTTCAAAATCCCTTAAGAACCCGACTTCGGTAACAAGCCATTGTCACCTTAAAGTGACCACAACCAATAAACATGGGACACATGTCCATTTTAAAAGGTTTAGCTGCAATTTAAGGACATAACATGAAGGTTTTGGGTATTTGATATGTTTGTTTATACTTATTGTTGACACTTGTCCATCTCTTATTGGTGTTTGTCACCCATAAATGACCATAGCTGATCACCCAAGTTATTTCCATCTCGTACATGATTTTTTGTCTTTTAAGTAATGTTGCAGAATGCGGATTATTAATCTGCCATAAGTATTTAGTTAGGGTGGTTCATATGATTAAACTTATTGTGTTTTTGTGGGAAATTTAAACGATATAAATTTAAAATGACACAATATTTATTTGAAATAGATGCCTCGTTTGGTTGATGGAAAGGAAATTGGTTTCTTAGTTTTTTTTATGTACATAGGAAAGTAAGTTTCCCACTAGTTTCCCTACGAGGTGTTTGGGAACGTCGGGAAGGTAACTATGAAATGTATTTTACTTTCCTTTCCAATGTTTGGTTTATGCATGAATATGAAAGGAAGTAACATTAATTTACCAATTATATCCTTAGTATTAAAATATAAAATATTCAAGATTTAAAATTTTTATGGATAATACATTAAAATAATATTTGAAAGATGTAATTAATGTGCAATTAATGCTGGGAAAATATGAGGGATATTGAATCTCATGGTATGTGGGAGAATCCAATTTCCCATCTATTTTCCCATATTGCAATAAAGTCTTTCATTCCCTTAAGTGTGCCAAACAAATAAAAGGAACAATTTTTCCCTTCCCAACCTTTCCAATCCGTGAACCAAACGAGGCCAGAAAGCAATTATAAACCGGAAACAAGTGGAAAGTGAGAATAAATAGATTGATAATGATTATGGATAATTGATTCATAATCTCAACTTCGTATTATGTAAACTCAACCTCGTATTTCGTAACCAAACCCCTAAGTAGGAATTGATTTTTAGAGGTGGGACATACACCAATCATATTTCTTTTAAACCAACATTTCTAATCCGTGAACCAAACGAGGCCATAAAGCAATCATGAACCGGAAACAAGTGGAATATGAGAAGAAATGGATTGATAATGATTATGGATAATTGATTCATAATCTCAACTTCGTATTTTGTAAACTCAACCTCGTATTTCGTAATCAAACCCCTAAGTAGGAATCGATTTTTAGAGGAGGGACATACACCAATCATATTTCTTTTATACATACGTGAATAGTTTTATCCAGAATCATTTCGATTCTTTTGTGATAGTAAACACATGAATCTGATTAACTCGTATTCAGTCCCTCTTATTCCTTTATCGTTTGTGATACTGCCGACTCTCCTGACATAGAGTTAACGTATCACACCAACTGAACATGGTAGAAATGTTATATCGAAACTAAACCATACTGCAGACTTTGTGGCACTAATCAAGTAACAATTCTTCCTTTGTTAACTACTAAACATCTGATAAACAACACTATTCAAACTTGCTTTCATTCTGATTTGTGAAAATGAGGAGATCTTGATAGTTTGAGGGTCAAGTGTTTCATTAGCAAGGCCATGGGATTGGAATATGGCTTGATATGAAATATTTCAAGATCTATTTAGAATAACAGATGGATAAATGTAGCAGTGAAGCATAATATGCAGATGGCAACCTATTAAGCACTGATGCATAAACAGTCTAGCTCAGATATTGCATTCCAATTAATGACTTTTTGGGTTTAGTTTCCAACAACAGCAGCATAAATGCAGAACCGATAATAAGTTCAAGGGGGCACTTCACAATGTTACAATTGAAAGAAAGGATATCCGACAAAGTTCGCCACTCAAAGCCATGCATTTGCTAGATGCGTCCTTGGTAATAATAGGTGGGGTTGAACCAAACGGTGTTCCAAGGCAACCACCGGCACCAACAACCATCCACAGCCACCAACCACCAGGCAGTACAAAGGGAAGCCTAAAGAATTAGATGTTCAAAGCACTCAAAGCCATCACCTTGCATTGTTCATTCATGGCATGAAGTTGTGCTTCTTTCTTGTCAAGAAGAGCACTCAGCCTTACATTCTCTTCCATAAGTTTCTGAACTTCTACCTCTTTCTGTGTTTTCTCACCCTCTAACTGTGTTGTTTTTGCGACAAGCCTGTTACAAAGTAACATGAGATGATGAAACAACGAAACATTGCCAGCTAGTGTGTATGCTTGTACACTGGGATAGAATCGGATTAGCACATGCATAAGCATTAGGACTGCTGCTGCTTAAAAACATAAGAGCATGGACACACTTTGAAACACATGCCTGTCGATGAGTGCAAACATGCAACAGATCTAATAACATGCAATACGCAAGTAAGCAAAGCACCCTATCCTTGTTGTTATCATCCTAATAGAAGAGACAAGTCGGGATTTGATTATCATAATTCAGGGAGGCCTTTGCAGGGTATATATTTCTTAACTACAATGAAGTGAACCAATTGCACAAAACCTCACAAAACAACTAAAGGGTAAATATAGTGAAATTGAACATCTATTGAATGCAGAATAAGAAAGATACTGACCGTTCAAACAACCTCTCAATAGTTTGAAACTGCTTCTCTGATGAAAGCAATGTTTCTCGTACAGTGATGAGACTGCTGACATACGATTTTAGAGACTCAAAGTCCCGCTTCACCCGGCAAAGCTCCTGCTCATTTTCTGTGGCTCGTTCCCGCTGTATGGATGTCTCTAGAACCAAATCCTCAACTCTCTGCCGCATTTCATTTAGAATACCGTTTGTACCTAGCGCAAACTGCTCCATCTCCTCTAACTTCATAGACATGTTCTCAATCTGGATGGACTTTTTCTTAATTTCTTCCTGACCAAAAGTTACCTTTTTCTTCTCAACTGCAGTTTCAGCTTCTGCCAATATAGCTCTCTTGACTAGAGCTTCCATTACATCTGTAACCATCTGCACAGACTTGAGCAGTTCACCAATATAAGCTGCATCTTGTTCATCAAGAGTTTCCCGTTGCTTCCCAGTCCCAATTGTAGAATCTTCATCCGGAATATCAAAGGAAGAAAGATCAACATTCCAAGACCATCCAGACAACGGTGTACCATTTTTATCAACAATCCCCAGTCCTTCTGATTGTTTGATGCCACATGCAGTATGTGCTAAATGAGGAACAGCCATTATTCTTGCTTTTGATTTCAAGTATGTTAACAAACTAGCAGCCGTCTTAACTCTCCGCCAAAGAACCTCTAATTCCTTTTTTGAATCTTCATCAGACCCCTCTATGCAAGCCTTTACCTCTATAAGCTTTTGTTGTAACACATCCACTTGGGACTGGCGCTGCTCCATCTCCAGCTTCCACATTTCATGTGTTTGGTTTAGTTGAGACTTCAAGGATGACAAGTCATACTCTTCTCCGGCTGCCATCCCCTGTCCAAAGTTGTAAAATAAAACATAAATACCGTGAACCGTGAAATCTGATACAATAGACACAACGTCAATATGAAGGCATAACTCCCATACGATCATTCAAATGAATATCACATTATGAAGCTTAAAGTGCCTGCTAACTCAATGCTTCATGAGGGGAAAAAGTCGCAGTAAAGTTTGTGATATTTATCAAGCTTTATCAAGCATATTTGGCTAGTAAAAGAGCCAAAATGCACCCAAATCTAAATACGCTGCATCTACGGATATAGAGTTGGGGATGTCTGCATGATGAAAAGCCGGAAACTTCAAACATGTTGGTAAACTATTGCACACTATCTCATACAGAGATTACAATGTGCTGCTCAGGAAAGTAAACAACACACTTAAACTATTGCACACTCCATACATGATCTTGATGATAAGATATCCTTTCAGTACTTCCCTGAAACCATTAGGCTTATCAAGTAATCACTACCACTAGACTCAGAAATCGAATTCACAATTCCAGATAACCCAATAAAACCAAGTCCACTAAACTAAAAGCACATTCAAATCAAACCAAGCACAAATCCAACCCATAAAACAGAAATCTAAAGCTATTTCCAGCTCAAACATTCTTGACTCACGACAAACGATACCAAAACTTCAACGAACAACAATCAACAACAGAATCTCGTCACAATCACCCATATCTGATTCTGGGTTTCTAGTTCCAATCCAATTGCAAAACAAGCACAATCCGAAAATCAAAATCAAATCTTTAAAACAAAGTGACACAATCGAAACTCAAAAAAGGCCCAAACTTTAGCAAGGAAAACTACAACAGCATCAAACCCACCAAAGAAAAACCAAAACGATGAAGGATTCAAAGCAAAACAAGCTCTGAAACAAAATGAAGATGAGAATGAAATGAAAAACAGACCTTTTGGGTGTGAGTGAAAAAGGCAATGGATTTGAGAGGAACAGGGTTGTTGAAATCCAAAGAGGAGGAGGAGATTGGTGGGTGGTGGGTGGGGTGCTGGTGCCGTCCTCGGTCGTCTTGGTCCAGCACACGGCGGGTCTTACTTTTTTGGTATCAAGAAAAACAGAGCACTAATTATAACGTCGACCTGTGCTAGCCTCTTTTTTCTTTTTGGTCTGCCTATGCGCGCCCCTTGTTTTGATTTGGAAAGTAAGAATTAAAATGTGGAATTTCTGTGAAAGTTTTCAAAGTTTTAATAATGGAGAAATTGTGGTCCTGTGGATAAGGAATCATTGTGACTAAAATATGATATATAATGTCAATACATATGTAACAAGATGGGTTGAAGTGGTGCTTCACTTTGGAGCCAAGCTAGGAAAAATAAGTATATACAAGGGGCGGTCTCTTATTACATAGGGTTGGTATATTTTTCTTTGATGCATACATGTTAACCCACTGGAATTTTTCAATCGAATCAAAATTTGTATGTTGTTTCCTTTAACTAGATGCTTTAAACATGTAATTCTAACTGTTAAATTCTTACTATCATGTTGAAGGAGGATAGGGCAAGGAAGGTGTTGGGGTGAAATGGTGGTTACTGTTGAAATGTAGTATCAAAGTTTGATTGAACATGAAGAAATGGTTTGCTTTTGGTATATGATCCTTAAACCTGAACAAACCAAAGTGATTTGATCTTAAATGTTCATTAACCAGTATGTTGAATAGTGAAGCAATATCTTCATGTGTTAGTGAGATCTGAACTAAATGAATTGGCATTTCAACAAGAACTACTTATATTACTGAAACTCATATTTACACTCTTCCAGGAAATTGAGCAGAATCACTTCTGGTATTCCTATTATATTCTCTTCCTCTACCACTAAAAAGGGTAGGAACTACAAACAAGTAAGCACAAAATTTCATACATATGATACAAGAAGGTGGCTAAGTGCTTTCATATATTACAAATGCTTGGCCACCGAAGAAGTGGAAAGTAAGCCAGAGAGGAGGGCAACAATGAGAGCACTATTATAGGTGCTTGGTTCACCTTGCATTGAATTGTTCCTGATATCCATATAGCTATCATTCTGAAAAGGACCACCAACCAGGGCACCAACAGCTACATTCGGATTCGGATCGGGGGAGTACAGCCATTTAAACCCATCGCTGCAGCCAGTATCTGCATCAACTGGAATTGAAGATCCCCTATGGTGCACTTGTTGAGGGTAGTTGCTCCCATACCCTACAAGATAACTAATCTTCATTGGATTTTTTCCCAAAGCGTAATCTGCCTGCAAGTAATTATGCAATGCTGTCCACATCAATAACATAAATGACTAATGTCACAACTCATTATCAGCTAATCAAGTACTACCTGAGAGATGGCGAAGCTACGAAGATCTTCTGGCTTGTAAATTTTGCCATCACAATACAGCATTTCAGTCTGTGATGCAACCATGTAGTCGCTATAGAGAACTGCTAGAAAGGCTGAAGACAAAGCATGTTGCAGACAGTTCCATTCTTCCACCCATATCAGGCCATCTACATCATTTTGAACACATCACTTCATCAATTTTTTAATTAGGAATATAAAGAAAACATATGAAAGTCAGGATGAAGTATTGTTAGGAAAATTACTGTCTGTTCTATCAGATGTGGCCGTAGGTGAATCAGGTATAAGTCCACACATGAAGACCTCTGCAGTTTTTCGGTACATCTGAAGATCAATGTTCTCTGCCATAGAGAGGTCTTTTGCACCAAAGAAACTTATCCTGGACATCAAAACCTGCTCCAAAATGGTACAAATATCAGTGTAAGAAGAAGTATGTGGAGCTGGCTAGCTTATAGATGAAGTCATGAAACTGACTTTCTATTTCTTTGTAATTCATCAGTAGGAAAATAGATCTACAAAGAAAATTGGGTAACCATAATTAGTATTTTGGCCGCTAAGCTACAAAGGGCAACGTTGAACATTGAAGTACTAAATGTACCTGAGTTGCAGCATGCTTGTCATCCCAACTAAACCAAGATGGACTTCCCCAATTGGCAAACGCCGGTCCGTTCTGTTCAGTCACATACCTGAGATAGTCCACTTCTCCTGTTGCATGGTAGAGCCAGGTAGCTGCCCACAACAGCTCATCTCCATATCCTGAAGAGTTGTAGAACTCCTGCACTTGGGGTATGCTGATACTATAAGAACCTCTGTAAGTATCAGCAAAAACAAACAGCTGCTTGGCATGCTTGAGGAGCAATTTCGAGTATGAGGAGTCGATTTTCCTGAAAATAAGAGATGCTGATGCCATAGCTGCTGCCGTTTCTGCTGCCACTTCTGTTCCTGGGAAGGATGTGTTGATCTGAACTAGAGGCCTCCTCTCTGTCATGGTTTCAGGTCTTTGCCAACATTTGTGGTCTAACTCAGGATCACCCACCTTCAATCACATAAAAAAGCAATAACTAGATACTTCACTATTGTTGAACTTGAACTATATCTATCACTTAAACTATAAATGAGCACCAATATTCTCTCCAACTTAATCACCAAAACTCAACAAGTTTGGACAAAGCCCTAATGCCTCCTCCTCCTACTACTAGTAGTCTAGTACTAATGAATAATGATCATCATATTATACTTAGTGTCACATTGCTGATGTGAGATTAATATGATTAAGGTAAAGATTGCAACTTTGCAAGCAATGGGTACCTGAATATAAAGCACATTTGGGGAAGGATGTGCATTGATCAAGTAATCAGTGATCCACTTCAGAGAGTCATGGGCATGACCCAATTGCTTCACCTTTTTCATTTGCTCACCATATTCAAGAATAGACCATGACAACACTGTTGCAGTGAAAGCCATGGGAAACCCAAACTTTATAAGATCACCAGCATCATACATCCCCTTTGACAAGTCCAATCCCTCCTCACTCCCATCTCGGAGCCCCGAGTTCCCTCTCCACCCGACCCGGTTCACCACCAGCTTCCCAGCTGCAACAACAACAACCAAACCAAATATCACTCAATAACGAAACATCACAAAGAAATGGGTTTGTGGGAATGAAGGGTTACATTTCTGGGCGTCGAAGAACTGCGTGGCGAGTCCAAGAGCGTCGGAGTAGTTTTGCACTATACCTCCGGGTCGACCCGAGACCTGGCTGGAATGGTAGTACAGGTTGAAGTTTCTTAGAATGGTGAACGTAGAAGCTGAGGCGACCAGAACTATATAGAGTAACAGAAATAATTTGCAACACCAGCTTGTGTTAGACTCTCTGTGATAAGCTTTTTCTTCTCCTTCCATTTACACAACTTCTTATTTGAAAATTGAACATTTAGAACAACCATTTGGGTTGTTAGCTAGCTTTTTAAAGATTGAAAGTCATTGTTTGGTTTGGTTAATCTTGGAGTATTTGGAGGCAGGACTCGAGGGGTTTGTGATTGTGAGGGCGCGAGTGGCCGAAGATTGTGAAGAATGATACCGTTAATTAGTTATTGCCATGCAGAAGAGGTTGGGATGTGAATAGTACGTACAGAGCGAAACAGCAGGCTTTGCTTGTCGGTTTCTGAGAACTGGCAAAGATGATAGATTGTGTTCTGCAGTATGCTTTGTCGATATGTGTCCCGACTCGATGGGAGAATCCGGGGAAAGAAATTCTTTGATTACAAGGAAGACAAATTCCAACTCGAGCTTCTTCAGCGTCGAATACAAATTTTAGTTTATGAAGAATATGACAAACTCAAACCTAAAATCTAAACACTTGTCACCCAATAAATAACTTCTCGATTTATGCATAAGCACTGTACTTATACAAACATCAACAATCTAAGTGGTAAGAACTGTTTTGGATTTTTTTTTTTTTGAAGTGACAAAAGATGTTTATTGTGATTTAGGTCCCGAGAGATTTTGAGTTCAACTTACTTACTAATTATGTATTTCAATCATCATTTCATGACAAAAGTTAAACAAGGGGATAAACCATGAATGTTGCATCATGATTATGTTACTCACGACGTTACAGTAAACCTTTTGAAATTAGGGGTTTGGAGGGGAAATTCTGCTATGTAATGCTGAACGATCAGACGGTTCACGGCTTGATGCATGCAATATAGCTCTGCATAACAGCCAAACCCGGTTTGGAGAACTTGCAACCTAAGACAACAAGTTATAGGATTCACCTCGAGCTCAATCTTCTTGAGAAGGGTTGCCCCACGAAAATAAAGAAAGAGATAGTTACTCTAAATTTTAACTTCACAAGAGAGCAAAATATTCACCGCTACATTATTCAGGTTCTGAGTCTCTATCTTTACTTGTATTAGTTATATTTTTGAAATCGTAATCACATAACGAGCAATCTAGTTCTTTTGATCTAAGTCCCGGTAATAATCTTGGCATTGCAATCACATAATGAGCCGTCTGTTTTTTATTTTCGATCTAAAAAATAATTGGAAAAATCCTCAATGTCCATCCCTTTTCCAATTTATTAAAAACAAAAGAAAAGAAATTAAAAATGATTTCATCCGTTGGTTGAGTGTGAAAAGGTCCGGCCCAAGAGCAAAACGGTGCCCCGATCGGCCCATATTATCCTGAAGGTCAAGGGCGCGAGAGTGACAACCGCGAAGTACCTCCGTACGGATCCCCTCCTCCTTCAGCTTCAGCTCTGGTCACAGTCTAATAGTAACACCAGAGAGACTCACTCAGTCCTCCTCGAAGCTAAAACTAATGGCGGAGGGAAGAGAAGGCGATTGGGAATGCAGCGGATGCAGAAACCGGAACTACGCCTTCAGATCCTTCTGTAATCGCTGCCGCCAGCCTCGTCTTCTCGTCGACACCAAAACCCCCGCCGACTCCAAATGGCTCCCCCGCATCGGCGATTGGATCTGCACCGGTTAGCGCTCTCTTCACTCTATCTATTAAATTGAACTGAATCGCGAGACTTTAGGGTTTAAAGGGTTTAATCTGTTTCTACAAAGCAGAGTTTCGCAGAATTTTCATGTTTTGCTTTTGTCACGAGAGCTGCGTGATCAATTAGGTTGAGTGTGTTTTTTTGTGTTTGTTGTAATGTGTGTTTTGGGTGGTGGGATGGACTTTGTTGGTGTGCGTGTTGCTTGTTGTTGTTTCGCAATGGATGATGACCAATAGGTTGCACTAACAACAATTATGCATCAAGAGAGAAGTGCAAAAAGTGCGGCCAAACTAAGGACGTTGCAGCAATGCCGGCCATTTCAATGCCCGGAACTTCTCTTCCGGGTTATTCTAATTATTTGGCAAGAGGAGGACTGGATCCGAAGATGAGTTTCCGAGTGATGGGGAATGGTGGTGCTCCTCCTCTGCAGCAGCCGTTTCCTCTGAACACTAACTGGCCTGGGGCTGATAAGTACGGTGTCCAGCCGGGTTCTGCTTTGTCTGTAGCTGGAATCCATGGTGCTGGACTTTCGTATGCCAACCCTGGTAATGAGGTTCCGAAAGGGTTTCGCTCTGGTGACTGGATATGTAGCTGTGGTTTTCATAATTACCAGTCTCGCACCCAGGTATGGTGATGCGACATTTCTTTTTGGTTAGACACGAAGATTATTATTTACTCGAATATTGAGATTGATCCTACTTTGGTTTTGTCTGCAGTGCAAAAAGTGCAATGCCTTTCCTCCAGGTACAATCACTTTTTTATCAGCTTAACAATACTCTAGATATATGTTTAGAAGCCTGAAAAAAAAAAATCTTCTCTATCTTTCTATATACAAGTATGATGGTTGGTATTATTGTTAAGCATTTTGTGTCATTGTTTGGAACTATTGTCACTTAATTATGTTCCTCATTTTCTGTATATAGCTCATGGAATCAAGAGGTTAGCATCTGATGAGTTTGTTAACGACTGGGATAACAAGAGATTGAACTTGGGACATGTAAGGACCATTTACCACTTTATGGCATTTTAGATTCCCAAATGGTAAATGAGATACTAAGTCTTATGTCCCATGCTCCTCCTTCCTCATCCTCTCCTTATTATGTTCACAATTTGCAGGCAATTGGGCAGCATCCATCTCATCCTGGGTTTGGGCAAGTAATAGGGGCCAGGGGTCACCCCATAGCTGGACCTTACGGTCATTATCCCGGTCTGAACTCAGTAGGGGCTTCCAATTTGCAAGGCCCCATGCCATTAACACAGCAGGCAACGACACCTACGCTCTTTGGGAAAGGGTAATTTTAATCAGCTTCACCTTTTACATATGCATACTTCAGCACCAGCTTCCATTTCTTTAGACAATTTTTCCGTATTCAGATGTTTCAATCACATTGTGTAACTCTTAAATGAATACAAAACAATATGTTCATGTTCATTCTTCTGTTTTCAGTTTAGTTTACAAATTTTTTCTTGTGGATAAGTCTTCACAATTTGAAATCACAAGATACCCATTTTAATCTTGCCTTTTGGGTGTTCATTGTCGACTGTTGATATTCAATGGTGGAATCCTAATTTTCCCACAGAATGACAGAATCATCTTGTTTTGGGACTTGAATCAGCTCCTGTGATTAGGTTTTCTTACTTGTGTTTAATTGACTTAGCAGAGCAAAGCAATGGCGTAATGGGGATTGGATGTGCACAAACTGCGACAATCACAATTATGCATCTCGATTAAGTTGCAATAGGTAACCTATTCACTATGCATACTAAACATTGACATTCATTACTTCAATTGTAGTATCATATTCTTCGCTTTATCAACTTTGTATTAAGCATTGGATTCTCCCCCCCCCCCCCCCCCCCCATAGCAATATGTCGCCTCCTTCTCAATTCTTGGTTTTCTACGTTGCAAATCATATTTTCACTGTTTAACTGTTTGCCACTAGCGAATGTACTACATACTGCACCATGTAACTGATATTTATACATTAGAATCTGCTTTAAAATTTTGAAACTTTTTCCTGCAGATGCAAGACTGAACGAGATGCAGCTGCTCAGCCAGTCAATGTCATGTAGTCTTCAATACTAAAAAGTAGTATGAATTCTATTGAAATTTTGTTTTAGTTGTACTTTGTGGAGGAAAAGATGAACAAGGTCATATACACTGTTAGATCTCTATGGAATACACTATAAAGATAGTAGATTTATATTTCGATCTTTAGTAGCCAAGATTGTAATTTACGAGTTGATGAATTCCCTCTGAACTGAGAAAATTTGTACTACATATTTGAAAACATAAACACAGTTTTGTAGCTTCACTCTATATATTTTGAATCATCCACATCAAAAATGAAGTACAAAATCTCTTGGCAAAATCTCTGGGTTGTGACAATTGACTTCATTTCTTGTGTTTGTGGTTGTATTGATGAAATGTGAATCTCAGCTCAGGAACCCTTGAGGATGGCAGAAGGAGAAAGAGGAGCTGAGTCCAACTGGTAAAGGTTAAGCGCTGGCCCGACGAATCTGAAGAGGATCCAAGCTCCGATAACAATGAAGATTGAAGCATAAGCAAACTTGTTTATCCAATACAGCAAACCCTTCTCCCCCAGGTAAAGCTCCAAGGCCTGCTCACCAAGGCTCATTTCCTCCCACTTCTTCGGAACAGCAGCTTCAGCCTTCATGAACCGTTCACCACTGCCCTCACCCTCCCTCTGCTCCTTCTGCTGCTTCGCCTTCTTTCTAGACCTCTTCTTGAACCGTATTCCCACGGTGTCTGTCGGCGTTGGTGCGTTGTTGCTGGCAGTGGTATCAGGGCTAGTACTGCTGCCACCATCACTGCTACTGCAGATAGGAGTGACTCGGAGACGTTGTGGCAGGGTGGGTAAGATGATGTGGTAACGTGTAGGTTTGGCGAGGGCGAGGTTGGGTGGTGCTACTGGTTTTGAAGCGAGGAAATGGAGGAGTTTGGCTTCCATTGTTGTTGCAGAGTTGAAGCTGCAGCAGCGAGTGGATGAATTCACTTATCCTCGGCTTTATCCTTTCATTCCATTTTCCTCAGTATGAGAACAGATGCTGCCAAGTGCTTAACAATAATTCGGTTGGGCTTTAAATGGGCCTTCAAGGCTTCAACCATAAAAAGACCCAAGACATTTACTCCCTAGACTAGCCAAGTAATTAGCAATATCCTCTCATTAGCTATGTGACTATAACAAGACTGAGACTAGGGGTAGGGCTTTACAAACATTGGCTAATCTTATTTTGATGAATCTCCTCTTTCTTTTGTTAAATAGTGTTTAACCGTTCACATAAAATTTGTACATGGCATGGCTAAGTTGATCGGTCTTCACCCAGACATAACATTGAAAAACAAAGTAATCACAACTCAAAATCAGACAAGACATAACCTGACTACGATCAAGTGGAGAAAGTTTTCGATAGTCACAGCCATTTCGCGTCATTCACTCGAGCACCAATATTGTAACGCTTCATTCGTCGAGTTAGACCAACGAGCATTGTACATCCTTCCTACTACACTCTCATTCCACGACTCAACAATCAACTACAACAAAAAGCCTCGTAGAAGAACAAAACTCAGATCCACCACCATAAATCAGTATTAATTAAGCCAATTTGGTTAAATTTTTGAAGTACCCACAATGCCCAGGATTTATATATGTTTACAAACACTGGATATAATAAGCAATGGGCGAAAGAGTAATATGTGAGGATCAGACAGTTACTGATTCAGAAACTGAATCGTAGTTAAACTTCTCCCACATTCTGTACACCGGGTGACAGCAAAAGACGTTTTCCTCTTTGCAATGGAGTCCCGCTAACGACAATACACTTCAATTGAAAATTCTCCAACACATACATTTTGATCTCAGGATATTGGATTTTGATATCAGAACGAAGATCATGAATCTGGGTATCTGGCTATTTGATTTTCAAATTCTTTTTTGTTTGAGTTTCTTCAGTTTGTCATCCATAGGCTTTTGTTTTATTGTACGCGTATTACGGCAAGATCGATCAGTTGAATCATACTCGCCCCTCTTCATACAAGAGGAGTGGGCAGAGACACAGAAAGAGCAAAATCAAACTAATAGGTGAAGAAGGTTATTATCAACTCGGCTGACAGTGTTGCAGAATTTAATTGGGTAATTTACAAATTTCAATTTCCACGTATTTGTGTTTTGATTTTCCATTGAAGTTTCATGTTGAAATTGGAAATTGTTATTATTAGGTAATTTTCAAGACCATTCCTTTAAGCAAACGAAGGAAGGCTATAACCGTCGTGGAAAGAGGAAACGAGGTTAAATTTCCACTAATTTGGTTTTTGTTTTTTTCGTTCCAGGTATGTTCGGGTTTTCTCTTTCCTTTCCATAGAGATGGTTTTTGCATGGCACATGATTCATCAATTGTAACTGCATTTTCTGGTTCAATTTTGTCGTCAATTTTTCAGAATGCTACATACTGCATATCATTTGTATGCTTTGATATGTTTACACAAATACACTTTACACATCAGTGAAATTGGCCATTAGAAGAGGAAGAAAGGAAGAAATTGCATCTTTGAAACTGATTAGCTATATCAAGAGTAATAGCTATATGTATAGTATATATATTGTTGTAAACTGCTGTTTTTATGAATTGTGATTACGATGCATAGACTAAGAGATAACAAAGACATTAACTGATTTTCTTTATTTTGAAGGCTATATTTCTTACAATGTAAGTGCAATTTTTGAATCTTTTCGTCCTCCTTGTGTATTTCTCTTTATCAATCCATGTCCCTCCTAATCAAGATGGCCCTAGTTTCATTTAGGAAATTTCATTTGGATTTTTGTGTGTAGAGTTGTATCACCTAAAAGAAAATGGAAAAGACAGTGAAAATGAGTCTGCATAACCATGAGTTATTTGGTAAAACAGTCTAGAGTGATCTCATGATACTTTTGTTTTGTTGTTTGGTTACTTTCAGGCAGATTATTGCAGACTGATACTGACTCTCTAAAACACATACTGTATTCAGGAAGCAAAGGTGAAGGTAGTGGTATATTCTTGATTTCCTTTCATGGCGTGTGTAGGAATTACCTTTTCTAAATGGCGTGTGTAGGAATTACCTTTTTAAATTGTATCAACTGCAGTATCATGTTGTAAGGAAAAGTTTCATTTTCTTTTATAATCTGTTGAAGTTGTTCGAGTGTGCTACAACAGCTTTGAACTTATTTTGTGTTTCACTTGCAATGCAGGCTAACTTCAATTAGAAGTATGAGGAATACATTTAAAAGTTGGGTGGCATCATCATGGGTACCAAATTTCAGGCCATAACCAAGGTGTTGCTCAGTCAAAGAGGCTTCTTGAAGAATGACTTCGTCAGACCAAAAAAAAAGAAAAAGAAGAATGACTTCATATTCGTGCTTGGTGTATTTTGTTTCACTTAGTTTGTGTTACTAGAAAGGGAAATTCGTCTGAATGGTATACGAACTTTTGCTCCTTATAAACTTTGGTATATCAAGTTTTGAAAATATCATAACGGTATCTCATGTTTCTATCCCGACCTAAGATTGGTATATATAACTATTAAGATGACCAATTTACCCTTAAGTTCTCTTTTTTTCTTAGTTTTTTTATATTTGTTTTCATATTTAAGAAATATTAATTAGAAGAGGTTTTAGAATTTGATGATTTGAATTGGCCTTTATAAACTTGAAGAAGATTGAAGAGGAGAAACATACAGAAGTTTAATCCTTGTTGTTTCCGCTGACACTCAAGGATCTTGTTGTTGTCGTTGACATTTAAGGATGATTGAGATTAATTTTTTTCTACGTTCCTAAAAATATAAAAAGCCAAAAAAAGAAAATTGGAATTTGAAAACAAAGAAGAAAAACGAAGAAAAAAAAAAGAATTTAAGGGTAAATTTGTCATCTTTTTTTATCTGAGGGTAAACTAGTAATCTTAATATTTATATATACCAATCTTAAATCAGGATGGAAACATGAGATACCAATCTGATATTTTTAAAACTTGATGTACCAAAATTTATAAGGAGCAAAAGTTTGTATACCATTCAAACGAATTTCTCTACTAGAAATTTTGGATTGCTATGGTTCATGTAAAATAGAATTTGCTCACGTTGTACTTAATTTATACAAGTTCTTTCCATAATTATTGGCATCTTTTCACTGGATGTCACTTAATCCCTAACCATGTAAGATGAAAAATGATGAAGGAATTACAGACTAACAAAGAAAACTTGAGTTTTTTTTTTTTTTTGAGAGTGAAAGAAGACTTGAGTTTCAATTAAGTTTATACATTTTCTTAAAGATAGCTTTTGCTATTGGGATTGTCTACTGATGGCATACCCTCAAGATGCGGGGTGGTGGGGTAGATGTTTTGAGGAAATTTTGCCTAGGATGATTGTATGTTGTATGAAAGGCACACCCATAAGTATAACAAAATTTTCCTTTGCTATTAAACAAAAATATAACAAGGAACACACATGGGAGATGTGCTATGTCGAGGAATGAATTAAAGATAGTATAAAGTCATGAATGAATTAATCGTAACAAATTGATATGGATGTGTGAAAATAATAAATCGCACGTGTAAGAACGCATTCCTTATGTGTCAAATGATACATAACGTAGTGTGAGTAATAGAAGAAAATTACTAAAGACGTATTTCATGCTTTGATAAGTAAATAGTTAACTAAAAGATGTATTCCATGCATTGTAAGGGCAGAAAAAAAATAATTAAACGGACGCATGAGCGCGGCCCGATGCACGTACGGAGAGGGAAAATTATTCAAAAAAAAAAAAAGTGATTTGGTCTTGGTCACTCACACGTGTCCAATCTCCCTCACACGAACTGTTCAAACTGCCCGAGTCCAAATCCAAACCGAATCGCAGTAAAAACCCTGGAAATTCCAAATCCACCCCACCACAATCTCACAAAACACTTCCACATCCCCATTTACCCACCCAAGCCGCCTTTGTGATCCCAACCTCCACAAAGCAAAGCCCACGCTCTATCTAGTCTTCCACTCCAAGCAAGACCCCAACTCGCCCGAGTCGACTCGCCGGCGCGTGACCGAGTCGAAACCATGTCCGACGGCACCAAACCCATCGACGACCCGTTTCTCGTCGGTTACCAGCCGTCGGAGCTCCGAATCGCCTCGGAGTTTCTTACCACCTGGCTCCCCTTCCTCACCAGAGATCTCTGCCGCCGCTGCGCCACCTCTCTCGCCGATCGCGTCCGCTCTCTCAGCCCAGGTACCCCTAATTAGGGCTCAGACTTGTAAATTCTCATTCTTTGTGATTAATCTTAATTGTTTCGATTTATGACACTTCATCCAAATTTAAATTTGAAATTAATCAATGTAAAAATATTTGGAAATTTTGATTCTTTATGTGTTTGTATAACTGTATTAACTATAAAGGTGGATTTGTAGTTGGTATATGTTTGCATGGACTTATTGTGATTTCTACTGTGATTGGTTTTTGTAGAAGCCAGCAATGATTCTAAGCCGGCTAATCCGGATGAGAATTCGAGTGGTTTGACACCAAAGAGCAAGGAAGTGCAAATGGCTAGTGATAATGTTAATGGGGATGATGACTATGATGATAACTACGACACGAATTCGCTAGGTAGTTGGAAGGACGGGGCGGATGGGAAATCGGAGCCCTACCAGGACGCTTCTACCAGTGGCGTTGCGTCTAAGTCCCTCTCGGTGGAGACTTCGAATTCTAAAATGTCGTGGGCCGATATGGCGCAGGAAGACGAGCTGGAGGAGGAGGAGGAGTTGAATAAGCGGTTGGTTAGTGTAAATGCCTCTGCTGGTGATTTGAGGATTACAAAGTCTACATTGCCAAGGGAGCAGAGGGAGCACATTAGATTCATGAGTGTGAAGAGGAAGAAAGATTTTGTATCTCTCGAGAGGGATAAAGGGAAGTATGTAAATGTTGTTGAGGGGCTGGAGCTTCACACTGGTATATTCAGTGCAGTGGAACAGAAGAGGATAGTTGATTTTGTTTATGACCTCGAACAGAAGGGCAGAAACGGTGAATTGAAACGTAAGTTTTTTCTTTTGGAACATGAGTTGAGTCCCCTTTGTAGTGTTTATCAGTATGTTTATGAGTATAACTTCCTGTGATATTCATTGATATATGCATGATTCATGACAGGTTAGTTTGTTCTTTTATCTGTTTACATGTACGGATTTGATCTCCTTAGTTGTGAAATGTACATGCTGTTTGCTGACCTATTAATATCTTGCAGCACGAACTTTTACTGCACCACGGAAGTGGATGAAGGGCAAGGGCCGTATAACAATCCAGTTTGGTTGTTGCTACAATTATGCAGTGGTATGTCTGATGGATGACATGTATTTTTGTTGATCTTATATGTTAGTTCATATTTATTTTTCTTGGTTGTCTATGCCTTCTTACGAGTATCTGTATAATTACAGAGAGGCTTTGAAAGAACAAATGATCATTGCAGAAAGTTGGTCTCAAAGAACTATAAAGTGTGACTAATTTTAACATGTCGCTTCTTATGTGCTCTTCTGGTCGCAGGATAAAAATGGTAATCCACCTGGTATCCTCCAGGACGAAATGGTAGATCCTTTACCCAGCCTTTTTAAGGTGATTATTAGGAGGCTGGTTAGATGGCATGTGCTTCCTCCGACATGTATACCTGATAGTTGCATTGTCAACATATACGAGGAAGGGGATTGTATACCTCCGCACATTGACAACCATGACTTTGTTCGACCGTTCTGTACCGTGTCATTTCTTAGTGAGTGTAATATACTTTTTGGAACAAACTTAAAGATTATTGATGCTGGTGAGTTTGAAGGCCCACTTAGAATCCCCCTGCCAGTTGGGTAAGTATGCTTTCCTGATTGTGTCTGCTTTTCGCTGTACTTGTTTAGCATTATCATGTGCCTGTTGCTTGCTACTTCATATGATGAAATCAATTCTTCACATTCGCATCAACATTCTGATGAACTTTAGATCTTAATAGTTAGCCTTTTCTACTGCAGATCTGTTCTGGTTTTAAAAGGAAGAGGTGCTGATGTGGCTAAACATTGTGTGCCTGCAGTACCTATGAAGCGGTAAGAATAAAAACTGTAATATCTCTAGTCTTTATAGATAATTTACTAATCACTTGGTTCAGGATATTTACACCTCTAGTGTTCTGTTAGGATATCAATCACATTTAGAAGAATGGATGAATCAAAGCGGCCAGTGTGGTATACTCCAGAACCTGATTTGCAAGATATTCAACCGTTGTCCTATGAAGAGGACAACGGTTATAGGTCAAGGAGACAATCAACTAGAAGAGGAGATAACCTAGAATCAGGTGGACCGTCTGAAAGAAGTTACAGCCGCTCAGAGCCTCGCGACTCAACTTGGAGAGGACGCGGATCTGGAAGTAGGTGGAATCGTGGAAGAGGCAGGGGTAATCTGGGGAGCTAGTTGGTGGCTTCATTGTCAGATAAAGTTCTGTTTTTCTCGAGAGTTGTGTATTGGGGCCTGATTGGATATTTATTGTCTACTATTTAGGCGTTTCTCGTGCTTTGGTTTATTTGTTTTCACGAGCAATATGTACATGTTTGCATATTTGATGTTCAGAGGAAGAGGCAAAGGCAAAGGTAGTGAAGACACAAGTCTTGACTTTATGCAGAGTGCCGCTCCACATTTCTTTGGGATTCTTTTTGGGATGGTATTACTCCTGTGTAACTTATAAGGTTGCATAACCAGGTTAGCATTATTGGTTTTATCATTTTGAAGCATGGGTGAGATGTACTATATATTGGATTACCAACTTGAGATGGTTGTTTTTGGCTTTTATAGTCCTGTGATTAATATACGACCAAATGAGTGTGTTGCTATTCCGTTGTTGAATTGAGAAATGGAGTTCTTTTAATTTCTAAATAGTCTCTAAATAGTCTGAGCAAGTTGCTGGCACGTTTGACCCGGTGTAGTATGTGTCTGCATAAGCTTAAGCTTTTTTTTCTTTGGAAGAAATGCATAAGCTTAACCTTTTATTGGTCAATGCATAAGCTTAAGCTTGATTATACTAGTTTACTGCATATGCATATGGTGTTATCCTTTAACATTTCTTTTTCAAGAAAAGGTTGGACCTTGAGCTTTATATACCATCAATTGTGGTTATCTTTTACCTTCCATTTCGTTTGATTGTCTACCCAAGACACATTTAAAAGAAGTTGATTGATTAAGCTAACTAGCTAAGCGAGATGGTAAAAGCATGTAAACTGTTTAAGGAAATGAAAACTTTGCATGAACATCCTTTATGATGTGTAGGCCAATTGATATATCGGCTTTCATTTGTATAAAATAGTTGAGTAAAGTGTTTGATAAACTTTAGTGTTAAATGGTCGTATTGCACCCAATTGAGATATCAGCTTTCATTTGTCTAAAAGAGTTGAGTTGTATGATGTGTAAGCTGGCTGCACAATGATATGATTATCAGATTTGTGGTCTGGATCATGGTTAGTTGTGTCATAATCACCAACGCTAAAACTAGTTTTGATCACGGTTTCTCGTCTATACTTCAAACTGGGGTCACCGAAGGAAATAGGTGGTGAAAATGGCTTTCTGTAACTTTGTAATTGGTATAATTTCCGAGTAGGGATTTTGAAGCCTGATTATTTATTCCTAATTGAATGACCTTTTCTGTTTCCCTTTCTTTTCAACTGTAACTACTTAGGGAGTTAGAGGTGAACTTGATTATTACATTGATATTAAGATACAGGTTTCTTTACTGCCCAGATTTTGTGAATAAAATCTCATCGATATTTTATGTACCTGCCAGACTTGAGCCAGTAGCAAAGGCCATAATTTGCGGTTTGTGTCCATGACCATGATCAAGCTATGCCTTTAACCATTAGGAATATCGCTACTAGTAATGTGCCATTGAGCCATAGACATGACATTTGAATAAAATGTTTCTTGTTTTGCACATTAAAAGGTATTCCGTTTGAACATATGTAACAGTGAGTACGTAAAACTGGTAAATGGTCCAACTAAAACTTCTTCTGTTTTACTATGCCAGACCTGAAAACCCCAGTGATAGTGATGCCCTACATCAATTTTGGGGTCCATGCCACATTGTGCCCCTAGCTAGTAACCTAGCTTGTTCTGTACAAACATTCATACATATATATATATATATATATACATATATATAAATGTATATTTATACATGTAGAGGCATCAATATTTATTGGTAGAGATATGTAATAGCATGGGCAGCAGCAGGAAGTGTGGGAGTTTCAACAATTCTAAGAGAAAATGCACATGCCTTGTAGTAAATAAGTTGTAAAAAGGGCAAAACTTGTGGCTAGGGTAAAGCTCTATGCAGTTGCAAGTCTCTGTCCAAGACTTGATAGAAAGACAATGAGCTAGACTATAGTAGTAGTAGCAGTCTAGAGAGAGATAGAGAGAGTTAGAGAGAGATGGAATATATGATATTGTGATGTGTGTGATCTTGGGAGATATGGAGAGGAAAATAAGAGCCAAAATATGATTACCCGAAAGAAAAGGGGTATACCAACGCGGCTGGGAACTCGATTATGAGGTAAGCAAACCCAGATTTTGGATAAGAAGGGGGACAGATATAGAGCTTCACTGCAAAATCCCAGTCTTAAAGTTGATCAAAGAAACAAGATTGAGACTATTGTGGAGCAAAGGAACAAAAACTCACATGCACCTTTGGCCTATAGGGCTTTGGCTAATTGGCTTTGCTTGTGAGAGAGTGAGAGGCTCAGAGAGAGAGAGTAATAGTGAGGCTCAGAGTCCCAAGCCCTACATGTAAATGCATGAGAAGGAAAGGCAATCTTCATGATGATAGTGTCAACATCAACAAATTATGCAATCTGCAAAAGTTGAATTGGAAAGACAGAGGGAGATGTACAACAGTCAGGATTATCAAGACAGAAAGCTTAGCTAGCTGAGGAGGAATGAGACTACTGCTGCAGGTTCTGGTTGAATTCAAGGAGAGAGATTCAATATATTATATCTATTCACATATCTTATATGCTTTCAACCAAATTTTGGTACAAATATTTAAATAGGCTGATGCATGTTTATAAACTTGCATGAACATGCAGAAACCTATATGCTGCAGATTATACTATTTTCTCCAACAGAAAATAGAAATTAGTATGAAGTGTCACTCTTAATTTTCTGCTGCTGTTGCAAGCAAGACAATAATGACTAGAACCAAGAAAGGGTTCGTTGTTTCAAGGACCAGTGAGCATATATAGCTATGGGTGCTATGTATATGGTATTACACACAGAAATACCACATTGCGTGTGTGGGAGGACTAAGAATTGGGACGATTAGGAAGGTACAAAAATAAGAGAATTGGGAGTGGCAAAGAATGATGAAGCTTTTGATCGATGATGATCCTACACACTGCCCTTACATGACATAGCATATAAAAGCTAGCCCGGGAAAGCATGACAACACATTTGTTAAATTTACTGGCTTTGGCATTTATTTTGGGGCGCGTGCTCCGTAGCTTAAAGGACTGCACTCTAGAATTTCATGACAGTAGTGTAATATATTTTCTGGGGGCCAAGGATTCTTTCCTTTGCACTTTACCCCTTAAATTTTGCCCTATCTATGATTCTATGTCGCATTCACTATTCCTTCTTCCTACATAGAGTTTGTGCCCCCTTCTTAAAATGTGCAGTTATGCAGTGTTTAAGTTCTGAAGAATTTGAACCGTTTTAGAGCATTATTCCGTAAATTACTAATTAAATTGATCAAAACCATTTAATCAGTAACTAGTATTTATCTGAAAAATAGATGAAATTGTTCCAGCACTGGCATACCATTATAGTTTCCAAACTTCAGCTAGCTTTCACCAATGCATGCAATTCAATCTGTATGCATGATACATATATATGTGATGCCTCTCATAATCCGAACTTCAGTGTACTTAAAGCCCTTACTTGCCAGGGTTAAAGCCCTTACTTGCCAGTGGACTTGATTCTAAGATCTCTCACTTGCCAGGGTTAAACTTTTTACCAAAGGATCATGTACATTTTTAATCATCAGTTGCCTTAAGGATTGTAATATAATTGCAAGCTAGACTTGATAACAAATTTTATTAAAGCAGGGATGCACACATTCTTCCCCATAGCTACAAGTCTATAACAGACAAGACGGAGCTTGTTCGTTGAATTGGAGTTTCTGCATTTAATTGCAACAGATAGCTAGAAGTCTAGATCTGAACTACGAAAAAAAAAAATGTTTTAGAACAAAAAATCCGTTAATTTCCACTTGGTAAAAAATACAATTTAAAGGTAAAAAAATAAATATTTATATAAGCATTACAACTGAAATTAATTATTAATTAACACACACTACTTATACCACCATTTGATCTAGTGGCATATATAGTCTCCCGTTCGTAAGAGAAAGATCGTGATCGAGTTCGATCGACTCACGAAAAAATTAAACTAGTACGTTGCACTACTTTATGGTTTATTAATTTGGAGTTCGATCGAGGAACAAGATTAAATATGAAGGTCTTAGGGTGGATGCTACACGTGTATGTTCCCTCATTTCAAGCCATATTACTTCATCAAGTAAGTTAGTCATGCTTGGCTGGGTTCCCAACCCTTAAAAAAAAAAAAGTTAGTCACTGGATGCATGTTTAATTCTACTGAGGAGCTTGTGGTTTTGAAGAAAGTTGAGGTTCAGTGCCGTCCCCAGCGTGCTCCAAGAGTAATCGAAGTTAACTAGCACCCTGCTCCATATGAGTGTATTAAGCTGAACACTGATGAGGCATGAAAAAGTAGTTTGAACAAAGTTGGTTATGGCAAGGTATTTCGTGATTACAATGAAAAAGTTATGGGTGCTTTTTGCTCTAACTTGAACATTCCAAGGATGTTGAACTAGACTCAGAGCTAGTTCTTAGTTTCCTTCGCTCTCCCACTTAAGTGCCTTGGCAACTAAGTACATAGTGGAGCAATTTCTTGTACCGAATTTCTCAGATGAACTCTCACTCTTCTCATGTATTTCGAGAATGTAACATAGTTGCAGATACATTGGCAAATGAAGGAATAAAGTCTTCAGGTTTGACGTGGTGGGACTTGCCCCTAAATTTTATTATTATTTCTCTTTGTAATAACTATTGGTGTTGGGGCTTCCCACCTTCCGTTTCTGTTAGCTTTTGTTGTTTTGTTGTGTGTTATAGGTTTGTTTTTTTGTTTTTGATAGGAGTTGAGTTAGGTCCAATCCCTCCTACTATGGTGTATTTCTCTTTTTTCTCTTAAAAAAAAAATAATAAACTAGTATGTTGTAACCTTAAGGTTAAAATAAAACACCACTTTTACTTAATTTCACACATAGGTAATTGTTCTTTTAGGGATCGTCAAGCCATTAGAGAGCAAACGTTACATACAAAAAACTCACCCTAAAAAGGATACGACAAAATTGAGTCGCCCGTAGGAAACCTTGGTTAGTCTAAAACCAATAGGCAATAGCTAACATGCAACTAATACAAGATCAGAACAAAATACGTAATCAAGGGCGATTTTCTGACAACGTGAGAGAAGAAACCGGAACGGAACTGATCACAAAGAACCTCGATCTACTCGGAGAGACTACCACTTACGGCCACCACAAAAGTAGAACAAGTACCTCCATCTGCAACCCTGAAGCTAATTGTTACCATGTGACAAATAAATAAACAACTTCTCCAACCACACTATACGATCACGGTACATAATCCTCAAAACAATTGATCGAGAGAAAATTCGAATTATATTACTAATGAGCTAATTGATTATTTCTAAAACGAACAGTGCTCCTCATACATATCATTTCATGGTAGATTTGATTCAAAATTCTTGTACGTTAACGTGTAGGTAAAAGACTTTCATCCGATTCAAAATCCATAGAATTACAAACTGAAAACATGCATTTTCTTTTATCAAATCGCTAGCTGTACTGTAAAAATCCAGATTGCTTTAATTCAATTTTCCAAAAGGTCTCGATCAGTAACCTAATTCCCAGCTACATAGCTCAGCAGATTATTAATTCTACTGCATATATAGAAGTTCGCAGTATTCAATTTCCAACAATTGTAGAGTCTGGAATTTCACAGTGAAGATTTGATGATCATCAGCTTAAGATCTATGCAGGCGACACAGAACCAAAAAATAGAAACCCTAATGGGAAAGAGACTCGAGTACAGAGCGGAACCTACATCTGCAAAGCTAGCTTTGCTATGCTGCTAGGGTACCAGTACTTCATCAACTGCAATTTACAGTTTTGCCCATGACCAATAACCCTAGGGTAAAGTACAAGAATATCTCTGTGGGTCTGGCTAGCTCTTGGGACCTCATTTGAAATGTGTTATATGGAACACCCAGCTCTATGATCAAAGAACACCCTCATCTCCAAAATCCTCCACCATAATTTTTATGCCCCATTCATTCATTCATTCAGAGCAGAAGCCCCCCCCCTCCTCTTTCATTTTCTTTCCAATCCAATACATCACTTCATATCATGCCCTGCCCACACCACATCCAATCATATTTTTTGTTAAAATATTTCAAAAGTGAAAGTGCACCATATGCCTTTTCATCCAAGTAATTCCAATCATACCCTTCCTAGCTTCCATCTTTCTTTTGTCCCTTCCCTTTCTATGAACACCTTTCTGTCAACTTCAGTCCTTCTCTCTCAGATATTTCTTTGATCTCATTTCCCCTCCACATTATAAACCCAAATCCCCAATCCCAAAATCATTTCATCAACTCCAACCTCTCTCTCTCATCTTCACCACTCTTCAATTCTCTCAAAACTATCACCAATGGAGCCACAACCAACTGAGGATGGCAACAGAGCAGCTGGGGGCAGTGCTAACATGGTTTGCAGGCAGAGCAGTACCAGATGGACTCCCACGACTGATCAGATAAGAATCCTCAAGGAGCTTTACTACAACAAGGGAGTTAGGTCCCCAAGTGCAGAGCAGATTCAGAGGATCTGTCTCCAGCTGAAACGGTACGGGAAGATCGAGGGAAAGAACGTCTTTTACTGGTTCCAGAACCACAAGGCTCGGGAGAGGCAGAAGAAGAGGTTCACTTCGGATGTTCATGTTCCCATGCAAAGATCAGGGCTTGTTGGGAATGCTAATTGTACTAATTGGAAGCCTGAGGATCAGTACATGAACATGAACAACAAGTACTCCAACATTTGTCAAGGTAATGTACCAAATTGATGACCTACTATAATCTTTTTGATCCCTTGATTTTTAGTTCTTGTACTTAAGTTGGGTCTTTTGAATTTCAGGGGTTTCTTCTGCACCTGCTTCTGCTTCTTCAGCTGGCGGTGTGAGTGCTTTTAATGGGCAGATGGGGAACTGTGGTGGTTATGGATCTATGAACATGGAGAAGAGTTTTAGGGTAAGCACTTGAAGATGAAACCAAAAAGGGTGTTTCTTTTATGTCTTAATTTGCTACAACAAGTTTATAAATGTCAAGGAGCAAACAAATTGTACTAGAAACCCATGTGATCACAGTTTAACTTTCATCCAGTAATACTTAGGTGAAACCATTTCTCTATTATTCAGGACAATCTTGTTGGAGCATATATATATTTGTACTGAATATGTTCTTTTAAATCAGGATTGTTCAATCTCAGCTGGAGAAGGAACTGGTACTACTGCTGCTGGTGTTGGTGGATCCCTTGGTCACAATTTTGGGTCATGGGTCGGCGGCGCTGTTGACCCATATTCCTGCTCATCCTACACTTCTGGTACTAGTTTCTTTGACATGAAAGAACAAACCTTCATGGAAGAAGAATATCACCAGGAGATTGAAACCCTCCCACTGTTCCCCATGCACGGTGAGGAATTCTTTGGCAACATCAAGACTTCTTCCGAGGGCGGTAGCGGCTACGGCTACTACTCCGGTAGCTGGGGTGGTTACAACGGTGGCGCTCGCACTTCCCTTGAGCTCAGCCTCAACTCCTACGGCTACAACACCCTCAATTACCACTGAAACCCAAGATTCCTCCTTCCTCTACAACCTATCCAATCTAATTAGCTAGCTAATTATTCTCAGTACTAATTAATCCCCGTGTCAGGAGTCGGACATGTGTCATGCAAAGATCTTGTCATTTATGCTTATTTATATATCTTACTTTCAGAGTACTTGCTCTTTTCCAAGAATATTCTATCATTACTTTGCTAATTTAGATGCATGACCTAATAATCCAATGATTAATTAATTATTAACCCTCTAATTAACTGAGCTAGGTCTTTGTCAGTCTTCTTCAGTCCTCATCACCAACAAGAACACGATCACGGTGAAGATTTCCTGAGATTACTAAATTTTACTGTCATGGATGGTTTGCCGTCGCCATCTTTGAATTGAATAGCGGCATTAATTACTTACTGGCTCGGTCATTTTCAAGCTCTAGCTTGAAGATCGATCTGGGTAGATGGTGAATAATGGTGGTTTTCACCGGCTTGCTCTGTACGTAGTCGTGACGTAGTATTTCGACATAGATTAAGGTGGGGGCCTTAGCTTAGTTAGATTACTTGTGAAGAAGAAGTATAACTGGGTGAGTGTGTGTTATTCTGAGTAGGGTTCAAATCTGTGCAAGGTTGTGAAAAGATTTGCGAATGATATGAACAAATGCGTATAAGGAAAAATATGCAGCTACTGCTGTAGCTACGGCAAAATGATGAGAACGTGTGAATATATATGCAGCCGTTTTCTTATAAAGTTGGAGTTGGAGTAGTATAAGTTTTGAAGTTCGAACCCACTTAGAAATTACCAAAAATATTCTTTTTCTTGTTCTTTTGGATATGGAGGAAATTGTTTCACTGTCCCATCAAGCAAGCTAGCTAGCTGGACCATATATATAGAATAGTAACAGAATCAAATCTTTGTCTATAAGCTTACTTGTAAAACATACATGGCTAGTTATGTTATGTTTCATTTAGTCTTGTATGTGTTTGCATTGTTCAGTTAAATTGATCGATCATTTGATATTGAGAAGATATTTTCATTGAACAATATGGTGACTGAGGTTTTGTCAAAATTATGGCATGATCCGATTGAAAATCAATCATCTGTATAAGTATATTGTTATTTGTTGGCGGAGATTATTGCGTCATTCAGCGATCTGTCATATAATATTTCAATTCAAAACGTAAGTATGTAAGTTATAATTAACGATTGCAATCAGACAATATGCCTTTATCCTCTTTTTATGCAAATTTTCAAATGAATTAGAGAATAAAAACCATAATGGTAGCTAGTTAGACGTGCAAATGGTAGAAAGAGTAACACATGAAGGGAAAAATGTCATGGAAAGAGGCTCTCTGGATTTGAAGAAATTGCAAACCCTTTGTTACTAGGGTATATATATGACCATAGCCTATATTTATAGCCAACCCATATACACCAATGAATATATATAAGCAATAACTCAAGGTAACTGCAATGTTTGCTTCTGGATTGATTAAATAAAGAACAACTTTAGAGAAGCCATATATACAACACCACATACATGTATGCATACATGCATTTATGCTCATATTGTACGCTTCCTACATTTCATGCCAACGAATACAATTCAACAATTGTATGCTTGCGAGATTCATAGATCCAATGTACATATGGGGATCCTCCTCCTCTCCTCAGTTTCTCTCTTCCTGTGTTTCTGTTGGTCACCCCAAAAAAACCAACCCGTTCTTTTGCAATCTTCTTTTCACTCATATCAACATGAGCGTGAATACGAGTCATATGTCACACACATGCACAGAGACATTCACCTACTGAAATTATAAATCCCTTTATGATATTATGCATACATGAATGATGAACATTTGTTCATTTATCTTTGCGTCTGGTAGAGCATAACCTTAGCTTTGTGATCTCAACCCCTCCATGTATGAGGTCCCCATCGCCAAGATTTTGTGTGGATGCATTTCCTTTTCTGGTTTGACAGAAGTTCAAACTTCACAGTTTGTGTGAGTGACCTCGATGTCGTTTAGGTCTTTTGAGAGGAGAAAACGACAGAGGGGATGGTCTCTGGGTTGGATAGAAATAATTTATGGAGATTTAGTTGGGGATCGAAGCAGATCTTAAAAAAAAAGCTTTCTGAGACTTGGAGTACGTAATGTCCCTTACTAGCAAAATGAGGCGTCACATACATCATGATTGTGAGCCTCTTTCATGTAAAGTGTTTCAAAGCCATGTTTCGACTTGGCCTCATTACCGTTTCGATCACAACTGGTTTTACCTCCATGGAGTAATCACCAAAAAATGTGAGCCGTTGGGTTAGTTTCATTTATGTCTTAAACTCTTAATCCGCAGTAGAAATTCACAGTCGAGCAATATAATCATTTTCAGTATCGCTCAACTCTGTTGGATGAGAAATTTTACAGATTCTTTGTTGTAAACCTGACCGGTAAAGGGTGAATTTTTTGGAAGGCATGGTCTAAATTCTAAAATGGTACTTGAACAAGAGGAAACACCCATTCTGTCTCTAGTGTGACACAGTGCCACAGACCCACAGTGCTCGGTGGTCACCACCTCTTCATATCTGACCTGACATTTTATCTCCAGAAAACAATTTACAATCATGGAATATTCATACAATCAGAAAATTGGAAGCTTGTAGTTCTGTAAAAATTTACACTATGATGCCTGACACTGACTTTACAAAGGGTGGGAACTACAATCTTGACCATACTGGCAGAGCATCTATAAACCCTTTAAAAAGAACTTAGAATTCTAACCATACAGGATTGTCGTTTCTCTATTCAATTGGGTCCTAGAGGTAAGGTACATGACAACAGACAGATGGGAAAACTCGGTTGCTTCAAGCCTTCAAAGATACCATTCTAACTGTCCAAGTAGATGTGAATCTTGAACTGCTTTTTGCAAGAAAAGTAGAATTCAAATCAGAGCAGCTGGCAAAAACTTCTACTTCCTTCCACCAACATAAGCTGCCAATTTCGACAAATCCGGTATCCAAAATGATAGTTCAGAAGAACCAGTTGCAAACATGAGGCTTCCTGGAGCCCATTTGATAACAGGAGGTTCACTTTCAGTACTGAGCCAACTTGTGACCTGGACAAATCATGAACATTATTTGCGTGTTAGAGGGTGCATAAACAGTGTTTATAACTGGAAACACAGAATTATCATTATCATACTTCTTTCCCGCTTCGAACACTCCAAGCATAGACACTACCATCACCTGAACCTGCAAAGGTTTAGAAACCAAGAAATCACATGTCTGCCAGTCTAGTAATCATACGAGCTTACTTTGTCACAGATGTTTCCTAGGAAGTCTATTGCATAAAGATATATGGATGGAAATGATATCACAGCCTTTCAGAAACTATGCATTCAAAAATGCAGTTCATTAACAGCAATCACAAGCATGGTTTCCAAAACTTAATCACATGACAGGAATTTATGGGAACCTTATGCCCATCTGAACACAATAGTAAGCAAGATACTATCTGCCCAAAACGAAAAAAATGTAACAGGAGACATGCATACCTGACATAACAAACATCCCATCTGGGCTAAAAGAAGCCTCTAATGTAGCAGTGCTTGACACGGGCTTTACATTGTAAGTGGATAACTAAACAACAATGACAGCAAAACCATATTAGAAAGACTACGCCGCAACGCATATCCATTAATTCAAAGAGACAAAAAAAAACAGTTACGGAGAAAACTACTTACAAGCGTGCCGCGGAACGAATCAAGTACATGAATATGTCCATCTGTAGTTGTTAACAGCATAAGTCTCCCATCATTACTGAACTTTACAACATTTGCATCAGACATGTCTCCCCCAACAGAAAATATATCAAAGGGACCCTACGAAAATCAAATTATCGAAGTCAGTGATTCTTAATTCTTCACATACACCACAAGACAGCTCCCAACTTTCTCTGTCCACATATGTATTGAAAGACAAACAACTGACCTTTTCATACATGCGGGCGTCAAACATTCGTATGTAACCACCAAATGCAACTGTAAAAACTAGCCCTTGGTCATCGTAAGCTGTAGCAGGCCTTCCTTGTACATGTAAAAGACCCTATCATATGAACACAAATTAGAAATCTTTTGAAGTAAGCAGTTTCATATAAGAATCCAGCACAGTTTCACTTCCAAGCATCTACCTGACATTTCTCGGCTCGTTGATCCCAAAGCATAACTGTCCTATCAAGAGAACCAGAGATGAAGCACTCTTTCCGGGAGCACAAACTAAGTGAGACAACCCTAAAAACAAAGTACATTCTTCAATTACAATGCTTAGTGCAAGCACTCAGAGTAAAACTCAGGGCAATCAGCTTCATACTCCCTACCTGTCGTGATGGCCTTTGAAATAGCGCAAGTACTTATTGTCATTCAATGAGAGAAGCCTCAGCGATTCTGCAATGAATTCAACATGTAAATAACAGATTCCAAATTCCAAATAAGCCACACAGCTAACAGAGTAAAATACCAAAGCATACCATCCCAGCCATTTTTCGAAGAGTATATAACTGTGGTAGGATGAGAAGTAAAGCAAACCAAATCAACCCCATACTTTTTGCTGTTAATTGTCTTCAAGCACCTGCCAAAAACACAACCAAACCCTAAAACCTAAACCCAAAACCAACCTCACATTTCCCAAATCAACAAAGAAAACACCTTTAAGCCTTACGTCGCAGTGGAGACATCATATAACCGAATCGACTCATCATCACTAGCAGTCACTACGTAACTCGAAGCCTTGTGAAAATCCAACGAACTGATTCTACCACTCTGTAAAATTCCCAATTACTAATTCAAATTAGAATTCTTGACTAATTGAGCTCAAATCAATCCGAAACAGACAGATAGAGGCAATTACGTAGTCTCGGAAAGCGAGCCCAACTTCCATGCTCTGGAGAATCTCCTCCGTCAGCTCCAGCGAGACCTTGTCTTCTCTTTCCGGTACACCTTTTTCGCGCCCAAAATTGAAAAATTCAAAACCCTAATTTCTCTACTGATTGAAATCGAAATCGAAGACGAAAGCTTTGAAATTTAGGTTACCTGCCATTTGGGGATTCGTGAACTTTGCTTATTGTTTCTATCTGATTTCGGAGGAGTGGAGATTTCGGAGAAGCACTGGGTCTTCCCGCCAGAGTTTCGCCGTCTCTAACCTCCGGACGGGTCGGGTTTTAATTGCTTTAAAGCCTCGAAGAAACCCGGTTATGGAATCGGGTGGGTTAACTTGAAATACGTAATTGCGGGCTGGACGGTACCTATGTGGGTTGGGCCTATCCAAGCTAGTCGGCTCTTTTAAAATAATAAAAAAGGTAAAACAATGATGTAAAGAATGAAACAAAGGTTAAACATGCGACGAGTTACATGTCACAAAAGAGAGTTTATATAGTTTGGCCGGATCATATAATTCATAATTGAGTAAATAATTGCTTCGTTGCATTCACCTATATCATCAACTAATCAAATAAGGTTCTTCTAGTTGATACGATTGCAGATATTGATCATTCAATTTTAATTGCTGGTTGGTATAATGAACTATCTATGTCTGTGTTCAATGTTTTCAACTTCGACTTTCGTGGCTTAAGTTGTGTTAGAGGCTTCCGTTTCTAATTGTTTCTCTTTTTCTTTCTCTTGTATTTTGCTATCCGGAAAAAAACTAATTAAACAAGAAAAAATTAATTGTCTTAGAGAGTTCAAAGATTAATTAATTCTATCCTATTTAAACTACATCATATCTATATAGGTTTATACACGGATCGATGCACCTTTATAATCCTCTAGTACTATAACCCTAACTCTTGTACCACAACCCTAAATCTAGTCACCAACCATTGAGAGGAGGACGAAGATGATTATGGGTATTATGAGGAATCCTGGACATTACAACACTAGACGTAGCCTTTTTGGATGAAAGACCGGAAGAACAAAAGAGGAGAAGAAGAAGACTTTGGAGACTTTGATCTCTACTTGTCTTTCATCATCCACCGCGGCGAAGGAATCGACCCTCCTAGTGAAAGCATCTCAGAGCGGACGTACTTCTTGGTGTGGTGGCTCGTACCCGCGCGGGATAGATAACTGGGTTCCTTTTCCGGTGGAGGGGAAGCCTTTTGATCCTGCATGGAATAGAATTTGGACTCAACGAGTGGACAAACATGTGTGGCCTGGCTTTATATATGTGGAAGTTATGAGGAGGCGAGACAAGTCGGCAGCGGGGACTTCCGGTGGCATAGCGACGGTGGTGGAGAATGGAATAGAGGAAGTTGTGGAGCCGGGAACTCCCGGTGCGACTGTGTACGGCATAGAGTCAGTGAGCCGGTGCAAGATCCCTCTGCCGAGGGCTGGTGAGAAAACTTCAGGGAGGTATGAGCTTGTGAAGGGCGATGGGGCTGGGATGGCTGTAGTCCCCTGTACAAGGACGTATTTTTGTCACGGTGCAACTAAAGAAAACAATCAAGTTAGCTTGAGGATCAAGCTTTGATGAAATTGAGTCTCAGAAAAAATGTTAGGTTTTGTTTCCCTAGTATCTTTGTTTCAGATGGATGAAATTGATCAATGTGATATGAATTTAATTATCACAAAGAAACTAGGTTTTTTCATTGATTATTTTTTTGATCAAAATGTCATTTCATTTAAATCAGAGTAAGCAGCACAAAGACAACGTACCCCTGTGGGGTCGTCAGAAAACATCGTCTTGTAGAATTGTAAGTCATATACTAGCTAAAACATAAGCTTTGAAATCCAAAGTACACCCACCTTGTAGCGATTAAGCACGATTTTACAAGTAACTTAGGATCCGCAAAAAACTATCAAATACTCTACGAATGCAAACTAGTTTACCTGGACCAAACTAAATTTAAACTGTAATTGTAGTGAGAGTAGAAACCTCCCACTCAACCCAATTCAAACAAGCCCAGACCCAATAGAGGGAAACCCTAGCTAATGCATCCCAAGCCCAAAATGGCCCAAACCCATGAGCAACCATGGTTGAATCACCAACAGCCTCCACCGAAGCTAGTTTCCCGCCACCGTCAACCCCAATCGATGACTCACCTTCTCCGGAACTCCTACGGCCATGCTTCAATCCTTCACCAACAACCCATCGGATACCAGGCAGAGACCAAGAAGAGTCCGCCATGATCTGCTCAGAGTTTCCGATCCGAATACCAGCCAATAAATCCCTAGAAGCCGCCATCCATCCGCCATCGCCATCGTTACAGCCACCAGAAGGGACTAGCTTTGCCGACACCATAGAGCTTTCACCCTCCATCTTGTTAAAGAGAAATCAGTCAAAGAAATTACCCCATTCTGATCGAGTCTTGTTCATGGAATGGCGTCGTGCAAGCCCGCTGTCATCACCACCAATTTGACGAGAGAGAGAGGAAATAAATCCCCCTCTCAATCGAAAAAGCAAGGAAGCCACCAGAGGAAAACCACCGTCGCCACCAAAATTCCTCTCGAGCCAGAGGCTAGAGAGAGAGCATAGTTGCGAGGTTTTTTCACTAATTATATTTTCATTATGACTGATCTTGCAAAGTAAGTCGATCATTATCTATTATTGTTTGTGTTGTAGAGTATGTGAATACGAGAATAAAGGTCTACTCATTTATTGATAGATTGACCTTTATATATGCATTACATAGAGAATCCCTGTAAATCAGGGAGAGATATCTAAGAGATATTATAGTCTAATAAGGAGAAGATTCGGTCAAGACACATTATCAAGGATAAGAATGTAAATTCCTTCAACACTCCCCCTTGTGTCACATACCAGAATCACATGGCGCATGAACGTTGACTCGGTAAAAACTTTGCCAAGTAAAACAAAAAACTTCTTGGGTAAAAATAAAAGACTTGGTCGAAGGGAAAAAAAACACAACACGCCAACTACAACTTGAATGTAAAATATGTGACGTAGACTCTCCCTGATAATTAAATCAATTATAAAGTTTAGATAAGCGACGCATACCAATACTTCGCACATGCTTCTCAAGAGTAGATTTGGGTAGAGACTTGGTGAACAAATCTGCTACATTATCCTCAGAACTCACTTGGTTCACTTGGATATTCAAAAGCTATTGTTGTTGCTGATTGTATAAGAACTTAGGCGAGATATGCTTAGTATTATCACCCTTAATGAATCCCAACTTTATTTGTTCAATGCATGTCGCATTGTCTTCATAGATGCAAGTTGGTGCTTCAGTGGTAGATGTCAATCCACTAGACTCTCAAATATGAGTTATTACAGAGCGAAGCCAAACACATTCTTTGACTGCTTCATGTAGTGCAATAATCTCTGAATGATTCGAGGAAGTAGCAACAAGGGTTTGCTTGGTAGATCTCCAAGAAATCGCCGTAGTTCTCATGGTAAACACATACCCAGTTTGGGAACGTCCTTTGTGTGGGTCTGACAAATACCCAACATCAGCAAAATCGACTAACACATCATTCGGTGTCCCAGCATAGGGGACAATGCCACATTGCGTCAATTTTGAGCTAGAAGGAGCTTTGGAAGCTTGATTTTGGTTGGGAGCCAAAATCTACTCAGTTGCGGCATGGGAAGCCCTCGAGGACGCATAGGGGCCCTGTAGGGGCTCAACCGTACGCAACAGGGGGCTCGACTGCAGCGCTGCACGCGCAGGGGCGCGGCTGCTGCGCAACAGCGTCGACAGATGCGTGTAGGGGCACAGTAGACACACTCAGGATGCGACAGGGGCGCGCTAGCCCCTGCCTTGCGCTGCCAAGCTGCAGCCCGAGTTGGCAGGGGCTCTTATGGGCTCGGCCAAACTGCCTACAATGCAATCTTCAATTGAAACATCAAAATTCATGTTTTCAACTTCGATTTTGTAAGGGAAAAACAAGCCCAAATCAATTGAACCTTTTAAGTACCTGCAGATGTGCTTAACACCAGTCCAATGACGTTGCGTTGGCGCAGAGCTAAACCTAGCTAACAAATTTACTGAGAATGCAATGTCTGGTCTTGTGCATTGTGTTTACGCCTAAATTAACATTTTACTGGACAGTAAATGTCTATGTAAATATTAATTATTTCTTGGACCATGTCATACCGGCGAGATGGAGTTTCTCTAAGTTTACAAGTGATAGTCCGCGTAGGCAATGAACGCACGCGAGCCAAGTTAGACTTCGCGCGGAATGAATTGCATGCGAACAGGACTTCATTTAGCTCGCTCGCGGAATGGACATAGGCGGATTACGCAGTTCGCGTGGAACACTTAGCTCGCGCGCGGAATGACTATTTGCCAGTTCGCGTAGGCGAGACGGAAATGTACTTCGCGTAAGAGAGGTGAGATTGACTCTCCGCGTAGGCGAAGCGAGGCGAGCTGGTGAACTGACTCGCGTAGAAGACTTCGCGAGGAAGCAACATGCGGAGTCCGCGCGCACCACGACAAACGTTGAAGACTTTTACAAGTCTTTGATATGCTTCGGGCCAATCCCTGTGGCCCATTAAATAAAAAAAGCCCTTTTAAGGCTCGCGAGCTGCAATAGCCCGCGAAATGGAAGCGAGCTTCAGTAGCACGCGAGATAGCTTCGTGTGACAGCCCGCGGGATGAATTCCAGTTTGCATAGGAGTTTACGGTTGGCAGCGCGGAAGCAATGCTCTATGCGGAATGAAGTGTGCGAACTGGACATGTGTCATAAGATGGTTGGTTCGCATGGACGGAGCAGTGTCCTTGTGCGAATAGGGTTTCAGAGTCCGACTTGGATTCTAATTATACTTTTATTCTGCCGCAAGTCGAACTACTATATAAGGGGGCTCGAACCCTAACAGAAGTCTCTCTAAAAAACAATACACAAAAACACAAATACAAACTGCAAACCAGTTGCCCTTCGAGCTCCTCGAAACCCTAACCCTAAGCGCCGCCGCCTAGGTTCCCCTCTTCAGAGCCCTCCGGACTCTACATTCCCGCTTCTCTCTGAACTCCCTATAGTTGCTCTGCTCGCGCCGTCGTGAGTATCGATCGCTTGTGCTCGTAAATCCTCGTCTGAGGTGGCACCTGAAACCCCCGTCGCCTGATCGGAAGTCAAGATCTCGCACACCATCAACCTTTTCCTCGTCCGCGAGGTGACACACCCGCAACACCCCCTTCTCTTTGTTCGCTAGAAACCTCTGCTCCCTCTGCTCCGCGCGTTGAGGATCGTGGCCAAAACATTGGCACACCCAGTGGGACCTGGAGTACAAGCGGATACATCATAGGGAAACCGGAGGAAGCGCCGTACCGAAAGCCCCAACTTTCTTGTCTCAAGCACAGATCGCTACGATACAAGCCCCATAATAGCGCGGCTTGCCGATCCCTCACTCAAGAACAGGTTCTTGCTCAGTTTGGTAATCCAGATTACAGCGAGACCGTCATGGTAGGCTCTCAGCCGACCCAAGATACAAACTCTTCTCCATTTATGGAGCAAGTCGTCCAGATGTTCGCGCAACTCACGGGGCAGATCCAGGGTTTGAGAACCCAAAGCTTTGCCACTCAACAAAGCCTCAGCGACCTTGCTGGTAAGGTCGACGGCCTTGCTGAACAAGTCAAAAGGGACAAAACCCTTTGGGAAGCAGACCAGCACAACCTTACCGTACTCACTGAAGACTTTAACCAGTTTGTCAGCGAAACAAGGGAAACCAAGGGCTTGGTCGAAGGAAGCCTTCAACAGATCCGCTCGGATTTAGATCAGAACACGGAGACCGTGAAGCAAAGCGCGGAGACCGTGAAGCAACATGCAGAAGTCCTGTCGCTCACTCGCGTGACAGTAGACGAGCAGACTCGCCGCTTGGACGAGCACGATACTAAGATGCATGACCAACAGAATGCTTCCTTCTTTGGAAGTAAGAACGGTCTAGAGAAGCTAGACGAATTCAAAGACAAACAAGACCGGCTGAACCTACGGGTCCTTGAAGTTGAAGACTGGATGAGGGCGCAGGCACCAAAGAACCCTGCTCTAAACCCTACTAGCCCACGCACGAACGAGGGGACGCCCAAGTACATCCCTCCTAATGAACGCGCCAGGGGAAACCCTAAGGTCGGGACTCCGAAGGCCCCGCAGTTCGTTCCAGGAGCAGGAACGTCAAAGAGCCTGCTCCCGCATGGCTTGTTTGCCCCCTCCAAGGGACTGCATAATTCTCTACGCCAGGGAACCGGGACACCAGATGACCCGCTTCTAGTTTATTCCAGCCTTACTCCCAAGAACGGCGGACATGCCGTCAATCTCTCTGCATGGCCAAACCATGGGGAAGGGGCAGAATCCGTGCCCGTGACAACAGCCGACTGGCGCCAGCTTATCTCCTCCATTGTCAAGGAGCAAACCGGACACGGTGATGCTAACTTGCAGTATCGCGATCCCTATCCAGATAGCGTGGCGCAATACCCCTTCCCGCATGGGTTCAAGAACGTAGTGTTCACTACCTTTTCTGGCGAAACAAGGGAGGACGCAGCAACCCACATGGCCCGCTTCAAAGTCCAGTGCGGCCAGTACGGGAACGATGACATCCTCAAGCTCAAGCTCTTCAGGACCTCTCTGTCCGGAGCTGCATTTACTTGGTACTCAAGGTTGAAACCAGGATCCATTGTGGACTGGCCTACCATGGAGAAACTGTTCCGGGAAACCTACGGTACCATTGAGCCAGAGGTCGGCCTTGACTCCCTCACCCAAATGAGCCAGCAAAGCATGGAGTCGGGAGTCTCCTTCCTCCAGCGGTTCAAGATCCAACAAGCCAAGTGCGACTTCCTCCTACCCGAACAGGAAGACATTAAGTTGGTTGTCCGTGGCCTCGAACATCGCCAGCGGTTGAAGCACCATGGGGAACGCTTCGCGTCTATGGGCGACCTCATCAACAAGGTCGGCAGTTATGAGCTGATCCTCAATGAAATGGACGAGAGGGCGAATGCCTCCAAAAGGACATACGTACCTGGGAGAAACAGGATAGTAGGGGCATTAAACCTCCAATCCCCCGCGTTCGACCCTTACTACCAAAGGCAGGAGGAGAATGAGGCCGCACAGGGGTATGTTGACGACGTTGGAGCAGTCGAACTGACCGGGAAGCCTTTAGCTCACAAGCTGAAGAATCTCAAGATGACCCGTGAGCCAATCACCATCCAGTCCTTTGCTTGGACTAAGCCCGAATATGAGGCGTACACGTATGACGCGAAAAACGCCCATCTTGTCTTTAATGACTTGATTGAGGCGAAATGCGTGCGCTTGGATCACAGAATCCCGTCCAAGGAAGAGCTAAAGGACAAGAAGTATTGCAGTTTCCACAACGCTTACAATCACGATACCAAGGACTGTGTCAAACTCCGCGACCAACTGCAAACTTGGTTGGATTCGGGCGCCCTGAAAATGAAGACGCCAGGAAGCACCGCTTCTCTAGTGGATGTTGATCCATTCCCAGCCGTTGTCGGTATGGTCGAAGTGAATTGGGACGACCAGCCAAAGGAGAACAGTCGCTGTTGCGCACCAAAGCCAGGCGAGCGGAGAATTACCTTGGACCTGGCCGAACATCCAGAGGATGATAGTCCGCGCCGGGCACTTAAGCGAGACCGAGAGGATGGTAATGATGACACACGTCAGCCATCTCGCCGGTACACTTACAACGTCAACCTCGCACACGAGGGTTTAGACGATCTTATTGAGGGCGGATTGGTCATTGTGTCAAGAGCCTTGCCCTATGTTGAATACAAGGAGGGTCGCGTCCACTGCAAGCTCCATGACAGTTGGGGGCATAGAACTCGCGATTGTTACCAGCTCCGCGAGCAAGTCCAGGACTGGTTAGACCTCCAGTATATTTGCTTCGAGGACAAAGGTGGCTTCATGATCACAGTCGCTGACATCGCCTGGCCTCGCATCGGCCAGCTCGCGATAACTTTGGACCTATCTCCAAACGCGGGCCAACGCGTACCGCCAGGTCGAAACCGTAAGAGGCCGGCAAATGACTACACCGTTTTGGCAAACCAAAATGGGAACCACTACCCAGCAAGGGAGTTAGCCGCCAGACTACAACCCGATCGTCTTTCCAGAAAGGATAAAGGCAAAGCTACCATGCAGGATGATACACCGTCTCCAGCTGACAACTATCAACCCATGAGTCCCAGGACTCGCGAAGAGCTGGAACAGAGGATCAAGCGCCTCGAAATCTTCGTCCAATCACACTGGACTAAAGATGTACCTTCATCTCCAGCTTCAAGCGAGATGGACATCTCCGACTCCGGCAGCGAACGCCAAGATAGTGAGGCTTCAAGCCCTCGGCGAGGTATCTTGACTGACCCCTACATTCCTCCGACATCCAAATCAGCGATCAAGGAAGGGATCTGGTACACACAGCAAGGGGGAAAGCCGGTTACCATCAGCAGATCCAAGAAGCGGAAGCTACAAAAGAAGTATGGCAGCATACTGCGTGCCTTGCGAGCGGCTGATGATGGCATCATCCGACCCTCGCAGCTCACGCAGACACTCGAGAGAATGTGGAGAGAAGCTGAAGGCTTGCGCGCTCTATTCCAAAGGCCACCTATCACGCCTCCACGTGTCTGTGCGCAGGCAGCAGACAACCCCGCTCCAAAGGCGAATGTTTTCTGTCGCCTCACCGTACCACCAAGACAGGATCCGCGCCCCGCTAGGCACATATCATCTCCGGAGCCAGAAAGGAGAAGGGAGCCACAGTTCTCCCGGCACAAGCCTTCATCAGAACCTGAAAGAAGAAGGGAATTGTTACCTCTACCAAGGCGCCAGCACTCGCCAGAAGCCGAAAGACGAAGGAACCCGCCACCTCTACCAAGGCGTAGGCTGTCGCCAGAGGCTGAAAGAAGACGAGAACCGTCTTCCCCAGCGACACGAAGACTGTTTGCTGCATCAAGGCCCGAATCAAGGCGTGAGCCACCTCGGTCATCACATCCCCAGAAGCCTATTCGCCAGGAACCTGAGGCCAAAAAGGAACTATCACGACCAGGTCTGCCCCAACCTCAACCCGCACAGCAGCCTCAGGTCTCAGTCATTCCTCCACCTAAGGCAGAGGACAATGTCAGAGCTCCACTAGCTGCGGATAAGCTTTCAGCTGAGGACAAACAGCCCTCGACCAAACTCGTGTGGCGACCACGGCAGCCAGAGGGTAACGTCTCGCCAGGGGTCGAAAGTAGCACCTCCAGCCCTAACCTCGCGGAACTCATGGCCTAATGCTTCCGCGAAAATTTATTGAACGAGGAGACTCATTCCGAGCCTCGCATCGACTTGGGCGATGACCAAGCAGAAGGGCAGGGTGAATCATTCAACTGCAATATGCTTGAGATCTCTGCATGGCCCGAGCTCGAAGAGGTCAATCCAGCGGAGGGTGCATTCGTCGTGCTCGACGGAGAACACGGGAGCATTGAGATGCCACTGGTTCCAATCCGCGAACAGTTCTCTTTTCAGGTCGGAATGGTGTTCTTCATATCTGAGAGATACGCTCTCCCACCAAATACAACATGCAACGCGGCGGATATTCCATACAATAACGAAAGTGTCTGTGACATATCCCCCCCTTGCAGCAGTAAGATGAGTCCAGTCCTGGCGGAGCCCGCACAGGTTGCACCGTTGGAAGCCACAAGCAGCATCACAAGCATGCCGACTCTGACCTTCTCCACTCCAACTCTGGACATGGCCACTCATATGAGGCCATTGTATATCACGGCTGAAGTTGAAGGGATTATGATCAACAAAATCATGGTCGACACGGGGGCGGCAGTGAATGTCGTCACCACCTGCACTATGGGACTCCTTGGTATCCCACGCTCAATGATCCAAACTACGTCCTTGACAGTCAAGAACTTCACCGGACAAGTCTCCAGGACTCTAGGTTTGTTGTTCTTACGGGTCAAGGTGGGACCGGCTTCAAGGGTCTACACATTCTTCGTCGTCGAGTGTGCTTCGTCCTACAGCATGATCCTGGGCCGCGATTGGATCCATAGAAGTTTTTGTATACCTTCATCCATGCACCAGGAACTTCTGCTCTGGGATACTGAGAAACGCGAGGCGGTCCTCATCCAAGCGGATCCGCGTCCTTTCTCCATTTCCGCCAACTTCAATGACGCCCGTTATTACAATACTAACTTGGGCCCATTAGATGTCCAAGGCGTCGATTCTAAAGGCCGCCCATATGGGGTCACGGCCTCCAACTTAACGCGATGGGGACTCACTCAGGCGAGCGATGATTTACAACGTCCCCACACCATCGCAGATCCCCTACAACCATCTTATGATTAGTACACCCTTAGAGGAAGAACGCGAGGCTGGCGAGTCCTTGTGTGAGAGACTCCTCTCATACTGGGCAGAACGCGAAGCCTACGACAAGGTCGCTACTATGGAGTATGTAGATGAGATAGTGGACTATACCGATACCGAGGAGGAAGTTATTCAGTTAGCTCCCGCTGCCTTGGATGACACGCCGCCTCAAGTCCGCGATCCCACCTTACAAGTCGATGTGGGGACTGCAGAGAAACCTTTACTACTCTCTATTAGTGCCAAGTTGGCGGGACAAGAAAAGGAGGACCTTCTCGCCTTACTACATGAGTATAGGGATTGTTTCGCCGAGCAGTACGAAGACATGCCTGGCTTATCCCCGGATTTAGTCTGTCACCGTCTGCCTTCTCAACCTGACAGACGTCCAGTCCGCCAAGACGGCAGATTCATGTGAATTGAGACCCAGATCGTGGTCAAGGAAGAAATTGAGAATATGCACCGTTCAGGTATCATTCGCGTGGCCAAATACAATGAATGGTTCTCCAACATCGTTCCAGTTCGCAAGAAGAACGGCAAAACGCGCGTCTGTGTTGACTACCATGACCTTAACAACGCAACGCCTAAAGATATATATCCCATGCCAGTTGCTGACCTCCTTATTGACGCGGCCGCGGGGCATGAAGTGCTATCCTTTATGGATGGAACTGCTGGGTACCACAAGATGCCTGTCGCTGAAGAAGATCGCCACAAGACTGCTTTCCGCTGTCCGGGGTTTGCAGGTGCATTCGAGTATGTTGTCATACCATTCGGCGGGCTCAAGAACACGGGGGCAACATATCAGCGCGCCATGAACCTTATCTTTCACGATATCCTAGGCAAGTTGATCGAAGTCTACATCGACGACGTAGTGGTTAAAACCAAGACGCGGGCGACACACGTTGAAGACCTCCGACAGGTTTTCACGCGGATGCGGAAACACCACCTGAAGATGAACCCCGCCAAATGTGTTTTCTTCGCGGAGGCAGGCGACTTCCTTGGTTTTCTAATCCATCAAAGGGGTATCGAGATCCCCAAAGACAAGGCGCAGGCGGTAATCAACGCCTCGCCTCCTAGAACCAAAGAGGAGCTCCAACAATTGATCGGGCGAATCAACTTCCTCCACCGTTTCATTTCAAACGCGACAGGGAAAGTTCATCCCTTTTCGCCTCTTCTGAAGCTCCAGGGGGCAACCGAGTTCGTATGGGAGTCACAACACCAGGAGGCCTTCGATCGTATCAAGGACTATCTTGCGAATCCACCTGTTTTGGTTCCCCCTCGCCCTGGCGTTCCGCTTAAGCTCTACATCGCCGCTGCTGATTTGTCTATCGGCGGACTCTTGGCACAAGACGACGAGAACGGAGTGGAACACGCCGTTTACTATCTTAGCAGGGTGTTGACCGATTGCGAGACGCACTACTCCCCAATGGAAAAGCTGTGTCTCGCCCTTTTCTTTGCAGGTTGCAAGCTCCGCCACTACATGTTGGCCTTTACCACGGTGGTGATCGCTCAGTCCGACTTAGTCAAATATATGCTTTCCCGCCCTATCCTACTGGGCCGCATAGGTAAATGGATATTGGCTTTGTCTGAATTCTCTTTGCAATATGTTCCCCAAAAGGCAGTTAAACGACAGGCCATAGCGGACTTCCTCGCTCATCACTCGCCGACTGAGCTGACAGCATTCTGCGAGTTGGAGGTTGCCGTAGTCTCCCTTACTCCCTGGACCCTCTACTTTGATGGCTCGCGTACTGAACTTGCTGCAGGTGCCGGGATCGTCATCGAGAACCCTGCAGGAGATCGGTTTTCTTACTCTTTCCAACTAGACTTTAAATGTACAAATAATCAGGCGGAATACGAGGCGCTCATCATCGGCCTGGAAATCTTGCTGGACTTAGGAGTCCGCGAGGTTCAAGTCTTTGGCGAATCCTTACTGGTCGTCAACCAACTTGTGGCGAAGTTCAAGTGTTTAAGCTCGTCCATTGAACCTTACTTGCGAAAAGCTTTTGATGTCTTGGACCGCTTCGACGATGTTCACATTGAACACATCCCGCGCGAATTCAACTTCGCGGCGAATGAGCTCGCGCAGATCGCATCCGGTCTTAGCTTGCGCGATGGAGTGCACGAACGACTCCTCAAAGTCGAACGACGTACACTTCCTTCTTTTCTTGCTAGGGGGCAATATGAGGCAGACCCTCTTAACGTCGCTGCCTTAGATCCTATCGATGAAGATTGGCGGCTACCGTTCATTGCCTACCTCGAGCACCCTCATGACGCTACCCATTCCCGGCAAATGCGGTTTCTCGCCCTCAACTTTGTGCTTCGCAATGGTGAGCTTCGCCGGCGCAGCGAGGACGGTATCAATTTCCGTTGCGTATATGGCAACGAGGCTAAGCGGCTTATGCGTGAGGTGCATTCTGGCGTTTGTGGTTCGCATCAGGCTGGACCAAAGATGCGTTGGTTAATCCGTCGCCATGGCTACTACTGGCCTACTATTCTCAAGGATTGTATTACTTTCGCTAAAGGATGTCAGGACTGCCAGGCTCACGGACCAGTGCAACACATTCCAAACATTCTGTTACAGCCGATTGTTAAGCCCTGGCCATGTCGAGGTTGGGCGATAGACTTCATCGGTCTCATTCATCCCCATACCTCCGAGCAGCACAAGTTCCTTATTGTGGCCACTGATTTCTTTACCAAGTGGGTGGAAGCCGAGCCACTCAAGGTCGCTTCCGCGACCTCGGTCCGTAACTTTATTTTCTGCAACCTTATTTCCCGCTTTGGTGTTCCAGAATGCATCGTGACGGACCGGGGGCAACTTTCATGGCGGATTCGGTAGTCACATTCCTCAACGGCTATGGTGTCAAACTCCTGCATTCGACCCCCTATTATGCCCAGTCCAATGGTCAGGCGGAGGCGAGCAACAAAGTCATCTCGGCATCTTGCGAAAAATGCTAGAGTTGAACCCCCACGTCTGGCATCTAGAGCTTTACCATACTTTGTGGGCCTACCGAATCTCCAAGCGCGGTCCGACAGATACCACCCCCTATGCTCTCATGTATGGCCATGACGCCGTCCTTCCCCTTGAGGTTCACGTCGCCTCGCCTCGTGTCCAGGAGCAGCACCAGTTGCTTGGTGACGACTACGTCCAGGCAATGTGACAAGAGCTTGAAGACCTCGACGAACATCGCATCACTGCTTTCAACAATCTCATCCTGGAGAAGCAGCGTGTTGCGCGGTCTTATGATAAAGTCACTCAAGGTCGGAGTTATGCCGAAGGCCAAACGGTATGGCGTGTTGTGCTCCCACTTGGGGAGAAAACCGAAGGCCGTGGGAAATGGTCCGCGCGGTGGGAGGGACCCTTTATTATTCATCGCATATTGCCTAAGGGGGCATACCATTTGCGCGACCTTGACGGTACACTCCATCCTAATCCTATTAATGGTCGTTTCTTAAAGCGCCACATCGCTAGTGTTTGGGAGCGCGCAGATCCTCCTCCTCCCCCTGATCCCGCGACCACTGTCATTAGTGTCACGCGCCGTCGCGCTTACGCTCCTTCCCCTCACACTAGGGGGCAACCCCAGGGAGAAGCATGCAATTAGTTTTTTCTTCATAAACGTACGTAGTCTAACTAACAGACCAGTACAAGATTGAGGCATATTCCAGAGGCCCTAAATAAAAAACAACTTCATTCAAGTATTTCTTAGTTCGCCGACTTTGTTTGTTTGTCTTTCACTGGTTCGCACTGGGGGGCAGCGAAGTATATAGCCATTGTCATTCCACGTTGGTCTGCCATTGCCAAGAACTCGCGAATGGCTAATTTTTGGAATCTACTCAAGTCACATGCGTCTGCTCAAGTTACATCCATGCGAGCTACATTCGCTAGCGGTACGTGCCATGTACTATGTCTTCTGAGTTGAGCAGACGAATGCGGGCTAGAAGCACGCGAATGCAAAAGTGGAACAGGCGAATGCAAGCTAAGAGTAGGCGAATGCATTTGAAGTTCCAAGGTGCCGAGGCAAGCCATAGAGCAGTTCACTACAATGCCTAGCTAAATGCGTTGGTTACGCGACCTATTCACAGGCTTGTTTCTTCACACTCCTTTTATGTATGACCTAAGCCAATACTATTGGTTTTGGAGCAACATGAACATAAACCTCTTCAGTCTTTCTCGACATTTCATAACTTCGAGGCTAGGGGCAATGTTTACGCCTAAATTAATATTTTATTGGACAGTAAATGTCTATGTAAATATTAATTATTTCTTGGACCATGTCATACCGGCGAGATGGAGTTTCTCTAAGTTTACAAGTGATAGTCCGCGTAGGCAATGAACGCACGCAAGCCAAGTTAGACTTCGCGCGGAACGAACTGCATGCAAACTGGACTTCATTTAGCTCGCTCGCGGAATGGACATAGGCGGACTACGCAGTTCGCTTGGAACACTTAGCTCGCGCGCGGAATGACTTCGCGCGGAATTACTATTTGCCAGTCCGCGTAGGCGAGATGGAAATGTACTTCGCGTAAGCGAGGCGAGATTGACTCTCCGCGTAGGCGAAGCGAGGCGAGCTGGCTAACTGGCTCGCGTAGAAGACTTCGCGAGGAAGCAACATGCGGAGTCCGCGCGCACTACGACAAACGTTGAAGACTTTTACAAGTCTTTGATATGCTTCGGGCCAATCCCTGTGGCCCATTAAATATAAAAGCCATTTTAAGGCTCGCGAGCTGCAATAGCTCGCGAAATGGAAGCGAGCTTCAGTAGCACGCGAGATAGCTTCGTGTGACAGCCCGCGGGATGAATTCCAGTTCGCATAGGAGTCTACGGTTAGCAGCGCGGAAGCAATGCCCTATGCGGAATGAAGTGTGCGAACTGGACATGTGTCATAAGATGGTTGGTTCGCATGGACGAAGCAGTGTCCTTGTGCGAATACGGTTTCAGAGTCCGACTTGGATTCTAATTATACTTTTATTCTGCCGCAAGTCGAACTACTATATAAGGGGGCTCGAACTCTAACAAAAGTCTCTCTCAAAAACAATACACAAAAACACAAATACAAACTGCAAACCAGTTGCCCTTCGAGCTCCTCGAAACCCTAACCCTAAGCGCCGCCATCTAGGTTCCCCTCTTCAGAGCCCTCCGGACTCTACAATCCCGCTTCTCTCTGAACTCCCTATAGTTGCTCTGCTCGCGCCACCGTGAGTATCGATCGCTTGTGCTCGTAAATCCTCGTCTGAGGTGGCACCTGAAAACCCCCGTCGCCTGATCGGAAGTCAAGATCTCGCACACCATCAACCTTTTCCTCGTCCGCGAGGTGGCACGCCCGCAACACCCCCTTCTCTTTGTTCGCTAGAAACCTCTGCTCCGCGCGCTGAGAATCGTGGCCAAAACACATTGAGCTAAGTATAATAAAGCTCCGATAGCGCTTATGTACGGAATTTTTGCTCCAAGGACTTCCTCATCCTCCTCTTTAGGATGGAACATGTCCTTTTTGATATCCAGACTTTGGGTGACCATGGGAGTCCCAAGTAGGTGAGCTTTGTCCATATTAAAGCGCTTGAGCATCTTTTGGATATAAGCTGACTGGTGAATCAATATTCCAGTCTCTCGATGCTCTAGCTCTAAGTCTAGGCAAAATCGAGTTTTCTCAAGATCCTTGATCTCAAACTCGGATTTCAAATAGGTCACAGTCTTATCAATTTCCTTGAGATTACCGATGATATTCATGTCATCAACATAGACAGTTACTATGGCAAATCCGGTATTTGTTCTTTTAATGAACACGCATGGGCAAAGATTGTCATTCTTATATCCTTTTCCAATCAAGTAGTCACTTAGACGATTATACCGCATTCGTCCGGATTGTTTCAATCCATATAGTGAACGCCGCAATTTAATTGCAAAGGCACTCCGTAGCTTAGAGTCACTTGACTTGGGTAGTGAAAGTCCATCAGGCACTTTCATATATATCTCTGAATCAAAATCCCCATAGAGATATGCAGTAACCACATCCATAAGCTCCATGCTCAGTTTTTCAGACACTACTAAACTGACTAAGTAGCGAAAGGTAATGACGTCCATAACGGGAGAATATGTCTCCTCGTAGTCAATTGTAGGGTGTTGAGAAAATCCTTGCACCACGAGTCGCGCTTTATAGCGCATGACTTTATGTTTCTCGTTTCGCTTTCGAACAAAGACCCATTTATGTCCAACAGGCTTAACATTCGGTGGGCATGACACTAACAGACCGAAAACTTGCCTTTTCGCTAGAGACTCTAGTTCAGCCTGGATTGCTTCCTTCCATTTTGGCCAATCTACTCAACGTTGACATTCTGCAACGGAGCGTGGTTCAATTTCATTGTCGTCAATAATCACTTGAGCGACGAATAAGCAAAAACATCATCAATAGTCATGGAACTTCTTTCCATCATACCGTGCTCATCGGTAAACATTAGTGAGATTTTTTTGTTCACCAACATCAACATTGGATCCGAGGCATTCCCTAGATATGCTAACATTGATTCTTAGGCATAACTATAGTCAGAGACAATCTCATGTGAAAGATCACAGTGCTGATGATGAGTGGATCATTTATTGTCTTATTGTCACGCCTTTTGCGTGGCACAGTATCAACTGAACCAACAGGTCTCCCCCTCTTCCTGGTGGGAGCCGAGACCGCGGCCACACCGCCACCATGAGCGTCCGGCGCATCTAAGATGCCATATCCGAGCCCGGGTGCGGCCGGTAAAGTCTCTCTTGTGGGGACTTCTAACCTTGCAGGAACATTTACAGCAGGTATAATTGATCTTGTCACTTTCGCGATATCGGTAAATGAGTAAGGCATCGAATCTGCAACTCTACCAAGATCGAGAATACGCTGAACTTCTAAATCACTGTCAGAAGTGCGGGGATCATAACGAGACATAGTGGGGTCAGACCACGTTAATTCTCGACGTTCAATTGGAACGGAAACGGTCATGTCTCCCCCTAACAGCGGGAAGAATGTCTCGTCAAAGCGACAATCTGCAAATCTCGCAGTAAATAAATCTCCTATCAAAGATTCTAAATAGCGGACAATCGTAGGATGTTGACAACCAACATAAATACCTAATCGTCTTTAAGGACCCATCTTAGTACGCAGTGGAGGCGTAATAAGCACATAAACCGCGTAACTAAATATGCGTAAGTGTGAAATGTCAAGCTCATATCCAGTTACCAACTGGTACGCACTAAATGGTTAGGTTGCAGTGGGTCTAAAACGAATAAGTGCAGCTGCATGCAAAATTGCATAACCCCAGGCAGAAACAGGCAAGTTGGTACGCATCACCAAGGCCCGTGCAATCAATTGTAAGCGCTTAATTGTAGCTTCTGCAAGACCGTTTTGTGAATGCACATGGGGTACGTGATGTTCTACTTCAATCCCGATAGACAAGTAATAGTCGTCAAAAGACTTAGACGTAAACTCTCCAGCATTGTCTAATCGAATAGACTTGATTGGATGATCAGGGTGGTGAGCCCGAAGCTTAATAATTTGAGCTAGGAGTTTAGCAAATGCAACGTTTCTTGTGGAGAGCAAAGTAACGTGTGACCAACGCATTGATGCATCAACCAGAACCATGGAATATCTAAATGGCCCGCACTCTGGTTTGATAGGTCCACAAATATCACCTTGGATTCTTTGTAGGAATGAAATGTTTTGTTTAGAATCACTAGTAAAAGATGGTCTTGCGGTCAATTTGGCTAGTGAACGAGCTTTGCAAAACGAGCGGTGAGCATTAGAGATAGCCATAGAGGCATTTGGAGTCTCGGCAATGGCCTTGGAGGCCAAGCCTATGGCAGGTGCATCATGCACGGCCACATCACCTATTTCAGTGGAAGGAGGAGCTCTAACACGCTTCAGTGCTCAGAAAAATGGATGCCCATGTGAATTCTTGAGAATTCGGATCATCATGTCACGTCCGGGATGTCCCAAACGGTCATGTCAAAGCTTGTAAGAGTTAGAGTCGCAAAAACTGTGAGAAACAGCATCGAATTCAATAATCCTGATGGTTGTCAGATACAACCCACTTGATTGACTCTTAAGCTTCTCTAAGATGCGTTTAAGGCCGCAGTCATTAGAGGTAATAAACAAAAACTCTTATCCATTCTCTTCGAACGTTTTCAGGTGAAATCCGTTGGCACGAATGTCCTTAAATGATAGCAAGGTTCAATTATCCTTAGGCGCGTAAAGCGCGTTAGTGACATGTATCATTGTGCCATGTGGCAACAAGAACTGCGCGTTACCTCTGCCATGAATCAAAGGCGAGGAACCAATCATGGTTCTCACTGAGGATACGTGAGGCACAAAGTCAGTAAATAACAGTCTATTCCTTAGAATAGTGTAGGTAGTCCCACTGTCAGCTAGACACTCAATTTTGCCACGAAACATCTACACAAATACGTGAAATTAATTAGTCTTGGATCAAGACAAGATGAACACTCTAATTAAACATAGAGGGGTTAATCGGGAATTTAAACCAAGTTGGAACCCGAATGAGTCTACACAGCATGAAAATCATTTTCATAAAATCATAGCATGTGGCCGGCCTAAAGGCTCGGCAGCAGCACCAAAAGTGCGCTAGCAGACGACAATGGCCCGTTAAGGGCTCACAGGGGCTTGGTAGCGCGTTTAGCGCGCGCGGCAACGTGGCAGGGTGTGGGCAGAGGCGCGGCAGGGCGCGGCCGAGGGCCTATCCGCGCGTGGGACACGCTGGGGCGCGGTATTGCGGCGCGCAGCAGCGCACATGGGTACGGCAGGGGTGCGGTCGGGGCGTGACAGGGTCCCTGCTGCCGGCATGGGCTCGGCAGGGGCTCGCTAGGGGCGCGCTGCCGACACAGACTGTAATGCCCCGAAAATTTAATGTTAGTTTTTAATTTTTTTGAGTTAGAAGTTAGTGTATTTTGAGGTTCAAAGGAAGAGAGGAAGTGTTCGGATACATAATTTACCGAAACGGTTTTATGGCTTTGAAGGGCCAAAAGTTGACTTTCTTTTCTATAAGTTATTTGTGAAAACTTCCTTCACAAAAGTTGTAGAGTTTGTCGATACGAGTTCGTAGACATGCGGCACGCGTAAAACGGATGTTGTTTGAGAAAGTTTTGGTCAACAGAAGTTCGTGGCTTTACGGGATTGTGAGTTAAATAGGAGAGTTTTCTTTTAGGTCCTCATAATTTTCAAACCTTTATTTCTTCCCCTCTCCGTCTCTCTCTCCGTCCCCGAGAGAGTCCAAAATTCCCAGCTGACCCGACCCGGACCCGGCGACTCGACCCGGACTTTCCGGCGCCGTCCGACGCCGCCTGACCGCGCCACCAGCTCGAATCGCTTCCTCTTCTCCTTGCCTTCGTCCCTCTCTAGCTGGTTCACGCCGATTCAGTCCCGAAGCGGTGACCCGAAGCTAGGAAGTTCGGCTTGGAGACCGGTCGGGATTCTCGCCTCTGACGACGGCGACGCGGCTTGGAAACGGTCGGGATAGAAGTCCCTTGGCAACCTGGTTTGACTTCGGGTAGTCTTGAAGCTCTACTCACTGCGGAGAGTAGCGGCGGTGGATTCCAACTTTCCGGTGAGTTTTCCGGTGCTTTCCAACCGATTCCGGCCGAACTGGGTGAAACCTCAGGTATAAAAGATGCTTCTTTTGCTTCAATCTACAAGTTTGCTGTTGGAAGTTTGTTGAGATTTTGAGTTTGGTAGGGTGGCGCGTGGGGTCCACTCGCCGCTGCCTGTGGTGGCGCGTCTGGCAGGGTGTGTAGGTTTTGTTGCAAGGGTTAGCTAGCTCTTGTTGTTTTGAGCATGATGATATATTATAGGCTAGGTTGAGATCATGTAATGCTTAGTTGTTGGAGTGTTTTCGTTGATGTTGTTGAGTTTGTGAGTTAGAATGTAGGACCAGTTTTTGGCAGTTGCAGGAGGTGTTGTTTTGGGGATCGAAGACCTTGGGAGGTCTTGAAGGAGAGTTGCCCTCCTTTGGGCAAACCTTCGGGTTTAGTTTTGAGCTAAGAGGACAAATGTTACTTTTTAGTTGGTTGGTTACTAAGTTATTATTTTTTGCTAATTAGGTGACTTGTGGAGTGTGGTTTTAAGTTTTATGCTTGTATTGCGCGTGTGAAGACGCAGCTGGATTGAGCTAAGTAAAATCTCACCAAGGTTCACTTTGTGACCTTTTTACTTATGGTGGTTATGATGATTACATGATGATGTTGATGATGATGATGATTATAATGTTGATGTTTGTAGTGATGATAATGTTGATGAAAATGTTGGTGATTATGTGATGATGATTAGATGATGATCATGGTAATTATATGATGATGATTAAATGATGAGTATGGTAATTATATGATTATGATTATGATGATTAAATGATGAGGATGATGTTTTGATTTAAAAATTATGTTTATCTTTTGTTTGTTTTAAAATATATGAGTTTGATCGCCAACGGCTCATGGTAAGTGAAAACAAGTTTTCTTTTAAAAATATAATCTTTCAAATGGACTTTTGTTCATGTTGGTGCCTTAGTGGTGAATGTGTGCATTTGTTGTGAATTGGTGCCTTAGTGGTGAATGTGTGCTTTTGTTGTGAATTTGTGCCTTAGTGGTGATAATATGTCTTAGTTGTGAATGTGTGCCTGAGTGGTAATTGTATGCATTAGTTGTGGATGTGTGTGCCTTTGTGGTGATTGTGTGTAGTAGATTAGGAGCCTTCGTGGTGGACCGGGAGCCAAGCCTTGGCCGGGTGATTGGTTACGATCAGTATAGAGCTCTAGTCTGTCTGTTGGTATTTCATGGGGGGTGACTAAGTGTTGACGAACTCATGAGTACGCGTTTGTTTCGTTACTTATGAGGGATGACTAAGTGTTGGCGAACTCATAAGTAAGAGTAGAGAAATGATTGTGTGATGTTCTTACTGTTTACGCCTAAATTAATATTTTACTGGACAGTAAATGTCTATGTAAATATTAATTATTTCTTGGACCATGTCATACCGGCGAGGTGGAGTTTCTCTAAGTGTACAAGTGATAGTCCGTGTAGGCAATAAACGCACGTGAGCCAAGTTAGACTTCACTTAGCTCGAGGCGAACTGGACTTCACTTAGCTCACGCGTAGAATGGACATAGGCGGACTACGCAGTTCACGTGGAACACTTAACTCGCGCGCGGAATGCCTTCGCGCGGAATTACTATTTGTCAGTCCGCATAGGCGAGGCGAGATGGACTCTTCGCGAGGCGAGGCAGAAATGTACTTCGCGAGGCGAGGCGAAATGTACTCCGTGTAGGCGAGGCGAGATTGCCAGTCCGCATAGGCGAGGCGAGATGGACTCTCCGCGTAGGCGAAGCGAGGCGAGCTGGCGAACTGGCTCGCGTAGGAGACTTCGCGAGGAAGCAACATGCGGACTCCGCGCGCACCACGACAAACGTTGAAGACTTTTACAAGTCTTTGACATGCTTCGGGTCAACCCCTGTGGCCCATTAAATATAAAAAGCCCTTTTAAGGCTCGCGAGCTGCAATAGCCCGCGAAATGGAAGCGAGCTACAAAAGCATGCGAGATAGCACCCTGTAGCAGCCCGCGGGATGAGGATGCTCCTAATTGCAGTTCGCATAGGAGTCTACAGTTGGCAGAGCGGAAGCAATGCCCTATGCAGAATGGAGTGTGCGAACTGGGCAGGTGTCACCAATTGGTTAGTTCGCATGGACGAAGCAGTGTCCTTGTGAATTAGAGTTTCAGAGTCCGACTTGGATTCTAATCACTTTGCTTCTGCCGAACCACTATATAAGGGGGCTCGAACCCTAATAGAAGGCTCTCTCAAATCAATACAAACAACTCTCTCAAATCAATACAAACAACAAACACAAAATAACTGAAACCCAGTTACCTTTCGAGCCTTCCTCGAAACCCTAACCCTAAGCGCCGCCGCCTAGGTTTCTTCTCCAGAGCTCTCCGGACTCTGCATCCCCGCTTCTCTCTGAACTCCCTGTAATTGCTCTGCTCGCGCCGCCGTGAGTATCGATTCGCTTGTGCTCGTAAATCCTCCTCCGAGGTGGCACCTGTAACCCCCCTTTGCCTGATCAAGAAGTCAAGCGCACCCCCAACAAACTCTTTCCTCGTCCGCGAGGTGGCACGCCCGCAACACTCACCCTTCCTCTTTGTTCGCTAGAAACCTCTGCTCTGCGCGCTGAGGATCGTGGCCAAAACACTTACATGTTGTCATTTAGATTCCTTGGTTTGAGTATTTCCTGAACTACGCTTTTTGCAAGATTTCATTTATGATTCGAGTGATTGTGATTTGTTGTGTTTCCTTAATTATTTCTTTTGAATTCTCTTGTTTTTCGGTGATTCCTGAACTAAGCTGCTAATGCAGGAATTATCAGTTTTATCTTTTGTTCATGTGTTTTATTTTGTAGGTAGAAGTATTTAGTTATTTAAGATTTACTCATACGAGCTTTTTAGCTTACCGGGTTTGTTGTTTACAACCCGATGCACCATTTCCTGGTGTATGGGTTAGACATGCAGGTGTTGATCAGCATAGTTAAGGCGGAGGCATAGTGGCAGTATTGTAGTTCCTATGCACTTTTTGTTTTGTGTTGTGACTGTTGTTTTAAGCTCACGTGAGCGACTTAATTATTACTAGACTTTTGAAGTTCATGTAATTAAGTAAGATTAATGTTCAACTCGATTTACGAGTTTGTTGACTTGTACACTTCCAGTATTGTTTTTAGCTTAGAAGTTGTTAAGCAGGTTTTTGGATATTAAGATTTTGAGTTATATCACGCCCAGTTTTTTTGAAAATTTATCCTTCGAAAATTAGGATGTGACACAGACGTGCGGTAGGTCTCGGCAGCTTGCGGCAGGGGCTCCTTAGGGGCTCACAGTCGGCACTAGGGCTCGGCATGCTGCGGCAAGCTACGGCAGGGGCCCTTTAGGGGCTCACAGCCAGCACTAGGGCTCGGCATGCTGTGGCAGGGTACGACAGGGCCCTCTAGGGGCTCAGGCAGCTGCCCAGCGCGCATCAGGGACGCTCAGGGGCGCCTTAGGGGCGTTGCAACACTGCCAATACATGGCAACTTGCTTCCTTGGTGTATTTTCGCCGATTTTTTGAAATTGTTCTCATGTTTTGCCATTCTTTATGCCATAACTAATTCAAGGACCACAAACACATGTGGATTTAGCATGTTTACCATGTAATGAAGCGTTTAGCTTTGTGCAATTCAAACCAATCATAAGGGAATAAAATTCTCAATTCATTCAACACATTTGAACATAAAAGAGAGATTTTATTAATGCCAACTGAAAAAATACATCAAAGGATGTCTAATTCCATAAAAACTGACTGAAAAGTCGAAAATAACTGTGGCTAAACAAGTGCCAAATAGAAAATAGCAGAGAAAAAACATCTAATCAAAAGAGTTTAATCAAAATCCGCAGCATCCATGTGCGCAGGACTAGCTTGATTCTTAGTTACAAAATCTGTTATGGTGAGATTGGTGGAAGGCTCAGTACCAATGTCATCTCTCCCAGTAAAGTTAGCTTCTTGAGCCAAGTACTGCTTGTGTCTTCTGTAGGTATCTCTAGCATCCTCGCTGGCACGACAATCTTCGTGCATATGGGCATTAGAGTCGCAATGAAAGCAAGGAAGACCATTGAGCTGAGTTGAATGCAATAGAAGTTGGCGGATGGTTTGCCATCCTGCCGGCAACGCTGGAAACTGTACATCATGTACGTAATCAAAGCGAAGCTTCAAGTCATCTCATAGTTCTTTGGGATCCATTATCATCAGATATTGCATCTTCAATTCCTTATGAATATGGCGCCTCAGGAGCATGAGGGTTTGGGCTTTGATCATCTCACTGGGAACCGTATCTGGGCCATTAGGAGGAAAGATAGTGGAAGTAAATCATTTTCCGACGAACAATCATGTAACATCGGATGCTCATCAAAAGTAATTATTGCCTCATACATCGAGGATCTCAAACTCAGACCTTGGAGGCGCAGTCATCTACAAAAGACAAGGAGATTGGAATTAGTGAACCAATGATGTGGTCATAAAATCGATGCAAATACAAGTAGGTGACGCGTAATCGCAGTCACAATCGATTCTTCCCTTGTAGGTGACGCTCACAGCTGTCGCAGCGACGCGTAATCACAGTCACAAAGTTTAATAGAGGAGGGGAGCCCCAACAAAACTCCCAAACCCTATTCCCCCCAAAACTCAATCCCGTCATAGAGATGAGATAGATGGAAATGCTACTAAGCCCGAACTATGAATTGAAATTCGGAAAGCAGTAACCTTAATTAAAAATTTACCGCTGATGAGTTTGAGTCGATGGCAGACTTCGACCGAGGGTTGGGAACCTTTCTGGCTTTCCTTGGAAGACGAGTAATCTTGAGATCTTTGGTTTCTAGAGGCTGCCGAGAGGAGAAATCAACTTTTCACCTACTTCTTCTTTGAGTTTGGAGCTGAAATTTTAACAGGAGGAGCACCACTGGAAGAGGAAGCTGCTGTCCAAAAATCAGGTCGATCGGAGCACGGGAAGGCGGTGAACCGTTGGTCGGTGGCGGCGGAGGCGGCGATTTGGAAAATTCCGGTGGCCGGTTCTCGGGGTGAGACCGGTGGGGTTGGAACCGAGACGTCGAGGGTTTTCTGTGGATATGAAATTCCGGCCGTGGACAGAGGAAAATCCTGCCGGAAATCGAGAAAAATGAAACGGGCATACTAGGGTTTCGGGAAAAGTTTGGGTTTTCGAAGGTTTTTTTTTTTTTTTTTTTTCGGGATGGTTGGCCTATTATCTCTTGGTTAGGACACCAAGTCTGATAACGTGTTGAAGAGTATGTGAATACGAGAATAAAGGTCTACTCATTCATTGATAGATTGACCTTTATATAGGCATTACATAGAGAATCCCTGTAAATCAGTGATAGATATCTAAGAGATATTCTAGTATAATAAGGAGGGGATTTGATCAAAACACATCATTAAAGATAAGAATGTAAATTCCTTCAATAGTTTGTTATTTTTTGCCGTTGTTGTCTGATTTTGTATGACAATGGTTTTTATTTTTACCGTTGTATATTGGTCCTAGAGGAAATACGTGCTTGAAATCCTTGAATGAGGTGTAGGCAAGAGTGAGGGTTAATTAAATACGGTTAACAATGAATTAACCTCCGTAATTATTACTTTAAACAGAAAACGTGAAAACGAATTAAAGTTCAGAAAGGGATGAAAAACACGAAATATGATCATGAAATTCCCTGGAAATGCATATCAATTTACAATTCACTCTCCTAACAATTTCGACAAACCCCTCTACAGAGAGAACGTACAGAGAAAGAGGGTAGAATATTAAGGGACCAGGTAGTTATATAACCCAGTAATACTCGTACAAATTCACAATTACTGACCCTCAGTAACATATGTCACGTAGTTAACTAGCACAGGTATGATGACATCTAGATCCACAGCGGCATCAGTATTGCAACTACTGGCACTACTACCTGACGATCGCTGGTTGTCGTCGTCGTCGGGAGAAGCTTTCTTCTTGATGAACTCGATGCAGTCGGCGACCGCCTCGCTGTGGTGAGGGTCATAGGGAGAGTATGTACATTGCTGCACATAATCTGTGGGTCGATTTTGGTTCGCTGCGGACCTGTTGGACACTGCAGACAACATGATGAACCGCATAACCGCCTCGCGAAACCGCTCGAGAAAGGTCATGGGAGATACTAGGGGTTTGGAGGTCTTGTACTTGTTGGTTTTCATCAGCCTGGGAATGCATTGGGTGGTTCTCATCTTGGGGCTTCCTATGGGTTTCTGCATTTCTTGCAAGCCTTATTCAGTTGTGGTCGTTGAAGCATATGAGAGACAAGGGAGGGAGAGGGTGTATTTATATGAGAATCTATTTGCATGGAACGACAACTCGGATTCATTTGTTTATGAATTGCTTGTTGGTTTGGTTGGTTTTAGTAGTGGGAGAGTGAGAGCTTGGGGCTTGGCTAAGCAAACTTCATCTTTTCTAGCTCAGTAATCGGCTCTGCCTGGGTTCAAGCTGCTAGCTAATACATATACTAGAATTAATATGGAAATGTTATAAGGTGCGTACGTTCTTCTCGTAGATATGAAATACTTCATCGGAACGTTACACCGAAAATCCGATAGTAATTCTTTTTCTTCGAAAGAAATACCGATATCATGGGGGACGCTGAAACTAGATAACGGCGTGAATGGGTACTAGAATTAAACTCATGTCTAACAGTAGTTATCGAAATTGCAATCTAGATTTGTAAAAGGGTACAGACACTTCATTGATCCATCTCTTATGCACGTAATGCGATCGATCGGATAATACGAAGAGAAAGAATGAAGGCAATGATTTCCCCAAGTTTGTAAGCTAATTAAGCCATGCCAATGGCTCATAGCTGATGAAGTAGAGGAGTTATAACCATGGATATATATGTGCAGGCATGTTACTGCTATGAAAGTTTTGTCTTCATCACTGGTATGCTTCACATGGCTGCATGTGCATGGAGACATAAAACTACTACTATATACATGCATGGTGTCAATTCAAGTATTCAACTTCTTCTATTCAATTCCGCCGACTTACCTGCCAGGAAAAGATCGAAGCAAATGAATCCTTATTGTTTATGTGCGTGATCAATTATATAGCAGTACGTCCCCAATTGTATTTTCTTCCACAAATTTCTGGGTTTACGTGGAGGAGATGAAACACAATAAACAAAGAGGTATGTGAGGGGATGGAGCAAGTTAAGTAAGGTACGTGGGGGTCAAATCTCTCTCTGCCCTCCACCACCATGCTTATATGTTGGATTTGCTGTCGGTCTGTGTTTCTTTGCTTGGTTAATTCGTCCATGGGATTGGGGGAGTTGTATGCTGCGTACGATTGACTATACACGTACGTACATGCTTAGAAACCTAATTGAGAGTTGATTAAGATGATGAGCTTATTGTTTGTTATTGATTAGTTTGGCAGATTTATAGGAGAGAGAAAAAAAAAGTGTAAACCAATCAATAAGCGCTATTAGTATGGGGGCAGGCTTGAAGCGTACGTCTAGACGGGTTAGCTAGACGGACTTGTTTTAGAACGCTGCATATAGTCAAGCTGGTTCGAAAATTCGTTAGGCGCTACTAAGGCATGAGGCTAGTTTGGAACGCCGAGACATCACCTAGACGGGTTGGGCGGCTAGAACACTGATAATTTTGTGAAATGATTGAAGATGACATCAAGTTAAATATGTACTACAATAGGTAGCTAGGACAAAAATTAAGATCTCAATCCGGTGATGAGTTAGAGTACCGTGAAGGCATGAACTTCACTGCTAACAAATCTATGATACAAAACATGGCAATTCATTAGTTGGCATTTGGTAAAGGCAGCAAGCCATCAAAGGCAAGGCAGCAAATTCAAAATGCCATCAAAGGCAAGGCAGCAAGCCTTTGATTAATTGATTTCTTAATTTCAAGTCCGATCCCTATTTTCTCCTTATATATATGACACAAAAAGTGGTAGTAATAGTCATGACCAATGACAACGTTTATAGTATCGAACACCAAAATGCAAAAAAGAAAAGGAGAGAAAATATACATACATATACATGCTCATATTTTGCATAATCCGACGATCATGGGCATCAGCCTGATCTTGGAGTCCCTGCTTGAAGGGCTTTGTTTTTGTTGAAAAGCCACCCTATTAGAGGCTTCTTCTTGTTCATCTTTTTAACAGAAGATGGACTTCTCATCCCCTCTGCTTGCATTTCCTCTTTGTTAACAATGACTTGGGCAAGTGAAGGAGGACTAGCAAATTTCACATATCTTTTCTTCTGAGACTCGTCTTCGTTTTGGTTCAATGCCCTCTTAGTTTCAAACTCCGTTGCGTTTTCGATGAACTTAAAGTCTTCAATAATCTCAGGATCCTGATGATCAACTGGGTGCTTTTGAAACTGTTCTCTTGCCTTCACGTAGTTGTACAGCTCTCTCCTTGCATGGTCGAGATCATCTCTGAGAGACTTTATGCAGTATGCTATTAACTTGTTTTCTTCTCTCGCTTTCTCCAGATTTTGCTGTGTTTCTTCAAGCTCAGCTGTTAGGACTTCAACTCGGGATTGAGCACGTCCATTCTCATTTGCTCCTGCAGCTCCAATCTGACAGATAAATCGTGTACTAGAATGTGAGGAATATATATGTTGTTTACATGTGAATGATTCGATCTGATTCTTAATTAGAAAACAAGCTAGTAACACACAACAATAGTAATACATAGAGATCATCTAACTCTAACATGCATCAATGCGACAATGCGATAATCCAAAACTATAAGTCATGCACTATATAGTTCGAAAAGTGGTAATCTTTCTATCATCTCAGTCTTAAGGGTGAAGGCTAGTTTCAAATATAGAGGTAATATATATAGGTCAATGCTTTAAATATACAATGCAAGGCTTCTAGTTTATTTGTTACTGCAAAATGAGAGAGGAATTGAAGAGCAAAAGCAAGAAAGAGACAATAGATCGATGCACCTCTTTGAGCTTGTTGCCATAGATTTCCCCAACTAAAACTCTTTCACCAAACAACATCACTGCTTCCTTGACAGACCTGAAAGGCGCCCTGGTGTCAATCTCGGCACGCCCCCGGAGCACCAGCTTGCCCTCTTCGGCGTTCATGCTTGCTTATCCAACACAGATCAACCCAATTTGCACAGATGATAGAGAAAGAAAGCAATGCTAGCAGTCCTGTCATGAAATGAATGTTGAAGTTCCTTTAATACATGTGTGTTTCCATAACCAGCAGAGCTATAAGGAAGTCGTTACAAATGGAGGGTGGTTTGATTTTAGATTACTTGGAAGAAGTTAAAAGAAAATGATCATGGGGCTTTGTTATCTTTGCGTCCACTTCACTAGAATTTTGTTAAGTGAAGTTGACAACGGTTGGTTGGACCGTCTTGATCATCTTGTTAGGACCCTGCAGCCTGCATCATATATCCTCTTTTAGATACACTTTATACACACACAATTTGTAACCAGTGTTTTCTTTTAGTAATTATCATCTAGTGACAACCATGTTAGTGACTAAATGTTAACTGAAACACTTACGTCTTAATCTGATTAGAGATTTAAAGAATCTAATTAAGAAATATTTAAATTTGACAAACTAAAGAATTTCCATCGAATTAAAATCGTGTTTTCCACCGACTTAGTCACTTAGTTGATCGTTTATACCAAATAACTTGGTTTCTTCAAAATGTCTTTAAAATGACTCAAATTTCTATAAAATAGTTAGGACATTGATTATTTGGAACTCTTGTAGTTCCCTTATTAGCACCAGGAAAACAAAACAAAGAAGTAACACTAGAATCTGACTCTTGTGTGTGTTTTATGAAAATGTGACTTGTGTGTTGATTAAGTAATTGCGTTCAAGGTTATACTTCATTACTTCTACAACAATTTTGTTCTATTTCCTTGCATGAACACCAAATGTCCAAACGGATTACTATTATAAGTCCACATTTTTTTTTTCTTGGATCTGGCAGAACACTTGATGAAGAATTGTCTTCTGGTGACCTAATTTCATAAAACCACGAATCGACATAGTTTTGGTCTGATTGCAGTGAGTAAACAAAAACAACACTTCGTTCGTAATTTAGTGAATACTACCACAAAAAATTGCATTTTAGGATGACACCAATTCTGTTTGCATTGGGATCAAGACTCGATAAAGGGGCTTGAGATTCAATCAGAGAAGACAACACGATAAACTAACTTTAGGAGTTGGGATTCCAGGTTAACCCCTTGTTTTTCTTTTTAACAATTACCAAAAATTAACAGACATTATTGTATGCACGACGTGTAAGTAATTTTCATAATAGAATTATTTCAACATTTACTAGCCATTTACGAATGACAAAAGGTAACGATTATTGATGACAAAAGCATGCATGTTGTTATCTAAATTGTTGGAATTCGTAGATACATACTTCGAGAAATGAATCATATGAACTCATTTATGAAGAACTTTGCAACTTTAAATCTAATTTGATCAAATCTTAAATAATAATATTATAATCGTAAAATATATCAAATCGAAACCGCTACTAAACCTAGATCACATTTGAGTACAGTCGATTAATTACCACAAACAATGGGGCGGAGCCATTTGAAGGCCTGAAAGGGGTTCTCAGACCCCTCTTATGATTCCACCACAGCCAATATTAGATAGCTAACAGCTTGAAATCAACAAAGAAAGTGGCAAGTTTAATTAAGTGAAACCCCCCCAAACATTTCTTAGTCTACTTACTACGAAGGAAACCTATTTTTAACGACACAATTACTCTCAAGGAAATCTTGATTTAGCTACATGAGTACGTAAACAACAACAACAAACTTAATAAATAATAGATAATAAACTTTGGTGGAATATTTTTAAAAGTATGTTGTACTCGTGGTTAATAGCTCTATGTATGGATGAATAATTTGTCTGTTATATACTAATTTTTTTCTTCACATATATGTACACAGTTGTTTAGCTTTTTGAAAATAATAATAATATCTTGTGTTAACATAAAAATCACAAGCTTATTTTCAAATTAACAGTTTATATATCGGCCCCCCCAGATGATAAATCATGGCTACGCCACTGTAAACAAACATCTCAGTTTACCAGGATCTCAGTTTACACTGTCTGAGCCCGTTTGCCTGCGAGGATCAGAATGGTGTAGATCTGAGTAGAAGTGAAAGTGCAAATAGAATTTCAATCGGACTCCAAGTCCGGCCCAGTGTTAGTTGGGCCTTGGCGGGTTCGGAAAACCCACTATAAAAAGACCATCGTCCCCGACTCGGAGACTAGAAAATAACAAAGTCTAGACACCTCAATTCCCCCCAATTCTTCCGACTCCCCGGGGGACGTGAGACACTGACCGTAAATAAACCCAACTCTTACTCCCCAAAATCTCGTCCCAAAACCCTAATTTCCAATTTCTTCTATATATGATCCCTCTCCTCTCAGCCGCGCCCTCTTGAGCAGCGGCAGCTCCGGTTGCCTAGTACTGCTGCTCGAGGTTGAAGAAGAACCGAATTCACCGAAGCATTTCCCTCTGAAAATCGTCGACTCCGGTTCCGGTCCGGCTTTCCCGGAAAATTTAGGGTTTCCTGTTTTCGTTTACTAACCATGAGTCCCGTTCAAGACTTCAACCAGCACTCTCGGCGCCTCGTCGAGCCCGACCTCCGTAAGCTCGCTCTCTCTTCTTCTCTCTCTATTTGAAGCATAATTCAACTGTTCATTTCAATTCCTGAGAATTTGGTTAGTTTAGGAGTAGAGATGCTTGATTTTTCGATTGAATTTTGAGCTGGATTTTGTTTCGGTGAATCTAAACAGCGATTCAGGTGAGGCTGCAGATGGCTATGGAGGTTCGGGACAGCCTGGAGATTGCGCACACAGCCGAGTACTTGAATTTTCTTAAATGCTACTTTCGAGCCTTCTCGGTGATTCTTCTGCAAACCACAACTCCGCAGATGACTGATAATCCCGAGCACAAGCTTCGGAACATAGTTGTGGAGATTCTCAACCGCCTCCCTCACAGTGAAGTGCTCCGCCCTTTCGTGCAGGATCTCCTGAAAGTTGCAATGCAGGTGTTGACCACTGACAATGAGGAGAATGGGTTGATATGTATTCGGATCATCTTTGATCTCCTCAGGAACTTCAGGCCGACGCTGGAGAATGAAGTTCAGCCGTTTTTGGACTTTGTCTGCAAAATTTACAGCAATTTCGAGGCGACTGTGAATCATTTCTTCTTTGTGAAAGAAGAGAAAGGTGCGGCGTCTGTGGCTGGGGACAATATCAAGCCTATGGACACTTCTTTGGATCAGTCATTAAGTGGTGGGAGTAGTTCTTATGCTGCGGGCGGGAAGCTTAACCCCAGTACATGTTCTTTCAAGATAATTACCGAGAGTCCCCTAGTGGTCATGTTTTTATTTCAGTTGTATAGTCGACTTGTCCAGACCAATATTCCTCATTTGTTGCCTAAGATGGTTGCTGCTATATCTGTCCGTGGTCCTGAGTCTGTTCCTCCACACTTGAAGACTCAATACACCGAGTTGAAGGGTGCACAGGTGAAGGTAAGCAGCTGTTACTATCAGCATAGACCTATTCTTTTTGGTCATCACATTCATATTTTCTGTTTTATTCCTTTACTAATTTGTTTCTCTGATACTGCAGACTGTTTCGTTTCTGACATACCTGTTGAAGAGCTTTGCCGATTATATCAGGCAGCATGAAGAAAGCATATGTAAAAGCATAGTCAATTTGCTAGTTACATGTTCAGACTCTGTATCAATTAGAAAGGTATAATTTTTGTATCTTGATTCATTTTCTTTTCTTGTCATTTTCTTCTTTTCTGAGTGTAAGTCTGCAACATAGCTCTTTTGCGGATTGCAGGAATTGTTAGTAGCTTTAAAGCATGTTCTTGGAACAGATTTCAAGAGGGGCTTATTTCCTCTGATTGATACACTATTGGAAGAAAGGTGATACTGTTGATTCGAGCTTGTTACGATTTCTTAGTTATTGCCAGGTTGACTGGGGCAAATCATGGATCAGTGCTTCATCTATATATAATGAAAAGTTATTCTTGTTACTACTAGCCGTCAAACATGTTTTTGGATTCAAGAAGGGTTTATTTCCTCTATAATTTAATTATGAAAGCATTGTTGTTCTTGACGTTTCCAGAGTTTTGGTCGGGACTGGTCGAGCCTGCTTCGAGTCATTGAGGCCTTTGGCATATAGTCTACTTGCAGAGATTGTTCATCATGTTCGAGCGGACCTTTCCTTGTCACAGGTATTTCTATCTGGTGCTAATGCAAAATCAATCTGTTGTTAGTGTCATTGTCCGCAATGCAATTCAAGCATTTGGCTCAATAGGGTTTGGTTTTCTTTTTCAATGTGCAGTGCCTAATCTGGCTATTTTCCTTATTTCTTTCTTTCTTTCTTTTTCTTTTTCTTTTAGTTTTCAAATTTCCTGGTTAAATAACTGATAATAATCCTTATGGGTTGGGCTAGGCTCTCTCTCTCCCAGACATAGTGCTGGGGTTGCTAGACTTGCAATTTGTAGTTTCTTGTGTGTGTTTTCCCTTTAATTGAAAAAATAATTGATATTTTCCTGCTTTCTCATCAATGATTCTCCCATCCTACACTAACAAACTTGCTTAATTGTGCTGCAGTTATCGCGTATCATATACTTGTTCTCAAGCAACATGCATGATGCTTCATTGTCATTGAGCATTCATACTACTTGTGCCCGCTTGATGCTGAATCTGGTGCATATACCAACTCCTATTCTTCAAGATACTTTACTAATTTTTGTATTCATTTAGTATTCAGTTCGTGTAATATTTTTATGGACGTAGGTGGAACCAATATTCGAGAAAGGTGTTGACCAGCCATCAATGGATGAAGCACGGATTCTATTGGTCTGACTAACAGTCTAAAGCTTTTGCTAGAATTGTTTGAACTGGTAAAATTCATGAATTGTTTATTTCTCTAGCTAATAAAAAATTTGTATCTTTGTAGGGGCGTATATTGGATGCTTTTGTTGGGAAATTCAGTACCTTTAAGCGTACTATTCCTCAGGTATTCTTTGATTGTTGACCCGTAGGTTCGCAGATGTGATGATATCTGTTTGATGTGAATATATATATATATATATATATATATATATATATATATATATATATATATATATATATATATATAGAGGCCGGATATGAAGCGCACGTGCGTAAGTGTGCATGGAGCTCCGTTCGCCACCGTCCGGCGCCGACGACGGCGCGCCTCCACCCCAGCGGACTCCAGCAGCGTCCCCGATCACTTTCCCTCCCCGGCGAGTCCGCCGAATTCCAGTTTTCCGGTGAGATCACCCAAAACTTCAAATAAAGTCGATCTCGCCGGAAACTGGAATTCGGCGGCTTCGCCGGAGATCACCGGGGAGGGAAAGTGATCGGGGACGCTGCTGGAGTCCCCTGGGGTGGAGGCGCGCCGTCGTCGGCGCCGGACGGTGGCGAACGGAGTCCATGCACACGTGCACTCCATATCCTTTCCGTACACACACACACACGTATATAGACAGTGTTCGAGCATAGTTTATTTGCCAATTTTGTTGTGGCATCTGATATTGTTTGGAGCTCATGGTGGATTTTTTTCTCCACTAGTTGAAAAAGTCTATGCAAGTATGTAGGGTTGGAAGTTAATTGAAATTCATTATGAGGCTATTGTATAGGTTCTTTACATTTCTTATCCAAATGGTAGCAATAGCATGTCATGATTGTTTTTATCCATTTTATATTTGTTTATTTCAATTTTATTTATGAATACTGACATGCCTAATTTCTCATAGCTGTTGGAGGAGGCTGAGGAGGGAAAAGATCGTGCTACTCTAAGGTCCAAGCTTGAGCTGCCTGTGCAGGTTGGTTTTGAGTGATGTCTTTAATGTGAACGTGTTTTTCAGTGATGTCCTTAGTGTGAACGTTACATGGCTATTCCTTTTGGTTTGGAAGACAAGAGGATAATGTCTTCACTAAATAGCTTTAAAGTTAAGATACGTACTTCAAGATTTTGTTGCTTTTATATCTATCCTTTTCTTCAATTGCTTGATTATACCCTCTTTTTGTAAACCACAGTAGTTTTTTACTTTGTCATATGCTTAAATTTTTATTAGTGTCAATAATTTGGTTGCAGGCAGTTTTGAATGTGCAGGCCACCGTGGAACTTTCCAAGGAAGTCAATGATTGTAAGCATCTGATCAAGACATTAGTCATGGGTAATTTACCTGCATTTTCATTTCCTTTTACCATGTCCCTTAAGTTATGTATTGTATCAACTTACAAGAAATATGTGATATTGTCAGGAATGAAGACCATCATATGGAGTATCACACATGCGCACGTACCTCGCTCACAGGTATTAATATTCTGTTTAAAAGTTATTTCATGAATTTGATTGACATTTATTATCTTATGTGATGTTTCTGATGGTTTAAGGTTTCTCCTTCTACGCATGGAACACACCCACAGGTGCTTGTTTCCCCTTCATCCAGTTTACCGACACCACAAGCGTTTAAAGGAATGCGAGAAGATGAGGTAATACACCTCTGAGATATTGAATGTAAGATTTGGTTTTTTGTTTGTTTCCCTTGGTCTGACTTTGGCATTGCATAGGTCCGGAAAGCTTCTGGTGTTTTAAAGAGTGGGGTGCATTGCTTAGCACTCTTCAAGGAGGATGAAGAGAGGGACATGCTGCAACTTTTTTCCCAGATTCTAGCTATCATGGAACCGAGAGATTTGATGGACATGTTCTCGCTGTGTATGCCTGAGCTTTTCGAGTCCATGATTAACAACACTCAATTGGTTCACATATTCTCTACGCTTTTGCAAGCCCCTAAAGTATACCGGCCCTTTGCAGATGTTTTGGTTACCTATCTTGTGAATAGTAAACTTGATGTCTTAAAGTATCCAGATACACCGGCAGCAAAACTGGTATTGCATCTCTTTCGCTTTATTTTTGGTGCAGTTTCAAAAGCGCCTCAAGAGTTTGAACGTATTTTGCAACCTCACGTGCCTATTATAATGGAAGTCTGCATGAAAAATGCTACTGAAGTTGAAAAGCCTCTTGGTTACATGCAACTTCTTCGCACAACCTTCCGAGCACTCGCAGTATGCAAATTTGAGCTTCTACTGAGGGATTTGATCCCTATGTTACAACCTTGTCTTAATATGCTATTGATGATGCTTGAGGGTCCAGCTGGGGAAGATATGAAGGACCTTTTGCTGGAATTGTGCTTAACCTTACCTGCACGCTTGAGCTCGTTGTTACCACATCTTCCCCGTCTTATGAAGCCTCTTGTTTTATGTCTTAAAGGAACTGATGATCTTGTGAGCTTAGGTTTAAGAACACTTGAGTTCTGGGTGGACAGTTTAAATCCTGATTTCTTGGAACCTAGCATGGCTAATGTTATGTCTGAGGTGATTTTAGCCCTATGGTCTCACTTGAGGCCTGCTCCCTATCCTTGGGGAGCTAAAGCATTGCAACTCCTGGGCAAGTTAGGTGGTCGTAATCGGCGTTTTCTCAAAGAGCCCCTGGCCCTTGAGTGCAAGGAGAATCCAGAGCATGGACTCCGTGTGATTCTTACATTTGAGCCTTCAACCCCATTTTTGGTGCCACTGGATCGATGCATTAATCTTGCTGTGGTTGCTGTTACTAACAAAAATGGTGGTATTGATACATTTTACCGAAAGCAGGCTTTGAAGTTTCTTCGTGTTTGCTTATCATTACAGCTTAATTTGCCAGAAAAGGTTACCGACGATGGATGCACACCTGGTCAGTTATCAACATTATTAGTTTCTGCAGTTGATTCTTCCTGGCAGCGGCCAGAAACTTCAGACTTAAAGGTTGGTTTGATTTAATCTTATCACTAAGTGCTGAATTCTGTCCAATTTCCATGCTGTAGCCTTTATATTGTCAACTGTGCTTTATATCTCTTCCTACTGAATTCTTGTTTTGAGAAAGCTCCAAAAGGAAAATAGTACTGTAGTGTAACATATGTATGCGTCATTGCAGGCTGACGTAGGTGTAAAGACAAAGACCCAACTTTTGGCTGAAAAGTCAATTTTCAAGATTCTGTTGATGACTGTTATTGCTGCCAGTGTGGATCCTGACTTCCATGACCCCAAGGATGACTTTGTTGTCAATGTCTGCCGCCATTTTGCAATGATCTTTCATATTGACTCATCCTCAATTAGTACTTCAGTTTCCACTGCTGCACTTGGTGGTCCTATGCTTTCTTCAAACGCCAATATCGGTTCAAGTTCCAGGTCAAAGAATAGTTCTTCTTCAAACCTCAAAGAATTGGATCCTCTAATATTTTTAGATGCTTTAGTTGATGTTCTAGCGGATGAAAATAGGCTTCATGCCAAAGCTGCCCTTAGCGCTTTAAATGTTTTCTGTGAAACACTTCTGTTTCTTGCTCGCTCAAAGCAAGCTGATGTGCTAATGTCTAGAGGTCCTGGTACTCCAATGATGGTTTCTAGCCCATCATTGAATCCTGTTTACTCTCCACCTCCAAGTGTTCGGATCCCTGTTTTTGAGCAACTTCTGCCCCGTCTATTGCATTGTTGCTATGGAACAACCTGGCAAGCACAGATGGGAGGTGTAATGGGACTTGGTGCTTTGGTTGGGAAGGTCACTGTTGAGACTTTGTGCGTTTTCCAAGTAAGAATTGTTCGCGGTTTGGTATATGTTCTTAAAAGGCTTCCTACTTATGCTAGCAAGGAGCAAGAAGAGACCAGTCAGGTGCTTACACAGGTTCTTCGTGTAGTTAATAATGTTGACGAAGCTAATAGTGAACCTCGCCGGCAAAGTTTTCAAGGAGTAGTTGATTTCCTTTCTTCAGAGTTGTTTAATCCCAATGCTTCTGTTATTGTGAGGAAGAATGTGCAGTCATGTTTGGCACTTTTGGCTAGTAGAACTGGTAGTGAGGTTTCTGAGTTGCTTGAGCCTTTGTATCAACCTTTGCTTCAGCCACTTTTGGTGCGCCCACTCCGATCAAAAACTGTAGATCAACAGGTAATTTATGTTTATTTTTATTAGAACTGGTAATAGATATTTTTATTATTTTCTTCAATTTTTTTAAATATTTCTGACTTGATCTGATGGCGTAAATAGGTGGGAACAGTTACCGCTTTAAACTTCTGCTTGGCCTTGAGGCCACCTCTTCTCAAGCTTACTCAGGATTTGGTTAACTTTCTGCAAGAAGCATTGCAGATAGCTGAGGCTGATGAAACTGTATGGGTCGTGAAGTTCATGAACCCAAAAGTGGCCACATCACTAAATAAGCTTCGAACCGCTTGCATTGAATTACTCTGTACTACAATGGCATGGGCAGATTTCAAAACTCAAAATCATGCTGAATTGCGTGCAAAGATCATTTCCATGTTTTTCAAATCTTTGACATGTCGAACGCCCGAAATAGTTGCTGTGGCTAAGGAAGGCTTACGACAGGTAGGGTTGAGCTCCTTTTTCATTAGCCAATCCATTGTGTTTTTCATTTTCATTGTCTTACTTTGTATTGATGATTATCATACATTTGATATTTGAGTATTGGCCTTGTATTTTGGATATTATTTTAGGTAATGTCTTGGCCGATTGCTTGGTTATTTGACTAGGTGATGTTACTGATCTGGTTTGACATTTTTCCTCTGGCTAGCTGAGTCATGTGTGAATGTCCCATGGAGGACTATTATCATATTATCATTCACCTATTTTAGTTCCTTTCCCATACTTGTGTTTTCATGGGAAAGATTTTTGGAAACATGATGTTCTCTACTACAATTCTCATAATAAAATGTACTCTACTATATTGTTGTTCAGGTTATAAATCAGCAGAGGATGCCAAAAGAGCTTCTTCAGAGCAGTCTTAGGCCTATTTTGGTCAACTTGGCACATACAAAGAATCTGAGCATGCCTCTTCTGCAAGGTCTGGCTCGTCTTCTTGAGCTTCTGTCTAATTGGTTTAATGTTACCCTTGGTGGCAAGTTGCTTGAACACCTAAAGAAATGGTTAGAACCTGAAAAACTTGCACAAAGTCAGAAATCATGGAAGGCTGGTGAAGAACCGAAAATAGCAGCTGGTAAAGTAGTTTCAGTCTACTTGTGTTTATTGATTTTTCATATACCTACTATGCATGCATAATTTGTGACGATACTGTGTCAATTTTTGTTCATTTCAGCTATCATTGAGCTTTTCCACCTTCTTCCTGTTGCTGCATCAAAATTCCTTGACGAACTTGTAACTTTGACGATTGAATTGGAAGGAGCTCTTCTCCCTGGACAAGTATACAGCGAGATTAATAGTCCGTATCGTCTTCCACTCACTAAGTTTTTGAACCGCTATGCAAGCCTTGCTATTGATTATTTCCTCGCGCGATTAAGTGAACCAAAGTACTTCCGGAGGTAATATTTGAATGTGAAATATATATAATCTCTTTGTAACCATAGACGATGACAATCAATGATAATCAAGCAATCAACTGTTGGATCAGATCTCAACATTTAAGAATAAAGGAAGAATAAAAAAACATATTTCTTTGGGATGTGAAATAAGTTTGAGAGCCAACAATTTGCTTTCTACAATGATTGGTGGCCATGGGATCTCATGGATTCGTGGTCAGTGCTGACCAAGTGATACCAAATTGTTAACATGCGCATTGTGTTGAATTTTTATATTTTTATATTTTATCATTCAGTTCTGTTCTATTCATATGATTTACTTATATGTACTTATCTTTGGTCAACCAATCTAGGTTTATGTATATAATTCGCTCGGATGCCGGCCAGCCATTGAGAGACGAACTTGCTAAATCGCCTCAGAAAATACTTGCAAATGCATTTCCTGAGTTTTCGGCAAACTATGATGGAGTGATGGCCTCAGGGTCAGCAACTCCACCTACGGCTTTGTTGGGTGACGAAGGTCTTGCTAAGCCTCCACCTGATAGTTCGATCCCACCATCTGCACAACTTGGTGCAACGTCTGATGCTTATTTTCGGGGACTTGCACTTGTTAAAACTTTAGTCAAATTGATACCTGGCTGGCTACAGAGTAATCGCAATGTGTTTGAAACCTTGGTTGTTGCTTGGAAGTCAAACGCAAGACTATCACGTTTGCAGAATGAACAGGAGCTGGACTTGGTGCAGGTAAGTTTTACACCTTGTGCCTTCCCTTTTATTGGTTGTCCATTGAAACTTGAAACTGGGGAAGAAAACCCTTTACTTTTTCTCTTATATAATGGTGTGACTTTTGGGTTCAGAGTAATATATGTTGCTGTTTGCGGGGTGTTATATGTTATTTAGGAGGTTGACTGCATGCTGCATACTGTGTGATCAAATATGAACTAACTGTCCCTTGTTCTTTACTTTTGTTTTTTATTATCGCAAAAGTGGTTCTCTACTTTCCATCTGGATCAATTAATCTGCTGTCTTTTGATCAACTTCCCCGGAATGATTTTAAATTGCAGGTTAAAGAAAGCAAGTGGCTTGTCAAATGCTTCTTGAATTATTTACGGCACGAGAAAACGGAAGTGAATGTTCTCTTTGATATACTCACCATCTTCTTGTTTCATTCTCGAATTGATTATACATTTCTGAAGGAGTTCTATCTCATCGAGGTACTTTGCATACGGGTTCTCGTTTCTCTTTTCTTGGTTACTTTACTTGGCTTGACTGTTTGTCAAACTGTGATCATTTTATTTTTCTTTTCTTTTCTTCAGGTTGCAGAAGGTTATCCACCCAACTATAAAAAGGCACTTCTGTTGCATTTTTTGAGTCTTTTCCAATCGAAACAACTTGGTCATGATCACTTGGTGGTTATAATGCAAATGCTCATTCTTCCAATGCTTGCTCATGCCTTCCAAAATGGTCGAAGTTGGGAAGTTGTAGACCAGGCTATTGTGAAAACAATTGTGGACAAACTTCTTGATCCTCCAGAAGAGGTATTCTTTTGTGAAACCTAAGAGTTTGCAGTGCCATTACATGTTTTTTCCTTCTGTTTGTAAATTTTTGTTAAAATGCTTTCAAGTACAGAGTTCATTTTTCTCTTTTATTCCACTCAGGTTTCTGCTGAATATGACGAGCCGTTGAGAATAGAACTATTGCAGCTTGCCACTTTGCTGCTTAAGTATCTGCAGAACGACCTTGTCAATCATAGGAAAGAGCTGATCAAATTTGGTTGGAATCATCTCAAGCGTGAAGATAGTGCCAGTAAACAGTGGGCATTTGTAAATGTTTGTCATTTTTTGGAGGCCTATCAAGCTCCAGAAAAAATCATACTTCAGGTATGGCATAGAATGTGTGTTTGTGTTTTTTGTATTTTTTTTTTTTTTTTTTTTTTTGAGTAGGTGTGTTTTTTTAAGTGTCCTGTTGGTGGTAAATGTCTTATTGGCATCGATGCAACTGTTTCTACATTGATGTTTGATTGTCTTATTGGCATTAACGTTACTGTTTCTAGATTTATGTTTGTTGGTGTTTCTTCCATTTGGAAGACTCCTGTTAAGTGTGTACTATTTTCAAACAAACTGCCCTTTTGCATGTTAATAGGAATGGTGAAAACCACATCACTACTTTAATACAAAGTTATAATGAATATTTTTCTATTATATACTGGTGATATGGAGTTGGAATGTAGACATTGTAGTTGGATTTGCTAGTGAACGTCTTGGTGTTCTTCTTTGTTCTTATAAAAAGACAAAAGGAGAGTGCACTAGCATGCACATACAGAATTCCCTAATTTGCACAAAGCCATTGTTCCCTTTTAGTTAGTCATTAAGTTTATCCTGATTTTACACCATGGTTTCCAGGTTTTTGTTGCACTGCTGAGAACTTGCCAGCCTGAGAATAAAATGCTGGTCAAGCAGGCCCTCGATATACTAATGCCAGCACTGCCCCGAAGGTTACCTCTTGGAGATATTCGTATGCCAATTTGGATACGGTACACGAAAAAGATTCTGGTTGAGGAAGGCCACTCAGTTCCTAATCTGATTCACATTTTCCAACTTATTGTGCGCCATTCAGATCTCTTCTACAGCTGCAGAGCTCAATTTGTACCTCAAATGGTCAATTCTCTCAGTCGCCTTGGATTGCCTTACAACACCACTCCAGAGAACAGGCGTCTTGCAATTGAACTTGCTGGTTTGGTGGTTGGCTGGGAAAGACAACGACAAAATGAAATGAAAGTGGTAGCTGATGGTGATGTTACCAATCAGATCACTGAATTTAATCCAGGCCCTTCTAGTGCTGATCTTAAGCGCTCTGTGGATGGGTCTACATTTCCTGAAGAGCCAACGAAACGTGTCAAAGTTGAACCAGGTCTTCAATCTCTCTGTGTAATGTCACCGGGTGGTGCATCATCGATTCCTAATATTGAGACCCCAGGATCTACTAGCCAACCTGATGAAGAATTCAAGCCAAATGCTGCTATGGAAGAAATGATAATCAATTTTTTTATAAGGGTAGGTCATATTTTCAACTCTTGTTTTGATGTCTCTTGTTTTAAAACTTGCTTTTCCTTTTCAAAAGTTCATTTATTCTATCATGAAGTTATTGTTATGCTATGCATCTTGGAAGTCCTTCCTCGGAGGTTATCGGACGAAAAAGCCAATGCTAATTTCTCTTACAGTTAGATATCATTTACATAATATATTTGAACCAATCATGTTAAATTTTGCTTTCCTTTACAGCGTTTAGGTTTAAATCAATTATGCAAACATTTCCGTGCTTTTATATAACTGAACAAGCAGTCACTAGTTGGACTGATGTTGAGCCTGACATACATTCTGTGTACCCATCTTTGTAGTTCTGCACCCTGCACCCTACATCAGGGGTTTTGATGATACGTTCATGTGATGATTTATTGTTCTATCACTTTCTTGATCTTGAAACAGGTTGCATTGGTCATAGAGCCTAAGGACAAAGAAGCAAGTACCATGTACAAACAAGCTCTGGAGCTACTTTCACAAGCCTTGGAGGTGTGGCCAACTGCCAATGTTAAATTTAATTATCTTGAAAAGCTGCTGAGCAGCATTCAGCCTCCTTCCAAGGACCCTTCCACTGCCTTGGCACAGGGGTTGGATGTGATGAACAAGGTTCTCGAGAAGCAGCCGCATCTCTTCATCAGAAATAACCTTAACCAGATTTCCCAGGTATCTAACAAATGCTCTCTGTTTCTATTTTTGACAATGTCTGATACAACCTAATCTGGTAAACTCACTATGGCTCTGCGGTGTTTTCTTTTTCAGATTCTTGAACCATGTTTCAAGTTGAAACTGTTAGATGCTGGAAAGTCATTGTGCTCCATGTTGAAAATGGTCTTTGTTGCTTTTCCTCTGGAAGCGGCTACCACTCCACCTGATGTGAAACTACTATATCAGAAGGTTGATGAACTAATACAGAAGCAAATGGATACTATTCCAACTCCTCAAACACCCGGTGGAGACAGCAATGTTAGTTTAGTTAGTTTTGTCCTGCTTGTGATTAGAACCTTGACAGAGGTGCAGAGTAACTTCATTGATCCTACCATCTTGGTTCGTATTCTTCAACGCCTGGCAAGAGAAATGGGGCCATCATCTGGTTCTCATGTGAAACAAGTATGCATCTGTTTCTCATTCTTCATCTCTTTTGTGCATCATAAAGTACAGCGTCTTTTGGTTGAAATTATGTTTACCTCTTTCTGCTTCATAAAATTTCTTTGAGATGATATCTTTATTCTATTCAATTTCTCTTTGTATTTCTCCTGGCATACTTGTTGCTTTGTTGTTGTTTTCTCATATGATAGCCGGATTGTTCTGTCTGTTATGTTCATATGATGTTCCTTTGTGTTTGGCTTCTGTTTTGTTTGAAACTTTTTATTTGTTTCAAGTACATGTGACATCCCTCTTCCTTTCTTTTCCATCTTAGACTATGCAGAGGGAGGGGGGGTAGAGTTGTAGTTGTCAAGTTGATCCACAGGGCCAGTGGATTTTATAAGCTGGTGACATAAGTAGTTGGAATAAAGTCATAGCCTAGGATCTGATAAATGATTTTACTTAGAAAGGTATTTTACTTATCATCTTTGATCATCTTTGATCATAGTTAGACTAGGAGAAGACAAACGCAGGTAAAATTCAAAGCAGTTAGGGTTCTCTCTTTTCGCTCTGCCTTCTCTCTAACAGTCTAGAGAGAGAAAAAGCAGATCTGAAAACTCCTCTCCCCCTTCTCTCTTGCTTGATCTAGATCCTTTCAGATCCAGATCTCCGGCTCGAGGGTCGGGGGAGGACGCGGTTCGGGCTTCTAGTCCCAGTGCCCACTGTTTTGCTTTCCGGTTTATCTACCCAACCACCCACAGAGAAATTTCCAAAGCCATGTCGATGGTTGGCAAAGCTTTCATCTCTGCCCTCCTCCCATCCTTTTTGCTTTTCTTCTCAACCCACCTCACCCCAACACAAACCGTTCTTGTCCTCTGCTAATTGCAGCAAGCTCCACCCCTTCGTTGTCACTAGAACGTTCCCAAGACCAGATCTACATGATATGGACGCTAGAATGACCCAGTCTTCTTCCAAGACAAAGGAGTGGGGAGATCCCTCGATTCCACCCTGGGTGCCGGTGCGAAGGTTCGCAGCTTCATGGTAGCGAGCACAGAAGAGAAGACGGTAACAGATCCACTACAATCCCTCCTGACGCCGGCGGCGGTTTCGATACTGGAGATGGTGATGCATCTGTGATGGGTGTTTACCGATTTGGGCTGGGCCCCTGTTTCTGTATCTGTTTGTTGGGTCTTTTGGCCCATAGTTTTTATGTTTGTTGTGTTGTTAGGTTTGTTCCCCATTGTGGGCTTCCCTTTCGAGGGCCTGTTTGTATTAAACTGGGCTAGTTGCTCTTTTTAATATATTTCTTTATTTGATCAAAAGGAGAAGACAAACGTGTGTTGTAAATTGGTAGTTGTGACTTTAATTTGTTTGGATAACTCTACACAAGTTAGACACCTTAAACTTAGTTGACATTCTACTCTATGTATAACGGACTCTTGTAATGTCTTGTAGCACTGCTGAATGTTGTGTGCCATTGACTCATTCTGTTAATGTGTAGTCCTTGTTGTTAACATTTGTGTGTGACGAATTCATACTCATGTACACGGTACTTCTATATCTTTTCGATGTACATTTCTGCTTCCTGTATTGTTTGTACTTGGGCCATCATTTAATACCTTAGGGTCAAGCTGGCCCAGCCCTGCCCATTTTACAGGCCCTAGTCTGATGTCTCAGTATTATCTTTTCACTTTTCCATTGAATTAAATATAGCAACACTTTCATTCATTTCAGGGCCAGAAAGATCTAGATTCGGCAGTGTCTTCTTCTCGTCAAGGTGCTGATGCTGGAGCAGTCATTTCTAACCTGAAATCTGTGCTGAGGCTTATTAATGAAAGGGTCATGCTTGTTCCCGAGTGCAAAAGATCGGTTACTCAAATATTAAATAGTCTGCTATCTGAGAAAGGTACTGATTCTAGTGTGCTTCTATGCATACTAGATGTGATAAAAGGGTGGATTGAAGATGACTTCGGAAAGCCAGGCACATCAGTTTCATCAAGTGCTTTTCTGACTCCAAAAGAAATAGTTTCTTTTCTTCAGAAGCTTTCACTAGTTGATAAGCAAAACTTCTCAGATGCTCTGGACGGGTGGGACAGTAAATATCTCGAGCTTTTATATGGATTATGTGCCGATTCAAATAAGTAAGTAATAGCAGCCTGGTCAATTTTATATTACTTCGATAAAAGTTTTAATTAATGATTTTAATGACTTATAGATATCCCCTATCACTGCGTCAAGAGGTGTTTCAGAAGGTGGAAAGGCAATTCATGCTTGGTTTACGAGCACGAGATCCTGAATCTAGGATGAAATTTTTTTCACTTTACCATGAATCTCTTGGGAAAACATTGTTTGCTAGGCTTCAGTACATTATTCACCTTCAAGACTGGGAAGCTTTGAGTGATGTCTTCTGGCTCAAACAAGGCCTTGATCTTCTTTTAGCAATCCTTGTTGAGGATATTGCCACTACACTTGCTCCAAATTCAGCGAAGGTGGCACCATTGCTGATTTCAGGTTCTCCAGATCCTTCTGGGATGCAGTACCAGGGCAATGATGTTCCAGAGGGTTCAGAAGATGTTCCTCTAACGTTTGATATTCTTGTCCGTAAGCATGCACAGTTTTTGAATGAGATGAGTAAACTTAAGGTAATACTACATCACTTGTGTAATGGCTGAATTTTAAACACTGTTTAGATAATTGTCCTATATGTTTTTCTAGTAAATAGAAGCTGTTTCTTTTTCTTTTTATTTAAAAAAAAAAAACCAAGTCTAGTTTTCCACAAACAAAAATTTCTGACATTTTTTGTTGGGATGATTATAATCTCTGTTCTAGGTTGCTGATCTCATCCTTCCACTGAGAGAGCTTGCTCATATGGATGCAAATCTTGCATATCATTTGTGGGTGTTGGTGTTTCCCATTGTCTGGATAACTTTACAGAAGGAAGATCAGGTAGCATTAGCTAAACCAATGATTACTCTCCTCTCAAAAGATTATCATAAAAAGCAGCAAGGCAATAGACCAAATGTTGTTCAAGCACTTCTCGAAGGGCTTCAATTGAGCCAACCTCAACCTCGGATGCCAAGTGAGCTAATTAAATATATTGGGAAGACTTACAATGCATGGCATATTGCATTAGCACTGCTTGAGAGTCATGTCATGTTGTTCACAAATGATACGAAGTGCTCCGAGTCGCTTGCTGAACTTTATCGTTTGCTTAATGAAGAAGATATGAGGTGTGGTTTGTGGAAGAAAAGGTCAATCACTGCAGAGACTAGAGCCGGGCTTTCGCTGGTTCAGCATGGGTATTGGCAGCGTGCTCAAAGCCTTTTTTACCAGGCAATGGTTAAGGCAACTCAAGGCACATATAACAATGCTGTACCAAAAGCTGAGATGTGTCTCTGGGAAGAACAATGGCTGTACTGTGCTAGTCAGCTTAGCCAATGGGATGCATTAGTAGACTTCGGAAAGAGTATTGAGAATTATGAAATACTACTTGACAGTCTTTGGAAATTGCCGGATTGGGCATATATGAAGGATGTCGTAATTCCAAAGGCTCAGGTTGAAGAAACTCCAAAACTTCGTCTTATTCATGCATTTTTCGCTCTCCATGATAAAAATGCAAATGGTGTTGGGGATGCTGAGAACATTGTGGGGAAGGGTGTTGATCTTGCTTTAGAACAGTGGTGGCAGTTGCCACAGATGTCTGTTCATTCCAGGATTCCATTGTTGCAGCAATTCCAACAGCTGGTTGAAGTTCAAGAATCATCAAGAATACTTGTGGATATTGCCAACGGAAACAAACTTGCTGCAAACTCTGTGGTCAGTGTCCATGGAAATCTTTACGCTGACCTCAAAGACATCCTTGAAACTTGGAGATTGAGAACTCCTAATGAATGGGATAACATGTCTGTCTGGTATGATTTACTACAATGGAGAAATGAAATGTATAATGCAGTCATAGATGCATTCAAAGATTTTACAACTACAAATCCTCAACTTCATCACCTTGGTTATCGTGACAAAGCATGGAATGTCAATAAGCTTGCTCGTATTGGTCGTAAGCAGGGGCTTTATGATGTTTGTGTGACAATACTTGAAAAGATGTATGGGCATTCAACCATGGAAGTGCAGGTATCAAATACTATAAATTTGTTATGTTGGTTCAAAAAGACAGCATCATTGTGTCTTATGTACATGGAAATTAAAACGAAAACTGAACAGGTCTGTTGGGCCTTGTATATGCGAATGTTACTAGCCTGTACTGACCTGTTCAACCTTGTTCAACCTTGTTCATTATGTTGGGTCATCATCTTGAACCGTCTGGAGGCCATTTTGTTTTTGTAGTTTTCTTTTGTTTCTTAACCCCTTTCATGTAACTAGCTTCTCATCCCTCTTTCTATGTGTGTAGGAGGCCTTTGTTAAGATAAGAGAGCAAGCGAAAGCTTATCTGGAGATGAAGGGAGAGCTTACCAGCGGTCTCAATCTAATTAACAGCACTAACCTAGAGTATTTTCCAGTGAAACATAAGGCAGAAATATTTCGACTTAAAGGGGATTTCCTGTTAAAGCTGAGTGACTCTGAAGGTGCTAATCATGCATACTCTAATGCCATCAGCCTGTTCAAAAATTTGCCTAAAGGATGGATAAGCTGGGGAAATTATTGTGACATGGTATTTCCTATTATCTGCTTCTGTTGCAATTTATAGTAATGATTACTTGTTGGTTGTGACTCTTCTGTTATGTGCTCTGTTTTGCACAGGCTTATAGAGAAACACATGAAGAGATTTGGCTGGAGTATGCTGTGAGCTGCTTTCTTCAAGGCATTAAATTTGGCATATCTAACTCAAGAAGCCATCTAGCTCGTGTTCTATATCTTCTCAGCTTTGATACTCCTAATGAACCCGTTGGGAGGGCTTTTGATAAATATCTTGACCAAATTCCCCACTGGGTCTGGCTTTCTTGGATTCCACAACTCTTACTTTCTTTGCAAAGGACAGAAGCTCCCCATTGCAAACTTGTCCTACTTAAAATCGCGACTGTTTACCCCCAGGTAAATGTCATAGTATATATGTAAAAGGAAAAATTTATTACATTATTTAACCCCAACTGCTGACATTCAAAATCTCAGGCCCTGTATTATTGGCTTCGCACATATTTGCTTGAACGGCGTGATGTTGCAAATAAAACTGAACTTGGTAGTAGGATGGCAATGGCTCAAAGAATGCAGCAAAGTGCCACTGGTGCCACTGCTGGTTCAATTGGCTTAGCTGATGGGAATGCTAGAGTACAAGGTCATAGTGGCTTATCCTCGGACAATCAAGTTCACCAAGCTGCTCAATCTGGTGGGGCTATTGGTTCTCATGACGGTGGAAACTCTCACGGGCAAGAATCTGAAAGGTCTACAGGTGTTGAGAGCAGCATGCATCCAGGGAATGAGCAACAAGGTGCTTCAACCATGAGTGATGGTGGTCAGAATGCAATGAGGCGTAATGGTGCTTTCGGATCCCTACCTTCTGCTGCCAGTGCTTTTGATGCTGCCAAGGATATAATGGAGGCTCTTAGAAGCAAACATACTAATTTGGCCACTGAGCTTGAGGTGATAGTTTCTTTTTCAGACTTTTTGCTTTTATATAGCAATTTTAAGGCTTTATTTTTGGTTTTTTCAAAAACTAATAAAATGCAAATCAAGAAGATGAGTTGAACAGAGACATAACAGCGTCGATTTGTAATACAATCGTGGTGTTCATGAATTAAACAAGAGATTCCATGCCTATGCCTCCCAGTTGGCCTGTGAAACCTTAAACACCTTTCAATTCATTCTGTAATCAAATGTGATATTTCAGTGTACATGGACATAGCATATGTCTTTCAGACATTGCTCTCTTTATTTTGTTGGCACGAAGCAGCTACCTGTACATGTTGTGTCCAAATATTCAGCTATTTTTGTTTTTTTTTATTTTTTTATTTTGGGTCTAAAGAATTGTTCAGTTGATATGTTTCAGAAATAATTTCATTTTCTCATCTTGATGACAAATATTAAGTGTGTATTCTTTTTGGATGCAGAGTCTGCTCACTGAAATTGGTTCGAGGTTTGTCACTTTGCCAGAAGAGAGACTTCTGGCGGTGGTTAACGCACTGCTCCACCGTTGTTACAAGTATCCAACAGCGACCACAGCTGAGGTTCCCCAATCTCTTAAGAAGGAGCTCTCTGGTGTTTGCAGAGCTTGTTTTTCAGCAGATGCTGTAAATAAGCATGTTGATTTTGTGGGAGAGTACAAACAGGATTTTGAGCGTGATCTTGATCCTGGGAGCACTGCTACTTTTCCGTCGACCCTCTCTGAGTTGACTGAGCGGTTAAAACATTGGAAAAATGTCCTCCAGAGCAATGTCGAAGACAGGTTTCCTGCAGTTTTGAAGCTGGAAGAGGAAAGCAGGGTGTTGCGTGACTTTCATGTTGTGGATGTTGAGGTTCCAGGACAGTATTTCAGTGATCAGGTAATCAAGTCATTGTTTATTCGTTTCTGCTTGTTATTTGGGATGCTGTCTTTGTAGTTTATGACACACCTGACTTTTGTTCTTGTGCCATTGCGTCAAATGGGGTCAGAAAGCACCACTGAAAAAACAATTGGCATTAAATTCTTATCATACCTCTTCACTAAATGCTTCTCGATGCATTTTTTTAATATAACCTGTTTCCAATGATTACAGGAAATTGCACCCGACCATACCATAAAGTTGGATAGGGTTGGGGCTGATATACCAATTGTACGAAGGCATGGAAGCAGTTTCCGGCGCTTGACTCTTATTGGCTCTGATGGATCTCAGCGTCATTTTATTGTCCAGACATCTTTGACTCCTAATGCAAGAAGTGATGAACGAATATTGCAGCTTTTCCGTGTGATGAACCAGATGTTTGATAAGCACAAGGAATCAAGGCGGCGCCACATATGCATTCACACTCCAATCATTATACCTGTTTGGTCACAGGTTTGACTCTTCTCTATCAATAATATATTATCTTTTAGTGTGGAAGGAGGCGAGGGAAGGGTGAAAACAGTCGCTGCAAAAGTGTAGTGTGTTTTCTTTTGGTAGATCACTTTTGTGATTTAAATTACGCTGCTATGCTTAGGCATACAAAGCAGGATTATGTGTGCTATAACTAATTATTGCTATATTCCCAGGTCCGTATGGTAGAAGATGATTTGATGTACAGCACCTTCCTTGAGGTGTATGAGAACCATTGTGCAAGGAATGACAAGGAGGCAGATCTTCCCATCACCTATTTCAAGGAGCAGTTAAATCAAGCTATATCTGGCCAAATTTCACCCGAAGCTGTTATAGACCTTCGCCTCCAAGCTTATAGTGACATAACGAGAAATCTTGTATCAGACGGAATCTTTTCCCAGTACATGTACAAGACTCTACCAAGTGGCCACCATATGTGGGCTTTCAAAAAGCAGTTTGCAATCCAGTTAGCCCTCTCAAGTTTCATGTCTCTCATGTTACAAATTGGGGGGAGGTCCCCAAACAAAATACTCTTTGCCAAGAACACAGGAAAAATATTTCAAACTGATTTTCATCCTGCATATGATGCAAATGGAATGATCGAATTTAATGAACCAGTGCCTTTCCGTCTGACGAGGAACATGCAATCTTTCTTCTCCCATTTTGGAGTGGAAGGCCTCATTGTCTCTGCCATGTGTGCAGCAGCACAAGCTGTTGTTTCACCTAAAGTGAGTTTTTCGTGGAAGTTCTTTTAGTGTAGTGATAACATTAGAAATGCCTTACGGAACAAGACATGGTGTGCTTTTATCCTAAACTACAACTTTGTTTGTATTGCAGCAAAGTCAGCATCTATGGCACCAGTTAGCTATGTTTTTCCGCGATGAGCTTCTGTCTTGGTCTTGGAGGAGACCCCTTGGGATGCCTATGGCCCCCTTTTCTGGTGGGGGTAGTATGAATCCAGCTGATTTCAAGCAGAAGGTCATTAACAATGTTGAGCACGTGATTAACCGGATCAATGGAATTGCCCCACAGTATTTCTCTGAAGAGGTAAGCCAGTCCTTCTATCATATGATAGCATAGAGCTCTCATGGCACTTGCTAACTAACTGCATGTCCCTGAAGGCATGATAAAAGCTTGGAAGAATATATACGGGTATTCTTTATAAGGAAGTTTATGATACAAAATCAGTTATGATCTGTTCGGTTTCCAATACAAGGGAATTGATACTAATTTAAATACCTTTTGAGCTTCTTCTCTTTTCTGTTTCATTTTCAATCTGGAGTTGATTGCTAGTTCATATGTCCCGAATGATCATACCGTGTCTTACATACAGGAGGAGAATGCCATGGAACCACCACAGTCGGTTCAGCATGGAGTGACTGAGTTAGTTGAAGCAGCCTTGACTCCAAGGAACTTGTGCATGATGGATCCAACATGGCACGCCTGGTTTTAGAAGTTAGCACCAGAGTTCTAATAGTTGAGATATAGTGAATTCGGTTTCCTCTTGTAAATGTTAATGTGCATTATTAGGTGAAGTCATTCTCGGTTGTAATATTTATTTAACACCAATTGTGGGCTTGTGGCAGTAAAGCAATTGGGTGTTGAATGTAAATTACAAAACTCTTGTTTAAGATTAATCGAAATTAGCTCTATTTGAAGCATCTCCCAGAGCCCTTGAAAACCCAGAATCTTCATATTCTTGCCTGAAATATTAAAGATTATCAGTACTCTTTTGTAAGTGTCCTATATAGTCATTGAACTTCTATACATCTCTTCTCTGCATCTTCAATCTTCTGAATGTGGAATTTAAAGAATGGATGTTGCATAATGGAACACACGTCTCCATCCAGAGCTCTTTGAGAAGCTGGTAATGTGTATTTAGGCTCTGCGGAAAAACAGCAGCTTTGCTTCTTGGCTCTATAGCATGGCTGCAAGATTTTAAAGTGGCCGGAGTAACATCAGGTACCTCAAAGACGAGCGAGTGTGAAACGAACTGTCCTACCAAGTCCCTCGCCACCTCGGGGTCGTCTGGGAGGACAATTTGTTGCAGCATTTTCCTACCGAGTCCCGTATGTTAGTTACTTCAGCTAAGCATCTGAGCTGGTTTAGCTCTTACTGACCAATTGCAACTCACAGAAGTCACTATTAAAAATTGAAACCAAATGGGGCATTCTCTGCTTTACCAGTCTAAGTGCTGATATGCTTGAGTTAAAAGGCAGTCGGGGTGCAAATCACTTATGCACCTCGATCTAGCAACAAAGTTGCGCACTGGTTAGCCAACATAGACTTTGAAGCTTCCCAGAAAAAGCACTCGAGTGTAGTTTATTAATTCGTGATAATGAGTTGGTGCAAGACATAAGAGAAGCTCACAATGATGTAGGATATAATGACTTGGTGTGCAAGGAGAATAATAGAGAAACCACAACACTGATAATTTCTTGAAACTAGCAAAGAGTTCTTTCATTCAAAAGTAAATTCATAGTGTTCTTCAGAACACTGATAATTTCTTGTCCAAAACAAACAATGATGTAGGATATAATGACTTGGTGTGCAAGGAGAATAATAGAGAAACCACAACACTGACAATTTCTTGAAACTAGCAAAGAGTTCTTTCATTCAAAAGTAAATTCATAGTGTTCTTCAGAACACTGATAATTTCTTGTCCAAAACAAACGAATCAAAAGTATTCCTAGACATATGTGGTTATCAAGAAAGACAACCCAAACATTATTGGATTAACAACTATATTCATAGTCGTCTTCATCCAGAAATCGCAGGTGCTTTCCTTTTGGTGTAGGCAATCCCTTCAAGCACAAGGCACTTGGTGACACAACATCAACTGAATCTGGAGTGCGTGGAGTATTGTCTTCTACAACTTCTTCAACAATTTCATCATCACTGTTGTACACAAACTTTGTGCGCTTTCCTTCAAACTTGGGAATCATTCTCTTCTCATCCACAAAAATCTTGCTTATACCTTCACAGAGCTCATCAACATCATATCCTGCATCCTCTTCATTCTCTTCCTCAGTTTCATCAACTCCCTTCAAATAATACTCTTCTTCTTCATCATCCTCTTCTTCATCACGTGTGCTCGCATTGACCTGAATGGACCACAATGAAGCACTATCATCATCTGGAGATGGCCTTTCTTTGCTCTCGCTTGTAATCACAGAGGAGCAATCTTCTTCTTCTGAGAAAGAGATTTCAGATTTCTCAGAGAAATCAAGCAGCAAAGATCGACTCAGGATACTCTTCTGCGATTCAAGGCTCGCTTGATTCTTCCCTTCAAAGATGTCACATACCACCTGCCACATATCCCAAGTGAATGCTGATCAGGTTGCAATTCTATTTTGGAGGTTTTAAAACAAAAAGGACAATAAAAAAACAAATGTCCTAATATTCAAACCCAAATTTAGACTTCACTAACATGATTCCCCAATTTCAAGACTGACCATAACCCAAATAAGCTTTGAAATAGATCTCATCACACCAGTATAACAGTATGAGACAAATCCAATCAAAATAGTGTCCCCAAGTTCAATATAAATGCCATCACACAGTATTATAATATCAGCAAAACCCTAACCAAAACTTCAACTACTTATCTGTAAACCTATTCAGAATTACTCAACCAATTATCCACAATATCTAGAACCCTAAGCCCTAAGATGAACCCATCTCTAGAACATCTTCAATCACATAGAATATATGCAATAGTAAAAACCCAAGAGAAATTCAGGGTTCAAACCTGAGAGATCAATTGTTCTTGGACCATAGGAGAGGGTCTCTCAATGTTACTCCCACTTCCATCAGCTAACAGATCATACACTTGCGGCGTGTTCGCCGGAGTTGGGGCAAGAAGTCCGGTCGGCGAGTTCCCAATAAGGCTTTGAAGATGTCGAAAAGGCCGGTTTTCGAAAGAGAGCTTAGAGACCTCGGCCTCTTCCTCCACTTGTTGCAACAGGGTCTTGACTTGACCTCTCAACAGAGCCTCGCCGGACCCCGGTGTGGTCTTGGCTCGGAGACTCCTCAGTTTGATGATGGCCGATGATGGAGTCTGCATCGCAACTCCCACAATCGGAGAGTCGTTGGTTATGTCGATCAGAGCAGACCGGTCTTGATTTCTTGTTCTTGATTTCGATACACCCATTTCAGAATCTTCATTGTTCTTCCCTGAAAAAACATAAAGATTACAAGTAAAACACTAAAACCCTTTACTGATTGAAACTTCAAAAATTGAAAGAACAAATTTTCATTAGTAAAACCATGTTTCGATGGAAACCCATAAACCCAAAGATTATAAGAACAAACATTTATTAGTAAATCCCTGTTCTGATTGAAACCCATGAACCCCAAGATTGAAAGAACAAAAGGCAAAGACGAAAACTTTGAATCAAGAAAGTGATGAAGAATCACTCACTTGAGATTGGAATGGTGTTGTTGTTCTGGGTCTGCGACCTTGTGACTCTTCGTGTTGAAGATGGGGTTTCCATTGGATTCAAAAAATCAAGAAGATCGCCGGAAAACGAAATGGGTCGTCGGGAAATAACCGGAGAACTCGAAAACTGAGATGAATTGGTGAGTCTTGAGAATCAAAACGTTGAAAGGCAGAGAGAAAGCGTGTGGCTTTTAGCCAAAGCTTGCAACGGTTTTATAAAGAAACCTGAAAACGGGGCTGTGAAGGGGGGATGTGACCGTTGGCGCGTGCACGTCACCGTTGATGAACTAGCCGTTGGGGTTGTATTTGAATAGCGACCGCCTCGGTTCTCCTTTTGGACATTATCTACCAATTTTGATGGGCCTCTGAGGCCTCATGGATTACGTTAATTAAGCCGTTAATGCTAACCTAAAGCGTGAGAATTTCTTTCTTTTTCTAAAGGTTGGACAGCTTGATGCTTTCTAAGTATAAATTTATAGAATCTTGATTGAGAAAGAAACTACAAATTTTGATTTTTTACCAAAAGCAAAAAGAATGCGTTCATTTGTCGATATGCAAAGGCTTCTATGTTCTTTGTTTTTGTATTTTATATATTCAAATCACAAAAGATTAGAGACATCAAGAACGTCTCAAGTAATGGTCTCATAACAAATAGTTTGAAATGACAGACTTAAATTGGATATCGTTGGTAACTAATGAAATTTGTTTCTCGTAATGAAAAGAACATAATTTTATGACTTCATCTAAGTTTATAACTAATTGAGCTATATAGATTGAGGGAGGAATGAGATTATCGAAACCGTGAAGACGATGGGAGACGAATTTGACGACTTTGAAAACAATGGTTCTTTTCTTTTTCCCAATCATGCTCGTGCAATAATTCTTCATGGAGAATGAGGATTATTTTTGTGGGGAGGCCAGCTGGGAAAGTCATTGGCTGCCCATCAATTTCTTTCTTAAACACAGCTCATATTCATTTGACTATGCATATAATTCGTATATGAATTATTGAGCTACACAACAAAATGTAATCGTTTTTTTTTTCACACACACTAGATCTATCTATGACTTAGAAACCAAAAAAAGAAACAAGATTCTTCTGGTATTTGCTACATACAGCAATCGCTGGATCGAGCTTAATTTGAACCATGTCGTACTGTGATTAGTTTATCTTCGGAAAAATCTCACTGGTCTCATATATGCACAACAAAACCGATTTGATATGCAATAGTGCATGTGGGATTAAGGAAAACCAATTAAGAAACTAGTAAGTCTAAATGATTGAATATACTAGCTTGATACCAATTAGCAATTTGGCACGGTGGTCCATTTGAAGAATAAGATAGAACTTATGTACGTACTCAATAATAATCAGATCGACAATGGACTTAAAATGATGTTTTATTACATAATATTGAAACTCATAACAGAGAAATACAAAAGCTAGTACATACATATATATATATATGGAGGCCTAAAAAATATATCTCAATAATGATGGAGGTACAAGTTTGTGATACATGATCATGAACTTTATTCTGGTGGAAGACAACAATATATATGATTGATCAAGCTGACCGCAAAAGCTAGCATCTGACATACATACATACATATATATATATATATATATATATATGCATGTACTTAATTTAATTGAAAAGAAATTAAATCAATCACGGGCATTTGCGGGTTTGGTTGTGGGTGGTGAGATTAGCATAGCAAGGGCAAGCCTCCAAGTTCCCTGCAGTGCCCGGAGGAACACAGTTGCACTTGCTACAGCAACTTCCGCAGGCCCTTTTGCACAGGCGCGGCCGCGACGATAGCTTGCACCTTCCAGCACAGGCCACTCCACAATCTGCATTATCGGATCCATTAATCACATGTTCGTTAGGGTTACGCATTGTCACATACATTCAAAGCTAGCCTGTAATGAGATCGATCGAGCTATATGAACTTTTAAGTACATACCTAGGACGGGGGGTAAGGGGCTGGGAGCTGCTCCATGATTGATGTCCATGACGGTCTGGTGATCTGCTTCGGCGAGGAGAAGAAGCAGAAAAGAGAGAACCAGCGAGGCCGTCAGCGTTTTCGACAAGGCTCCCATTCTACTAATCGAGAAGAGGGATTAGAAGATGATGATGAAGTATGTGAAATGCTTGATGATCAGAGAGTAGTGAGAGAGATTGGTCTGATATAGAGTGTTATATAGAGAGATCGAAGAAGGTAAGTCACTGACTCAGAAGAGCATAGCAGCTAAGGACATGAGGTTGAAGCAAGGGCAGGTAGGACTGTCAATGCCTCTCTGTCTGGTGCCCAGTTGCAATTATTCAAATGTTTCTTTTCACAGTTCAAGCTTTTGAGGGGACTCGGAGAAGGTCCTAGCAGTACTGAATGCCAGACTGCTCCCAACGAATACCACTATTTTTTCTCTCTATGCATGATTACAGTATTAGCTTGATTAATTAATTTAATTGAATCTACCTTAGCTAGCTATATGTTGTCAAGCTCACTCTTTTTGTGTGTATACGGCCCGCCCTGTTCTAGCAACTAGCAAGGGCCTCCCCATACGTATATATTAACAAGTACTATGCGTACTTGTATAGAAAGGTTTATACATGTTTATGCATGTACAAAAGGTTTCTTCGATTCCTACCCGGATGGTTTATAATTTGGCTTCTCTACTTGGATTTATGTTGTTTGGATTTGCTTGGATGACTTCTAACCATTAGATTGAGTACAATTTAAGACCATCATATTATCTTTATGGCATCCTTACTCTATCTAATAATTATAAGATATCCAATTAAATCCAAACAACTTAAATTCAAGTAGAGAATCCGGATCCGATAGTTTATTCTCAAGTACGTATTGTTAATTGGAGCAACGACAACTTGCAAACAAAGTGTTTTGTGATGAAGATGAAGATGATCATCAACTTTGATGGGCTTTTTTTATAGTTTGGTGAGTTAGACGTTAGAGTTCAGTTGATGGACCATGGGGGAAGAAAGAAACCATTTGCATGGCCCATTAGAAACTTGGATTGAGAGATAGAATGTTAAAACTTGGTCATGTTCGTTTATTATGTTGAATTTGAAACTAGCACACATAACAACCTCTTGATCGATCAGATACACCTATCTTTTCTTCTCTGCTTTGGTATTTATATTCTTTAATTTTACCCCGTACAGAAATTGCATCGAGAGATAGTAGACTCACACAGTTAGAGAGTTGAGACGAAGTCACGAAGATCGGAGATCAAAGCTAGTCTTGGCCTATCTTCACCGGGTTATGTTCGATTCCTTTTTTCTTATCGTTTGCATTCCTTTTCTCTTTTTTTTGCAATGATTGCCTATAATTAGTGTGTATCCGCTTAAGTTTATGTGTATTAGGTTTACAATTAAGGCATTAATAAGCTCATTCTCTACTAATCTTGCATCTTCTCTCTACGCCTAAACCTTGTATTAAGTAACTTAAATTCTTGTCCATCCAAAACTGAAATGTCAGTATAACCTTGATTAAGAAACTTATCCTAGAGGCGATGTCTATAATAACGGCGGATTTTTCTTCTTGTAGGTTAAATAGTAGACTTATCAATTGGGGTAAGAATAGTACGTTATATCAAATGTGTGACATCTAATTTGGTTGGTATGAGGAAATAGGCACTGTTTTTGGTTTGTTATTAACAAAAACAAAATCCCAATCAAAAACAAATGGAAAGGAAATCGAGTATACGCAAGCATGTAGATCGGATGTGAAACAAAATAACTAGGAAGGGATGGTTGGTATGCACATGCGTGCCCCCATTTCACTTGGTCTTGTTAGGTGAATATCACATGTCCCCAGTTTCACTCCCCCATGCCAATCTCCTGCTTCTATATATTTACCTTCTTCTAGTTTAGGTTAAACCCTAACACATAATTTTACCGTTCTGAATACTATGGTAAAATAACCTCTCTGCTCGCTGCTTAAAGTCTTACATGTTACTCGATCTTCGTATATGTTATCTTGCTTCGATAAACACTCGCATTGAATACCAAAATCGTTTTTATGCCCACATTAACTATTCTTTTCTTCTATCTTAGTTGTATTCATTTACAGTTATAGAAATTTTATCGAAAATAAAAATAAAATCAAAGACTAACAATTTAAGACAAGCGGTCGCATTAACAAATGTTTGTTGGTACCGAAAAATCGTTGTGTAGACACATGAACATACCCTAGTTACATTTCACATGTGGTACGATCACGACGGTCACATCGTAGACTTTTTAGAGTTGAGGATTATGGTAAATTAGTACCCCCACAACAAGATTTACACTCCTCGCTACATACATGGTTTCAGGTAAATCCATTAATCCAATGTCCGGTCCATAGAATGCCAAATATTCTAGAAGCCAAAGATGGGGGGGGTTTGGTATAGCTTGAGGCCAGTCTGTGATGACTCTCAAAGAAAAGGAGCTCACTCACGAGCTCGGAGGTAGTTGTAGCTGCCAACATCTTTTTAACGCCATTCAATCCCCCAATATATACCACCCCTTCACCCCACACCAAAACTCATCTTCTTCTTCCTCTCATCTTTCACTTTTTTCTCCACCAAACCCAAACAACTCAAACATTAAAAATTCTCAGGCAGATCGCTAGAGAGCATATATCAGAATGGCCCCTACTCCTACTACTCTGACCGCCATAGCGGGGGAGAAGACCCTCCAACAGAGCTTCGTCCGCGACGAAGATGAGCGCCCTAAGGTGGCCTACAACCAATTCAGCAATGATATTCCGATCATTTCCCTCTCCGGCATCGAAGAGGTCGAAGGCCGCCGCGCTGAGATTTGCAAGAAGATTGTTGAGGCCTGCGAGGACTGGGGCGTTTTCCAGATTGTTGATCACGGCATCGACCCCAAGCTCATCTCGGAAATGACTCGTCTCGCCAGAGAGTTCTTCGCTTTGCCGCCGGAGGAAAAGCTCCGTTTCGACATGTCCGGTGGCAAAAAGGGTGGCTTCATCGTTTCCAGCCATTTACAGGTAATTAATACAAACCAGTTACAAATTAACTCGATTTTCATTTCATGCTATAATTTAATGCTTCGTTACTAAGTTGAGAATTTTATTTTGTTAAGCGGTTAAAAAATGAGTCAACAATGTATGTTATAACGTGACGCGTTTTATCATGTGTTGCTAGGGAGAGGCGGTGCAGGATTGGCGCGAGATTGTGACCTACTTCTCATACCCGGTGCGCCACCGTGACTACTCGAGGTGGCCGGACAAGCCGGAGGGCTGGAGAGATGTGACAAAGCAGTACAGTGACGAGCTGATGGTCTTGGCATGCAAGCTATTGGAGGTTTTGTCAGAGGCCATGGGTTTAGAGAAGGAGGCATTGACAAAGGCATGTGTGGACATGGACCAAAAGGTTGTGGTAAATTTCTACCCGAAATGCCCCCAACCGGACCTCACTCTCGGACTCAAACGCCACACGGATCCGGGTACCATTACCCTTTTGCTGCAGGACCAAGTCGGTGGACTTCAGGCCACCAGGGACGGCGGAAAGACTTGGATCACCGTTCAACCTGTGGAAGGAGCTTTCGTGGTGAACCTTGGAGACCATGGACATGTGAGTATACTTGCGACAATTTCAATCTGATTCATTATTCATGATTGATAATTTTACTATTTTAGTGTCACTATCTTAATGTGATTGTGAAATAAGCAAGATAAGGACACATTAATTGTTATTTATACCAAACTCGTTATGGTCAAGATATTTTTGTAAAGAAATCGTGAATAATAGGGTGCAGGTGGATGTTGAAGTCATGGGTTTAATTTGATTTAATTGGTTAATTAATTTTTATGTTACGTATAATCAATTATATTGACCCGGTTATTACGACCCAGAACTCATACTCAATCATTTATGGATGTAATTCAATGAAAGGGAAGAATTATGTTTAAGTGAAGTTATTTTATTTTTAACATTTAGATATAAATATATAATAGTTGTTGAGTATGAGTTTCTTAGCGAGTCAGTGACAGAGTGAACATTAACATATATGTATAATATATACCAATACGAACGTATAGTCGTATATGTATTGACACATTATTTGGGTGATGGAACAGTTTCTGAGCAATGGGAGGTTCAAGAATGCTGATCACCAGGCGGTGGTGAACTCAAACCAGAGCAGGTTGTCCATAGCCACATTCCAGAACCCAGCTCAGGAGGCGATAGTGTACCCACTGAAGGTCAGAGAAGGAGAGAAGCCAATTCTGGAGGAGCCGATGACTTACACTGAGATGTACAAGAAGAAGATGAGTAAGGACCTTGAGCTAGCCAGGCTAAAGAAGCTTGCAAAGGAGCAACTGCAGGATTCAGAGAAAGCCAAACTTGAGGCCAAGCCGGTGGATGATATCTTTGCTTAAGTGCTACGTGTCTATCTTAATTTGTTATTTATGACTAGCTAGTGTGATATCGAGTGAGTACCTTTATGCATGTTTGGTTATGGAATGAAATGAATAGGTCGAAAATAAAACGTTTATGTTCTGGTTACGGAGCCTCCATGCAGTGCTATTACTGCTGTGCCAAATGCAACAACCCTAGTACAAATTTATCAAAAACAAAAACCCTAGCTAGTACAAATTAAAATGCAATAAATTGGCCAAATACAAAATATACCAATTAATTGGTTGGTATAGATGGTACCACATCGTGAGTATACAACTAATACAAGAGGAAAGGAGCTTGCCAGCATGTACCTTTTCTCTATTTTCATAAAAAAAATAAAAAAATCCTTATCTCTAGTGGTACTCTATGACTTGGTCCTATATGACTCGCTCAAATTTGAGTAGAAAATGATAAAAATAATATTCTGGAGAAGAATTTAATAGTACTCAAATTATTTATTTCTTTAGTGATTAATGAAGATTAGTTTCCACTGAGTACAACAAAGAAAGAATCAGACATGATTGTTGGGCTATGTACATAGCAGATAATTAGTTGGCCCCTTTTTCCCTATAAAGAGTTAGAGGTATATATGGGTTGGACATGGCCCAACCAGAGCCCATATGATTCACAAATTATGATTCATTTCTGACACCCTGATTTCCCTTTTCTTCTTTTTTTCTAAGAATATTTCCTCGAAATTTTCGTTTTTTTTACAATTACTAATATTAATTTTTATATATTTCTGATATTTTATATTTAGTCTATTTTTGTCGAATATACAACTTTTAGATAAAATTTCGTAAAATTTTCATCGATATTCAATATTATCTCGATATATCCATCGAGATTTCTTTTTTTCGAACCATCGAAATTTCCATGATCGTCGATATTTTACTCCTTGCTTTTTTCTTTGAGTGATCCTTCTCACAACATCGAGGTTAAAAACAAAAACAAACTTGTCGCATGGGTTGTCTTAGAAATGCGAAAATTGACATTGATCATTCTAGATATCGTACTCCAACCTTGATGTATTCATTCTTTCGGCCAATCCGTATTCCTTCGGATATCTTCATTTGAAATGATACAATATTCAGTACAACATCAGACTGCAATACATACCATATCCAACCTCCATATTGGGTTATCAGTGAGGATGATAAACAACTGATAATCACTTATAAATGTATAGATACACTGTCGACCATTGTACTCGATATAAGTATCATGTAGATGCTTCCGACTAGTCATTTATGTAACCAGCCGGCTTGCATGACGACGTCGCCATTTCACTTGTATGGAAGATGCGGCCAAATGTTGCCATCGCCGAGAATGAGGATCATTCAATTGCATGAGCTCTCTACTAGAAAAGTGCCACCAGAATTTACAAACAACACTCTTTAAGTCGTTTGCTCTGATTGCAAATGCTTCAACTTTTGTTTGGGACTTGACAACTTTTCTCGAGACAGGCAAGTCTGAGAATGATTTGAGGTTTGTTGCCCACTCTAGAATCTCTTCTCCGAAGAAATCACCTTTCTCAAGGCACATGATGACTGAGGAACAATTTGAACTTTCTTGGATACTGTTATTACTAATAGATGTGTAAGTCCATGCAATGCCTTGTGTGATGAACAACATCTTCTCCAACGGTTCTCCTTCTCGAAAAATATATTTGTCTTCGGCATATATGACTGGTTTGAGATGCTCGCATATTGCTTTCACTACTCGTTCATCCATATTTTCAAACGCTGGAACCTACAGATGTGTGTGTGTATATATATATACACACACAAAAGTGATAATCAAAATTGATGAAACTTTATAGCAGTGATATATACATTAGGTTCTATAAACTGAACGGTGAAAATGTATATATGTGACGGAAAAGTGTGCAGATTAGGAAATTCACATTTTAATGTCAAAACGAATCTTCATTCTACATAAAAACTATATATATATATATATATATATATATATATATATATACATGGCCCTTTCACTAAGAGATCCTTTTTTTTGATATATATATATATATATAGTCTGGATCTAGAGAGGATCTTCTTAAACTCTTAAAGTAAAGATGTTTTTAGTTCTAGCATGTATTTTGACAATCAAAGTCACTCAATCCCTAGTTACTTACCCATATATGAATCCTGCAAAAAATTAGTCAAAATGAAAAACGTTTAACCATTTGATTAGCACAATATTCGTTTTAATTTTATCTAACGACCTACAATTGTTTACATCAATTTGAATGACCAAATGATTATGGAATTAGTTGAAATTTTGTAGACATGTTTCTTGCATATGAATCTAAAAGATCAACGGTTGAGATCGTTAAAAGAAGTGATCTACTAATGTAAAATAATAAAAATTCTCAAATTCTTAAAGTAAGGAGGTCATCTTTAGATTATATATACGGGACCCTTCCACTAAGGGATCTATTTTTTTGACATATATGAGGGATGAAGGATTACACCAACTTAACATATACGAGAGACGTAAAGGCCACAAGAACTAATATCTAATATGAGATAGAAAAGTAACGAGATAAATATACATTTGTGAAAGAAGTGGAAACACTAGCTACTGATAGATCTTGTCGATCATCTTTATACTTGACATGATCGAATAGACAGAATTTCCACACGAAACAGTGGTACTTTAAAGGGAAGTGTCTTTTCGTCTTTAGATCTTCATGCAATTAAACGTGGCTTAATCCTTTTCGTGATTTTGTATAAGTGAGGTGACTATATATCAAACTACTCGTGTTCAGATTGCTGATTTGAATATCATAATCCTGCAAGAAGAAGTTCATATCTGTGTTCTTGTATGGAACTAAAATAGATCCGGAGAAAAGTTAGAAGCTGAATCGTATCATAGCGGCCCGGAGTTCTCTGTCGATCATTTGGTCAAATAGGAGCTTAATTATGCCTTCCATTTTCTTTGTGATATATAGTCGATCGTTCCCATGCAGCATTCAACAATCGACCATTATTAATCGGTGTGATCAACATACATATGTTGGATTCATAAGTTCTCCGTATTCGGGTTTTTGTAGATCTACTCCACTTGAGCGTAGATGCATGCTGACAAAATTCTACTTGCAAGCATCAATGGACGATAAGATTCATCGATTTATACATACAATACGTACTTACATACATATATACTTAAACATCCAAGTAATCATGTTGTTCAATTATCTCTCGCTAAATCAGACGTATATATTCATCGACATGCATGTCCTTTGTATAGTAAAATCGTAAAGACGAAGCCACGGACGAAGAGGTATCTGCTTAAAGTAATATGCGGCTAATCATCACAACATTAATTAGAAAAGATGTTGTGAGGACGTTTATACGTTTCAAACCCTAGAAAAGATGTTGGATTAGTCACTACTCATATAGAGGATATAATCTCGATCACTTACCAAAAATTAAGAAAATCTTGGTGATATTAGTTTGTCTTGGAAGCTAGGTCAAATCAAACCAACGTAATTAGTCTAGTACGTAGAAGACCTGGTATCTGGGGATCAAGGTTGGCATATGCGCGCAGTACTGGTGCCTGGTATCAGAAATTTCTTTTCCACCTGATCCTGGTAATATAAATATAAACGTTCTACAGCTGCATGCTGTTTCACTTTCACACTGTAGATTGTCTTCTTATTTGACAGTTCTCCTGAACTAAAAGATGAACAAATCTTGTCTTTACCTGTTGAAATCAAAGCTTAGATAATCAAGTCAACATGCTCAATACATTTCAATTTCTTTTCATTGATTAATTTGTAATATTTCTTCACTTCTTCGTATCAGTTTCCAGTAGTAGGTAGTAGTATATATTTTTTTGAAGAGTTCTTTTCTTTGAAGAGTTGGTGTATTTTCTTTTTGCAGTCTGGTATATTAGGTTAATGTATCCAGTTCAACTGATTGCATGTAATGCAAGAAATATTTATAATTTAGAAACTGAGAAATATATAGCTAGTATCCCAGCTAAACAATAGTCATGTACTGATGTACATAATCAATCGATCACCTGCTAAAACTGCGTATATAACGTTAGATGGTTAAGCGAAAACAATATCGGAACTTTACATGAGCTATATTTTGGAACGCCACGCATATATGATATATCGCGGGAAGAGAAAATGTTGAGGTTGTGTGGCTCCATCCGATACGTTAAGAATTCACGCTCCTCAAACGAGGACGTACAATATCGATAGTCCTGGTGTGAACAAGTTAGTGATACTAATTAAGTGAACCCAAATCGAAAATGATATTAGTGAAGAACTAATTGCCCATGATTAATTATCAGGCAAATAGAAACACAAACAATTGACATCTGACTTTTTCATTTCATAAAGATATGCAAAGACCAAGTCCAAGCCAACAAAAGTCTGACGCCGACTTCTCTCAAGTCTCCTTGCTCCATCTCACACTCCTTGACCATTGTTAATTTGCCTAGCTAATTACAATTAGCCACTTATCCCCCTACCTGACCATCAATAATGGACCTCCTCTTCTTCACTTTTAAATTTAGAGCTTGGCCCCAATTAGGAATCTTCATAATTGATTATGATTTTGATGGGGGAAAATGACCAAAGTTTTGTTGTTCATATTAGTTTACAGCTTGAGTGGCATATAAACTACATAAAGCCATCAAACTTTCTACCTATTACAACAAATTTGTCAATAGCTCATTTTGAAATGCCTTGCTCGATCAAGCCAATTTTCTTTCAACACATGCATAAAGAATATCCAAGCTTAGTTATGCTCTGCATTCATTATGTTTGTTCACATGCACAAGTTTGTATGTCAAAATGATGGGATGCGATTTTCCAATAGATCTTTGAATTCAGTATATTACTTGAATATACCTAACTACAAGAAAAAACAAACGTGAATTATCATAAGTTTAAAAGTACAATCACACATAAATTAGACAAAGAAATATACGAGTAGGTTTTGCATACATAAACAAACTTCTAGGTTAGTTTCGTTTTAGGTTAAATTTTGTATTCACATCCACAACGGAGAGCATGAAATCAGAAAAGTCGGGGGACTACTTCCACCATCAAATGGACGAGCATATCAGAATATCAGAAAAGTAATTTTCTTCGTAAGTTCATTGCTCAAATAGTCCTTCATTTTGAGGGGCAAGGATTATCGAGAGCAAGCAGTGTTGAATATATCTGCCAAATTGAAGATTATAATATCGAACTACTCCAATAGTGTGTAGCGGACATACACCGTCAAGCTGGTCCAGAAACATCATGGCAAGTCGGCAACAAATACTAGAATATAAGTTAATCCTCCACCAACGTACAAGCTAGCTAGCAAAGTTATAAACAGAAAGTTATCAAATTGGCTTGACAAAAAGCTGAGGCAGAATAATAAGAACCAGTAACATGTAACAGATCACTGGTAATGTATCATGTACTAATCTACCGTCTTAATTGATTAGTTTACTAGTGCATAAAATCCATCTAGTTTTGAATCGCACTAGTCTACTTACTCAATGTATTAGACAAATCTAACCGTCTACTATCTCTTGAATTAGTAGTTGCGCATAGTGTACATAATCGAAATATCGACCAAGTGTATGCCATTCTACTTGAAACTTTCTGTATGTCAGCCTTGGACTAGTTGGTTTCAGAACGCCCTCATATACTTAGGTGTTAGCTCATGCATTCTTTATTGATATGGATCATTTCATATCGTTCACATAATCACATTTTGTTAATGCACGAATGTGACTTGTCTAGCTAGGAATCAATATTGCCCACGCTGCCCACCGAACCCGTGATTCACAATATTCATGGAAATGGGGTAAACTTTGTGCATGGTAAAGTCGATAAGAAAATCAATAGAGTAATCAACTGCGATGAAAAATCGATAATTTTTAGAAAATTTAGTAACCACACAACAAAAAAATCGATGGAGTAATCAAATGCGATGAATAGCTCACAATCTTAATTTGTTGATACGTATGATCCAAGAAATTTAATGCCTGTTTTTAAGATAATAGTATTTCTATCCAAACTTTTTGGATTCTATATTCAGTTCACTCGTTTATGAATGACTTTCCTTTACCTCTTCAACTTCTCTTCCTCATACGTTATCTAATTTCAACCGTGTTACTCACATACCTCACCTACTACTAATTCATGAAAGCTTCAACTTCCAAATATAAAAAAGAAAATTTCAATATTTGCCAGTTTTATCGGTGTACTCAAAACATTCATTCTATTTTCATGATTTTGGAGCAATGAAAACCTGATATTCCTCTCGCTATGTTAATTACGTGTACAAACAACAAAAACACCCCGAAATATTACTCAAAATTGCATATCTTTGCTATCTTTATCCCCATAAAACCCTATCATCATCAATCTCCCGACTGTTTTACGCGTATTCCTGGTGTTACTTCCGGAACTTAATAATCTGCCAAAAAATGATCTATCTGGCCCAAAAAACCCAAGCTGTTTGTACCAAAAAAAAGAAAAACAAAAACAAAAAATAACTGAAAAAAAAACAGAAGGGGGGGAGCTTCCTCTCGCGCCACCACTCTTCCCCTCTCTCTTATTTTTTTCTTCTCCAATTTTCTCTTTTGTCAAAAGAAGTCTCTTTTGACCGGAGCAAGCCCCCCCTCTCTTTCTTCTCCTCTTCCTCCTATCTGCTCCAATCTTTCCTCCATTTCTTCATATAAGCCATATCCTAATGCTTCTCCATCACCAAAACCTCTGACAAAATATCATCCTTTCTCGACCCTCTTGATCTTGTTGCCTCAACCATGGGCGGTTGCCTCACCACGGCCAAGGTCACCGGGTCAAACAGCAACACCAACACCAACCCTGCCGCCACCACAACCGCCGTCGCTAACCGGAAACAGAAAACTAGACCGCAGCCGGCGCAGACCAATCATCACAGGGCCAATGAGGCGCAGAAGAAGCACAAGCATAAGCCCCAGCAGAGCTCGAGGCAGAAGACGGGGGTGATCCCCTGCGGGAAGCGCACGGATTTCGGGTATGATAAGAATTTCGATCGGCGATACACGATCGGGAAGTTGTTGGGTCACGGTCAATTCGGGTATACTTATGTGGCCACGGACAGGTCCAATGGGGATCGAGTTGCGGTTAAGAGGATTGATAAGAATAAGGTAATAGTTGGATCAGACCTGGTTAATAAGGTTGTTAGATGATTAGACGTGTAATTTGATTGGGTGCTGGAGATTCCATTTCTGGATACGGCTGATCTCGTTGTTTCCTGAAAAGACTGTTAATTTTTCATACTGGGTTTTTAGGTTTCTAAAGAAGCCTTCTTTGCTTGAGTACAACGGGACGAGTTCATTCATGTATTTTAGCTCATTGCTTAAATAGTAACAGCTGCCAATTTACTCAACTTTTCCGGGGGCATGTTTTTGTTTTATTTTTTATACTCTGTTACTCCATGGCATCTCAAGAAAAGAAAAGTACTATCTGCAAGTATTCATTTTTTGCTATTTCTCTCTGGAAGTTGTATCATTAATGCTGGAATAATCTTTGGTTTGTTCGCAGATGATTTTACCTATAGCCGTTGAGGATGTTAAGCGAGAGGTCAAGATATTACAAGAGCTTGCAGGCCATGAGAATGTGGTTCAGTTCTATAATGCATGTGAAGATGATACTTATGTATATATAGTTATGGAGTAAGTTTCCTTTCCATCGGGATTCTTGTTTGTAGTATAAAAGGTTGATCATCCTAATAATCTCTTGGGTGATATTCCATCTTTTCAGATTATGTGAGGGGGGTGAGTTGCTGGATCGGATTTTGGAGAAGTAAGATACCTCGAGTCCTGGATAAATATCTTTGTTCTCCACTTCATTTACTTCTCTGTAATCTGAATTTCTGTTTGATGATGAAATAATCATTCTTTCAATCTCTGTAATATTGACATCTTATAATTCCTTTGATTAATCAGGAAAGACAGCCGTTACACTGAGAAAGATGCAGCAGTAGTTGTAAGGCAGATGCTCAAGGTGGCAGCTGAGTGTCATTTGCATGGTCTGGTGCACCGTGACATGAAACCTGAGGTATAAAAGACTTCACTCACATGATCCTACAATAGAGGATACAGAAAGTAGGGGGCTTCGATTTTGAGGGACTAGCCTGCGTCTCAAATCATTTGGCTTCACTGCTGTAACATTACATTTCTTCCTTGCTTGCAGAATTTTCTTTTTAAGTCGAAAGCATTGGACTCTCCCTTGAAGGCAACAGACTTTGGTTTATCAGACTTTATTAAACCGGGTAAATTTTTTTGTTTTTTGTTTTCTTTTGGGTGCCAGAAAGATTTCATCAGAAATATATGTTTCCTGTAGTTCTGTCATTGCTGTCTATTTATGTGAAACCTAATAAGCATATTCCCTTAAAATTAATGCAGGGAAGAAGTTTCAAGATATTGTTGGTAGTGCTTACTATGTTGCTCCAGAAGTGTTGAGACGCAAGTCAGGACCTGAGTCAGATGTTTGGAGTATTGGTGTCATTACCTACATTTTGCTTTGTGGTCGACGTCCATTTTGGGATAAGACTGAAGATGGTATATTTAAGGAGGTACGTTTCTGTTTTTGCTATATTACTCTACTAATGACTCCTTTTTCTATATTACATCTCTGTTTTTGGCAAGATTAAGATCTCACTCTATTATTTGTATGCATTCCCCCTCCCCCCCTCTTCTATTATTCGTGTAGTCTACTAATTTTTGTATCCCCATACTCCAGGTCCTAAGGAACAAGCCTGATTTTCGTCGCAAACCATGGCCAACCATTAGTAACAGTGCTAAAGATTTTGTTAAGAAGTTATTGGTGAAGGACCCTCGGGCAAGGCTAACTGCTGCTCAGGCTTTGTGTATGTATCTTGATCTAATCTTAGAGTAGAAGAAATTCTCATTTTGTTGTACTGGAAAGGCTAATGCATTTATACAGGTTTAAAATGATTTTTCAATGTCTTGTTGCTTGTCTTAACAGTAGAAAACTCCCTATTTCTTTTTTTGTTTGAAGACTATTTCTCAACTGATTAAAGTTTCTTATTTTGGATTGTCCGATAACAAAAACAAAAGATTCTTCTTTCGGGATTAACACATTTATAATTTTGCCAGCACACCCATGGGTTAGAGAAGGAGGAGATGCATCAGACATTCCTATTGATATATCCGTTTTAAATAACATGAGGCAGTTCGTGAGATACAGCCGTTTGAAACAGTTCGCTCTGAGGGTAAGAATTTTTTCCCCTTCTCTTTGGAGATTGAAGTACAAAATGAAAACATTGTTTCTGTAATTGAACATTGTTTTTGTAAATTGTTGTTGTTTAGGCATTAGCAAGCACACTTAATGCGGAGGAGCTGGCTGATCTCAAAGATCAATTTGATGCAATTGATGTGGATAAGAATGGTTCTATTAGTCTTGAAGAAATGAGACAGGTAAACTTTTTCACTTCGAGCTTTGAGCTTTATGATATGTACTTCTTACGAAATATGTCCCAAGGTTTATGATTTCTAATGTTCTGACATGGATGGCTTATTGCAGGCACTTGCTAAAGATATCCCTTGGAAATTGAAAGATTCACGTGTCGTTGAGATACTAGAAGCGGTAGGTCGCCCATGCCATCTTTTTTCCTCTTTCCCTTCACCATATGAGGGGGTAGAATCACACATTTCTTGTAGGATATCCTTTCCCTGATCAAGTTTTCTCCTTGCAAACTCTGTACTCTTACTGTACTTGAGGCATGATATGCATCTCACATCACTTTATATCAATTTTGATATTCCTTCCCTTGCACACCTTCTTTATGTGATTATTTATTTGCTTGATGCAGATTGACAGCAACACAGATGGGCTTGTGGATTTCACCGAGTTTGTCGCGGCAACTCTGCATGTGCACCAATTGGAGGAACATGACTCTGAGAAGTGGCAGCAGCTGTCGCGTGCAGCTTTTGAGAAATTCGACATAGACAGAGATGGGTATATAACTCCAGATGAACTTAGAATGGTAAGTGTTAATTCTTTGCACTCTCTATCTACCTTCCCTCTCCTAGAGAGTGAACACTGACTTGGACTTTTAGTATTTCTGTGGCTAAGTTTGCTGATACCGTGATTACTCTTCTTTTTGTAGCACACGGGCCTAAAAGGTTCTATTGATCCACTTCTTGATGAGGCCGATATTGACAAAGACGGGAAGATTAGCCTATCCGAATTCCGCAGGCTCTTAAGAACTGCAAGCATGAGTTCACAAAAAGTGGCTAGCCCATCTGGTCAACGGAATTCTAGGCAGGTGTAGATTGAAAGCAATTGTTTTGAAGATTGGATGTTAGAGTGCAGGGAAGATGTTCCGGTCTTCCGATCATAACCATCCTGAACCACTTTTGAACTCAAGAATCCAGCACTGAATCGCCAAAGCATTTTGTGATGTTAGAGTTGGTATGGATCCGATAAAAAGGTAGCTCCAGATATGGTGGTTCAAAGTGTACATTCTTCTGCAAGTGTTGTGGTGCATTACAAGTTGTGATGTGTGACATAAATAAAGTTATAATGAAAATACGGAAAGATTATAAATCATTTTTGTGGTGTGTTCTTCAAAATCATTTCTTTCACAGCATCACAGATTCCCAGTTCTGGTTTGTCTCATAGAATCCACGTACTAGAGGCTTTTCTCTCAACATGTAACTTTTGCTTCTGTGGAGAATCAGACAGTCATCTCTAACTGTAGTATCTCGGTTTGATATAAATTTTGGACTGTTTGCAAGTGAAATTAGCTCTCAGGATCTGGAAAACAAAGGTTGAACTGTAATGAGGGTTAATCCTGGTTCGAGGGATCGAGTTTGGCAACTTGCATTAAATTGGAATCACCTTTGGCCAATCTATGATAGTATGCGTTCCACTAACTAGCAGAACTAAAATAAAATTAACTGAATTGGCTCTACAACAAGAAAATAAGAAAAGTGGAATCGACTAAATTCATTGCCAGAATGACTGCAATTACAACTGTACTAAATAATCATATGTAATTTAAGGGGTTAGGTACATAGTAGAAATAATTTACAAACACAAATCCCTACATTAGCAAACAGGCAGCTTAAAGTCTACATGGGATCTAGGCGAACTAGAAGCACTGTTCAGACCATCCATGAATCCCCTATATTGCATGCCAGAATCCAACTTAAGTTAACACTTATCGTGGAAATTTTTTTTTCCAAAAGAAACAGGGCAAATGTGTTTCTACCAAAAGAAACACCTTCGTTTCAGTTGGAGTATAAGCCAAATTTAAACTGGAATTCATGGAATATGGAACTGAGGCTTTACCATCAGTGTCACAGAAAATCGAGCTGCTTGTGATGTACTGATGTTAACAGTATGATCCAGTCAGTAGAACTACAGGAGCCATCCTGAACAGCTTGAGATGAAGAATGCCTATTCAAAGAGTATACTCTGTAATACTCCTAAGTTTCCTCTGTGATTGCTTTCCCTTCCTAACCCCACGAGTCAGTATAATGGTCAAAACGGAACATCTTCATTTGTTAATCTTGGGGATATCACCTACGCTGTTAGACGAACTCTCCTGAACAACTTGAGATGAAGAATACCTACTCGAAGAGCTTCCATCTGTAATGTTCCTATCTTTCCTTTGTGATTGCTTGTCCTTCTTAGCCCCACAAGATGACTCCTGCAACAACCAATTTAGTCATTCTTTTCCCATCTCTATGTATCAGATACGTATGGATATATGTGAATATTTCTGCAAGTGTTGCTTCTAAGAGTTATGAAGTTAAAACTAACCTGATATGCTGAAGATCCAGGCATCTTAAGTACAAGTTCTGTTGCCACCTCATTGGAGTCATCACATCTTTCCGCATTGCCTCCCCTTTGATGATCTGATGACTTGCTTTTGGAATCTTGTTTACTTGAAACATGTGAAACAGATGCATATTGGGGTTGGGCCAATGGCTGCTCTACTGCAGGATTGATAGGAGTTGGATAGGAGACAAAAGTTGGACAAGGATTAGGAACAGTAGCTGGATTTTGAGTTTGATAGTAAGGGAAGGGCTGAAGCGATGGGTGCATAGGAATTGGACCAGGCGGAACAGCTACAGGCATTGGATATGAATAAGGTGGAGCCATCACGACAGAAGGATCCATAGCTCCCCATGGAAACATAACCCTCACTCTTTGCTGATATTGAGCATTGAGATTTTCAATATCAGATTTTAAAGATGCCTTCTCTTCTCTTAGCTCATTCTTCTCCAATGTCAGCTGTAAAACAAGAATTCTTAAGCATAAGCAAACATTTTTACAAGTGACCAATATGTGATCGATACATCTTAAACGAACATCACCTCACCTCACGAGATTCATCATTGAGTGCTGCACACTCAGACTTTAGTTTGTTCACATCAGTTGTTAAATCCTTCAAAACTTGAATTGTGTCTGTAAGGATAGTGGCCTTGTCATTCTTCGGCCTATCTGGATCTGCATTTCCAATATAACAACAATTTCTACATGAGAATCAAGGCATCGCCTCTAACCGTCTAATATCCTCTTCTCATATGAGTTCCACAGGTTATATCTAATACCAGGCCCTAAAACATGACAGACTGTCTTGCACTGCTCGTATCATATAGATAGCCAATATAAGAATTTGATGTTTAAACATTGCCATGTTCAAAAAAACAATGCACAAAAGGAGCACTAGAGTATCAACTAAAATGAGCTACTAGATTTTACCTAATGTGTTTCCCAACTCCAGAAAATGCTCGTTCAGCTTATCCCTCCTCAATTTTTCGCGGTCAGCTTTCTGAACTTTCCTAGCAGAAACTGGGTCCTTGGTCTCCACATCAGCCCTTTTCCTGCGCCATTATCAAATCACAAACACCAAAACTTTATAAGCTCATCACCTCCAAATCAATAAACCCTCTCTAATTATTTAACACAAGCTAACTCGTATCAAAGAGAGGGATAAGTATAACAAACCTAGAATCACAATTAACAACATGCCGGGCTGAAGAAGGAGCCGAAACACCCGCGAAGTCATCGCCTTTCCATTGATCCATCCTCACGTCAACCACAAGCCAAAGGCAATCAATTCGTAGGGTTTTCTTTGACAATTTGGGAAAGACAATCAGAAACTCCAAATTGGACCCAGAAGCACAAGCCTACCAACACAGCTTTTCACGAAACGCAGAGACATGGATTCCACTGCGAATTTGGATTTTAAAAAAAAAACGTGCTTTTGAGAAAGAAAGAAAGCACCATTTAAGAGCTTCTGACGTCACACCCGCGACAGCCAATCAACCATCTCCACGTGTCACCCTTACGACGTCGTTTTACCCCGTAACTGGGTTGGTTTTTACCTCCAAATTTCTGCAATCAAGGGTTTCTGATGGACCGGAGAAGAAGAAGACGACGATGAAGATAGTGACGTACAACGTCAACGGCCTGAGGCCGAGAATCGCACAGTTCGGCTCTCTTCTCAAATTGCTGAATTCCTTGGACGCTGACGTCATCTGCTTCCAGGAAACCAAGCTGCGACGGCAGGAATTGACCGCCGATTTGGTCATGGCGGAGGGCTACGAGTCGTTCTTCTCCTGCACCCGGACCTCCGAACGGGGCCGCGCTGGATATTCCGGTGAGTTTCTGTGTCAATTTCTCCTCGGATTTCAGGACTTTCTCGTTTCGGTTTTTGAGTGATTGATTTCGAATGTGAAGGTGTGGCTACGTTTTGCCGAGTGAAGTCGGCGTTCAACAGTGATGAGGTGGCGCTGCCGGTGGCGGCGGAGGAAGGGTTCAGCGGTTTGCTCGGAGAGGCGGCGGCGGTGGCGGAAGGGCTTGAGGAGTTTTCGAGTGAGGAGATGCTTCAGGTTGATGGAGAGGGACGGTGTGTTGTTACTGATCATCATCATTTTGGTATGATTTTCTGTTAGGTGTACATTTTTGCCTAGCTTTGGCAATTTGAAGTTCGAGTCTTTAATGCTTTCATATCATGGAAATGTTGCTCAATTTTGTGGTCAATGTATTGGCTAGTTCTGTTCAATTTGTATGGACCAAGAGCTGGAGGTGACGATACGGAAAGGATTGAGTTTAAACTCAAGTTTTATAAGATGTTACAGGTAATTGAATTGAGCCTATTTTTTTTCTTGCATTTGTGCAGTTATGGATTTCATCATATGATCAGTATGTATGTGATAAGAGAGCCTAGTTTAGAGTTTTCTTCGATTGAACTCAAGAATATCGTCTTTTTGGTGTGTGTTTTATACTGATATTGGTGATTTTTGTTGTAGAAAAGATGGGAGTCTCTCCTGCGTCAGGGGAGGAGGATAATTGTTGTTGGTGATCTGAACATTGCACCCACTTGTTTCGATCGTTGTGAAGCAGAACCAGAATTCGAGAACAATCAGTAAGAAGCTTCCTTTATCTCTATCTAGTGGTGATGTGGATATTCAAAATGTAGTGATTTATAAGTAAAGATCAGTACCTAATTTCTTGAAATCTACATTGTAGATTCAGAAGATGGTTTAGATCCATGTTGGTGGAAAATAGAGGCTCTTTCTTTGATGTTTTCAGATCAAAACATCCTGATAGGTATAAAGCTCTTACTCTAGTGAAACTCTGGGTTATTTTTTTCATTGAACTTCTTATATAGTCATATCCATGCATACTTCTGAACTTGGAATTTTAACAATCAAATTTAGCTGGTTTAGCATATTGAAGATGTTCGGTATAATTACATACACAGGTTATTGTCAGTGTGAACCGTCCATGGTTACTTGACACGTCTGTCTGTTATGTGTTTGTCTGCAGAAGAGAAGCATACACATGCTGGTCACAAAGTAGTGGTGCTGAAGAATTTAATTATGGCTCCAGAATTGATCACATTCTTTGTGCTGGTTTATGTTTGCACCAAGAGCGGGACCTTGAAAACCATAACTTTGTAGCTTGCCATGTCAAGGAGTGTGACATATTGACACAGTATAAACGGTGGAAACCAGGAAATTCACTGAGGTATGAGATACATGTGAAGTGTTATCAATTATTGCATGTCTTTTCAGGAGTTAAGTTTTGCTTTGTTTGTTTCCACCTCTGTGCATGCACATGCCTCCTTTATTTCTGTTTCTGTTTCTTAAATTTTGCCTGCTTGAGTGTGTATGCTCATTTGGTTATCCAACTGTTCATCACTTCATTATATGATTTATATCTCAATACATGCATGTATGTATGACGTACTTTCTGTGGGTTACGATTTTACTTTAACCTCTAAATACATGCATGTACATATGAGGTAAAGCATGTGCGTCTGTGGTTTAGGGTTTTACTATAACCTCTTTCTAGCCTCAGGTGGAAGGGAGGGCAGAGGAGCATCAAACTTGAAGGCTCGGATCATGCACCTGTTTACACAAGTTTACTGGAAATGCCTAGCATCTGCCAACATAGTACCCCACGTTTATCTGCTAGATTCATTCCGATGGTTCGTGGTCTCCAGCAAACCCTTGGTATGAAAGTATTCTCTCCTTTTGTTGAATTCCATTGCTTTGTGATGATATGTCCTATCGAATAGTGTCTTTTGAGACTGTGATTTATGCAACAAATGGACAAACCTTTTATGGGGCACTTTATAATCAAAGAAAGCAAAGTAGGGCTCTCAGTTTTATCTACTATAGAGACATATAGACTCCGTTTATATTAACAATGCTTTTCAATTCAATTGAGCATTTGTTGTACAGAACACCTTAATATCCTATATACAGTTTACTTCTAGTGGGATTACATTAGGAGTTCAATGTTCATTTGACAGATAAGCTCTATAAAGTTAAGTATTCTTTTGATAATAAAGGTTCAAATAATATAAGTTACAAGTGTCGGAAAAAAAAAATGTGTGGATTGTTATGACTTCGCCCATAAAAATGCTATGTACTCTCTTCAATGATTTGTCAACTTAATCTTACTATTGACCCTGAAACTGCTTCTATATGCCTATTCTGACCTGACTAAGCCCTTTGTCCTGTGCAGTTTCAATGTTAATGAAGAGGAAAGTTGCTGAACAAGTGGACGGTCATATAGAGAGTTGCAGTGAGACAGAGACAAGCTCGCCTGGCCAATGTGGCACACCCTATTCTTCTTCAAGCCAAGAATTTGAAGTTCTCGGTTCAAGAACAATCGAGAGTTCCAGCAGTTCTGCTAATGAGGCTGCTTGTGACACCTTGGTTACCTCATGTAGTGAGCCTACCAAAACAATGCCAGGAAACGAAACCAAGAAAAAAGTAAAAGGCAGTCAACTGTCCCAACTCTCATTGAGATCATTTTTCCAGAAAAGCTCAATCCCTAGCAAGAGCAACAGTGCAAACAGTGGGATTGATGTTCCACCAACTCAGATAGATATTTTAGAATCTCATCATCTGCCAAATGAAACTTCCATTCAAGAGAATCAAAACGGTAATCTAGAGCAGTGTGAATTGCACTCTAATGCATCAATTCGGGATGGGAATCAAGATGAACTCATTGCCAGTTCAAAGAAAGAGAAGAATAGTTTAGCTTTACTGGAGTGGCAAAGGTTACAGCAAGTCATGCAGAATAGCATACCACTTTGCAAGGGTCATAAAGAACCTTGTGTTGCTCGGGTTGTGAAGAAACAAGGTCCTAATTTTGGTCGCAGATTTTATGTTTGCGCACGTGCTGAGGTACTTCTCATAAACTCAAATAATGGTGGCAATTTACAAATGTTTCCATTCTGTGAAGTATATGTACTCAAACTAAGTTGCTTTTTTGAGAACAAACTAAGTTGCTTGATTGAGTAAGTTTATAGATTATTAAAAGAAAGTCTTTGGAGTATTATGTAACACGTCCAGTTGTCTACTCAACAGAGACAACAATGATGCAAGTCTTCTTTTATATGCAAGTGCAGAAGGCAAGGGGGGATGACCTAACTAGTTTCATATGTTTTGTTCTTGCAGGGACCTGCATCAAATCCTGAAGCCAATTGTAATTATTTCAAATGGGCTGCTTCAAAACCTCGAAACAACAAGCTGAACAAAGGATGATGGTGATTCAGTGATGCGAAGCAATGACTAATTGAGGTCAAGCTGCTATCTTACTGTGTCGCCTACTCTTCCAGCTGCTGGATTGGTGCCCCCTCTTGGTGTTCTAGAAACTTTGTACCAACTAGTTCTTAGGAAATGGTAGTATGGGGCACCGGTTTCTCTTCTCCACCATCATTCGTGACGAGAGAGACAGACGCATGCTAGAGAAGAACCTCATGCATAAGCTCCTATTGTATAACGTTATTCATTTCTTCTGTTTAGAAAATCTACTCACTGCAGCTCAGGCAGCTGCGAGTTGCCCTCTCCATCACTGAAGCAACAAATTTCCACATTATTAGTAGTATATTTCGTTTGCTCATACGTAACTTGAGCATGAATATCAGAACTGTGATGCAAGCAACACAACCAATTACAAACCAGAAAGATCAAATGGCTTTAAACAAATGGTAACGAATAGTCACAACTCATATCTAAGCTCTCGTATAAAAAAAAAAAGAGATGGATGACTAAACTTCATCCATTCAAAATGTCGGGGGTTAATTAACAAGGTTGATAATTAAGTGCAGTCATCGTTATCGAGCACAAATTTTGGTTAACTAAAACTTGTATAAGATAATGTCAAACACATCAGCAACACCATCAATAAGATAAACCTTTGGTTAAATTATAGATATGTTTCACATCATTATCACAGACTCTTGAGGAGGTTTTGTGTAGCACAACTCCAATAAGAACATGCGAAAGTTGAATCACAAAGTCTATCTTATGCCACTTGAAATAACCTGTCCTTCTCAAAATGATGGTACTTGGGGATTAGGCAATGTACCCAATTTGTCTTCAGCTTTGCTTCTGAGAACATGGATATGTTTGGATAATTGGATAGTGATAATCGAATAATCTTAGACCTTAAATTTTTGAAGTATTTGTCAATCATGCAGATCTAACCCTATTATTCATCATAAACTAGGATAGCAATACGAACCATTATTGGTTTGTTGTACCACAAGAGAATGAGAATAATTTGGAAGCGGAGATATTTATGTTTATGTTTACAATAGGTCTTAATTATTGATGTAATAAATAGAATTTTGTCAATCCGTTATTTAACGTTATATAACGTAACTGGTTATTGTCATACCATGCCATATAATCGGACAGTAGCATTCATCTGGTCAGTTACCGACCAACTGATTAAGAGAATCATGGTCAATCATCTTTATATGTAAATTCAATGGTGGATTGGTGGGAAGGAAAATTCTATTGTACATACCCGTATGTGGTACCTACATTTATAAATGTGACAACATATTTGTAGTCAAAGTGGTAATGTTGAGTCGTATTGTTTGTAATCTTGTTCTAATAATTGTAATTACAAAATGTACAACCATTTTACAACTTTTTGAACAAATTATTCTCATAATTGTGATTTTGTTTAACTTTATGTAAATAGTGTAAATAAAGTTGGTAAATTTGTTCTCAATGTTGTAATTTGATTCATAACATTGTAATTTTTGTTCAAGTACATGTAAAATAAAAGTAGGATATACATCACAGTACCATAGCGTGTCTTGGGTGGGAAATATTATTTTAAAGTTAAGCTGTTTTGAATTTACATCTAACGGTGGTCGATCATAGATCTTTTTATCAGTAATTGACCAGGTGAACATGAGTGGTATTTACAAAAAGGATGAGTAACCCACAATAACCCTCGAGCTTTTTCAAAAGGAACGGAGAAGTTGAGCAAACAGAAGGCATTAGGAATAATCAAGGAGACAAAAATTGGTTATTTTGCTTTACTCATAGATTAGTGGACTTTTTTATCAGCTGGCTCTTGCTTGCTCAAAAAGCTACCAACACTGCACATGCATCCTATACTATTTTATTTGTGACCTCAATGATTAATAGTTTCATGAATAATATCCAAAGTGAAGCTGAGAATGGGGGAATGCCTCAAACTTGTTCTATTTCAAATTGAAATGGGAGGAGCTCCTCAGTTCTAAGGTAGCTTTCCTGCCCATGAAAAGATCTAAACTAGCTAGTGGTTCCATATCACTTCTTGGGTCCCTTTCCAAATATCGTTGTATCTTGAATCAAAATGGATTTGGACTCTCTTTTTGTAAATTGCATTGATTCAATGTTGGTTTATAAGGCCAAATCAAGGCATGATGAAATTGATTGGAAAATTAATCCTGTAACTAACAAAATTATGATTCTTAAGCTACACTCTTCTGTTGGTCCTCATCTTTGCCTAGAAATCATGGAATATAATGCTGCGAAGGTTACAAGCTAATCAAGTGAACATTAAAATGGACTTCAATATATGAATTATACAAATTTGAGCCTTTCACCCATGCCATCTATTTGGTTAGTTTCCTATTTGTAGGGTTACATAAGATATGATTATAAAACCATATTGTATCCATTTTCCTATTGTTGGAATTATTTTTCTTTTGGTTTGTCCATCTTATGATCTTATCCACTGTTTTCAGATAGAAGATTATGTACAGTACTGCTGGCAATGTCACAAAAATGGTGAGCATCACACATTGTTGGGATTAATAAAGAGGAGTATAATGGAGTGTATCGATCCACAACTCTTAGGTGGATAGTGCTTGTAAACTTCAACATTCAACCACCAGCAGTTTTGAATAAGATGACTCGAACAATGAACTTGTAACTCTAATGGGGTCTAGTGAGGTCGGAAGAACATTTTTTTCATACCAGCTAGGGAGTGGTGGTGGTAATACATCGCACCATAAGTTTGATCTGGTAGTACTTCCTAATATGATCAATACCGAGCTCAGCTCAAATATTCCTATTCTCAATTGAGTTTCAATACTATATTTACAATTTACCCATAATATATAGGCTTCTTTCGATTTAGTTTATTTCTCCTAAAAACAAAAGATAACAAGAAAATTGATAGTTGTAACGCACAAAGCTAGTATTAGCCGTTACTAGATGTCACAAGTCACCATCAATCTTTCGGTTTCTTTCCTCTTAGAAAAGTAACAACGGAAGAAAACCGATAGTTGTACATAAAACGCAAAATAGGTATCTGTTATCAGCCGATAACTATTCGGTTATTGAATCAAAATCTCATCCACGCATAAAGTGAACATCCGTTATCGTCCGGCACCTATTTGGATATTAAATCGAAGTCCCGCAGCCAAACATGGCTAGTAGTTGTTGTACTCTTTTAAACTCTTAAAAATTGGCTCGAAACAAATATCATAAATTAATTCAGTGAGAAATGAATCCGAGCAAACAGAAAAGAGCACATGAAAACCTTGATACAATTCAGAAGCCCAGAAATTTAACATCAAAGATATATATTGAGCTCCATATATCACATCTATCTATTATATTATAATCATCATAATATATCACAAGAAACCTGAATTTCCCAGGAAAAAATAATGTTGCCTCCCTAACTAAATTACAGTAATACACAATTTCCTTTTTTTTTTTTTTTTTTTTTTTTTTTTTTTTGGAATATTGGCGCCACTCCTAGTTTATGATCACCACAAACATCTCCGGCAACACCGAGACCATCAAGATCAAAATATTCAACGGCTCTGATTGCAGTTCTTAGATATTTACAAGACTCTTGATTAGCAGTAGATACGAATATTCGCTACGTTTACGTTACCAGCAGGTGAGTCAACTCCGCTACCAGCACTGATCGGTCTCCCAATTCCGGCCGGTGAAGTACCCGGAGTAATCCGACGACAACGGCCTGATCCGCCGGAACGTCTTCTGGTCGTACTCGGCGCGCTTTCCGGGGTCGGACAGCGTGGAGTAGGCGTCGTGGATCTTCATGAACTCGTCGGCCGACGAGTCCTCCGCCGCCACGTCGGGGTGGCAGACTCTTGCCAGTCGCCGGTATGCAGTCTTGATCTCGTGACACGTGGAGGAGGCGGGGATGCCGAGGATGTCGTAGAGCGAGGTCGGATGACGAGGAGCAGAGTCGAGATACGAGGCCGTGGCGGTCTGGTCGGAAGCGCAGGCGGCGGAGGAGAAGGCTCGAGGGGGGTGGAAGCGGACACGTGGCAGGGACTTGGGGGACTGCGCGGCGGAGAAGAGGGGAGCGGTGAAGATTGTGGAGGTGGTGGAAGAAGAAGCAGAGAGCATGGTTTTTGGCTCTGTGTGAGAAGTTTGAGAGAGGGGAGCGAGAACGAGGGAGCGGTGTTTGGTTTTATAGGTTTAATCAAGGGAGTTCGGGTTTTCGGTTCGGGTCAAATAGCAGTGTTTGGGACTTTGGGTCAGGCTTAAGGAAATGCCTTATCCAATCTGGCCAAGGTGTAACATTGTGATGCTGACTTGTGAAACAAGCAAAGAATCCTATCTTTAAGCTATGTCTTTGGTGGCATTTAAGATCATGATGAATGGCAGTAGATATTAGTTGGATTTGGTGTGTCATCATTTTGTTTCAGTTCTTTGATTACAACTCTATCTCGAAAGCTTTCTCTTAAGAGGAAAATGTTCATAATTCGTTTAATCAGAATTTGGAGAATCTCATAACTATTCATGTTTGCAAAAATTCAGTTGAGATCTTCTTTGTCGGATGGCATTAGCAAAATCTCCAAATTGGCAACAAGCACCGTCTACGCAATTGTGATATAGTATCGGGACTGTAGTGAGATCAACTTGGGAGAGCAATCAGCAATGGATAAATTTGATACTTTTTTCCAATAGCTAGCTGCCAATAACTAGAAAAAACAGTCACTACTCGATGCCACCATGTTCTTATTCCATTGTAAAAATATAGTGGAAAACTAGAAGACGACAAGTCAGCAGATCAGACTCAAAAGAAAAATTGCCGACTATTATGTCAATCACAAACACATATCAATCATGGTGTCGCATTCGATAATTGAGCGCCACTGCAAAGTTTACGGCCGTAAAAGGAGATTAATTAAAGCGGGATCTGGCATCCACTAATTAGCTAGCTAGCGGAAGAAGCAGAAGACGAAGTTTTTGTGTAGAACAAGCACACACCTTTTAACCTCAAAAGCCGATATTCCCACAATCTCGCAATGTTTTACTGCGTTTACTTTAGAGGCGGCGTCAAAAGTTGCTCATACTAGTTATACTTCTACCTTTAGAAATGAGCAAAGAAACTGGTGCTAGATTCCATTGTGATGTGCTTGTTCTTATCTTGGTTGATGGTGATATGATGAAGAAGAAGATGTTCCTAGACTAGCTAGGGTTTAGAATTTCTGGATTCCCTTGGTAACGTAACTCTCGACAACTCCGTTATTGGTTTTACTTTAACATTGTTTGAGGATCAAATATGGTGATTTGAGCACCGGATAATCGGCGATTCAACCTTTCCGACAAGAAATTATACTTGGTGTTAATTTTAATACGGTTTTTTTCTGTACGTGTTTACTCATTATAACGTACTCGTTAGACTCCAATAACAATGAGAATGATCCTTGTTTACTTTACATTTATGTCTGATTATGATATCTGTGCAATGCCGGAGTTCGCCGTCTACGCACAGACAGTTCTTCTTCAAGATATTTATATTTTTTCATGTTTGATATGTTAAGATATAATGGTCTTCAGATTATTTAGTTTTAAGCTTGTCTTAGCTGTTAATTAATCTTTTTGTTAAGCTCGTAATGAGCAGTAGATAAGAGCCACGTGTTGTTCATGTGTGGTGATTATTGATCCTATATAGGCTATCTGTAACTCTCTTTGTTCAATTAACCAGGAACTGAGATATTTTTCTCTCTATTTTACTTCCTTCTTCTCTGAGCTTTGCTGCTCTACTGCTGGAATGTGTTTTTCATATTGCTACACTGCCATTGCATCGACATAGTGAGCTGTGGATTTCCAACAAGCTCTCTTCTCCTTTGTCAGCCAAACGTCAAGATGTATGCTATCTTAGGATATCAAGTTTTTGGTTTTTAGATTTTGAGATGCTATCTTTGTAATATGGTATGCGTCATGTAATTTTTGCTTATGCTGTGTATTTTGCCGCAACCATCATGACGGAGGGTGTTAAGAGTATAAGGGTAGTTTGGTCATTTGCATAGAATCTTTACCCTATAAAAGCTATGAGATGTACACTGTTCATGATTAAGATGAAATACAACATGTAGTCCATCAGAGCTCTCTGCGTTTTTACATTACTGCTTTGCATTTCATTTCAATAAACCTTGAATCCTTTCATGACAAACCTTCGCTAAAGAGATTAGAAGCATAGATAATTAATGGACCAACAATGAGACTTTAGAAAATGATCACGGGCACTAGAAACGTAGGATCACACGTAACCTTTCCCTTTCTAGCTATACGATCAAGTGATTTTAATCACTGTACGATGACCTATGCAACTAATTATGATTAGTTTAGCAGAATTCAATGTTTACTTAATTCGACAAATTAAGTACGTAAACAATGGAGACAAATACAAATACAAAAAGAGAGAGAGAGAGAGAGAGAGAGAGAGAGAGAGAGAGAGAGAGAGAGAGAGAGAGAGAGAGAGAGAGAGAGAGAGAGAGAGAGAGAGAGAGAGAATACGTTTAGATACGTCCTCACATACCTCATTCCTCAACTTTACCACTATTCTATTAGTTCTATGATTACGGGAAAACTGTAGACTTGTTCCTGTAATTCTGTTATTCACATCTGGAGATCTAGGGGTTGTCGTCCTTAACTGGTTAACGAGTATTTTCCAATCTTCTTCTTGTGGACTAATTAACCACATTTCTAAACCGGTCGTGAGGCGGATCAAGCCTCCAACTAGCTAGGCTGCGTTCCAAACCCCTTTCAAAAAACCAAACACGTTTCTAATTAAGTAATTAAGCACGTCAAATACGTTGGGTTCGAGGTCTGCATGGCGTGCATATTACTCAGACCCTAAGATAATTATATCTCAATCTTGTATTGATAAAGAGTTAAAGACCATAGACTTGATTAGCAGCTTTGCAAATTCTGATCTTGAAAGCTTTCTCAGTTTCACTATGTAGTCCAAGATGGATGCCGGCCTCCTCTGGGGTTTCTCATGAAGTATGACTTTGATGAATTGATTGTATTTCTGTATTCTACCTGTTTGAACTTACAAATATCCGCTTCCAAATAATTGTAATATATTAAGGTCTCTACTTAAGTACGCCAAATTAGACAGTTTAAATAAAGGTTAAATATATTTAGTGATTACCTAAAATCATTTAAGTACTCTTATATATGATTGGTCCAATTCTGTATATGTATATTCCTTACGCATCCCAGTCCTACAGAGAACCAAAACTGAAGATCATTACATAATGCAGGATGCAGATTCCATTCATTCATAGCTAAATCATACGAGATGTACAAGGGTTACAGTGTATGAGGGCTAGGCCTGCATATATAAACTTCCATCAAAGGTTTATAAGAACCTATGACAATATATCAGTAATTCTACATATACTTTTCGTAACTCAAATACTGTCTTAGTTAATTGGTGTACAAAATTTAGTGAATGGAAAAAATTTAGTGAAGTTGAAGCTAGCTCTATAGCTTTTGCTTTCTATACAAATATTACCACAGACTGAGATACAAAATTGGAAAATCTTTACAATGGAGATGCTATAGATATGTAGGGGAGAAACTATTTAAAAGCATATCAGCGATCCTATTTTTCTCATGTTTTCTAATGAAGTCGATCGTGTTTTTAGATATACATGCACACAGTAAACTAATTGATTAATTAGAGATTGATTTTGATTAAACTTCATATTAATTATAAGAGTATATGAAAATACTATAAAAGCTAGATCGACCCAGATATTTGAAACATATTTATGATTCGAATTCATAGGTGCCCTAATTTGACTTCTTCGCCAAGCTAGCTAAGGTTGCAGTCTTGGGAAACAAATTGACAGTGTCGGTGGACTGGAGACTAAGATTGAGATTAGTCTTGTGAAGTTGTACGTGATGGAGTCATTATCCATGGCCACCAGAGCTACAGAAGTTTCTTCTTACTTCTTCGATAATCGGTATTACTGGATGTGTTTGCCACAACGTTCCAGCTCTTCTGACGTAGACTGTGGAATATTTCAATGGACAATATTATCGAAATGGTTAACTTCAACAAGAATATTAGAACCCCCATGTTGAAAATTTTGGGAACCTGCTTTAACTTTCCTCCTCGATCTGCAAGTGTTATATATGAGTGGAATTATTGATCGATCACGTACTGTTGATTTTGGACAATATGTAGCCCTGCATTATTTACCAATTAAACCTTATTTTTCTCCTCGGCCTCTCGTGGCGGCGGAATCGGAGGAGGAGACAACCTGGATTTCCCGCTTCATGAAGGAGTCGATGGATTGGAAAAAGGGAGGGAACGAATAGGTTTGGGGACTATAGTGTACATATTGGATTAGTAAAAGCCCAAATTGTGTTAAGAAAGGATGTCTTCATACAGGCCCAAATCTCTGCCCTCACCTTAGGTAATCGTTTGACCCAAAAACCATCTCAACAGGTTTTCATAAAGAGTGCTGTTAAATGTACCCAATAAACTTCTAAGTAAACCCGGTAAGTATTTTTATTTTTTAAACATATCAAATTAATTCTCGTTTCCAAATTGCCCTTATCTTGCACCCAGCAAAACATACGAATCCATGAAAACTTCCCACCACCATGTCTATCCTCTTTGTTGATTTCTGCATTTCAAGACTGTCTTCAAAAATTCGTTGGTGATTACTGAAAACTTGGTGTCCACGCCCTTGTTATCATGGCAAACGAAGCACAAGCTAGATGAGTCGCAATCCCCCTAAAGAAAACTTAATTGACGTGCATATTCCATACACCCAGACCACCACGCCATTTAACACCAATACACCCATAGCAAGCCGTTACACCAAAAACAAACTACAAACAAACACTGCAATTAACAACAACAAACCAATTGGTCCCTTTCTCAATCCTGTCTCTCCCTCTTTGATCAAACTGAGATTTGAATCTTAATTTCGATATGTATATACCATTAACACCCAGACCAAGAACTCATACAAGACCGAATTGAACACACCTTCAAACCCAGAACCAAAAAACAAACACCATCAATGTAAATTTTGTCCTCCACACCTTGAAACCCAGGTCGCTTCGTCTCTCTCAGATGGAAAATTCTCCATAAAGCCTACTTCACAAAGACGCAAACCAATTTTCATCGATATATTTTTGATGGGTGTAAGATAAGGGCAGTTTGGAAACAAGGTTGTTTTATTTCATATATTTAAAAAATAAAAAAAAATTGTTGAGTCTAGTTTGATACATTTAACAGCACCCTTATCTTCCCACTTATTTCTCTTCTCGATCTTTTCTCAAAAATTTTGTATTGTACAATAATCCCATCATTCGTAGAGCATGATGATTCTCTGATTGACGAAATAGCAAGCTTCAAATTAATACTTATTTATTTGATGAACAATAGTTAGTTTATAGTCTTTAACTTTCATGTTTCTTTTTCATTTTATATGATATGGAGGACGGTGACATGGAGCCTAAGTTGTTCTGATGAGTTCTCACCATGGAAGGAGATTGTACACATAAGATTTTTCCGATGCAAGCTAGCCAAATTTGGTGTGACTTGAGGTGTACTCGATCACTATATATAACTGTTTTGGCTACGATCCTTAGCAGGGGCAGAGAGATGGTAGCAGTCAATGCTTCTAGGGATGTGGAGCGTGCCACCGCGCGGACGAGGAATGTAGTAGGGTTGTTGTTGTGGTGCGCTGACATGTACTTCTAATCAAACGAAAGTAGGGCTCCGGTGCCACATCCGGACGAGGAATTACAAGCACAAAACAAATCGATAGTCACGGTGTGTCGCGAGCAGAGCAACCAAGAGGGATCACAAGTGATCGGAGATGAGTCTGAAAGGACTATGAGAACTAAGACAATGTGCGCTTAGAACTGGGGTTTTGAGAGGCTCGAAAGTATTAACTAGGTTGAAAGTTTGTTTGTATTGTTGTTTGAGTTGTTTTTTAGAGAGCTTTCTGTAAGTCTTCGAGCCCCTTTATATAGTAGTTTGCCTTTTGCCCGAAGAAAGATATTCATAGTCCAATTCGGACTCTGAAACCGAATACCACAAGGACACTGCTTCATTCGTTTATACCAATCATCTGCACGACACGTGTCCAGCCGCGTGGGTCACTGCCTCCGCGTTGCCCAACTATGCGGACTCAAATTAGGAAAGTCCTTATCCCGTGAGGTGTCACAGTCCTTGTGGAAACCTATCTCTCGCGGGTCACGAACTCAAACCATCCCGGGAGCTCCTGAAGCTTGTTTCTATCTCGCGCACCCATGAAGCTCGCGAGACTTAAAAGACTTTATATTAAAGGGGCCACATGTATTGGCCCAAATGTTATCCAAAACTTATTATGCAGTCTTGGACCAAAATATCCATTGGGTTCAAACAATAACCATACATAATCTTTATAAGGCTTGACAGTTACAGGAGCTCCACGAAATCTTAGTTATACCGTCAATGTCAGTAAAACTAATGTCCAATTCTGAATAACCAAAAGGAACACTGATTTGGACTTACAATAGTACTCGATCACTATGATCGATTCTATATATGAATCTGAAATATATGGATAAAAAGGACCCTAAGCAGGCAAGCAAATCATGAATGAACTTAAAATGTTGATGTGGGATCGACTTTGTTTTTCTGAGAATGAAATTAAACGAATTGAAAAAAACAGCTCACTAGCTAAAAGCAAAAGAGGAAAAAGAACAAACTCAAACAAACATATAAAGTTCAAATTAGTTCATACTTTGATGTTATGAGTCTTATCAATTGCAACATTCACGTTTTAAGTCTCTTTAATTCTCTTTGAAAGTTTATGGAATGAAAGCGCCATCCGCTGATCTTGAATGTTGATCTTGACAAGCTAGTTTGGAGATTTAGCCAGCTTAGTAGGAAAGTTCGTATAGCATATGATAACTCCAGCTAATACTTTTGAATAAGGTAGCTAGCTAGTTGCTTTGGCACCCATACATATCCAAAGAGAATTTACCTAACCGATTCGACCAGACACACATTGGATGAGATAGTACTTCTGAGTGAAGTATGGATCTCAATTGGCACTGATGCACGGATCATTTCATGTTTTGCTTGGCAATCAAAGCCAATGCATGGTTACAACTTATGACCGAAAACCAATCTCTTGTAATATCAATCAAGATCGATCTTTCTTCCAGAATAGTTGCCTCTGAGGGTTTTATGTGAGAATTTGTTGAACTGATGGAGCAGATCAGTCCGATGGGAGGTTTCGACATTCGATACAAACAACATCCAGCAATAGAAGTGTCTGGTTATTACAAGAACTACTGTTAATTTATTTCTCTTTCAGCATACAGAAACATTATGTCATTATGTGTTTCTTCTTGCATTATTGAATACATAAATGTAATACACGAGCATGGATATGAAGCTGTTCCAACAGGTCGACAAAGGCAGATTGTTGCCTGAAAAATGTGGCCTGCAATATGTCTTATTTGATTAATAAAGGTGAGACAACGTCCCTTCCTCTGTCACTTTTCACGTTTGATCAAGTTCAAATTGATTTCTATCACTCAGTTAAAAGATAGCGAGGAATTATTGGAGTCACTGGAGATTCACAGGAGATTGACGTCGACACTGTTTGCTTCTGTAATAACTAATAAGTCATCTCAAACAAAGAACGTAGAGATATGCGCCTCCGTCTATATATGATTCATGCTATGCTACAATAATGGGACAGTTAAAACTAGCTACCAAAGGTGTGATGATGCAATGAATGATTATGAAGATTTATCCTGCTTCCAGTTCAACAATATGAGATCTTCTCACCTGAATAATTGGGTTAATGTTTCAGTTTTGTTCTGAAGATTAATAATTCATGGATATTGATAGGAGCACAAAATGCTACGTTTATAATGTATTTCCGACCCTATTTAACAATGTAATTCCTTTAACAATATTCATATTAACTAAGTTTGTGTTTTTAGGTCATAAATAAAGCCGAGGGGATCAAAAGAGACGAAAGAGGAGGAATCTTGAAGGAAAAAGAATCCATGTTGTGCAAGGAAAGAAATCAGAAAATCTGTCAGAAATTATCAGTCAACTTCGACAGAAGATTGTGATCAACTGACAACGATCCAGGAGATGTACCATATATCAATCGAAAGCTACAAGAGTCTACTTTTCAGAAATTTTTACGGATCATCAATACCTATTTTGGAGAAGAATTTATGACCGTTTGAGTAGCCGAAGGTCAGTCTGCCCGAATTTCTGATTTGGACCAAAACTTCTATTTCGAGGTCTAGACCACATTGGCAAGCCCATGAACGAGTTTTGAGGGTTTTATAACCCTAATCACAGCAGAAAAGAGGGGAGGACGAAAAGAAGGGAGGACGTGAAGATTAGAGGAGGCCAACGATCTCACATCATTAGAACCTCCATAGTTGCGGACTCGCACAAGGAAGCCGCCAAGCCATCATCGATCTCTCCATCATCCACGGTTTACCTTTTCTTTGTCATCTTTTATCTCATTGTGTGATTTTGCAGCAATGTGTGGCTGATTTCTCTTAGTTAGGGGCAAGGTTTGAAGCCCCAAGAATGTTTTAGATATTGTTTTGAACCTTGGTTTCAAATTATTGAGTCTTTCAAATTGTTTATTTGGTTTTGGTTTATGGGGAACTCTTGCTTGTTTATGTTCATGTATGCGCAACATAGAACATTATGAACTTATGAGTGAGGCTAGAAATAAGTTGATTAATCTCCTAAACGGTTAAAAGACCTGTTTCAAAGTAGTAAAACCTATAGGACAATAGGTGAAACCAAATCAAAAGGATTGCATGCTAGGTAGGCGTTCCACACTAGTTTTGCATACTTGTTCAATCAAACTTTCATTGATCTTAATGCTTAGAATAATTTGTTGATAGGATAGCGTCTATACCTTGATTGGTTATTCTAAAGGCTTGGTAACGGTGCGTTCATCTTGCTTAAGTAATCTAGGGAAGTAATAAGGACTTACGCAGTGCGTTCACGGTTTGTTCTTGATTGATACCAATTTGCGACTTAATAATTGAAGCTTTGGTTGTTAAAATGTCTTGAAACATACTTGGTGGTGGATTTCCAAGTCTCTAACGTCTCATCCATCTGATATTTTCTGTTTTATTTTGTTTCTTTGTTTTCTTTTATTTATAATCACAAAACCTCAGATCTCTAGTACTATCAACTTTTGTTTTATCTTGTTTTGTAATTAACGTAAATTGTAAAGGTACCCTCAATCCCCGGCTTTTATAACGATACCCTTATTTGCTATATACTACAATTGACACAAAATGGTTTTTAATTGAAACGCTCGGTTTCGGTCGCTATCAATTTTGGCGCCGTTGCCGGGGATTGAAAAATCCCTAGCAATTTGCTTTAGTTCTTGTTTATATATTTCTGTTTTTAACTTTTTATAAATTCACCCATTAGATTTTATTTAGTTTTAGTACTTGAGATTAATTTTTGTATATATTACTAACTATAGTTTCTGTTTTGGTTTTCAATGTGGCATCAACCTTACGAGGTGTGTTCTAGATGCTCCATGGTAGGTCATTCAACAGAGACATGCCCAAGCATCCAATATCAAGGATACTATGATCAAAATATGCTTGGAGGATTTCAAGTCAACTAAGGGCATTGGAATGATTATTATTCACCTCTACACAATACAGTTTGGGATGATCCTCCATATTCTTCATGGAACACCAATACAGATATGCAACAAAGATTTTCCAATGAGTTTCAAGATTCTCCATATTCATTCCATGACTACTAGACACAAGTACCATCTCATCAAATCTCAGCTAAGTTAAAACATTACGATGAGATGATCAAGTCTCTAAATGAGATGAATGAGGCTCTAGCTACTTCAAATAAAGCTCGGATTGAGGAGCAAGAAGCCTTCAATGATAGTTGGGCAGAAACTAAAAGGAGTTTAGACACTTTAATATCTCAAGAGCAGCCATCTTTGTTGATGACAACTCCAGATGAACTTCCCGCAACTTCAGCTCCGTGTCAACCTCATGATGCAACACTCCATGATTCAATATTTTTTGAGGATGAAGAAACGGATTTGGAGGAGTCCAATGAAGAGCCATACAATGTTGAGACTCCTGTGGATTGCTTAAAAGAGGAGTCCATCAAACCTCCTACATTTGAAGCTATATTGCTGGTACATGGATCTGGAAGACAAGATGATTCTTCACTCCATCACTCAAGCTCTACACATGTTCTTCGCATCCAAGAATTATTTGAGTTTGTTGAGCATGTGGATATGGTGGTACCTGAATGTCTCAAATCGGATAAGGAGATTCTTGTTGTGGTTGAGAAAAGTTGGAGACAATGGAAGAAGAGAAAGAAAAAGAGAAGCTTCATATCTTATATATCCATTACTCCCAAGTTACTCAAATTGCTACCAAAAGACCATGAAATATCTTTGAAGAGGGTCAAACATTTGATCGAACCGCGGCCTAAGCCTCCTGATTATTCTTGTTGAAAAGCCGTTGGGAGGCAATCCAATTGTCTATGCTTTCTTTATATTCTTTATGTTCGTTTTGATGTGTTTTGTGTGTGTGCAGGTTAGAGTTGAAGAAAAGTTGAAGAAAACTCCAAGTTATGCCAAAACAGTTCTCTCGGCAAAACAGTTCTTCCGACTTTGGAGGGCTACGGTTTGCAGCTCCTAGAACCTGGGAATGTGTGCTTTATATGAAAAGAAAGGTCTCTGAGTCTATTTTCTGTAGGATTTTACAGAAGTGGATTTGGAGACCGGAGTCATTCTCAGTTTGATGTTGAAGGCAGCAAGGTCACTGCCAGGAAACCAGAAGTTCTGCTGTACAGCCGGAAAAAGGTCAAAACAGGGGATAATTCCAGCCATGCTGTAGAGTAAAGCCATATATGCCTAGAAAGCTTTTTGAGTTAGCTTAAACTTTTATTTGAAGAAATTTTACATTCTGGCACCGGAACTCACCGGAAATCTGGTTTGAAACAGTAAAGGTCTATTTCTCAGCTTTTCTGTGCAAACTATGTTTTTCTTCTAACTTTGCAGGGCTGCCATTTTCAATCCATTTGGAGTTAGGAAACGTGCCACATATGCACATAAAACTAGCAATGCCATCTTTCATCTCCAATTGGAATCTCAGACATTGGATGCTGCATCAGGAAGTTCTAAGAGCTCGAAGTTGGCCTCATGGCACACAATGGGGGAGCTTTTCTCACCTTCTACCTTTTGTTTTGTTCACTTTCCTCTATACATCTATTATGCATTGCTTGATCTATATTGTTCTCACATTGGGGAAAATGCGTAGTTTAAGTGTGGGGGAAGGGAATGCACACATTTTGTGTTTTGTTTTTGTTAGAGTCGAAAATTTGTATGTGAGTCATCATGTCTTTCAACTGTCTAGGATGAGTAAATATCTCTGAAATTATGGCTAAAAGAGGATCACAAGATTGAGATCGATGATGTTAAATGAATTCTTTGGTTAATTACGATATATACTAAGCATATGAGTGTGTAGTAGATGTGGTTTTTCGTTGACATTGGTACAGAATTTTAAGCATGTTAATGATGAGTTTTGATTCATAATTACCCTGGTGAGATTTGAGCTTTATTGTGCTATTCTTTCTGAGTGTTTATTGAATAAATCATCATCTATTTTCTTGGCAATTCTTAGCGATCTCATTATCTTTCTTCTTGATTGACTGCTTGCCACAGATTAAGTTTAACGGACTCTAGTGCTAGAACTCACTTTTGTGCTAGTCGAGAAGTTTATTGATATATGTTCTGATTTTGGAAGGGATTAAAAGAACTTAGGATTTCCACCATTGCCAAATTGCCATATGTCCCTATTTGTGTGCGCTGCACACCCCTTAGTTAACCCCTTTGAGCCTACGTTAAGCCTTTCTGTCATCACCCATGTAATCCTCACCTTGAGCTTAGTGTAGTGATATCTCTGCTTTTGTTCTTAGGGCCTAGTAGAGCTTATCTTGTGATGTATTGTACGTGTGGAAGGATGATGAATAACAAGTATGGGGAGTTAGACGTGTTCATTGGAAAGAAAAATAAAATGTGTCGCTGAAGAAAAAGAAAAAAAAAACAATTAATTATGTGGCGGCATTGGAAAAAAAAAAAATGATGAAAGTATGAATTAAGTCTCCCTTTGTGATGGAGGAGTTTGTTTTAAATTGAAGACCTAATGATGTGATATATGGTCTTTGTCCTCATTCATGAATGTTTATAGGTGATATTATGGCTCTACTAGGTTTTTAAGGACGATTTGCAATTCCTTATCATTTGTTTCATTAAACCCTAGCCTTGACCAAATTTTAACCTTGATAAAGTTCTTTTATTTTCCAAAAGATGGGCAGCCATCGATCTGTGGAGATTGGTTACAAAAGTTGAGCATATGGGTTGGTCCGTTTTGTTATAATATCCAGACCAAAATAAATAAAATAGTATGAAACGTTTCATGAGTTATACAAACGTTTCATGAGTTACACAAACGTTTCATGAGTTACACAAACGTTACATGAGTTACATGGATGATTTTGGAGTTATGGTCAAGGCATGAGTTACAAGAATATTCATGAAGCACCATTTATTGGGAGAGCCTAATGAGGTCTAGATGGTTCCTCCTTAGCCTATAAAAGGAGAGTCATTTGCTCATTCCAAGCATCTCATCCATCTCAAGCATTTCTTCCAAGAGAGAAACATCCATGAGAGTGTAGAGTAGTTGATAACAAAACAAGTGTGAGAGAGGGTTTCCTTCAAGTACTGTTCTTGAAGTTGTGTATCTCGTGTACCCATTATTTCATAGTGGAAGTTCTTGTTATTGCTGCCCCGTGGACGTTGGCACATCGCCGAACCACGTTATATCTGGTGTTCCCTTTCCTCTATCTTTTATATCTTCGCATATTTATCCTTTGTGTGTTTTTGAGTTGTTACTTCCATTATATTATTTTCCCAACAGTGGTATCAGAGCCCTTGGTTCGTAGGGCGTGGGTGTTACAATGGAAGGTTCAAGGAGTACCATGGTGCGACTCAACCACTCAAATTGGATTACATGGAAGCCGCGAATGGAGGACATCCTCTATTGCAAAGATTTGCATGAGCCCATCGAAGGAGTCGCGGCTAAGCCAGAAGGGACTTCGGATGCTAATTGGAAGAAGATGAACCGCAAGGCGATCGGTCATATTCGAGAGTGGGTGGACGATAGTGTGTTCCACCACGTAGCCAACGAAACCGATGCGCACGAGTTATGGAAGAAGTTGGAGTCCTTGTTCAAGAAGAAGACCGCCGCCTGTTTACGCCTAGATTAATATTTTACTGGACAGTAAATGTCTATGTAAATATTAATCATTTCTTGGACCAGGTCATACCGGCGAGATGGAGTTTCTCCAAGTTTACAAGTGATAGCTCGCCAGTGAGACCACGCGACCAAGTTAAACTTCGCGCGGAACGAACTGCATGCGAACTTGACTTCACTTAGCTCGCACGCGGAATGGACATAGGCGGACTACGCAGTTTGCGTGGAACACTTAGCTCGCACGCGGAATGCCTTCGCGCGGAATTACTATTCAACACTCCGCGAGGCGAGGCGAGATTGCCAGTCCGCATAGGCGAGGCGAGATTGACTCTCCGCGTAGGCGAAGCGAGGCGAGCTGGCGAACTAGCTCGCATAGAAGACTTCGCGAGGAAGCGAAATGCGGAATCCGCGCGCACCACGACAAACGTTGAAGACTTTTACAAGTCTTTGACATGCTTCGGTTCAACCCCTGTGGCCCATTAAATATAAAAAGCCCTTCTAAGGCTCGCGAGCTGCAATAGCCCGTGAAATGCACGCGAGCTACAGAAGCACGCGAGATAGCATACTATATCAGCCCGCGAGATGAGGATACTCCTAATTCCAGTTCGCATAGGAGTCTACAGTTGGCAGCGCGGAAGCAATGCCTTATGAGGAATGAAGTGTGCGAACTGGACATGTGTCACAAGATGGTTGGTTCGCATGGACGAAACAGCGCCCTTGTGCTATTAGGTTTTCCGAATCCAACTCGAAGTATGATTATCTCCCTCTTCTGCCGCAAGTCGAGCTCCACTATATAAAGGGTTCGAACACTCTCAGAACTCTAAAATCAATACAAACAAACAAACACAACTGAAACCCAGTTCCCTTCGAGCCCCTCGAAACCCTAAGCGTCGCCGCCTAGGTCTTTCTCTAGAGCTCTTCGGACTCTGCATCCCCGCTTCTCTCTGAACTCCCTGTGATTGCTCTGCTCGCGCCGCCGTGAGTATCGACTCGCTTGTGCTCGTAAATCCTCATCTGAGGTGGCACCTGTGACCCCCCTTTCTGCCTGATCAAGAAGTCAAGCGCACCCCCCATCCACCTTTTCCTCGTCCGCGAGGTGGCACGCCAGCAACACTCCCCTCTCTTTGTCTGCTAGAAACCTCTGCTCCGCGCGCTGAGGATCGTGGCCAAAACACCGCCAAGAAAGCCTTTTTAATCAAAGAGCTTGTCAACATGAAGTATATTGATGGCGTGAGGGTCACCGAGCATCTAAACAACTTCCAAAGTACAATTAATCAATTGACAACCATGGGGATGTCGATCGATGATGAATTACAAGCACTGTTGTTGTTGGGGTCGTTGCCTGATAATTGGGAGACTTTTGTCATCACTGTAAGTAACTCTGCTCCTGATGGTAAAATGACTATGGAAAATGTCAAAAGTAACTTGTTGAATGAAGAGACAAGGAGAAAAGCCTCAAGCTCCGACAGTAGCCAAGTCTTCGTGGCGGATAACAGAGGAATGAGCAAGAGTAGAGGACCCAAAGGTCATGGAAAGAGTGTAAGCCGATCCAGAACGAGGTTCAACGGAAAGTGCCATCATTGTGGCATTTTTGGGCACATGAAGAAAAATTGTCACAAGTTGAAAAAGGGTCAAAGGGAGGTGCGAGAAGGCAGTTCTCAACCAAAGGATGACACAAGGAACACAACCGCTGCCGTGTGCAATGATGTGTATGAGTTCCTTTGCCTTGAAGGAGAATGCCTACATGTTCATGACGATACTCCCGGTGTTCCATGGGTCGTTGATTCCGGAGCCTCTTTCCATGCCACTCCAAATAAAGAGTTCTTCTCTACATATAGAGGTGGAGAATTTGGGATTGTAAAGACGGGCAATGAAGGCTACTCCAAGATTGCAGGAGTTGGAGATGTTTGCCTTGAGACTGATTTGGGGAACAAGCTTATGTTGAAAGATGTTCCACATGTTCCCGGCTTACGTCTCAATTTGATGTCAACCGGCGTGCTTGATCGGGAAGGATATCATCATCACAGAGGAGACCAAAAGTGGAAGCTTACCAAAGGATCACTAGTGGTGGCTAGAGGGAAGCTGTGTTGTACCCTCTACAAGACATACAACAAGATATGTAAAGGGGAGTTGAACGTTGGAGAAGACTCTTCCCCAAGTCTATGGCATAAGCGGATGGGCCACATGAGCGAGAAGGGATTGCAAGTTCTGGCAAAGAAGTCTCTTATTCCCTTTGCCAAAGGTACCTCTCTTGACTCTTGTGATCACTGTTTGTTTGGTAAGCAGCAGAAAGTCAGCTTTTCTAATACATTCGCCAAGAAGGAGAATCTTTTAGACCTAGTACATACTGATGTATGTGGCCCCATGGAAGTTGACTCACTAGGTCATAACAAGTATTTTGTTACTTTTATTGATGATGCTTCACGAAAGGTTTGAGTGTATTTGTTGAAATCAAAAGACCATGTGTTCCAAACCTTCAAGGAGTTTCATGCCATGGTTGAGAGGGAGACGGGACGAACCCTCAAGTGTCTCCGCAGTGATAATGGTGGAGAGTACACTTCGAACGAGTTTAGAGGTTATTGTTCGAAGCATGGCATTAGACACATAAAGACAGTTCCTGGCACCCCACAACATAATGGTGTAGCAGAGAGGATGAACCGCACCATCTTGGAGAAAGTGAGAAGCATGCTAAAGACAGCTAACCTGGCGAAAGAGTTTTGGGGCGCAGCAGTGACAACCGCTTGTTACCTCATCAACCGAACACCTTGTGTACCGTTGGGCTTGGAGACTCCAGAGAGTGTGTGGACCGGTAGAAGCGCTTCATATTCTCACTTGAAGGTATTTGGGTGCAAAGCATTTGCACATGTTCCAAAGGAGAAAAGATCGAAGCTAGATGACAAGGCCGTGCCGTGCATCTTTCTTGGGTACGGTAATGAAGAGATGGGCTACCGGTTGTGGAATCCAATAACCAAGAAGTTATTCAGAATTAGAGATGTGGTGTTCCATGAGGATCAGACTGTTGCAAATTTTGACAAGAACATACTAGAAAATGCAGAGCGTCTCACTTATGACTCGTCTCCGCTCCAAGAAGAGTATAACAAACCTCAAGAAATGGTTAATGAAGACGTTCCTGATACGGCAGAACCAGAAGCTACAAGTGCTGCAAATGATGACCAGGAGAATCAGGTTCAGGATGATCATGATCAGGGGGAGCCTAATCAGGAAGAGCCTAATCAAGAGCAGCAACAAGAAAATGCCCAAGCACCAGTTCGAAGATCTCATAGAGTGCTGAAGCCAAGTACCAAGTATCCTTCTTCTCAATATATTTTGCTCACTAGTGATGGAGATAATCCATATTCCAAATGTCACGCCCTGACTCTTAAATTTTACCTTAATTACTAGCATTGTGGTAATAAGAATTTTACCGTCTTCGTCATTGAATTTATAGTCCTAAAGTCCCTAGAGGTGTGCTGAGGGACGAATATTTCGAAAGAATTATTCGAAGGAAGAAATTGTGACGACGGTAAAAATGGTAAATTTTACCTAGTAAAAGGTAATTTTTATTGGAGTATTATTTTTGGGGGTGTTGAATTTTGGAGTGGATTTATAGTCGGTTGGACCGGTTGGGCCAAGCCCATTTCTTTTCCCTCTTTCCTTCCTCTCCCCCGCTCCCGCACCCGCACCCGAGCTTCATTCCCTGCCGGATCTTTCGACCGCCGGTCCGCCGCCGTCCGGCCGCCCCAGACCGCCGCACCGGTCCCAAACGATCGGTCTCCAACCCAGCTACAATTCTAGACCGGTGGCAGCCTCCCTAGCGCCGCCGTGAAGGAGGAATCGACGCCGAAAGCTCTGACTGCCGAAAGCTTCTTTTCGCCGGAACTCCTTCCTCCGACCGCCATATCCGGCGAGCCTTGGCTCAAAAGGAAGCCCTCCTCCCGTGCTTCAATCCCTCCAAAGGGCTCCCTCCATCTCGAGCTAGGTAAGGAGAAATCGGTATTTGAAATTCTAGGGCTTATTGTGTGTTTGTGTTCGATTGACTTGGTTAGGCTTAGAATTGGAGTTTGTGGTAGTTAGGAATGTTGTAGAGGAGGTTGAGAGGAAGGTGCTGTCAAATTTTGGTAGCATTTGCAGGTCGCCGGAGTTGGTCGCCGGCCGCCGCTGCCGGCGCCGCCGCCGAGAAAATGTTTTTTGTGGAGAATATTATGAGGAGTTTAATGGAATGAGTTTTGGAATTTTTGGAGGAGTTTTGGATAGGTTTTGGAATTTGTTAAGTTTGGTATTTTTGGCGGATTAATAAGTTAAAATCCGGCCATTGGATTATTTTTGTGATTAGGACGTTGGAAGGTGATTTTGAGGATGTCGGTACTTTATGGAGATTTATGGTTGGCAGTGAAGTTAAGATTTAGGACGATAGGCATGGTTGAGCGCGGGAAGCTCATATTTAATTATGCCTATTTTCTTTGAACGTTGGGATTTTATTGAGGAATTATTTATGTTTTGGAAGAGGACACGAGGAGGCCCGAGCAGAGGAGACCTCCGACCGACGTCAGGCTTAGGCCTAAGTTGTGAGTGGACCTTTGTTTTTAAATAATGTTTTTTTTTGTTGAATAATTTCCTTTGTTGGAATTTATCTTGAATTGAGAATTTCAGTGATTTTACTTATTTTATTTAACGTTTATGAGTATAGTATGTATATGAGAGAACGCTAGCTAGCAATACGTGCTCCCCTCATAATGAGGAAAAATGACATTATGAGGTGACGTGAGCGTTAGACGCCAGCGTCCTAACTCTGTACGACTTTCTACTTTCCGAGTTCATTCTATGTTTTTAGATTCATTCATAGAATTCGTACATGGAGTGAACACGTATAAATACCACCCGGTCCCACCCCCATACTGAGGAAAAATGCCACTATGGAGTGACGTGCGCGTTAGACGCGAGCGTCCTAGCCTGGTATGACTATCTACCTTCAAGCTTATTCATAGATAGCATACATGGAGTAAACGGGTGTGAATACATACTGATACAATTATATAATTTTAGCCTGAGAGGCTGTATTGTTTAAGATTTGGAGACTAGCCAGAACTAGTCGTGTCCTTGATAGTTTTTCTTGGGGAAATATTATTGTTGTCGAGATTATTTTGTTCACTCACCCGGACGTGATTAAATATTTTCCCCTGGGCTTTTCCTTCGTTTTAATCGCCCAGTCTGCAGAGTTCGGGTGGGGTCTAGAAGGAGGCGCCGAGGCATAGTCACCCACATTTCCACTACTGTTCGCCAGTAGGTCATTTGTTTAAACCCACTAGGATTTCTATTAGCTTCCATTGTCTTTCTTGTAGTAGCTCTGAATATTTTCGGAAAAATAATTGTGTATTATTTTATTCAGTTATTTGGATTAAAGTGAAGATTAATATTTTGGGTTAAGAGGGTGTTCTATATTTTTCCGGGTTAGGGTTGTCCATTTTCAAGGGAGGTTTGCCGAGTCCTTCAGTAAATTTTCCTTGGAGGTGGTCCCCGCAGGACTTACCTCGGGTTTCAGGGTGAAATTCGGGGTGAGTTCTGACACCAAATACATTCTGTTGACTGGTGATGGAGAGCCTGAATGCTTTGAGGAGGCGAAGACTCATGCAGACGGCGACAAGTGGATATTAGCTATGAAGTCTGAGATGGAGTCCTTGTTGAAAAATGGTACCTACGAGTTGGTGGAGCTTCCTAAAGGCAGAAAAGCACTAAAAAACAAATGGGTGTTTAAGTTGAAGAGGGACGAGAATGAACAGTTGACAAAGTTCAAGGCTCGCTTGGTTGTCAAAAGTTTCGGGCAGAAGGAAAGAGTAGATTTTGATGAGATCTTCTCACCAGTTGTCAAAATGACATCTATCAGAGTTATTTTGGGCATGGTAGCTAGCATGGATCTTGAGGTGGAGCAGTTAGATGTAAAAACGGCATTCCTACATGGTGATTTGGAGGAAGAAATATACATGGAGCAACCGGAAGGTTTTGAGGTCGAGGGCAAGGAGCACATGGTTTGCAAGCTAAAGAAAAGTTTGTATGGGCTGAAGCAAGCACCAAGACAATGGTACAAGAAGTTTGACTCATTCATGGTGGGTCATGGATACAAAAGAACTGATGCAGACCCATGTGTGTACATTCAATGGTTCACTGGAGGTAAATTTATAATTTTGTTGCTTTATGTTGATGATATGTTGATAGAGGGCAAGACGTTTCTATGATCCACAAGTTGAAGGCAGATTTATCAAAGTCTTTTGATATGAAAGACTTAGGTCTAGCTAAGCAGATTTTGGGCATGGAGATTACCCGTGACAGGAAGACAAATAAACTATGGTTGTCACAGGAGAGGTATGTTGAACGGGTGCTTGAAAGGTTCAACATGAAAGAAACCAAGTCAGTGGGCTCACCTCTAGGTAATCACTTCAAATTAAGCAGATTATTATGCCCAACTACACAAGAGGAGAAAGACAAGATGGCAGGTATCCCTTACTCATCAGCTGTTGGTAGTCTTATGTATGTCATGGTATGTACTCGTCCAGATATTGCTCATGCAGTTGGAGTTGTTAGTAGATATTTATCTAACCCTGGCAGAGAGCATTGGGAAGCTGTTAAGTGGATACTCAAATATTTGAGGGGCACCTCAAAGTTGTGCTTATCTTTTGGTGGATCCGAACCCGTTTTGGAGGGTTTCACAGATGCAGATTTAGCTGGGGACCTTGATAACAGAAAGTCCACTTCTGGGTACTTATTTACATTTTGTGGGGGAGCTGTATCATGGCAGTCTAAGTTACAGAAGTGTGTTGCCTTATCCACCACTGAGTCCGAGTACATAGCGGCAAACGAAGCAGGCAAGGAAATGATATGGTTGCAAAGGTTCATTCAGAAGTTGGGTGTGAAGCAAGAAAGGTATGTGATGCATTGTGATAGTCAAAGTGCTATTCATTTGAGTAAAAATTCAGTTTATCACCCTCGCACTAAGCACATTGATCTACGTTATCATTGGATACGAGATATAGTGTCAAAGAAGCTTTTGCAGTTGAGGAAAATTCACACCAACAAGAATACTTCAGATATGTTGACTAAGGTTGTGCCACAACATAAGTTGGAGTATTGCAGCAAGTCTGCTGGGATGGACTTCAAGTAGAAGTCTTGCCGCGTATTTCCCCGGGTTGGTCTGGAGGGGGAGATTGTTATAATATCCAGACCAAAATAAATAAAATAGTATGAAACGTTTCATGAGTTACACAAACGTTACATGAGTTACACAAACGTTACATGAGTTACATGGATGATTTTGGAGTTATGGTCAAGGCATGAATTACAAGAATATTCATGAAGCACCATTTATTGGGAGAGCCTAATGAGGTCTAGATGGTTCCTCCTTAGCCTATAAAAGGAGAGTCATTTGCTCATTCCAAGCATCTCATCCATCTCAAGCATTTCTTCCAAGAGAGAAACATCCATCTTCCAAGTAGAGAAGAGTGTCCACTCCAAGTTGAGAGTGTAGAGTAGTTGATAGCAAAACAAGTGTGAGAGAGGGTTTCCTTCAAATACTGTTCTTGAAGTTGTGTATCTCGTGTACCCATTATTTCATAGTGGAAGTTCTTGTTATTGCTGCCCCGTGGACGTTGGCACATCGCCGAACCACGTTATATCTGGTGTTCCCTTTCCTCTATCTTTTACATCTTCGCATATTTATCTTTTGTGTGTTTTTGAGTTGTTACTTCCATTATATTATTTTCCCAACACGTTTGGCAAGTAGTTGATATCTTTCATGAGATCTTTTTAATTTCATAAAGTGTGTTTCTTTCTTTATATGTGAGCCTACTTGTTTTCTTATTCTCTCACATATATACATTGAGTGAAAAAGCTTTTAAGCATTAACCTTGATTCTGAGAGAAGAAAGAGTGGTAATCCTGTGAGGTTGAATCATACTTGTTGGATACATGCTGAGCTCCACCCATTACCATTGTCACCCCCGTGTCTTACATGCTTATATGCGGAGTATATGTTTTAATTAACTCTCGAATTACTTATTATTGATTCTTGATTGAGTGCTAATCTTGATGCTATAAAAGTAAGAGATTTTTGAGATAATAATGTCGAAGGCATAATTTGTTTTGAGTCTTTGTTTTGTTTTCTTTGTTTTAGATTTTGCTAAGGGACTAGCAAAAGCTAAGTGTGGGGGAGATATGAAGATTGAAGAGTTGAAGACAAGAAAATTATTTCTGTGGGATAACGGATAAGATATCAGATACAGAGATAGATCCTACTGTGAAGGAAGCATCTTGCACAAGCTAAAAGAGAGATACAAAAAGCCAGGTAAGAACGCATTTTGACAAGATTAAAATCTCAGAAGAATCTCCGAGGGCCCAGAAATTGTATCATGCATGCAGTGTACTGTTAATGCGCACATTGTTTTTTAAAACTCACTATTTTCCCAGTCTATTTTCAGGGGAGAATTTTTAGTCTGAATCGAAGACAGATAATTGCAATTCTGTTGTGTAAAAATGTGCGTGGCTACTGTTATTGAGTAGGATCATATATTCCACATCGATCCATCGCACTTTGTTTTAAAATTACATTATATCAGTGAATCATACACTTGATTAATGTTAGGGCCATTCTATTGAGGCCAGGGATCCTTAAAATTGGAGTGTGTAGAATTAAACAATCCATTTTTACATATACTAGTATAGCTAGCTCGCAGCTGCGTCCAAACCGGACTACCGGAGTTAGCATGATCTGCAAACCACACGGGTTTCTCCCAGGAGGACCAAGCAATAAGGATGGATCACATTCAGGAGCCATGAATTTATGTATATCGGGCCAATTCTATAACCCTACGCCAGTTGAAAACTTGTATGGACATGCTTGTATTATGAGTAAAAACAAAGGTGGTCCTATATATATACGCACCCTCCAATCAGAAATACACGATTTCATGGAGCATGGTATTCTGCACAACGACTGTACGTAGCCAGATGCATGATATCATATGCATGTAAGCATGTTGTAAATCGTTCTGATCGATTTGTTTCCGTTATATTGATCTGGCATGGTCGGGCTCGATCTCCTTTTCCCCAGTACGTGGCATGAACTGGCCGGAGATCGAATGCGTTAGTACAAACTACAAACTACAATAAGTGTGCAGCAAATGAATTAGGATCGAAGATAGAAGACGATCGATATCTGTATCATGCAGCACCGGCAGGGTCGACTGCATTGATTTACTTGCTGACAATTCGTTCTGGTCATCGACGCAGTTTCATGGAAACTAGTCCTTGTCTTCAGCACCTGGCTTTGTCTGCACTACGTCGCATCCCTTCCGATAAGAGAGAGAGAGAGAGCGAGAGAGAGAGAGAGAGAGTCTTACTAACTGTGATCAGTTAATATCTTTTTACAATTTGATCTGTGCCTGCAACTAAGCTAATCGTAGTTATGTGATGTCCGACAGTCCGACATTAGATGATGGAGAGTTAGCAGAAGATTTTGCTCTCCACCAAAGCTAATAGTTCTTGCATTTGATTGATGGCCTTATGTTACGTAGATATGCAGACAAGGCTAACTAGATTGTGTGATCGAGGCTCTTTGTTCTATTTTCTCTAACTGTGAGATCCACGATGCGATGTCATTTCTGCATTTTAACCGTTCAAAATGGAAATCGATCTGTACGTACGTAGGTATAGATAACTGTTCGTGTGCTGATGATGGATCTCCATCTCCATCGATGATGTTCTGTGTGCTAGCTTCTTAGATAATCAACAGAATCCGTTTGATTTGATACTCATTTCTTCTTCTTCTTTTACAGACAAGCTAGTATCCGATCGTCTTCGACATCCCCAACTCAACCCAACAATTAGGTTGCTTCCGGGAAACTCAATCGTCCGTACCTCTCCACATAAGGATACGCCCTAAAAATCTGGGGACCCCGATCGACTAACAGAACGATGGATGTGACCTTTGAGGGCAAAATTAAAGAAACTGCAGCACAAATGATGTTATTTTGGTTCCTAGCTAGCTAGATACCTCTTGTTAGTTTTTCTGTGCTTTTGGAATTGCTTGGGCTGTACTATTAGAAAAGCTTGTCTCTATACTTCTGTATGAACAAAGCATGAGCTTCCAATTAAGAGCATCGCCATATTCAGCATATCACAATCTGGTCCCCATTTAGATCCTTTTCTTTTGTGTTGATGGATTACACAGAATTCCACAAGAAAAGACAGCAGCATCAAATTAAGCTCTAAGAAATATGCATGAAAGACATCTTTGAAGATCTGTCAATAAATGATTTACCCCTGATATATATTTCACAATTCACATATATCAGTTAATAACTATTCTAACGTACGTATTCCATGAATTACATCATATTACCAAATTATCACGACAGTTTATATTTCTTACAAGATTTTATGATATATGTCTTACTAAGAGTACAATGTGATGAAAAGTCGTTAATTTTAAGTGTAACTACCAATTTTTTCATTGTCAATTTGCATATAGTTGGATAATGAAATTCATATATACATTTTTTTTTGAATGAAGGGCGAGAAGCTTTTATATTGATCAACATATATACTTCATAATTTGCAATCCTCAGTACTCGTTTTTTCTATTATGAAAAAAAAAAAAAACAAACATAGAGTGTTAATTGTAAATCTAGATCGAATTCATTTCTTTTTTCCATTACTTAATAACAATAATAACTTCAATTTCATGGATGATATCATTATCTTATCACATTATTAGGGTCTCCATCTACGACGACTATTTGATCGAGCAACGATACTGTGGCCATCACAATTATAAGTTGCTGCATAATAATTACTCAAATATCGTATTCAGAGTACGTAGTCTCTGTTGGACGTACTATTGCACTTACAAAACCAAACACAAAATGTGGGAAGACCATGAACCAGTCACTTTTCAATGTCTAATTTAGAGGTCCAACTTTATTTCCATATCCTCGTGAACGACCCGAATGAAGAGGTCCAACTTTATTTCCATATCCTCGTGAACGACCCGAATGAATCTCGATTACCACATAAATTAAAGTAGACACATTTTGAAGAATGTCATGCCTAGCCTAGTATCCAATATTCCAGAAGGCATGCGATCGAGTAATAGTAGCTATCTAGTTAGATACGAGTCATATGACTTATGAGGTCTCTTATATCTATCTATCTCCAATGCCTAGCTTCTTATATCAGCAAGAATCCCAAACCAAGTATAGCCTAGCTGGTTTGGTTACTGTTAATACATCATATATAAGAGATAGAACACCGGTCCTACTCGTCTAAGAAGACACACATTGCCACATAAAATGGGTTTAGGCCTTAACTAAACCCAATAAACCTACACTCTTCCTTAATGACATAATAGTAATACACCCTCCAATAAGGGCAAAATAGTACTTTTAGGGTGCATTCACCGTATCTCTATAAATACATGTTTCCACCCCTCATTTGGGTAATTCTCCATTTCCACCATATTCATACCTTATCTCTATTCTCATGAAGTTGACTTAGGCATCGGAGAGTCGAAGGCCGGCAAACCCGGTCTTCCCTCTGACGTCATTTGCTCATGATTGACATGTTATGAGTCTTGAAGATGGTGTTCTTCCTGCATTCTGTGTGATTCCATCATCTCAGAAATCAAGCCGAAACAATTGGCGCTAGAAGGAGGGGCCTCAAGTGGAAACCCTCACATAGCTCACCATGAGCATATTCATCATCTTCTGGCCGAAATTCCTTTTTCTGGAAATTTTTCTTTTTTTTTCTGACGACACTGTTTGTCTCTCCCCTCTCAGTTCCCTCTATCCTCAAACATAAGGAGCTCGTCTACTGTGCAAATCCTCCCAATATTACATCTCAATTACATGAAAATCAAGCTTTTTAAGCTTCTGGGTTTCGAACACAGTGAGTTTTAAGGAGAGAGAAAGTAGATCTGGATTTTCTCTCTCTCCTCCAATTACAAAAGTTAGTTAATTAAGATATGGAAACTTATATAGATGTGTATTTTTCTTACATATAGGTCTAACTTTGTACGTACAAATTTCTTGAAACTTTATATTTTCCCATGCCATGTTTAACGAAATTGAAATTTTATCGATCGATATTCGGGGAGTTTGGTCATTCATGCAATAAAATTTACTCACTTTTCAAGTTAGCCTTATGTCTAATCTTCTGTATATGTATCTTTGAGATACTCGATCACTTAATTAATGTCCCCATACTTTTACTAATCACTCTGACCTCTTGATCGATCATATATCAACAGAGAATAGCGGATGAGCTAGATGCCTAGCTAGATTAACAAGATAATTATCGAAGTGCCTCAAAGTTGTTAACAAAAGGCACTTTGATCATGACCTAAACCGAAAGCGAAGACACACCAAATTAATCAATCTTATGTGGTATGTATTTCCATCGTGCATGTACGAGCTAGCTAAACTCCTGTCTGCATCACTCACTCACTCCCCGTCTCCATCTTTCATCTCCATTTTCCCATTGTTTTCAGAAAACGAATACTACTTCTGGTTCTGGAACACTGATTAGCTAACTTGCTGCATCCAAATCATTGCTTGAAATAGTCACAAATGTCTATATTACAAACTGAATTTTCTCTATAGTTCATATCTTCCCTAGCTAGCTAGATCGGTAGAAACCAAACAATTCGGATTCCATATTCTTCGTCGTTAAGAGGGAGATGGACCACCAACTCACGAACCATCCTACATTGTTTGCATGCATGCAGCTATTCTCCGCGTGTAGCGTGTGCCTTATATATGATGAGTATATTTATCCGCATCTATAATTAGATCTGTGATTTGTGTACCTTATTTGTATGTATCCGGAAATAGCTACTCAGTCTGCTTTGCTTATCAGCTTATGTGCTTGAAGGTTCTTCTGCTCTGTCTACGTAAATGGTACTAATTACGTGGTCCAAGATGCTATTCATGATTGTGGCATGGAGTCATCGATTACGTATTAACGTTAGCTAGATAGGTGGGCAATAGCCGAACGGTTGAACGACATACCTAGTCAGGAATCCGGCATTGAGTGAAAAGCGAAATAAGTCGTGTGAATAGCACCACCCTTATGTGTAATGTGTGTGTGCATATATAATACACCGATTCACTATACTTTGTAGAAGGTTGTATCGCCTCAGGCTCTCCAGATCTCTTACATGCATTTGTATCAATAACATGATTGAAAAAAATTCAAAAACATAAGAATCAGTAGTTTGCTGTTCTTCTCTGGTTCTTCCCTAGCCTTAAAGGTGGTTGGAGACTTGGAGGTCAATCTGAAGCTTTGCTATATATGATCTCACCTCGAGCTATGTTTTTTTCAGTTTACCCCAGGTCTCAAAATTTAACGTCGGAATTAATCTCATTGCATCTCTATAATCTCAAGTCATTAATATTCATCTATCATAAACTACTGTAATTTGGCACATACTAAAATTCCATGCCAGACCCTTAATTTTTGTTTGACATTAATCTTCTTAATTTGTTCTCCATGTACCTATGTTACTTTTGAATTTGCAAATACATATACTTCCGGAAATATAAACAAAAACGAATCAATCGACATGAAATGGACTACAAATATGAAATATCTAATCATGCATCCCAAGAACATATACAAGCAGAATATGTATATGATATCCATGGACCATTATCGATTGTCAAACAAGAAATCAAGTGATTCAAGTTCGGGACCATTGATCTCAAAAAGGGCAATAATACATCTTTCGTTTATCAAGTTCGGGACCATTATCGTCTTTGAATTTGTTTATAAATTCTGGGTTATATATGTTCTTCATGATTGAAAAAGACTTCACTGCATGCCCATGAGTCCCTTTCAGTATCCTAATTGAATCTTTCTCGATCATCCCTAACACTCTACCATATTGCTACAAAGGAAGCTAGGCATGCATGTTCAATCTCTTTTCCTTCTTGTCAATTGATTTGAATGAAGTTCCTGTTTTATTTAAATGGAAATCATCATATTTCGGGTAAAATGTTTCTAGTGTATTCAACCTCGATCTTGAGCTGTGGCCATTTTAGACTTCTGAGCCCTTCAAAAGGTGAAAATCCCATTTTCATTAGCGGATCAGCAAATAAAATGTTGATTAACTAAAGTTTTCGTGGGTAGCACCAATAGTTTTGCCAGCTCCTCTCTACTCATTTTCTTCTTACATATATTGTCTACTGAGATTTACACCAATCCAAAGCAAGTAAGTAAGGAGTATTTCGAAATACAAAAAGAATGAGGGAGCATAATCATAGACACAATTCCCACCCAAGATTCCCAAAACCTTCATACACATTAGTTTATTACAGTTTGCCAGCTCCCAGATTGCCATCTTCTTCTTTCAAACTAAGAAACTCTGAAAACCAATGGAGTCATGGAGTCGACAAAGAACATAATATAAATTATTTGGTAGTAGCTAGTTGTCCAATTGTAATTTTGTTATAGCATAATGTTCAAGATAACAGACAACATTTCAACTCCCATTTTCCAACTCACTGCAATTTTGTGGCTTGTTAACAATCAGTTTATCCAGTGTAATCTAAGAAATGAGCCAGAATATTATGTGGCATTTTGGGGCAAACCTACCTGGCCTTGGCTTAAGAACAAGGTTCTTGAGGTCTCTCAACAGTCACAGTTGCTGTCATGCAATGCAATGGCCAATGGATATAGCTATTATTGTTAGTAAACCTCATCATTTGGCCCTTCAGCCCTAACCCACCCTAACCCGTAGGGCCGAAGCCCTACTCGGCCCTCCAATAGGACGGGATGACCCTAGCCTTTTTCAAATAAAGTAGGACAAGGGTCAAGCAAATGATGCAGTCAGGTGTAATCATATACGGAAAAAGATGTGTTAGGTATTGGTGGTATGCTAGCATGTCTCATCATACACACTTAGGCTTTTCCCCATCCAAAAATCCAGTAAGATATTAAAACATTGCATAGTGATACAATTATTGAATTGAGCCATCGAATGATTCTACATTTCTCCAAAACCATCGACATTTTTTTTAGTATGCGTCATGAGATCTCAGCTCTGTTCATCAGAAAATTTGTCTCATTTTTGGAAAATGTTTTTGTTTGTCGGAAATGGTGCATCACTCTTTTGTGTTTTTTTTTTGTGTGTTTTAAGAAATTTTTCTTTATAAAAAAATTAATTACAAAAAGAAACCTCTCAGACATCCTAAATTATTAAATTTCAAAAGAATGCATTTTGAGCAGCATAGGGTAGTGTATCAATCCAACTGAGAGTTCAGACTTATGGCCAAGTAAGTTGGCTAATGTTTTAAGAGATTGAATCATTCCCAAAAAAAAAAAAAAAAAAAATAGAAAAAGGTTTTTATGAAGGTGTTTATCAGAGGGACTTTCACCGACTACTCGTTTCTTATATTTCGAGGGTAAAAAAGAAGCTGTCAATCTCAGACATTTTTCACTTAAAACACAAGTTTTTTTTAACTCGTTACTAATCGAGTCGAGCTGACCCATCAAAACTAGGCCGAAGATTAAACCGGTCCATGAATAAACTGTTATGAACAAGCATAATAAAGCCACAACCAGTTGGGCTCGTCCAAGCCTAAAAGCTTGTAGACAAGCTGGTTTTTGTATTTGTTTATTTCTTTCAATTCTATTTTACTATATATATATATATATTTTATTTTTTTTCTGATGCAGGGTACTGTGTTCTGATTAAACCTAACAAAGTCTTTAATCATGTGGCTTCTTGTGGAAACTAATTTTGATTAATCTCTTACAGATTTAATATCATCGTTACACGATACAAAAATAAAAAACGAAACGATATTCAGACTCGATTTTTTGTAGAAACTAATTTTGATTAATCTCTTGCAGATTTAATATCATCGTTACACGATACAAAAATAAAGAGCGAAACGATATTCATACTCGAAATTTTAAACATATATAAACGTTTTTAAAAAGTTACAGTTACGAGCGCGCGTTTTTCATTTTCATCTCACTCAATCTCTCAATATAAAAGTAAAAAAAGCAGACAAAAAAAAAAACCATAAAACACCCACCAGAAAAGCATATCCTATAAATCTTAATCCCAGATTTCCCATGATTCACACCAAAATCCACTTAATTAAGGCAAGAGATTCCGATATTTATAAAATTTCCCTCTTAAGAAGAGAGCAGTTGAAAACTCGAAATTTACAGTAGCCAAATCAACCTCAGTTGCCAAATGTAATTCACCTACCAAAAACTGAACACCTCCTCCTATGCATGAACAGCCTTCTTCTCTGCCGTGGACCCTGCGGGGGCTGGTAGTTCACCTCCGCCAGCCTGACATCAAATTCCCCATTTCCCCTCTGGAATTATTTACCTAATTTCCCATTTATTATTCTTCCTCTCTTTTTCAGAAAATTAATTAGAAAACAATATTGAAAATCGGAGCTGCGAAAACGAAATGAAAAGAAGAAGAAGGGTTGGTTTGGGGGGAGGTGACTTTTATATAAACGAAGAAAAACGCGTTTGACCTGTCCTCGCCTTTCTTCGTAGAACTCGTCCGCTCCAGAGAGAGAGAGAGAGAGAGAGAGAGAGAGAGAGAGAGAGTTTCAGACTATTCCAACACCCAACAACATACCCCTCAGAGAGAAAGCTTCTTCTTCTTTCTGTTCTGTTTCTTTGTTCTCTCGGGTTTAACAGGCAGGTTCAGAAATACAGGGTAACAGGAAACACCCATCTTGCTTTTTCGGGTTTTGTTCTGTTGATCTTCATTCAAATCCGATTTTGGGTCCGCCGTGCCGGCCATGGCGGACATAGTGAAGCAAATCCTGGCGAGACCGATTCAGCTAGCGGACCAAGTGACCAAGGCGGCAGACGAGGCCAGCTCGTCGAAGCAGGACTGCCAGGAGCTCAAATCCAAGACGGAGAAGCTCGCGGGTCTGCTCCGGCAGGCTGCCAGGGCCAGTTCCGACCTCTACGAGCGCCCCACGCGGCGGATCATCGATGAGACCGAGCAGGTGCTAGACAAGGCTCTGTCTTTAGTCCAGAAATGCCGAGCCAACGGGATAATGAAGCGGGTGTTCACCATAATCCCGGCGGCGCAGTTCCGGAAAATGTCGTCGCAGCTCGAGAATTCGATCGGCGACGTGTCGTGGCTTCTCAGAGTCTCGGCTCCGGCGGATATCCGCGAAGATGGGTACTTAGGCCTGCCGCCAATTGCGGCCAACGAGCCCATTCTGGGTCTCATTTGGGAGCAGATCGCGATTCTCCACACCGGTTCCCTCGAAGACCGGTCCGACGCGGCGGCGTCGCTGGTTTCTTTAGCCAAGGATAATGATAGATATGGGAAGCTGATTATTGAAGAAGGAGGAGTTGGGCCGTTGTTGAAATTGATCAAAGAGGGGAAGGTTGAAGGCCAAGAGAACGCTGCCGAGGCTCTCGGGTTGCTCGGAAGGGACCCGGAAAGCGTGGAGCACATGATCATTGCCGGAGTGTGCTCGGTGTTTGCGAAGATTCTCAAGGAAGGGCCAATGAAAGTTCAGGCGATGGTGGCGAAGGCAGTGGCGGAGCTGGCAGGGCATTACCCGACATGTCAGGATCTCTTTGCGCAGCACAACATTATTCGATTGCTTGTCAGTCATCTTGCTTTCGAGACAGTTCAGGAGCATAGCAAGTATAGTGTCACCTATAACAAGGCTACATCGATTCATGCTGTTGTTGTGGCTACTAATAACTCGAATGCAAATAATATTCCGAAGAAGGGGAATGAGGATGAGGAGAAGCAGAGTTATATGCAGATTCCTCATCCTTTGGGGACTCGGCAGCCGAGTCATTTGCACAATGTGGTTGCTACAACCATGGCAATGCAGGGAGGAGGAGGAGCGACTAAGGCTCCTCTACAACCGGCTAATGGCACAGCTAATGTCGCGACTCAAATAAATCATACCAAGAGCAATAGCAGCAGCAATGTGAATCAACATTTATCCCATCATAATTCAGGAACAAGCATTAAGGGGAGGGAATCGGAGGACCCTGCAACCAAGGCCAGTATGAAGGCGATGGCAGCACGAGCACTTGGGAACCTAGCCAAGGGGAACTCGACCATTTGTCGTAGCATTACAGAATCAAGAGCGCTATTGTGTTTTGCAGTGTTATTGGAAAAGGGCCCAGAAGATGTGCAGAAGTATTCTGCCATGGCGTTGATGGAGATAACAGGAGTGGCAGAGAAAGATGCCGAGTTGAGAAGATCAGCATTCAAGCCTAATTCCCCTGCCTGCAAGTCTGTCATTGATCAATTGCTAAAGATCATTGACAAGGCAGATTCAGACTCAGACCTCCTGATCCCCTGCCTGAAAGCAGTTGGGAATTTGGCCAGGACATTTCGTGCAACAGAGACGAGGATCATTGGCCCATTGGTGCGCCTTCTGGATGAACGAGAAGCCGATGTTACCAGGGAAGCCTCCATTGCCCTCACAAAGTTTGCCTGTACTGATAATTATCTTCACCTCGACCACTGCAAGGCAATAATAGACGCTGGAGGTGCCAAACACTTGATCCAGCTTGTGTATTTCGGGGAACAAATGGTGCAGATTTCAGCTTTGGTTCTCATGTGCTACATTGCACTCCATGTACCGGACAGTGAAGAACTTGCCCAGGCTGAGGTGCTCACTGTGCTTGAATGGGCATCCAAGCAATCTTATATGACCCAAGATGAGACTCTTGACACATTGTTACAGGAGGCCAAGAGTAGATTGGATCTTTACCAGTCCAGGGGCTCAAGGGGATACCATGGATTCAATCACAAAGCATAGTGATTCCATTCTTTAGTTTCTGTTTTTACCTTCTCATGGAGTGTAAATACTTGTGTAACTTAGAGCATCCTCATTCCTAGTCAAATGAAAACCATCCTTTTTCTGTTTTTTCTTTTTCTCTTTCTTGTTACTATTTTTAGATGGTTGGTGTTCAGTGCCAGAAAGTGGGTTAGTTTCTCCATCTCTTTCTTTGTTTCAGTATGTTCTTCCCCAAAGAAAATATATAAACAACTTTTTTTCTTTCTGATTTTGGTATTGCTTGTATTTGATCATTATGCTAGTCAGCTTTCACATTTTTTTCGAATTTTACACGTAACTTAGCTTATATAAGTATAGCAAAGTGAGAAAAAAAGATGCTCAAGGCTCAAGGGTCCTTGTCTGCATAAGTAACCAATCAATCCCAAAACGTATTAACAATGTAAGTGGCCTAAAATTAAAAATTGTATTGACCTAGTAATAGCCATCATGGGAGAAAATTTCAGCCTTCTGACTTCGAAATTTTCAACCACCCCCCACGCCAAAAACTGCATCTATTTTACTCTCCACATCTGATTAACCAATAGCAGAGAGAGAGAGAGAGAGAGAGAGAGAGAGAGAGAGAGAAGAAGAAGCAAAATACAAGTGGAAGAAATCTTCAACTTTCAAACAATTCAAATAAAACCTAATCAGAATCAGAACTGTTTAAACTTCCTGATCATAAACAACTGAAAAAACTTTTCGGGCTCATAATGTTCAAATCAGTTTGAGAGGAAATCATATCAAATTATCAAACATCATGGCCCATGGACCAATTATTCAGTAGTGTAGCTATCAGTAATAGACAACATCATCAGGAATCATTCAGTAGTATAAGCTGTAGCTCTTCTCTGGGAAATAATATAAGTACTAGCTGACGACTATTTCCTATCAACATTGCAGATTTACCAGAATCAAAATGTGGTAAGAAACAAAGCTACAGTGTTTTCAAGCCGAATTTTACATACAATAATGAAACTAGAAGTTAATAGAGAAGCTATATCTGTGCATATTCACATGCCAATGTGAATCATTTAGAAAAAGATGTAATGCAACCAGGCCCTGGTTTGAAGAGTCAATCAAATGCCAACGTGCATGTTGAAAAGTTCTTAAACAGATATGAAAATACCATTTGCTTGATTTTCCAACTGGGCAACAAACAAAATGTAGGCCTACTTGTTTGTTTACCAAACTTTCCAACTAGTGTATGAACATTTAATATAATGATTATTATCCCCCAAAGGCATTTAAACTATGGAATTCTTCTAACTTGTGCTTCATCTAAGAAGTTGAACAGTCATTGAAAAGGATTTGAACAAGAAAAAACCTTCAAGTCAATGTTTAAGAACTCACCAGTTTGGTGAATAGGTAAGAGGAAAAACGAAGTCCGCTTGACCATGTTGTAGACAATGAAGAGTCAAGTTCCTTCTAAACTACTTTGCACAAAAAAGAAAATCATGAAATGATAAAGGATATTGACTAGGCTAGAAAGAATCTCTCAACTTTTTAGAGAGCAGAATGAGTTAACCACATCATATTGAACAGAAGAAACTGCACAGAGTGAATTCATCTTGCCGATCCCGGCGTTTTCTGTGATATTCTACGATGGAAATTATATAGATATATCTAATTGACTGATAATCACAATAATCGAATACTGGAATCATAGGCTTCTTCAAAATCTGCTTTCTTGTTCTGATAGGATCGGAGGTTGTTTTGTTCAGGGTTTTTTTACTCTAAGAGCCACCATCTGAAAACATAATTATATGACTTCCTGATCATAAACACAGAGGTAAACACTTCCTTAGGGATAACTACAGCATGTACAGACCCGGTAAATATCTTGCAAACTTCCAATCAAGGGGCAACAGACCATGTTGATGCAGCACCAATCCCTGGAGTTGACATCACATCATTACACTACTTTTAGGGACATGGTAGCATGGTTAAGTATTCCCATCTATAATTCTCATATCACCAAATATCAAAGGGTTTCCAGCAACTCAAGTACAGACAACATTCGACAATCTTATAACTCTCAATCCAATATCAGCAAATTGCCTATGCAAAATTCATAGTGAAAGGAGGCTATGAGCACGAAGAAGGTAATCTATGACCATCCTAAACCCTACACAATCAAACTATTTGGCATGACTCGTGGTTTTGTGATGACAGGTAAGAGATTACTGTATTCCCCAGACACTAAGTTTAGTTGGTCATTCAAATCTAGAACCAAAATCAGTGTTCATCTAAATCAAATGGCTTGGGACATCTATACACAGATACATCTGGAATGACTCAGGGATTTATGGACCTTGCTCCTGTCCATTAGTAATAATACACCCGAGGCCCACACCTTGTTTGTTCTGATTTCAAGAACCAGCTCACTCCATTAATTTCAAGTACAAGCAAAGACAACTCTTTTCTGCAAACTCAGACCGTATACAAAAACTAAGAAAACCTCCAATCAACACTCATATAAACAAGTGATAGAGAAAACAGTATCAAATCAGGCATAGCTACATGCAAAACAGCAATGCAAAAGTAAAACCAAATAGGGAAAAAGGGATACCTTATTTATCATATTCATATATCTCCAATGCTATCCATGCCTACACATTACTCAGAGCCTAGTGTACATAACAGATTCCAAAACCTTGTGGTGTCGAATCACATTTGATTTCAACCAAGCATAAAATCACTCCGTTACAGCTAAATCAACACCGAGAACTACCAGATCAACATGAAAGAAATCCACACACACTTGCAAGGCCGCAATATAGAAACAATTCGAGAATCCATGCAGCTACGGATTGTTTAATCCACTTTCAAAAACCTAGGCATTAGAAAATCAAATCAAATCATATAGGAGAAATGTAATGGTTGCAATGTAGTGATTAATTTAGTTTCTCAATCCTAAGATTTCAGCTGAGAATCGCGCATGCAAAACCAAAACCAGAGACAAAGTACATGCAGGATTAGATTTTCAGGAAATTCAAATATGAAACTTAAACTTACCCAGTGACTCTGCGAAACTCGATGAACTCGAACAATTTGGGGTTGTATGGATTTTATTTCTGAGGCAGAGAGAGAGAGAGAAGCAATTCCCGCGAATAAAGCTAAACCGTTTTGATTGTCGGTTCGGAGCCTTTGGCTGGGTTCATCCAGTATTGGGCTAAGAATCTAAGATGGATCAGGCTCAATGTTATTGTGGGAAGCCTAATCTCACTAAAGAATTTCATTATTTTTCAATACGTTATCGGCACGAGTCCTAACTCTGAATCAAAAGTTGAGTTTTGATGTGTTACACACCAGGACTGTGCTCATAACGTGTGTTATTGTTGAGCATGAGTCTGTTTACATAGGAGATTACAAGATGCAATACGGTAAGGATCAGGATTCCTATTCTAACTTCAAAACTATGATCTCCAAAGATTTACTATCCTTATTCTAATCTATATATGATTACTCCTAGGTTGACTAGGCACTGACAAATTAGGTATCCTTGAACATTATTAAACATTTAAAATACCCTAAATCTTAAGATTTCAAGTCATTAACTTCAATGTTACCTGCACAATTAGATTTCTTGAATATATTGTTTTTTTTTTTTTTGGATAATTGGAAATAAGTTAGAAGAAAGAAAATTTCCAACTCCAATTAGCATTTTACATTTTTGGCCCAAACAAAAATCCTGCATTTTGCATTGACCAGTTGTTTATTATGTGAATGCAGTCACTCTCATCTTTCTAGGGGTCTCAGTCTATACTCTCTCTTCTACAGAACTTTAGTGTATTGAATATTTTGCACTGTTGTGAATCAAAAATCAAAACCAAGGTGGGGTGAGACCGTGAGAGTCATACATTACAAAAAGACTTATCCTCACATCTGCCACTGCATTGGCCTCAAATCTCTACCACCAATCTATGATCCAGTACCCATCAAAAAAAGATCCCAATTTTTCTCTCATACTAACACCATTCACAACCCCATAAAACATCACACATTGCTTCTATCTGCCTCTTCTTCTTCTTCTTCTTCTCCTCCTCTTAACACAAAGCCATGGCTGCAGCTGTAACTGCTGCTGTTTCATTCCCATCATCCAAGTCCTCCACTCTCCCCACCAGAACCTCCCTTATCTGCCCTGAAAGAATCACCCTTAAGAAGGTAACAAAGATTCAATCCTGGCTTCACATTAGCACTGTTCTCATTGATTTAGGTTATTATGACATGAGTTATGGCCCAAAAAGAATGACATCAGTTTTTGATTATTTTTAAGGTTTATAGAGAAGCTTCTGCTAGTGGGAGAGTGGTATCTGTCAGAGCCCAGGTCACCACCACTGAGGCTGCTCCACCTGCCAAGGCTGTGAAGCATTCCAAGAAGCAGGAGGAAGGTGTGGTTGTGAACAAGTACAAACCTAAGAACCCTTACACTGGCAGAGTCCTCCTCAACACTAAGATCACTGGTGATGATGCACCTGGTGAGACCTGGCACATGGTCTTCAGCACTGATGGTATGACTGATCATCAAAATTCTCATTCTTTTATTGAGCTAATTGGTTGATGACAACTTGATGTTTGAACTCATTAGGCTTAATTTACGTGTGTGTTGAAATGTTTAGGAGAGGTTCCCTACAGAGAAGGCCAGTCTATTGGAGTGATTCCCGATGGTATTGACCCTAAGAATGGGAAGCCTCACAAGCTCAGGCTCTACTCAATTGCCAGCAGTGCCCTTGGTGACTTTGGTGACTCCAAAACTGTGAGTTTGTCTCTTTTCCCTCCATAGTTTTTTGCTGTGCCAATCACATTTTGATCTTGCTGTTATGTCAATGTTGAATTGCTGCCCATATTTGTTTGGTTAAAGTTGTGTTTTGGGTGTGATTGCCTCCATCCAGGTTTCTCTCTGTGTGAAAAGGCTTGTGTACACCAATGAGGCAGGCGAAACTGTTAAAGGGGTGTGCTCAAACTTTTTGTGTAAGGACACAGATCTTCCTGAAACTGTGTAATTTATGTTATTGGCTCTCCAGGCAATGGTTGCCTTAGTCATAATGTTATGGGTATGAAGTGCATCTTGGTTTAAATTCTCTCGTTTTTCAGGTGACTTGAAGCCAGGGAGTGAAGTGACCATGACAGGACCAGTTGGTAAAGAAATGCTGATGCCAAAAGATCCTAATGCAACCATCATCATGGTACAAATACCTCCATATTATTCGATAAAAAAACTAGCTGGTTGAATGCTGAACCGTCGTGAATGATTACTGATTACTTTATCAATGCAGCTTGCAACTGGTACCGGAATTGCTCCATTCAGATCATTCTTGTGGAAAATGTTCTTTGAGAAGCACGAAGACTACAAGGTAAAACATAAGTTTGACTTGATTTTCCTCGGAAACTAATCTCACATGGAAAGAATTTAGGAAGAAAATCCCCGTCCAAATTTGAAAAGCACACAATGGGTTAATGGGGTCGTCTCCTCATAAACAATCTCCTCAGATGCATTTATGAGTGATAAACAGTACAATCAGTGAATCATAGGCTTGTCTTTGGCAAAACCAGAATATAATATTCATAATGAATCGTTATCTGTTCATAAGTTAGCTCATCCTCTAATGAAAGATCAAATTTTGATATAATATTTGTATCATGTTATGCAGTTTGAAGGTTTGGCTTGGCTCTTCTTGGGTGTTCCCACAAGTAGCTCACTGCTTTACAAGGAGGTGAGATATGTTATGAGTTCATTATTCTCATCAGTCACTCGTTTTGTCTAGAAATATATGATATAACGATAAGAAATGATTTCTCAAAACAGGAATTTGAGAAGATGAAAGAAAAGGCCCCCGATAACTTCAGGCTTGACTTCGCTGTCAGCAGAGAGCAAACCAACGAGAAGGGCGAGAAGATGTACATTCAAACCAGAATGGCTCAGTATGCAGAAGAGCTATGGGAGTTGCTCAAGAAGGACAACACCTACATCTACATGTGTGGTCTCAAGGGAATGGAGAAGGGTATTGATGACATCATGGTGTCATTGGCTGCCAAAGATGGTAAGAGATCCATACTACATTGTTCAGAAATCATTTGAATCATGTTATATGTGAACTTAAGGTTCTGATTCGCAATTTTATGACATAGCATACTAGATCTTTAGACAAAATATCCTCGCGTCATGCCCTCTAAGAACCAATTTCGTGTTTGGTGTATCTTGCAGGCATTGACTGGCTAGACTACAAGAAGCAGTTGAAGAAAGCAGAGCAATGGAATGTGGAAGTCTACTAATTTCTGGTCACTTTGTACAAATATCTCTCCTTTTACTATAAACAAGCGATTCTTGAATGATTCCCACTGCGGTATGTAGATAGGTAAAGTAATTGCAATTTTCCTGCTATATTTTTTTTTTCCCTTTTGATGAAGCAGCTGTATTATCTTGCCTCAACATGAATTTCATTTCTGAGGATCACGAATCATACACTCTAATAGAAAGCTTGTTTCCTCTTGTTCATACTTATTTTGTTCAAGGGTTCTTCAACAGCCAAGTATCATATGATCGCTGTGGCATTTGATAATAGCTAGAAAAAGACTCATGCCAATTGCCTTGTATGTATTTGCGTCTTGTTCTATTATTTGGCACCAGAAAATTAAGTAATTATGAGGGACTGAATTATCAATTACTGTACTTAAAAACCTTTGCCCGGTGTCGAAGAGAGATTATGTATAGCTTCTCCAATTCCTATGATTATAGTAGTTTTTTGAAAGAAAAATAAAGTCCCTAGTTTGATTACACAATTTTAACTGAACAAATTTCTTAATTGTGTTCACAAAATCAGTCACTCGAATAGAACGCTAACGAGGAACCACGATCCATATATTTTGCACCTAACCACACGTTCAAGCTCATTTCCGGTCGTGCAATGTGACATATATTGTCCGCTACTGAAGATATCAAAATACTATTCTTTCTACTTTGAGATGTTTTGTTTTCCGCAATACACAATCGAACTAGTTTAGAGGATGTTGGAGTAAACCATAACAGAGTATATAAGAAATTCCAAAACCATCTCATCGCGGCGGACCCAAACCCTAAGCTGAAGGTAAAAGCCCAAAACAAAGAAGTAGGTGATTAAAGAAAGATTAGAGTGGAGTCGGGCCGAAGACATGGATTAGGGTTGTAATTGGATTAGGGTTCTGTAATTATTTAATTGTTAATATTATTAATATTAGTCGTCATCACCTTCACCCCAACACTATATAAACACACTCGGAGTCTAACCCTCGCATACAATCAAAATCAAAGAATTGAAAAGGTTAGGGTTTTCCAACGATGGCTGAGGAGAGATCGACCGGAGTGGTGAAGTGGTTCAATGACACGAAGGGCTTTGGCTTTATCACTCCTGATAACAACACCGAAGATTTGTTCGTCCACCAATCGTCGATCAAATCCGACGGCTTCCGCACCGTCGCCGATGGCGATACTGTTGAGTTTCTCATCGCCGTTGGCGAAGACGGGAAGATGAAAGCTGTCGATGTGACCGCCCCGAACGGCGCGCCTCTGCCGGGGAAGAAGGAGAGCTTCGGCCGGTCAGGCGGCCGTGGCGGCGGGAGAGATTCTGCTGGATTTGGCGGTGCGTGGAGAGGTGAAGATCGCCGCAACGGTGGCGGCGGCGGCGGCGGGTGTTATAACTGTGGCGATACTGGACACAGAGCTAGGGATTGTGATCGTGGTGGTAACGGCGGCGGAGGCCGTGGTGGTGATGGATGCTTTACTTGCGGAGGGTTTGGTCACATGGCCAGGAACTGTCCTTCTGGGAGCGGCGGCGGCGGCGGCGGCGGCCGTGGTGGTGATGGCTGCTACAAGTGTGGTGATCTTGGCCATATTGCAAGGGACTGTTTCAATGGAGGATCCGGTGGTGGAGGCGGCGGCGGCGCATGTTTTACCTGTGGGGAGGCTGGTCACATGGCTAGGGATTGTGGCAGGGGAGGCGGTGGTGGTCGCGGTGGCGATCGGTATGGCTACAGTTCTGGATCCGGTGGCCGCAGCGGTGGCTGTTACAACTGTGGGGAGGCCGGGCATTTCGCCAAGGAGTGTCCAAAGTGAAGTGAGAGTGCTAGTAAATACTCTTTAAGAGCTTTAATTTTTCTGGGTTAAATCCTTTAGTGTTGGTTCTCTTGTTTTCTTTTGCGCATTGTGGGATACATATGGTGTTTTGGTGTTCTGATGATGTGCCGTAAACCAAACAAATTTTCCCTTTTACAGATGCGGTTATTCGGCTATAGGGTTGGGTGGTTTTAATCCCATTTGTTATGGGTGACTCCTGGATAATTTTTTTAATTGATCAGTGGTTTGAAGTTTGGATTATGGTATATCTACAGTCCCAATTTTATGGATGTGTGTGGTTGATTCCTTTATATTCATCTGTTGTGGCATTAACTCCATCTGCATTGTTATTGTGTTCTCTGAATTTTCGTTGTCAGGCATTAACTCCATTTGCATTGTTATTATGTTCTCTGAATTTTCGTTTCCAAGTTTGATTGTTGGATTTTTCTTGTATGGGATTTGTAGGTTTATGTTATCTATCTCTAGGGGTATGCTGAGTTATGTCTTCATCTTAGGTGGTACTTCACTACTGGCATTTTGCGTTCAGTTCTCATTTTGGATTAGCCATGCTGTTGTTGATATTTCCTCAGTATGAGGATACTTGTATGATATTGAATGGTTTTAGATGCTATCCTCTGTAACCAAATGTTGGTGTGTTCCTAAGGTCGCTGAGTATTAAAATTGTATTGAACCTCATCTTCATGAGGAGAATTGAATGTTTCTTTTGTGTTACTTTTAGGGATCGATGAACTGATGCACCAACCTTTTCGTTATTGATGTTATTGTGTATTTTGATACTCAATGCTTTCATTGGTGCCAGTTTTGGTACAAGATGTTTCCACTTTGGCCTCGATCTTAAAGTTATACCTTGCTTGGTTGAGTGTTTAGTTTAGATGTTGTTGCCTCTAATTGTGCCACTTTCCTTGAGATGCTTTCCATACCGGTTGCTCTGCATGAGCTTGAATTTCCTGTGTTCTAAATTCTGTGATGGAACTTGGGTGTACCTTAACTACCCTTTGTTCCTTTGGAACTACACCGTAATGTTGGGTTTGCTAGTTTGGTCACTTGGTGAGAGTCTTTGTTGATGCTTGAGTTGCCCAGCAAGGCATCAAGGCAGCTTTTCACTTCAGCGCCTGAGTTTTGGCCGACAAGCATAAGTTCAGTGCAAGTCATACTTGTTAGATCACTTGGATGTATTCGCAGTTTTGCAGTCCATTGGTTTATGTTTACTTGTTGATGGGTTGATTAAAGTAGTTGATGCTGAAATCGGTTGCCTTAAGACTGTTTTTCTCAAGTCCTGTGTGGGAATCCTAATCAGGAGCCTTATGGTTATGTCTCCTATGTGGAAAAGTCTGGATAGGCCTTGAACATCTGTGAATGGTTTTTCTTTTTATCTTTTGGTCTGATATGTGATCCAATTTGGATTTGGGTTCTTCATTGTGGGCGTGTGATGTAATCGCAGTTATCATCTTGGGACAACCATGTAGGTTGGACCTATTTCATACCTTGGTTTATTTGAGACTGCTCTTGTTATGTTATTGGACTGTTTGGGTTGACCTGGTTTTCGCCTGAGCTGCGTTCACAAATCGATCCAGTCTTGGCCGCTTGAGGTTTTGAGGAGACACTATCCCATTTTGTGTTTGTGTTCTCTTCCTGCTGATAGTTAATAAATAATAATCTACTGCAAAGCTGCCTTTGTATAAACAAATCAACCTCTGAAACATGTTGTCAACTGGGTCAAGTAGACGGGGGGAATCGAGATACATACTGTGCTTGTTTGTAGTGTGAATATTTGAATTGTTTTCGGACTCCGGTAGTTAAGAATAATGTATACGAAGACTTTCAAGTTGTTCTATCAACATGGCTCGTTATCTAAATACTTGATTCTTATTTTCGGTCGTATGAACTGGCCGTGAATTGATTTGTCGACAACATATCTGTAAAAATGTTCGCTTAATCATTAACCGACCAAAACATCAATACTCAGTTATGTTTATATATAAATCTAAAGGTAGAGATATGTCATGAGTTTAGTTGTTTTGTTCTTCGTTACTTATAATTGAGCATAATCTATTTGTTTCTTGATTCCGTGAAGACTACTGAACATATTCGTGCCGTTATTAATAGAATCGCACACATCAACGACTAAGAATGAACAACCAACCGACTCATAGACTAAAACTCACCCGAGCTCTCTCTTTTGATCTTTGCACCGTAGACCCGTCACGCCGACGAAGCCTCCTGTCGGAAGAACTTAACACCTGTCACTTCTCTATGACTCACTCATCAAGATATTTCCTCATCACGTCGTGATCCCGCCACGTGTAAGGCTGATCCCAGCTCCTCGTATGATATTTTATCACCTGCCCAGTCTCAGAGATCTTGTCCCCTACCTGATCCTATCTTCCCAAGAAAGTAAAAAACTCCGTTTGCCGACTAAAGCCGTACACTTTCCGATCTCCTAAGTGAGACGACATTCCAAGCCTCTGTGAGAGTCCCTGTGAATATTCAACAATCTACGACACCCCATCCTTTGCTTGCCTCCAAAAGCCCCCCATATCTAACCCCATATGCCATTTCTTACACATTATCCCTCACGTCACCAAAAACTTTGCCCTAAAATAAAATTATTTTGATCTACTGAAGCCGACCTTAGCCAGCTTCCATGTGGACAGCATGGGCCTGGGACCCTAGCTCTGTGCTCTTCTATATATAACTATCATCTCCCACATAACCAAAGAAAATCTTTAGATCCACAGCAATGGCTTTCACTCGATTCTCCAAGCTCGTAGTCGCTCTCTGTCTCGTTCACTTCATTTCAGGTACTTATCACACAAAAGCTCATACATATTCTTCTACTTATTTCATTTCATGAGTGTTTGTAGATGTTAATGGTGTTTGGAAAACACAGGTGTTTACTCGGCGACGTTTACGATTACAAACAAGTGCAGCAACACGATTTGGCCCGGCATTTTGTCGAACGCCGGGACAGACCAGCTTTCGACTACCGGGTTTGTGTTACAACCCGGGGAGTCGAGCTCGATTGCCGTCCCGGCCTCGTGGTCGGGTCGTTTATGGGGGCGGAGTCTCTGCTCGCAGGACCCGACCACGGGGAAGTTCAGTTGCGTTACGGGAGATTGCGGCTCGGGTACTGTTGAGTGCGCCGGAGGTGGAGCAGCGCCTCCGGCAAGTCTTGCGGAGTTTACACTAAACGGAGCGAACGGGTTGGACTTTTACGACGTCAGCCTCGTGGACGGGTACAACCTCCCCATGTTGGTTGTGCCCCAGGGAGGCACCGGAGGCAACTGCACCACCACAGGCTGCGTTGTGGACCTCAACGCCGGGTGTCCATCGGAGCTGAAGGTCACGACGGCGAATGACGGCGGCGTGGCGTGTAAAAGCGCGTGCGAGGCCTTTGGGGATCCCATGTATTGCTGTAGTGGAGCTTACGCGACGCCTGACACCTGCACACCCAGCTCGTACTCGCAGTTCTTTAAAAATGCGTGCCCTAAAGCTTACAGCTATGCCTATGACGACGGCACCAGCACCTTCACTTGTGCCACCGCCGACTACCTCATCACTTTCTGCCCTTCCCCCGCCACCAGGTACCGCCATTCACAATTTAGACTTCATTTTTTGAATTTCTAAAACAATTTTCTAGTACTACGTTGGTATTTTTTGGCAACTATATATTGCTTCGTTGTAAAGAAAAACCAAGTCATTTTTTTTTCTTCTATATAGTTCTATATGAGTCGGTCGGGACTACCATTGTTTTTGGTGCGGTCAACCCAATAAGATATGGTTGTCACGTTTCTCTTTAATAATTGCACTACGGGTTGCACCGTCCTTGCTTTCATGATCGATCTGCAAGCAAAACTGTCATAACATGCTTCCGTTTTTATATATGTTATTATTATTCAAGCAATTATTGCATTTTTTTTGTTCTGATCGAGTTTTGTGTTATTGCAGTGTGAAGTCGGCAAATGGCCAATTCCCTGTGGCGGCCGGCGTCTCATCCGGTTCACGTCGTTCGATACCAAACGTCGTCGTTTTCGCCACCGTCTTGGCGGCAGTTTGGCGGTTGCTGCCACCGCTATTCTGATTTCGCGGGTTTCATACTATTCAAGCATCACTCGGAGACCGACCTAGGTTAGATTTTTAGGTGGGCCCGACGAAGAGCGGGAGCCAGACGTGGCGAGAGCATTGTTTGAGTCGTCTCTTTTGCCCTGGATTCAATTTGCTAGGGCAAAAGGGTTTTATTGATAGAAACAAAGACATGCAGCAAAATATATACACGGTGATCCACGTCCTTGGAATTGAAAGGGGAAAATCAGGAGCGTTGCTTTTTGCGGCCATTTGATTTTTTTTTATTTTTTGTTTTGTTGTTTTTAGATTTAGATTTTGTGAAATAAAGAATAGGAAGGAGCTAGCTGAGGTAGAATGTTATTAGCTGGAAATGCAATTCTTTTTGCGACTAATGCCAAAGAGATGGAGCTAATTAATGTGATGTATTCTCCTTTATGGTGTATGTAATTTGGGAGCTAGTGTTTAATTTTTCTTTTGTTTGATACTACTATATATGAGACTAATGATTCTTAGCTAGCTAGTTTGTTGTCACTAGTAGTTGGCATAACTCAAGTTATTAACAATGTCAAGAGCAAGCATCATGGCTCATGCCTGGTTTTGCTAAGGATTTACTAAGCTCAAAGAGAGTGATCCATGCTCTGCCAAAGGCCCAAAATGAAAGAAAATATGAATTAATAAAATCATATAACTCGTGTGCATACGTTTTTATTTTTATAATTCATATCAAAAAATGGTATTGCTTATTTGTTGGTATGTAGTGCAGCTAGAAAGTTTAATTGACGAGCTAACAACCTATTTGCCTTACACGCAACAATAAAACTAAAAAGCGAAACTCTATGTTAGCTTGTATATATCTACACGTATTATGTAATTATAATCTTGAGTCATATTCGAAAGACACTCATATTTACGACCAAGAAATAGAAATAGAACCGTGGAATGACACCCTTGATCACCAAAATAATGGTTATTAGTTGTGGATCTTTGGATGCGCTTAGGTACATGATTCATCAAAAAAGTTTGGATATACATATTGAGTTAGGGAGAATGAAATGTGTTATAGAGAAATTGTGGTTTGAGCGTCATTGATATTCTTCTTTGAGCCCTAGTTAACCAATAGTCCTTCTCTTGAATCAGCACAGCCAACCCCACTGAAAGAAACAAAGACAAACTGAGATAGAAATTGCTTTTTCAACCATTTCTGGTGGATAAAAAGGTTGGTTAATTGGCTTTAACACCTAGACATTGCTACATGGGTCGATCAAAAGCTATACATCCAACTTGATTCCACATGCATGTCGTTCCCCTTCCTCATCAGTCTGCGAGTGTTTATCTATAGATATGATGCTTTATTTCTGCAACTAACACTAAGAGATAAGCTGTAAAGCAGTCTTATTTTTCCAAACTTTTTCGTGCACAAAGTTACCTTACAATAGAGGAGGATGATACACATTCGCGATATTCTTATGTACGTAGGACAGGCGTACCATGTGACGGTACACCTAGTTATTAGGAGTACATCATAGATATATATTGCATGTTAAAGCGCTAACTTAATTTGTTATCAATTTATAATTTCTTACAATTCTATTAGTCTGCCCACCGTCACGTTGTATAAACAACCATACCTGAGAATTTTTCTACACATTCGCTAATGATCTAAACAAATTGTCATTTTCAAAAAACATATCAAAAGTTCAACACATATGAATACATAACCATGTACGTCTCCTATCCAAATTTCTCAAGAACAGGAAGGATGTGGATTGGCAACGTCAACATGTTCTACGTGTTGAACAAGTTACAAAGATTCGTTGCTTCTGATCACACTTATATCGCGCTTGAGCATAGTTCTTGGTTCTATATGCAAATTAGGCAAACCCCATATATAGAATCCAACATTTTCACATTGATTCATCGAGTACTATAGCTGATAATATGGTCGAACTAGGCAGGACCATCCACAATATATACAAGCAAGAAAAACGTCGAAGAATCCATATATGCCATAGTCGCGCGGCGATCAACTTTTCATATTGCTCATGGGTTTTGAAGAGCATTTCAATGGGCTTAGCTAGCTAGTTAGAAAATACGATGCAACACCTTCCCATGGGCTGAAAGCTCTACACACAATCAGTGCCTACAAACTTAGAGAACTCTCTTGTAATATATATGCATCTTAATGCACACAACTGTTTCATAAAAACTGAAGTGTGTACCTCTTTATGAGCACATACAAAGAGGATCTATCTTTTAATTGATCAAAGCATATTGATCCTCATTATCATGAGCTCATTTTCTCTTCTTAAGCAAGAAATGTGTTATCTTTCGCGGACTGAGAACTGTCGACGTTCATCGTCATTAATCAGACGATTTACATCGGCAGAGCTCAAAAACCAGACGACAGAACAGCACTGAATTTGACTATACAATCATATCGTGATAAGCCAAACTAGAGCTGTCTAGCTCTTTAAGACTTATATTTGCCTCACTGTTTACTTCTCCTTCACATTTCCTTGAGATCCTTTGACCCCCTACAATTATATATTGCTTTCCTTGCATCAAAAGGCATCTCATTCCCCTTGACATCAACATCGTTATCGTGTTTGTCTTGCGAAATATGCCGACTTTAGTGCTAGCCAGAGACCCTTTTCAATTCCCTTTCCACCATAAATGATAATACCGTCTTCTTTTTCCCTTTGGAAAAACAAGTGTGAGCCTACAGGGAAATAAAGGCTGAGAGAAACAAAGGGATTCCCGATTACATAAACCTTTTTCCGGAAAGAATGTTTTAGGAATGGTGGGATGGAGTGACGCACTTCATTTTCTCTAAAGAACGACGATGGAATAGTGGAATACTGGAAGAAAAACAAAAGAAGGGGATGTTTGCTGATGAGAAAGAAGGAAAGTTGAAAAATCTTATCCGGAGAGGTATACTTTACACGGCATATAACCTATCACCTTAAACCCTAAAAAGCTGTCAATGAAATGGAAGGTAAAATTAATGTCATCATCAATACACATTCGGAGAACTTCGTTTTCTTTTCTGTAAATGCCACTATATACGAGAGCTCGAAACCAACATCAGAAAATTCAAATATGTTTGGATGCAAATTATGACAGATTGTTGATTACTTTAACCTTAGTATATCAAGGAAAGGACAACCACGTAGTTGATGATTCACCTCATCAGATTAGGGTTACTATAAAACTCGTCTCTATGGACAGAATAGGATAAGTCTTTACGTTAGTGCATGGCTGATGAAAATTGATGCTGTGCTTTCATTTTCAGATCTTTCATTTTCTTTCTGACCGTCGTCAGCTTTGAGGTTTTGCTGTATTAGCAATATTTAACCAATCTTTCACAGTCAGATAAGAAACTCGGGGAGAAAACTTGCTCTACATGATCAAAGATTAGATAATACTATATGTCTGTATTTCAATCTATTGGATTTAGGTTTGAAAAGCTTTGCAGGCATGTGTGTCGAGTCGATCACTTAACTAAACCAGAAGATTAACCATCTTTTTCCAGATTTAAAACAACAACCAAACTAACGTAATCTTGCTCGCAATTGTTGTCCCACATCGAAAAGCAGCTTAACAATACTCAAGTAAGTATAAAGATACAGTAGGTGCGTGCGTGTAATCCTTTTCATTAGGTTCTGCAATTTCGTGGGCACAGATCAGCCATGTGGATTTGTTGAACACTTTGGTCGACTAGATTGGTGGGTACACCAGATTGAATGATTTGCCTCTTCTTCTTCTTCTTTGATGTAATATTAAAGAGATCAGATGTTACAGACAAAGTTATATATAGAGATCGACATGCAAATCTGGGTAAAGGAAGTGAAGGCCCCCCGGCGGCTCTGATCAGTCATTATAAGCACCATTGTTTTCCCGGCTGTCCTTTCAAGTGTACGACTCGAGTTCGATCAAGAGAATTCGTGTCGATCTACCGACTCCACTATGATCTTTCATTGGCATTTCCCGACATTTTCCTCTGCTTATTATGAAGATCGATAAAGGGACTCATACTTACATACTCGAATGCAACCATTGTAAACATGTTTGGTTGCCTTTGAGGTTTCGTAGTGTAATTTCTCTCTCTTTATAACGTTCTCCTATAATAATAAAAAGGACTTGCATTTGTTAGATTCAGTGCTCTAGACCATAAAACTATGGTTTGAAATCTTCAAAGGATTTAGTTTCCTTATGATCGATGCAAGCTAGCTTTCGGTCGAACTAGATTATGGCTTTCGTACATGAAACCAACCCTGGCACTGGCCTAGCCAAATATAAAGCGCATCTACCACATCGATTAGCATGTGATTTGCCTCCCATTTGGAGGCAACCTTGGCTTTGGAGGTCATGCAACAACGGTATATATACCAATACCAACCACCCTCTCTAGCTCTCTCTCTCATTTCTTTAGACAAAGTCATTGTGCGATTCAGATTTTGCTATATTTGCTGCATGTGATCTTATAGATTAGTGAGGAGAATCTTCTTAGCAAAAAATGAAACCGCACTAAGTAAGAATGAGTGGACGACGCGTGGGTGCCTTGTAATGCCATTTGACTCGAATAATATGCTCCCATCTACCTCCCCCACACTTTTGCATGGTCTTCAGTTAGATTATATTCTTTTGCATATTTGCTTTTGCATATTTCCTTTAGGTCCTCTTTGTTTAAACTTTTCTTCTTAAACTAAATCTCATTTGAACATATTTTGTAGCAGGATTGGAAGGTGTCAGCCTGTATTATTCAAGGTAGTTTGGATTAGTAGAACTTTACACTTGTTATGATTTGGACGAGTAAGCAATCGATATACATGTCACATGTCAGTTACTATCAAGTTTTGTAATGATGTCTTAAATTAGCTTCATGTGATCATAAACAACTTCATATAGATAGGTGCTTCATGTGATCATAAACAACATTGTATGAGTGAACATTCCATGTGATTTAAAGTTTTAAACAACTTCATACGATTATGCGAGGAAAAACAGATAAAAACTTTAACTAAATAATGATGTGTTTGTTATGGATAGAAGAAATTAAGGTGTTTGGTACATGCATGTAGTAGAGCTCGACTCACAATCATACTATTATTTTGTAATACCCCAGTTTTTCATATCATTTTTCTTATTTTATTCTCATAATTAATGAACGATTATTTATAGAAATTCTTATTTGGTTGTGCGAAGTTGAAGTTTCAGGAGTTTTTTAAGGTGTTTTGACCGTTAAGAGACCAAAAGTTGACTTTATTTTCCGTAAGTTATTTTCAAAAACTTCCTTCATGAAAGTTGTAGAGTTTGGCGATATGAGTTCGTAGACATGTGACATGCGTAAAACGGATGTCGTATGAGAAAGTTATGGTCAGAGGAAGTTAGTTTCCGGTTTTGGAAAGTGTATAAGTAGAAAAATGTGTGGGAGTTATTTTTGAAAACCTAAACCAGTTTCACTTTCTCTCTCCTCTCTCCCGACCTCCTCCTGCCCTCTCTTTTCTCCGGCTCGGTTCTCCTTCGTCCGGCCACCAAAGTGGACGCCGCCGGTCCCGTTGGGTCGGTACGGGTCTCCTCTCCACTCCTAGGGCAGCGTCGCTCGCTATCTCGCTGCCTAGAGGCCGCCATGAAGCGACGAAGCTGGTTGAAGCTCCAAGTATTAAAGTTGTTCACCATGCTTTAATCTACAAGTTTCATATTGTGAGTTTATCCTAATTCAGAAGTTTTTGGGTGGCGCGTGGGGCTCACTCGCCGTAGCACGTTCGGCTGTGTTGCGGCCTTAGTTTCTGTGTTAGCTAGCTCTTGCTGTTGTGAGCTTGTTGAGAGTTAGAATTGCTAGGTTTTGAGCAAGGTTTTCATGTTAGGACCTTAGGTTTAATATTTGGCTTGGTTGAGAGTTGAGATTAGGTTTTGAGGAGTAGAGGCAGCTTTATTGTGTCATTAAGTTCAACGACTTTGGAAAAGTTGTCCTCCCTTGAGCTAAGGGTTAGTTTAAGGGTATTGTGATATCCTATAGTACTTTGGTTACTAAGGTTTAATTATGTGATTTTAGGTGATTTGTGAAGTTGTGTTGTGGAAAATTGCAGCGAGATTTTTAGGTGAGTAAATCTCACCATGGTTCACTTTTGGACCAAATTTTATTATGGTCATTTGATGTTGATGTTGGATTTAATAATATGATATTAATTGTTTTTAAATATATGAGCTTGATGACCAACGACTCATAGGTAAGATAAAACAAGTTTTCCTTATATGTTTATTTTTGAGGTTCTTGCGATCATAATTTTATTGATTATTGATAAGTTATTCTTGTGAAATAATATATATTGTTCATATAATTATATCTTTGTGGAAGATATAATTTTATGATGTGAATCTTGTGTTGTTGATGATGATGTGGTAATATAGTGAATGGTTGTTCAAAATTATCAAACCGGGTTCCAAGCCTTTAATCGGGTGATTGGTTACGGTTATAATGTTATTTTTATTTTGTAATTATTATTGGACAGTCAAACTGGGTTCCAAGCTTTTGGTCGAGTGATTGGTTACAGTTAGGAATAGAGCTCTAGTCCGTCTGTCGGTGTTGGTCATGAGAGATAATTTATGGTATCTGTGACCCATGGGTACACAAATTGTTGTTGTAGGTCATGAGATATATTTATTAATATCTGAGACTCATGGATACATGTCTTTGGTAAATGTGTTGGATGTGTGGATTTTAATTATTGATTTAATTTGCTCTTGTGGTATAATTGGATGTGAGAAGTGTTGTGTTATTTTTTTAGATTACTCATACGGGCTTTTTAGCTTACCGGGTTTGTTCTTTTACAACCCGGTGCACCAATTCTTGGTGTAGGGTTAGATCTGCAGGTGAGGATAAGCAGGGTTGACCCGGAGGCATAGTGACTGGATTTTAGTATCTGTGCACTTTATTTCGTTTATTTTGGACAGATTGTTTTTAAGCTCATGAGAGTGACTTTTTATTACTAGACTTTTGAAGTTGATGTAATTAAAGAGATATAATGTTTAACTCGGTTGATGAATTTATTGACATTTACATTTCTAATATATGTTTATAGTTGGAAGTTGTTCACCAGGTCTTGGGATATTAATATTTTAAGATATATCATGCCAAAATGACTTCCTCAGATCCCATTTCATATTGGAAAACATACTGATTAGTCTGTTAATTTGTCTTGTTCCAGGTAACATATTGAGACCTATGGTAAAGGTATAACACCTCAAGATAACTGAATTTGCAAGCAAGACGACTGTCAAAAGTAAAAGTGTCCCAATCAGAAGCTGCCACCGGAGCAAGTTCCAACTAATTTCCAGAGCAAAAGACTTCTTTACCCAACAAAAAGTGATATTTTAGTCAATTCACAACACTAACCTGAAATCTTATTGGTAGGTAGTAGAGGCCAGAACATTCGCAAAGAAAAGAAGAGGAAGAGGAAAATGATGAAGCATTTACATATTTTCCATGATAGCGAGACGGTGACACTCCCATTGCTATCTCCCTCTTTGTTTATGCATTCTTTTACTTATAAATAGACACTCCCAGCTGATGATTAAGATTCTCCCACTACTTCCTTAGGATTGCTTAAGCTCTCTTCTTCCTCTCCCTCCCATCCCCTTTCTTGTTCAGAACCAGAAAAACCCAGACACAATGTTCATGGCAACTCCGTTTTCCTATTACCTCAGCCTTGTGTTTCTCATCATCACCAAAGGTAAAACCACCAACTTCATTCCTATAACTTTTCCCCTTTGGGTTTCTTTCAAATTTTCATGATGAATCCAAAATATTCATGATCTCAAACATGTTGCTCTGTTTTTGTTTATGGTTTTCGCAGGGGTATCAGGAGCTACATTCACCTTCGTAAACAAATGTGAGTTCACCGTTTGGCCAGGAATTCTAGCCAGCGCCGGTAGTCCCAAGCTGGACAGCACCGGCTTTGAGCTTGCCAAGGGCGCCTCCCGCGCCTTCCAAGCTCCAGCTGGTTGGTCGGGCCGTTTCTGGGCCCGAACCCGCTGCAGCTTTGATGCATCCGGCCTTGGCTCGTGTGTCACGGCCGATTGCGGCTCAGGCCAGCTGGAGTGTAACGGAGCGGGAGCGGCCCCACCCGCGACCCTAGCTGAGTTCACGCTCGGCTCGGGGCCGGGTGGAACGCAGGATTTTTATGACGTTAGCCTGGTTGATGGTTATAACTTACCTATGATCGTGGAAGGGAGTGGGGGATCAGGTACGTGCGCCACCACCGGTTGCGCGACGGACCTCAACCGGAGTTGTCCGAATGAGCTCAAGGTGGAGGATGGCGACGCGTGTAAGAGCGCATGCGACGCTTTTGGGACGCCGGAGTATTGTTGTAACGGCGCGTATGGTTCACCTGACACATGCAAGCCGTCCATGTACTCGCAGCTGTTTAAGTCGGCTTGTCCAAAGTCGTATAGCTACGCTTATGATGATGCCTCCAGTACGTTTACATGTACGGGAGCTGATTATACAATCACATTTTGTGCATCACTTCTTCCTAGGTAAGTAGCAGTGAGTTTTGAAAGAATTTGAACCATGTTATGTTGTTAAATTGTTAATGATTTAATCTTGTACGTTAACGATTGACATATTAATCTTGTGCGTTGGCATATGCAGTGTAAAATCCGCAACAAATGCTTCTCCGCAAGTACCTGATGTGTCCGGGACAGGTTCGGAATCGGAAGGCGGCACTTCACTGCTAGCAAGTTTGGCAACCGGAGACTCAACCAAAATCCGTTCTTCAATTGCTTTCCACACTATTTTGATTGTGGTCGTCTCCTTTGCTCTCTCATTTTCCCGATTGTAGTAGAGTAGTAGCCACTCATGTACCAATTGATCCACTGAGTGGGATAGTTGAGAGAGCTAGAGAAAGCGAAGCACCAACACCAGCAGCAACAGTTCAACATCATGATGGTGATCTGGGTATTACCTAGTGGCTCTAGTATTACTTATGAGGAAAGTAGACAGAATCTAGGATTGGAATTTTGTACACCACCCATTCTACATACTTAATTTGTTGTCACGTACATACCTATATATTTATGTATAAAAGCATTTGTTCAGAAATAAAAACTTAGCTTTTCTTCCCACTTGTCAATTTCGTCATTTTGGTTTAACAGACTTTACCAAATTTACTCGTGAAGAATGTAACTAAACTTTCTAGATATATCGGTCACGCTATAAAAGGAGTGTCGGAGATATATCGAAAATACCACAGAGACTTTGATATGTGATTACCGGATTGAACTAGAAGTACTACTAACTTTGACATTTTGATCCATGAGTTACGTGTCTGGAACCTCCTCCAACAGGACAATGATAAAATTCCTTCACTAAATTATCCGAATCAAATTCAACCGAGCGATAGATTTTCTTTTCATAAAGCGAAAATATTTGGTAGATTTTTTTCACTCAAAACACAGGAGAATTAGGTTATTGTCAATGATGTGTTAGACATAATGACAAGCAAAGAAAAGTTCCTGATTACAGTGATTGATATGGATATTCACTGTTTTGGTGTCGGTAATCCACAAAATGCAACACAATTACGCAATCACTTTTGAAATGTGAAATGTGCAGCACAGACATAGTAGAACAGCTGAATAGGACATCTATCAGAAGCCTAAACTGGAGATATACATGGCAATTCTGAAGGGTTCTTTCTTGGCCGTAAGAAGATCGAACCTGAAACATCGTTATAGTAAGTAAGATAAGCAAAGAAGATGATCCGAATTGCCGCCCCATGACTTGGAAACTATGAGTTTGACAGCATCCATGGTATAGTATGTATATGCATATAGAGGTGTGATTCTTCACCAACTTGTGAGGAGGAACCACACAAAAGAAAGCATCACAAAGACAGAAACAAACCAACTTTTTCTTTGGAGATAAGATGATGAATGATCATGACTACTACGGTCCATTTTCGATGGTGCCTCCTAATCCATCTTTTCATTATGTCACCAAGCTAATCACAAAATTGAAAATTGTGTGAACATTAGTTCACCATCATTTCTCAGCTGATAAACAAGCAGTAGAAAGTGGAAATCATGATTACCTCAACAAAAGGAAAAAGAAACAAAACACAACCATTTGGTCGGACCTCACATCGTGGTGGTGAGGATCAGTGCTTGTAGGAGTGAACTCAAGTGTTCTAGGACTGAAGATATATAGAAGCCTCATAGTCTACAGCTTAGAAATAAATCGTTTCGAAAATTATAGGCATAATGCTCTGTTGATAAAATTGACACATATTTGATTTGCATGCAGCTGCCAATAGTTTCAGACGATTCTCCTTGTTAAAAACCTGAAGGTGCACAGTTATGCAGATAAGCCATGATTGTGCAAGACGTGAAAGACGGTGTGAACTCAGCAATGTATTATTTCTCAGCCAAACTGAAAACATCATATTATGAATGTAAAATCACTATCTTATTTACAAGACAGCCTTGGTTGTCATATACCTAAACCTGTCAAAGACAATCAAACACCACCATAAACTATCTAATCAGTTCTTGCATCATTTTTTTCTTAATGAGCCATGACCATGAGCCTGGACATATTTATCTTTTTCATTCTGCAGACGAGGCTTGTTCATTCCTGTGATCCTGCAGTGAAATAAAACCTCAAAGCAAATAAGATGTCTCCACTCCCAGTATATGTTAGATTAATTGATCAAAAGAGAAGATTGCTCAAGGACGGTTCTATTTTAAAGAAAATGTTTGACTTGATGCTCAGATAAAGATAAGGAATCTTCAGGCATAAGTTTCAAACTTTAAATCTCCTGATCATGTTAAAAAGGAAATCACTAATAAATTATACCAATCAAAAGCAGGACCTCAATCTTTCACTACAATTGGCAAACCATAAATATACCAAAACTTATAGCTTGATAATCTTCAAAAGGAACAACCAAATTTTAAATCAACCAATCAAGATGCCATTCTTTCATTTCCAATTGGTAGATTACAAATATAGGGAGGATCTGCTTCATGAGATGCGGTTTAAATTACTTGGGATCCACCAATTGAGGGCAACAATACCAATTCAGTCTGTACATTGCAATTCCTATTTCCCTAAATGAATCAGTACTTTCAATACAAGCTACAACACAGGTCAGCAAACAAATTTGACCCCCCTCCAAGTATGTGCAGATCATAGAGCAATCCTGACTAACAAGGGATAACAGTGATCTTTTTCATAGCTGGGCCAGGAACCATCACCATTCATAAGCTGGTTATGATGTTTCCAAATTTCAGCATCATAATTTTCTGTTATGCTAAAGCACAAATTACTTTCTTTGATTTTCTCTAGGAACTTGTCTAAGGAGTCTCCTCTTTTAGGACTGAAGAATATAGCTTCAGAGGGCCGCACTTTTTCCAACAAGAATTTGACAATTTGAGCAAGTCCATTGTGGAAGTCCTTAAAAAATGTGCTGTCCGTATGGCATATCACGTCAATAAAAGAAAGAGGAAGATAAATCACAAAGATTTAAAAGTATATGCAATTATGTGTGTTCTTGCATTATATGTTACATACTTAAGTACAAGTGAAGCTTGATAGTTAATGAAGAAAAGAAAGAGATTAGATGTTGCCAGGTCACTAATATTGCAATGCACAAAAAAATTTCCCTCAGTCAATCACCTCCTAATCTCAGTGAAAGTATTAATTGAACATTTATAGAAAGAAATCACCATATAAATTTGAGGATGTAAACTGTTGTTTATGAGCTAAAGCAGCTAACTAGCTAAAGTTGATCCCATCTTGACAACCACCATAGCCTCCAAACCCACATTTCATGTCTTTCAGATAAAGAGAAAAGATCATTCTGCAGTGAAAAATACATCCACATAGTTTTGGTAACCAAGGCACATTATATTGATCCCCCCCCCCCCCTCCCCCCCCCCCCCTTTTTCTTTTTTTTTCATGGACGTGGTAGAACATATTTGAATAACTGCACTCTTGTTGAAAATCGGAAATATGGAAGAACATACCAGTCACTCGCAACAATGAGATCAAAAGTGCTAGAGATATTTGAATTTCTAGTCTGCTCCCAATGCAAAATCATAGCCTTCACTCTTGTACCCCCAAATGCTTTAGAGTTGGCATCAATATTGCGCTGAATATCTAAAAATTAAGGAATCTTGACATAACAAGTGATGATTCACTTAACTTAAAAACTGGTCTAAATCAACACCACAAGATAAAAAGTACATATTTCAAAATCAATTTGAAAGAAGGAAAAGGGAAAAAAAAAAAAGAAAAAAAAAAGAAGGTATCTGTAGTGCACATTGCTTTGATGAAATACAAAGACAGACCACATTCATAGTACACATGCTTTCTAAGTCAGTCCTAGGCTAAACAGTGAAAATCGAACAAAGCCTCACTGTATAATCTTTATAAACAATATACTTCTCTGGGCTAAAAACAGGACATGTAACCAGTACTGTTTAAAGGTAAATGCAACAGACTCAAGAAATCATTCGTAGTACGATAGTCTCTACTTCATTTCTATTGTTGATACTTTATATTTAAAAGTCGAATGACTTTTCATATCAAAATAGTTACACGGGTAATTTGTACCAACTTACAATGATTTTGAGTAGGGCCATCAGATGATGAATATCAGAAACCAGGTATGGAAGGACAATACTTTTCTGAAGAGCCATAACATCTAACTCCAAATTCTCAACTAGTTTAGAATCTTGGCCATGAAACTTCCCAGTAACTGTCCCTAAGCATGCTTGGATAACTAAACTGCATCACAAGGTGAGAAGGAAAGCCAGTGCCCCACTAGGGAAAGGTATTTTACTATCAAAAGTGACTGCATATTCATAGAAATATTCATTTTGTGTATAGTGTGAATGTATGCGACTATGCGAGAATGACTACCATGCCAATCTTTATCAACTGGCAGCATGATAAAATCAGGATACAATCAACAACTTGGGGATTTCCATCTGAAATCACAACTTCTGATGCATCTGTAACTGCTGCAATAACTAAACCAGCTAATCCATATCCCGCCCCAAGCTCAATCACTCTCTTAGACCTAAAACCAAGTCAGAAGAACCGAAAAAAAGTAAATCACACACAAACAAACACAGTGAGAGTAGTCGCAAACAACTCATTCAACCAAACAGGAAACTCCCAATCTTGACAAAGCAGAAAAGTACAATGCAGAAGATAGAGGTTACAAACCTGAACATGTCTGCATTCTTCAAGCAAAAGTACGCAAGTGCCTCTTCTGATGGCCACTGACCTGTTTTAACACCACAAAAAAAGAACATTCAAACTTCAATCAATAACACCGAAAATGCAATGCCAAATTGCACAAAGTACAAAAGAAAACTTACAAACAAGCCCAGTGTTGTCAATATTGTACTGATTGCAAATCTCAAAGTCACTAAGCTCAGCTCGGTCAACCACTCGTTGACTGCACACAACACAATCCATTACCCATCAAACCCTTCAGAGATGCTAAACACTCGAACAATGCATCAACCAATCACAAAAAGATTTCATCTTTATGAATAAAGATAATAAAGATTCAATCTTTAAAGCTCACTTGATGTAAAGCTTGGGAGCAGAGTCAATGGGCAAGGTGTAGCAGACAGTTGCGTCGGTTAAGTTAGTTGGGTCTTGAACGAGGTTGGTGGGTATCAAGTTGAAGCCTTGAGTCGTCTTCCTCGTGATTCGTTTCACCCCAATTGCAGATTGCTCATCTGCTTCAGTACACAGAATTCAGATACATCAGAATTTGATTGAAGAGAAGAAGAGAGAGGGTTTGAGGAAGGGACCGGTTGGTTTGCGGAGAAGGGCTTGACGGAGAATTTTCCATCGGAGAGATGAGGCCTTTGCCGTGGTTGCCGCTCCGGTTTCCATGAACGTCGATACGGCGTCGTCTTGTATGCAAGTGTTACTGATGAATCAAAATAGAGGGAATATTAGTGCTCTTGTGTATCATCTCTCTCTATCACTTCACTCTCAACAATTTAAAAAAAAAAAAAAAGACTTTACTCTCACTTCTCTTGATTAGAGTTTCTATACCATTAGTATTCCATATTCAATCTATATAGTGGCACAACTAATCAATGATCTGGTATATTAAAGAGGATAGATAGATAGATAGATCGATGGTCCTAACCTTTTACAATTTATACATGTAAAGATTACAAAACTGTACGTTGTAAATACAACACCGACTAAGATGAACTGCTACTCATGCATGGAATGCAACCATTACTTGTGCACAAATATATGATTGCCATGGCAAAAGTTTGCTTAGTATTTTGCTGATGCTGAAAAACCCATAATAATCTTCTTCGGGTTCTTGCTCTCGTAAATCTTGGTGTACACTTTCTTTGTTCTAATGGCCAACAACACATTCAGTACAAGCCCCAAAACAGAAGCAAGGGCCATGATCAAGTGCACAAGCCGGTAACAGTGTGACCCGACACAAGTGCTGCCCCCTTCACGGGTTTTTGTAGCTTCATCATCGTATAGATAACCAGCAAGTAAACCGGAGAAGAGAAAAGAACCCAAAGGAAGGTTGAGGATGAGAATGTTGTACAGAAGACCATAGTGTTTGAGACCAAATAGCTCTGAGGCAACTGGAACTGTTACAGTGAGAAGGAATCCATAGCCCATGCCCACAAATATTGAGCCAATGTAGAGAGATCCAGGCATGGCTAGAGCCATTGCTAGGTATCCTAGTGCCATTAGGATCTCAGCAACTGCATTCCAAAGTGGCCTAGGCATGGCATGTTTCCTGTGTACAAATTTACCACGGAGTTAGATCAGAGTTCATCTAACTAAACTACAAGGATCAAAATTGAAGTAAGAGAAGAGAGAACATACCCAATGTAGTACTCAGAGATCAAGCCGGATATTATGCGCCCGAAAAAGCCCCAAATGCTAAGAAATGAGATGAAGATAGAGACGCTTGAATAGCCAAGTGCTAGCCCCATCTGCGCCATGTTGTTCATGACACACATAGCAGTGCCTGTGCCACAAAGAAAGGACACAAATAGTATCCAAAAATCAAATGTTTGTATCATTTGGGCTATGTTATGATCCTCCCCAATCGATGGTCTTTGCTTAAATCCTTCAAAATCAGCCACCTTAACTCCTGCTAATTCCTCGGACTTTTCCAAAAGTGCTTTTTGAACAACCAGGGGATCCTCAAGCGCTTTGTTCTCTATATCAAAACTATAAGTTCTGGAAGTGCAAAGGAAAGTGTACAAAGGCACACCCAAGGGCATAGCTAGCAGGACTATTAGTCCTACTGCAAATGCCAAAGAGAGAACATGACCATGAGGTCCAGTGATGTCAAAGGCCAACAGATAGACTGCTACAACAATGGCAAGGATGTTGAAGATGAGGAAGACCTCTGCTTCTTGTTTTTCCTCTGATGGACTCGAAGCGGGTGGAGTTTCTTGGAGGAATATGCACGCGGCTACGCAGACTATGGCAGGGACTATAGCAAGCATGAGGAGGAATTTGGAGGGGCTTGAGGAGAATAGAGAAGTGCACAAGTCTGTGAAGATTGCTGTGCTTAATCCTACATAGCCCTTGCAGATGCCTGAAACTGGACCTCGGTTTTTTGTGAAATTTCTTATGCAGGTCACCAGCACTGCAGTGTTCATCCATGTTGTGCTGTTGCCTCCTATGCACAAAAATATGCACATCTATAGCCACATAGAAAAGAAATGTACATTCAAATTAATGAAAGATAACGTTCTCTTTTTAGATATCTAACACATTATGTTGTCGCATTTTTCATCTAATGTTTAAGTTCAATCCCATCAACATATTATGTCACATTGTCTGTCAATAGAAATTTGAAGCAGCATTATGGTTAGAGTAGTAGGAATGCCAACATTTACCTGCCAATATGGAAGAGGGTTAATTCTCTCACTAACAACAAGCCATTGAACTCCATATCCGATTAGACCCTCAACTGATCCAATTATGAGAATTGTAGACGTTGACAAACGATCTGAAGCCATGCCGGAGAGCAGGCCAAAGGCCTTGCCGATATCTTTGGCGACGGATAAATTGTTGAGTTGAAGCTGTGTAAGTGCCATGAGGCTCTTGAGAGCAAGAGAATAGTTTGCGAATGTGTAATTGTTGCCACTGACTGCCTGAACCCAAATGGCTGTTACAAATCCCAACCATTTTTTTGCAGGAGATGTGGGAGATAGGAGAGGAAACATAACTAAAAGGGAATCAAAGAGAAAATTAGATCAGAAGAATCAGACAAAGATATATTTTGCTTAGGCCCGAGCTTTGTGGTTGTGCTCATTGGCCTTGACCAAGTCATTTATAAATTTTGTTTTGCCTTCACTAGTGAGTTGTATTAGTGGTTAAACTAATGTTTGATCAAATCTATTTGGTTTTTATTACATGGTTTCGTTTCACAATTCAGTGAGCGGTTTTGCAGATAGATATGGACATTATTGGATTTATGTGTAGACAAATCAACAATATGATCAATAATTATGGTACAAATATTTTGCTAACACTTTAGATCATCCGCAAATGAAAATGCTGATGTGGGCTATGTGGTGTCTGTTTGCTATTTTTATATGTTGCTGAAATGAACTGCATAACAAATGCAATGTCATAATCATCAAGTTGATGATGGTGCCCTGTTTTCATAAGCAAAGAACTTCAAAATCCACAGAAGCAAATAAGAACTAGACAGAAGTATAAGAAACTCAGCAAAACCACTAACTAAACCAGTAAGGGTGGTGGTTTAGAGCTTTCACCTGCAACATTTCTATGTAAATTAATAAATTTTCTTTGGTTTAGAACATGCATGGTTTCACAATTCAGTGAATGGTTTTTTCTTGATCAATCATGAAACACAGCACTCGTCATCAAGTTGATGAGGATAAACGAAGCAGAAAATCAAAATCCTTGGAGGCAAATGCACTACCACAAATGTGGGCAAAAGCAACCATTACTTTGCCACTTTTGCTGGATTGGTGAGAGCACACGTACAGTAGACACCAATGTAAATTTTTCTGTTTTGAGAATAACACCGTTGTCATTTTTTGGTGCCATACTGTAAGAGTAATGGACCCCACGTGAAATTCTTCCTTATACATGTCATTCACCAAATTACAATTCTAGTGCGACTTGAATTAAACCAAAAGGGCAGACTACGAGAGCATTTTCGTAAACTCATTCGCGTCAAATCGTTAATGCCAAAGCAAAAACCATGGTCAAATTCAAACTCTCCCAAGCCTACCGCCTACATCGTTTGCTCTCAGGCAAATCTACTCTCCTCCCAACTCCACATAGCACATGAATCGAATCGATTAATTTTCTTTTTTTAAGTATATTATTATATTATTTCCAATCCTGATCGAGTGAACATTTTATTCTCAACTATTTACATTTCTAATGTACCTATTAAGTAGGACATGATATGATAATATACCTAAAAAGAAGAAACTCAAAATTGGGTTTAGGGTATAGGGTATAGGGTTAGGGTTTAGGGTTTAAAAAATCAAAATAGCTAAAATGGTTTTTCATCATAGAAATCCACGTGTCAAAATTTGAATAGAATGGAGTACTACATCAGAAGCCACATGGTCCTATGGACAGTGTAAAATTTCTTCATTTTACTGTAAGAATCAGATATCTTATTTATATTATATTCTACCTTATGTATAGATTAGATAATGAATTTCTTTCACCTAGATTTTTTCATAAAAAATAAAGAAAACTGTATGATTCTTGTAAATTGATTGAAAAATTAAAGTGTTAGAAGAAAAACTCATAATCAAGGTATTTAAGACAACATCAATTAAGCTTATTTATTATGTTTATATGTTATAGTTGAATGGTGGCAATTGTGTAAAATTTTAAAAAAATAGGATATAATATGTATCATAATTGATACATTTTAGATATCTATTAAATATGAATATTATGTAGGTTTTATTTAAAACTACTCTTCAAAATTGAGTGTATATGAAAATCCCCCTTGTATTAAATATAAACGTTGATAAGTACGTAGAGAGTTTGGACACTGAGATGATGATAAATGAAATGGTAGGGAGAAAATTTGTTAGCAATATGGTTCCTATTTATGAGAAAATGTTGCAGAACTGTTGGTTGCCTTCTCAATGTTTAGCATTGCTTTCACTTGTAGTTTTATGTTCAGTGTTTTTGTTTCTTGTTTAGATTTTTGATGTTTTCTTTGGCTAATGGATTGCAATGCAAGATACAGTTTTTGATTTGAGATGAAGGCGATGGATATTGACAGTGAGCACCTTGGAATTCCAGAGGCAGTGTACCATGCAATTGTTATGCAAGCACACTAAAAAATGTGGGTAAAATAACCAATTTTGGTCACTAACAAGCTCTCGGACTTCAATTTTTAGAGCATGACGACACAATTATGGGAACTTGCTTTTGCAAGGTGAAGCCAACTTCATTTTAAAAAGCATTTCTATACATTTTTTTCTATGCATCATATGTACCCAAAATGTTACTTATATTGCCACCTACAATACTAATTCATGTATATATAAGTCAAATAATGCTGATATGAGTACTTCTTGGAATTGTTAGGTGAGTGTTCTTGGAACTTCTGGATTGTACATGTCAGCATCATATGTTATGCAAAGAGCTCAGCCACTGAGTTTCAGGTGATTTTACTGTAATCGAATGATTTAATGTGTTTCCTAATCATGTTAATAAGAGCATTTTGTGTTGTTGATCTGTGAATGAAATAATGTGAATCATGTTATTGTTTTTCTGATATGTTTTTGCTTTGAAAATGTGAAACTATGAAAATACTTAATAGTTTTTGCTCTAGTAACATAGCAGTTTTGGCTTTTAAAATGTGAAATTACTTAATGTAGATTGAAAATACTACAAGTAAAGTACACATGTTAATGGTGTATGATATGCAAGTGTCATGTCTATTCTAGAGTGTCATAGAACTTTTGTTATCAAAATTATCATTCTTGCCGCGCCGTTACTAAGTTTAGTAAGTCTTATCTTGATCTGGTAGCCGAAGTTGCATTCTGGATTTTTTTTTTGCCTAAGTTTTCTATGATGTGCATGCTTTAACTGGTATATCAGTGGGAAGATGAGAAGTCTATCTTCTAGTCTCTAAACCTTACTTCAAACTGATTTTTGCCTTATTTATTTGAACATTTCAGAATACATATGGGAAATTTTATTGGTTCCCAATGTATATTGGTTTTGCTTATTCCACTTATTGTCCATTGCATCCCTGATATGTTCAATTAATGCAAATTCTTCTAAATTCTCTGCATGATATATATTGCTTTTTGAATGCACAGCTTCTTTGACAGACACATTGGAATTTTTGATGAACCAAGCCAAGATGATGTAATCTCACATTCAGATTACTTATATGTCGATTGCAATGCTGAATATTAATGTCACATTGATGCTACTCTGCTGCTAAGAAGAACATGGATGTGGGAGGAGAATTAAAGAGAAGAGAAGTCAGAAGAAAAGAGAAGAGAAGTCAGAAGAGAAGAGAAGAGAAGAGAAGAGACAATTTGTAGTTAAATATTCCAATCAATTTATATCAAAATATTTTTTTTTAAATTTGAATTTCATGCAGTCACCAAAGATTTTAATGGAGAGTCTTTTTTAGGGTTCCTGTGTGTGTTTGTGGGACCTAGAATTGGGCAGTCACTAAAAACTTGATGGTGAGTCCATAGGTAGAGGCGTAGAGCCACGCCAGGAATAGAAACTAACAGCTGGTTTGGTGTCTAAGGCCGTGACTATGGGTAATAGAGACCAATCATTGGTGTCCAGTAGCCCAACACACACTAATAACAATTGTGTCTGATGCCAGAATTTGTGGTAGTGATGAGAACTACTAGAACATAACGAAACCCAGTAATAGAGAATAAGGATGCAGATTTAAGGAGGAAGGCCGTCATCAAGTACGTCATCCCTATTTGAACTCTCTGTCGTTGCCGGAGTCCTCGAATCCTAAGGTTTCCCGGAGCAGCCTCGAAACCGACGTTCTTGGTCGCGTCGCCGTCCAAGAGCACGACATTGACAACGGGAAAAATATATAGGGTAAAAAAAGAAAAGTGAAGGGTGATGCTATTAATACACTTTTTTTTGTTATTAACACACCTTATCTATTTTTTTATTAACACATTTCAATTTTATTTACAAATTTACTATTTGAATTCAGTTCATGATTAACTCTCATCATACATGGGGTGTGTTAATAACAACACCTAAAAAGAATTATAATAATAATTTATGTGGGTTGGGCGGATAATGTTGTGGCTAGGCGGTCGCCACGTGGTAGGGCCTAACGGAAAGGGGGCCAACCTTGTACGCTTCGTTTATTGCCACCTCACAGTTCATTTTGCTCATCTCATAAGCTGTTAATTTAATAAAAGACTAAATTACCCTGATATATAATTACAGTAAAAGACAAATACGTTGATGCAAATTACAAATCATTTTCCTTATCGATTTTGGTTTACTTAGTACATGCTTGGAACTGAATCTTTAGAATTTATGGTCTTCAATCGTTTCTATAGAATCTGAAAACACCTTGCAGCCAGAAGACGAGGTAAATTGTTTTTCTTTCTTTCTCTTGTATTTGTTCTTTTTCTTTTGTCTTGTTTTCTTGTTGATGCTTCAGCATATATAATGAAGCACTGCATATATACGATGCTTTGGCACTCAGGTAAAGTCTAAATATGGATTCTTTGTCGCAGTTGTATGCCATGGAGTGTTCAGTGCTATGTATTAAAGAAGCAATCATATTAATTCCAAGTTCTTGTGCTTCTCCTTATTATCCCAGAAACACAACTATGGGATATAAAACATATTTCTACAGACTTTTGATGAGGAAGATAATAAATTTTTGATTATAGTAGAACCTCGATAATTTAATACCCGATAAATTAATAATGTCGATTAATTAATACTTTTTGTCGGTCTCAAAATGAAGATTTAGTGCAAAATTGACATCGATAATTTAATAACCTCGATTAAATAATACATTTTTCCGCTCCTAAGGCTATAAATTTATTGAGGTTTAACTGTATATAAATAAAAATAGATATATGAAACTGAAAAAAAAATATATGCAGGGTGAACAAAGTAGATGCAGGGTGAACAAAGTAGAGATGACAAAATGGTATTTTAGGTATTATGAATGAGTGAATAAAATAAGCTTACAATCAAAAATATACAAACGGGTGTGAAGAGAATGTGAGGTGAGCAAATTGAATTGTGGGGTGGCAATAGACGCACATTGAATATATTGGAAAAAAGAAAAAAGAAAAAGAAAATTTCTGTGGGCCAGGAGTACAATGACGTGGCTAGGCAGTTCGAGGTGGGCAGGGCCTAGCGGGTAGGGCCCAAACTTCTTTTACCTGTGGGTGCTGAAACAACGACTGAGCTTGGGTGATTATGGAGTTGATCATTTTGGTTTATGAGAGATTCTAACTTTGTTTTGAAAAGTGAAAATCTGGGAAGTGTTGGATGAGGACGAGAATGACATGGAAGGGATTTGGATCTGTGATACTAGTTGATGGAGCACATAAGATAGAAACAAGAAGAAATTGAAAGAGGAAACACATAGGCAATCGTTTGAATGGAACAAGTCCAGTATCACCGTTCAAGCAAAATTGCTTTGATTTGATTTGCAAGAGCAGAAGTGAAAGGAATGGTATTTACTAGTATTAACCATTGTCAATACATCTGAGCTATATCACAAATTATTTACATTTCTACTCTAACCAAAAGAATCTAGAAACCAATACAATGCAAAACGCCACTCTCACAGCAATGGACAGCCCTTGATCAGAACACCAGGCTCTGTTGAGCAAGAAGCCAACGGACAACCATCCGGGGAACTTCCCCACCATTTTAAGTGGACATGATGCATCCCTAGACATAAGTACAAAATTACTGCCATGAAGGCTAATCCAGCGTCCAGAGCCCCAGATAGCATGTAGTTGTGGCGGCTCCACCAGCTGCGGTAGTACCTGTAAGCCACAAAGCCTGAGGCAAATCCAATGAGGATCCAACTGGTGAAATTCACAGCAGTAGCTGGAGGCATGTTGACTACTGTCCCTAAGAGCACAGGCATGGTAATAAGTCTTATCCATTGTTTGGTCGGGAAGGTCTTGTGTGCAAGCCAAACAAGTGCAGGAGCTATAGCCCCAGCCAAGAAGAACCAGTTGATAGCCGAATAGTAGCCAAGGTCCCCAAAGATTCTGCGTGGCCCGACAAGGCCCCAGATGACAGAAGCATCATAGAAGACATGGTCACCGGGGCAAGTCCATGGGCTATCTGCTGGTAGTAACGCCCTGTCGCATATGTCGGGGATTGTGCTCATAAGCCACCATGCCGTTCCTAAATGCACAAGTGCTGCTATGATAGTACCAGCTATCTGATAAGAAATTATTCCAAAGTAAATTAGACCAAATGTTATCCATCAATCTATGGACCAGAAACTTGATATAAATGTCATGTTTGGCAAACTAACCTGTGCCATGAACATTGCTCGAGGAGCAACCTTCATATAGTGTCCAAGCTTGAAGTCTTCCAGAAAAGTGATTCCTTGTTTCATGCTTATGTGTCCATATACTTTGAATAATATGTTAGCAGCTGGATATCCAGGATACAGATACCCAATTATGTATTCTGTGATCACATTCAATGCCGGCATCTGTTCACCGTTGAGAAGATTGTTGATGTTAGAGATGTAACACAGCAAAACTAGACATGTGGCACAAGATTTAAACAAATGTGGTGACCTTCAGAGCATCTCCATAAGGATTTATGAGAATTATTGAGAAGTGGATACAAAAATGCAGAACATGTAATATATTAGCGTGAATCTGTACCTGATTTGTTGTGGCATAAATGACTCCGACAGGTAGAGTGAAGAACAAGGCTAGACCACAAGCAAGCAAGACTCCCCACCATTGCAATTGCAATTGATCGTTGTAGTAATGGCATGTAAACATAGTCGCTGCTATGTTAGCCACAAGGATACATATGAACCACCATCCAGGAACTTGCTTGTATCTTCTCATGAGCTTTGTGTGCACATCTGCCTTCTTTTCCTGGAAGGCAGACTTGGTTAGCTCCCAGATATCTCTGCATGTTTATGACGCAAACCAAGTAAAATATCATATCTCGTTCATTTCATTGCACAATAGATATGATCTACAAAGGGAGGCTTACCTCCCATTGAAGAGGAGGACATGAACAACAGTGGCAGTGAGGCAAGCAAAATTCACACCATAGTTGATAGCAAAAAAGGTGCTGATATGGAGAGGGCCCTCTCGCTCATACGCATCAATGTCAAGCCGGAAATTGGGGTCAATTATAGCTGAAATGTTGTAGCTTTGGCCGGTAGACGTGAACAATCCATCTGAGAATATGGGGAAGGTTCTTGCTTTATACACATTGAGCCAATAAGCCACAGGAGTAATGACATACATCACAAGGACAAAACCAACAGCAACATTAGCAGTAGCAAACCATGGACTGGCAAGCGGACTTCCAAGGTAAGAGGAAATGCTGGACCAATCGAGACCAATAGCACCGATCCCAAGACCATGTAGTCCTGAGCCTAGCTGATGGACTAGAACAGAAGCAGGAAAGATCCAGCAGACCCAGGAAATGGAGGACAACATCGGGAACAAGTAGCCCGGAAAAACATAATAAGCAAAGCTACAAGTGAAAGCAATTAGGAAGAACTGATTCCTTGTTAATCCACCTCTAGGCCTCTCCTCCTTCTCATGTAATGCTCTGTCCACACAACCATATATGCATAACATGCACACAATTCAGACTCCGATCATCTTTATATCCAGTAAAACTATCTGTACCACATTTATAACTCAACTAAAACATATTCATAATACAAGTAAACAACATATAAATGAGTCACATTTGCTATATCGACGATATTTTCTGTACGTCGATATTGACACATTTTTTAGTGATACATTTCCAGAATTTTTTTAGCATAATTTTGAAAATATATCGATTTTTCAGCATTTTGTCACCCAAAAAATATGGTCAGTATTGGCAAACAGCAGTACAAAAGTTTCTACTTTGGGAAAATCAGTCAAGGGAGGTACATTGACCGAATCTACATAACCAATAACAAACCAACACGTGGCAGTAAAAAGTTACCTGAAGAGAGAAACCTGGACGAGATTATGAGGCCACCACATGGCGGCGGGCTCAACTAAATACCGCCGGAAAAGCCCAGCCCAACCGAAGCCCAACACCTGAGTGGTCAAAACGACGAGCAGCGCCACCCAAAACGACATGTCCTTCCCATAAAACACCTTGATGGTGCTGACTATGTGGATCGCGTAGACGTTGCCGGCGCCGGAGTTGGCGAAGATGGTGATGAGCACGTGCTCCTTGACGTTGAAGGGCCCCGGGTTGAGCGTGAACTCGCACCTCCGCCCCTTGAAGAAGACCCGGTCGGTGACGACGGAGGCCATGAGGTGGCCGAGCGGGACCACCGCGATCTGGGCGGAGATCGAGGTTAGGGAGAGAGGCTCTCGCCGGTACCAGAAGAATTGGTTGAGGAAGGAGAGTAGGATACACGCGAGGGATCCGAGCGTCCATGTGCGGAACGTGACGGCCGGGAGGGAGGGGTCGTCGGTGATGGGGACGGTGAGAGCGACTTGCTCGATCGGGGAATTCTCCTCGCCGGAGAAATTTTCCGGTGACGGAGATGAAACGGAAGCATGATTCTTGTTGTGAACTGTGAAGGAAGAAGTCAGTTAATTTTGGATGGAAATTACCAAATTGGATAACAAATAGGACGTGAAAGATTGAAGACTTACGGAGAGGAGCGGTGATTTCGGGTCCGATAGTCATCGGTTTCCGATGTTTGTGGAGAGCAAAGGTCGATGTTTCATTGCCGGAGTAGAGATATCGAAGGGGTTGAAAATTGGTTTTAATATTTTGGAGTGTCCAGGTTGAAATGGGAGGTTGCTTGTGGGACTGGAATAGTGGTCACTAGGTGTCACTGATGACGATGATTAGTGGGTTGTGTTGTGAATCTTGGAGCTTTGCTAATGATTTGGATTGAATGTTGGCTGCTAGTGTATGTTGGTTATGAATCTGTACCGGTTTCCGGCAACGTGCATTCTTTAATCGGAACTGAAAGAATCTCTATACATTTGAGATTATGGTGAATATTAGCCAGGACTTGGTTCATCATGATGTTGGTAAACATATTCGAGGTGAAAGAGCTAGTTTACGGCGGTGAACCCAAGGATTATTACCAAGAAATCAAGATCAAGTTTCCGGGTTGCGCCTAGGGTTAGTGTCCACAAGTTATCTTCGCCAACTATATAAAGCCTCCAAATCTCAATAAAGAATATTTTTAGGATTATGATTTATGATTCAATAAGGAATCATATAAAGCCTCACAATCTTAATAAAGAATATTCTTAGGATTATGATTTATGATTCAGTTCCGATATGTTTTGTTATTTTCTTATTTTCCTAGTTCTATTCTAAATAGGTTTTAGTTACGAGTTAGAGCATATATAAGACACCCTCTATGTTGTATTAAACTCAGAGATTTATCTCACTTATTGTCTTCAAATTCGGTTCGACGTTTGTCTACCGATCTCACCTTTCTACCTATAGCTTTCACTGCGTTACATTAGGATTACTCTTGCATCTTCTATACACAGAGGGCCCTATTATCCATTGCTCTCGGCTTATAAAAAAGTCTCCGACCCGAACGACATAAGACTCCCAATCTGCATCTCTGCGTCTCTCTTACATGGATGCAGGGCAGGTTAGATCTGTATATTTGACGCTGCACTATTATAGAGCTGGAGATAGAGGTGTGGTAGCACATGAAATACAGATCAGCAAAGATGGTAAACCTCTTCTGAAATCTACATCAGCCAAGCCTGACCAACCTGATAAGCTCTTGTTTGATAAAACACAAATGCCAGCAGTGCTTCGCTTTTCCTGTCAGAGAATTGGCTCCAAGTTATACATGGTTAGTAATGAAGGTTGGCTACCAGAAAATGTTCTTGGAAATTTAGCATATGTTCTTGATGCAAAGTCATCTGGAGAGCTGGTGAAATTGCATGAGCTGCCTTCCATAGACTCGGAAGATCCAAAAATTATCGCAGCACATGGCAGGCTTTATCATCTCGCACGTCCAGCAAACAACACATTGGGTAGACCCATGCCCTTTGAGGTGTATGATCCCTCCACCAAATCTTGGGATCCTTTACCTCCTCTACCTCAATCTCCATTCGTCCCATATGCTGAAGCCCCCAGACGCTACTTTGGTTATGCAGTTTGGGGCTCTTGTATTTTGTTTTCATTAGGGTTCCCTGATATGACGTTGACAGCAATCTTCTCTGTGCCAGTACTTTTCAATGCAGAATCAAGAACATGGCATCAAGTCTATGTAAAACACAATATGGGAGGAGTAGATGGTTGTTTTCCTTGGCTTGACAAGGCCGTTGTTGTAGGGGACACTATATACGCCTTGGGATTTAAGAGGGGAACCATCATATCATTCTCTATTACCAAGTCTGGTTCAGAGGAGGATGGTACTCTTAGCTACTCTCTAACAACACCTTACTTTTTGAACGGCTTGAAAATTATTTCACATCCAAAGTATAAGCATCGCAAGTGCATATTACAGTGTTGGTCTCCTTTGGGTGACTTTGAGTTTTGTTTAGTCCAGACTACGACCTCCTCTGATCCCAAGTGTCAACCTTTTTTTATCACCACGTTCAAAATCATCCATAAAGAAGGAACGTTCAGTCATATTGAGAGCTTGTTCTCCGCTCTCCAGTTTATGGGCACTCAAGGTTACGGTCATTTTGTGCCTTTGTTTTGCTACAATCCGTAAGTGGTTTCTTTTTCCTTCTTTTTTACGGTATAATTGCAGTTATATATGTTGGGTTTATGATGTACTCACTTCAATATGCTGCTGTCTGTGTGATGCCTCAGAGATTATGAACCCGAAGAAGTCAAGTTGACTATGAAGGTAGAATGTTGTTTTTCTGTCTATAAATTAATTTTGTTTTCGTAATGCCTATGGTTCAGACGAATCAGGTCTTCATGTCTAAGTCTATGTTTAGTTGTTAAGTCTGAGTTGCAGTATGTGATGCTTTAGTATTGGATTTCACAGGAGGAGATCCGAAAAGAGAGAAACATGTTATCTGATAGCTCCCCGGTGGTTGACTGTGACATTCTGTACGTTGTTTATTACCTGTCATATCAGTTTCTATTTGTTTTTCTTATTGGGATTCTATTTCGTTGTCTGATTATCTATTCTTTTAGGGATATTACACCCAAAGAAGCAAGTTTTCCAAAAATAAAGGTAGATATATATATATATATATATATATATATATATATTGTCTATGTGAAATTCTTTTGATACTTTGATACTGCCTGACAATCAAAAGAATGGATTGTGCAACTCTCTGAGTTAATTGTTTCTGGTCACAAAATTGGGTTTCACAGGGTTTTGTGAAATTGGAGGATGGCAAAAGAAAAATAATAGAGATAGAAAACAGAGGCCTTCGCAGGGTTTTCACGGAGTCCATGTCGTAAGTTGTTTCTTCCCCTTTCAATTTCTGTATGTTGGGGGTTCTATTGTTCTCTTCTTTGCAACTTTATATGATTTATTATTGTTTATGTTCATTGCTCACGTTTCCAGACTTTGGGAAGAAAAAAAAGAGAGGTTGACAAATGAGAAGGTAAAAAATTGAATGCGCATCAGTGAGGTTTTTTTTTTTTTCAATTTCTGTAGTGCCTTTTTATGAAACAATCAGTTGCCTGTGGCTGTTATTATTTCTAAGTATGAGGTTTCACAGGTCGACATGCAGAGCGAGACGAACGGGGTAAAATGCAGCCCTTGCAATGTTGAGTGCTTGAAGCCGTAAGTTGTTTCCTGTGCTTCCTATATTTTCACCTTTTATATGTTTGAATTATTGTGTTTATTTTACGCAGCTTGATATGTAGTATCATTGTTTGATGTCTCAGTGATTTTAGAGACGCCCCCAGCATGGTTGATTCAAATTCATGGTTAGTTTTTCTCTGTTGTTTTGAATACTTTCTGCATGTTGCGAATAGCTATGTTTTGTAGACAGGTCCTAGTGATTTCTGATTATATGTTTCAGGGATAGTAAACAGGTGATACGCCGTAAGAGAAAGGGTAAACGATCAAAGAAAAAGGTGAAGCACATGTCTTATGATTGATTAGTTCTTTGGAATCAGTAGAATATGTTTGCTTTTGAGGCATAGTATCTGATGATTAGATTGGTACAGGGAAGTGAGGGACCTAAAAGAGACTCCTGCATTGTCTCTTTTGTCAAACATCAAGTCTCCACCGTCAAATCGTACGGGAGTGGAAAATACGGCCCCACTGCTTGTCTCATCATCCTTTCCATTGGTTTGACCTTTTCTCTTCCAGAAACTCGGGAGGTGCTTTTCCTTCTTATGAAGGGGATAGGAATATGAAGGCAGGCCTGCTAAAGTTTAGGTTGGAGTGATTGGGCATTTGTGTTATCAGGAAATACTAATTTAAGCTAGCTAGTTTCAAGAACCTTGAAATTATTGTGACCTTCAGTGTCTTGTGAATTAAACTTATTTAACTGTGGATTCTCTATAAATGTAATTTGACAGACCCACTTTTAAGCCATTACTTGCTGTTCTTGGCATGGTTATCTCTTATAGAAGACAATGATGTCCTGAATTTTCAGATATAGTAAGCTGTGTTTGGTTGGTGGAATTAGATCTCCTAGATTTGACGCTCTATTTGTTCCTTCACTCCAAACCCGTGACGGTGAATTGCCAATGGTAATGTAAATATGTAAGGTGAATTAGATCATTAAGCTCTTGTATTTTGTTTTCATTAGGGTTCCCTGATATGACGTTGACAGCAATCTTCTTTGTGCCAGTACTTTTCAATGTAGAATCAAGAACATGGCATCAAGTCTATGTAAAACACAATATGGGAGGAGTAAATGGTTGTTTTCCTTGGCATGACAAGGCCGTTGTTGTAGGGGACACTATATACGCCTTGGGATTTAAGAGGGGAACCATCATATCATTCTCTATTACCAAGTCTGGTTCAGAGGAGGAGGGTACTCTTAGCTACTCTCTAACAACACCTTACTTTTTGAATGGCTTGAAAATTATTTCACATCCAAAGTGTAAGCTTAGCAAGTACACATTGCAGCGTTGGTCTCCTTTGGGTGACTTTGAGTTTTGTTTAGTCCAGACTACGGACTCCTCTGATCCTAAGTGTCAACCTTTTTTTATCACCACGTTCAAAATCATCCGTAAAGAAGGAACGTTCAGTCGTATTCAGAGCTTGTTCTCCGCTCTCCAGTTCATGGGCACTCAAGGTTGCTTGTATCATCATCCTTTTCATTGGTGTGCTTTTTGGACTCTTTTCTCTTCCAGAAAATTAAAAGTGATGGGAATATTAAGGAATGCCTGCTAAAGTTTAACTGGGAGTGCTTGGAGTGGCTAAGTAAGCACACGAGCGGAACGGTGTGTTTAGGTCGTCTCTTCAATGTTTACCCTAAATCTCTTGCTTTTCTGTTATCTGTGTTTTGGGTTGTTTCTTAACAAACAAGGTATTTATAGATTGATTGTCTATCCACACTCGTGATTACCATGCATTGAAGGACAATATATATTAGTATCTCAAATTCAAACTTCATGAAAGCAAATCTAAATCCATTGGAAGATATTGGCTGTGATGAATAGCAGTTCTAAAGGCATACCAAATGCCAACAGTACCGATCAGTTTAGGCCAAGCAAGTGCAAAGTACAACTCGAAAATAACAGTACATTTGACTAGAAATCAGAGAGAAACTTGCAAAAGATCATTACAGAAGATCATGTTTCCCTGGCAGGGCCTTTCTTTGCAGCCTCAGCAGCTGCTTTCTCTGCTTCTATGTCAGCAACGATAGCATCAATTTCAGCTTCTTCAAGTTGTCGCAGACCATGGTCCTTTGTCATGACAGCAACTTCTATGTTCTTCCCTCCACTTTCAACAACCTACAAGTCCACAATTCCACAATGTTATGGTTATTGGAAAAAAAAAAATTATAAAAATGTATAAACAGTGACAATTATGCAAACAAAGTTCCAGTCAGATATCAAAGCTCTAGCCCTGCATCAGGCTTCAAGATGAAGAGTGAAAGTTGCACGACACACAGCTAAGGTCTACTGCCTTTGTGGCTTCCTCTACATTTTCTTTACTCATGAAAGCAGTTTGATCAAGAATATGACACCGTTTAGTTCCTCATGGCTCGAAATTGCATGTTAAACATACTGTAAACAATATTATCTGTGTGACATTCTATTATGCTAAAATCTTAGGTTCTTCAGTAAAGTGCGTGAAATTGAGTATGATTTCAGTTCGTTTTCAAAACCATTGCAAATTACCATACCCTCAACAAGTTCTGTAAGCAGCCTATGCACTTCTATTTCCATCCAAGACTTAACATTACCATTATATCAAAACTCAACTGCACCCTGTTATACAGGATTTTATTGCCTTCCCTTTGAAATGCTTTTGAGAACTTTGCATGGCACATTATAAAGAAATTGGGAATAACTATGTTGTATTACTTACAAAAACAGAAGAGTTACATAGCTTATATACAAGCCACATTGGAACCCTACAAGACTTCTTGTACAAGAAGGTAACTCTAACCGAACTAGGTAACTATAGATACATATCTCTATAAACAATAATGATAGAATCAGATAACCGTCTTGAGTATCTTCTACATATCTTCTTTAGTTTTAATACTCCCCCTCAAGTTGGAATGGATATTGATGACACCCAACTTGTTAAGTAATGTCTCAAACTGAATGGAGCTCAACGGCTTGGTGAAGAGATCTGCCGGCTGGTCTTTGGTTCCAACGTGGACCATCTTTACTACTCCTCGTTGCACTTTCTCACGTACAACATGACAATCAATCTCAATATGCTTTGTACGTTCATGAAAAACTGGATTGGTAGCTATGTAGATGGCAGCCTGATTATCACAAAATAATCTTGTAGGAGCTAAATCACGTACATTTAAATCCTTTAAGATATTTCTGAGCCACGTTATCTCACAACAAGTAGATGCCATAGACCTGTACTCAGCCTCTGCACTGGAACGAGAAACCGTACCTTGTTTCTTAGCCTTCCATGAAACCGGTGCATTGCCGAGCAGGATGCAGTATCTAGTAATGGATCGTCGAGTATCCTTGCACCTCGCCCAATCAGCGTCACAGAAGGCAGTGAGTTCTAATTTTCCTGTCGAAGGGAGTAAGATACCTTGTCCAGGAGTGTGTTTAATGTAACGTAGAACTCGATAGGCTGCATCCATGTGTGGTTGACGAGGTTGATTCATGAACTGGCTTAGGATGTGTACTGAATATACCAAGTCTGGCCGAGTAATGGTCAGATAGATAAGCCGTCCCACTAATCTCCTGTACTGTGATGGATCTTCCAACAAATCACCGTCTGCTTGTGTGAGTGAGAGGTTCTGGTCAACAGGAAACCGAGATGGTTTTGCACCCAAGTAGCCTGCATCCTCAAGGACTTCAAGGGCGTATTTCCGCTGACATAACACTAATCCTTTCCTTGATCTTGCCACTTCAATGCCTAGAAAGTACTTAAGCTGCCCAAGGTCCTTCAACTTGAATCGGTTCGAAAGGAAGGTCTTTGTGTCTTCGATGTCTTGTATGCAATTTCCTGCCAAGATTACATCATCCACATACACTAAAAGAGCAGTGAACTTTCTTCCTCGTGTTCGTACAAAGAGAGAATAATCGGACCATGACTGATGAAAGCCTGCAGTTTTAAGAGCAGTAGAAAGCTTGATAAACCATTGTCTCGAGGCTTGTTTCAATCCGTATAAACTCTTGTGAAGCTTGCAGACACGAGTCTCCCCCTTTCCTCCAAATCCAGGAGGAAGATGCATATAGACTTCTTCGGTAAGATCGCCGTTCAAGAAGGCATTGTTGACATCAAGTTGATGCAAGTGCCAACCATTGAGGGAAGCAAGGCCGAGTAAGACACGCACGGTGGTGAGCTTGGCAACCGGGGCAAAGGTCTCGCGATAATCAACTCCTGCTTTCTGACTATAACCTTTAGCTACAAGACGAGCTTTGTACCTCTCGATGGTGCCATCCGGATTAAATTTGAGCTTGTAAACCCATTTGCAACCGATAGCACGTTTGTTTGGCGGTAAAGGCACCAAGCTCCACGTGCGGTTAGATTGTAAAGCCTCAATCTCAGCTTGCATGGCAGTCCGCCATTCAGAGACGAGCACTGCCTGTGAATAAGAAGTAGGCTCCTTGTGGATGGTGAGTTGAGTGCTAAAAGCACGATGAGAAGGTGATAAACGATCATAAGACAACACATGAGCAAGGGAGTGAGTAGTACCTGACGGCGGAGCAGATGATGGGAGAGTCCTGGAAGGCAGCGCTGTCTCGACATGGAAGTCTTGCAAGAAGGTTGGAGGCTTGGTAGGACGGGAAGAGCGACGAGGAACAGAAGGAGGGATGTCGGGAATGGGGGTAGAAGAGAGAGACTCGATAGGGTTCGGAGTCGGAGAGGTGGAGTCTTCGAGGATTGGAGATGGAGGTGACACCGGAGCGGTGAGGGTTGTAGGATCATTGGAGGGATCAATGGTTTGTGGCGGAAGCAAAGTGTCAGATGGTGGAGAAGAATCCCTACTTGGTGCGGAAACCCCAAAGTCATGGGAAACCCTAGAAAACCCAAAGTCTGGTGGTGGAACCGTAGTTGAAGGAGGATTGTGTGTAGTGGCATATGGGAATTCTGTTTCATGAAAAATCACGTCCCTAGACACAGTAACTTGCTCGGTGTCTATGTTGTATACCCGGTAACCTTTCTGCCCGGATGGATAGCCCAAAAAGATGCATTTGTGAGCCCGGGGTTCGAATTTTGCTGGTTTGCTGGGATGGGAGGAAGCAAAGCAAAGACAACCAAAAATCTTGAGATGAGAATAACTAGGTTCTTTGTGGAACAGTCGTTCGAAAGGGCTCTGACCTCCTAATAGTGGTGTGGGAGTGCGATTGATTAGGTAAGCCGATGTAAGGATGGCATCACCCCAGAAACATTTAGGAAGGCTAGCTTGGAAAAGTAAAGCTCGTGCCATGTTGAGAAGATGGCGATGCTTCCTCTCAACCACACCATTTTGCTGAGGTGTGTTGACACAGCTTGTTTGATGACAAATACCTTTGGACGCATAAAATTCGCTGTGTTTGAATTCAGGACCATTATCACTACGTACAATTTTGACACTTGCACCAAATTGTTTTTCGGCAAAGTGAATAAAATTGACTAATAAACCTCGAGCTTGTGATTTGTGTGACATTAAAGAAACCCAAGTGCTCCTAGTGTGGTCATCAACTATGGTGAGAAAATATTTGGCGCCCGAATAAGTAGGTTCATGATAAGCACCCCAAATATCAACATGAATCAATTCAAAAGGAAATTTGCTTGAAATTGAACTTAAAGGAAAAGACTTCCGAGTTTGTTTGGCCAAAGGGCACACAGAACAGGTATTTGCATCGCAAGATTTATTGGAAAGAAAAGAAAACTGAGAGAAGACTCGGCTTGAGGGATGTCCAAGCCTTTGGTGCCAAAGAGAGGATGACTGGCTCGAGACCGTGTGGCATGTGCCTTGCTTAGCTTTGTCGAGACAGTATAGGCCTTCCTTCTCAGAGCCCGTCCCAATCATCTTCTCCGATCGTAGGTCCTGTATGAAACAAAATTCTTTTAGAAAAATGGTGACGCAGAATGAATCACGGGCAAGCTTGCTGATAGATATAAGATTTAGGTAAAACAATGGTATACATAAAACATTGTGAAGCACAAGGGTGGACGAAAAAGACACGGTTCCAACATGACTCACTCTAGCAAAGCTACCATCAGGAAGTTTGACACTTCTATTTTGGACAGGATATTTAGTGGTGAGAAGATGAGGAGTACATATGATATGATCGCTAGCCCCACTGTCTAAAATCCAAGTACTTTTCTGATCATGTCGTACATGATGTAAAGCTTTACCTGATAGTTCTTCAAAGCTAGAAGAATTACCAACATGGTTTGCGGTGCTGGCTTTGTTCTTGTTCAACATATCAACAATTTGCTTGCATTCTTCCTTTGAGAAAGGAAAGCCGACGTGATTTCCTTCTTCAACCATTGCAGTAACATGGTGACTGCTGGAGTTACGATCTGCTATGGTCTTTCTTCTTCGGCAAGTGTCATAGGTGTGACCCTTCCAACCGCAGAATGTGCACTTGAGATGCTGGCGGCAATGCTCGGTAAGGTGACTCTTATGGCACTTCTCACACTTCGGCTTGCTGCCTTCGGCACTCTCTGCACGGCTATTGGATCTGCCGCGATCTCGACTATGGTCTCGGTCACTACCTCTCACAGCAAAGGCTGCAGCTTCTAGGGGCTGCATGCTTTGTTTGCTTCCCATGGCTGCCGCAGCCTGTTTCTCGTGACGTAGCACCATTGAATAGGCTTTGTTAACAGCCGGGAGAGGCTCAATAGCAACAATAGTACCACGCATTTGCGCATAATGTTCATTCAATCCCATGAGAAACTTCATTGTTTTCTGATTTTTCACATACTCACTTAGCTTGCCACCTTCCTCACATGCACAGGGACTTAGATCACAGAGGGCATCCCGCTCATCCCATAGGGCTTTGAGTTTTGTGAAAAAGGTAGTCACAGAATCGGTGCCTTGCTCACATCCGTGAATCTCGTTCTCTATGTTGAATAACTGGACAGTGTTGGATTGCAGGAACCTTTCTTGTAACTCAAGCCAAACTGTGCGTGCGGTTTTGCAATGCATGACGCTCTTGGCAATAGGATTCGACATGGATGCTCCAAGCCAAGTCTTGACAAGAATATCGCAACTGTCCCATTGTTGCCTCTCATCTGCCTTGTCTTCTGTAGGACGTTGTGAGGTCCCGTTGATAAAGCCGATCTTGTTTTTGATCTGCAATGCCATGGTCATAGATTGGCTCCATTGCATGTAGTTGTCTTCTGCCAAGGACTGTGGTACGAGAATCGCACCAGGCTGATCCGAATGGTGAAGATAGAGGGGATGATTTGGGATCTCCCATGGTTCGGGTGTGCGTGCGAGAGCGCCGGAAGAAGAGGCTTCTTTGAGCAGCTTCTCCCTTAATAGGGCTAGCACTTTTGTCTCGTCGGCACCTTCTGTCATGGGGCTGGTTCGGTGTTTTAGGGTTTGGCCGAGGATCGGTTTGCTCTGATACCATAAAGAAATTGGGAATAACTATGTTGTATTACTTACAAAAACAGAAGAGTTACATAGCTTATATACAAGCCACATTGGAACCCTACAAGACTTCTTGTACAAGAAGGTAACTCTAACCGAACTAGGTAACTATAGATACATATCTCTATAAACAATAATGATAGAATCAGTTAACCGTCTTGAGTATCTTCTACATATCTTCTTTAGTTTTAATACATTAAGTTAGATACTAAACTCATGAGTGCTAAATCACGTGCATACATCGGATTGAATGTGTAGTGGACATCACGAAAATTAGGCAACTCAAAACCAATCTAAACCACGTACCTAAGTGCACTGGTTTTCGGGTTTGCTGGCCTGCAATTCAGTGATCGATCATGTTCATATGCAGCAAAGGGATATACATTTGCTATCTGATATTGCATTACTATTTGAATGTGTTCATCTTCTTATGTCACAAACTAATATCCAGTATATTGCAGACTTGCAGTCCTGCATATTGAAATTGATATGTCACGTGGATCATATTAATAGGGATTGGCAATAAGGATCCAAAAGCCACATTGAATTATAAACCCAACTATTTATATCAAACAACATTGCACATCATATTCGCCCCATAATAAATAACATAACTTTTGGCTTCGTTTTTCAGGTAAGGTAGATAATAAGCATCAACACAGATATGGATGTGTAAATAACTATATCCCACAGAAACCCGAAGAAGCAGTGAGAATTAAGCACTAATTTAACGCAATGAATTTTCTGTCCTGCCAAGATTTTCTTCTTAATCCGTCTTCATTTTTCGAAGTTTCTTCCCTCATTATAGTTGCATTCATCAACAATAATGCTGCTGACACTGCTGTTATACTGCCGAAGAACAAAACAGTTCATGCACTTTTTGCTTTAGAGATTCAACAGTAAACAGTTGATATCCTGGCAGCCGAAGAATAACTTGGAGTCAAGTAAATATTTCTGGCTTTTCTGAATCCGACTCTGTTGTGATTCTAATCGGTAGAGCCTAGGAATCAGATTGTGATTCTGTTTCCTCCTACTTATTAATGAAGATGCAAATTGAGACTGATAGTGACGAATTTGGGTTTCATCAAATACTAGTCTCGGCGAAAATAGATCCAGACGAACCTCAAAAATTGTTATGCAATGGACATTTGTCCATGTAAAACCTCATTTTCGTAAATAAAAGAATGTAGAAAGGAACAATGATATAGAAGAAAGAAAGAGAGAGGACTGAATTCAACTAAAACAATGTCGAAAGGAACGATGATTCAAATAGCTGTATCAAAGATTAGTATCATTCGTTCAATCAAACAGAAATACAAAAGCAAATTAACTAACAGAAGATCCAAATCATGTTAGTAGAAAGTAAAACATAGAAACCGCATAAACCAAAGGATCTTCAGGGTTGCTATCCCACATATGACTCAAAGCAACACTCATGAGCAATACTTGTGATGCATATAAGACAATATTTAATTATAGATTTGTAATCTTTGATATTTCATTATTCAGATACTTTTTGAAAATTATTTTATAATTATTAGGATTTACGTTTAATTAGCTTTTCTTTTAGCTTTAAGCTACTTATTCTCCAAGTATTGTAACCCATATAAATATGGGTATTGTAATAGTTGTTAGGGAGCTTATGTTTTATGATTTAAATCAGTTTATTTGCGGCATGGATTTGCCTTTTTCTACGAGTTTGCTACTCATTATTTCTAGTGTCTGTTGAGTGACTGTTAGAGACCCGTTCTTGATACCTGATCCGCATCAGTTGTAGAGAATTAACTTTGATTTGGTTACTCTTTTCAGACTCCCCCAATCCCCTCCTATTGGCTCCTCATGTGAGATAGTAGCTGTCCCGTATCAACATTCAACTTATACCAGACACAGTTTTCAGCTTCAACTATTACCCCATCATCATCCTCCATTTCAAGGGGACTTTACAATCCTGAAAATGTAGCACAAAAGGAGACATTATATGAAAATAGAGAGGCAAAATCTAGATGAAAATAGGCAAGAGAACTGTAATGAGCAAGAAAACGTAATGAGAACCTAGATAATTTGACTCAAATGAGTCTCAACATTTATCCACAGCACCGGTAGATAGGTGCAAACATATTCACATATTTTTTGCCCATCTTACTAACCAAAAAACCCATAGTCTGAATAGCCATTTACCACATCGATTCTCTTTACATGCTACAAAGATGACAGACACAAGTCAGATTTGCTTGTTTGATTACAACATGAAACCTTCAATTGACTAGAATATCAAGAGCTAGTTTGACTAGAATATCAAGACCTAGAATCAAACATCAATTTCACTATCTCTTTTTTTTGCTGCTTTACTACTATACAAGTACAAATATTACTACTATGGTCTCCACATTCATGTACTATCTTTTTTCAAGGTGAAAGGAAAAACAGATTATCATGTTCCCGAGGCAAAAAGAAAGCAATGAATGACCTGAATTTATGTAATTCATCAGCCAGAAGCGGAAGAAAAGGGAAATTGATATATCCTAAACCGAAAAAAGAATCAATCAAAGCACGAACTAAGTAATTCAGATATTCATGACCCAAAAAAGGAATCAATCAACCCATTTTGCAACATTTAGAACTGTACTTTCTAAATTTTTGCACCAGTTAAAGGCCTGTCAAACAATGTGCTTAATGTTCTTCAATAACTAAAGATGTTCACTAATTCAGATATGTTAGTGTTTCATACACCCAAACTGGAACTTTTTTACTTATCCCAAAAAGTGACTAAGCACCTATGGAGATTGCCAAATTTACCTGTATAAGGACTTCTCTTCCACTACGTATTGATGAACCTGCATACCCGAAAGCATATGTTAGCATTGATAACAGGAACTAAAAACTGTTCTATTATATGTTCATTTTCTGTAGAATGCACTGTATGTTGATCTAACTTCTAAGTCAAGACATTTAGGCTCCTTATGGTCAACTTGCGATTGTATCCATCCTACCAGTTGCATTGAATCAGTCCCAGCTAAGGCTGGGTACGGGCCGAGACCGGCCACTGATTTTCTGGGACCGGGTTCAGACCGGCAGAACTGAAACCGGGCCGGGCTTCCACCTGAAAATTTTTGGGACAGGCCAAAGCCCGGACCGACCAAAAACAGGCTAGTCCTTCACATTAGTTATGTAAACTGATGTAAACCCTACTTCTATATAAGGACACATTAGTTATGTAAACTGATGTAAACCCTACTTCTATATAAGGAGGCTAATGAGAATGAATGAGAATACTTCTACCTCCTCCCAACTATTCTCTCTGTGTCTTCTTTTCTTTACTTTACCATAGGTAGTGGCCTATTGTAAATGAGAAAATGTCTATTTAGTACTAATTTAAACCCCTTATTCCCCATTCCAATGACAATCTTTTTCATTAGCCCATTCCAATAAAAGGTAACCATTTTTATGCCCAAATACACAAATATTTACTAAAGTCTTAACAAACCATATTATTGTAAGACTATTTTCCCCTCACCCCTTAAACATGCATATAGAGAGAAAATGGAAGAGAGAATACTTGACCGGAATCTCACCGGACTCCGGTCACCGGTTGTTGGACTCCGGTCACTGGCCGCCGGATTCCGGTCACTGGTGACTCGGTTACTGATCCCCAATAATCGGTTACTGACCCCTAATAATTGGGTAGTGACCCCAATAACTTGGTTACTGACCCCCAATAATTGGGTTACTAACCCCTAATAATCAGTTACTGGCCCTTAATAATCGGGTATTGACCCCAATAACTTGGTTACTGACCCCCAATAATCGGGTTACTAACCCTAATAACTTGGTTACTGACCCACAATAATCAGTTACTGACCCCCAATAATTTGGTTACTAACTCCCAATAATTCGTTACTGACCCCTAATAATCAACTGATTCCAGCTTAATTTAATAGAAAAGAAGAAATATCACAACATAATCGAGTTACTGAACCCAATCTCAAACCCCAATTTCAGCATACGCCACTAGCGCAACCTGGTCAGGTTCCACATTCGCCCTCCTCGTCTCCCTAGAAACTTCTAACCTCAAGACTTCTCCATAGAAATGTCGAAATTCCTCATCAATGATATCATATACTCCGCATTCCAGAGTATATACCTAAACTCAAAATCCCAATCCATTTTAATTCAATCAAATATGGATTCAAAATCTTCAAAATTCGGAAATGAAGTCGAAAATATCAATTACCCGCTGACCTTTCAATTAATGGATATTTCGGTTGGTTCGGTACTCAACAACTAGGCACCCTCCACGGCTCCTCAACAACAGCGACCTTGGAAACCTTCTCAGCAGCCAGGGAGCTCTGCATACCGTAATCATGACGGAGAACTGATTGGACGGGCATGAACATCGGGCGGCACCGGCGAGCACAAGCTAGAGGCGGAGGCCGAAGAGTCAGAGCTTAATTGCTTGGAGATTGTTGAGATGGCGAGCAACACAGTGTTTTGGATCTGCTGCCGGGGTCGGATGAGGGGGCTCAGAGAAGGAGGACGTTGACGAGCGGCATTGATTGCTGGCAGCGGTGGAGGAGGTTGCAGAGGAGAGAGTAGAGGTAGGGTTAGAGATTTGATACTCGTTGCTCGTCGTCGCAGCATCGGCGCATGTGTCGATGAAGCATAGGCGGCGTTGTTGTGTCGTCCAGGAGAGAGAGAGAGAGAGAGAGAGAGAGAGAGAGAGAGAGAGAGAGAGAGAGAGGTGAGTTGAATGAGGATCAGGATAGAAAAGTCTTTTCTTTAAGAATCATTGGAATGAGCTCATGAAAAAGATTTTCATTGAAATGAGTTTTGGAAACCATATTTTTGTGCAGTTGACAGTTGAACATTTTTCTTTTTTTATTGTTTGTTTTTGTTTTGAGAATGGTATAATTGAATAAGTTTGATATCCAGAATAACTACATTACTGAGAATCTGCACAGGTAAAAACCTAGTATAAAATAAAGATCAGCTTGTAGAGTTAAAAAGAAGAAAGGAAGTCTGGGCTTAACGTCATGAGATGCGTTCCGGCCCAAAACGAAGTTATCCCAATCCGAAACGAGTTGTCGTCTCCCAATCTCATCCCTGCGTCTCTCGCAGCAAATTTACAGAGCCTCCCTTCTTCTCCCCTCGTAGATCTCGATCAAGGTCAGTGAGTTTCTAGTCTATTTTTCTGGGTAATTTTGATGCGAAGTAACAGATCTATAGGATTTTCTGTTCGAGTTGTTAGTTATTGCATTGAAACTTAAGATTTTTGTCTGGGTTGAAGAATTAGTACATGGATTTGCCAACCTGGGAAATAATTAATTTGAGTTTAACTATTGAGTGGGTTTCACAAATTATTATTGTAAATTTCCTGTGTCGATCTGATGAACTGGATTGTATGGCTTTGGCTTAGGCACATGGATGCAGGGCAGGTTAGAACTGTATATTTGACGCTGCACTATTTTAGAGCTGGAGATGAAGGTGTGGTAGCACATGAAATACAGATCTGCAAAGATGGTAAACCTCTTCTGAAATCTACACCAGCCAAGCCTGACCAACCTGATAAGCTCTTGTTTGATAAAACACAAATGCCAGCAGTGAATCGCTTTTCCTGTCAGAGAATTGGCTCCAAGTTATACATGGTTAGTGGTGAAGGTTGGCTACCAGATAATACTATTGGAAATTTAGCATATGTTCTTGATGCAAAGTCATCTGGAGAGCTGGTGAAATTGCATGAGCTGCCTTCCATAGACTCGGAAGATCCAAATATTATCGCAGCACATGGCAGGCTTTATCATCTCGCACGTCCAGCAAACAACACATCGGGTAGACCCATGCCCTTTGAGGTCTATGATCCCTCCACCAGATCTTGGGATCCTTTACCTCCTCTACCTCAAGCTCCATTCTTCCCGTATGCTAAAGCCCCCAGATGGTACTATGGTTATGCAGTTTGGGGCTCTTGTATTTTGTTTTCATTAGGGTTCCCTGATATGACGTTGACAGCAATCTTCTTTGTGCCAGTACTTTTCAATGCAGAATCAAGAACATGGCATCAAGTCTATGTAAAACACAATATGGGAGGAGTAAATGGTTGTTTTCCTTGGCTTGACAAGGCCGTTGTTGTAGGGGACACTATATACGCCTTGGGATTTAAGAGGGGAACCATCATATCATTCTCTATTACGAAGTCTGGTTCAGAGGAGGACGGTACTCTTAGCTACTCTCTAACAACACCTTACTTTTTGAATGGCTTGAAAATTATTTCACATCCAAAGTATAAGCTTAGCAAGTACACATTACAGCGTTGGTCTCCTTTGGGTGACTTTGAGTTTTGTTTAGTCCAGACTAAGAACTCCTCTGATCCTAAGTGTCAACCTTTTTTTATCACCACGTTCAAAATCATCCATAAAGATGGAACGTTTAGTCGTATTAGGGCACTCAAGGTTACGGTCAATTCTTGCCTTTGTTTTGCTACAATCCAGATTATGAACCCAAAGAAGCATTGTTGAATTTGACAAAGGACATGTTAAAAGAGAGAAACAAGATAGAAGATATCTCACAGGAGGTTGACAATGATATTCTGGGCATTAAACCCATAGAAGCGAGCTTGACACATGATGAGAAGGTTGAAATGCAAAACGAGACGAACAGCGTCAAAAGCAGCCTTGAGTGCCTGAAGCTAGATTCAGCACTAGGAGGAGAGAGTGCGACTACCGTTGAAATAAAAAGCAGCCTTGGCAATATCGACTCAAACTCGGGGGATTTTGAACCCAAAGAGAGTGTGATTGACAGGAAAAAGACGAGAAGACGCCTTAAGAGAAAGGTTAAACGCTCAGAGAAGAAGGGAACTAAAAGAGACTCCTACATTGTCTCTCTTGTCAAACATCAAGTCTCTACTATCAAATCATTCGGAGGAAGAGCATACGTCCCCATTGCTTGTATCATCATCCTTTTCATTGGTTTGCTTTTTGGACTCTTTTCTCTTCCAGAAAATTAGAAGTGATAGGAATATTAAGGAATGCCTGCTAAAGTTTAACCGGGAGTGCTTGGAGTGGCTAAGTAAGCACACGAGCGGAACGGTGTGTGTAGGTCGTCTCTTCAATGTTTACCCCCTAAACGCGTAAGTCTCTTGCTTTTCTGTTATCCGTGTTTTGGGTTGTTTCTTGGCAAACAAGGTATTAATAGATTGGTATGCATTTATGTTCTGAAACCTTTGGAGGTTGATCATGACTTGGATGTGTGATTTGAATACGAAATTTGATGCATTTGATATAATTTCAGAGAAAATTTTCAAGTTGTGACCAAGGTTAGCGTCTAAAGAAGTTTCAGTTTTGAGAAAGAGACCCGATTAAGTTTCCAGTTGAGAAAACTGAATCATGTCGCAGCCTGTAATTGAAGTTTTCATAATGTAGTACACACCATAATTTGGCGGGCAAAAGATAAAAGCGAATAGTGATAGCCTCACTGCCTTTGAATGATTGTTTCGAAAAGAAAAAAGAAGAGAGGAACTGTTGTTGTATATAATCCTACAATTTCAGTTGGTGCTCATTAAGATTGAAAGGAAGAGTTAAGTACTGCAATTATATTGCATTACAAAAACAATCATCCGAAGGGACAAACATGATATCTAGCAAACTTTGATTAAATGACTAATTTTGTAAACTTTGCAACAAACAGTCCGCTAGTGTTTGAAGTCAAAGGATCAAAGCGCAGTGTTCTTGGCAGTTGCCCGCTCTTGCAAGGCCAATTTTCAGCAGAATCTATCGCCTGCAACTCTGCGTAACAAGGAGCATTAGACTAAATAACTAGCGCATACAAGAGATATTCAGGTGGAGCAATGTAGTCAAAATTCATATGCTCAAGCAAAGCCACCATGGTGGTTTGAAATCTCACCACGGAGAAATTGATACTGGATCACTTTAATACTGGCAGACTGCCACCATATATGGACTCATTACTGTAACTAAATATGAAACCATAATATTATGACATAGCAGAAAGGGCTTTACCGGCAGAAGAGTTTTCCTCAAGAAACTGCTTTACCACATCTTCATTCTGAGCAACTGTCAAACTAATCAATGGAAAATAAATTAGAAACGTAGGCAATTTGTTTAACACAAAGCTAAGGGAACAGCAAAAGGCACCTGCAAGTGCTATAAACAAGCAGTCCGCCAGCTTTTAGCAATCTAAAACCATTCGTTAGGAGTTTTAACTGCAAACGAAGGAAAAAGGCTACTTTCAGCTTACTAAGGAGCTTATACCAGTCGAAAGTAAACCATGCATCGATGCTGTAGTTAGAATCATGCCATGAAGAATAGATAGTAATCACATCAAGCTGCTTACGACGCTTCTCTATTTCTTCCTCAGACTATGATAGGAATCCATATGGTGTTCAACTAACAACCTATATAAACTTCTTAGTACTCTTAAGAGATATTGCTTTGGCTTCTAATTTGTGAAAAAGGATGCCATGCACCGAGTATTAACCTCAAACACTTTATCATATAGGAAACTGGAATAATTGATCTTCTTTCAATTGGAACTTCGATGATATGCAACGTAGCAAAGTCCACATATAAGTGTCAAAAAGCATAGATCACATACTTGAAGTGCAGTGAGGCTATCACCTCTCTCTGCATCCAATACACGGCGTTGAAGAGTGCCCCAACCCCAATGTTCAAATTTTTGGACATGTTTAATTGATCCATCATGAGTGCACTCTGCATCAACAAGGACCTGAATCAAGATTTAACTAGCTTAGTAAATCACAACCAACCTAGCATGATGTTGAATCACAAACACCACAGACGTAACACAACCAATTCATAAAAAAAGTTTTATTACTTAAGATAACAGATGTGACAAGGAAAAATGGAAAGAGATCTGAACAGACAAAAGGATAATACGTGTTACCTTGTCATAGCCACAGCTCAAAATATGACTGTCACAAAAAGTTTGGTACAATTCACTTTTCTTTAACCCTACCACACCAGATTGGCAGCCATAATAAATGAGCTCTGGTTGTTGAGTCCCTGAATGTGCCGCACCACCTTTTCTTATCCTAGCTGCTTGTTTCCTTTCTTTCCATGGTCTCCTAGACGTCCACTCCTTGAATGTCACATTTTCCTCTAATCCAGATTCACCTGCATAGTTCTAGATGGAATGATAACATATCATAAACAGCATGACGCTTGCAATGGTATTAGTGTCACTCATAAAGCTTTCGTCATATGTGGATTCAGATCACTTACATGATTTAGAATCAGCATGATTGCTCATGGGAATGATGGAAAAAGTAGTACCATCAGCAACAAAGAGTCGGCAGCGACTGCCCAAAGCATATTTCTGCAGCATAGTCCTACAAGCCGCCAGTCGGTGTCTTGAAACATCAACGCCAGTCACAGAACCCGAATCATCAAGAAGGTCCGATATCAGACAAAGCTTAGCACCTGTCGATAAAACACACACGCTAGATAAAACATACTGAACATTGCAGTAAACAGATGTCATCAGAATAACAGAATCAGAGACTCCCACATTGAGAACAAGCTTAGTCATACACTCATACAGTCATACTTCATTTTTCTAAATCAAATAACATAACTAATTCACCATGGGCAGCAACATCAAGTCTCCCTTCATCACTCTGATACTAAAACGCGAAAACTTTACACCATACTTCCACATTCAGCATTGCATTTTACCAAATCATCCACTCAATTAGAAACCAACTTACCCGGAGCGGCGCAAAGATCAAGAACATGATCTCCAGCTGAAACATCCAATGCCGAAACAGCAGCTCCTGACGCCGCATCGATTCCATATATCTGAAAACACCACACAAACACAGAAAGACACAATCTTTCAATCAAAACTCACATTTTTTCTTTTTCTGCTACCAATCAAACTTTTCTTACTTCATACTCACCTTCCCTTCTCTGTACGCATTTGAATTAGCAATATGAACATCTGGGGGTAGAGAGTAAAACCCAGGCAACCACTCCACTCTTTCAAGCTTGCACTTTATTTCACCTTCTATTGATTCGATTTGATCTTCACACCCAGGCTTCACCCTTTCAATAATAATAAATAAATAAAACAAAACGCTATCAAAATCAAATCTTGAGAGAGAGAGATAGAGAGAGAGAGAGGGTACCTTATGTAACGAGGGGTGGAGTGGGTGGCGGTGTAAATGGAAGGGTCGAGTCCGTTGTGTTTCAGGAAATCGAGGAAGGCTTCCGGCAACGCCGGTGAGTTTGAAGCTGCTGCTGCTTCTTCTTCTTCCATTCAACTTTCACTGTGGCCAGACGGTGTCGTTTTGGTATTTTATTTGGCGGCTGGAAGGGAGGGGTATTCTTTCTTTAAGGCCACCTATTTTACGGGATTCTTCAAATTGGACCCTCTATTTTCTGTTATTTTCTTTGAGATCCTTTAATCGTTTGCGATTTACTTTTTCGGAATAAGATTTAGGCGTTTTAGCTACTCACTCAGAGGCTCCTTTTGACATTGTTTTGATTATATTCACAGCACATCAGCAGTGTCTTTTTTTTCTTTTCTTAAAGTTCTAGTAATCTCTAACTAGCCCTTACATGCTTACTCGATGAAATACTTTGTTAGAACTAAGATCATTACACAACAAGTAACTCATGAAACGCAAAGTTTCAAATTCAGAAAATCAAAAACTTAAACAACACATAATTTTATATCATCTTCAATGTAAATTATCTATATATCTCATTTTATCGAAATGATGAACTTTGTTGAGGTCTAAATAAACCTCATCATACCATCTAATTGTGTGAGCAATGTGGATCCAAAATGGAGACTTCAAATAGGAATAGCTAATAGGTACTATGTTATTGAGTTAAATGCCATAACAAGAAGATTTAGGAGGAAAATACTCCATAATTAGCTTTGAAACTATGATAAAATATGAAAGTAAAAATAGTAAAGAAGTGGGTGAAAAGCAAAGAAACTATAAGCTTATTTCAGCTCTTCAGCTCTTTACCTGGATTTCATTATGTCAGTCACAAAGTTTCCTTAAACTCACTGTCTCAATATATTGTTCCTCCATGTTTGCTTTTCAATTTTCAGATTCCATTTCCCAATTCATCCTAATTCTCAGTTAGTTAAATTTCATACAAATTCAAGCTTATCAACCCAGTAATCTGCAAGAGGGTACTGAATTTTCATGTTCTTATTGTTCTTCATGGTGAAAGTTTCGTTCTTTCGAACCTTGATTTAGTAACCAATTTGTGTTTGCTAATATTTGATTTAGGTAAATTGAGCTGAGAAAGAGAAAGATGAGGCAAGTTTTACTCGGGTTCTCTGTGCTTGTGTTTGTTGAACTAAGCTCCGCAACTGTGGTTTACAAACCACTGTCTATGGCCTTCGCGGACCTCCCTGCCAAGTTTGGTAATTTTCCATCTTTTCCCTAATTCTGATGTAATTTAGTTCAGTTTTTGTGTTTGACTCGATAAAGTTTAAAACTTTCTGTTTTGGTTGTGTTTTGATTGAACAGAAAGTAGATGAAAAGAAATCTAGTCTTGTTTAGGATGCAATACTGTGGTTTTTGATGTTATTGGTTTCGGTTTTTGTAGCTGTTAGTGTCAATAGCTCTGGTGCTTGTGGAGCTTTGGTTAATGCTGACCCTTTGAATGCCTGTTCGCCTCTAAGCAATGGGCACCGATCAAATGAAACTGAGAAAGCAAGGTTTGCTTTGATAGTTAGAGGGGAATGTACTTTCAAGGATAAAATACAGAATGCTCAAAATGCTGGTTTTGGTGCCGCAATTGTTTATGATGATAAAGATGGGTCAGATTTAATTTCCAGTGAGTCTTCATTCACCTTGGAATTTCGGTTTGCTGCTCTGATTGTTTTGAACATGTTGGGTTCCCCTTAGTCCTTATGCATATGAAAATTGTGGTGGAATCTGCGCTATATGTTTTAACGTTTGCCTTCATTGTAGTCCTAAATATATCCTTGAGCATCATGTTTGGTTGTTGAACTAACTAGCTAGACTTAGTCTTTTAGCTGCTATAGATTTATAATGATGCTGTATCTATTGTTGCAGTGATGATAAACGGTGAGAATACTACAATTCATGCCGTGTTTGTTTCAAAGGCAACCGGTGAACTACTGAAAGAGCATGCTCATGATGAAGAAGGGGAATGCTGTATCTTCCCATTTGCAAAAGAGACAGCCTGGACTGTGCTAGCTATATCTTTTCTCTCATTCATAGTCATATTGGGTATATTATTAATAGCCTTATTTGCTCCAAGACACTGGCTGTACTCACAAGGAAGAAACCAACTTCCTAAAAGTGTGGATACCAAGGTGGTGGAAGCTCTACCTTGCTTCACATTCAGTTCCGCTCGTTTGGGTGAATGCCACAGTGAGGAAACTTGTGCCATCTGCCTTGAGAATTACAAAGATGGGGAAATTCTAAAAGTTCTTCCCTGTCAACACGGTAAGTTCTAAGATGTTATACTCATGTTGACATTCCTACTAATTTCGTCAGAGTTCCGCTACCAGTCCCAATATGCCACAACATTTTGCAATTTAAACTTCATTTACCTTTGCATATTAAGGAAGTCCTATCACTCTTAAGACATCACAGGCCACTGTGATGTGTCATAAATTCATACGAGTAGACTTCCAATAGTTCATAAATAGTGTTGTTGAAGAACATGAGGTATTGTAATATGCTGAATGTCCATATAGTAGGCATGTGGATTAACTTGAGGTCTCATAAAATATATTAGAACACTATGTCCAGTCTAAAAGAGAGAACTTGAAGGAGCTATTAGTCATCCACATCCAGCTAAGAATACAAATAAGTAGAAATATATCTACTGGTTTAAGTCTTCTAGTATTTTCACATTTTAATATTGGTTTTAAGTACAGTACACTGATTTATCCGAGTAGGCACTTTGTTTTGACCCGATACGTGTAACTGTGTAAGTTAACAATACTCTTTTACCTTGTCATTTGAATTTCCGTTAATCACTTGAAGGTTACTTGCAGAATTTCATTCAAGCTGTGTGGACTCATGGCTGACAAAATGGGGCTCATGCTGCCCCGTGTGCAAGCATGATATGAGAACAAAATCTGTGAATCCTGAGGTAAGAGAGTGGGGTGCATTATATAATGTTCGATGCTTGAGTCTTGTTTAGGTTTGTTGAATGTTGAGACTCTTGGACAACCTATATTCTTGGACTCGCAGTCCTTTCTTGATTGGGATTTATGGGCTAATTCAATAGTTATTTTCTGTCCTGAGGATGTAAAATATATAATGCCTCTTTTACAGCCATTATTTGAGTTATAAATAAAATATCTGTTTCAAGGTTGGCTTGCTTTCAAGGGATAAGTGTCAGGTGTTTCATATTCCTGGAGTCTTAGTGTTGTCGTTAATACTCTGTCATCCAACCAGGCATGGGACAGATGAGGACTGGATATGGTTAATCACCACTTAGACGAGATATTAACTGCATGACGCTGCCTGTTGAAACAGCTTACTTATTCATCGCGGTCATCAGTCTTCTTTATGCTATATATACTGATTATGCTGATGTCTTAATAACTGAGGTTTAGCCTTCTACTTGTTTGCGGTGGGAATGGTATTATGAACAGAAAGATACTTTTGAGAGCCTTAGATTACAATTTGGGCTAGGTTTCCGTTATGGTCTTCATGACCAACCTATAAATTCCGGCTGTCATATAGAGGTGACATCTTCTTGACTTCACAATGCTTTGTGAATATGATAAATCTGACATAGAAAAGAATATCCACGAGCATGAACCTACCTTTTCACAAAACTAATTCAGATTGTTACTGTATATATAGATTGAGGATAAATTGAATTTTTTATTTTTTTTTGAAACTGATGGATTTCCTTTTAGCCAGTACCTGTTTTGCTTATTTTACTGAAATTTGGGTATTTCTTCTTGCAGATCAAGAGAAGGACCTGGTTGGACAATCCATGAATGTATTTAGGAATGTCAATATATCAAGGTGAATTTTCTTCAAGTTTAAATCCCCCCTTGATAAAACAAATGATGAAAACCTTTATTGTGCACAGTAAACAGTAAAGTCTTGGCATCTGGTAAGCCATGTCTCATGTTCTGTCGTTAACAACATTGTTACACCCAACCTTGTTCATTCTTTCTTTTCAGGTTTCCTCCTGTTTATTGTGGATTTCCACTTGAATTCCACCGGATTGTGTATTATTGTGTGAACTGAAGAGATTCTGGATCATAACCTCCCTACGTTGTTGTAAAGATGTCAGTATTCATTCGTGCAGGCTAAGTGTGTCAAAACTGCTTCTATGTAACTCCAAACTGCTTCTGTGTGACTCGGATATAAAGGTTACCCTGTCAGTCCAACAAAAACAAAATTAAGGCATTTGGACACTTTATGACCTGGAATGTTTGAATCCCAGGAGGTGTTGTATATTAGCGAATAGCGAGTATACTAGAGCAGAATGCTCTTGTCATGGCTAATAGCTCTCTTGATGTAAATGGTTTACCTTGTAATCCTGGTAGGTATGGCACTGTTGTATATGCAAGTTTAAATTTACTCGGTCTATTCAGCTTTGGTATAAATCATATTATCCAAGGGTTTTGTTTCAGCAATAATTTCAGCATTAGATGATAGAAAACACCAGGACCCAATCAAGAGGTGGATGAGTGGATTTGGTTGTGGTGTTGCACAATGGCCAAAACCATGAGTGAAGCACTAACAAACAACTCCAAATAAAAATGTGAAATGTCCAGTCATGCAGTAGCAATAAAAATCCAGATGGGGATGCACCAAATCCTCAACTCAGCTAACTAGCTATTGATCTTAAAACAAAAAACAAAAAAAAGTTGCTATTGATCTGATGAATGATGCCCTGATGGTATATTCCCAGTGTTAGCAAATAAGGAATCCATCATCCTTCTTCTCCTTACCAAAAGAGGAAAATGACTTTACTGCTGTACATATTACCATATACTACCTAATTCTCTCTTCATATTTCTTCTTCGCCTTCCCTTAATTCAGTTCATAATCCTCCTTTTACAGACTTCTCAATCTACTCCTGTTGTTCTTCATCATAATTTGTTTCTCTTAGATCCTCATTTTGGATCATTCATTATATAATTGCGGGAAGAAATCTCTGCCTAATATGAGTTTAGTTGCTGCATTGAGTGGGAGAAGACAACGACCAATAAACAATTTGGTGTGGCAGATATGGTCGATGTATCAACCCAAATATGGAGTTCCTACGCACACTCGGGGTTTGATTGGCATTTCAAAAGGCTATGGGATATGCTCGATGAGGTAAGTGAATTTTGGTATGGATGCAATAATGCTAAAGCATCATGGTTGACAATTCAATTCAATAAACTAAAATACACAAAATCATCTTAACGAACCATTCAAAATTACTGATATCGTTATTTAGGAGTCTTATTTGAGATAGAGATTGTCGCAAAGATCACTAGGTTAGATCACAAGTGGATTTTTTGAGATTAAGCTGTACTAGTAAATTTGAAGTGACAATTCACTTTTCAGTCACAAGAATTCACATACTATTAAAAATTTGCAATTCTTTTTCAAATGTAGATGAATTATGGATTATTAGTGTGCATAAGTGCACAATTCCTTCACTTTTGTTGGACACTCCAAGGTTCTGGTAGTGCATTGTAGATGCCTTAAATCCCAAGCCACCTAGAATCCAAATGGAATCCAGTGAGGGCATTAACAAATTAGTGTTCTAAACAAATTAACAATTCTGAATAGAGCAGTATTTTATAAAGACTGGTTCTGTTTCACATCAAAGGTGGGCTCTCACCTATTATTGGCATGAAGTCATCTGACCCTAGATGGCTGGAAATGCACGTAGTTTAATTATCCACAAGTCACTCTTCCCCATAGAAAAAGACCCACTATAAACTTAGCAGTAAGAATCCCCAGCCCACATTTTCTATCCTCAGCTGGTTTGTTCAGGAAAACCAAAGCAAACAGCCACCAGATTCTAGAAACCAAGTTCACATATAAAAGGCCAATTCTTCTTCATGGGTTCTATTGGAAGGTGACTTTTTCTCAGTCAAATTTTAAAAGTTGTTGCATATTTTTAGATGAAGGCTTATTGGTTTGGAGTCCCTTGTGGGTTTGTTGCTCTATTGCTTGTGTTATTTTGTAGTTCTGGAGCAGAGGTTGTGACTATTGATGTTCAAGAAGCTAAGGATCTGATCAAGTCTGGCTATGGCTATATGGATGTTAGGTAAAGACCAAAGGGCTCTTTTACTTGGATTAATGAACTGTTTGGAAGCTTAGTCTTCAAATTGAGCTTGGAATGAAAATGGTTTTGATTGAATTCACGCTATTTGTGATAGGACTGTGGAGGAGTTTAAGAGAGGGTATGTGGATGCAGAGAAGATTTACAATATTCCTTACATGTTCAACACACCTGAAGGTAGCTGTGATCTCTATCCGTCTCTTCAAGTAATCATATAAGTTGTTTGTACCTTGAAATTATGAAGTTTCAAGCGATTTTCGCTTTCAGGTAGAGTGAAAAATCCCGATTTCTTGAAAGAGGTTGAATCTACTTGCAACAAAGAAGATCATATTATTGTGGTAAGTCGTGCGTACTTTCCATTTTCATGGGATTAAACTAGTCTTTGCAGCAAAGCTTTATCTGATGATCTGTTGCTTTGATATCATTTTTAACAGGGTTGTCAAAGTGGGGTTAGATCCCTATATGCAGTTGCTGATCTTCAGAATGTTGTAAGTATATGGATTCAAATGTAAAATTTTATGAATTTGAAGTTCTTGACCAGAAGTTAGAATCTTACAGAACTGGTTGAATGCTTTACCATGTTTATGTATGTTGTTTCTTTTTTGCCCAAATTCTTAGAAGCTTGAAAACTGAAATGACAGGGATACAAGCATTTGAGCAACATGGGAGGAGGTTATTTGGCTTGGACAGAGAAACATTTTCCTGTTGTTAAGCCAGAAGATGCAGATCAGAAAAAGCCAGAAGTTGTTGAGCAAAAAAAGCCGGAAGATGTTGATCAGAAAGAGTCACAAGCTGAGCTCTAATTTGTTGCGTAGCAAGTAACCTTTACTTATCATTTGCTCTTTTTCAATGTATTATGGTAAATTACTGATCAATATGCAATATTTATCTCTAGTATCAGTAGTATGTACCTTTATATCAATATGTGTCATTCATCACTTCCAAGTTCCAAGTAATATTACAGTCATCTTTACTCAGTTCTACAGAGTTCAAGTTTACTTGCCCAGTTGATGTCTGCGCGCCTCTAGCTTTCTAACCAATTAGTTATTACAAAGACTCATTTTGAAGAGTAGGTGTATATCTCAGTTCTCAAGCAATCTGGTCAGACTCATCTACCAGATTTAAGCTTAATACAGCAAGACAGCAAGTCAATTAGGCTATCTGCAAAACTAGTCATCACCAATTACCCACAAGAAGGGGGTCATTAACTCATTAAGATCCAAACTTGTCACGACCATTTCTTCTTGTGAAAAAAAATGAGCACTTCAAAAATCAAAGTTGCCGACCTATTCTTGCGCCTGTGTTACCTATAACACTTTCTTGATTTTTGACTTCTATATGTAAGCTAAGGTATTCATTTATCACCATGGTTCATAGTGATTGCATACCAACAACCTTTTGTGTCATCATGGAATGATACCATGTAGTTTCTCTTATATAGCTAAAACTAAAACGATCGTAATGAAAAATTTATATCAAATGACGCGCGACGTAAATGATTCTTACAAATGCATCCTAAGAACGCACAAACCATATGAAACATTCCCCTAGAACTGCCATGATTAAAAATATCAAACTTGTTACAACAGTTTCATTACTTCATAGGCAGCAACTTGGGAGCAATTGAATCTCATGCCCTAACAACCCCTAACTAACAATCATGCCCCTCTGGGCTAACGCCATTGTTAATTTGGGACACAAGCTTTCTAATCTTAGTTGTTGGGAGGTCGACTTTCTTTTTACTATTAAGCAACCTTTGAATTTTGACCTCTTCAGCGCTGGTTGCTGGAGAGGTTCTTGTTTGTAATTTAGTCATTTTAACATAAAAAAAAAAAAACAACAACAGCGATGCCACTCTGACAACTCTCCATCTCTCATAACTGATTTTCATTACTTTATCTCGGATTCTAAATTTTCCGGCAATCCCTTTATAGAAATTTAGAATAAGATCAAGATCAAATTCACGATCTGTGATCACTTCATCAAGAAAAGTTCAACATGAAAGACAGGGACACGTTCTAAACTCCCCCAGATAACGATGGTGCTGGTCAAGACCGGCCAAATCTCCAAAACATGCCACTGTCAGTTAGTAACAGGCGGGACCCATTTCCATGGCGCCACAGTGTGAGACCATCCATGCAGGTTTCCTTAAATTTTCTGATGGGTTTGGTCTAGGAGTTCAAGCACAGCACTAACCCACCACCTATATACAGCCATTCATGGACTAAAATGACATAGCCATAGCTAGCTAGCTCTGACTCATAGACAGAAACTAACCCAAAGTATTAGCAACCACTCATCCTTTTCATTGATGTTGATGGCGTTCTGATATATCAGGACAATAACCAGAAGCTGAAATTTTGTTTGGGGATTTCTGGGTTTGAGAAGACTAATGGGGGAGGGGAAAGGGGAAGGTCGATCCTTGGAACAAACACCCACATGGACTGTGGCTACAGTGATCACTGTCATGGTTTTAATTGTGTTGATCTTTCACAGCTCAATGAAACATTTTGGAAAGGTAAAATATTCATTCATTCTTGTTTTGGGTTTGTTCCCTGATCTTGAATTTTGATGTGAATAATTATATGAACGTTGTATGTGTAGTGGTTGGATAGGACTAGAAAGAAGTCTATACTTGCTGCTTTGGAGAAGATCCAAGAAGGTATGCAATTGGGTTTCTTTTGCATATATATGAATAGATGGTTAATGTTGTTTACTTATATCTTTGGATGTGAATTTGATCAATGTTGATTTAGCAGAGCTCATGCTTTTTGGGCTCATGTCATTGTTGATGGGTCACTGGATTGTTTTTGTGGCCAAGATTTGTGTTAAAACTTCTTCATCGGCCTTCAGCAGCAAATTCTTTCCTTGTGCTTTGGATGAAGATATCAGTTCGAGTCGTGAGTATCTAAACAAGTCTGTTTCTAGAGAGGAAGTAGAGCCAAAGTTTCATCAATATTGTCCTGAGGTAGTTTGCTTGTTCATGCTTTGCTGATATGAGTCTTGTATGGTTGTTATTTATTTGGGAACTTTGTTGATACAGCTATAATGTTTCATATGTTTTGATGTATTGTCAGGGTGAGGAGTCCTTTGCTTCTTATGAAAGTCTTGAACAGCTTCATCGGTTAATATTCGTGCTTGGCATGACTCATGTTGTTTACAGTTTCTTTGCCATTGTCCTGGCCATGATTAAGGTTCTTTATATCTCATCACCAATCAAATTTTTCTGATGGTACCCGGCAACCTGGATCCGATTAACTGAGAACTAAGTGGAGTATTTTAGTTTATTGCAGATTTATAGCTGGAGAACATGGGAAAATGAAGCTAAAGCCAAGGCAACTCAGAGCTTAGAAGGTAAAGAATTTATCGTTTTCATTTCAGAATTGTCAATCAGCTTTCTGATCACATTTCATTTCCTTGTATCCAGGTAACCCAGAAACTAGACAAATCAGAAGATTGTCAACATTCATAGTTCACCATGTGTCCCATCCATGGAGCCGGCATAAGTATCTTGTTTGGCTGGTATTCTCACACCCTTCTGATATGTTTCGGCTATATTTGTGCTCAAAATTTAGCGCCTTTCCCTCATTTATGGTGATTCAATTTCATCATCTTTCCCGAGAAACGCCTCTTTGATCGTTCTAATACCTTTATGATTGATACCAATTATTTAGTCACAATTGACTATATATATTCTTTTTAAATAGCTATTTAAACAATCAGTTTGCTCATGGCACATTGCACTCTTAGAACTTTTTTCTCTTAGAGTTGCTTCATCTTCTGTAATGATTCTATCTGAACTACTATCATCACCTTTGGTACCCCAATTGCAGCTTTGTTTCAGCCGCCAGTTCTGGAGTTCTATAAACCGACCTTCTTATATGGCTTTGCGATTTGGATTCATCACTGTATGTTTTTTTAGCTTAACGAACTTCTACTGAAATAAAATGTCATAGGTTGCTTTCTATTCTTGTTAGTTACCACTTATTTAGTCAATTCACAGTGCAAAAGGATGTGGCAGTAAAGATCATGGGACTCTTTGCACTGCTGACTCTGCTGTCTTTCCCTCCCTTATTGTAGACTCATAAGCTTCCATTGACATATGATTTCCATAATTATATGTTACGGAGCATGGAGGAAGAATTTCGTGATATTGTTGGTATCAGGTAGCATATATTCTCCTCTTATTGAACTTATCTTTAACACTTCATTTCCAAATTTGAGATTGTAACAAGCTAAGAAAAATTTCATTTTGTGGTTCTCTTTTGCAGTATACCTCTCTGGATATATGCCATATGTTGCATTATACTAGATTTTCATGGTAAGTGGAAAAATTTATCTTGTCTTTAGTTGTGATGTTAATCTTGCATCATTAACTGTGTTGCTGGCATTCAGGAAGTAACTTGTACTTTTGGCTTTCCTTCCTTCCAGCTATTGTAAGCCATTAATTCATGTTCCATCTCATTAGTTTCTGAGAGTCGAGGCTTTCAAGCTAACACCAATTTCTTCTTTAAATCTTTCTTGATCTTACATCAGTTGATCTTGCTTATGGGTACAAAACTGCATCGGATAGTGGTAAAATTGGCTGTGGAAATCATGGAAGAAAGTCCATATATGGAAAATCATCAGTTCAAACTAAGGGATGAGCTCTTTTGGTTCAAGAGGCCACGGCTTCTTTTACGGATAATACAACTGATATCCTTCCAGGTAAGTGAATCAGTACCAATGTAACATCTGTTTTTCACCTTTGAAATTGTGTCTTCCGACATTTCCTCATCTCCTACACGGCTCTTGTTTTTTCCAGAATGCATTTGAGATGGCTACGTTCATCTGGTCTCTGGTATGAACCTTATTACTCGTTACATAGACATAATAATTTAAGTTACTAAGAGCTGCTCTTTCAGTTGCTTATGATGCTAGTTTTTACATTCTGTTTCCAGTGGGAAATTAAACATCCTTCATGTTTCATGGACAATCAAACTTTCCTTGTGATCCGCTTGACATTTGGGTATCTACTATTGCCTATGATGAATGAAGTTTCAGTATTGACCAAAGATATAGTTTTCATGAGTTACTGATCAATTACTGCAGGATACTCTCCCAGTTCTGGTGTAGCTTCAGTACATTCCCACTCTATGTTATCATCACTCAAATGGGTTCAAGGTTCAAGAAAGCTGTAGTTTCCGAAAATATTAGACGATCACTATATGGATGGAAAAGGAGAGTGAAGGCTAGACAAAGTCCTTCATCTAGTAGGGCTGGACTCAGTTCACCATCTTCATTCATATCAGATTCTAGCAAAGTTTATGGTTCTGCCTCAAGAAGCATGGAAGGGAGCACAGTCCCCTCCTGCAGGGTCCAAAAAACATCATTCCCACATGGTAACTCCAGTGCGCAGCTTGGTCAAGTTAGTGAGGGCTACGAGAAGTTAGAGTCTGAGGTCGGGTCGCCAACGCTCGCTGCTCTGATGAGTGACTATGACCTTTATGAGGAAGATGATTACCATGAGGATGACAACAGTAGAGGATGACTTGTGTCTCAATCAACCACCTTGTGGAACATCACTAGAGGCTAGAGTAACTGCTTTTGTATAGACTTATGAGTTTAGATCAATAGGCAAATCAATAATAAGGCTGTTCCTGTCAGTAACAACATTTTGAGACTTAAAATTGGTAAATGGACTCGAGCCATTGCAAAACTTCATACTGAAGTACGTGTACACCCCAACGTTGAGGCCTCACTAAGGAAAAGGGTACAACCAGTAACTAAGGATTAGATCAAAATGTTGTGACAAAAACATATTTAAACAAGAGACATTAAAACAAGAGAAAATTACATAATAGCACATGATCAAATTTAAAAACACAAAAACCCCACTTTCAATATTTTCTGTATAAATTAGGACATAAGCCCAGACTCAAACTAATGGTATCAGATCTGATCTAGACTTTCATAGGCAAAATGACTAAAATACCCATTTTTTCAAACAAATTTACGCAAAATGACACGGTAGTAACACGTCTTTTGTCGACACGACAGTAGCACGTCTCCGATCGACACGACAGTAGCACGTCTCCGGTCGACACGGCAGTAACACCTTCCTACACGACAGTAACACCTTCGTGTCGAAGTAGCACGTCTCTCGTCGACACGGCAGTAGCACGTCTCCGGTCGACATAGCAGTAGCACGTCTCATGTCGACACGGCAGTAGCACGTCTCTCGTCAACACGGCAATAGCACGTCCATAGTAGCAGTAGAATATGTAGTGAATGATAGTTTGGTAAAATATGTAGTGACAGATGACATGTGGACATTAGTTTGTCCTTAAATGTATAAGATAATGTGTAAAAGATGTATTTGTAACTAATATTTAGTTTACTATTAAAAGAAACTTCATCACACACTTTTAGTATTCTCAATATTCATCACGAGACAACTCTCTAATCTCTATCTCTCGACAAGTTCTAACATGTTGGTTGTTTACAATAACTAGTTGACCGACACTCTAGATGTCACATGTTTAAATCTCACTGACATTATAAACCGGACGGATTTATAATTAATTTCTCTAAATCTAAATCTAAATTGTTGCATACCAAGGCTAAGGCCCAAACCAAATACCGGGCCCAAACCGCAGCTGATATACTCTTCTGCAAGTAAAACCTTTCCTTGTTATTCTTTCTTCTCCGTCACCAACACACCATTTCAATCTCTCTCGATCTTTCTTCTCTGACCTTCTCTATCTCCCAACCATGGTGCTCGAGGTCAGATTCCCACCAAACCCTAATTCGCACCCTCCTTACTCTCTTCGACGCCGCAATCTCAAACTCCCCCCAATTTTCCTTTTGCTTTATCAATTCTGGCAAAATTAGGGTTCTGAAAGACTGATTATTTGTGTGTGAAATTGATGGTTTTGTGATTTTCAACAGGCGACGATGATCTGCATTGATAATTCGGAGTGGATGCGTAACGGCGATTACGCTCCGACGAGGTTTCAAGCTCAGGCCGACGCCGTCAATCTGATTTGCGGAGCCAAAACCCAGGTACCACCTCTAATCCTCTCACCATTACTTGTCTCATAGCTGATTTGCTCCTTTTGGAATTGTATGGATTTGGATGCTTTGGGATTCGTGTTAGGTTTTAGGGTTTAGTAGTTTGATTTAGATAGAGGAGATGAAGTATAATAGAGGAGATGGAAGAGGTGTTGGTGGTTGAGTTTTGGTTGTTTATGTAGAAATGTGATTGTATAAATGGTTTGTTTTGGTTGGCAATTTGAACTGAAGATAGAGGTTTTTACTTTTGTATGCAGTCTAATCCGGAGAATACAGTGGGAGTTCTCACCATGGCTGGGAAAGGTGTTCGCGTTTTAGTTACTCCTACTAGTGATCTTGGCAAGATTTTGGCTTGCATGCACGGTTAGTTCTTCTACTGTCCTTTGTTTAATAAGATAGAAGCAAACACAGACTTTGTTGCAAAAAACCTCGAAATGTTTTGTTGTTCTTAATTTAGTTCTTTTTTTCGTCCAGCCGTTCTACATTTTCCAGTCTAGTAAATTAAGAGCTCAAATATACTGAAGTCAAATTGGGATGGATATGATACTTTTGTTACTACTGAAAGTACGACACTATATTCTTGTTCTTTGTCTGCATTACATCAATTCATATTTTTCCTCCTTTTGCAAATGTAGGTTTAGAAATAGGTGGTGAGATGAACCTGGCTGCTGGCATTCAGGTGGCTCAATTGGCCCTCAAACATCGCCAGAATAAGAATCAGCAACAAAGGATTATAGTCTTTGCTGGAAGGTTAGTTAGTAATACTGAGTTATGCTTGTGTTTTCACATTATTCTTTGCCAGTTCTTACATACTTACCATTTGGATATATATGTGTTGTTTTTAGTGCCGTTAATCATGAAAAGAAGACTTTGGAGATGATTGGCAGAAAGTTAAAGAAGAACAGTGTAGCCCTTGATATCATTAATTTTGGTGAAGAAGATGAAGAAAAGAAAGAGAAGCTAGAAGCACTTCTTGCTGCTGTGAACAATAATAACAGCAACATTGTTCATGTTCAGGCTGGTCCAAGTGCTCTTTCGGATGTACTGATAAGGTCAGTGTTCATGCATTTCCTCATTTTTGGTTTTGATGTCTGAATAAGAGATTGAGATAATAGCCCTGAAGTTTAAGTTATCTGGTGTAACATCTTGAACTGTACATGTGATACCCTCTAGTATAACAATCTTGTGTTTGGTTGTTCCAATCCTAACTCTCATGTGGTGGCACATCACCACTTAGTCATTCAAGTTGGTTTAAAAAGTGGGATCTGCATAAACTAAAATCAAGATTGTTAACCTGGGGGGTTGTGTTATTTTCAAATTTCAGCACATAATATGGGTGACTATTATTCATGGGGATTTAATGGGCTTGGAATTTCTTTGCTTGACTTATATTTTTCTTTTTCTTCTTGCAGTACACCTATCTTCACCGGAGATGGAGAAGGTGGTAGTGGTTTTGCAGCAGCAGCTGCTGCTGCTGCAGCTGGAGGTGTCTCTGGTTTTGATTTTGGTGTGGATCCAAACCTGGATCCTGAGCTTGCCCTTGCTCTTAGAGTATCAATGGAGGAGGAGAGGGCCAGACAGGAAGCAGCAGCTAAAAAGGCTGCTGAGGATTCTTCCAAACAGGAGAAAGGAGGGGAAGAACCATCCAGCTCACAAGATGCAACTATGACAGAGCGTGCCAGTGCTGTAACTTCTGAAGCTGAGAATAAGAGTATTGATTTCATGGTTGGTGTCATTTCCTTCTTCTTGGTTCTTTTTCTCCTCGTATATTTGTTAATTAATTGTGGGGGTAGGGAGAGCAGTGGATCTAACAATAAAAATGTATCATGTTCTCCTATATGGTAGAGCTCAAGAGTTCTTGTTGATCTTTTCCATGGGTTCTTAAAATCCCCTTGTTTCTATTGTTTTTGTTTCATGAAGAATAAACTGACTTTCAGTTTGCATCAGGATGATGACAACGCTCTGCTGCAGCAGGCCCTTGCGATGTCGATGGATGAACCTGCCTCCAGCCATGATTTGCGAGACACTGACATGTCTGAGGCAGTTGCAGATGATCCTGAGTTGGCTCTAGGTGAGTTCCCAACTTTGTATGAGCAATACTTCATTCTTTTACTGGCTCAGTGATTAGAATAGCTTTGGGATTAAGGTTAAGGCTGCTGAAGCTTCAAAGCCTTGCCTATTGGTGAGCTTGTCCAGGTGCTTACTCACCCTGAATAATGCTTTACCATTTATGGAGGATTTGATCCTCTGTTAGAATAACCCCTAGTCAATTATTCTAAATTACCAATAACAAAGTTACTGTTTCCTTACTATGCATTCGGCTCTCCTTTCTGATATTTGGTTTTTGCAGCTCTTCAAATGTCTGTGCAGGAAGGTGAGAAAGATTCTGCTAGCGATAAAGATATGAGCAAATTGTTGGCTGATCAGTCTTTTGTGTCTTCTATCCTTGCCTCAGTATGTCTCCTAGAATCCTCCATTTTCCTTCTTTCATAAAGAACATCCTGCATATCTCCTCTAGCCTTCAATAACATAATTTTAAATGTTTCTACAGCTTCCAGGGGTTGACCCAAATGATCCTTCAGTAAGAGACTTGCTTGCTTCTATGCAAAACCAGTCAGAGGTGAGCATTAAATTTAGTATGTTTTAAGAGCACACGAAAATAACCCATGCTGGATTTATGTTGGTGATGGCTTACTTTGTTATCTAACTTCTAAAGTTTCTGAAATGATGCTACTTTTGTGGTTGACTTCTTAACTAGTCAGTTTTTGAAGTTCTGTTGAACTTTTCTTAATTAATGAAAATGCACCAAATGTTTTATTTCTTAAAAATCGACCCAAAATAGCTGTTACTTAGTTATAGGTCTTCCCTATAACTAGAAACCAGAAAGCATTTAATAGCCAGTATTTTTAGAGCATTTAGTCTGTTTTCAATTGCGTGTGGGTATGTTTTTTGTGGAAATTGTGGCGTAATTGTATGCATTCTATCATCTTCAGCTTCTCTGAACCAGCTAGTTGTATAAATCATACAGGGAAATATGCCTCCAATATAGTTTTTTTTTTTTTCTTGCATGCTACATCTTCGTTCATGCATGGCACAGGGCAGTCTAGCGTGGATATAGTTGTTTTTTCAAGTTTTCTACTTGAAATAGTATCAATTGAACTCAAAAGTTATCACTATGGGCAAGCTGCAACCAACATCTTGTGAGACTATTTACTCAGGCTATCCCTTTCCTTGTCCAGAAAAAAAAAATCAGGGATGCTTGAGCATGCCTGACATGATTCTGAAAATAGATATTCTTTTTATATTTACTCATTTGCCATGTACCAGACTTAACAATTATGTGTACATAGCAGTCATACCTGATAAATAATTTTGGTGATATCAACTGTCCAGTAGTTGCTGTTATAGTGCCTGTGATTAATTTTCTGATTATTGAATTTTCTTTTCTTTTTTTTAAAGCCTGAACAAAAGAAGAATGAAGAGAACAAGCCACCAAATGATGAGAAATGACGGATGCTGGCTGTCTTCCTATCAAAGGTTTCGTTCGCTGAATTCATCCAGTTACTTTCCATTCCCAACTTATGATGGGAGATTTTACAATTCGGCAACTATCCCCAGTCTTTAGTGCTTGTCTGTCTACTCTGGTTGTGACTTTTAAGCTTATAGAATGACTTTTGGATCAATGTTTCTTCAGCAGGTCAGAAAGCTGTGTTCAAGCACCAATACATTGATCTTAATCATTTGCTTTGAGAGTCCCTCAGATAAATGGTCAGACTTTCTAGCAAAAAATTGTGGAACATTGAACATTGAAATGTATCATTTGCATGGAATTAATGTTATTACGTGTTGTTAGTGGTGATTATTTCAGTCGTTCAGTGTGCATATGTTCATGTCCTCATTTTACTAAACTCTGAATGGTTATTGTCATTGTTGCTGTCATTTTTAGAGTGGCATTGTATTTAGGTTTCACCCTTTCATAATATCCTTAAATATTCGATTTCTGTTATTTTTGTTATTTTCCCATTTTCAATTCATAGGAAGCATTACATCTTGATTCTCCAAAAAAAAAAAAAAAAAAAAAAAAAAAATTACAAGACATCTGGTGGTGTGGTTTTGCAGACTATTCACACTGCTTCTATTAGGAAAACCCATGTCGTTTATAAGTTGTAATTCTAAAGAAATGGAGGAAGAAACCACACAATAAGCATGCCTGCTAATTTGTTGGTATATCAGCAACGAATGAGATAAGGAGAAGGTGAAGTGATGAGGAATCTCTTACTTATGTTGTGAGCACATGTTGCGATTACCAAAGTAGCACTATAGGTTCTTCATTTTGGCACATATGTGCTCCCTCAATCTTATAATTAACTAATCATATCTGTAACATGTTTTCTACCTTAATCAACTGTCTTAATCTGTCATTTCTTGCCTATTATATTCCTAACCTTTATCCAAGTATTGTATTACTCGCTTGGAGTTTAAGGTGTCTGCGACTGGACCAAGCATCGAAAACTAGTGCTTCTCCTTTTGCTAATAGAGAATTGCAGAGTCGTGGTTTTTGTTATGGCCGTTTGAAGACTTCATCATGTCACAGTACTTATGGTACGGACCTTTCAGTCATCACTTGATCATCTCTTATCCCTGGTGACGTTACTGCTAGTCTTGAGTATGGTTGCAGCTACCTAACCGGAGCTCACTAACTCTGCGCTGCGAATCTAGCTGAAGTCAGTTGCAATCGCAATGCGATTGCAATTAAAAAGACATTATTGATTCTCCAATCTAGTTCACTGTCATAGACACACTCATAAATCTTTTTCGGATGAACTAGACATATGCATCACTATAACAATGTTTGTTTGCGGGACGTATGTTCCAACCCTACTTGATAATAGGTAGAGTAATTCGAGATCAAGCTATCTTGGTCTAGCTAGGTGTAACCTCATATGTTTTAACCTTACTTGATATCTTTGTTTTGCGATACGAAATGAATAATTCATTAATCCTTACTTGATATCTTTCTTTTGCAACGAGAAATGAATAATTCATTAATAAAAAAAATTGTCAAAAAACAAACGGAGTTGGCGTTTTCCTTTGGTATGAAACAAACAGGTATCATGTAAATCATGGAGAAAACGATGTCGTTCTTGGACCGTAGCGTTTGGAATCACCCGCCTCGTGGAATTAAAAAAACGTCTCCGAGTCCCAGACACTCCGCCATTAAAAAAGTTTCATGATTTCCTATAGAGAGAGAGACCTCATCAAAGATTGAGACTTTTAACCGTTCGACACTTTGACGCAAGCACGAGGTGGCTTGTACGGACGTTCCCTTCTCTCTCTCTATAAAGCTGAGCCGGCCAGTGGAGAAACCGAGGTCACCCTTTTGTCCTCGTTTGCCCATCACAGCTGTGCTTACAAGTCTTCCTCCTTAAACTCGGAGGTTTGCTTCAGTTTTTGGTCGTTTCGTGTGTGGAAATGCTGAAGCTCGCGGTTTTTTTCGAGTGTGTGATTGGTTTGATCTGGTTTTTGGGAGTGGTGAGTGTTGATGGAGTTTATGTGAAGTACCAGACCGGGAGTGGTGTTGTGGAAGGGAAGCTGAATGTTCATTTGGTTGCGCATTCCCATGATGACGTTGGTTGGTTGAAGACTGTTGATCAGTACTATGTTGGATCAAATAACAGCATTCAGGTCTTTCATTCTTGATCGAGTTTCTAACGTTAATGTAATTGAATTAGTAATGAAAGTTGTTGATGATTTTGGTAGGGTGCTTGTGTTGAGAACACGTTGGATTCTGTTGTGGAATCGTTGGTTCGTGATCCGAATAGGAAGTTTGTGTTTGCTGAGATGGTAAGATACTAATTAGCATTGCAATTTGTTAGAGTTTGCCAAGTTTTTCCGTTTTGTTGAACCGAATATTTTGGTATGACTTTTAGGCCTTTTTCCAAAGATGGTGGTTGGCACAAAGTGTGGAGGTTCAAGAACGAGTGTGGAAACTAGTAGATGCTGGCCAGTTGGAGTTTGTGTATGTTCCTAGCATTCAACTGGTGTTTTCGACATGTATAGTTGTGTTTGCATTTTCAACTTGTGGTCCAATATAAGCATTTTATGTGTATGATGTAGAAATGGAGGTTGGTGCATGCATGATGAGGCAGCAGTCCATTATATAGATATGATTGATCAAACAACTCTAGGCCACCTTGCTATAAAGCAGCAGTTCAACAAGACACCTCGAGCGGGGTGGCAAATTGATCCTTTCGGACATTCTGCTGTGCAAGGTTACTTACTTGGAGCTGAGGTACATGATTTTCAAAATTCAGTCAGCAATGATTCATCTTTTGCATACATTGTCGTAAATTTTGTGAATCATACATGCTTGTCTTAATTTACTTTACTTTAGACTTTTAGAGTAGTAACTGCGAAGTTTAACTAGAATCTTCTTTCTGCATATATCTTTTCATATAAGATTCTGATCTCCAAGTCATAACCATCATGAATGACTAGTTATTACTTAATCTGTTTGTTGTATTGTATAATTTGCCTAAAAGATTGAGATAGTTTGTTTCTTACAATTTGCTTGCAGCTTGGATTCGATTCTGTACATTTTGCAAGGATTGATTATCAGGACAGAGCACAGCGAAAGGGAGATAAATCTCTTGAAGTTATATGGCGTGGATCCAAAACTTTTGGTTCTTCATCTCAGGTTTGGAACAGAACTCCTGTTATCTTACCTATTTTGTTGTTCTTTATCCAAGGCTACATTTGAGGGATTACTACACACATGTCTGGGATATTTTGCAGATTTTTGCCAATGCCTTTCCTCGTCACTATAGTCCTCCAGAGGGTTTCCATTTTGAAGTTTTTGATGACTTCGTCCCTGTGCAGGTTTGCATTTCAAAAAAGTAACTTCCCATCAAAGAGATGTTCCTGCTGATTTACTATTGTCCTGATCTGTTAAATGCTAAATTGCAGGATAATCCTCTTATTTTTGACTACAATGTTGAACAGCGCGTAAATGATTTTATTGCTGCTGCAATTACCCAAGTAAACTCTTTGCTGCTTGATTTTTCATTTCTAGTTTTATCTTTTTGCTTGGAGTTATGAGTTTCATAAAGCTCCTTCCAATTTATGGTCAGGGCTGAATTCTTGAATGATCTCTATATACAGGCAAATGTAACTCGAACAAATCACATGATGTGGACAATGGGAGATGATTTCCAATACCAATATGCTGAATCTTGGTTCAAACAAATGGACAAGTTAATTCATTATGTTAATAAGGTGGAGTATAATCATCAAGATCATCGTAATATTTGTGGCCATATTCAGATAATCAAAGATGATATCTTTGTGTAACATGAGCTGTTATTAGATAGCTAGCTTTCGGAAATTTTTAGGCTGATACATGACTTGTTGAGTTGATTTTTCAGGATGGCCGAGTTAATGCCTTATATTCTACACCATCTCTCTACACCGATGCTAAAAATGCAGCAAATCAGTCATGGCCATTGAAAACTGAGGATTATTTTCCGTGAGTATCAGTCTCTTCTTTGCCTCTTCTATTGAACAGCAGTTGCTGAATTATTGCATTCTTTGTCAACGACAGGTATGCAGATCAAATAAATGCTTATTGGACGGGTTATTTTACTAGTCGCCCAGGATTGAAACGATATATTCGATCACTGAGCGGATATTATTTGGTATGGCAACATCATTCTGTCATATAGTAATCATTCAGAGCCAAGATAAAGTAGATTCAAATTCTTTCTCCCTCATTTCTGTAATGCATGCCATCAATTTTAAGTGCAACGTTCTTTCACATTGTAGTTACCATTTGACATGGAAATATCTTTTAGGATACCGTTTTCATCTTTGGCATTTTTTCACCAATGCATTAAGAGGGATCCACTCTTTGTATCATCTGCCAAGTGTTGTACTGGTATTCAATGGTAACTGTACTTTTCTATTTGCGTACAAAGGCAGCAAGAGAACTAGAATTTCTGGTTGGAAAGAGAGCAAATGGTTCCAATACCTTTTCACTTGGAGATGCTTTAGGAATTGCACAGCACCATGATGCTGCCACTGGCACAGCTAAGCAACATACAACAAATGACTATGTAAAGCGCCTGTCAATTGGTGTCTCTGAGGTTGCCAAGTACTATCTCTCTAAATTTGTTCATTCTGATTTTGCCTTTGCATGTCTCTGGCATTGTTATTCTCCTTGTAGGCAGTATATAACAGAATGGCTTTTTCTAGGCAGAAGCTGTTGTCAGTTCTTCTCTGTCGTGCCTAACTACAAATAAATCTGGAGATCAATGTAAAGACCCTGCAGTTACTTTTAGCCAGGTGACACTTCACTGTGGTTATAGCACATTGAACCAATTGATGCCAAATTTCTAGATATACTAACAATTTCTAAAACTTTAAATCTTTTAATCTGGTCACTTCTAGTCCATGATTTTCCACCCTCTTTTGTTTCTTAAACAGTGTCGATTACTAAATATCAGTTTCTGCCCTCCAACTGAGGAGGATATTCCAGCAGGGAAGAGCTTGGTACTCTCTATTTCTCTCTAGATGGATAATAGACTGGTTTTTTATTTTTTCTTTTTTTTCTTTCTTTCGTTCATTCTATCTAGATGTTACTTTCAGGTTGTTGTGGCATATAATCCTCTTGGATGGAATCGCACTGAGATTGTTAGGATACCTGTGAGTATGGTTTTTTATTAAGCATATGCTATCATTGTACCTTTCCTGAATTTTCATTTTGGTTTCCTTTCCAAATGGTTTGAGAGTGAAAATTTCAATCAGGTTAATGATGCTAATCTTGTTGTTCAAGATTCCTCCGGAAACACCCTTGAGACACAATATGCAAGTGTGGATAATGTTACAAGCAATCTAAGAACTTTTTATACAGAAGCCTACTTGGGAAAGTCATCAAAAGAAATTCCCAAGTACTGGCTAATCTTTCAAGCCTCTGTGCCACCTCTTGGTTGGGACACATACTTCATCTCAAGAGGAGCTACCAAAGGTATCGTTCATGCATTCCTATATTTCTCTTCTTCCAGGCCTTGGCAATTCTCAAGTTGTCATTTGAATTTCAAACTTTTTGCTAGGGAAAAGAAGAGTTGGACTTCTTGCTGTGAAGGACAGTCCACAGAATGAGACCATTGAAATTGGACCAGGAGATCTGAAGATGTCCTTTTCTTCTGCTTCTGGACAGCTCAAGCGGATGTATAACTCTAAAACAGGAGTAAGTTTTTTCACAGTTCTCAAACAGTAAATAGCCTTGCACAATCATTCTTATTCCTCATACAGATATACTTGTAGGTCTGCTAGTCTGCTACTCTGCTTTACATACTGTATTATTGTACATGCTCCAGAAGCTCTTTTTCTTGTCATTTTCCTTTTTCTGCTGTGTACTGCAAATGGCCTTTCTCCTACACAAGTTTCATAGTTTGGACAATATCAACTGACCGTAGGCTTATATATAAACTGCACAAAAGATGGGCGGATTGATTTGCTTGTTTTCGAAAGGATGTGGTGGAAGTTTACAAAACTTAATTTAATCATCATATATTGCCAGGTTGATGTACCAATACAGCAGAGCTACCTCTGGTATGGTTCAAGCACCGACGCGCAGGTTTCAACCTATATGTGCTAGAATTTTGATACTTAATGATGCAACTCAAGTCAATTGGAGTGCTTCCCGAACTAATAAATGCAATTTTATCATGACTGAAGCAGGCTTCAGGTGCATATATATTTCGGCCTAATGGTGCCCCTCCAACCATTGTCTCAAGATCTGTAAGTCTTCTATTATCATGTACTTCGTAAGCTTTACATCACTTGGAATTTGAATATGCAAGACAAGAATTAAGAGATAATATTACTGTTCAGTTCTTGTTATCTTTCTTTTTGTTTTTATTTTATATTTAATTTTTATTTATCCTGAATCTTCTAGTTTGTTCTTCACCATATTGCAGCATATTAAAGTTTCCTAATTTCGAACAAAATCTGTTTGGATGTGATTTCTGTTGTTTCAGCATGCCTTAGCCTTCTTATGTTTCTAACAACATGACCTGATGACCTATTTATCGACATCACTTTAAAAATATCAAGCTAATACACAATAATAAGAGAACATAGCTCTTCAATATATAAGTATTGGATCAGTTTTCACTATAAAATATTAAAATTATAAATTATTTTATTGGTTTTACAGGTACCTTTCAAGGTCTTTCGTGGACCATTATTCGATGAGATTCACCAAGAGTTCAGTTCATGGATCTATCAGGTTTGGCATATTGTCAAATAACTTCCTGGGGTTGGAACTGTTTTTGATCTTTGAGATCCTTTAAACTACTAATTTATATTTTTTATGTGAGATTCCGCATCCATCAACAAGCTAGATACTGTACATAGTTTGGTAATAACCATGCAGAAGTGAAAAAGATGTTCACTTTAAAGTTCATGAATTGAGGATATAAAGCAACTATGCATGTGCTGCACCACCATTGTAGATATATGTTAGATTCACCACATTGATTTATGTTGTTACCAACCACATTTTACTGAATGAAAGCTTGCATTGCTATTAGGTCACTAGAGTTTACAGAGATAAAGAGCATGCTGAAGTTGAATATACTGTAAGTGATATACCTCTCATTCATTATCTGACGAACAATTGTCTTTCCTTTACATAATCTAACTGTGCATAAATCATAAGAATGGTGATTGGTGAATGCTCAACTTACTGAACTAAGCAAAATTTAATCTTCCTAGACTTAATTCATGATCTCTGACATAATTTTATTTTGAAGATTGGTCCAATTCCTACAGACGATGGTCTTGGTAAAGAGGTCATCACACGAATGACAGCAAACATGCAGACAAACAAGGTGTTTTATACCGATTCCAATGGGAGGGACTTCATTGAAAGGGTAACTCCACTAACGAGTTTTTTCATCCAGTATACACAAGTATTCCACGGGAAATTATAGATGTTTAATGATTTTGGTTAACTGCTGTTCAGAAAACTTGATCATTAGGATTTGGGCCAACAACAACAATTTAATATATCATTTATGTCTTCTTGACTCCTAAATTTTATTGCTTCAATCATGGTTTTGCAGGTACGAGATTATAGAGCAGACTGGAACCTTTCAGTTAATCAACCTGTTGCCGGAAACTACTATCCAGTAATTTTATTAACACTAGTGAGCATGAACATACACAAACACACATACACTAGAACTAGCTAAGAATGGAGTGTTGTTCCGACCTATTCTAGTTTTTCTTTTAATGCTAGTCATCGTCCTTTTCAGCTAAACCTTGGGATCTTTACTTCTGATAACAAATCTGAGTTCTCAGTCTTGGTTGATCGTGCCACTGGAGGATCCAGCATTCAAGATGGACAAGTAGAGATGATGCTACATAGGTTCGATTTTGACTCACTGTTTATCAGCATTTCTGATCAAGTAATTCCTTTATTCCAATCTAAAGATTATTCTTGTCTTGTTATAAACTCAAGGCGTCTACTGGTTGATGATGGTAGAGGGGTGGGTGAAGCCCTTGATGAAACAGTTTGCATCAGCAATAATACATGTCAAGGACTAACGGTATAATGTTACAGAACAACAGCCTTGGAATTGTCTCTTTCTATCATAAGCATTGCGTAGATTGTTTTTTGATTTTTCCATAGATACATAATGTTTTCTCATTATCATGTTATGTAAACTTTTTCAGGTTCGAGGAAACTACTATATGAGCATAAACCAGTTCGGGGATGGTGCTCAATGGCGTCGCACAACTGGACAAGAAGTTTACTCGCCACTTCTTCTAGCTTTCACGCATGAGGTATGACTTGATCATGATTGAAGATGGCCCAAGCATCATCACATTTGTTCTTATAATATGATTGCCTGTTCAGAATATGGAGAACTGGAATGCATCTCATGTGACAAAAGGGTCTGTCATGGATTCAAGTTACAGCTTGCCCCCCAATGTTGCTTTGATTACTCTTCAGGTGACTGTAAACCGCTGTAGAATATATCGAGGTGCTTAAAGTTCTGTCTCTCATACACCTTACTTTTACAGGAGTTGGATGGTGGAAGTGTACTTCTTCGTCTAGCACATCTATATGAGGTAATCGAAATGAACCAACTAATAACGTGCCGTGATCTCAACTGTTGACACAACTATTGTTTCCTACTTTGCATTCATTCCTTTCATGTTGTTCCTTTGGTTAGGCTGATGAAGCTCCTCAATATTCAACATTGGCCAAAGTTGAACTGAAGAAGATGCTAACAGGAAAAAAGGTATGTACTTCATGAAGATAATAACACCAAGCGGTCATCCTGTTGGTGATTGTTTACGCACTGTTGGTGCTTGCAGATAAAGGAGTTGAAAGAAACGAGCTTGTCAGCAAACCAAGAGAAGTCAGGGATGAAGAAGATGAAATGGCATGTCGAGGGTTCGACAGGAGAAGAACCTACACCCGTTAGAGGCGGCCCTGTCGATAGTGCAACTCTTGTTGTTGAGCTTGGACCCATGGAGATACGTACTTTCTTATTGAAATTCTAGTTGGTCTTTTGTTGTTACATTTCAACATCATAAAGCACCGATGGTTCCATTAAGATTGTCATATATTGAGGCCAATATATACCGAGTTGATCAGGTGTAGCTTTATTCTGCATGAAAATGAACTCCACACACAAAAGAGACAGTTGCATAAATTGAAGGGAATATATTTTTCAACTTAGCTATGTGAGGCAAAAAGAAAAAACCTGCATTATCAATCTAAATGACATTTAGAGGATCCAGCATTCTAGTCGGACAAGTACAGACGAAGCCGGTGAGACCAATGTTTGAGAAACTGAGATAGACACGAGTGTCCGAGAAGTTCTCCAAGCCTTGCTTATTTTTGGTTTGCCTTGGACTATAAAAGCAATGCCCTCTGCATTCATAATCTGATCACAACACACAAAAACAATAAATAAATAAATAAAAACATGGCCGGAATAGAGAAATGGATGAGCGTCCATGCAGCTCTGATGATGACCACGACGGTTCTCCTTGCTGCTACTGTTTCAATGGCAGATGATCCCGTCATACCCTCCGACAAATCAGCAGTGGACAAGTGGTTCCAGGACAATGTGAAGCCATTGGCAGACCGCAAGTCCTCGCTTGACCCTGACCTTGTCAAGGCGGAGGACGGTGATCCCAAAGTTGTGAAGGTCATGGCAAATGGGGGAGACTTCAAGAAAATCTCAGAGGCCATTGACAGCATTCCAGCCAGTAACACTAAACGTGTGATTATATACGTTGGAGGGGGTGTCTACAATGAGAAAATTACAATTCCGAAAAACAAGCCATTTGTCACATTAATGGGGGATTCAAAAAACATGCCGAATCTTACCTTCAACGGCGATTCTGCCAAATTTGGGACGTTGTATAGTGCTACACTGTCGGTGGAATCTGACTACTTCGTCGGAGTCAATTTAAATATCATAGTACGTTTTTTTTTCTTAAGATCTTTGTATTATGTTTATGTTCAAAATTGCGCATTTTGATTACGAAATATTGTTGTTCTTATAGAATTCCTCGCCGAGGCCGGATGGACAAAGAGAGGGAGCACAAGCACTTGCCTTGAAGTTGTCTGGGAACAAGGCTGCATTGTACAATTGCCAAATGTTTGGATTTCAGGACACCCTTTGTGATGATCAAGGCAATCATTTCATCAAGGACTCCTACGTTGAAGGAACTGTAGATTTCATCTTCGGAAGCGGAAAATCTCTCTATTTGGTACTCAAGTAAACCTGTATCATCGTCGTCGTCGTCGTCGTCTATTTACTTGTTAAGAAATCTGATACATTTTTCTTTTGTACCACAGAACACACACATAAATGTGTTAGGGGACAGCGGAATGACGGTGATAACAGCAAATGCAAGAGAAGGTGATGAAGACAAGGGATACTCATTTGTCCACTGCAGCGTAACCGGCAGCGGCAGCGGCACATTTTTGGGCAGGGCTTGGAGGGCTGCTCCCAAGGTGACCTTTGCCTACACCGAAATGGGAGAAGTTGTCAAGCCAGAAGGATGGACCGACAATAACCACCCCGAATATGACAAGTAACTAAGTTTACGCTAGCAAATTCTTGTGTTATATTTCATTTTTCGGGTACGATTTTACATTGTTCTTCATGTTTGTAACATGATGGTAAAAATGTGCAGGTCTGTTAGTTTTGGAGAGTACAAGAACACTGGTCCAGGTTCAAGCATGAGTAAGAGAGTAAGCTTCACGAAAGAGCTGAGCGATGCAGATGCCAAACCTTTCATCAGCCTAGGCTTTATTGACGGTTCCAAATGGTTGCTTCCTCCCCCAACTCCAAAGGTCTAAATTAGTTTTTGGGACAAAGGTCTAAATTAGTTGGTGTTATCACCCACAACGACTGTATATATGCTTTAAAATAGGGAAAATTATTAGGCCGTACTAGAGAATAATTACTCTTGAAATAGTTGCTTGATGCAACATCCAATAACAAATGTATAAATTATGCAAAAGCATATCTTTCAAATCAAATACTTTCTTCTTATGTTGATGATATAGATATTTACATGTTTAGGGATCAACCGTTCAGATCAGTTTTGATAAAATCTAGAACTCGGATAAATCAACTAGCTTATTGGTGAGTCGAACTTGTGACCTCACTCTTTACAAATAAACGACTTATGTCATTAAACCAAATGGTACTAGACAATTGTTATTTTTTTAATTGATTAAATAAAAAATAATTTAAACTTTATCAGGTCAATAACCATTGGGCTGATCAAGATCCTCTCCTTAATTAATTCACTTTTGAGAGCAACTCCAATTGTTTTCCATACTCTCGTTTTTTTCAATTTTAGACAAAAATTTGGTTGTTTTGGTGCAACGCGCTGCTTAAAATTGAGAAAATGAATAAGGGGAAGACCAGAGGATGGACAATAAAACTATTGCAAATACACCCATGCTCCTAGGATGTAATTTAAGTCATGTAATGTGTATCGTTGTGATTTCATTCTCATCATGTGAGAGTGAAAATAATGATATATGGTTGGATCTCTACTATTAATATAGATGTTTATAGTAGATAATAACATTGTACATCTACTATTTTCTCAGTGATGCTTGTACTGTCGGCAATGGGCAATACAAATATTGATACCCTAGCCTCCATATATCATGACATTTCAAGGGATCATAGGTTACATAATAGTAAAATTAAGATATTGGAAGAAATTAATTTGAAAAGTAAATGCGCATGTGAAAAACATAATAATATGCGTATTCTTAATTATTTGGTTGGTGTTTAAAGAGTTTTGGTGTGTATATGAGAAGTCATGAGATAGTGTCTGCCCTAGACTGGTATTCTCTGTAATGTGGTTTCAGATTTGATCGAGCTCATAAATATGAAGCTATTATTAAAACCTCATGTGGTTCCATGTCATGTTTCTTCCATTTAGGTCTCTCTTGCTAGCCATTGGGCTTTAAGCGTTGTAGGCTGTTTGTTGTTGGGCTAACTTTTGAGTATGCTTGTCTTGCTTAGTTTAGGCTAATGAGTTTGGATTTGTCTAGAATTAGAAAGTTAAGGAGAAACAATCACTTTGGAATTGGTGACCTAAATTACGACCTGTTTCGATTCAGATAAACGTCTTTGCCCGTTTGTCTTTGCTTGGCTTGGAGTTAGTTTTGTTTCATTTTTGTATGTGTATGTTTCTATCTAATATTTTTATAGATTTCGTTTGTGAAATCTGATAAACTGAGCCCTTTTAATTCTTGTACTCTTCGTGAATGAAGTCCTCTTAAACAGAATAAAATAAAACACTCCATGAAAAATTCTGTTTATGTACAAAATTATCAATATATATTTTTTTTTTGCTAGAAAATTAGTTTCATTGACCAGGGGTAAGCCCAATCAGAGGTCTGCAGAAAAAGAAATTTTAAATACACACCCCTAATCTCTTAATACACACCCATTACTTAATACACACATCATTTAGTTTTTTATTTCGATATTAAACTTAATACACATCCCAAACTGCATATATTACCCTTATATCTAAAACTAAGAAATAATATGTTATTTAGTATAATTATTATAAATCTATTATATATTTTGGTAACTCTTTTACGTATTTTTTTCTATTTTCTACTATAAGTTTTTTCTTTTCATCATCAAATTTATAATCAAAAGACTATTATTACATAAACTCAAATCTCTGATGCGACATCAATCATTTGAAATTCGAAAAAAAATATCAACCATTTCAAGTTTTTGGAATTCACAAGCTAATGAAAGTACATTAGGTCACTAGCTATTAAACATATATACCTACGTTTTTCAATACAGCATGTCAAGATGAATATATAGTACTTCAAAATGGTCTCCAAGATCAAAATTAAAACTGACACAAAAAAGAAAAAAAAGAGACAGAACCCAAATGAACCGATATTAATTGAACAATACGTGCATGTGATTATTTGGTAGTAGTCGAAATTCGGGTCATGAATTCTAAAAGAGGTTTTTTTTTTTTTTTTTTTTTTTTGCGTATGAAACTGGGAATTGTGGAGAAGAGTCAAGTTTATGGAAGAAGTAGTTGTTTCGATGGTTTTAGGGTAGGAGATTAGATTTCTAATTGTGATTTCTTTTTCTTTTTTAATAATAGATGTATGTTTTGGTCATTAAACATGTCTAAAATATTTAATGTAAAACATAAATTAATACGAGTGTGTATTAAGAGATTAGATGTGTGTATTTAAAATTACTCAACGGCCCAAAAAACAACAAACACAAAAGCATGGAGCTCCCACTGAATCAAACAGCAGAGAGAGCAAGTCTCCAACAGCTCTAACTAGTTCACTTGATCATTGCATGGCAAACCATGTTGCCGAGAACCAATGAAAGAGACAGTGGCGGTTGATCAACCCATCTATTAAGGCCCACCGTCCGACAACCAAGCTGAGCAGCTTCATTAGCTTCTCTGGGAATCCATTCCCAAACCAGGTCAGCATATAACCCTTTCTTCCATTCCAATTCTTCTATGTTCTCTGCTACATAGACCAACCCTCGCATTTTCCTTTCGAATTAATCTGCAACTTCATAATTGGAAATGATTGATCGAGTACCAAATCAGTACAGTTCTGCTCACAGCAAGTGAGTAGTGACAAGTTTGATTCCCTCTCCCATTTGAAAAAAACAAAAAAGACAAAACAAAAAAACAAAACCGCCGTTTACTACAATACGTTTCAACAATGATTTTGAAATCTTTGGCATCAATTGCTGTTTTATCTATGACATTGTTATCATCCATTTTTCATTTTATTCCTATATATTCTCTGATAATCGGTGTGTAAAGAGTGATCGAGTTTCTGAGTCCCAATTGTTGTACGTGAACCCATGGCGTCAAAATACCACCTGACAGCTTCCACGTCTTCTGCTTCAGCTTCGAAATGGAAGTACGACGTGTTTTTGAGTTTCCGGGGTGAAGATACCCGCAGGAACTTCACGGACCATTTATATGACAAACTGCAGTGGCGAGGAATCAAAACATTCAGGGACGACACAGAGCTTGAAAGAGGTACAACTCTTTCTTCGAAGCTGTTGGCTTCAATTGAACAGTCAAGGTTTGCAGTTGTTGTTCTTTCGCGAAACTATGCTTCTTCCACTTGGTGCTTGGTTGAGCTTGTCAAGATTGTTGAATGCATGGGAAAGATGGGGACTATTCTGCCAATCTTTTATGAGGTGGATCCCTCTGATGTGAGACATCAGAGAGGGAGCTTTGCCGAGGCCTTTGCTGAACATGAAGAGAAGTTTTATGGGGAAGACTTGACGAAGGTGCGAGAGTGGGGAGATGCTTTAACAACAGTGGCCAATCAATCTGGATGGGATTCCAAGGATTATAGGTAACTAGCATTGTACTTGTTTGAACCTACATATGCATCCACTGTATTTCTGAGTTACAATTTGAACATATGAGATAGAGTTGCACACCAACTAGCTTGTAGTGGCTCGGTTCTCTTCCTTTGGTGGAAGACAAAACTAGTCTTTATATGCAGTAATATGCTGCATAAAATGATCTACTCCATGAATGTTGCAATTCGACAAATATTCGTTACCTGAACTATTCAAACTATTTCAAAGCGGTATATAACTATATATTATTCCCTTATCACTACGTCAATTTTGCCTTCAGACGAGCGGCAATGCCCGTCGTTTGATCATTTTTTTGCGTGTCGTCTATCCAGCTGTCATCTGATAAGCTCTCAGACGACAGGCAATGTCCGTCGTCTGATAGATATTGTACGACAGACAATATAAACTCATCTGTCGTTTGTGTGCATATAGATTTGTAACAAACTCTAACTTTCTGTCGTTAGACATTGGCTATAACGACATAAAAGTATTGTTGAAATTACTTTTATACTAAAAGTGAGCAATTGTATGTCGTCTCACACCAATTCAAACGTCACTTATCTGTCGTATGAGATATAATGTATGTCGTCTCACACCAATTCAAACGTTACTTATCTGTCGTTTGATATATATCTCAGATAACATACAATATGATCTTTTACTTTAAGACGACATATAAATGTTGTTTGAAAGATGTAGAGACATCAGAGTCCATGAGACTATCTGTTGTCTGATTTTGATTTGGATGTCAATTTTATGGGAATTTAATGTCTCAACAAAAGCATTTGCACAACATGATTCAGAAATCTCAAATTCATTCTAATTGCCAAAAACCAACATATTTTACATAGAGTTACTTGTTTTAAATAGACCTATAAGCTATAACATAAAAAGACATCAAACCAAATATTAGCAACTGCAATAGTGGTGTACTCTATAGTGCAGAAAATCCTCCTAACTGCAGTGATGTACTCTGTTACTTCCTTCATACTCAAACTTCAGTGTCTTCCTTCATACTCAATCATGAACTTCCGCTACATTTTTGTGCTTCTTAAATGTTGATCAATTTTAAAAGCAGAACCTAATGAGAAAAAGAGCGGTGCATTATCACATTAATTAGAAAATACATTGCTGTTATCTTATATAAAAATATCTTATTTGAAAGCAAGTTGTTCTGCTCCTGGATTGCCTTCTCTTGTCACAGTGAGGAACATAAACAAAGTTATGATCAGATTTTGAGACCGCAAAAGTTCAATTAAATGGAAACACACACGTGTACAACTTACAAGTCAAGTATAATTGAATGTCATTTCCTTTCACAGACAAATAAACCAAAACTCTACTATAATTGACTTGTACGAACCAAATCTCTTAACTAGTTACCAAGAATTTCACACAAAGTAACAAACAAACATTTTTTACACAAAGTGTAGTATGTTTATATATAATTAGTGTGCAAAATGGCCATGACCGAACCTTTTTGTGTAGCTCAGAGATGGACTCATGCATGAGTTGGTTCTGCAATAAATCATAATATATATTAGCACTAAAACAAACTAACTGCAAACTATCACTAATCAACCCATCTAGCATACTTTTCTTGATCGAATTTGCTTAAGAGCAGTGTCAAGCTGTTGCTCCAAACTTTTGATATCTTTGATACTCGATGAATCAAGATCTTCACCTAAATAGGCAGAAAAAAGTGAATCAGTCAAGGGCAAGTTATTACGAGTAATCAAACTTTGGATACTATGTTAATCATATATGAGAGATTAGTTGTACACCAAAGGTGTAACGCAGCGGCCAGTTGAAAGATCCCATATATGATTAACATATGAGTGTACAGTTAGTTTAAATACACAAGTATACTCAACTAGTTTAACATTAGTGATCATACATGTACAGTTAGTTGAATATTAGTCAACCACAGTATGATCACTAATATATGATTAACTGTACATGTATGATCACTAATATACAGTTAGTTTAAATACACAACTATACTCCCAGAACACAATTGATCACTAATATTAAAAGGCTTTAAAAAAGAAAATTAAACCTGCAAAACATGAGATAAAGCATGCAGAGAGAGAGAGAGAGAGAGAGAGAGAGAGAGAGAGAGAGAGAGAGAGAGAGAGAGAGAGAGAGAGAGAGAGAGAGAGAGAGAGAGAGAGAGAGAGAGAGAGAGAGAGAGAGAGGATGTATTCTGTCCATAGACCAAATTCTTGTTGTTCTATCATGTGAAGCACTGGCAAAATAATGACATACATGGCTAAACTGCACCAGCAGAGAGGCTACCATGTTAGAGCACAATTAAAAAGACTGAAAATTAGAATATTGAAAAATGTTGGAGTAAAGAAGTCCGAAAAATATAGTGCCTTCAACCAAAGAGGAGATAAAAACAAGAAGATGCATTACAGAAAGTTGTTTCTAAACGATTCAGCCAAGCAAATATACCTGAACATCCCATACAGGGTAATTATGACCTTTGTAGCAAACAAGATTAGCATTAAGGTCTGTGCTCCACAACCGAACTGCAGTGCAGCAATTTAGTTTGTTACTGATATAAACAAGTTCAGTGGAATATATGAAACACAATACAAAACTCACAGAGAGAATGGTTTAGGTCAACGTACTAGTTGAGTCTGCTGAAGAGGAAAGTATAAAATCACCAAGAGGATTGAAAGTGGCAGAATACACTGGCCCTGAATGACCCTGAAACAACGCATATGGTCTTTTCCCGCCATTTGAGCCAACAACTTGTTCACTTGAAGCCGTGCCATTTTCACCCTGCAGATCTGCTGAGACAAGCATTTTTAATATAAATTTATAGTCAACCACAGTATCTGAGCAGTGAGCAGAAAACAAACATCCACAAGTAAAATTAGCGGGGACACACTTTCAAAGACGTATCAATCTGTTTACGACCAATTATCCTATGACAAACCAGGAAAATCATGACCACATTGTAGGTAATAAAGAAGAAATTAGACAACAAAAAACACAAAATAGTGATGTACACATGTATATGGATAAAAAATGCAGATGTAAACATCTAAACAGTTGCACATGCATTCATATAGAAACATGAAAATAGTGCAGGGCTTCCAAATGCATACCACAAGTTGTTCATGATGAAGCCACTTATGTTCTTCTACCTGCAACCGCAATGCTTCAGTGATCCATACACTGCTCCTGCAAGTGTATAGCAAAAAAAAATAATGTTTATGTTACAAATTAATAGCTCAAACATATATAAATCAGTAGACATGCAAACTTGTAAAATAAACTTTTAGTAGCTAGTAGCTACTGCTACTCTGATTCCTTGGATTTGCAAACTTGGAATATAAATTTCTCTAACCATTTATGGAAATAATGGCAAAAAACAGTGACTAAGAGTTAACCTCTTTCGGTATCTTTGTTAGGTTGGAGCCATCAGTGGAACTCTCATCAACCCAACACACTCTCTGATACTATCATAAACTTACAAAGACCCAATCCTGGTGAAGAACATATAAGAATAAGCCACTATGCACACAAAATCATTATACAACATTTGGGTGCTACATATAACTAAATTTATATATCTATATCTATATATGAGTATAGATTCATAAAAAATAATAAAAAAGTAGAGTACGTAGACATAAAGGGATGAGATTATAACAAACCAACCTGAAAAAGATGATTAGAATGTGAGCGGTAGCTTCACAATTAACAACACCTCGAATGGTAATCTACTCTGCAAGCACACACATAGTTTCCTTGATCAAAAACCAATATAATAAACCTAATTGATGAAATGAAAAACATAACGTTCAAACCTGCATATACATGAACATTTGTACAGGTATAAACTCAGAGCAACAGAATAACAATGAAAGAGAGAATGAACTCACATAAACTATTAATTATGAGTCTGGTTAGTAGAAGTCTTGTTCTAGTCATATTTATCTATTACATAAAACCACATAAAACCATAAAGCCTGATGGAACTAATATAATTTGCATAGATTTGCATCATGTACTTAAATACATCTAGAAGTTTACAGTGCATAGATAAGTGTACATGTAGCTATGTGCCAATGTAGATCTTAACTTCTACAAATTTTGTACCTGCAATTCAAAAAGAGATAAATGATTACCTGCACTTACTATGGTAAAAGAAAATAATCCTAAGCTGATTGCTTCTTCTCAAATCCTCCAGCACAAAAATTAAAAATGTAACAGATGAGTGCTTATAAAAGAATTAGAGGAGCAAAAACAAGTTTGTACCTGCAATCCATTATTTTAACATCTGTATACCCACATTATGATCCAATGACAACCATTCCACCATCACCTTGCTCTTGCTCACTTTCTGGTCAAGGACTGCTCTCGAGTCCCCGAAATTTCCCACATACAAAACATCGAAAATTAGATATTAAGCTAAAACCCCAACGTAATCACACAAAATCTATGAAACTAGAATACATAATCCATTATTCATAATCCCTCACTACAGCTCTACCCATTACTACAAAAAAAAAAAAGTGAGAACATGCAATGTAGCCCAGTGAGGCAATTTAACAAACATCTGGTGTGCATAAGATCAACATTCGACAAACATCCCAGGATGAAGTACCAGCCCTTCTCAATTTCGTCCTTGACTCCTTTAATATGAACACAACCTACCACACAACCCCCGCATCCCCAATATGAACAAAACCCAGCAAAAGCAAATTTCAAAGAAAATTCTATATTTGAACCCTAATTTCCCAAACTCAATCCAAGCAAACACTAAATCAGCTTACAATGAGTCAAGAGCTTACCGGCAGAGACAACAAGGAACCCAAAATCTATGAGTGCGCACTGAAATTCGTCTTTTGTCAAACCCTAATTCTGTGGCTGGCCGGTGGATCGAGGGTGGGAGATCGAAATGGGTTTTTCGTGGGGATGAGATTCTTTTGGTTCAAGGGACTGAAGCGTTGAGATTTTAGTTCGCTCGAGGACAAATCTGTTTGAGGGCGCTGGGTTTTCAGTTTTCCCTTTGTTGAGAATGAGAGTTGTCGGGGAGAGAGAATGACAATTGAGTTCAAACAAAAAAAAAGAGAATAGATAGTTGATTTAAGTAAAAACCACCGCCAGACAAATTTTTTTTTGTTTTAAAGAGACGATACTCTTCGGTCGTCTTAAAATGTTCATATCAATTGTAAATTTTCTCTTGTTTTTAAGACGACAGATGATTGTCGTCTCATGAACACACTAGTTTTAACTGTCTACGGGTTGCTACATTCAGACGACATAATTTTAAATGTCTGTCGTAAAATTTAATCAGACGACAGTAAAAATGACTTATGTCGTCTGATACCTGTTGTATGATTGTGAAATTGGAGTAGTGTATTGTGCTTTGTTGGGGTTGTGTGGCCTATTGTTCAGGGGCGGATCTAGGAATTGAAGCTGGGTGGGACTTAGACTTTCCACTATAAAAAAAAAAAAAAAAACTTGACAGTGCGAGAGGAATATATAGATTAAAATGAAAGATACACATAGACACGACAAATGTAATGAGCCTTACAAAACAAGGTTCATAAATCTCAAATTTTTATAGTGGTAAGATGTCAAATTCTGAAATCTAGCAATTTACTAAGCACACCATTATCAAAATCTTCAGGGTAAAACTTTCTTGTCATAACATAGAAAGCCAATAATATATTCTTTTATCGAAATTCGTCAACCAACTATCAACTCTAACTTTTGCCCCAAATCCCCAATTTGTAAGTAATTTTTTCTAAAGGATGAATTTGTAAGTATTATACGTGTTAAGAAAGTGAGATACTGAGATGGTTTGAGATGGGTTGATTGGATGAGATGGAGAAGTGAAGGAGTGACACTACCGTTTATACTGAGATGGGTTGATTGGTTGAGATGTAGACTAAGATTTTAAGATTTGCAGGCTGTAACTATATGCAGTTTTTTTTTTTTTTCAAAAAATTTGGCTGGGTGGGACTTGAGTCCCAGGCTGGTACATGCTAGATCCGCCCCTGCTATTGTTAATCAAGGACTATGAAAGTATGAATATAAGAGGGTGATTAATTGGTGGACAATATCAATGTTATGTGTTAATGTGAGAACACTAGGACTTAGTTAATTGTTCTCTATAGCGTTGGTCAATGTAAAGCTTTGCCATAGATCAGGATTCAGGAGTTCAGCTATATACATAGTTCCTTAATTGATAGTTTCGTGTTCCAGCCCATTTATTGTTTTTTTTTTTCCTTCTTCTTATAGGTATGAAACAGAGCTTATCAAAGAGATTGTGGAAGCACTATGGAAGAAAGTACATCCTACATTTGCATCATCAGAGTCCTCAGAGAATTTGGTTGGAATTGATTCCAAGCTGATGGGAATAGATTTTCTTTTAGAAACAAAAGCAAAGGATGTCTGCTTTCTAGGAATATGGGGTATGGGTGGGATAGGGAAGACAACCCTTGCTAGACTTGTTTATCAAAGAATCTCTCATCATTTTGAAATTAGCATTTTTCTTCCTGATATCAGGCAGGTTTCCAGAACACACTGTCTAGTTCATCTACAACAAAATCTTCTATGCCAGATATTGAAGGAAAAAAACATTCAAGTATGGCATTTTGATGATGGAATGGCTAAGATAAAGAGCTGCTTTTTTAATAAAAAGGTTCTTCTAGTACTTGATGATGTGGATCAATTAGACCAACTGGAAAACTTGGCCGGAGAAGAAAACTGGTTTGGTTCAGGAAGCCTAGTTATTGTACGTTACAACAAGAGATCAACGTTTACTAGTCTCGCATGGTATAGAATTACAATATAAAAGCAAGGGATTGAATGAGCAGGAAGCTCTTCAGCTCTTTAGTTGGAAAGCCTTTAAGAAAGATTATCCCGAAGAAGGTTATAGGGAACTGTCTAAGAGTATATTGGATTATGCCAGAGGCCTTCCATTAGCTCTAAAGATTCTAGGATCTTTTCTGTATAAGAGAGATCGAGGTGATTGGGAAAGTACAGTAGCCAAGCTAAAGAAAGATCCTATTGATCAGGCACTCTTTAAAGCTCTCAGAATAAGTTATGATGGTTTAGATAAGATGAGCAAACAAGTTTTTCTCGATGTTGCATGTTTCCTCAAGGGGTATGACAAAGAGCGAGTAATTCAAATACTAGATAGCTCTTTTGGCTTTGACACTCGTATCGTGATAAGTATTCTAATTGAGAAATCTCTGTTAACCCTTTTTGACAACCGTGTGGATATGCATGATCTGATTCAAGAAATGGGAAGGGAAATTGTCCGTTTGGAGTCTGAGCAGGAGCCTGGCCAACGCAGTCAGTTGTGGCATCGTGACGACATTTTTCATGTGTTTTAGCCACGATCCTCAGTAGGGGCTTTGAGAGACGGTAGCAGTCAATGCTTCTTGGGAATGCGGGGCGTGCCACCTCGCGGACGAGGAAAGGGAGCGGGGTGCGTCGGGTCTTGACTTCTTGAACAAGCGGGGGGGTTACCGGTGCCACCTAGATGAGGAACTACGAGCACAAGGCAATTCGATACTCACGGTGTCGCGAGCAGAGCAACCAAGGAGAGATCAAAGATGATCGGAAATAGAGTCCGGAAGGGCTCTGAGAAAAAACCTAGGCGGCGGCGCTTAGGGTTAGGGTTTTTTCGAGAGGCTCGAAAGTATCAACTAGGTTGAAAGTTTGTTTGTATTTTTTGTGTGTATTTTGAGAGAGAGTCTTGAGAGTCTTCGAGCCCCTTTATATAGTAGCTTGTCTTCGGCCCGAAGAAAGATATTCATAGTCCAATTCGGACTCTGAAACTCAACACCGCAAGGACACTGCTTCACTCACGCGAACCAATCATCTGCATGACATGTGTCCAGCCGCGTGGGTCGTTGCCTCCGCGTTGCCCAACTGTAGAGTCCTATGCAGACTCAAATGATCTTATTCCGCGCGATGTCACAGTCTTTGCGGAAACCTATCTAGCGCGGGCCGCGGACTCAAACCAACCTGCGCACTCTTGAAACTTGATTCCATCCCGCGCGCCCCTGAAGCTCGCGAGACTTAAAAGACTTTATATTAAATCGGACCACAAGTATTGGCCCAAATGCTACCCAAAATTTATTATGCAGTCTTGGACCAAAATATCCACTGGGCTCAAACATTGCCCCCTAGGTCTTGAGCTTTTGATTATCCAAAACATCTAAGCGAAAAGGCCTTATAGAGCACGTTACGGAAATTTGAAATTTGAAAGGCCCTGATGTATTGGCATTATCGCGTCCCTTGATTGCAAAGACGTTACGGTTCGTCTCCACGATCCTCAGCGCGCGGAGTAGAGGTAAATAGCGAGCAAAGAGAAGGGGGGTGCTGTGGGCGTGCCACCTCGCGGACGAGGAAATGGTTTGTGTGTATGCGCTTGACTTCTTGATCAGACGAAAGGGGTTTCCAGGTGCCACCTCAGAAGAGGAATTTACGAGCACAAGGCGATCGATACTCACGGAGGACGCGAGCAGAGCAACAATAGGGAGGTAAGAGAGAAATCGGGGTAGAGTCCGGAGGGCTCTGAAGAAAAACCTAGGCGGCGACGCTTAGGGTTAGGGTTTTCGAGTAGCTCGAAGGGTAACTGATTTGCAGTTTGTATTGTGTTTTTGTTTGTGTTTGAGAGAGTTGCTTCAGCAGGGAAGCGAAGGCAGAGCTCCGGGGAGCGTTGGAGGTTCGACTAGGTCGAAGGTTTGTATACTTCTGTTGAGTAGTTGATTGTTTTGTTGTATTGAGAGTTGTCCTTTTCTGTAAACCTTCGAGCCCTTTATATAGTGGTTCGACTTGCGGTAGAAGAAAGATAGCTTAGAATTCAAGTCGGACTCTGAAACCCTAATTGCACAAGGGCACTGTTCCGTCCACGCGAACCAATCATCTTGTGACACATGTCCTGTTCGCACACTTCACATAGGACACTGCCGCTCAATTATAGACTCCTATACGAACTGAAATTAGGAATATCCTCATCCCGCGGGCTGTCGCAGGATGCTATCTCGCGTGCTCCTGAAGCTCGCTTCCATTTCGCGGGCTATTGCAGCTCTCGAGCCTTAAAAGGGCTTTTTATATTAAAAGGGCCACAAGGATTGGCCCGAAGCATGTCAAAGACTTCTAAAAGTCTTCAACGATTAATGTGGTGCGCGTGGACTCCGCCTGTTGCTTCCTCGCTCGCCAGCTCGCCAGCTCGCCTTGATGTATTCCGCCTCACCTACGCGAAGTATATTTGCGCCTCGCCTACGCGAAGTATCAATCTCGCCTCGCCTACGCCTACGCGAAGTATCAAATAGTAATTCCGCGCGCGAACTGTGTAGTCCGCCTATGTCCATTCCGCGCGCCAGCTGTCGAAGTCTAGTTCGCACGCGAACTCTTTAACTCAGCTCGCGTGTTCTTACTGGCAAGCCATCACTTGTAAACTTAAAGAACTTGGGCTCGCCGGTATGACATAGACCAAGAGTTTAATTAATATTCATATGGACATTTACTGTCCAGTAAAATATTAATTTAGGCGTAAACAAAAACACGAAACGGGTCCCAACATTTCGTCACATCATCCCTTACTTTTCCTTTCTGCAAACAAACAACCCTTTCGCTGCCGTCACCACTTTACCCAGAAACGATGCCTCCCAAACCAATCGTCCGAGACCCGGTTCTCAACATTACGGCGGCGATCGGCTAGTCTATCGATTTCGGTGGTCGTTTATCCGCGAACCCCCCTTAAGGATCACCCATCTATTTCCTTGAAAACGGGCAAGCCCTACTCGGCCCGACTCCCTCTCAGCCTTTCTCTGCCGCCGACCTCAATTCATACACTAATCCTTTGCGGCGCCCCATCTTTGCTCACCGTCGTGAACCTGGCGATTTCGTGACCTGGGCTCAGCAAGCTCGCGCCCATGTCAACATCCGAGTGGGAGAATGGCCGAACGCCATCGGCGAAGAGCGAGCGTGGTATGAGGCTCGCCTCCAAACCGACAGGCCGATCTGGGAGGCGGCGGGCATAGCTGAGGCTATCGCCTTGAGTTTTTCACTACCTTCCTCTACTGACAGGGCGCAGATTGCTGCAGCGGCGTGTCTATGGAACAGCGCCACCAACACTTTCGATTTTCCTTTTGGGCAGATGAGTGTCTCTCTGCTGGATATTCTTGCTATTACGGGGCTGCCGATTCACGCGAAGCCATTCGCGCCAGGTGATTTTGCGACAACTGAGTTCACCTACACCTGCAACTTAGGAGAACACCGCTCCCTGAAGGCCTCATTCCCAGTCTGGAGGAACTATTTCATCCAGCATGCAGAGCGACACGAAGGAGGTATTGCCTACCTTGAATACTAGCTAAATAAATTTATTTTCTGTGGTAGCGCTCACAAGCCTACAGACAAGTGGACGAAACTAGCCGAAGCCCTCTACAATGGAATTGAGGTTGGGCTAGGGCAACCCGTATTGGGTGCACTTTATCGGGCCCTGCAAACACTCTCCTTGAAGCCTTTCCATCTGCCGGCCGGCCCACTATGGATCATGGATCTATGGCTGCAGCTATATTTCCCTCTCTTCCGACGTTCCCCGCTAGCCTTTCTGCTAGAGGACCAACTGCTTGGGTTCGCGGTATGCAAAAGCCCGGCGAACCGCACTCCTTTGTCCTTCTTCGCCAGCCTATCCATCCTCTACAACCAATTGGAGCCTCTTCCCACCATAAACATGATGGTTAGCCGACATCATCCTGAAGTCTTAGCGGATGGTTTCTTTCCTCGGCCTGACTCCGGATCCGATGCCAAGACGAGCTTTATGAGGGCGGTTTCATGCTGCGATCTTCAACTTGCTGAAGAGGACCAAGGTTTTGAGGTGTACGCTCCCAATCATTTGCTTCAACTTGCTTGGTTTTATCCAAGGGGTTCCTTATCCACTCTTTCATTCAGTGTACAAGTATACGTCCTGGCGAAAGATTGGCTAGGCGGACCGAGTCACTCCGCTAGCGAACATTTTCCCGCTCACTCCGGGCCTGCTTGAGATTGAGCCTGCCTTAGGTGTCGACCCTGCGTACCTCTCTTGGTGGCGCTCCCTCTCTGATAATCATTGGGAGTATGCAGATGATGACGTCTTTGCCGCCATCTTCTCTCCCGTATACAACACATTGGGGGAATCAGATCGCGCTATCCTTGACGCCCCGCGTGGACAAGCAAGGATTTCATAGAAAGCAGCGATGAGGCCCAAGCTAGCAGTGCTTCCTAGCGCCCAAGTGCCTCGCCAGCCAACCGGAATCGTCATCAGGGAACGCGATTCCGCTCTTGTGGTATGTTAATGTCTTTGTCATTTTTCAACACTTTTGTTTATTTCATGCGAAGTGACTTCCTTTCTAATTGTTTTATTCCCCTTCCATAGACTGCACCTCGCCTGAGATCTTCGAGGAGACTTGCAGCTGCAACAGATAAAGGGAAAGCTACTGCGCAAGAGGAGCGCGCGGTGGACCCCGAAGATGAGCCTGTCTCGACCATTCTTCAAACGAAAGGCGGCGAGAGCTCGCGCAAGCGTCCTGCTAGCGATGAAGAGGAAATGGTGGAAGACTTGCGCTATCAGCGAGAGCATGGCTTGGTAATTGCCCTTTTCTCTTGTAACCAATTTGTTCAAGTCAGCAATGACTTACCATCTCTTCATTTGTAGGTTCGTCACCGCACTCGCCCCCGCTTCGACAGCGCTGAAGCAGGTATAACTGAGACCCCAGTCTCGGAGGTGATTGTGGCTGAAGAGACATGCGCTATACCTGAGGATACTGAAGAGCAACCTCCTTCACCAACCGGCGCGCCGGACGACTCAGGCTTGATGTTGGCGTCCTCTCCTAGTCCTATTCAGGACCAAGGGCTCGGCCATCCAGTCTCAACTCCAGACTTTGCTGCCTCTTCTGTAACTCTGCCAGGGGAGACTCAACCAGAGGTGATGCCTTCCCCACCGAGGCTGGAGGTGGTTGTTCAAGAGCTTGAAGGACGAGAGGCGCTAACAGCGTCTGCCGCCCCACCAACTGTTTTGGAGGTTGAACCGGTCACTCCTTCTCTGGTGAAACTGACCACCGGAGCAACTTCTTCTCTGGCCACCCGGACTGCCCGTCTCCGAGCTCGGGTAACTCCACCTGCTGATCCAGAACCGGTTCGCCTGGCCCCCCATGTCAAAACCCACCCCGAATTTCACCCTGAAACCCGAGGTAAGTCCTGCGGGGACCACCTCCAAGGAAAATTTACCGAAGAACTCGGCAAACCTCCCTTAAAAATGGACAACCCTAACCCGGAAAAATATAGAACACCCTCTTAACCAAAATATCAATCTTCAACTCAATCCAAATAACCGAATAAAATAATACAAAATTATTTTTCCGAAAGTATTCAGAGCTACTACAAGAAAGACAACGAAAGTTGATAAAATCCTAGTGGGTTAAACAGATAACCTACTGGCGAATAGTAGCGGAAAGATGGGTGACTATGCCTCGTCACCTCCTTCTAGACCCCACCCGAACTTTGCAGACTGGGCATTTAAAACGAAAGAAAAGCCCAGGGGAAAAATATTTAATTACGTCAGAGTGAGTGGACAAAAGTAATTTCGACAAACAATAATATTTCCCCAAGAAAACTTCAAAGGAAAGCGCTATGCAAGCGACAGCTTAAAAACTTAACTCAAAATTCCTAACTGGTGTCTAGCCTCGCTAGACTCCCAAACTTCAGAAAATGGCCTCTCAGGCTAGAATTATAAATATATCAGTATGTATATACACTCGTCATACTCCTTGTATGATTTCTTTGAAGAAATATAAGAAAGACAGAAATTCATACAAGGCTACTACGCTCGCGTCTAACGCTCACGTCACCCCATAATGTCATTTTTCCTCATTATGGAGGAACCGCACGAGTGGGTATATATATATACGTGCTGACTCCTTGTACGAATTCTAAGAATGAATACGAAAAAGAAATAGAAAGTCGTACAAGGTTACGACGCTGGCGTCTAACGCCCACGTCACCCCATAATGGCATTTTTCCTCGTTATGGGGGGAAATCACGTATAGCTAGCTAGCGTTTACTTATATACATACTATTCTCATAAACGTCAATAAATGAGTATAAACACCGAAATTCTCAATTTCCGGTTAAATTCCAACAAAAGAAATTATTCATCAATAAAACATTTCAAGCACATTATTTAAAACAAAGGTCCACTCACAACTTATGCCTAAGCTTGATGTCGGTCGGAGGTCTCCTCTGCTCGAGCCTCCTCGCGTCCTGTTCCAAATCATAAATAAATTCTTAAATAAAACACCGACACTTAAAGAAAATAGGCATAACTAAATATGAGCTTCTCGCGCTCAACCATGCCTATCGCCCTAAATCTTAACTTCACTGCCAACCATAAAGCTCCACAATTTTTCCGACATCCTCAAAAATCACCTTCCACCTTTCTAACCATAAATAATCTAATGGCCGGATTTTAACTTAATAATCCGCCAAAAATACCAAACTTTAACAATTTCCAAACCTATCCAAAACTCCTCCAAAAATTATAAAACTCATTCCATTAAACTCCTCATAAAATTCCCCACTAAAAACAATTTTTCAGCTCCGGCGACCTCCAATGCTCACCAAAAATTGGCAGCACCTTCCTCTCAACCTCCTCTACAACATTCCTAACTAGCACAAACTCCAATTCTAAGCCTAACCATGTCAATCGTACAAAAACAACAATAAAAACCCTAGAATTTCCTTTACCGATTTCTCCTTACCTAGCTCAAGAGGGAGCGAATCCTTTGGAGGGATTGAAGCACGGGAGGAGGGCTTCCTTTTGAGCTAAGGGGCTTCGGCTATGGCGGCCGGAGGAGGAAGTTCAGGCGAGAAAACACTTCCGGCAGTCAGACCTTTCGGGCGGCTTCTCTCTCACACGGCGGCACTAGGGCGGCTCTCACCGGTCTAGAATGGAAGCTGGGTTGGAGACCGATCGTTTGGGACCGGTGCGGCTGTCTGGGGCGGCCGAACGGCGGCGGACGGGCGGCCGAAAGTTTCCGGCAGGGAGAGGCTCGGGGAGAGAGAATCGGGAGGAAGAGAGAGAAAGGAGAGAGAGGAAAGATTGGGCTTGGCCCAAACCGGTCCACAACACCACCAAATATAAACCCACTCCAAGATTTAACACCCTAAAATAATACCCCAAAAAAAATTACCTTTTACTAGCTAAAATTTACCATTTTTACCGTCGTCACATTTTTCTCCTACGAATAATTTTTTTCGAAATATTCGTCCCTCAACACACCTTTAGGGACCTTAGAACTATAAACTCAATGATGAAGACGGTAAAACTCTTATTACCACAATGCTAGTAATTAAGGTAAAAATTTAAGAGTCGGGGCGTGACAATTCTTCCCTCCTTATAAAAATTTCGTCCTCGAAATTTACAAACACGTCAATCAAAGAGGTAGGGATATTGTTGCCTCAATTGCTCTTCCGATTCCCAAGTAGCTTCCTCTACTTGATGGCTTCTCCAAAGCACTTTGACAAGCGGGATTGTCTTGTTCCTAAGCACTTGCTCCTTTCGGTCAAGAATCTGAACCGGCTCCTCTTCATAGGACAAATCCTTCTTCAAACTAATCGGCTACTCTTCAAGCACATGAGAAGGATCGGCAATATACTTGCGAAGCATGGATACATGAAACACATTATGTATCCTGGATAATTCTGGAGGCAAGAGTAATCGATAAGCAAGTGAACAAACTCGCTCTATTATCTCATAAGGCCCGATATACCTCGGACTAAGCTTCCCACGCTTACCGAAACGTACTATCCCTTTCCAAGGAGATAGTTTCAGGAACACCCAATCACCCACTTGAAACTCAAGCTCCTTCCTGCGGACATCTGCATAACTCTTTTGCCTACTCTGAGTGGCCTTGAGTCTATCTCTGACCACCTTGATCTTCTCATTTGTGTCATGGATAATCTCAGGACCACAAAGCTCTCTTTCTCTGACTTCATTCCAACATAGAGGTGTAAGACACTGCTTCCCATACAATGCCTCAAAAGGTGCCATACCAATACTCGAATGGAAGCTGTTGTTATAAGCAAACTCCATCAAAGATAGGTTCTTATCCCAAATCCCCCTGAACTGCAAGGCACATGATCTCAACATATCCTCCAAAGTCTGGATAGTCCTCTCTGATTGCCCATCAGTCTGAGGATGAAAAGCAGTGCTGAAGTGTAGTCGGGTACCTAGTGCTGCCTGAAGAGCTCCCCAGAATTTAGAAGCAAATCTAGGATCCCGATCTGACACTATGGATTCAAGTACGCCATGAAGCCTCACAATCTCATTCACATAAAGCTCCGCCAATCTATCCAGTGTATAGTTCTTTCCCACCGGCAAGAAATGTGCAGATTTAGTGAGTCTATCCACAATCACCCAAATTCCATCATGCCCTTCGCGGGTACGAGGTAAACTGAAAACAAAATCCATGGTGATGTGGTCCCACTTCCACACTAGAATCAGCAACGGCTCAAGCAACCCTGAGGGTTTCTGCCTTTCAGCTTTCACCTGCTGACAAATCAGGCACCTACTCATAAAAGCTGCAATTTCTCTCTTCATTCCTCTTTGGAACACAAAGCCTATTTTTAAACAACAAGGTTCCATCTCTTCTTACCGAAAAATCCACAGCTGTTCCATTCGCTGCTCTTTCCATCAACTGAGCTATGGAAGGATCATTATACTGCGCCTCACGCACTTTATCCACTAAAACTGGCCTCACATGGAAACTAGCTACCAAGGCACCCACTTCATCCACCGCTAAATCCACCCCTGTAGCTCGCAACTCACAAAGAAGTGGAACTCGAACCATGCTCAGGTGAGATAAGGATAAGGAGGGATTGCGACTAAGAGCATCAGCTACCACATTAGCCTTTCCTGGATGATACTCAATAGTGCAATCATAATCACTAATCAACTCCATCCACCTTCTTTGCCTCATATTTAACTCCCTTTGAGTGAACACATACTGAAGACTCTTGTGATCGGTAAAAATCTGACACTTGGCTCCATAAAGATAATGTCTCCACAACTTGAGAGTAAAAACTACTGCTGCAAGCTCTAAATCATGGGTGGGATAATTCACCTCATGCAGCTTCAATTGCCTAGAAGCGTAAGCAATAACTCGATCATGCTGCATCAATACTCAACCTAGACCTCGTTTAGAAGCATCACAATAAACCATATACTCCCCACTATCATCCGGAAGCGCCAAAACAGGAGCACTAGTCAGGCGATTCTTTAATTCTTGAAAACTTTGCTCACACTGATCTGACCATTCAAACTTGACTCCCTTCCTGGTCAATCTTGTTAGTGGAGCTGCAATCTTTGAAAAGTCTTGCATAAATCGCCGATAATAACCTACGAATCTCCGTCGCAGAGGCGAGTCTTCTCCAACTGGACACTGCTTCCACCTTCTGGGGATCCACACTAACACCTTCCGCTGAAACTACATGACCCAAGAATCCCACTTTACCCAGCCAAAATTCACACTTGTTGAACTTGGCAAACAACTGAGCATTTCTCAAAGTCCGCAATATCAATCTTAGATGTTTGGCATGCTCCTTCTCACTTTTTGAGTACACCAAAATATCATCTATGAATACGATCACGAAACGGTCAAGATATGGACTAAACACCCTATTCATGAGATCCATGAACGCCGCGGGTGCATTAGTAAGTCCAAAAGGCATCACCACAAACTCATAATGACCATAGCGTGATCGAAAGGCAGTCTTGGCCACGTCACTCTCCCGGATCCGTAACTGTTGATAACCAGATCTCAAATCAATCTTTGAGAAAACAGAAGCACCCCTCAACTGATCAAACAAATCATCAATGCGAGGCAACGGATACTTGTTCTTCACTGTGACTTGATTAAGCTTCCTATAATCAATGCATAGTCTCATGGTGCCATCTTTCTTCTTAACAAACAACACCGGGGCACCCCATGGAGACATGCTAGGCCAAATAAAACCCTTGTCTACCAACTCCTGCAGTTGAGTCTTCAACTCCTTTAATTCTGCTGGAGCCATTCTGTAAGGTGTCTGAGAGATAGGCATAGTTCCAAGGAGTAACTCGATAGAAAAATCTATCTCCCTTACAGGAGGCAAACCAGGCAACTCCTCGGGAAACACATCCGTAAACTCTCTTACTACAGGAATATCCCCTACTTCCAATACTCCTATTCTTGTATCCACAACATGAGCTAGGAATGCCTGACAACTTTTATTTAACAATTTCCTAGCGACCACAGCTGATATCAGGCACCTCAAATCCATCTGGACTCCGAAGTACCACTTCTTTTAGGAAACAATCCACCATAGCTCTGTAAGTCTCCAAAAAGTCCATCCCCAAGATCACATCAAACTCCACAATATTTAGAGGAATTAAATCGGCCTTGAAATTAATTCCCTCTATTAACACTTCACAACTACTAAACACCCAATCTATTCTCATCACCTCACTAGAGGGAAGAGATACATGCCACTCGCTTGGAAGAGATGATGATGACACATTGGCATGAAGGGCGAATCTACTAGACATAAATGAATGCGTAGCTCCAGGGTCAATTAAAGTAAAAGCTGGCTGACCAAATATTAATAACGTACCAATGATGACATCTGGAGAAGTACGACCCTCTTGCTGGGTCATAGCATGAAGTCTAGCGCGAGTCATGGGACGTCCACGCTGACCACCACTCTGCTGAGAGCCACCCCTGGCTGCTGAACCACCGTGAGAACCACCACTAGAGCCTCTAGCTGAAGACTGACCGGCTGGCTGAGTAGGGGCAGTCCTCTGTGCCAAGAAAGGACAGTCTCTCCTGAAATGATCAAGACCACCACACTCAAAGCACCCAGATGACTGCTGCTGACCAAAGGAAAAAGTCTGACCACCAGATGATCCCCATTGGGAACTACCACCAGCACTATACTGACCGGTCTGTTGCCTACCCAACTGGCTCCTGAAAGGTCTCTTGAAATGTCCTCTAGTTCTACTCCGAGGACCATAACCCGATCCTCCACTACTGTCACTACCCGCTGAAGATCCAAAAGCGGATGATGAAGCGGCCTTCTTCGATGGACCCTGACTAGGACCACTGAAATCTCGGGGCCGTGCACTATAAGTTCTCCTGGTCTCGATGGCCATGGCTGCAGTAACCGCATCAAGAAAGGTTGGGTAGATAACTCCGATCATCTTATCGGCGTACCTGCCAAGTGCTCCAATGAACATGTCAATCCTGGTCCTCTCATCAGGAACCAAATATGGCACATGGTAGCTCAAGGTAGTGAACCTCTGCTCAAACTCGATTACACCCTCATCATCCCTCTTCTTCATGTTCAGAAAATCCGACTGGATCCGGATACGATGAGCATGACTGAAATACTGACCTAAGAAAAGCGTCTTAAACTGCTCCCAAGTCATGTCCTGAGCACCATCATTATTTCTGCTAGCAAGAGTCCACCAATGATGCGCTGAGTCATCCAGAAAAGTCACTGCCATTTTCACTTTCTTCTCTTCCAGTATCTCAGTACTTTCAAAAGCCTTTTCCATCTTATCTACCCACGTGTAAGCATCAAGAGGTCCCTTGGCACCCTTGAACTCAATTGCCCCAGCATCGAAGACATCCTTCTTCCTCACAGACCGTGGGTGCTGAACCCTGTCTAATACACCCCTCAGCATATTCCCAATGGAATCAACTAATCCTCTAACCTCATCACCCTCGTTGGCGTTGGTCGAGGTAGCTACACGAGGTCGGCGTCTAGGAGGCATAGTACCTGAGGAAGGAGATATTTAGTAGTCTATATACAAGACTAACAGAACTATCACACATACCTAATAACACATAGCATCCAAAGCATAAAATGCTAGTGAATCCGCCGCAGTCGGATCACCACTCTATAGGAACTACGTGCTTCTTAGGCAATTATGATAGTACTAAGGAGGCAGGAAATGAAACCTAGGCCTGGGACGGTTCGGATTGGGTAAAAAAAACAGTAAAACCGCACAGTAAATTTGTTTACTGTAAACGGTTCGGTTTTTAAATTTTTTTACTTAAGAACCGCACCCAAACCGAACCGTTTGGAACCGGTTCGGTTTCTGCGGTTCTGCGGTTCCTGTGCAGCATGATCAGTGTGCAAAATTTTCTGATTTTTGTCCAGTACAACATGAAAGTCTCAAAACATGAATGCACTCAATGCAGCAATGTTTCAAAGTTCAAACCAACATAGTGAACATACCAAATTACCAATTGTCAAATGTCAAATAGAAAGAAATGCAGCAAAAGCAAAGTAGCAAACAATAAAACACAACTCCAAGTCTCCAAGCAAAACAATGGAAACATGACACAGTTCCAAACTTCCAAGTTCCAAATAACAACAAGATAAATATTAAATAGATAGGAGGGGCTGGAGGACAGAGGGCTTCAAAGTTGATCAGCAGCATCAACTAGCACTTGGCAAGTTGGCAGCTTGATTTTTAGACTTCTAAATTCTAATATCCACTCTTCACTATTACAAAGGCTCCAGCTCCAGCTCTAGCAAAACCTATTGCAATAGTAACATTAGTACATACTGTACATTACTTCCTCTCTAACATAACTTACACAAGACACAAGTATATAAAAACTCAAAACTGAACTGCTGAACATAAACAATTAAACATAATGCAAACCTGGGATCATTTGTTTCTTTTTCCAAACTTTGAACTTTTTGAAAATTTGGAAGCTTTTGAAGGTTTCGAAGTTTTTGAAGCATCACTGCTTTTTGAAGGTTTGGAAACCTTTGCAGCCTTTCGGCTTTGCTGAGTGGCTAGCTCCTCTTCTTGAATTGCCAACTGAAGCTTCTCTAATCTTATTCTCTCTTCTTCTGCTTGTTCTACACATAATATAAGCTCATGTTAGTTGCATATTTGAATCTAAAACGCTGAACAATAAAATGAAAACAGCTGCAAGTTAGATACCTTTTTCAACATCTTCAAACCACCCCCATTTCCTCAATACTTGGAATATATTGTAACCCCATAATTGCATCAGACTTGAGCCAATTTTGGAGGCAGATTAAGGCCTCAACAGTCCTAGGAGTTAATGAACTCCTATGTGGATCAATCACTCTCTTTCCAGTACTGAATGAACTCTCACTAGCCACTGTTGACACTTGGATTGCTAAAACATCTCTTGCAACAGCTTGCAAGTTGGGATATTTTGAACCATTACACCTCCACCAATCCAAAATACTCCACTTCTCCCTATCTTTAGGCTTCTCTATAGGATCAAGCAAGTATCTATCAACCTCTCCTCCAACAATTACTGCTTCACCTTCAAGTTGCTTGTTCCACACCTTAAGCATAGCTGCCCTCTTCCCTAATACCCCTTCTGGCTGCACACTTGGTGTTGGTGTGTTGCTGCTGCCCTCTCCCACACTTCTTTTCCTCTTTGCTGCACTGGATTGGCTAGATTCAGCCTTTTCACCTTCTAATGTTGCATATAGATCACACAACTCTAGCAAAAGCTGCTTCACTTCATCACTTTTTCTCCTTATTGCATCACTTCTCATGTTAAGCATTGTATGACACACATGTTCAACATTCTTCAATTTGTACCTCGGATCCAAGACAAGTGCAATCAAAAAAAGCTGATTGATGTCATCTACGGATCCAAAGTATTTTCTAAACTTGGCCCTCATTTTGTTGGCCATACCATGCAACACCTTATCAGTCTCACTTGCATCACTAGATAATGGTTTATTGAACATCTCATCTAACTCTGCTTTGACTATGGCTATGTCCACAAAAGCTTTGTGTGCCGTAGGCTTCAGTTGCGCGCTCACATCCACTGTTGTGTCTAAGTAAACTTTCAGATACTTGACCAAAACACTTGCTTTCTCCCAATCAGATACAACTGGAGGCCCTACCCTCTTCTTTTGCTGTTGTGTTGCAACAACTACTTGAGATTCTGCCTCTTCTCCTTCATCATTCAACTCTTCATCTTCATCAAAATAACTTCTATATCTTCCATCTTCCTCATCTGCCATTCTGTTGAAAGCCTTCTTTAACTGTAAAGCCGTATCTAGCATCATGTAGGTTGAATTCCACCTTGTTGGCACATCTAACACACAAACCTTTTTACAAGGTATCTTCTCTTTTTCAACACATGCTTTAAATGCTTCAAGCCTTTGTCCACTACTCCTCACATACCTAACAGCATTTCTAATGCTAGCCACTGACTTGTTCATTATATGGAGACCAGACTTCACAATTAGGTTCAGAATATGAGCCAAGCATCTCACATGCATATATTTTCCTCCAAAAATGGGCTGCCTAGGCCATCCACTCATTTTCTCTATAAGGTACTCTATTGCTACCTTATTTGCTGATGCATTATCTACTGATATAGTCAGTACCTTATCTAAATTCCACTCCATCATGCAAGTTTCTAATATTTTTCCTATGCTATTCCCACTGTGGTTAGGTATCACACAAAAATTAAGGACTCTTTTGTGCATATTCCAGCCACCATCAATGAAGTGCGCCGTGATCACCATATAATTGATGTTTTGGCATGAGGTCCATGTGTCTGTAGTCAAACAAACAGAATGTGACCTCAGTTCTTTCCTTAACTCCTCCTTTTTGGTATCATACATGCGCAAAAAATTCTTCACTACAACTTTCCTACAAGGTGGAATCCAATTTGGTACTGCTACTCTACATAAATGTTTAAACCCCGGCCTTTCAATTGAACTAAAAGGCAATTCATCCAACACAATCATAACACAAGCAGCATCTAGACATGCATCTTCTGACCATTTTCTAACAACTACATTCCCATTTGGGTCCAACACATCAGCATTCATTGTATGTTGAGTCTCTAAATCGACTTTACCAGGATAACCTTTGCAAACAGTCTCAGTATGTTTTGCAAGTGAACTAGTACCATTTGCTCTAGAATCACATTTCAGAGTAGTGGGGCAGTACTTACATTGCGCTCTCTTTTCAATGCCAATTTGCTGCTCCTTTCCATCTACAATCCCCATTATTGGTTCGTCATATCTGGTGTAATGCGCCCACACTCTTGACCTCTCTTTAGCAGCAGCCCTCAGCCTCCTTCCCCTCGTGTTTCTAGCAGGCTTGAACTTATCATTCTCTTTTGATGAACGAGGAGCTGTAGTTACTGTTTCTGAGCTTGGTTGAACCACTTCTACCTCATCTCCACTTCCTTCAGTTTCTGTTACAGAATCGCAGTCTGAATCATACTCTTCAGACGACATTGCCAACCTGTTAATTCAAAGAAAATGAATCAAACAAAATAGTACAATGATTATAAGTTTAGAACAATGAAGACAACGTACTACAATCTGAACATGAAAACGAACTAGAAACACGAGGGGAAGACGAGAATCAACGAAAACGAAGCAAAAACTACAATCCAACATGCTTACAGTTTATATAAAAGTGAAATTGAATCACATAAACAAAATTACTTACAGTTGAGAACTGAATATGGTGAAGAGGAAGCAAATCTTATGACTTAATCTTATGAATTTCAATTGAAAAAGAGAGAAAACTCAGAAAATAGATGAGGAAGAGATGAGGCAGACTGCAGAAAAGAGAGACTGCGAGAGAGTGATAAGTTTTTAGGGTTTTTTGTTACTTTGATCTGACGGTGGAGATTAAAGGTATTAAGATCCAACGGTTCCTACGGTTTTTTTTTTTTACAGAACCGGAACTGTACCGAGTTAGTTAGACCGGTTCGGTTCAAGCAAAACAAGCTGTAATTTCTTGCAGAAACCGCGCCGAATCGTCGGTTTCGGTCCGGTTCGGGCCGGTTTTGCGGTTTACGGGTCCAAAAGTCCCAGGCCTAATGAAACCTAGAGCTCTGATACCAACTGTCAAAACCCACCCCGAATTTCACCCTGAAACCCGAGGTAAGTCCTGCGGGGACCACCTCCAAGGAAAATTTACCGAAGAACTCGGCAAACCTCCCTTAAAAATGGACAACCCTAACCCGGAAAAATATAGAACACCCTCTTAACCAAAATATCAATCTTCAACTCAATCCAAATAACCGAATAAAATAATACACAATTATTTTTCCGAAAGTATTCAGAGCTACTACAAGAAAGACAACGAAAGTTGATAAAAATTCTAGTGGGTTAAACAGATAACCTACTGGCGAACAGTAGCGGAAAGATAGGTGACTATGCCTCGTCACCTCCTTCTAGACCCCACCCGAACTCTGCAGACTGGGCATTTAAAACGAAGGAAAAGCCCAGGGGAAAAATATTTAATTACGTCAGAGTGAGTGGACAAAAGTAATTTCGACAAACAATAATATTTCCCCAAGAAAACTTCAAAGGAAAGCGCTATGCAAGCGACAGCTTAAAAACTTAACTCAAAATTCCTAACTGGTGTCTAGCCTCGCTAGACTCCCAAACTTCAGAAAATGGCCTCTCAGGCTAGAATTATAAATATATCAGTATGTATATACACTCGTCATACTCCTTGTATGATTTCTTTGAAGAAATATAAGAAAGACAGAAATTCATACAAGGCTACTACGCTCGCGTCTAACGCTCACGTCACCCTATAATGTCATTTTTCCTCATTATGGAGGAACCACACGAGTGGGTATATATATATACGTGCTGACTCCTTGTACGAATTCTAAGAATGAATACGAAAAAGAAATAGAAAGTCGTACAAGGCTACGACGCTGGCGTCTAACGCCCACGTCACCCCATAATGACATTTTTCCTCGTTATGGGGGGAAATCACGTATAGCTAGCTAGCATTTACTTATATACATACTATTCTCATAAACGTCAATAAATGAGTATAAACACCGAAATTCTCAATTTCCGGTTAAATTCCAACAAAAGAAATTATTCATGAATAAAACATTTCAAGCACATTATTTAAAACAAAGGTCCACTCACAACTTAGGCCTAAGCTTGATGTCGGTCGGAGGTCTCCTCTGCTCGAGCCTCCTCGCGTCCTGTTCCAAAACATAAATAAATTATTAAATAAAACACCGACGCTTAAAGAAAATAGGCATAACTAAATATGAGCTTCTCGCGCTCAACCATGCCTATCGCCCTAAATCTTAACTTCACTGCCAAAAATACCGGTCTAGAATGGAAGCTGGGTTGGAGACCGATCGTTTGGGACCGGTGCGGCGGTCTGGGGCGGCCGGACGGGCGGCCGAAAGTTTCCGGCAGGGAGAGGCTCAGGGAGAGAGAATCGGGAGGAAGAGAGAGAAAGGAGAGAGAGGAAAGATTGGGCTTGGCCCAAACCGGTCCACAACACCACCAAATATATACCCACTCCAAGATTTAACACCCCAAAATAATACCCCCAAAAATAATTACCTTTTACTAGCTAAAATTTACCATTTTTACCGTTGTCACATTTTTCTCCTACGAATAATTCTTTCGAAATATTCGTCCCTCAACACACCTTTAGGGACCTTAGAACTATAAACTCAATGACGAAGACGGTAAAACTCTTATTACCACAATGCTAGTAATTAAGGTAAAAATTTAAGAGTCGGGGCGTGACACCCCATGTATGAACCTTTGTATTAGGCACATTATTTGAGTATTTATTACCCATTAACTCTGTCTCGCGCTTGCTCAATCTTTCGTGTTTCCAACAATAAATGCCTTGGTTCAAAACAAGTTCTTCCATTGAGATTGGGTAAATGTCTCTGCGTGACTGTTTACTTGGAAAACAGGAAGTCACTATAGATCCGCGCATTCACCTTATCTAAAGCCCATATCTCGGAGCAAAGTTCTGCATGCAGGACACATGTCAAAGGGAATCGGTCTTTTCTTTCTATAAGAGGATCCGCTGACCGGGTTTGGGACATCGATCAAGTCTCTTTGCCCCCTCACTATGGCTCCTTCTTCCTTTATGTTCATCCTTCTATCCCTGCTTAAAGCGAAACCACCATTTCTCTTGTTCATCGTTTGCCCTGATGAATTTCGAAATCTACTCTTAGGCCAAAGGTGGGTTTCAAAATCTACTCTTAGGCCAAGCCTCCGTCTGGAAGAACAAATGGTCTGGGTACCTTCTGCCTTGCTCCTGCTGTTCTGCCCACGTGTGAGGTTTTTGAGGCCCTTCGCCCTTTCGTGCTTCAGGAGCTTGCCAGTGTCCTTGAAGCACCCTCCGAAGCTTGGCTGGTAGCATGAGGGACCCTGTTCCAGTGGATCTTTAGCTTCCCAGTGCGTCGTCTCTTATTCGTTCTTCGCTCCCAGATCTACGCTTGTAGGCGTGGTAAGGGTAGGGTAATCAAGTTCCATTTTTTTGCTAATGTGTTTGCTTCGGCTGCAAAGCCGCTTATGAAACCTATATCATAAGGGAAAAATATGTGATTTTCTTTATTTAGGGCCTCTGGAATAGGCCAAAATCTTGTACTTGTCTCTTGTCTAGACTTCGCATGTTTACGCAGGAAATAAGGAGAGGAATGAGGAGATTGGCCCCAATTGCATGTAAAACTTTATTTAAGGCCTATAGAATAGGCCCCAATCTTGTACTTGTCTCTTGTCTAGACTTCACACGTTTACGCACGAAATAAGGAGAGGAATGAGGAGATTGGCCCCAATTGCATGTAAAACTTTATTTAAGGCCTCTAGAATAGGCCCCAATCTTGTACTGGTCTGCTGGTTAGACTTTGTACGTTTTCAAAGAAATGATTCAATTACATGCTTCTCCCTCGGGTTGCCCCCTAGTGTGAGGTGATGGAGCGTACGCGCGATGGCGCATAACACTAATAACGGTGTGTGGAGGATCAGGAGGAGTTGGAGGATCCACGCGCTCCCAAACACCAGCGATATGACGCTTTAAGAAACAACCATTAATAGGATTGCGGTGGATGGTGCTGTCCAGGTCGCGCAAGTGGTATGCCCCCTTGGGTAAGATGCGATGAATGATAAAGGGTCCTTCCCACCGGGCAGACCACTTGCCCCGACCCTCGGTTTTCTCCCCAAGTGGTAGCACAGCACGCCATACTGTTTGGCCCTTGGCATAACTCCGACCTCTAGTCATTTTATCATACGACCGCGCAACACGCTGTTTCTTGAGGATGAGATTATTGAAAGCAACGATACGGTGTTCATCGAGGTCTTTGAGCTCCTGCACATTGCCTGAACGTAATCGTCACCAAGAAATTGGTGTTGTTCTTCGACGCGAAGCGAAGCGACGCGAACCTTAAGGGGAAGGACGGTGTCATGACCAAACATGAGAGCATATGGGGTGGTATATGTCGGACCGCGCTTGGAAGTGCGGTAGGCCCACAAGGTATGGTAAAGCTCTAGATGCCAGACGCGAGGGTTTATTTCTAGCATCTTGCGTAAGATACTGAGGATAACCTTATTGTTTGCCTCCGCCTGACCATTGGACTGTGCATAATAGGGGGTCGAATGCAAGAGCTTGATACCATAGCCGTTGAGGAACGTGACCACAAAATCGGCCATGAAAGATGCCCCCCTATCCGTCACGATGCACTCCGGAAGACCAAAGCGGGAGATAATGTTGCAGAAGATAAAGTTGCTTCGACCGAGGTCACCGAGGCAACTTTGAGTGGTTCGGCTTCGACCCACTTGGTAAAGAAATCGGTGGCCACGATAAGAAACTTGTGCTACTTGGAGGAATGGGGGTGAATAATGCCGATGAAGTCTATCGCCCATCCTCGACCTGGTCATGGTTTAATAATCGGCTGCAAAGGGATGTTGGGGATGTGTTGCACTGGCCCATGAGCCTGGCAATCCTGATAACTTTGGCGAAAGTGATACAGTCCTTGAGAATGGTAGGCCAATAATAGCCATGGCGACGGATTAACCAACGCATTTTGGGCCCTGCTTGGTGCGAACCACAAACTCCGCTATGAACCTCGTGCATCAGCCGCTTAACTTCGGTGCCATACACACAGCGGAAGTCATTACCGTCTCGGCCCGCCGGCGAAGCTCACCATTGCGGAGTACGAAGTTGAGGGCAAGAAACCGCATTTGCCGTGAATGGGTGGCGTCTTGAGGTTGTGTGAGATAGGCGATGAATGGTAGCCGCCAGTCCTCATCGATAGGGTCTAAGGCAGCAACGTCAAGAAAGTCTGCCTAATATTGCCCCTGGTAATGAAAGAAGGAAGAGTGCGTCGTTCGACCTTGAGTAGTCGTTCGCGCACGCCGTCTTGCAAGCTAAGGCCAGAGGCAATCTGGGCGAGCTCATTCGCCGCGAAGTTGAACTCGCGCGGAATGTGCTCGATGTGAACGTCATCGAACCGATCCAATACGTTAAACGCTTTGCGCAAGTAAGGCTCGATAGACGAACTCAAGCATTTGAACTTCGCCACCAACTAGTTGACGACCAATAAAGAATCGCCGAAGGCTTGAATCTCGCGGACCCCTAAGTCCAACAAGATTTCCAAACCGATGATGAGCGCTTCGTATTCTGCTTGATTATTGGTATATTTAAAATCCAGCTGGAAAGAATAAGAAAACCGGTCTCCTGCAGGGTTTTCAATGACGATTCCGGCGCTTGCCGCGAGTTCAGTACGCGATCCATCAAAGTAAAGAGTCCATGGGGTGAGTGAAACAACGGCGAACTCTAACTCTCGGAACGCTGTTAGTTCGGTTGGTGGGTGATGAGCGAGAAAGTCCGCTATGGCCTGTCCTTTTACCGCCTTTTGCGGAACATATTGGAGGGAGAATTCAGACAAAGCCAATATTCATTTGCCTATGCGTCCCAGTAGTATAGGTCGGGAAAACATGTATTTGACGAGATCAGATTGAGCGATCACCACGGTGGTAAAGCCTAACATGTAGTGGTGGAGTTTGCAACCTGCAAAGAAAAGGGCGAGACACAACTTCTCCATTGGAGAGTAGCGCGTCTCACAATCGGTTAACAACCTGCTAAGGTAATAAACGGCGTGCTCTACCCCATTCTCGTCGTCTTGTGCCAAGAGTCTGCCAATAGACAGATCGGCATCGGCGATGTAGAGTTTAAGCAGAACGCCTGGGCGAGGTGAACCAAAACGGGAGTGTTCGTAAGGTAATCCTTGATACGATCGAAGGCGTCTTGGTGTTGTGGCTCCCACACGAACTCAGTTGCCCCTGGAGCTTAAGCAAAGGTGAAAAGGGTTGAATCTTTGCCTGCCGCGTTTGAAATGAAACGGCGGAGGAAGTTGATTCGCCTGATCAATTGTTGGAGCTCTTTCTTAGTTCTAGGAGGTGAGGCGTTTATTACTGCCTATGCCTTGTCTTTGGGGATCTCGATACCCCTTTGGTGGACCAAGAAGCCTAGGAAATCGCCTGCTTCTGCGAAGAACACACATTTGGCAGGGTTCATCTTTAGGTTATCTCGTCGCATCCGTGTGAAAACCTATCGGAGATCTTCAACGTGTGTCGCCCGCGCTTTGGTTTTAACCACCACGTCATTGATGTATACCTCAATCAGCTTTCCCAAAATGTCGTGAAATATAAGGTTCATGGCGCATTGATACGTTGCCCCCGCGTTTTTGAGTCCGAAAGGCATGACAACGTATTCAAACGCACCTGCAAACCCTGGGCAGCGGAAGGCGGTCTTGTGACGATCCTCTTCGGCAACAGGAATCTGGTGGATCCGGCGGTTCCGTCCATAAAGGATAGCACTTCATGCCCCGCAGCGGCATCAATGAGGAGGTCGGCGACAGGCATGGGGTATATATCCTTGGGCGTTACGTTGTTGAGGTCCCGGTAGTCAACATAGACGCCTATTTTGCCATTTTTCTTACGGACGGGCACCACATTGGATAGCCATTCGTTGTATTTGGCCACGCGAATGATATCTGATCGATGCATGTTTTCAATCTCTTCCTTGACTACGATCTGTGTCTCGGTTCGCATAAATCGGCCATCCTGGGGGACTGGACGCCGCTCAGGATAAGTAGGTAGCCGGTGACAAACTAAGTCCGGAGACAAACCAGGCATGTCTTTGTACTGCTCGCCGAAGCAATCCCTATATTCGCGTAGGAGGGTTAGAACAGCTTCTCGTTCGTCTGCCGCCAGCTTTGCACTAATGGAAATGAGTAAGGGCTTCTCAGCAGTCCCTATGTCAACTTGCGAAATGGGGTCGCGCACTTGAGGTGGCGTATCGTCCAAAGCAGCGGGAGCTAACTGAATAACTTCCTCTTTGGTATCGGTATAATCCACTATCTCGTCTACATATTCCATAGTGGTGACCTTGTCGTAGGCTTCGCGTTCTGCCCAATATGAGAGGAGTCTCTCACACAAGGACTCGCCAGCCTTGTGTGCTTCTTCTGAGGAGGCACTATCCATCAACGGGTTGCAGGGGATCCGCGATGGTGTGAGGACGTTGCAGGTCGTCCCTCGCCTGGGTGAGCCCCCATCGCGTTAAATTAGAGGCCGTCACCCCATAGGGGCGTCCTTTGGAATCGACGCCTTGGATGTCCAATGGGCCCAAGTTGGTATTGTAGTAGCGGGCGTCATTGAAGTTGGCAGAGATGGAGAAAGGACGCGAATCCGCTTTGATGAGGACCGCCTCGCGTTTCTCAGTATCCCATATCATGAGTTCTTGGTACATAGAGGAAGGCACACAGAAACTTCTATGGATCTAGTCGCGGCCTAAGATCATACTGTAGGATGAAGCGCATTCGGCGGCGAAGATGCCGGTCCTACCTTGACTCGTAAAAATAATAAACCTAAAGTTCTGGAGACTTGTCCGGTGAAGTTCTTGACTGTCAAAGACAAGGTTTGAATCATTGAGCGCGGAGACCCATGGTAAGTGTTGTAATGACATTCACCGTAGCTCCTGTATCAACCATGACCTTGTTGACCATGATCCCTTCAACCTCAGCAGTGATGTATAATGACCTCATGTGAGTGGCCATGTCCAAGGTTGGTGTGGAGAAAGTTAGATTCTGCATGCGTGTGACGCCGCTCGTAGCTTCCAATTGTGGAGCATCCTCAGGTTCCGCTAAGACTGGACCCATTTCGCTGCTACAAGGCGGGAACATATCGCAAACATTCTCGCTACCGTTGGAGATATCCGCCGCGTTGCATGTTGAGTTTGGCGGGAGAGCATATCTTTCAGATATGAAAAATACCATCCCGACCTGAAAAGAGAATTGTTTGCGGACTGGGGTCAGTGGAGTCTCAATGATCCCATGTTCTCCTTCGAGCACAACGAATGCGCTCTCCGCTGGGTTGAACTCTTCGTCCTCAGGCCATACAGAGACTTCGAGCATATTGCAGGTGAATGATTCCCCCTGCTCTTCGGCTTGGTCTTTGTGTAAGTCAATGCGAGGCTCGGAATAAGCCTCGTCGTTCATCGAATTCTCTCAGAAACGTTGGGCTATCAAATCCGCTAAGTTAGGGCTGGAGGTGGTGCTTTCGGCACCTGGTGATGCGTCAGTCTCTATCCGCCGTGGTCGCCACACAAGTTTGGTCGGGGGCTGTTTGTCCTCAGCAGGCTTCTTATCCACGGCTAAAGGAACCTTGGCATTGTCATTTTCCCTTGACGGAGAAAGGGTGAGGATGCGAGACTCCTTCTTGGCTTCCGGCTCCGGGTTAATTTGTGGCCGGGGCTAACGTGCTTGTGGTGTTTCCCTTCTTTCCTTGGGATTTTGGCGAGAAGGCTCCCGGGGCCGTGATGGCCGAGACGACTCGCTCCTTGGCTAGGGCTCCGAGTTCGTGAATAATTTTCGCCTTGCTGGAGGGAGTGGTTCCCTTCTTCATTCAACTTCCGGCGATTGTCGGTGCCTTAGTTAAGGTTCCCGTCTTCGGTCAGGCTCCGGTGAGAGCCTGTGCCGAGAGGGTTGTGGATTCCTTCTTTCTGGCTCCAGAGATTGTCGGCGCCTTGGTTGAGGAATCGATTTCCTTTGTCGGTTAGGCTCTGGTGAGGGTCTGCGCCGAGAAGGCTGCGGATCCCTTCTTTCTGGCTCCGGAGATTGCCTATGTCTGGCAGGCTGAGGATTCTGTCTTGGTGGTACGGTGAGGCGACATAAGACGTTTGCCTTTGGAGCAGGGTCATCTGCTACCTGTGCACATACCCTTGGAGGCGTTATTGGTGGCCTTTGGAGTATTGCGCGTAGGCCTTCCGCTTCTCTCCACATCCGCTCAGGTGCTTGTGCGAGCTGCGAGGGTCGTATGGCGCCCTCATCGACAGCTTGCAGGGCACGCAGGATGCTACCATACTTTTTATGTAGCTTCCTTTTCTTGGACCTGCTAATGGTAACTGGCCTGCCCCCTTGCTGCGTGTACCATATCCCCTCCTTGATAGCTGATTTGGATGTCGGGGGAATGTAGGGGTCAGTCAAGATACCTTGACGAGGGCTTAAAGCCTCGTCTACCTAATACCCGCTGCCAGAGTCGGATATGTCCATCTCGCTTGAGGCTGGAGATGAAGGTACTTCGTCTGTCCAATGTGATTGGACCAACGTCTCGAGGCGTTTGATCCTTTGCTCTAATTCTTCACGAGTCCGGGGACTCATAGGTTGGTAGTTTTCAGCGGGGGACGGTTCATCGTCCCTCACAATAGCCTTGCCCTTATCTCTTCTTGAAAGGCTGTTGCGCTCTAGTCTGGCGACCAATGGCTTTGCTTGGTCATGGTTTCCACTTCGGTTTTCCAGCAAGGTATAGTCATTCGCTGGTCTGTTGCGGTTTCGTTCTAGCGGTTCGCGCGGACCCGCGTTTGGAGATATGTCCAATGTTATCGCACGCTAGCCGATACGAGGCCAAGCGACATCAGCAGTCGCGATCATGAAACCACCTTTATCCTCAAAGCGAATGTACTTGAGGTCGAGCCAATCCTGGAGTTGCTCGCGAAGCTGGTAGCAATCGCGAGTTCGATGTCCCCAGCTATCATGGAACTTGCAGTGTACGCGGCCTTCCTTATATTCGACGTAGGGTAAGGCCCTTGCCACCGTAATGAGTCTGTCATCAATTAGGTCGTCCAAAACCTCGTGTGCGAGGTTGACGTTATAGGTATACTGGCGAGATGGCCGAAATGTGTCATCATTGCTTTCCTCACGGTCTCTCTTAGGTGTCCGGCGTGGGTTTTCGTCTTGACGTTCAAACAAATCCAATGTGACTCACCATTGGCCTGGCTTCGGCACCCGACGGCGGTTGTTCCTTTCTGGCTGGTCGGCCCAGTTTACTTCGACCATGCCGACCACGGGCGAAAAAGGGTCCACATCCACCAGCGAGGCTGTGCTCCCCGGCGTCTTCAGTTTCAGGGCACCAGAGTTCAACCAAGTCTGCAATTGGTCTCGGAGCTTGACGCAATCTTTAGTGTCGTGATTATAGGCGTTGTGGAAGTTGTAGTACTTCTTGTCCTTCAGCTCCTCTTTGGATGGGATCTTGTGATCCAGGCGCACGTACTTCGCCTCAATCAAGTCATTAAAGACCAGATGGGCGTTTTTTGTGTCATACGTGTATGACTCATATTCAGGCTTGGTCCATGCAAAAGACTGGATGGTGACTGGCTCGCGGCTCATTTTAAGATTCTTTAGTTTGTGAGCCAATGGCTTCCCAGTCAGTTCTACTGCTCCTACATCGTCATAATCCAGTGTGACTTCAGTTTCCTCCTGTCTTTGATAATAAGGATCATAAGTAGGGGATTGCAAGTTCAATGCCCCCACAGTCCTATTCTTTCCTGGCATGTAGATCCCTTTAGAGGCATTCGTATTCTCATCCATCTCGTTGAGAATCAATTCATAGCTTCCGACCTTATTAATGAGGGCACCCATGGACGTGAAACGCTCCCCATGGTGCTTCAACCGCTGGCGATGTTCAAGGCCTCGGATAGCCAATTTGATGGCTTCCTGTTCGAGTAGTAGGAAATCGCACTTGGCTTGCTGGATCTTAAAGCGTTGGAGGAATGACACTCCGGACTCCATGCTTTGCTGACTCGTTTGAGTGAGGGAGTCGAGGCCAACTTCTGGCTCGATGGTACCATAAGTTTCTCGGAACAATCTCTCCATCTTAGGCCAGTCTGTAATTGATCCAGGCTTCAACCTGGAATACCAGCTGAACGCAGCTCCGGACAGCGAAGTCCCAAAGAGCTTGAGTTTAAGAATATCGTTGCTCCCATATTGGCCGCATTGGACTTTGAAGCGGGCCATATGGGTTGCTGCATCTTCCCTTGTCTCCCCAGAGAACGTTGTGAAGACAATGTTTTTAAACCCGTGAGGGAAAGGGTACTGCGCCACACTATCAGGGTAGGGGTCACGATATTGTAAGTCAGCGTCACCTTTTTCGGTTTGCTCCTTGACTATGCTAGAGATCAGTTGGCGCCAGTCGGCTGCCGTCACAGGTGTAGGTTCTGCTCCCTCTTCATGGTTTGGCCATGCAGAGAAGCTAAGAACCTGCCCGACATTCTTAGAGGCAGGACTGGAGTAAGCTTCAACCGTGTCATTTAGAGTAAGCTTCATTGTGGTTCTAGGGCTACGCGGAGGAAGTAGAGGTGGTGGCACCTTTGAAGAACTAGCCCCCAACGTGAATTGAGGGGTCTTTTGAGCCCCAACCTTTGGGTTAACCCTAGGGCGCTCATTAGGTGGAATGTACCTAGACGGGCCCTCAGTTGCACCTGCACTAGTCAAGTCAAGGGTAGGATTCTTTGGTGCTTGAGACCGCACCCAGTCTTCCACTTGTAAGACCCTCAAATTCAGATTATCATGTTGTTCCTTGAAGTCTTCAAGCCTTTCCTGGCTGTTCTTACTTCCAAAGAAAGAAGTGTTTTGCTGATCATGCAACTTGATATCGTGTTCGTCCAAGCGACGAGTTTGCTCGTTCATTGTCGCGCGAGTGATCGACAAAGTCTCTGCAGTCTGCTTCATGGTTTCCGAGTTCTGGTCCAAATCCTTTCGGATCTGTTGGAGGGAACCTTCAACCAGGCTTTTGGTTTCCCTTACTTCGCCTGCGAACTGGTTGAAATCCTCGGTAAGGATGGCGAGGTTGTGCTGGTCTGCTTCCCAAAGGATCTTATCCCTCGTAACCTGTTCAGCAAGGTCGTTGACCTTTTCAGCCAGCTCGACGACATTCTGCCGAGTAGCAGTGGCCTCGAGTCGGCTCTTTAGCTCCTCGAACATCTAGAGGATTTGCTCCATAGGCAGAGTAGATCCTGTGTTTTGGGTTGGCTGCGGGCCTACCATTGTGGTCTCGTTGAAGTTTGTGTTACCAAACTGAGCAAGGACTTGTTCCGTAGTGAGAGATCGGCAAGCCGCGCTGTTATGAGGCTTGTACCGTGGTGATCTATGCTTGAGACAAGAAATTTTAGGTTTCCTGTATATTGATTCTCCCGGTTTCCCTATGGTGAATCGGTTGTACTCCCAGTCTCACTGGGCATGCCAATGTTTTGGCCACGATCCTCAGCAGGGGCTTTGAGAGACGGTAGCAGTCAATGCTTCTTGGGAATGCGGGGCGTGCCACCTCGCGGACGAGGAAATGGAGTGGGGTGCGTCGGGTCTTGACTTCTTGAACAAGCGGGGGGTTACCGGTGCCACCTAGATGAGGAATTACAAGCACAAGGCAATTCGATACTCACGGTGTCGCGAGCAGAGCAACCAAGGAGAGATAAGAGATGATCGGAAATAGAGTCCGGAAGGGCTCTGAGAAAAAACCTAGGCGGTGGCGCTTAGGGTTAGGGTTTTTCGAGAGGCTCGAAAGTATCAACTAGGTTGAAAGTTTGTTTGTATTTTTTGTGTGTATTTTGAGAGAGAGCCTTGAGAGTCTTCGAGCCCCTTTATATAGTAGCTTGTCTTCGGCCCGAAGAAAGATATTCATAGTCCAATTTGGACTCTGAAACCCAACACCGCAAGGACACTGCTTCACTCATGCGAACCAATCATCTGCATGACACGTGTCCAGCCGCGTGGGTCGTTGCCTCCGCGTTGCCCAACTGTAGAGTCATATGCGGACTCAAATGATCTTATTCCGCGCGATGTCACAGTCTTTGCGGAAACCTATCTCGCGCGGGCCGCGGACTCAAACCAACCTGCGAACTCTTGAAACTTGATTCCATCCCGCGCGCCCCTGAAGCTCGCGAGACTTAAAAGGCTTTATATTAAATCAGACCACAAGTATTGGCCCAAATGCTACCCAAAACTTATTATACAGTCTTGGACCAAAATGTCCACTGGGCTCAAACATCATGTATTAAAAAAGAATACGGTAAGAGGTTATGCAGAAGTACCAAACTTGCATTAAGTATAAGTTTCTTTAACACTGAGTTTTGCTATTATGGAATTAACTCCTCTTATTCTCAATTGATAGGGAACAGAAGCAATTAGAAGCATAGCCATATGCTTGCCTAAAGTGGAGGAGTTAGCTTGGAATCCAAAAGCCTTCTCTAAGATGTCTAAACTGAAGTTTCTCAAAATGCAAAATTTGGTTTTATGTCAAGGCCCTGAATATCTTCCTGATGCCATAAGCGTTCTTGAATGGACTTCATATCCATCAAAATCTCTTCCACCAAATTTTCAGCCAGTGGAACTTATTGAGATTATTCTGCATCAGAGCAAAATTGATCAGCTTTGGCATGGAATAAAGGTATATAAGTTCCCTTAATTATATTCAATTGTTGTGTTTATTTGATTACGGAATAGAATGTTTTGGAAGTTAATTGATCTACCGTACCATAATAATGATTTGCATGTTTAATTCACAGTACTTGGAGAAGCTGACAATTATGGATCTTAGTTACTCCGAGAACTTGAGAATGACCCCAGATTTCACAGGTATGCCAAACCTTGAGAGGCTGGTTCTTGAGGGTTGTACAAATTAAGGTTGGCATTTAAACTCATTGGGTAATACCCGTGGGTTTATACCCACCCAAGACAAATTCACGGGTAATATTCATTGGGTAATACCCATTTATAAAATGTTGGGTTTGGATAATTACCCACTCATTTTAAATGGGTAAAACTCATACCCACACCCAATATCCATTTCTATTAAGGGGGCTGTTGTTTAAGTTGTCTGTTTCAACCAGAGAAGCTATTAGCTAAATCAACCAATTCAAGTATATACACAACAATGACAACATTGAAAATCCCTAACTATAGATAATACTTGACAGAATGAAAATCTCATACAGAATAAACATGTTTCATGTTAATCACTAAAACAAAATAAATAAATGAGGCCTATACTAAAACAAAGGAGAAGAACGTGTTCTAGCTGCTCTCCCTCTACGTGTATTAGTATCATCCGTTTGATGTGGAGTAAATTCAATATCACTATCATGGCAAGACTCCTCATCAGCATCAATATCATCCTCTAATGTGCTAGGAGCATCTCGTAACTCACTCCACAACCAATCTCGACCACACATCAATGCCTCTAATGTGTTTGAATGAAGTCGGTTCCGATGTGGGCTCACAATCCGGCCACCAGTACTAAATGCTGACTCTGAGGCAACTGTAGATACCGAAATGGCTAAAATGTCACGAGCAACCTTATACAAAGTTGGATATTTCATCCCACTTGTCTTCCACCAATATAATACATCAAACTCCTTATCATTTACCCTCGGCAAAACAGTCTCATCCAAATACCTCTCCAAGTCAGACTTGTCAGTATCCTTACTAGAGCCAGATACAAAGGCATCATAAGCATCCATGTCATCATCCCCTAAATCATTATCACTCGGCCTTGTACTTTCAATTAAAGATGAGTTATCAGATGCATGAGATATAGCGCAAGAACTATACTCCTTGACCAAATCATTATCACTCGGCCTGTGATGCTTTTTTGACTCACTGTTTATCAGCATTTCTGATCAAGTAATTCCTTTATTCCAATCTAAAGATTCTTCTTGTCTTGTTATAAACTCAAGGCGTCTACTGGTTGATGATGGTAGAGGGGTGGGTGAAGCCCTTGATGAAACAGTTTGCATCAGCAATAATACATGTCAAGGACTAACGGTATAATGTTACAGAACAACAGCCTTGGAATTGTCTCTTTCTATCATAAGCATTGCGTAGATTGTTTTTTGATTTTTCCATAGATACATAATGTTTTCTCATTATCCTGTTATGTAAACTTTTTCAGGTTCGAGGAAACTACTATATGAGCATAAACCAGTTCGGGGATGGTGCTCAATGGCGTCGCACAACTGGACAAGAAGTTTACTCGCCACTTCTTCTAGCTTTCACGCATGAGGTATGACTTGATCATGATTGAAGATGGCCCAAGCATCATCACATTTGTTCTTATAATATGATTGCCTGTTCAGAATATGGAGAACTGGAATGCATCTCATGTGACAAAAGGGTCTGTCATGGATTCAAGTTACAGCTTGCCCCCCAATGTTGCTTTGATTACTCTTCAGGTGACTGTAAACCGCTGTAGAATATATCGAGGTGCTTAAAGTTCTGTCTCTCATACACCTTACTTTTACAGGAGTTGGATGGTGGAAGTGTACTTCTTCGTCTAGCACATCTAGATGAGGTAATCGAAATGAACCAACTAATAACGTGCCGTGATCTCAACTGTTGACACAACTATTGTTTCCTACTTTGCATTCATTCCTTTCATGTTGTTCCTTTGGTTAGGCTGATGAAGCTCCTCAATATTCAACATTGGCCAAAGTTGAACTGAAGAAGATGCTAACAGGAAAAAAGGTATGTACTTCATGAAGATAATAACACCAAGCGGTCATCCTGTTGGTGATTGTTTACGCACTGTTGGTGCTTGCAGATAAAGGAGTTGAAAGAAACGAGCTTGTCAGCAAACCAAGAGAAGTCAGGGATGAAGAAGATGAAATGGCATGTCGAGGGTTCGACAGGAGAAGAACCTACACCCGTTAGAGGCGGCCCTGTCGATAGTGCAACTCTTGTTGTTGAGCTTGGACCCATGGAGATACGTACTTTCTTATTGAAATTCTAGTTGGTCTTTTGTTGTTACATTTCAACATCATAAAGCACCGATGGTTCCATTAAGATTGTCATATATTGAGGCCAATATATACCGAGTTGATCAGGTGTAGCTTTATTCTGCATGAAAATGAACTCCACACACAAAAGAGACAGTTGCATAAATTGAAGGGAATATATTTTTCAACTTAGCTATGTGAGGCAAAAAGAAAAAACCTGCATTATCAATCTAAATGACATTTAGAGGATCCAGCATTCTAGTCGGACAAGTACAGACGAAGCCGGTGAGACCAATGTTTGAGAAACTGAGATAGACACGAGTGTCCGAGAAGTTCTCCAAGCCTTGCTTATTTTTGGTTTGCCTTGGACTATAAAAGCAATGCCCTCTGCATTCATAATCTGATCACAACACACAAAAACAATAAATAAATAAATAAAAACATGGCCGGAATAGAGAAATGGATGAGCGTCCATGCAGCTCTGATGATGACCACGACGGTTCTCCTTGCTGCTACTGTTTCAATGGCAGATGATCCCGTCATACCCTCCGACAAATCAGCAGTGGACAAGTGGTTCCAGGACAATGTGAAGCCATTGGCAGACCGCAAGTCCTCGCTTGACCCTGACCTTGTCAAGGCGGAGGACGGTGATCCCAAAGTTGTGAAGGTCATGGCAAATGGGGGAGACTTCAAGAAAATCTCAGAGGCCATTGACAGCATTCCAGCCAGTAACACTAAACGTGTGATTATATACGTTGGAGGGGGTGTCTACAATGAGAAAATTACAATTCCGAAAAACAAGCCATTTGTCACATTAATGGGGGATTCAAAAAACATGCCGAATCTTACCTTCAACGGCGATTCTGCCAAATTTGGGACGTTGTATAGTGCTACACTGTCGGTGGAATCTGACTACTTCGTCGGAGTCAATTTAAATATCATAGTACGTTTTTTTTTCTTAAGATCTTTGTATTATGTTTATGTTCAAAATTGCGCATTTTGATTACGAAATATTGTTGTTCTTATAGAATTCCTCGCCGAGGCCGGATGGACAAAGAGAGGGAGCACAAGCACTTGCCTTGAAGTTGTCTGGGAACAAGGCTGCATTGTACAATTGCCAAATGTTTGGATTTCAGGACACCCTTTGTGATGATCAAGGCAATCATTTCATCAAGGACTCCTACGTTGAAGGAACTGTAGATTTCATCTTCGGAAGCGGAAAATCTCTCTATTTGGTACTCAAGTAAACCTGTATCATCGTCGTCGTCGTCGTCGTCTATTTACTTGTTAAGAAATCTGATACATTTTTCTTTTGTACCACAGAACACACACATAAATGTGTTAGGGGACAGCGGAATGACGGTGATAACAGCAAATGCAAGAGAAGGTGATGAAGACAAGGGATACTCATTTGTCCACTGCAGCGTAACCGGCAGCGGCAGCGGCACATTTTTGGGCAGGGCTTGGAGGGCTGCTCCCAAGGTGACCTTTGCCTACACCGAAATGGGAGAAGTTGTCAAGCCAGAAGGATGGACCGACAATAACCACCCCGAATATGACAAGTAACTAAGTTTACGCTAGCAAATTCTTGTGTTATATTTCATTTTTCGGGTACGATTTTACATTGTTCTTCATGTTTGTAACATGATGGTAAAAATGTGCAGGTCTGTTAGTTTTGGAGAGTACAAGAACACTGGTCCAGGTTCAAGCATGAGTAAGAGAGTAAGCTTCACGAAAGAGCTGAGCGATGCAGATGCCAAACCTTTCATCAGCCTAGGCTTTATTGACGGTTCCAAATGGTTGCTTCCTCCCCCAACTCCAAAGGTCTAAATTAGTTTTTGGGACAAAGGTCTAAATTAGTTGGTGTCATCACCCACAACGACTGTATATATGCTTTAAAATAGGGAAAATTATTAGGCCGTACTAGAGAATAATTACTCTTGAAATAATTGCTTGATGCAACATCCAATAACAAATGTATAAATTATGCAAAAGCATATCTTTCAAATCAAATACTTTCTTCTTATGTTGATGATATAGATATTTACATGTTTAGGGATCAACCGTTCAGATCAGTTTTGATAAAATCTAGAACTCGGATAAATCAACTAGCTTATTGGTGAGTCGAACTTGTGACCTCACTCTTTACAAATAAACGACTTATGTCATTAAACCAAATGGTACTAGACAATTGTTATTTTTTTAATTGATTAAATAAAAAATAATTTAAACTTTATCAGGTCAATAACCATTGGGCTGATCAAGATCCTCTCCTTAATTAATTCACTTTTGAGAGCAACTCCAATTGTTTTCCATACTCTCGTTTTTTTCAATTTTAGACAAAAATTTGGTTGTTTTGGTGCAACGCGCTGCTTAAAATTGAGAAAATGAATAAGGGGAAGGCCAGAGGATGGACAATAAAACTATTGCAAATACACCCATGCTCATAGGATGTAATTTAAGTCATGTAATGTGTATCGTTGTGATTTCATTCGCATCATGTGAGAGTGAAAATAATGATATATGGTTGGATCTCTACTATTAATATAGATGTTTATAGTAGATAATAACATTGTACATCTACTATTTTCTCAGTGATGCTTGTACTGTCGGCAACGGGCAATACAAATATTGATACCCTAGCCTCCATATATTATGACATTTCAAGGGATCATAGGTTACTGTAAACACGAAAATATCTGCAACAAATAACAGAACAACACGTGTACAAAGAATAATTTAATTTAATCAATGCGAATGCGGGTTACAATCTTTGTGAACTCCTCTGATTCTATCTCCGAATTTAGGTTTAACTCAAGGGTGACAAGCACTTGTTCTTGAGGGTTACGCGGATTGATCACGTAATGGGCATTTGGGATTTGGATTTGGTGAAGATGTCGGCTATTTGGCAGCTTGATGACTCTTCAGGATTTGACAACTTCTAGACTTGAGGTTGATGAAGAACCGGCTATTTGGCAGCTTGATGGTTCTTCAAGGGTTTAGTGAAGAACTGGTTATTTGGGGAGCTTGATAGTTCTTCAAGGATTTCGGGGAGGCTTCTGAGCTCTTGAGGGATTTTTCTCTCTCTCTAGTCTGCTCCTTTTTGTTTTCTGCCCCCCCCCCCTTCCTCTTGGTATGAGAGGGGGTATTTATAGTGTTAACATGCCTCCACTTAAGGCATGTAATGAAGATTCTGAATCAATAATATTTCCTTAATCGAATCAATGAATCTTGACTGATTGATTTGCTTGCCGATTTCAACATAATCAAATCAATCAAATCTTAAGATTTAGATATGCCCAGATCGCTTTGGATTAAATGTCCCATTTTGATCAAGATCCTTAGTAAGGGGCGAGCCATCCCGCTGATATGGAAGGAATCTCACGAGGCACCTTGATTTCCAAGCAACCAGTGACTTCTGGTTTCACTTCGCGGACGACTTACCTTAGACGTACATCCCTGCATGCATGCGAACTCTGTCGTCTAGCTCCTTCGCGAGGTTCCCCCCTACGCGGGACCATCTCGCCTCGCATCTATGTTAATCTACACGCGCGGAGCCATCTCGCCTCGCCTTCACGTAAATCCACGCGCGCGGAGCCATCTCGCTTCGCCTTCATGTAATCCACGCGCGCGGAGTCATCTCGCCTCGCCTCTGTTTATTTCTACGCGAAGCCTGTTTCGCCTTGCGAAGTCTAACTCACCTCGCGAAGTCAAATTATTTAGCTCACCTGACCGCTGGCGAAGTCAAACTCGCCTCGCGAAGTCAAGTTCGCCTCGCGAAGTCTAGCTCACCTCGCGAAGTCTAGGTTGCCTCGCGAAGTCTAGCTCACCTCGCGAAGTCCATTTTGCCTCGTGAAGTCAAGCTATCTAGCTCGCCTGACCGCTGGCGAACTATTACCAATTATTTTGGGGATGTCCGATTAATTTAATTTAATTGATATTTGATCATCAATCGACACTTGATAATTTGTTTCAATCGGGATTTGAGGTTTTGTTGTCGGCCGACCATTCCCAAGTTTCCATGTGTCATTTCTGACGGTTTTCCAATTTTGTTGACTCACGAGCCACGTATTTGCTTGGATTATTCAACGACTATTATTATCGTTAAATTTTCTATGTCTACAGTTACATAATAGTAAAATTAAGATATTGGAAGAAATTAATTTGAAAAGTAAATGCGCATGTGAAAAACATAATAATATGCATATTGATTAGCTTAATTATTTGGTTGGTGTTTAAAGAGTTTTGGTGTGTGTATGAGAAGTCATGAGATAGTGTCTGTCCTAGACTGGTATTCTCTGTACTGTGGTTTCAGATTTGATCGAGCTCATGAATATGAAGCTATTATTAAAACCTCATGTAGTTCCATGTCATGTTTCTTCCATTTAGGTCTCTCTTGCTAGCCATTGGGCTTTAAGCGTTGTAGGCTGTTTGTTGTTGGGCTAACTTTTGAGTATGCTTGTCTTGCTTAGTTTGGGCTAATGAGTTTGGATTTGTCTAGAATTAGAGTGTTAAAGAGAAACAATCCGCGCGCTGAGGATCGTGGCCAAAACATTGGCACGCCCAGTGGGACAGGGAGTACAAGCGATACATCATAGGGAAACCAGAGGAAACGTCGTACCGAAAGCCTCAGCTTTCTTGCCTCAAGTACAGATCACTATGGTATAAGCCCCATGACAGCGCGGCTTGCCGATCCCTCACTCAAGAACAGGTCCTTGCTCAATTTGGTGATCCAGACTTCAGCGAGACCGCCATGGTAGGCTCTCAGTCGACCCAAGATACAGACTCTGCTCCGTCTATGGAGCAAGTATTCCAGATGTTCGCACAACTCACGGGGCAGATCCAGGGTTTGATGACCCAGAGCTCCGCCACTCAACAAAGCGTCACTGACCTTGTTGGGAAGGTCGACGGCCTTGTTGAACAGGCCAAAAGGGACAAGATCCTTTGGGAAGCAGACCAGCACAACCCCGCCATACTCGATGAGGACTTCAATGAGCATGCCCTTGCCAAAAAGATTGAACTGCCTAGCAGCCAATCTCATGGTGAAGATTTTTCTTTAGATGAACTCACGTCCAAAGAAGAAACTTCTTTGTCAATCAATGACAAAGAACCTGAGGTCGAGGCCGGCGAGACTTTGGATAATGATCTTATCTCAAAAACCGACGGTGTTCCCCAGAAAGATAAGCTTAAAGGCAGGACAGAACAGTCCACCTTAGAAGAAGAAGTCGGTTCGCACACTGATGGCAAACCACAACTTCGCATGATGGCGAACCACAACTTCCAAGATGCCAGCTTCCTCATGCGAGATGTATATGTGGACACAGGTCAGCCGCATGAGGGGCAAGGCGGAGCTCGCCTGCTTTCTTTACCAAGTCATGACAAGCGAAATGAAGCTGGACCAGAGCCTCTTGAGTTTCCTTTTCAGCCTGTACACGCGGGGCGTCAAGGCTGGCGAGGTCCGTTTCTCCTAATGATTCGTCTCGCCAATCTTATGTTCACTAGCGAGATGACTCAGTCCGCTTCGCCAAACCATGGTCATATTAAGCTTAACTATATATGACGTGGTGGTATCCCTAGGCCAATCTGTGGTTTCACATTGCAATATACTTGGAGTCTCTGCATGCAAGTTCAGAGGCCTAAATGAGACTTTGGTTTATGGGCGAAGTACGTCCCTGTTCCATATATGCCTGTGGTTGCAAAGAAGGTCGAGCCACTGACCTTTGTTGATTATGCATGTGATTTTGACACAGAGCCAACTTATGATGAATACGACGAAGACTATATGTTGGTGCGTCTGTCTCATAATCATATGCCACAAGAGTTCAATCCTAGTAAAGCTCTTGATGAGATGAAAAGAGACCAGCAAGTGGTTCTCTTCCTTGACCAATGCATGGTTATTTCCGCTAAGACATGCATTATGACATGATAGTTGGCAACAAGGCAGATCTCAACATCATACGATCCACGAGAATGCAGTTGAGAATCATGTTTGGTCAAACAACAAGGATACGTGGGGGGCAACGAGACGTACCCTACGCAATACCTTGCTCAAATTTTCAAGTTGTTGACGCGGAACAACTCTGCTCAACACTTGGAAATTTTCAACAGCGACAGTCTCATGTTGGAACCATGACGACGTCGAGACTTGGAGTGAAGCATTGGTGGCCTCCCCCGTGGCCTAACGACGGGTACCTAATCAAGCTCTAACCCCTTGCTTTTCTATGCTCCTAGCTTCTAATTCAGTTTTTACTTCCGTTTCTTTTCATTTCCTTTCTTTCTCGCATTGGAAAAAGGAAAAATACAAAAAAATTAAATAGCCAAAAACACAAAAAGAGATCATTGGTCTTGCTGAAATGCAAGACAACGTTCTTGCCTCTGAAAGGCTTGAACTTTATTTAGGAGCCTATCTCTGAGGCTTGATGACAACAGGCATTCCACATGCCTTCGAGTTATTGCCAGCGAAGTCAATGTTAGAGGCAAATTGAAGACATATTTGCAATGATGAATGTTGCACCAGCCACTACTGGACAGTCAACTTCGCGGACTCCACTAGAATGATCCAGGAGGAATTAGCCAGTGCGCCTTATATCAACAGAAAGCCCTGGATGTCTATTTTCCATAAAATTTTACGGTTTGTCATTTCGACATTCCTGGAGATAGTTTTGGCAGTTCGAATGCAGACAGGTCAGAATATGCGCGGATTTGCAATATGCATTTTCAATGTGTTTTCATGACCTTGCAACGTTTTTCCTCTACTGGGGGGCATCTATAGAAGTTTAGGGTACCTTTATCCATACACCAGGATCTACTCACAGCTGATCCACGACCTTTTTTTGGTGTTCGCCATTTTTCAATGATGCATGGTACCACAACTCCTTCCCTAGGGGGCATACTAAAGTTTTGATATCGTTCATTCTTCTCAAGACGCTTCGGCGAACAGACATCAAAACTGGGGGGCACATCGCTGAGGATATGTGTTCCAGTTATTTCAGACTTTAGACCTTCTTCAAGTGTCTTAGTCATTATTTAGGCCAATCCTTGTGGCCTCCAAATTCCCAAAGTTGGTTCGCCATGTTTATACGGCCGTTCGCCGACTCTTTTGTTTGTCTCTCACTGGTTCGCACTGGGGGGCAGCGAAGTACATAGCCATTGTCATTCTGTGTTTATCACAACGTTGGTTCGCCATCGCCAAGAGCTCGCGAAGGGCTATTTTTTGGAATCTAGTCAAAGCAAATGTCTGCTCAAGATACATCCATGCGAGCTACATTCGCTCGCGATATGTGCAATGTTCCATGTCTTCTGAGTTGAGCAGGTGAACGCGGGCTAGGGGCAGGCGAATGCAGGTAAAGAGCAGGCGAATGCAGAAGTAGGGCAGGCGAATGCATTTGAAGTCCAAGTCCAAGGTGCCTAGTTATGTCAAGTTTATCAGTTTAATATGGCACTAGGCGAGCTGTACAGAAACTTCGCTACAATGCCTTGTTGGGTGCTTGGGTTTCAAGGCCTATTCATAGGCTTGTCTACTCACACTCATCTTATGACCCAAGCCAATACCAGTGGCTTTGGAGCAACATGAACATAAACCTCTTCAGTCATTTTTGACATTCATGACTTCGAGGCTGGGGGGCAATGTTTACGCCTAAATTAATATTTTATTGGACAGTAAATGTCTATGTTAATATTAATTAAATTCTTGGTCCATGTCATACCGGCGAGCCCAAGTTCTCTAAGTTCCGCCATTGAGACCACGCGAGATGAATTGCGCAAAGGCTTCGTGCGAAATACAGGGCTCGCATACTTAACGATCTCGCACGCGGATTGACTTCGGGTGTAGGCGAGGCACAAATGTACTTCATGTAAAAGTCCTAGGCGAGGCAGAATATATCAAGGCGAGCTGGCGAGCTGGCTCGCGTAGGAGACTTCGCGAGGAAGCCACAGGCGGAGTCCGTGCGCACCACACTAATCGTTGAAGACTCTCACCAGTTTTTGACATACTTCGGGCCAATCCCTGTGGCCCTTTTAATATAAAAAGCCTTTTTAAGGCTCGCGAGCTGCAATAGCCCGCGAAATGGAAGCGAGCTTCAGGAGCACGTGAGATAGCATCCTGTGACAGCCCGCGGGATGAGGATATTCCTAATTCCAGTTCGCATAGGACTCTATAATTGAGCGGCAGTGTCCTATGTGAAGTGTGCAAACTGGACATGTGTCACAGGATGGTTGGTTCACGTGGACGGAATAGTGCCCTTGTGCTATTAGGGTTTCAGAGTCCGACTTGAATTCTAAGTTATCTTTCTTCTGCCGCAAGTCGAACCATTATATAAAGGGCTCGAAGACTTACAGAAAAGACACTCTCAAACATACACAAAAAATACAAACAAACTTTCAACCTAGTTGAAACCCTTTTCGAGCCTCTCGAGAACCCTAACCCTAAGCGCGCCGCCGCCTAGGTTTTTCTTCAGAGCCCTCCTGGACTCTTCCCCGATTCCCCTGATTCCCTATTGTTGCTCTGCTCGCGTCTCGTTGTGAGTATCGATCGCCTGTGCTCGTAAATTCCTCTTCTGAGGTGGCACCTGGAAACCCCTTCCGCCTGATCAAGAAGTCAAGCGCATACATACAAACCTTTTCCTCGTCCGCGAGGTGGCACGCCCGCAACACTCCCCCTTCTCTTTTCTAGCTATTTACCTCTGCTCCGCGCGCTAAGGATCGTGGCCAAAACAATACCTACTTTTTTCAATACAGAATGTCAAGATGATATATAGTACTTCAAAATGGTCTCCAAGATCAAAATTAAAACTGACACAAAAAAGAAAAAAAAGAGACAGAACCCAAATGAACTGATGTGAATTGAACAATACATGCATGTGAATATTTGGTAGCAGTCGAAATTCGGGTCATGAAATCTAAAAGAGTTTTTTTTTTTTTTTGCGTATGAAACTGGGAATTGTGGAGAAGAGTCAAGTTTATGGAAGAAGTAGTTGTTTCGATGGTTTTAGGGTAAGAGATTAGATTTCTGATCGTGATTTCTTTTTCTTTTTTAATAATAGATGTCTGTTTTGATCATTAAACATGTCTAAAATATTTAATGTAAAACATAAATTAATACGAGTGTGTATTAAGATATTAGATGTGTGTATTTAAAATTACTCTGCAGAAAAACAACGGCCCAAAAAACAACAAACACAAAAGCATGGAGCTCCCACTGAATCAAACAGCAGAGAGAGCAAGTCTCCAACAGCTCTAACTAGTTCACTAGATCATTGCATGGCAAACCATGTTGCCGAGAACCAATGAAAGAGACAGTGGCGGTTGATCAACCCATCTATTAAGGCCCACCGTCCGACAACCAAGCTGAGCAGCTTCATTAGCTTCTCTGGGAATCCATTCCCAAACCAGGTCAGCATATAACCCTTTCTTCCATTCCAATTCTTCTATGTTCTCTGCTACATAGACCAACCCTCGCATTTTCCTTTCAAATTAATCTGCAACTTCATAATTGGAAATGATTGATCGAGTACCAAATCAGTACAGTTCTGCTCACAGCAAGTGAGTAGTGACAAGTTTGATTCCCTCTCCCATTTGAAAAAAACAAAAAAGACAAAACAAAAAAACAAAACCGCCGTTTACTACAATACGTTTCAACAATGATTTTGAAATCTTTGGCATCAATTGCTGTTTTATCTATGACATTGTTATCATCCATTTTTCATTTTATTCCTATATATTCTCTGATAATCGGTGTGTAAAGAGTGATCGAGTTTCTGAGTCCCAATTGTTGTACGTGAACCCATGGCGTCAAAGTCCTCAGAGAATTTGGTTGGAATTGATTCCAAGCTGATGGGAATAGATTTTCTTTTAGAAACAAAAGCAAAGGATGTCTGCTTTCTAGGAATATGGGGTATGGGTGGGATAGGGAAGACAACCCTTGCTAGACTTGTTTATCAAAGAATCTCTCATCATTTTGAAATTAGCATTTTTCTTCCTGATATCAGGCAGGTTTCCAGAACACACTGTCTAGTTCATCTACAACAAAATCTTCTATGCCAGATATTGAAGGAAAAAAACATTCAAGTATGGCATTTTGATGATGGAATGGCTAAGATAAAGAGCTGCTTTTTTAATAAAAAGGTTCTTCTAGTACTTGATGATGTGGATCAATTAGACCAACTGGAAAACTTGGCCGGAGAAGAAAACTGGTTTGGTTCAGGAAGCCTAGTTATTGTACGTTACAACAAGAGATCAACGTTTACTAGTCTCGCATGGTATAGAATTACAATATAAAAGCAAGGGATTGAATGAGCAGGAAGCTCTTCAGCTCTTTAGTTGGAAAGCCTTTAAGAAAGATTATCCCGAAGAAGGTTATAGGGAACTGTCTAAGAGTATATTGGATTATGCCAGAGGCCTTCCATTAGCTCTAAAGATTCTAGGATCTTTTCTGTATAAGAGAGATCGAGGTGATTGGGAAAGTACAGTAGCCAAGCTAAAGAAAGATCCTATTGATCAGGCACTCTTTAAAGCTCTCAGAATAAGTTATGATGGTTTAGATAAGATGAGCAAACAAGTTTTTCTCGATGTTGCATGTTTCCTCAAGGGGTATGACAAAGAGCGAGTAATTCAAATACTAGATAGCTCTTTTGGCTTTGACACTCGTATCGTGATAAGTATTCTAATTGAGAAATCTCTGTTAACCCTTTTTGACAACCGTGTGGATATGCATGATCTGATTCAAGAAATGGGAAGGGAAATTGTCCGTTTGGAGTCTGAGCAGGAGCCTGGCCAACGCAGTCAGTTGTGGCATCGTGACGACATTTTTCATGTGTTTTAGCCACGATCCTCAGTAGGGGCTTTGAGAGACGGTAGCAGTCAATGCTTCTTGGGAATGCGGGGCGTGCCACCTCGCGGACGAGGAAAGGGAGCGGGGTGCGTCGGGTCTTGACTTCTTGAACAAGCGGGGGAGTTACCGGTGCCACCTAGATGAGGAACTACGAGCACAAGGCAATTCGATACTCACGGTGTCACGAGCAGAGCAACCAAGGAGAGATCAGAGATGATCGGAAATAGAGTCCGGAATGGCTCTGAGAAAAAACCTAGGCGGCGGCGCTTAGGGTTATGATTTTTTCGAGAGGCTCGAAAGTATCAACTAGGTTGAAAGTTTGTTTGTATTTTGAGAGAGAGTCTTGAGAGTCTTCGAGCCCCTTTATATAGTAGCTTGTCTTCGGCCCGAAGAAAGATATTCATAGTCCAATTCGGACTCTGAAACCCAACACCGCAAGGACACTGCTTCACTCACGCGAACCAATCATCTGCATGACACGTGTCCAGCCGCGTGGGTCGTTGCCTCCGCGTTGCCCAACTGTAGAGTCCTATGCGGACTCAAATGATCTTATTCCGCGCGATGTCACAGTCTTTGCGGAAACCTATCTAGCGCGGGCCGCGGACTCAAACCAACCTGCGATGTCACGCCCCGACTCTTAAATTTTACCTTAATTATTAGCATTGTGGTAATAAGAATTTTACCGTCTTCGTCATTGAATTTATAGTGCTAAAGTCCCTAGAGATGTGTTGAGGGACGAATATTTCGAAAGAATTATTCGAAGGAAGAAAATGTGACGACGGTAAAAATAGTAAATTTTAGCTAGTAAAAGGTAATTTTTTATTGGGGTATTATTTTTGGGGGTGTTGAAATTTGGATTGGATTTATAGTGGGTTGGACCGGTTGGGCCAAGCCCATTTCTTTTCCCTCTTTCCTTCCTCTCTCCCGCTCCCGCACCCGCACCCGCACCCGAGCTTCATTCCCTACCGGATTTTCCGACCGCCCGACCGCAGCCGTCCGGCCGCCTCAGACCGCCGTACCGGTCCCAAACGATCGGTCTCCAACCCAGCTACAGTTCTAGACCGGTGGCAGCCTCCCTAGCGCCGCCGTGAAGGAGGAATCGACGCCGAAAGCCCCGACAGCCGAAAGCTTCTTTTCGCCGGAACTCCTTCCTCCGGCCGCCATATCCGGCGAGCCTTGGCTCAAAAGGAAGCCCTCCTCCCGTGCTTCAATCCCTCCAAAGGGCTCCCTCCATCTCGAGTTCGGTAAATTTTCCTTGGAGGTGGTCCCCGCAGGACTTACCTCGGGTTTCAGGGTGAAATTCGGGGTGGATCCTGACATGCGAACTCTTGAAACTTGATTCCATCTCGTGCGCCCCTGAAGCTCGCGAGACTTAAAAGGCTTTATATTAAATCGGACCACAAGTATTGGCCCAAATGCTACCCAAAACTTATTATGCAGTCTTGGACCAAAATATCCACTGGGCTCAAACATTGCCCCCTAGGTCTTGAGCTTTTGATTATCCAAAACATCTAAGCGAAAAGGCCTTATAGAGCACGTTACGGAAATTTGAAATTTGAAAGGACCTGATGTATCGGCATTATCGCGTCCCTTGATTGCAAAGACGTTACGGTTCGTCTCCACGATCCTCAGCGCGCGGAGTAGAGGTAAATAGCGAGCAAAGAGAAGGTGGGTGCTGCGGGCGTGCCACCTCGCGGACGAGGAAAGGGTTTGTGTGTATGCGCTTGACTTCTTGATCAGACGAAATGGGTTTCCAGGTGCCACCTCAGAAGAGGAATTTACGAACACAAGGCGATCGATACTCACGGAGGACGCGAGCAGAGCAACAATAGGGAGGTAAGAGAGAAATCGGGGTAGAGTCCGGAGGGCTCTGAAGAAAAACCTAGGCGGCGGCGCTTAGGGTTAGGGTTTTCGAGTAGCTCGAAGGGTAACTGATTTGCAGTTTGTATTGTGTTTTTGTTTGTGTTTGAGATAGTTGCTTCAGCAGGGAAGCGAAGGCAGAGCTCCGGGGAGCGTTGGAGGTTCGACTAGGTCGAAGGTTTGTATACTTCTGTTGAGTAGTTGATTGTTTTGTTGTATTGAGAGTTGTTCTTTTCTGTAAACCTTCGAGCCCTTTATATAGTGGTTCGACTTGCGGCAGAAGAAAGATAGCTTAGAATTCAAGTCGGACTCTGAAACCCTAATTGCACAAGGGCACTGTTCCGTCCACGCGAACCAATCATCTTGTGACACATGTCCAGTTCGCACACTTCACATTGGACACTCCCGCTCAATTATAGACTCCTATGCGAACTGAAATTAGGAATATCCTCATCCTGCGGGCTGTCGCAGGATGCTATCTCGCGTGCTCTTGAAGCTCGCTTCCATTTCGCGAGCTATTACAGCTCACGAGCCTTAAAAGGGCTTTTTATATTAAAAGGGCCACAGGGATTGGCCCGAAGCATGTCAAAGACTTGTAAAAGTCTTCAACGATTAATGTGGTGCGCGTGGACTCCGCCTGTTGCTTCCTCGCGAGCCAGCTCGCCATCTTGTCTTGATGTATTCCGCCTCGCCTAGGACTTTTACGCGAAGTACATTTGCGCCTCGCCTACGCGAAGTGTCAATCTCGCCTCGCCTACGTCTACGCCTACGCGAAGTATCAAATAGTAATTCCGCGCGTGAACTATGTAGTCTACCTATGTCCATTCCGCGCGCGAGCTGCGCGAAGTCTAGTTCGCACGTGAACTCTGTAACTCAGCTCGCGTGTTCTTACTAGCAAGCCATCACTTGTAAACTTAAAGAACTTGGGCTCGCCGGTATGACATGGACCAAGAGTTTAATTAATATTCACATGGACATTTACTGTCCAGTAAAATATTAATTTAGGCGTAAACATTGTCCCCCAGCCTCAAAGTCATGATTGTCAAGAATGACTGAAGAGGTTTATGTTCATGCTGCTCCAAAGTCAATGGTATTGGCTCGGGTCATACATAAAATGAGTGTGAGGAGACAAGCCTGTGGATAGGCCTTGAAACCTAAGCACCTAACAAGACATTGTAGCGAAGTTTCTGTACATCTCGCCTAGGCACCTTGGACTTGGACTTCAAATGCATTCGCCTGCCCTACTTCTGCATTCGCCTGCTCTTTGCCTGCATTCGCTTGCTTTTTGCCTGCATTCGCCTGCTCTTTGCCTGCATTCGCCTGCCCCTAGCCCGCATTTGCCTGCTCAACTCAAAAGACATGGAACATTGCACATATCGCAAGCGAATGTAGCTCGCATGGATGTATCTTGAGCAGACGTTTGCTTTGACTAAATTCCAAAAAATGGCCCTTCGCGAGCTCTTGGCGACGGCGGACCAACGTTGTGATAAACATGAAAAAATTTCAGAGGCCATGCACTTCGCTGCCCCCTAGTGCGAACCAATGAGAGGCACACAAATGAGTCAGCGAACGGTCGCGTAAAGATGGCGAACCAACCTTGGAGATTCGGAGGCCACAGGGATTGGCTCAAATAATGACTAGGACACCTGAAGAAGGTCTAAAGTCTGAAATTTCTGGAACACGATCCTCCAATGTGCCCACCAGTTTTGATGTTTGTTTGCCGAAGCTTCTTGAGTAGAATGAAGGAAGGACATCAAAACTTTAGCATGCCCCCCAGTGAGGAAAGCATGCTACGAGATCATGAAAACACATTGAAAACGCACATTGCAAATTCGCGCGTAACCTGACCACGATAAAGAGCCCATGGAGTAAGGGAGACTACGGCGAACTCCAACTCGCGGAATGCTTTTAGTTCAGTTGGCGGGTGATGAGCGAGGAAGTCCGCTATGGCCTGTCCGTTAACTGCCTTTTGCGGAACATATTGCAAAGAGAATTCAGACAAGACCAATATCCATTTACCTATGCGTCCCCATAGGATAGGGCGGGAAAACATGTATTTGATGAGATCGGACTGAGCGATCACCACTGTGGTAAAGGCTAACATGTAGTGGTGGAACTTGGAACCCGCGAAGAAGAGGGCAAGATACAACTTTTCCATTGGAGAGTAGCGCGTCTCACAATCGGTTAACACCCTGCTAAGATAGTAAACGACATGTTCCACTCCGTTCTCATCGTCTTGTGTCGAGAGTCCGCCGATAACAAAGTCAGCAGTGGTGATGTAGAGCTTAAGCGGAAGTTGCCATAACTCGCCGTATCCTAACCTGTCTGCATTCAAGCTGCCATAACTCTCTCTAAGAATGTCGGAATGACGAATCGTAAAATCCTCTAGAAAATAGACATCCAGGGCTTTCGGTCGGTATAAGGCGCGCCGGCTAATGCTTCCTGGATCATTCCAGTGGAGTCCGCGAAGTTGACTGTCTAGTAGTGGCTGTTGCAACGCTTCAGAATTGCAATCTAGTTGTATTGCCTCTCTGACTTGACTTCCCTGGCAGTAACTCGAAGGCATGTAGAATGCCTGTTGTTATCAAGCCTCAGGGATAGGCTCCTAAGTAAAGTTCAAGCCTTCAGAGGCAAGAACGTTGTCTTGCATTTCAGCAAGACCAAGGATCTCTTTTTGTCTTTTCTGCTATTTGGTTTTTTGGTATTTTCTTTTTTCAATGCGAAAAAGAAAGAAACTGAAAGCAAACAGAAGTAAAAACTGAAGGAAAGCTAGGAACAAAGAAAAAAAGGGTATCATAGCTTGATTAGGTACCCTTCGTTAGGCCACGGGGGAGGCCACCAATGCTTCACTCCAAGTCTCGACGTCGTCATGGTTCCAACATGAGATTGTCGCTGTTGAGAATTTCCAAGTGTTGAGTAGGGCTTCCCATCAACAAATTGAAAATTTGAGCAAGGTAGTTCGTAGGGTACGTCTCGCTGCCCCCCACGCATCCTTGTCTTTTGGCAGAGTAAGATCTTCAACTGCATGCTCGTGGATCGTATGATATTGAGATCTGCATTGTTGCCAACTATCAGGTCATAATGCATGGTCTTATCAGGAATAGCCATGCATTGGTCAAGGAAAAGAACCACTTGCTGGTCTCTTTTCACCATATCAAGAGTGTCACTGGGATTGAACTCTTGTGGAGTATGATTATGCGACAGACGTACCAACATATAGTCTTCATCGTATTCATCATAAGTTGGCTCTGTGTCAAAATCACATGCAGAACCAACAAAGGTCGGTGGCTCGACCTTCTTTGCAACTATAGGCATATATAGGCCATGTACGTACTTCGCACATAAGCCAAAGTCCCCTTTAGGCCTCTGAAATTGCATGCAGAGACTCCAAGTATATTGCAATGTAAAACCACGGATTGACCTAGGGATACCACCACGCCATGTATAGTTAAGCTTAATCTGACCATGGTTTGGCGAAGCGGACTGAGGCATCTTGCTGGTGAATATAAGATTGGCAAGGCAAATCATTAAGAGAGGCGGACCTCGCCAGCCTTGATGCCCCGCGTGTACAGGCTGAAAAGGAAACTTAAGAGGCTTTGGTCCAGCTTCATTTCACTTGTTATGACTTGATAAAGAAAGCAGGCGAACTCCGCCTTGCCCCCCACGCGGCTGACCTGTGTCCACATATATGTCTCGCATAGGAAAGCTAGCTCGTGGGTCACCTTTCATGCAAAGTTGTGATTCGCCATCAGTGTTTGACCTGCTCTCCTTTTCTAAGGTGGATTGTTCTGTCCTACCTTCAAGCTTATCTTCTTGGGGAACAAAGTCGGTTTTTGAGATAAGATCATTATCCAAAGTCTCGTCGGCCTCGACCTCAGATTCTTTGTCATTGATTGACAAAGTAGTCTCTTCCTTGGACGCAAATTCATCCAAAGGAAAATCTCTGCCAACCGTAGGCTTAACATTCTGGCGTTGTAAAGCCTTTTCATTTTCTTCAGCAGCCGCTTGCGCATCTAGTTGCTTGTGCAACTCATCAAATCTGCGCCAATCCATTATCGCAGTTTCTTTTCGCTTGTCATGACTTGGGGCAGCTTCTCGATCACATCCAGTAATTGGACAAAGCTTGGGTTGATCATGCCCTTGATCACGGTGGTTAACTAAAGAAGACAGGTGAGCTCCGCCTTGCCCCCCATGCATCTGACCCGTGTCCACGTATACATCTCGCATGAGGAAGCTGGCTACTTGGAAGTTGTGGTTCGCCATCATGCAAAGTTGTGGTTCGCCATCAGTGTGCGAACCGATTTCTTCTTCAGAGATGGACTGTTCTATCCTATCTTCAGGCTTCTTTTCCTGAGGAACACCGAGAAATTTCGAGATGGGATTATCATCCATAATCTCGTCGGCCTCAACCTCAGGCTCTTTGTCACTGATTGACAAAGTAGCTTCTTCTTTGGACGTAGGTGCGTCCAAAGGAAACTCTTTGTCATTAGATTGACTGCTAGGCAGTTCAATCTGTTTAGCAGGGTCAGTGAGTTTGTTATGACTGGCCTCCCAAAGGGCTTTGTCTGGTCTGACCTGTCCAGCTAGGTCAGTGACGCTCTGTTGAGTGGCAAAACCCCTGATTAGGCTTTCCAACTTGTCAAGCGTCTGGAAGACTTGCTCCATAGACGGAGCAGAGTCTGTATCTTGGGTCGGCTGAGAGCCTACCATGGCGGTCTCGCTGAAGTCTGGATCACCAAACTGAGCAAGGACCTGTTCCTGAGTGAGGGATCGGCAAGCCGCGCTGTCATGGGGCTTATACCGTAGTGATCTGTGCTTGAGGCAAGAAAACTGAGGCTTTCGGTACGGCGCTTACTCTGGTTTCCCTATGATGTTTCGCTTGTACTCCCTGTCCCACTGGGGGTGCCAATGTTTTGGCCACAATCCTCAGCGCGCGGAGCAGAGGTAAATAGCGAGCAAAGAGAAGGGGGTTTCCCTATGCTGCGGGCGTGCCACCTCGCGGACGAGGAAAGGGTTTGTGTGTATGCGCTTGACTTCTTGATCAGACGAAGGGGGTTTCCAGGTGCCATCTCAGAGGAGGAATTTACGAGCACAAGGCGATCGATACTCACGGAGGACGCGAGCAGAGCAACAATAGGGAGGTAAGAGAGAAATCGGGGTATAGTCCGGAGGGCTCTGAAGAAAAACCTAGGCGGCGGTGCTTAGGGTTAAGGTTTTCGAGTAGCTCGAAGGGTAACTGATTTGCAGTTTGTATTATGTTTTTGTTTGTGTTTGAGAGAGTTGCTTCAGCAGGGAAGCGAAGGCAGAGCTCCGGGGAGCGTTGGAGGTTCGACTAGGTCGAAGGTTTGTATACTTCTGTTGAGTAGTTGATTGTTTTGTTATATTGAGAGTTGTCCTTTTCTGTAAACCTTCGAACCCTTTATATAGTGGTTCGACTTGCGGCAGAAGAAAGATAGCTTAGAATTCAAGTCAGACTCTGAAACCCTAATAGCACAAGGGCACTGTTCCGTCCACGCGAACCAACAATCTTGTGACACATGTCCAGTTCACACACTTCACATAGGACACTGCCGCTCAATTATAGAATCCTATGCGAACTAGAATTAGGAATATCCTCATCTTGCGGGCTGTCGCAAGATGCTATCTCGCGTGCTCTTGAAGGTCGCTTCCATTTCGCAGGCTATTGCAGCTCGCGAGCCTTAAAAGGGCTTTTTATATTAAAAGGGCCACAGGGATTGGCTCGAAGCATGTCAAAGACTTGTAAAAGTCTTCAACGATTAATGTGGTGCGCGTGGACTCCGCATGTTACTTCCTCGCGAGCTAGCTCGCCAGCTCGCCTTGATGTATTCCGCCTCGCCTAGGACTTTTACGCGAAGTACATTTGCGCCTCGCCTACGCGAAGTGTCAATCTCGCCTTGCCTACGCCTACGCGAAGTATCAAATAGTAATTCCACGCGCGAACTGTGTAGTCCGCCTATGTCCATTCCGCGCACGAGCTACGCGAAGTCTAGTTCGCACGCGAACTCTGTAACTCAGCTCGCGTGTTCTTACTGGCAAGCCATCACTTGTAAACTTAAAGAACTTAGGCTCGCCGGTATGACATGAACCAAGAGTTTAATTAATATTCACATGGACATTTACTGTCCAGTAAAATATTAATTTAGGTGTAAACAAAAACACGAAACGGGTCCCAACATTTCGTCACATTATCCCTTACTTTTCCTTTCTGCAAACAAACAACCCTTTCGTTGCCGTCACCACTTTACCCAGAAACGATGCCTCCCAAACCAATCGTCTGAGATCCGGATCTCAACATTACGGCGGCGATCAGATAGTCTATCAATTTCGGTGGTCGTTTATCCGCGAACCCCCCTTAAGGATCACCCATCTATTTCCTTGAAAACGGGCAAGCCCTACTCGGCCCGACTCCCTCTCAGCCTTTCTCTGCCACCGACCTCAATTCATACACTGATCCTGTGCGGCGCCCCATCTTTGCTCACCGTCGTGAACCTGGCGATTTCGCGACCTAGGCTCAGCAAGCTCGCGCCCATGTCAACATCCGAGTGGGAGAATGGCCGAACGCCATCGGCGAAGAGTGAGCGTGGTATGAGGCTCGCCTCCAAACCGACAGGCCGATCTGGGAGGCGGCGAGCATAGCTGAGGCTATCGCCTTGAGTTTTTCACTACCTTCCTCTACTGACAGGGCGCAGATCGCTGCAGCGGCGTGTCTATGGAACAGCGCCACCAACACTTTCGATTTTCTTTTTGGGCAGATGAGTGTCTCTCTGCTGGATATTCTTGCTATTACGGGGCTGCCGATTCACGCGAAGCCATTCGTGCCAAGTGATTTTGCGACAACTGAGTTCACCTACACCTGCAACTTAGGAGCACGCCGCTCCCTGAAGGCCTCATTCCCAGTCTGGAAGAACTATTTCATCCAGCATGCAGAGCAACACGAAGGAGGTATTGCCTTTCTTGAATACTAGCTAAATAAATTTATTTTCTGTGGTAGCGCTCACAAGCCTACAGACAAGTGGACGAAACTAGCCGAAGCCCTCTACAATGGAATTGAGGTTGGGCTAGGGCAACCCGTATTGGGTGCACTTTATCGGGCCCTGCACACACTCTCCTTGAAGCCTTTCCATCTGCCGCCCGGCCCACTATGGATCATGGATCTATGGCTGCAGCTATATTTCCCTCTCTTCCGACGTTCCCCGCTAGCCTTTCTGCCAGAGGACCAACTGCTTGGGTTCGCGGTATGCAAAAGCCCGGCGAACCGCACTCCTTTGTCCTTCTTCGCCAGCCTATCCATCCTCTACAACCAATTGGAGCCTCCTCCCACCATAAACATGATGGTTAGCCGACATCATCCTGAAGTCTTAGCGGAGGGTTTCTTTCCTCGTCCTGACTCCGGATCCGATGCCAAGACGAGCTTTATGAGGGCGGTTTCATGCTGCAATCTTCAACTTGCTGAAGAGGACCAAGGTTTTGAGGTGTACGCTCCCAATCATTTCACCAGACAGCTTGGTTTTATCCAAGGGGTTCCTTATCCACTCTTTCATTCAGTGAACAAGTATACGTCCTGGCGAAAGATTGGCGAGGCGGACCGAGTCACTCCGCTAGCGAACATTTTCCCGCTCACTCCGGGCCTGCTTGAGATTGAGCCTGCCTTAGGTGTCGACCCCGCGTACCTCTCTTGGTGGCGCTCCCTCTCTGATAATTATTGGGAGTATGCAGATGATGACGTCTTTGCCGCCATCTTCTCTCCCGTATACGACACATTGGGGGAATCAGATCGCGCTATCCTTGACGCCCCGCGTGGACAAGCAAGGATTTCACAGAAAGCAGCGATGAGGCCCAAGCTAGCAGTTGATTCGCGTGTTTTCAAGGACTTATTTAAACACTCAATCAAACACAAATACAATTAAAACCCTTCTTTGTAGATGTAGCATTGGTAAGTAGGGATCGTTCTTAACCGGGGATTGAGGGTGATTGCATAACTATGCTAAGGTTGTTTAGGGGGGTGCAAGATTGTTTGTTCTAAGTTCCTACGAAATAAAACAAGAAGATGGGTAGATACATATCAAGAAATCACAAGTTCTAACATGTTTAAACTCATAGACAAGCAAACAATCAAGAGCACATAATCCTAACATGCATCTAGCCGAAAATAAGTTCCTAAGTCTATTATTTACAAGTGATCATCACATCATGTTGCTTAGGCCGATTACTCCATCCTTGGCTGAATCCTACAAAATTCACATGTTAATTAGAACATATACACACACTTGCATCGAATTAGAGGGCAGCCAAATCATCTAGCAAACTCCCTAACCCAATTTTATCTTGATCAGATCGGTGGAACATGCATAGGGTGAACCAAATCATCTAGTGTCATCCTAAGCAAATTCCAGAGCATTAAGAACATGGTAAGCATACATACACGTCCCAATCAACCTATAAACACATTGAAGAATTCAAAACAAATTAGAAATAATCATCTTTACACCAAAACATTAGTCTTTCTATACAAAGCCTTGAAAAAAAAAAAAAATACAAAGTCGAAATAAATACAAAGAGGCCATGTTACACTTTTTGCTCCGAGGAATTCGTCTCTCTGCAAGCTCCGAGCGCACGTCCCTTTGGTGGAGGATGGCTACGCAAGTGTTCAAAGCCAAATCTAGCGAGAGAACACTCACGGATGGAGGAAGGGTGTCTATGAGGTGGTGGAGATGGTATTTCGACTAAGAGAGGCTGATTTTGGCTAAGTATGAGAGGGGTTAGTGTTTAGACAAGGCTTCGGCTCGATGAGTGTGTGATCCTTTCTTCCTCCTCCAAAGCTCTTTATATAGGGGATGATGATGGTGTCGTTCACCTCATTTCAAATACAACCATGCACAATTATGCTCCATTCAATACAAAACCGTTACATCCATTAGCTATTAAGCTCCCACCATTACATCATGCAATTAAGCATATCCATTCATCCATGCCATTAAGCCATGAAAGACAGCCATGCAAAACAGTTTCAAATCCAGCCATGCATAACACCATCCATGCAATTGTCAATTAAGCTATTTAAGTAGCCGTTCAAAACCGTTTCAATTATACATCCGTTTCACCCAATTTACTCACCACCGTTACATCCATGGCAATTAAGCTCCTTTTCGAAAACTGCCATGCATATTAGCTCCCCGTCTAGACTTCATCAATGTCCATGCATCACTACTTGCTCCATATCCTAGTCAACATAGGAAATTGTTTCCTAGTCAACACAAGCTTCCTTTTTGACTCCAATTCTTCTTTGGCCGAGAATACCATGTAATTGCACATATTTTGGTCCAAATCGCCTCCTTTATTATTTCTCCTTTATTTTCTACCTAAAAACATAAAACAAGTTAGAAACATATTTACTAAGCTCATAACAAAGCAAAATGTAGAGAGAAAGACATTAATAATCAAGCATAAAATGCGTAGATCAGCAGTGCTTCCTAGCGCCCAAGTGCCTCGCCAGCCAACCGGAATCGTCATCAGGGAACGCGATTCCGCTCCTGTGGTATGTTAATGTCTTTGTCATTTTTCAACACTTTTGTTTATTTCATGCGAAGTGACTTCCTTTCTAATTGTTTTATTCCCCTTCCACAGACTACACCTCGCCTGAGATCTTCGAGGAGACTTGCAGCTGCAACAGATAAAGGGAAAGCTACTGCGCAAGAGGAGCCCGCGGTGGACCCCGAAGATGAGCCTGTCTCGACCATTCTTCAAACAAAAGGCGGCGAGAGCTCGCGCAAGCGTCCTGCTAGCGATGAAGAGGAAATGGTGGAAGACTTGCGCTATCAGCGAGAGCATGGCTTGGTAATTGCCCTTTTCTCTTGTAACCAATTTGTTCAAGTCAGCAATGACTTACCATCTCTTCATTTGTAGGTTCGTCGCCGCACTCGCCCCCACTTCGACAGCGCTGAAGCAGGTATAACTGAGACCCTAGTCCCGGAGGTGATTGTGGCTGAAGAGACATGTGCTATACCTGAGGATACTGAAGAGCAACCTCCTTCACCAACCGGCGCGCCGGACGACTCAGGCTTGATGCTGGCGTCCTCTTCTGGTCCTATTCAGGACCAAGGGCTCGGCCATCCAGTCTCAACTCCAGACTTCGCTGCCTCTTCTGTAACTCTGCCAGAGGAGACTCAACCAGAGGTGATGCCTTCCCCACCGAGGCTGGAGGTGGTCGTTCAAGAGCTTGAAGGACGAGAGGCGCTAACAGCGTCTGCCGCCCCGCCAACTATTTCGGAGGTTGAACCAGTCACTCCTTCTCTGGTGAAACTGACCACCGGAGCAACTTCTTCTCTGGCCACCCGGACTGCCCGTCTCCGAGCTCGGGTAACTCCACCTGCTGATCCAGAACCGGTTCGCCTGGCCCGAGACTTTCTTCATAGTCTAATAAGACAAGGCCCCAATATGGATGTGTTTGAGTTGGTGCGACGCGCTCGTGAGGCTCATGGTGCCTTGGTCCGCCACCTCGCTGGCAGCAACCACGCACTGGATCAGTCTTTAGGGTTGATCAATGCGGCCGAGCTGCAAGCCCGTCGCGTCAATGATGCGGAGGCCCAGTCAACTGCTCAGGAGAGAGTCTGCCAGGCCTTAGACAACCAAATGGTGGCTCTTTTGAACCAGCTTGAAGATATGGAGGTTCCTGAGACTTCAGAAAAACCCTGTACCTTTTATGCTAGGCAGGTAGAGACTTTGAAAGCTCAGATACCGGAGCTGCAGGTCCAGCTTGCTCAAGCTCGCCAAAGACTCGCGCAGGCTGAAATTGCCGAGGCGCGCGTACAAGCCGCAGAGGAAACTCAAGAAGCTCTGGACTCAGCCACTACTGCCGCGGACGAAGCCCAAGCCTAGGCGGATGTTGAGGAGTTGGCCTTGGAAGGCCTTCTCCTGGACTTGTATAGGGCCTCTAGGAAAGTCTAGTTTCATTTCTCTTTTTGTTGCCCCCCATGTCAAAACCCACCTCAAATTTCACCCTGAAACCCGAGGTAAGTCCTGCGGGGACCACCTCCAAGGAAAATTTACCGAAGAACTCGGCAAACCTCCCTTGAAAATGGACAACCCTAACCCAGAAAAATATAGAACACCCTCTTAACCAAAATATCAATCTTCAACTCAATCCAAATAACCGAATAAAATAATACACAATTATTTTTCCGAAAGTATTCAGAGCTACTACAAGAAAGACAACGGAAGCTGATAAAAATCCTAGTGGGTTAAACAGATAACCTACTGGCGAACAGTAGCGGAAAGATGGGTGACTATGCCTCGTCGCCTCCTTTTAGACCCCACCCGAACTCTGCAGACTGGGCATTTAAAACGAAGGAAAAGCCCAGGGGAAAAATATTTAATTACGTCAGAGTGAGTGGACAAAAGTAATTTCGACAAACAATAATATTTCCCCAAGAAAACTTCAAAGGAAAGCGCTATGCAAGCGACAGCTTAAAAGTTTAACTCAAAATTCCTAAATTGTGTCTAGCCTCGCTAGACTCCCAAACTTCAGAAAATGGCATCTCAGGCTAGAATTATAAATATATCAGTATGTATATACACTCGTCATACTCCTTGTATGATTTCTTTGAAGAAATATAAGAAAGACAGAAATTCATACAAGGCTACTACGCTCGCGTCTAACGCTCACGTCACCCCATAATGGCATTTTTCCTCATTATGGAGGAACCGCACGAGTGGGTATATATATATATATACGTGCTGACTCAAGGTGAGGGAGTCGAGGCCAACTTCTGGCTCGATGGTACCATAAGTTTCTCGGAACAATCTCTCCATCATAGGCCAGTCTGTAATTGATCCAGGCTTCAACCTGGAATACCAGCTGAACGCAGCTCCGGACAGCGAAGTCCCAAAGAGCTTGAGTTTAAGAATATCGTTGCTCCCATATTGGCCGCATTGGACTTTGAAGCGGGCCATATGGGTTACTGCATCTTCCCTTGTCTCCCCAGAGAACGTTGTGAAGACAATGTTTTTAAACCCGTGAGGGAAAGGGTACTGCGCCACACTATCAGGGTAGGGGTCACGATATTGTAAGTCAGCGTCACTTTTTCCGGTTTGCTCCTTGACTATGCTAGAGATCAGTTGGCGCCAGTCGGCTGCCGTCACAGGTGTAGGTTCTGCTCCCTCTTCATGGTTTGGCCATGCAGAGAAGCTAAGAACCTGCCCGACATTCTTAGGGGCAGGACTGGAGTAAGCTTCAACCGTGTCATCTAGAGTAAGCTTCATTGTGGTTCTAGGGCTACGCGGAGGAAGTAGAGGTGGTGGCACCTTTGAAGAACTAGCCCCCAACGTGAATTGAGGGGTCTTTTGAGCCCCAACCTTTGGGTTAACCCTAGGGCGCTCATTAGGTGGAATGTACCTAGACGGGCCCTCAGTTGCACCTGCACTAGTCAAGTCAAGGGTAGGATTCTTTGGTGCTTGAGACCGCACCCAGTCTTCCACTTGTAAGACCCTCAAATTCAGATTATCATGTTGTTCCTTGAAGTCTTCAAGCCTTTCCTGGCTGTTCTTACTTCCAAAGAAAGAAGTGTTTTGCTGATCATGCAACTTGATATCGTGTTCGTCCAAGCGACGAGTTTGCTCGTTCATTGTCGCGCGAGTGATCGACAAAGTCTCTTCAGTCTGCTTCATGGTTTCCGAGTTCTGGTCCAAATCCTTTCGGATCTGTTGGAGGGAACCTTCAACCAGGCTTTTGGTTTCCCTTACTTCGCCTGCGAACTGGTTGAAATCCTCGGTAAGGATGGCGAGGTTGTGCTGGTCTGCTTCCCAAAGGATCTTATCCCTCGTAACCTGTTCAGCAAGGTCGTTGACCTTTTCAGCTAGCTCGACGACATTCTGCCGAGTAGCAGTGGCCTTGAGTCGGCTCTTTAGCTCCTCGAACATCTGGAGGATTTGCTCCATAGGCAGAGTAGATCCTGTGTTTTGGGTTGGCTGTGGGCCTACCATTGTGGTCTCGTTGAAGTCTGTGTTACCAAACTGAGCAAGGACTTGTTCCGTAGTGAGAGATCGGCAAGCCGCGCTGTTATGAGGCTTGTACCGTGGTGATCTATGCTTGAGACAAGAAATTTGAGGTTTCCTGTATATTGATTCTCCCGGTTTCCCTATGGTGAATCGCTTGTACTCCCAGTCTCACTGGGCATGCCAATGTTTTGGCCACGATCCTCAGCAGGGGCTTTGAGAGACGGTAGCAGTCAATGCTTCTTGGGAATGCGGGGCGTGCCACCTCGCGGACGAGGAAATGGAGTGGGGTGCGTCGGGTCTTGACTTCTTGAACAAGCGGGGGGTTACCGGTGCCACCTAGATGAGGAATTACAAGCACAAGGCAATTCGATACTCACGGTGTCGCGAGCAGAGCAACCAAGGAGAGATAAGAGATGATCGGAAATAGAGTCCGGAAGGGCTCTGAGAAAAAACCTAGGCGGTGGCGCTTAGGGTTAGGGTTTTTCGAGAGGCTCGAAAGTATCAACTAGGTTGAAAGTTTGTTTGTATTTTTTGTGTGTATTTTGAGAGAGAGCCTTGAGAGTCTTCGAGCCCCTTTATATAGTAGCTTGTCTTCGGCCCGAAGAAAGATATTCATAGTCCAATTTGGACTCTGAAACCCAAAACCGCAAGGACACTGCTTCACTCATGCGAACCAATCATCTGCATGACACGTGTCCAGCCGTGTGGGTCGTTACCTCCGCGTTGCCCAACTATAGAGTCCTATGCGGACTCAAATGATCTTATTCCGCGCGATGTCACAGTCTTTGCGGAAACCTATCTCGCGCGGGCCGCGGACTCAAACCAACCTGCGAACTCTTGAAACTTGATTCCATCCCGCGCGCCCCTGAAGCTCGCGAGACTTAAAAGGCTTTATATTAAATCAGACCACAAGTATTGGCCCAAATGCTACCCAAAACTTATTATACAGTCTTGGACCAAAATGTCCACTGGGCTCAAACATCATGTATTAAAAAAGAATACGGTAAGAGGTTATGCAGAAGTACCAAGCTTGCATTAAGTATAAGTTTCTTTAACACTGAGTTTTGCTATTATGGAATTAACTCCTCTTATTCTCAATTGATAGGGAACAGAAGCAATTAGAAGCATAGCCATATGCTTGCCTAAAGTGGAGGAGTTAGCTTGGAATCCAAAAGCCTTCTCTAAGATGTCTAAACTGAAGTTTCTCAAAATGCAAAATTTGGTTTTATGTCAAGGCCCTGAATATCTTCCTGATGCCATAAGGGTTCTTGAATGGACTTCATATCCATCAAAATCTCTTCCACCAAATTTTCAGCCAGTGGAACTTATTGAGATTATTCTGCATCAGAGCAAAATTGATCAGCTTTGGCATGGAATAAAGGTATATAAGTTCCCTTAATTATATTCAATTGTTGTGTTTATTTGATTACGGAATAGAATGTTTTGGAAGTTAATTGATCTACCGTACCATAATAATGATTTGCATGTTTAATTCACAGTACTTGGAGAAGCTGACAATTATGGATCTTAGTTACTCCGAGAACTTGAGAATGACCCCAGATTTCACAGGTATGCCAAACCTTGAGAGGCTGGTTCTTGAGGGTTGTACAAATTAAGGTTGGCATTTAAACTCATTGGGTAATACCCGTGGGTTTATACCCACCCAAGACAAATTCACGGGTAATACCCATTGGGTAATACCCATTTATAAAATGTTGGGTTTGGGTAATTACCCACTCATTTTAAATGGGTAAAACTCATACCCACACCTATTATCCATTTCTATTAAGGGGGCTGTTGTTTAAGTTGTCTGTTTCAACCAGAGAAGCTATTAGCTAAATCAACCAATTCAAGTATATACACAACAATGACAACATTGAAAATCCCTAACTATAGATAATACTTGACAGAATGAAAATCTCATACAGAATAAACATGTTTCATGTTAATCACTAAAACAAAATAAATAAATGAGGCCTATACTAAAACAAAGGAGAAGAACGTGTTCTAGCTGCTCTCCCTCTACGTGTATTAGTATCATCCGTTTGATGTGGAGTAAATTCAATATCACTATCATGGCAAGACTCCTCATCAGCATCAATATCATCCTCTAATGTGCTAGGAGCATCTCGTAACTCACTCCACAACCAATCTCGACCACACATCAATGCCTCTAATGTGTTTGAATGAAGTCGGTTCCGATGTGGGCTCACAATCCGGCCACCAGTACTAAATGCTGACTCTGAGGCAACTGTAGATACCGAAATGGCTAAAATGTCACGAGCAACCTTATACAAAGTTGGATATTTCATCCCACTTGTCTTCCACCAATATAATACATCAAACTCCTTATCATTTACCCTCGGCAAAACAGTCTCATCCAAATACCTCTCCAAGTCAGACTTGTCAGTATCCTTACTAGAGCCAGATACAAAGGCATCATAAGCATCCATGTCATCATCCCCTAAATCATTATCACTCGGCCTTGTACTTTCAATTAAAGATGAGTTATCAGATGCATGAGATATAGCGCAAGAACTATACTCCTTGACCAAATCATTATCACTCGGCCTGTGATGCTTTTTTGACTCACTGTTTATCAGCATTTCTGATCAAGTAATTCCTTTATTCCAATCTAAAGATTCTTCTTGTCTTGTTATAAACTCAAGGCGTCTACTGGTTGATGATGGTAGAGGGGTGGGTGAAGCCCTTGATGAAACAGTTTGCATCAGCAATAATACATGTCAAGGACTAACGGTATAATGTTACAGAACAACAGCCTTGGAATTGTCTCTTTCTATCATAAGCATTGCGTAGATTGTTTTTTGATTTTTCCATAGATACATAATGTTTTCTCATTATCCTGTTATGTAAACTTTTTCAGGTTCGAGGAAACTACTATATGAGCATAAACCAGTTCGGGGATGGTGCTCAATGGCGTCGCACAACTGGACAAGAAGTTTACTCGCCACTTCTTCTAGCTTTCACGCATGAGGTATGACTTGATCATGATTGAAGATGGCCCAAGCATCATCACATTTGTTCTTATAATATGATTGCCTGTTCAGAATATGGAGAACTGGAATGCATCTCATGTGACAAAAGGGTCTGTCATGGATTCAAGTTACAGCTTGCCCCCCAATGTTGCTTTGATTACTCTTCAGGTGACTGTAAACCGCTGTAGAATATATCGAGGTGCTTAAAGTTCTGTCTCTCATACACCTTACTTTTACAGGAGTTGGATGGTGGAAGTGTACTTCTTCGTCTAGCACATCTAGATGAGGTAATCGAAATGAACCAACTAATAACGTGCCGTGATCTCAACTGTTGACACAACTATTGTTTCCTACTTTGCATTCATTCCTTTCATGTTGTTCCTTTGGTTAGGCTGATGAAGCTCCTCAATATTCAACATTGGCCAAAGTTGAACTGAAGAAGATGCTAACAGGAAAAAAGGTATGTACTTCATGAAGATAATAACACCAAGCGGTCATCCTGTTGGTGATTGTTTACGCACTGTTGGTGCTTGCAGATAAAGGAGTTGAAAGAAACGAGCTTGTCAGCAAACCAAGAGAAGTCAGGGATGAAGAAGATGAAATGGCATGTCGAGGGTTCGACAGGAGAAGAACCTACACCCGTTAGAGGCGGCCCTGTCGATAGTGCAACTCTTGTTGTTGAGCTTGGACCCATGGAGATACGTACTTTCTTATTGAAATTCTAGTTGGTCTTTTGTTGTTACATTTCAACATCATAAAGCACCGATGGTTCCATTAAGATTGTCATATATTGAGGCCAATATATACCGAGTTGATCAGGTGTAGCTTTATTCTGCATGAAAATGAACTCCACACACAAAAGAGACAGTTGCATAAATTGAAGGGAATATATTTTTCAACTTAGCTATGTGAGGCAAAAAGAAAAAACCTGCATTATCAATCTAAATGACATTTAGAGGATCCAGCATTCTAGTCGGACAAGTACAGACGAAGCCGGTGAGACCAATGTTTGAGAAACTGAGATAGACACGAGTGTCCGAGAAGTTCTCCAAGCCTTGCTTATTTTTGGTTTGCCTTGGACTATAAAAGCAATGCCCTCTGCATTCATAATCTGATCACAACACACAAAAACAATAAATAAATAAATAAAAACATGGCCGGAATAGAGAAATGGATGAGCGTCCATGCAGCTCTGATGATGACCACGACGGTTCTCCTTGCTGCTACTGTTTCAATGGCAGATGATCCCGTCATACCCTCCGACAAATCAGCAGTGGACAAGTGGTTCCAGGACAATGTGAAGCCATTGGCAGACCGCAAGTCCTCGCTTGACCCTGACCTTGTCAAGGCGGAGGACGGTGATCCCAAAGTTGTGAAGGTCATGGCAAATGGGGGAGACTTCAAGAAAATCTCAGAGGCCATTGACAGCATTCCAGCCAGTAACACTAAACGTGTGATTATATACGTTGGAGGGGGTGTCTACAATGAGAAAATTACAATTCCGAAAAACAAGCCATTTGTCACATTAATGGGGGATTCAAAAAACATGCCGAATCTTACCTTCAACGGCGATTCTGCCAAATTTGGGACGTTGTATAGTGCTACACTGTCGGTGGAATCTGACTACTTCGTCGGAGTCAATTTAAATATCATAGTACGTTTTTTTTTCTTAAGATCTTTGTATTATGTTTATGTTCAAAATTGCGTATTTTGATTACGAAATATTGTTGTTCTTATAGAATTCCTCGCCGAGGCCGGATGGACAAAGAGAGGGAGCACAAGCACTTGCCTTGAAGTTGTCTGGGAACAAGGCTGCATTGTACAATTGCCAAATGTTTGGATTTCAGGACACCCTTTGTGATGATCAAGGCAATCATTTCATCAAGGACTCCTACGTTGAAGGAACTGTAGATTTCATCTTCGGAAGCGGAAAATCTCTCTATTTGGTACTCAAGTAAACCTGTATCATCGTCGTCGTCGTCGTCTATTTACTTGTTAAGAAATCTGATACATTTTTCTTTTGTACCACAGAACACACACATAAATGTGTTAGGGGACAGCGGAATGACGGTGATAACAGCAAATGCAAGAGAAGGTGATGAAGACAAGGGATACTCATTTGTCCACTGCAGCGTAACCGGCAGCGGCAGCGGCACATTTTTGGGCAGGGCTTGGAGGGCTGCTCCCAAGGTGACCTTTGCCTACACCGAAATGGGAGAAGTTGTCAAGCCAGAAGGATGGACCGACAATAACCACCCCGAATATGACAAGTAACTAAGTTTACGCTAGCAAATTGTCGTCTGATAGTTCATTTTTCGGGTACGATTTTACATTGTTCTTCATGTTTGTAACATGATGGTAAAAATGTGCAGGTCTGTTAGTTTTGGAGAGTACAAGAACACTGGTCCAGGTTCAAGCATGAGTAAGAGAGTAAGCTTCACGAAAGAGCTGAGCGATGCAGATGCCAAACCTTTCATCAGCCTAGGCTTTATTGACGGTTCCAAATGGTTGCTTCCTCCCCCAACTCCAAAGGTCTAAATTAGTTTTTGGGACAAAGGTCTAAATTAGTTGGTGTCATCACCCACAACGACTGTATATATGCTTTAAAATAGGGAAAATTATTAGGCCGTACTAGAGAATAATTACTCTTGAAATAGTTGCTTGATGCAACATCCAATAACAAATGTATAAATTATGCAAAAGCATATCTTTCAAATCAAATACTTTCTTCTTATGTTGATGATATAGATATTTACATGTTTAGGGATCAACCGTTCAAATCAGTTTTGATAAATTCTAGAACTCAGATCAATCAACTAGCTTATTGGTGAGTCGAACTCGTGACCTCACTCTTTACAAATGAGCGACTTATGTTATTAAACTAAATTGTACTAGACAATTGTTTTTTTTTAATTGATTAAATAAAAAACAATTTAAACTTTATCAGATCAATAACCAATGGGCTGATCAAGATCCTCTCCTTAATTTATTCACTTTCGAGAGCAACTCCAATTGTTTTCCATACTCTCGTTTTTTTCAATTTTAGACAAAAATTTGGTTGTTTTGGTGCAACGCACTGCTTAAAATTGAGAAGATGAATAAGGGGTAGGCCAGAGGATGGACAATAAAACTATTGCAAATACACCCATGCTCCTAGGATGTAATTTAAGTCATGCAATGTGTATCGTTGTGATTTCATTCATATCATGTGAGAGTGAAAATAATGATATATGGTTGGATCTCTACTATTAATATAGATGTTTATAGTAGATAATAACATTGTACATCTACTATTTTCTCAGTGATGCTTGTACTATCGGCAATGGGCAATACAAATATTGATACCCTAGCCTCCATATATCATGACATTTCAAGGGATCATAGGTTACATAATAGTAAAATTAAGATATTGGAAGAAATTAATTTGAAAAGTAAATGCGCATGTGAAAAACATAATAATATGCGTATTGATTAGCTTAATTATTTGGTTGGTGTTTAAAGAGTTTTGGTGTGTGTATGAGAAGTCATGAGATAGTGTCTGCCCTAGATTGGTATTCTCTGTACTGTGGTTTCAGATTTGATCGAGCTCATGAATATGAAGCTATTTTAAAACCTCATGTAGTTCCATGTCATGTTTCTTCCATTTAGGTCTCTCTTGCTAGCCATTGGGCTTTAAGCGTTGTAGGCTGTTTGTTGTTAGGCTAACTTTTGAGTATGCTTGTCTTGCTTAGTTTGGGCTAATGGGTTTGGATTTGTCTATAATTAGAAAGTTCAGGAGAAAGAATCACTTCGGAATTGACGACCTAAATTACGACCTGTTTCGATTCAGATAAACTTCTTTGCCAGTTTGTCTTTGCTTGGCTTGGAGTTAGTTTTGTTTCATTTTTGTATGTGTATGTTTCTATCTAATATTTTTATAGATTTCGTTTGTGAAATCCGATAAACTGAGCCCTTCTAATTTTCTTGTTCGGAATAATCAGATTGGTCTGAGTTCCAAAACTCTTGTACTCTTCGTGAATGAAATCATCTTGAACAGAATAAAATAAAACACTCCAATAGCGAAAAATTCTGTTTATGTACAAAATTATCAATTTTTTTTTTGCTAGAAAATTAGTTTCATTGACCAGGGGTAAGCCCAATCAGAGGTTTGCAAAAAGAGAAATTTTAAATACACACAACTAATCTCTTAATACACACCCATTACTTAATACACCCATCATCGAGTTTTTCATTTCGATATTAAACTTAATACACATCCTAAACTGCCTATAATACCCTTATATCTAAAACTAAGAAATAATATGTTATTTAGTATAATTATTATAAATCTACTATATATTTTGGTAACTCTTTTACGTATTTTTTTCTATTTTCTACTAGAAGTTTTTTCTTTTCATCATCAAATTTATAATCAAAAGACTATTATTATACAAACTCAAATCTCTGATGCGACATCAATCATTTAGAATTGGAAAAAAATATCAACCATTTCAAGTTTTTGGAATTCACAAGCTAGCTAATAAAAATAGATTAGGTCACTAGCTATTAAACATATATACTTACTTTTTTTCAATACAGCATGTCAAGATGAACATATAGTACTTCAAAATGGTCTGCAAGATCAAAATTAAAACTGATACAAAAAAGAAAAAAGAAAAAAAAGAGATAGAACCCAAATAAATCGATGTTAATTCAACAATACATGCATGTGATTATTTGGTGGCAGTCGAAATTCGGGTCATGAATTCTAAAAGAGGTTTTTTTTTTTTTTTTTTTGCGTATGAAATTGGGAATTGTGGAGAAGAGTCAAGTTTAGGAAAAAAGTAGTTGTTTAGATGGTTTTAGGGTAGGAGATTAGATTTCTAATTGTGATTTCTTTTTCTTTTTTAATAATAGATATCTGTTTTGGTCATTAAACATGTCTAAAATATTTAACGTGAAACATAAATTAATACGAATGTGTATTAAGAGATTAAGAGTGTGTATTTAAAATTACACACGCAGAAAAGCAACGGCCCAAAAAACAACAAACACAAAAGCATGGAGCTCCCACTGAATCAAACAGCAGAGAGAGCAAGTCTCCAACAGCTCTAACTAGTTCACTAGATCATTGCATGGCAAACCATGTTGCCGAGAACCAATGAAAGAGACAGTGGCGGTTGATCAACCCATCTATTAAGGCCCACCGTCCGACAACCAAGCTGAGCAGCTTCATTAGCTTCTCTGGGAATCCATTCCCAAACCAGGTCAGCATATAACCCTTTCTTCCATTCCAATTCTTCTATGTTCTCTGCTCCATAGACCAACCCTCGCATTTTCCTTTCGAATTAATCTGCAACTTCATAATTGGAAATGATTGATCGAGTACCAAATCAGTACAGTTATGCTCACAGCAAGTGAGTAGTGACAAGTTTGATTCCCTCTCCCATTTGATAAAAAACAAAAAAGACAAAACAAAAAAACAAAACCGCCGTTTACTACAATACGTTTCAACAATGATTTTGAAATCTTTGGCATCAATTGCTGTTTTATCTATGACATTGTTATCATCCATTTTTCATTTTATTCCTATATATTCTCTGATAATCGGTGTGTAAAGAGTGATCGAGTTTCTGAGTCCCAATTGTTGTACGTGAACCCATGGCGTCAAAATACCACCTGACAGCTTCCACGTCTTCTGCTTCAGCTTCGAAATGGAAGTACGACGTGTTTTTGAGTTTCCGGGGTGAAGATACCCGCAGGAACTTCACGGACCATTTATATGACAAACTGCAGTGGCGAGGAATCAAAACATTCAGGGACGACACAGAGCTTGAAAGAGGTACAACTCTTTCTTCGAAGCTGTTGGCTTCAATTGAACAGTCAAGGTTTGCAGTTGTTGTTCTTTCGCGAAACTATGCTTCTTCCACTTGGTGCTTGGTTGAGCTTGTCAAGATTGTTGAATGCATGGGAAAGATGGGGACTATTCTGCCAATCTTTTATGAGGTGGATCCCTCTGATGTGAGACATCAGAGAGGGAGCTTTGCCGAGGCCTTTGCTGAACATGAAGAGAAGTTTTATGGGGAAGACTTGACGAAGGTGCGAGAGTGGGGAGATGCTTTAACAACAGTGGCCAATCAATCTGGATGGGATTCCAAGGATTATAGGTAACTAGCATTGTACTTGTTTGAACCTACATATGCATCCACTGTATTTCTGAGTTACAATTTGAACATATGAGATAGAGTTGCACACCAACTAGCTTGTAGTGGCTCGGTTCTCTTCCTTTGGTGGAAGACAAAACTAGTCTTTATATGCAGTAATATGCTGCATAAAATGATCTACTCCATGAATGTTGCAATTCGACAAATATTCGTTACCTGAACTATTCAAACTATTTCAAAGCGGTATATAACTATATATTATTCCCTTATTGTGCTTTGTTGGGGTTGTGTGGCCTATTGTTAATCAAGGACTATGAAAGTATGAATATAAGAGGGTGATTAATTGGTGGACAATATAAATGTTATGTGTTAATGTGATAACACTAGGACTTAGTTAATTGTTCTCTATAGCGTTGGTCAATGTAAAGCTTTGCCATAGATCAGGATTCAGGAGTTCAGCTATATACATAGTTCCTTAATTGATAGTTTCGTGTTCCAGCCCATTTATTGTTTTTTTTTTTCTTTTCCCTTCTTCTTATAGGTATGAAACAGAACTTATCAAAGAGATTGTGGAAGCACTATGGAAGAAAGTACATCCTACATTTGCATCATCAGAGTCCTCAGAGAATTTGGTTGGAATTGATTCCAAACTGATGGGAATAGATTTTCTTTTAGAAACAAAAGCAAAGGATGTCTGCTTTCTAGGAATATGGGGTATGGGTGGGATAGGGAAGACAACCCTTGCTAGACTTGTTTATCAAAGAATCTCTCATCATTTTGAAATTAGCATTTTTCTTCCTGATATCAGGCAGGTTTCCAGAACACACTGTCTAGTTCATCTACAACAAAATCTTCTATGCCAGATATTGAAGGAAAAAAACATTCAAGTATGGCATTTTGAAGATGGAATGGCTAAGATAAAGAGCTGCTTTTTTAATAAAAAGGTTCTTCTAGTACTTGATGATGTGGATCAATTAGACCAACTGGAAAACTTGGCCGGAGAAGAAAACTGGTTTGGTTCAGGAAGCCTAGTTATTGTTACAACAAGAGATCAACGTCTACTAGTCTCGCATGGTATAGAATTACAATATAAAAGCAAGGGATTGAATGAGCAGGAAGCTCTTCAGCTCTTTAGTTGGAAAGCCTTTAAGAAAGATTATCCCGAAGAAGGTTATAGGGAACTGTCTAAGAGTATATTGGATTATGCCAGAGGCCTTCCATTAGCTCTAAAGATTCTAGGATCTTTTCTGTATAAGAGAGATCGAGGTGATTGGGAAAGTACAGTAGCCAAGCTAAAGAAAGATCCTATTGATCAGGCACTCTTTAAAGCTCTCAGAATAAGTTATGATGGTTTAGATAAGATGAGCAAACAAGTTTTTCTCGATGTTGCATGTTTCCTCAAGGGGTATGACAAAGAGCGAGTAATTCAAATACTAGATAGCTCTTTTGGCTTTGACACTCGTATCGTGATAAGTGTTCTAATTGAGAAATCTCTGTTAACCCTTTTTGACAACCGTGTGGATATGCATGATCTGATTCAAGAAATGGGAAGGGAAATTGTCCGTTTGGAGTCTGAGCAGGAGCCTGGCCAACGCAGTCAGTTGTGGCATCGTGACGACGTTTTTCATGTACTAAAAAAGAATACGGTAAGAGGTTATGCAGAAGTACCAAGCTTGCATTAAGTATAAGTTTCTTTAACACTGAGTTTTACTATTATGGAATTAACTCCTCTTATTCTCAATTGATAGGGAACAGAAGCAATTAGAAGCATAGCCATATGCTTGCCTAAAGTGGAGGAGTTAGCTTGGAATCCAAAAGCCTTCTCTAAAATGTCTGAACTGAAGTTTCTCAAAATGCAAAATTTGGTTTTATGTCAAGGCCCTGAATATCTTCCTGATGCCATAAGGGTTCTTGAATGGACTTCATATCCATCAAAATCTCTTCCACCAAATTTTCAGCCAGTGGAACTTATTGAGATTATTCTGCATCAGAGCAAAATTGATCAGCTTTGGCATGGAATAAAGGTATATAGGTTCCCTTAATTATATTCAATTGTTGTGTTTATTTGATTACGGAATAGAATGTTTTGGAAGTTAATTGATCTACCGTACCATAATAATGATTTGCATGTTTAATTCACAGTACTTGGAGAAGCTGACAATTAT